>OU342741.1:70173328-71420387 GCA_910589775.1 Avena eriantha
AAAGAGCAAACATGCAATGACACTAGTGATCCATATGTGGTATGTGAAAAGAACACACATGCAATGACTCTGGTTGTTGTTAGTGAAAAGAACCCACATGCAATGACACTGGTGGATCCATGTGTAGTCTCTGAAGAGAGCACACATTTCAATGACTCTTGTTGTTGTTAGTAAAAAGAAAACACATGCAATGACACTGGTGGATCCATGTGTGGTCTCTAAAGAGAGCACACATGCAATGACACTAGTTGTTGTTACTAAAAGAACACACATGCAATGACACTGGTGGATCCATGTGTGGATTGTGAAGAGAACACACATGCAAAATGACTCTGGTTGTTGTTACTAAAAAGAAGACACATGCAATGACACTGGTGGATCCATATGTGGTATGTGAAAAGAACACACATCCAATGACACTGGTGGATCCGTAGGTGGTATGTGAAAAGAACACACATGCAAAATGACTCTGGTTGTAACTAAAAAGAACACACATGCAATGACACTAGTGGATCCCTGTGTGGTCTCTGTAGAGAACATACATTTCAATCACACTGGTGGATCCATATGTGGTATGTGAAAAGAACACACATGCAATGACTCTGGTTGTTAGTGAAATGAACACACATGCAATGACACTGGTGGATCCATAGGTGGTATGTGAGAAGAACACACATGCAAAATGACTCTGGTTGTTGTTACTAAAAGAACACACATGCAATGACACTGGTGGATCCATGGGTGGATTGTGAAAAGAACACACATGCAATGACACTGGTGGATCCATAGGTGGTATGTGAAAAGAACACACATGCAAAATGACTCTGGTTGTTGTTACTAAAAAGAACACACCTGCAATGACACTGGTGGATCCATGGGTGCATTGTGAAAAGAACACACATGGAATGACACTGGTGGATTCATAGGTGGTATGTGAAAAGAACACACATGCAAAATGACTCTGGTTGTTGTTACTAAAAAGAACACACATGCAATGACACTGGTGGATCCATAGGTGGATTATGAAATGAACAGACATGCAATGACACTAGTGGATCCATAGGTGGTATGTGAGAAGAACACGCATTTCAATGACTCTGGGGTATGTTACTTAAAAGAACACACATGCAATGACACTGGTGGATCCATATGTGGTATGTGAAGAGAACACACATGCAAAATGACTTTGGTTGTTGTTACTAAAAATAACACACATGCAATGACACTGGTGGATCCATGGGTGGATTGTGAAAAGAACACACATGCAATGACACTGTTGGATCCATAGGTGGTATGTGAAAAGAACACACATGCAAAATGACTCTGGTTGTCTTACTAAAAATAACACACATGCAATGACACTGGTGGATCCATAGGTGCTATGTGAAGAGAACACACATGAAAAATGACCTGGTTGTTTTTACTAAAAAGAACACACATGCAATGACACTGGTGGATCCGTGGGTCGATTTTGAAAAGAACACACATGCAATGACACTGGTGGATCCATAGGTGGTATGTGAAAAGAACACACATGCAAAATGACTCTGGTTGTTACTTAAAAGAACACACATGCAATGACACTGGTGGATCCATGTGTGGTCTCTGTAGAGAACACACATTTGAATCACAGTAGTGGATCCATATGTGGTATGTGAAAAGAACACACATGCAATGACTCTGGTTGTTGTTAGTGAAAAGAACACACATGCAATGACAATGGTGGATACATAGGTGGTATGTGAGAAGAACACACATGCAAAATGACTCTGGTGGTTGTTACTAAAAATAACACACATGCAATGACATTGGTGGATCCATGGGTGGATTGTGAAAACAACACACATGCAATGACACTGGTGGATCCATAGGTGGTATGTGAAAAGAACACACATTCAAAATGACTCTGGTTGTTGTTACTAAAAAGAGCACACATGCAATGACTCTGGTTGTTGTTACTAAAAAGAACACACATGCAATGACTCTGGTTGTTACTAAAAAGAACACACATGCAATGACACTGGTGGATCCATGTGTGGTCTCTGTAGAGAACACACATTTGAATCACACTAGTGGATCCATATGTGGTATGTGAAAAGAACACACACGCAATGACTCTGGTTGTTGTTACTAAAAAGAACACACATGCAATGACACTAGTGGATCCATAGGTGGTATGTGAAGAGATCACACCTGCAAAATGACTCTGGTGGATCCATAGGTGGTATGTGAAAAGAACACACATGCAAAATGACTCTGGTTCTTGTTACTAAAAAGAACACACATGCAATGATACTGGTGGATCCATGGGTGGATTGTGAAAAGAGCACACATGCAATGACACTGGTGATCCATATGTGGTGTGTGAAAAGAACACACATGCAATGACTCTGGTTGTTGTTAGTGAAAAGAACCCACATGCAATGACACTGGTGGATCCATGTGTAGTCTCTGAAGAGAGCACACATTTCAATGACTCTTGTTGTTGTTAGTAAAAAGAAAACACATGCAATGACACTGGTGGATCCATGTGTGGTCTCTGAAGAGAGCACACATGCAATGACACTGGTTGTTGTTACTAAAAAGAACACACATGCAATGACACTGGTGGATCCATGTGTGGATTGTGAAGAGAACACACATGCAAAATGACTCTGGTTGTTGTTACTATAAAGAAGACACATGCAATGACACTGGTGGATCCATATGTGGTATGTGAAAAGAACACACATGCAATGACACTGGTGGATCCGTAGGTGGTATGTGAAAAGAACACACATGCAAAATGACTCTGGTTGTTGTTACTAAAAAGAACACACATGCAATGACACTGGTGGATCCATGTGTGGTCTCTGTAGAGAACATACATTTCAATCACACTGGTGGATCCTTATGTGGTATGTGAAAAGAACATACATGCAATGACTATGGTTGTTAGTGAAATGAACACACATGCAATGACACTGGTGGATCCATAGGTGGTATGTGAGAAGAACACACATGCAAAATGACTCTGGTTGTTGTTTCTAAAAAGAACACACATGCAATGACACTGGTGGATCCATGGGTGGATTGTGAAAAGAACACACATGCAATTACACTGGTGGATTCATAGGTGGTATGTGAAAAGAAGACACATGCAAAATGACTCTGGTTGTTATTACTAAAAAGAACACACATGCAATGACACTGGTGGATCCATAGGTGGATTATGAAATGAACAGACATGCAATGACACTAGTGGATCCATAGGTGGTATGTGAGAAGAACACGCATTTCAATGACTCTGGGTGTTGTTACTAAAAAGAATACACATGCAATGACACTGGTGGATCCATAGGTGGTATGTGAAGAGAACACACATGCAAAATGACTTTGGTTGTTGTTACTAAAAAGAACACACATGCAATGACACTAGTGGATCCATGGGTGGATTGTGAAAAGAACACACATGCAATGACACTGGTGGATCCATAGGTGGTATGTGAAAAGAACACACATGCAAAATGACTCTGGTTGTCTTTACTAAAAATAACACACATGCAATGACACTGGTGGATCCATAGGTGCTATGTGAAGAGAACACACATGCAAAATGACCTGGTTGTTTTTACTAAACATAACACACATGCAATGACACTGGTGGATCCATGGGTGGATTGTGAAAAGAACACACATGCAATGACACTGGTGGATCCATAGGTGGTATGTGAAAAGAACACATATGCAAAATGACTCTGGTTGTTACTAAAAAGAACACACATGCAATGACACTGGTGGATCCATGTGTGGTCTCTGTAGAGAACACACATTTGAATCACACTAGTGGATCCATATGTGGTATGTGAAAAGAACACACATGCAATGACACTGGTGGATCCATAGGTGGTATGTGAGAAGAACACACATGCAAAATGACTCTGGTGGTTGTTACTAAAAAGAACACACATGCAATGACACTGGTGGATCCATGGGTGGATTGTGAAAAGAACACACATGCAATGACACTAGTGGATCCATAGGTGGTATGTGAAAAGAACACACATTCAAAATGACTCTGGTTGTTGTTACTAAAAAGAACACACATGCAATGACACTGGTGCATCCATAGGTGGTATGTGAAGAGAAAACACATGCAAAACGACTCTGGTTGTTGTTACTAAAAAGAACACACATGCAATGACACTGGTGGATCCATGGGTGGATTGTGAAAAGAACACACATGCAATGACACTGGTGGATCCATATGTGGTATGTGAAAAGAACACACATGGAATGACTCTGGTTGTTGTTAGTAAAAAGAACACACGTGCAATGACACTGGTGGATCCATAGGCGGATTGTGAAAAGAGATTTTCCCTCTCTCTCTCTCTCTCTCTCGGTCACAAATCTCACAAAAGCCCAAACGTGTGGAGATCCCAAACATGTGCTCACTCTAGGTGCTATGCCCTGATTGGCTGACACAGATGTCGCGCGGATCGTCTCCACCAACTGTTGATCCCATGTGATCCAACGGGCAGGATAACCCCTCCCTTCTCCACTTTTTTTATGCATGGTCAATCTGTGCCACCTCTCTATCCATGCCACCGATACTAAACCCCCGTAAACAAGTGAAAATCCATCTATCTAACTAAAATAAATGATCATATTTCAAAAAAGCCATCGTCTTCGTCTTTCGGTTCATTCTCGTGTTCGTCAACGCCATGGTCCCCACCATCGCCGTCGTCGGTTCCTTGCTCTGACGACTCGACACCGCCCCTTCCTCGAATAAGCGCGCTATATCCTCGTCGGAGTCCTCCTCCTCCTCTTCGTAGTCCCACGAGTCCACGTCACTCTCCTCCGCTTCTGCCTCCAACTGATCGATGAACGCCTCCTCGTTGGCTGAGTCGGACTCGTCCAAATAGCTATCTCCTCTCTTCTTCCTGGTCTTCTTCTCGTTCCTCTTCTTGTCCGTACTCGTCGGTGCAACACGTGCCCCCGTCCTGGCTGCTACTTTGCGCTCGTCCGACGCTGTAGGTACCCCCATGCTCCTCCTGCGCGGCCGGTACGAGCTTCGACGTCGCAGTGTCCTCGAGTGCTGATGTCGATGGATCCTGGCGCGGTCGGAAACGACGTGCTGCCTCAGCAGGCGACTCGCGAGCGCGGACGATGCAGCGAAGAGCCGAGGACGCATGTCGGTTAGTGGATGGCTTGGACCTGCCATTGCCATGGCGAGGGGGCATCGTGCTCGAGGTAGTTGCTCTGAATGGTCGATGGCGGGTACACAGAGTGGGGTGCCGATCTGATCAAGGACGAGCAGTGGTTTCGTGCATCGTGTCCATGCGTGCATTTGTCGATTATCAAAAAAAAGAAGAAGAAAGAAGTATTATCTCGCATACTGAACATAATTTGATCACAACTAAAGTGGCACAACGTATTCTAGACTCGTAAATATCCTGTGCATGCCTGTCACGTGGAGTTCGACGGAGTTGGACGTGCCGACGTGATCGTGCAGCAGTTGCGCGCGTCATTGCCCCATCAACACGTGACACACGCACGTGGGATGTGTGCGCCGATTCCCGTGACGACCACCCGGCTCGCACTCCCCTTATTATATACTGAATTTTGGGCGGCGCCGAAGACCATTGAAGTGTCCATAGCAATAAAGACAAGTCCCATCGATTCCCTACCCCTGCCTCCCTGGCTTCTTTGAGAAGGTAGACCATACACGGTGGTCTTGTATATTAGTACTAGTACTACTGGACCATGGCGTGTACTCTTTACTCTTCTCCCACACTAATAATCACTATCTCCTTCCTCCTGCCTCCGCCACACTCACCCTGCAAGCCATGGCTCCACTGAGGAGGGGGAGAGGCCGGTCGACGATCCTCGCGGAGAAAAGGGAGAGAAATCGCCGCGAGGCACTTCTTGCTCTACCAGCCGCTCAAGCCCACCCTCTCATCGAGGCCCAATCTCCCCCGACAATGGCGCCGAATGTTCTAGCAGGCGAGGGCTCCTCCTGGTACGGTCTCCTTATTCTAGTTCTTCTCCATCTCCCTCTCCATCATGATCTTAATCAGCTTCTTCTTGTTTTTCTTCTTCTTCTGGCTCTTCCTCTTCTACATATTACAGGTCGTCCGTGGAGCCCGAATCCACCACGACGGAGGCGTTGCAGGACCCATGCGGCCCCGTTCCATGTCTCAGCGAGGTAGCAAATCTCCACGATGTTATTTCTCCGAGTTATGATGTGGATTTCTTAGATGATGTCCGTCCCGCATTGGTTTTTCTTCTTCTTTTGCGAGTTGTATTTGTTTTCATGAATATGACTGGATCTCTTGGTCTTTCCTTAATACCGCTGTTCATAGATTCACTATGGATTTTTTGTGATTAGGATTAGTTTATCGTGGTCATGAATATATCTCCAGGTCCATTTTTTAACACTACGGCCAATAGATTCAACGGGGATTTTTTTGATCTGTATTAGTATTCACCTGGGACCTGGAGTGTAATTGTAAAATTCCTATTCAATTAACATGAACGATGCAACGATTGAAGGCCGAGTACCGTGAGAAGGTGGCCGCGATCAGTTCCAAGATTGCCAACCAACATGAGCTTGCACGCTCCCTCACCCAAGCTAATGAGAGCCTACACAAGCAATTATCTGTGCAGAAGGAGATCTCGCTAGATTTTGCACGTGACGTCGTTAGGCTACAGAAAGTGCTCGACCGTAACTTGATTAGGCAAGAACAGGCCATCAAGATAATCAACGAGCTCATGGAGGAGAAGAAGAATCTCGTGGAAAGGTGCATTCTCCTGCAAGACAAAGTTAGTGAGGCACTCAGAGGACGCGTCGAGGAAACAAAGGCTACCATCCGAGCCTACCATGACAGGAACCGTTGCCTGGATGCAGTCAAGGAGATGAAGGTAGACATGAGCAGAGGGATCACCATACTTGAGGGTGTTCCGAAAGAGAACGAGGAGCTATGGGCATGTCTGGAGGTGTCGTGGTGGTGTCACGGTAGATGCCATGGATAGGCTAAAGGTGGGGACTAAATGCACTAGGGGAATCTAGGGAGGGATAGTGTGGTGATTCCACACATGGTAGCTTTGTATTCAATTCACTTCCAAGGTTTACAAGTGCTCCTTGAGCTGTATTGGGGAGAGGAGGAAAAAGAACTCTCTTACCCTCACCACTAGCCAAACACCACTCTCTAGGAGACAACCAGAAAAACCCAACCGTTTCTACAGAGGCCCTAGCCCTCCTTATATAGGGGCGGCTAGGTCTCCACTTAGGGCATACGTGGAGGCATATTCCAGGGAATATGCCTCTTCCCAAAATAGCAAACCGACCGGGTCACTTTAACCCAGCGTCATCCATGCAGAGGCTACGTGAGCCTCTGTGGCGCCCGCGTCATCCGACATAGGTGTCGTCACCTTTGTCGGCCACGCCTCGGTGGTCCTGCCTCTGTCCGCTTCGCTCACGCTCTGCGCACAGTGGTCACCTTTGACCAGCGAGATACCTTCCTTCTCTTACAAGCTTGATATAACCCGGATCGTACCTAGTTGATCCGGCCACACCTGTTCCTGCATACAAGTTAGATTCATCCCACCGACTTACGATATAAGTCGGCTGAGACCCAGTTGGGTGGACATCCCCTGGTTCGGGTTACCCCGAGATTTGGCCTGCCTTGAGGTGACTCGGCCATCATCCGCTTTGACCTTGCCGTACCTCGGCTAACTCGGCCTTTATACCCCGGCGTGACCCTACTCGGGGGTATCCCCCAACATTAGTCCCCGAAGCTGGTGCGGTCTTAGCTGCCTTGGACGCTAAGGCCACAGCAGGTTCAATTTCACTGAGCTTTGTGTTCCTTTTCCGAGTTACCTCCTATCTCGGACTCCATGGGTTTACTTTCCCTTGGCACATTCCAAGTTTTCACTTGCTGGCCGGGTTACCAAATACCCATCCGGGTCATTCTTCCTTCTCTCGTACGCTTCCCCACGTGGAGGCTAATCATCACGTTTGCCTCATTTTAAGGGCCTGCGCCAGTAACCGCCGTAGTAATTGTCAGTTATCACTGTAGCACACGTCACATCGTGCCTGCCTCCTCGTTAACTGCATCATAACGTCACGTCATGGGATCCGCTGCGCCCTGTGGCCCTTCGTGTGGCTCGATGCTGATTGGTCAATCCGGATTGTACACGGCCACACGATGTGGCCCGCCCGCAAAACGCGATCCCACTACCCCCTTAAGGGAGTGGTTAAATAGGGGAGGGGCGCGCCCCTTAGGTCCTTTCCCCACTTCCGCGCCCCTCTGCCTCTACTTCTTCCTCATCTTCTCCCGCGACAGCGCCGCTGCCACTGCGTCTGAGTAGCAGCGTTGCCGCCGCACTGCTTCCTCGCGCACCAGTGTCGCCGCCACCTCCCCGCATCTCTTCCGCCACGGGTCCTCGCCTATCTAGGCCGCTGTCACCCACCGCCGCTAGCGCCAGTGAGGGCAGTGACCTCGAGATGACAGAGGAGGAGCTCACCATCACCGAGCAGGAGATGGAAGAAGATGAAGCGACCGCCGACCGCGGTGCATGGGCTAGATCCTAGGTTTGCCATGATGACCTGGATTGGCTGTACCGCACCAGGCGCATCCCGGAGGGAGTCACCGCACGCCTCGCTGCTGCCAAGCTTGCCCCCTCACCCAATCCGGGTGAGTACGTGGTGTTTCTATCCCACTTCCAACGGGGGTTTGGTCTGCCAGTTAGCGATTTTTTCCATGACTGGCTCAATACGTATGAGCTCCAGCCGCACCACCTTCCGGCGAATGCCATCACGTCTCTATCAGGGGGATTATCCCCGGGTACCCCAAAGACGCACCCAAGATAGACAAAAAAGGCAAAACAGGCAAAACAATAAAGAAAAATGGCAACCTGGGTCGGCTGAGGCCTCCCAGCCGACCCACACCGGCGCCACCTCCTCTTTCCGGCTGGGCAGCCCCAGCCGGCCCGTCAGCACTGCCTGGCTCCCGCACGGGCCCATCCTCCGCCTGATTCCACGCTGCCCCGGCTGGGCTTTCCTGCGTCACGTCCCGGCTGGGCCGATCCTCCCCGAGTGGGCTGGCTGTGCCACCCGAATGTCCGCCCGGCTAGGCCTCCCGTGGCCTCCCCCGGCTGGGGGACCTCCTTCCGCTTGGGCCCCGTCAGCCGCCCCGCCCAGATGGGCCAGCTCCGCGTCACCCGCCCCGGGTGGGCCGTTGAGCGTCTCCCAGGCCGCCTCACTCCAGGTTCGCTGGGACGAATCGATCGACCAGCCCCCAGTCGGACCACTCCCTCGCAGCTGGCTGCCTCCAGCTACTCCCTTCGATCAATACTAGCTATCCCCAGATGTACAGCAAAGAGACAAGCGAAAGACAACGAGTAGACTCCTGCCATGCTGCTTACCCAGGCTATAGTGCATCACAATCAGATGACACAGCAAATAGTATACACTATACACTGCCTCATGCATGACATATGGAGTAGTACTAGTCAGGCAGGTGGGCCAATCCTTCTTCCCTGGGCACCAATATAAGCACCAGGGAGGCTCACGTTGCCAACAGGTTCACTTGGAGCTGGGCTCCTTTGATCGATAGCTAGCTCTCTCACACAGAGCACACATACACTCAGGCATAGACAAATAGACAGGTTGGTCTAACAGCATTTAAGGCAGTAGCTAGCATATACAGCTCGAGGAGCACTTGTACTTCGAGTATTCCACATAGTCAGATCCGGCAGGAGTAGGGGCTTTACCTCACCACGAGGGCCCCGAACCTGGGTACTTCCCTCGTCCCGCTACGCTCGCTTGTATCCAATCCCACCTGCGGACGCCATCGATAGCTTCCCTGCTAGTCCCCACACCTCTATCTAACCTCCTCAGGTACTGCCGTTCCCAATACAACGACAGTCTCTCTCCACCTTTGCCTCCACCATCGAAGGTTACGCCAGACTATGGCCCACGAAGGAGCTCTGGATCCGGTTCTTTGGCCTCCACCGGAACGTGATTCTGAACATCCAGCTTGACCTGGAGGACAAGCAGCTCACGCAGTTCGGCGCTGCGTCAATCTCCCCCCGGAAGCAGTCCATCTTCCCCCGAGTTACGGGGCTTGACTCCTGCAAGGGATGGGCCCGGACTTTCTTCTATGTCCAGAACAACACAACTGAGGATCTGATCTGACCGCGCCCTTATGCTCCGGGTCCTCCTAACCTGGATCTATGGGACAAGGTCCCCAAGAAACCTACTGTCCTGGCGAACCAAGTCAACAAGAGGTTCTAGGAGCTGAAGGACTTGGGGTTGCGCAATGAGGACGCGATGATTACGTTCGTCCGCAACCGGATCTCCACCCTCCAGAAACATACACATAAAGTTTGTCACATGAGCTGGGGCCACGACCCCAATCGGACCTCCTCTTTTGAGTTGAGCAACACTGAGATCTACCGCCGGGTCAAGGCCCTGTTCACCACCCACAAAAACTTCTCTTCTGAGTGGATGTGGGGGATTGAACACTTTTGCCGTGATAGGCTTCCTCCTTCGGTAAGTCTCGTGCCCCAATTTTTTCCGAGTTGAATCATATGTCGGTATTTGTTGTCGGTTTTAATCCTGTTGCCTTTTCTTTCCCTTAGATGTTTCTTTAGCAAACCATCGAGGATGGCACCGAGCCTTCCCTCAAATGGGCGCCTGACCGAGATACCTCAGACGAGGAGGAACCGGATCAGGAGATGTTCCTTCCGATGGCCGATGCGACCAAGCGACCCACCGGTAAACTCTCTTCTATTAGAGATTGGCCCGACGATGAAGATGATTCGGATGTTGAGGTGATGGAAGCATTTGACGTTGTCCCCCTTTCTTATGCTTTTCTGGCATCAGCTAACCCCGGTGGGCAGATCCATGAAGACCCTCCCCTCGCCGTGGGTGAGCCTGTCCCGGTCGCGCCGAAGAAGAAGAGGGGAGATGCATCAGTGTCTTCCTCCAGACCTTCTTAGCCCGCTAAAAGGCGAAAGAAGTCCGGGGACAAAACTGCCTCCAACCAAGGCCACAACCCGGAGGGCCCGGAAGCCCAAAGAGCCCCTAACCTCGGATGAGTAAGTCACTTCACCCTTTGCCATTCACTTGTTCTCCTTTTGTTATAGTTTCTCATCATACTTTATTTGATTCGGCAGGGCCGCGGTGGAGGTCCCCCAGAGTGGATCCAGCATTGCTTCACCGCTCCAACACAGCCCTTCTCCCTCTCGTGGCGACGATTCACGCCCGTTGAGCCCCATTCCGGAGGGTTCAGCGGCTGCTCCGGGTTCCAGCCCACCTCGTCCAGAGGAGGGCAACCTTGGAGCGGGGGAGACAGGCTCTGCCGAGGCAGCAGCAACCACTACTTCGGCTCCGCGGCAACCAGCTACCACCGAGGTTCCTTCAGCCCCTCCGCAGAAAAAGAAATCAGTACCAGCACCATCCTCAGCTTCAGCACCAGCAGCAACAACAAAAGCAACAGCAGCAGCACCAAGCCCCTCCGCCTCGTTCGAGTCCTCCTAGTCTCGGCGAGAAAGCACCAAGGCAGCTCCCAAGGGTAAATCTGCTGCAACAACTTCCACTTCTTAGCAGCAGCCTAAGGGAAAAAAGGCCCCTAACACCACCAAGGCAGCGTCCATCGAGGCTGGACAGCGCACACTCGCGTCCACGCTTTCGAAGAAGATTCCACCACCGAAGGACGCCCCTGCCGAGCCAGCTGATGTGCAACTCGTTTTGCACACTAGCCCTGCTCTTGCCCAGGTTAAGAGGAGGGAGGCGCATGCCAAGGGTTTAGTGGCGCCCCACATGCTCAGCGGCGAACGATACCCTCTGACCTTGATTGAGTTTGTAAATAACTGGAACAAGGTGGAGTTCGTCCACAACGACGATCTCCCGGAGAAGTTCGGTCCCGCCGAATTTGCTGCACAGATGAATACTGCTGCCAAGGCCATTAACCTTGCGGGTCGGTTGATGGAGGTACGTTTCTTCATATTTTCCTTAACATGTTGTAGATATTAGTGACATAACCATTAGTCCCCGAGCCTCCGGGGGAGTAACTTGTGACTCGGCTGGATGCTCCTTAGAAAACTAACATAGCTCCTTGATAACTTCGAACATGCACACACCTAGAGTCGGGTTAAGTTCCACTTGGCTCAGATCTTGTTTACTTCAAATATGCACACACCTAGAGCCGGGTTAAGTTCCACTTGGCCCGGATCTTGTACACTTCAAATATGCACACACCTAGAGTTGGGTTAAGTTCCACTTGGCCCGGATCTTGTACACTTTGAATATGCACACACCTAGAGTCGGGTTAAGTTCCACTTGGCCCGAATTTTGTACACTTCGAATATACACACACCTAGAGCCGGGTTAAGTTCCACCTGGCCCGGATCTTGTTCACTTCAAATATGCACACGCCTAGAGCCGGTTAAGTTCCACTTGGCCCGGATTTTGTACACTTCGAATATGCACACACCTAGAGCCGGGTTAAGTCCCACTTGGCCCGGACTTTGTACACTTCGAATATGCACACACCTAGAGCCGGGTTAAGTTCCACTTGGCCCGGATTTTGTACACTTCGAATATGCACACACCTAGAGCCGGGTTAAGTTCCACTTGGCTCGGATTTTATACACTTCGAATATGCACACACCTAGAGCCGGGTTAAGTTCCACTTGGCCTGGATTTTGTACACTTCGAATATGCACACACCTAGAGCCGGGTTAAGTTCCACTTGGCCCGGATTTTGTACACTTCAAATATGCACACACCTAGAGCCGGGTTAAGTTCCACTTGGCCCGGATTTTGCACACTTCGAATATGCACAAGGCTAAGCTGTCTTTTTGTAGTCTTTTTCAGGTGACCACCAACCGCCGGAGCGCTGAGTTTCAGCGTCTCCTGGACACTCACAAGATGCTGTGCGCAAAGAATAATGCACTTCTCGCTGAACACGAGAAAAGGGGTAAGTTTTCTCCTTGACATTTTCCCCTTTTTTCTTCATCTTTTTCTGCCGAACTAACCCATCATTCGGTTTTCGCAGCTGGGGTGGAAGCTGAAAATACCATCATGAGGAAGAACCTTGACCAGATAAAGGGTAAGTCATTTTTGCTCAACTTTGCTATGCTCTCTATCTCATTATCTCCGTGGCTCAGCAAACATTCATACCTCGGCTTTGCCGGGTCAAAAAACTATTTTAGCATCTCTTGAAGATAGTGTGCCCGTGCCTGATATGATGCTGCATTTTCTCGAACAAGCAGGGCAGCATCAGGCCGAGCTCAAAAAGAAAGATGATGAGCTTGCCCTCCTCCAAGCCAAAGATGATGAGATTGCCAAGCTTAAGGTAGATATGAAGAAACTGAAAGCACAGCACCAAACCGAACTCTAGAAAGCTGGCCAGGACTATACTGAAGAGCGCAAGCGCCTGAATCTCCAGATTGCCAAGGACCAGGAATTACTCAAGGAAGTCGACATCAAGCTTGAGTCGGCGAATGCTGAACTTGTGAAACTCCGGGAGAGGTGCGACAACTGCACCAAGGAGTTGTCCCGGGTTCACAGCCATATTTCTGGTAAGTTCTTTTCCTTCGACCTACATTGATCTTTCCGGGTCAGCTTCCTTTACTTATTCCACCTATGTTATTTTTTTAGGCAAGTTCCCAGAGAGCGATGTCATTGCATCCAAGGCTGTTGCCAAGTTCCGCAAGCAGAGGGGTACTCCGTTTGGTCCTGGCTCCATTCCTCTTGATCTCGAAGATTTGATAGTCAGCTTGTCCTCCCGAGTCGAGACCGTGAGGAACTATGGCAAGGATATTTTGGACGTAGTAATCCGGATCTTCAACGCCTTTTGGCCTGAAGAAGATACTCTAGAGAATATGTCTGTTCTTTTTTCCAGGCTTATGGACTGCGAGACTCAGCTCGATCTCTTGAGAGAATCTGCTGGGCGCGCCGGAGCTGAGATCGTTCTCCACTACGTGCTTACGTGGTACGAGAAGATTGACCTCAATCTCCTTGCGCGCATGCGCACTGGATCAAAGTGGTCTACTGACCCGGATTGGGTAGCTCGGCGCAAGGCTTGCGCTCACAGCTTCATCCAATACACCCCCATTCATCAATGGAACGAGGGACCGAGCTTTCTAGATGTCGTCGATGATGAAAACGCTGAAAATGTTGAAGATGACTCGGATAAGGACGAAGAGGACGAGGCTTCGGACATCGAGGAAGACGAAGATGAAGCTGAAGCCGAAGCTGGGGCTACACCCGCTGGCGCCGAAGTACCTCCTCCTGCTGCTCTTTGAGTGAAAAAACTCTTAAATTTCATCAGATCCCCGGTATGCCGGGTGCAGTTGTATCAAGCACACAAGTGATATTTTGCTACTAAGTTTTTATGCTAGATTGACTTGGGCGTAGTCTCCGAGTTTCATTTTCTCGTTCTTCCAATTTCTTGGCTCGGCTCGTGTCTACCTTGGCTCGGTTTTATGACTTACGAGTCCGAGCTTCAAAAATTGTCTTAACAATACTTGGAAACTTTAGGACTAGCTCAAAATAATTCAGCATAATGAATCGAAAGTAAACATAAGGTTAGTCCAAAAAACAAACGTCGGCTCGATTAAGTTCCTTTCCTTAGACATTTTTCATGTGCTACGCAATTCCAAACTTGTTCTCTTGCTTGCCATGAAGCCAAATCTTGTTGGATAGCAGCAAGTCGAAGAGTTAGGTTTTTGGTGCTCACACATTACTAATCCGGCTTAAGTGGAAAAACTTATGCCAGCCGACGTATAAATAATAAATATAGAAGATAGCAAATATTATTAAGGCAGTCCCCGAGTTACTACTCGCGGTGCCAACACTTCATTGATAAGCTCATTGTCGGCATACATACCGACATATGAGAGACTCAGATACATACACTTCTTTGCTAAGTGTAGAAAAGACGAAGTAGAGCTATGTTCCATGGACGCTTAGATTCTTCACCGGACCTATCCGCCTTGTTCTTCTCCTATGGTTTTGCATCTATGAGATAAATGAGTCATTGTGCAATGCTTTGCTCACAATGAATGGCCCTTCCCATGGGGGAGGATAACTTGTGCCTGCCAGCAGTACGTTGTACCAACCGGAGTACCAAACCGCCTTACCGAAAAACTCGGGGGCTTACTTTCCGGCTATGATAGCGTCGGAGATTTTGCTGATATATGGCGGACCTGGACAATGCCAATTCTCTTGCTTCTTCCAGCAGATCAACATCATTTTGCCGGGCTTCTTGTACTTCGGATTCTGTGTATTGGGTGACCCTAGGCGAACCATGCTCTATGTCAGCTGGTAATACAGCTTCTGCCCCATATACCAGAAAAAATGGCGTATAGCCTGTTGATCGATTTGGAGTTGTTCTTAAACTCCACAGTACTGCTGGTAGTTCTTCTATCCAGCATCCCGCTAATCTTTGCAGCGGCTCAATGAGCCGGGGTTTTATCCCGGATAATACTAATCCGTTGGATCTTTCCACTTGTCCGTTCGATGCGGGGTGAGCTACCGAGGCGACGTCCAGCCGGATCTTCTTATCTCGGCAAAATCGCGCAAATGCTCCTTCAGCAAAATTTGTGCCATTATCTGTTATGATACTGTGAGGATAACCGTATCTCAAGATGATGTCTTTGAGAAACGTCACGGCCGTAGCTCCATCACATTTTCTTATTGGCTTTACTTCAATCCACTTTGTAAATTCATCAACCATGACCAAAATGTGGGTCATATTTCCCCTCGCTGGTTTGAACGGGCCAACCATGTCCAAACACCATACGGCAAATGGCCAGGTGATTGGTATGGTCTTGAGCTCCGACATTGGCATATGTGTCTTGGTAGCATACCTCTGACAACCATTGCATTTTCTTACCAAGTCCTCTACTTGTTCTAAGGCACTTGGCCAGTAGAATCCATGCCGGAAAGCTTTTGCTACCAAGGCTCTGGACGAGGCATGATGTCCACATTCCCCTTGATGTATATCTCGGAGGATGTCAAGCCCTTCTTCCGGGTCAACACATCGCTGGAGGACATTGGTCACACTCCTTTTGTATAGCTTGCAATTGATGATCGTGTATGCCTTTGCTCTCCTCTGAGTTTGCCTGGATAGCACCTCCTCAGCGGGTAAGGTTCCATCTTTCAGGAATTGAAATATGGGCAACGCCCAAGCTGGTACAGCTCGCACTAGGAACACGTCCTCATCAAGTTCTATCTGATCCACCGGCATAACCTCAACCGGATCATGCTGAGCAGTCCTCGGGTCCTGCGAAGTAGTCCCCGGGTTTCGCGTACCATTGCCCATGTCAATGTCCATGGGTACAGCTCCGGATTCCGGATCTTCCGGGACATAGATTGAGTCGGTTTCTGGGGATGGCCTGATAGATGGTTTTCTGAGGTGTTCTAATGCTACACCCGGTGGAATTACTTGTCGGGTTGACCCGAGCTTCGACAATACGTCGGCAGCCTCATTTTCCACGCGGGGCACATGGTGAAATTCAGATCCCTCAAAATAACCAGATATCTTCTGCACATGGAATATGTATAGCGCCATGTTAGGATCAAGAGCATCCCAGAGCCCTGAAACTTGTTGAACTACCAAATCTGAGTCGCCAAAGCATTGGATCCGTCGTATCCCAATTTCTTTTGCCACTTTGAGCCCATGCACCAGTGCCTCATATTCAGCAACGTTGTTCGACGCTGCGAAGTGGATCTGTAGCACATACTTCAACTGGTCATTCTTTGGCGAGGTAAGTACAACTCCAGCGCCTAGCCCGGTTTTTGTTTTTGACCCGTCAAAGTGCATTCTCCAATAGTTCGGATCTGGTAATGGTGGTTCGTACTACACCTCGGCCCAATCCACAAAAAAGTCTGCCACAACCTGAGATTTGATTGCTTCCCTTCTGTCATATTGTGGCGCATAGGGAGCTAGTTCAATTGCCCATTTTGCAATTCTGCCACTTGCATCCTTGTTACTCATTATCTTGGATATGGGAGCTTCACATATTACTTTTATGGGGTGCTCCTCAAAATAATGTTTTAGCTTCTTAGCCGACATGTACATACCATACGCCACTTTCTGATAGTGCGGATAATTTTGTGTTGAAGCTGACAATACTTCGCTCAGGTAATACACTGGCCTCTGCACTGACTTACCCTCTTCGTCGCGCTCTACCACAATTACTGCACTTACAACTCGGTTGGTTGCGGCTATATAGAGCAACATTGGCCCCTTTGATAGTGGAGAGGCTAACACTGGTGCAGTGGCTAACATTTTCTTTAATTGGATAAAGGCTTCATTGGCCTGCGGCGTCCAAATGAACTTGTCCGACTTTTTCATGAGTTGATATAGAGGCAGTGCCTTTTCTCCCAGCCGACACACAAACCGACTTAACAATGCCAGGCAACCAGTGAATTTCTGGACATCGTTAAGGCACTTCGGCAGTTCCATTCGTTCTATGGCCCGGATTTTAGTTGGATTGACTTCGATACCTCGGCTGGAGACTAGGAATCCGAGTAATTTTCTAGCCGGGACACCGAAGGTACATTTCTCTGGATTAAGCTTCATTCGAAACCTCCTTAGGTTCGCAAATGTCTGCCTGATATCGTCAAGGAGCGTTCTGCTTTCCTTGGTCTTTATCACAACATCATCCACATACACCTGCACATTTCGACCAATTTGGTCATGCAAACATTTCTGCATACATCTTTGGTATGTTGCCCCTGCATTACATAAACCAAATGGCATGGTGCGATAGCAATAAGCCCCATACGGGGTGATAAATGCAGTCTTTATTTGATCATCCGGATTCAGGGGTATCTGGTGGAAACCAGAATACACATCTATGAATGACAACAGTTCACATCCAGCAGTTGAATCTATGACCTGATCTATTCTTGGCAGTGGGAATGGATCTTTTGGACACGCCTTATTCAGGTTCGTGTAATCGATACACATACGCCAAACCACCGCCACATTCGGATCATCCTTCTTCTTTTCCACCAGCACCGGATTAGATAGCCAATCTGGGTAAAGAACTTCCATGATAAATCCAGCAGCCAACAACCGAGCTATCTCATCTCCAATGACTTTTCTCCTATCTTCGGTGAAGTGGCGGAGAGGTTGCTTCACCAGCCTTGCTCCGGGTCTCACACTCAAAGAGTGCTTGGCTAGCTCCCTCGGAACACCTTACAAGTCCTGTGTGGACCAAGCAAAAATATCCCGATTCTCACGAAGGAAGTTGACGAGCTCGCTTTCCTATTTATCGTTCAACCCGGCACCAATTGTTACGGTGCGCTCAGGGAACATGTCATCAACAGGCACCTTCTTGGTATCTTTTGTCGCTTGGAATGAAACACTACCATGCGGGTTACTCAGCGCCGGCATATACTGCTGCGCGGACTGAGCCAATGCCGCCACTTCTTGGATCTTTCTCTTTTCTTGTGCAATCACGAGTGACTCGGCCAGGTTAGACCCGGTAGATGCACATTCTATGGAACGTCGGAAATCCCCAGCTATGGTAATTACACCATTTGGCCCGGGAAACTTCATCTTCAAGCAACTGATGTGACAGCTTGCCATGAATTTGTTCAAAGCTGGCCTACCGAGCAACGCACGATATGCGCTCTCCCAAATTTACAACCTCGAACTCCAAATTCTCAGTCCGGCAGTTATCTCTTGTGCCGAACAATACATCAACCCGGACCTTGCCTATGGGCTCACAAGAAATACCTGGCACAATGCCATGAAAAGTGGTCCTTGTAGCCTGGAGCATGTTCTCTGAGATGCCCAACTTGCGCATTGTATCCGCATACATGATGTTGATGCTACTGCCATTGTCTATTAGCACCTTGGAGAACCTCACATTGATGTTAGGCCCAATGAATGTCGGATCCAGCACTAGCGCATACGAACCAGGACTTGGCATAAGTTTGGGATGATCCATGATACTCCATGTAATTTCCTGGTTCGACCAAGGCATATACCTCGTCACTGCTGGCATTACTGCATTCACCTCCATGTGTCGGCGCTGCAAGCTCTTTCTATCTGTTTCCGCTGTGGTAAACACACAGTAACTCTGATGATGCTCTCTGTACTCATTCCTCCCCTCGTTTCCGGGGTACCTCTGATCCGGTTGATTTTTGTTCTCCACCTGATGCATTGCATCCCTTCTCTCATGGTTGTCATACCTCGGTGGAGGGGGAGGCAACATTAGCTGTTGCGTGTTCGCTCCGGAGAGCAATTGCTGCCGGGGTAACTCCTGCCGAGGTTGATCATTCTGAGGTGCCTGAGCATTCCCCGAACCACCTTGTTCTATCTTACACATCCATTCACGCTGCCTTGTTGTATGACCCGCTGGGTTACTCGGATTTGGCGTGTGAAATTTACACGGCTGATCCAGCATTGACTCGTAAGTATACCTCGAACGGTCCTTCTTTTCTTGCCACTGTTTCTTCTGCTCTGGCGTCCAAGTTTTCTTTCCATCATTCCTTGGTGTCCATTGTTGCCCTCCAGTTTTCTGACGTTGATTGCCCCCTGCTCCGGGTTGATCTTGATTCACAGCGGCAACTTGTTGCGAGCTGTACCGGTAATCCTGTCTGTCATCTCTTGTTTTACCCAGGTAGTCATTCCTCCGGGATGACCCGGATCCATCTCTCTGGTAGTACTCCTCATTTGACTCGTTTGACACGAGCCTGGGTTGAGTCGGATCACCCAAAGCATATGAATCAGCAATCCGGATTGTCTCTGCCAATATAGTTGGCATGTCCCTTTGCAATCTTTGCCACAACATGCTTGCATATCTACACCCTTGTGCAAACCATGCTATGGCCTGTGACTCAATCACACCCTCACATGAGTTTCGCACGGTACACCACCGGGTCAATAACTCCCGGTCCGTCTCATTCGGTCTTTGCTTGCACATAGCTAGGGTCTGTGGCCTATTTGGCCTCTGATACGTACTTGAGAAATTGCTGACAAACATTTCCTCAAAACCGATCAATCAGTTGATACTTCTGGGCGGCAAATTGTTCAGCCATACCCTCGCGGGCCCCTCCAACATCTAGGGTACATATCTCACAGCCCATCTCAAGTTGCCCGTGGCAATTTTCACAGCTATTGCATAGTTAATCAACCAATCCTCCGGCTTTGTGCTGCCATCGTATGTCTTAGTGCCTCTTGGTAACTGGAAGTTAGGTACCGGAGGTTCCTTTCATGATCCGGGGCCCAAAACACGCAGAACTCGGGGGACCTTGACATTCGATCTGCTCCGACCTATACAGCCGATCTAGCTCTAATCTAGCATCGTCAGGCATCAAATACCTGCTTCCTAATCTTGACCCTATCACATGATAGTCCGGCCTTGGGTATCCTGCGTTCACCATTTCCGAATCACCATCATTATATCGGTCTTGCTCTCGTGGATCACCTCTCTGTTGCATACCTCGGCCGACACTTTGCTCTTGCCTTGGTATATTCCGCTGCTGCGGTTGTCCTGCACCTACCGAATTACGTTGTCCGGCATTGCCGTTTACAGCATTCCCTTGACCGGCATTGCCTTGGTCGCGGTTACCTCGGCCAGCTTCACCTTGGCTCACACTCCTTCGATCCTCATTTCTCTGCACTTCTTTTCCTTTCCCTGCCCTTGCCGGGTCATATGGGACTATCTGCTTATTCCTCCTGGCCGAAGTTACGACCTCTTCTCTCCTAGGACCACCATGAGGAGACGATGCGGCTCCAGCGGATTTCTCCGGGTTACCCATCGCTGAATGAACGATCTTGGAGGCCCCAGCTCTCTCCGGGTTAGCCCTGAGCAATTCCTCATTTTGCCTGTTCGCGATCCGAACCAACTCATTGACCCTATCTTGCTGTCTCTGACGGGCTTCACCCGTTAGACCCTCTAACTCGGATGCAGCTGCATCCGCTGCCCTGAGGTTCTTTGCCGGGGGTACTATACTTCGGCAGCCCCACAGACAAACAGTTTTCTGATTCCTCAATCCTAGTATCACCCTCTCTGTTCATTTCACTCATGAGATTTCTCCCCTTCACTTTTACCGCATCTACCTTATTTGCCTTTGCGTACTCACGCAGTGTCATGTTTAACGACTGCTGAGCCCTAGCTATCTTTTTTGCACCCTCTAGTATTTTTTGCCTAGTCTCCTCTAGCTCGGCCTGTGCCTGAGTCCGATCTATTGCTGGTGCTACTGGGTTTACTAAGCTATCCATCGCCTGCCGCAGCACATTCTCCGGCCTCTCTAGTGGAGGACCTCTACTCTTCCTTGATGCCTTAGGTGTTACCTCCGAATCTGGTGCCGGATCCTTGCTTGCACCTACACCTGGTGCGGTCATCATCACCTCGGCACAGTCCGGGGAGCGAGTGATACGCGCCCTGTGAACCATGCTAAGGGGTGGCTCGCCTCCTTCGACGACGTGTCGTGGATGAACGCACGACACATCGACAGCAACATAGACCTTGTGAGCGCCGAGCTTGACGAAGAGGCCGTTGTGCGGAAGAGGACGCTTGCCGAAGCAGCCAGTGATATCGCTGACAAAATCCAGCGCCCCAAAGCGCTGAATGAGCCCGGAAATGATGCGTTCGCTAGTGCCGATGAGGTTTCCCGTCCGGATCTTCAACCCTGCTAGCGCCGCTAGCCCCGCGGTGGGCACCAACTGTCATGGTGGTGTCACGGCAGATGCCATGGATAGGCTAAAGGTGGGGACTAAATGCACTAGGGGAATCCAGGGAGGGATAGTGTGGTGATTCCACACATGGTAGCTTTGTATTCAATTCACTTCGAAGGTTTACAAGTGCTCCTTGAGCTGTATTGGGGAGAGGAGGAAGAAGAACTCTCTTACCCTCACCACTAGCCAAACACCACTCTCTAGGAGACAACCAGACAAACCCAACCCTTTCTACAGAGGCCCTAGTCCTCCTTATATAGGGGCGGCTAGGTCTCCACTTAGGGCATACATGGAGGCATATTCCAGGGAATATGCCTCTTCCAAAAATAGCAAACCGACCGGGTCACTTTAACCCAGCGTCATCCATGCAGAGGCTACGTGAGCCTCTGCGGCGCCCGCGTCATCCGACATAGGCGTCTTCACCTTTGTCAGCCACGCCTCGGTGGTCCTGCCTCTGTCCGCTTCACTCACGCTCTACGCATAGTGGTCACCTTTGACCAGCGAGATACCTTCCTTCTCTTACAAGCTTGATATAACCCGAATCGTACCTAGTTGATCCGGCCACACCTGTTCCTGCATACAAGTTAGATTCATCCCAGCGACTTACGATATAAGTCGGCTGAGACCCAATTAGGTGGACATCCCCTGGTCCGGGTTACCCCGAGATTCGGCCTGCCTTGAGGTGACTCGGCCAGCATCCTCTTTGACCTTGCCATACCTCGGCTAACTCAGCCTTTATACCCCGGCGTGACCCTACCCGGGGGTATCCCCCCAACAGGAGGCGTACCAGAGCAATGCCCAAGTCTGATTCCCGTTAGTGGGGACATGAATACCAGTTCGTCCTCCTCTCCTTTTGTAATGTTTAGGGTTCAGGGAGCAATGCCCATGTCTGCTTCCCATTATAGGGTGCAATAAGAATCCTAGGGCAACTCCTTATCTATCTGGACATGTGTTGGTGTTCATGTTCATGAATGGACAGCATGTTCTCTTTCCATATGTATCTAGACATGGGTTTCTGCATTATGATTTTTCCACTCTCCCACTACTATTTGGTGATATTGGGAAAAACCCACAGCACACTAAACTGCTAATTAATCTTATTTGTCTTCGAAATTGAAATTATGACAGTGCCACTAGTCGATTCATAAAGTGTTGATTAGTCCTAGATTGCTTCTTCCTTGAAATTACGACAGTGCCACTAGTCGATTCAGTTAATTATGGAAACTAACCAGCTTGTCCTGGTGAACTGAACAAACCATACTATGTATTTTTGTTGTAGGGAAAGAGGTGAAAGATCGACCAGGACCTGGCGACCTGGCTAAATGACAAGATAGCAATCCAAAGGGAGAAGCGGAATTCCCAGAAACTGGCCTTTGACCAACTACGCGCTGAATTCGCGGTCCTTTCTGACAAGTGCCAGAAACTGAAGGAGTTAAATGTCGACTGGGCGAAGCTACATAGTGAAGGTCGCGCCTCGGCTAGGAAGCATATGGAGATCATGAAAGGGATCTTGAAGGAAAATCGTATGGCTACGGACAAAATTCTCCAATATGTGACGGAGCGCTAGAACCTACAGCTGAAGCACGACATAGTACTGAAGGAGCTGGCCAATCTTAGGGAGGAAAACAGGCAGCTCCGGGCCAGGCTCGCTTGAACACAACATATGTCTATTTAGTACTGAACTGCCTGGTTTATCCTCTGCAGTGGTGATTTTGTAAGCGTGAACTTAACTCTATGCACAATATGTGTGTTCGTCTGAAATTAGTTTGCTCGAGGATTGAGTTTGGCTTAGTTCAGAAAGCGCAACTGCAAGTCTTACAATTAACTAGTTTCACGCATTGGTACAACATAAATTATTCATCTTGAATTTCCTTTATCCTCTATAGTCTGTCCTTGTTCACCCTCGCGCGCCTTCTTCAGTTCCTTCAACAGATCCGCAATGCAGCACTCTAGCTTCTTCTTGTCTTCCCTGAGCTGATCCCTCTCCTTTTCTGCATTATGAATCAGCAACCTGTGACTATCCTGAAGCTTCTTTGCAGTTCCAACAACCAAGATCCCATCGATTCCGTCAGTTAGCTTTGACTGCAAATTCTCGATTTCTTGTTCCAGCTCCTTATTTCGTACCGACAGCTTATATTTTTTTTCAGCTGCATCACTTACATTAGTAAATCTCCCCGACCTTTCCAACTCATACGTCTTCCATAACTATGCCAAACATTTCTTAAGTGCATCTAGCCACTCAAGATCCACCCACTCTACTACTTTACACACCAGGCCAACCTAAAAACACACACACTATAGTGTTATGAACATGCACGATACATTTTACTTCATGTCACAGTTGCACATAATGTAAACAAACCTGATTTGTACAGCTCAAAACCTTCTCCCAGTGTTACTTCCTTCGAATGCAACATATCTCCTCAGTTTTAGCCCATGGTCACATGGCACTTCTCCATCGAGATCTAGGCCCTCCCATTCGGAGTCGTAGATCGTCCTTGGTACCTATAGGTAAACGCAAAGCTGAAATCGAACACGATTGCATGCACATTTGGTCGGGCTCAGATCGAGTGATTTACCATTGCCTAACCCTAGCCTGAGAAAACAGAGGAACTCACATCATGGAAGGAATACTCGATGTCGGAGAGAAGGCTGTCGCTGCTCGACTGGTCGTCCTCGCCGTTCAAGGATAGCATGGCGAATGCGACGGCGACGACGACGGCGTCGGCGAGAGAGAGAGAGAGAGAGAGAGAGAGAGAGAGAGAGAGAGAGAGAGAGAGAGAGAGAGAGAGAGAGAGAGAGAGAGAGAGATGAGAGAGAGAGAGGAGAGAGAGAGAGGAGAGAGAGAGAGAGAGAGAGAGAGAGAGCAGCCCTTCTACCGCTGCAATGATGACTAAATTGGCATGTTACAATAGTTTAATGGATACCATGCCCTTTCCCTGGATTACTGTCTCCTGCCTGATATGGATTCTCTTCACATATTCTCATTTCAAATATTAAACCTGCACTCCCTCCATCCCAATTTCATTGCCTAACAAGAACATACTAGTATATTACATCATCCAAAGAAACAAAATCATGTCAACTACAAGGTACTTATGCATCACTTCTTCAGTCATGGTTTCACAAAACATTACATTATAATCTCCCAACAAACATAACCACAACATGGTTTCACAAAACATCACATTACAATCTCTCAACAAACGTAATCACAGAAACAAGTATATTACATCAACTCAAGAAACAAAATCATGTCAACTACAAGGTACTTACACATCACTTGTCATGTCATGGTTTTGCAAAACATTACATTACAGTCTCTCAACAAACAAAATATCAGAAACAAGTACAGTACATCATCTCAAGAAACATAATCATGTCAACTACAATGTATTTATGCATCACTAGTCCAGTCATGGTTTCACAAAACATTACATTACAATGTCCCAACAAACATAATAACTGAAACAAGTACGGTATGTCATCTTAAGAAACATAATCATTTCAACTACAATGTACTTATGTCTTATTACAACAACGATGGTTTCAGTGAGTGACATGTCCGAAAATCTCAACAGCTCGCACAACATTATATCGCAATCTCTCAACAAACATAATCATAGAAGCACGCTCTAAATGCAACAGCATTTAGAAATACAGGCAGGGGAACCCCGCGGTCCATATGACAAGCCCAGGGTAGCAGCTCTCATCAGATCTCATCAACGTCGACCACCTCATTCTGTTCAGCCACTACAAGGGCATCTACATCCACTATAACCTGTACAACAACATCAGAAATGGTACCAAGGAAGAACACCTTCCTGGTTCGCTTCTTTCGCCGCATAATCTGCATAAGATCTTCAGTATCCAAAACATCTAAGAATTGTTGCTTCTTATGATGCCACCAACGGATTTTTTCCATCTGCTTAGGGCCAATACTGATTTCCTTACCGATCATCTCTTTCATTTCATCAAGAGTTATGTTTTTGGAATCGACAGTGATCTCCACAGTACATGACGAAACTGGCTTATTAACTCCCTCATCAAGTTTTGCCATGTATGAATCCACCTCTATGCGTATACTAAACTTATCTAGATCAGCATCTATTGGTCCGTATTCTCTAGGAGCAGAAGCTCTAGCAACAAGATCTCCAGCATCTGCATACATATCATCAATCATCGCTTCAACTTTCACCTTACGATCAGCTGCACAACACTCCCAAACCATCTGAAGCTCATGGGAGTGCTCAGTTTGCTGATAGGTATCATTCATGTTGCGCCACACCAATTTTGTCCTTTGTCTAGAACCCCAGGGAATTCTAGCGGCAAGCATATCTACCAGCTGCGAAACAGACACAACCTCTTTGCAATTCACAAGCAGATGCACATCTTGCCCGAGCACAACCCTCCCGCAACCAAAATCAAGCTTTGTAGTGTACTGTCGAACATGAACTGTGAACTCATATAGGTCACTTGTATCAAAACTATGCCTAATTTGATTAAAAAGGGGAACATTTCAGTTCATTCGATTCTATTATGCCGTAACTAATCTACTTGCAAGATAAGGCACAGATAAGAAAAATTCACCTCTCGCTCTTCTCCCGGGTTTTTTCTTCGAGATCTGAGTGCTGCAGCTGCCCACCGGAGCCGAACAATCCGCCGCCGGCCTTGCTTTTCTCTTCAACCCGCTACTCGTAGGTACCTTGGGAGCAGAATCCTCGATGGCCTCCTCGCTAACCAGGGCTGAAGACCTCGCCGCAGCTCCACGTTGAGCCCCAGACTTGGGCCCCGACGGACCCTTTTCAGTCGGAGACGTAGCTACAACCTTCGCCTTGCAAGACCTGCTGGGCCGCTGCCGAATTCAGTGTCGGGGGAGGGAGAAAAAAGGTCCTCCGCCGCTGGCAGATTTAGGGTCGGGGAAGGGAAGAAAAGGGACCGCCGCCGCCACATCAAGATTCAGTGTCGAGAGTTAGGAAAGTACAGTAATGGATTTGCCCCTACGACACATGCAGGGTGGCTAAGAAAAGTGACCGGCGAAGGAGGGGCACAACAGGAACTAGTGTAACAGAACATCCTGACTTAAAGGGCGCGATCTGAAAATATTTGGTTTGGCCATCATTCACTCGAAAGACCCCTCTCAGCAATTGGCGCCCCAACTTTTCGAATCGTGGTGATAAAAATCAACTTGGGTACTGCGTTGCCTGTCCACCCCAACTTTTGGGCCGCAAAATGATATTCTCCTCTACATGCCCCTCTGAATACCTGAACACACCTTTATGATCACCGTGTTACCAAGTGACGTTTGATGTTATCTAAGTATTCTCGGGTGATAGGATATGGTCTCACAGTCTAAGGAATTGGTTACTACGTTTCCAGTCATTGTAACGGTGAACTTTGTGAATTAATCGTGTTACAATTCCTGTGTTGGGTATGTCCATCACTTTCACCAACTGAATGAAATGACCCCATTGTGAATTGACATGAATATCCATGATCGGGAAACCTCGGTCATTGATTGACCAATGAACTAGTGTCTAGAGGATCACTAGGGACATTGGTGGTTTACATATCACACATGTATTGATGTTCCTATCAATACAGTTATAGCATGATATAAAACCTATTATGAACTTAATGAAATATGTCAATAATCTATATTATTATTTGTCTCTAGGGCATATTTCCAACAGTCTCCCACTTGCACTAGAGTACAAATATACTAGTTGCCTTTGAACAAATCATTATACCATAACTTTTGGTGTTATGATCATGCTTGCTCATGGAAGAGGTTTCGTCTAAGGACTTTATATAGATCCATATGTCGTTGCAAATTGTTAATGTCACCTAATTTGACATTTCCCTTTATCATCACATGATAACCTTGCGGTATAAATATTTATGTTTTGGCGACAGATTGTTGTTTTTGTTCCTTCTGCCATGACATTAGATTAGTCTATCAGAAGAAGACGTTTTCATATTCCTGAGCATTAGGAGCACACTCTATGGGAAGATAGACTTCCCCAGCCATAACATCACATATTTTACCTTTGAAGTATTCATATACTTCTTTGTAAATGTAAATCTAATCGATAGTGCACTAAATGTCACTTCGATGTCTAACCACACTTTTCTTATTTTAAGGCACTCAATGTTGTGAGAATTCCAATCATCTAGGTTGGGTAGAACTTCCTAACATAAACCTTTTACGATCAAGTTCACCATCCTTTACAGATCAGATGTATACCTTCAGTTCTCTCTAGACACTAAAGACTATACCTAACTCCTTGTTTAGTGATTCACTTGGATATCACTTCGAAACATGTTCTTCAGGTTAAGAACTTGGGCCATATTATGCCGAGTATGCGGCTTCCTTCAGCAAATCTTGGTACTTTTGGAGCTGAGTTTTCAAGCGCTCCTTTTACTCAGAGAATTCTTGGTCAGCCTTATCCAGCTCATCCTTGTGAGAGTTCTTCAACTTTTGGATTTCGGCATTCAGCCGAGTAATCTCATCATTTTTTAGCCGGAGTTCGGCGATCTCGTTGTCCATCTTCTTTAGCTCGGCCTCATGTTGCTCGGCTTGTTCGACAAAGTGAAGCATCATGTCAAGCAATGGCACGCTATATTCAAGGGACACTGCAAATAATTTGTTGACCCAGCAGAGCCGAGGTATAATTATTTGCCAAGTTGGGATGGAAAAGGATAAAAGTTGAGTAGCCAAGGCGAATTACCTCTGTTCTCGGTCAAGTTCTTCCTCATAAGGATGTTCTCAGCTTCAACTTCGGATGTGCAATCCAGATTGCAAGCTAGTTCATACAACAAATGAGGTAGCAGAAGTAAGAGTAAAAAATACTGAGTGAGATAACTTACATTTCTTCTTTAGCTCAGCAATCAGTTTAATATGCTTTGAGCGAAGATCCTTGTGTGTAACCAGAAGACACTAGAACTCAGTAGTTCGGCGGTTGGTGGTGATCTAAAGAGGCAAGTGTTAGTTCAGGAATAAGAAGGAATATTCGAAGTTTACAAAATCCAGGCCAAGTGGAACTTAACCCGGCTCTAGGTGTGTGAATATTCGAAGTTTACAAGATCCGGGCCAAGTGGAACTTAACCCGGCTCTAGGTGTGTGAATATTCGAAGTTTACAAGATCCAGGCCAAGTGGAACTTAACTCGGCTCTAGGTGTGTGAATATTGGAAGTTTACAAGATCCGGGCCAAGTGGAACTTAACCCGGCTCTAGGTGTCTGAATATTCGAAGTTTACAAGATCCCAGCCAAGTGGAACTTAACCCGGCTCTAAGTGTGTGAATATTCAAAGTTTACAAGATCCGGGCCAAGTGGAACTTAACCCGGCTCTAGGTGTGTGAATATTCGAAGTTTACAAGATCTGGGTCAAGTGGAACTTAACCCGGCTATAGGAAGTTTACAAGATCCGGGCCAAGTGGAACTTAACCCAGCTCTAGGTGTGTGATTATTCGAAGTTTACAAGATCCGGGCTAAGTGGAACTTAACCCGACTCTAGGTGTGTGAATATTCGAAGTAACTAAGGAACTACGCTAACTTTTTAGGAGCATCCGGCCGAGTGACAAATTACTCCCCCGGAGGCTCAGGGACTAGTGGATATATCTCTAAGTACTTGCGCTTATTAAGGGCATGACAAAAAGGTTTACCTCCATCATTCGGCCAGCAAGGGAAATAGCCTTGGTCGTTGTGTTCATTTGAGCGTTGAACTTGGCGGGACCAAACTTCTCCGGTAGATCGTCATTGGGGTTGATGAACTCAACGTCGTTCCAGTTGTTGACATATTTGATCAACATCGGGCCATAGTTCTCCCTGCTGAGCGTCTGGGTTGCCACCAAGCCCTTGGCATGGGCCTCTTTCCTTGCGATCTGGGCAGCAACTGGGCTAGCATGAAGAGTGAGTTGCTTGCTGCCAGCAGACCCAGAAGCAGTTGAGCCGGAGGCGGTACTCCCCTTCTTTATCATGAACATGATAGTACGCTGTCTAGATTTGGATGTTGGTCCCTTGGGGGTTTTGGCAGCCTCCGCATATGTTTTGCCCTTAGGCGCATGATACGTTGCTAACGTATCCATAATTTTTGATGTTCCATGCTTGGTTTTATCTACTTTCTTATGTTTTGTCCACACTTTGGAGTACTTTTCATATGATTTCTTCGACTAACCTATTAACAAGAGCCATAGTGCCAACTGCCTGTTTTCTGCTGTTTTTGGTTCTAGGAAAGTCAGAAAATGAATATTCTCGGAATTGGACGGGACAAAAGCCAAAGTCAGTTATTCACCGAGGGACACTAGGAGCCAAAATACGAGACGGAGAGGGGCTGGGGCCCGGCCACACCACCTGGCCATGCGGACAAGTCTGGCCCATGCCAGGGGGTGGTATGGCCGCCCTAGGGACCCCCTTGGCCTCTCCTTTCGCCTATATATTGCCTCCGATACAGAAACCCTAAGTACATGATCAAAATTCCTCGAAAGAGTTTGTAGCCGCCGTCATCTCCATCCCTAGATCGGGAGGGATCTGAAGCTCTTCCCGGCACCCTGCCGGAGAGGGAATTCACCCTGGAGGCCTTCTTCATCATCATGCAAGCCTCTGGTGTGATGCGTGAGTAGTTCATCTCTAGACTACGGGTCCATGTAGTAGCTAGATGGCTGGTTCTCCTCCTTTGTGCTATCATGTTTAGATCTTGTGAGTTCCGTTCATGATCAAGATCATCTATTTGTAATCCTACATGTTGTGTTTGCGGAGATCCGATGGATATTGAGATGTTATTTCAGATTGATTATTGATTCTATCATGTCTTTCTTATTTGTGATCTTGCATGCTTTCCGTTGTTAGTAGCTATCTTGGCCAAGTAGATGCTAGCAACTCCAAGAGTTAGTATTTATGCTCGATAGTGGGTTCATGCCTCTAGTAATCTGGGAAGTGACAGAAATCTATAAGGTACTAGATGTTATGTTGCTACTAGGGAGAAAACAACAATCCTTTGTTCATAGAACAATCGTATTTTTACTTTACATGCAATGCGTAATGTAATTATCTGTTGCTTGCAACTTAATACTAGAGGGGGTTCGGATGATAACCTAAAGGTGGATTATTAGTCATAGATGCAGTTGGATTACGGTCTATGTATAATGTTGTATTGCCCAATCAAGTCTCAAAGGAGTCAAGATGAGTAGTATATGCTTGTATGCTTTCTCGATGTTTGTCAACTGTCCCGCTGTAATTTGTTCACCCAACATGTCATCTATCTTAAGGAGAGCCACCACTAGTGAACTATGGACCCCGGTCCTTTCTTTTACCATCAATCTATAATCAACTATTTACTGCTTTGTGTTTACTTTCTGCAAACTATTACTTTCTTCCACTCGACACGTTTAATCCTTTGTTTTCAGCAAAACCGGTGAGATTCACAACCTCATCGTAAGTTAGGGACAGAGTTCTGTGGTTGTGTTGTGCAGGTCTCCACGTTGCTGCTAGCACCAGTAGTACGCCCTGCCAAAGCTCAGCTAGCAACACCTTTGAGGTGTTTCCTTGCTCCTACTGGATTGATAACCTTGGTTTCATAACTGAGGGAAACTTACTGCTGTGCTCATCATACCTTCCTCTTGGGGTTCCCCAACGAGATCGTTATTACACGAGTCAGCAGCGCATCAGGCACTTTCTTGGCCTTGGTGCTAGGTTTGGCCTGAGACTTCTGCTGGAAGATATCCTTGGCAGAAGCTGTAGGCGCTGGAGTTTTGTCCTTTAGGCTAGGCTGAGCTTGGTCTTCTCGCCGAGCCTTGGAAGACTCGGACAAGGCAGGTGGAGTTGGCATGGAACCTGAAGCTGGTCCTGGTGGTACTGGTGCTGATGTTGGTGTTGGTGCTGGTGCTGGTGCTAGTGCAGGTGGAGAAGAAATTTGGGTCGATGCCGATGTAACTGGCACCTCGGTGATGGCAGGTTGCGGCTGGGCCAATAAAGAGCTAGGGATATCTGGCATAGCCGTATCCTCGGCAGCAACACTTCCCCCCGCACCGACATTGCCCTCCTCATGATGAGGTGGTCTAAGATTCGGAACAGCCGCCGATCTCTCCTGAATAGGGCTTAGTGGGTGCGCGTCATCGTCACGAGGGGGATATGGGGCACTCCGTATAGGCGAAGCAATGCTTGAGCCGCTCTAGGGGATCTCCCTGGCCGCCCTGCCAAATCAGACAATGAACAACAAGTTATAACAGAAAAAGAGAAACAACAAATACATGAAGTTAGTGAAATGAGATCCAAAAGATGGACAAGGAAGGAAGAAAGACTTACTCGGATGAGGTTGGAGGTTCCCAGGGCTTGGGCACTCTCCGGACCATGGCCTTGGGAACGGGTTTGTCGGCACCCTTGACGCCGGGTTTCTTCTGCCTCTTCTTAGCTGGGGGCAGCTCGGAAGATCCAACCAAGGTAGCAACACGTTTTTTGGAGGGAGCAGGAACCAGATCACCCACGATAAGAGGAGGATCCTCGTGGACCTGCCCGGCCGGATTAGCTGAAGCCGAGTCAACCAGAAACGCGTAATAAATGGGCATCGGGTCAAGTACCTCCATAATCTCAATATCAGAGTCTTCATCGTCATCAGGCCAATCCCTTAAATAAGAGGCCTTACCAGAGGTTCGTCTGGAGCCATCCGGAGTGGGAAAAAACATTTCTGTGTCCGGCTCCACCGTGTCCGAGATTAGGAGGTCCTTTCCCCATTTAAGGGATGGCTCCTTACCATCTTCGACGGTCTGCTAAAGAAATAACTGAAGGCAAGAATACAAAAGAATTGAGTAATAGAATTATCCGACATAAGACCCGACTCGGAAAAAGGATCAAGTAGGAAACATACCGGAGGAGGCATCTTATCCCGACAAAAATGTTCCAACCACCATTCCCACTCCTCGGTGAACTCCTTCTCTATCTTGAAGATTGCCTTGACCCGGCGGAAAATCTCGGTGTTGTTGAGCTCGAAGGAGGAGGTTCGGTTGGAGTCAAGATGCCCACTCATATGGCAAAGCTTGTGAGTGAATTTTTGCAGGGGACAGATCCGGCTACGGACGAAGGTGATCATCACATCCTTGCTGCGTAGCCCTAGCTTGGATATCTCCTTGATTCGCTTCTCCACCTGATTCGCCAAGGCAGTTGGCTGCCTTGGGATTCGGTTCCACAAGGAGGTCTCTAGAACACCTAACTTGAAGGGGCGCAGCCGGATCAGGTCCTCTTCCGTGTTGTTCCTCACGTAGAAGAACGTCCGAGACCAGCCTTTGCAAGACTCGAGTCTAGTGACTTAGGGAATGCGGAGTTTCTGCGGGGAGAGATAGAGGCTCCACCGCACTGGGTTAAGGATTTTTCGGCAGGGCAAGAAAAGGATCAGGGTGACATTCTTGCGGAGGCTGAAGAACTTGATCCATAGCTCGTTGGTGGGCCAAAGGCCGACATACCTTTCTATGCCGGAAGCAAAGGAGGAAAGCGAAATGATGGCATTCGCCGGAAGATGATGCGGTTGGAGCTCGTATGCGTTGATGAAATCAAGGAAAAAGTCGCTGACTGGGAGACCGGAACCGTGTTGGAACTGAGAGAGGAAGACCACGAGAGGGAGCAATCTCCTGGGTGGCGAGGCGGCAAGTAACCCCTTCAAGGATGCGGCGGGTCCGGTAGAGCCAGTCAAGATCATCTTGATAGACATAGGAGTCGGCCCGGCCGCCGCGTTCATGCGCCTCGCCTTCCTCCTCCTCCTCGACAATGGCGATTTCTTCTTCTGTCATCTCCAAGTCACTGCCCTTGCAGAACCAATCTGGGGTAGGGGATAGGACCTGGATTGGCACGGCCCGATGACGGCGTGGCAATGCGGAGGCGGAAGCGCGGTTACGGCAGAAACGCAAAGCAACAAAGCGCGGCAGCGGCGGCACAACACGGAGCAGAAGCAGCGGCGACGACGGCACTATTGTGGGAAAGAAGGAAGATGAAGAACTAAGGCGTGTGCAAAGTGGGGTAAATCCCCAAGGGGCGCCCCTGTTCCCTATTTAACCACGCCCCTAAGGAGGTAGTGGGATCCAGCAGTACAGCGAAGCCACACAGAGTGGCCGTGTATTTTCCGGGTCAGCCAATCAGAGGCGGGCCACAAGAAAGGCCACAGGAAGCAGCGGATCCCACGATGCGACGTGGTGATACAGTTAACGAGGAGGCAGCCATGATCTGACATTTGCAGCAGTTATTCCTGATAGTGAATACAGTAACCGGCACAGTAACTAGCACGGGCCCTTAAAATGAGGCAAACCAATGATTACCCTCCACATAGGATGTGGGGAAGCGTACGAGAGAAGGAAGGATGAGCCGGATGATTAGAGAATAACCCGGCCAACGAGTAATATCTGGGAATGAGCCAAGGGGATGTCAAGTCACAAAAGCCGAGTTACAGGATAACTCGGTCAATAGAGCACAGAGCTTGGAAGGTTGAACCTGTTGTGGCCTTATTAGCTGAAGTTGCTAAGACCGCGCCAGCTTCGGGGACTAATGTTGGGGGGATACCCCCGGGTAGGGTCACGCCAGGGTATAAAGGCCATGTTGGCTGAGGTACGGCAAGGTCAAAGCGTAAGCTAGCTGAGTCACCCCAAGGCAGGCCGACTTACGACGAGACCTGGCCCGGAGGATATTTGTTTAATCTTGTCCCATCCGGCATATAACATATGTCGGCTAGCCTTTCGTAACTTGTTTACAGGTACCCTCGGGGCCGAGTTAGCCAAGCGCGCTTGGTTACCACTTGGCGTACATGAGAAGGAAAGAATCTCGCTGGTCAAAAGGTGGTCTATGTCCACTGTAGCGTGAACGAAGCGGATAGAGGCAAGGACCAGCAGGGAGTGGCCGACAAGGATGACGTAGCCAATGTTGGCTGACGCCACCGATGTCGGATGATGCAACACCGCAGCGGGGCTTAGAGAGGCTTACGCCCTGAGTTCGGACTAGCTAGTTAAAGTATAAAAGAGGCATCTTACTTTACCGAGGAGCATATTCGGAGAATATGCCTCCACGCATGCCCTAAGTTGTAACCTAGCCCCCCCTATATAAGGAGGCGCAGGACCTCCATAGAGAGGGTCGGCCATTTTGACTAAGGGAAAACCCTAGAAGGTAGCTGCGGGTAGTAAGAGAACTAGTCTCCTTCCCACGAACAGCTCAAGGAGCCCTTGTAATCCATCATCAACAAGAGAGAAATACAAACATATGTGTGTGAAATCACCACACTATCCCTCCCTAGATTCCTCTAGTGCACATTGGTCCCATCTTTAACCTATAAATGGCATCTGTCAAGCCACCAGCACGCCAATATTAGGGTTTCACTGCACTTCTCATTGCTCCCTCATGACCTTTATATGGGGAGGCCACGTCTCGGGATGTATCCGAGTCAGTTACAAGTTAGGAAGCTATCTCTTAAATTTCCTATCTAGTGCTTGTTGTATCCGCCAAGGAGTCGCATCCTTCATGGGCTTGGGGTCACCCGAATCTTCATGGGCTTCACCATCAGCGACGGATCGTTACATGGCCTCCGCTAGGCTGAACCAGGTAGACCAATATTAGGTATCCATAGGGCATATCTATGTCACACAGCGCCTCACGGGGGCGATCGAGGCGTCCATCCGCGAGGATGGTGGGGATCTCATCGACATGGCGTGCGACGACGATGGTGTTGGGCCCAGTAGCACGTCAAGGACAAGCCCGTCAATGAGTCGGTCGATGAGCCTGACGAGCGCAGGAAGGAGATCAGTGATGATAATTGCCGCTACTTCGAATTCTATTACCGTGTCAGACATTATACTCCCTCTGTCCCAAAATAAGTGACGTGGGATTGTCTAGATTCGTATGTATCTAGACACGTTTTACTATATAGATACATGCAAATCTAGACAAACTCAAGTCACTTATTTTGAGACGGAGGGAGTATTTAGTTTAGTTAAATTTTTCTTGGTTTACTTAAATTTCGTTGGAACCTTATAAAATACAATGAAGTTTGAATGAAATTTTTAATTTTTAGTTGGCATTCAATTATTTCAAAAGTATGTTTGACACACGCGGCTAGGAACGGGTGTGCCCCATGCGTCGGTGTCTCGCAAGCGACTGCTCCTACCTTTTGTTGGACGTCATTTTAGGGGGACACTGCTCTTATGTAAGAGCATCTCTAGCTAGGACCCCAAGATCCCACCAGAGCCCCGAGAGTCCTTTTTTCCGTCGGTGAAAACAATTCTCCTAGTCGGCCCCTAGGAGCCAAATATTCGCCGGATTGAGCCAAACTTTCATCCGGCGATCCAGGACAAACCTAGCGTGTTGGGGGCGCTTGGGGGCACCGCCAGATAGAAAAAAGCACGTCGAAAGACTGCCTGCTAGGTGGCTCCGACCTGTCATTGAACCGAAGCCTCGTCGTCCGCATTGTCTCGTCTTCCACGCTGCATTAATTACCTGCCGCCGGTCAGCCTTTCAATCGAGCAACCAATCACGGGCCATGTGGAGAAGTTATGGTGTGCCAACGCTCTGGTTTACCGTCTAGCTTCCTGCGCCGTTTACACCCCTCCCGCCTTCCACCTCGCCCTATGTCACCCCCCACCCTCGTCGGTGGCAGCGCACATCCAAATCCCGTCAAAAGACCCGACCTCCACCGGAGCACCTCCAATGGATGAAAGGTATCCCAACGACTAGCCGTCGGCCAATGACTTTGGTCGCCATTGGCTTCAAGAGTGGGAGGCACGCCTCCTATGCGAGGCAGGCTTTCTGGTGCCATCGGACTTCCATTACCCGCCGACATGGAAGCTCAGCGTAGGTGGCGTACCAGTGACACTGGTTCCCGTCGGCCACGAGCTCCTCGCCGAATCCAGCAGGTATACTCGGGCGAGCTCACCGACAAACATCTGGGCGACCTTGCATGGGACACTGGCAACCACGCCGCCTGGACGGCATACTTCACCGACTGGCGGGCCTAAGAGCTCGCTTCCTACGAAGGAGGAGGCCCACCACCAGTAAGAGGGAACTCTGTCGACCGCTAGCTTTGGTGGGGAGCACCAAGGCGTATGCTCGAGGCCATCCTCGCACACATCAGGGCAAGCAACAACCTGCGCCTTTCCTACCCGTGGCCACCACTGTCTCCCGGTGTAGAGGGAACTCTTGGATGCCACGACGGATGGCATTAGTGTCCTCCTCATGTTCGGCCTCCGTGTTGCGCTCGTCAGGGTCGGCACCGATGATAGCGTCGCCACGTTTCGCAGCCCAGTTCACCGCCATCAAGGAAGGGCCCGAGGAACCGCCTCGCTCGCCGTGCACGCGGGCGCGCTCTGGTGAGATCATCATCAGCGAGCGTCACGCACCATCTACCCTACGCGGGAGCCTCTGCCTCTTCAAGCCAAAGAGAGAGCACGGTGCCGGTGGTTCGTCAACCAGGAAGCCAAAGCCAGAGTGGTACCTCTAAGCATGCTCAAGGGGGAAGCGTCGAAGGACCTCGAGGACACCCCCGGCTGGAGGATGGCAATGCAGGCAGCACCAGACGATGTCCCACCGATGTTGCTGGAGAGGGCACTCGCCTGATCCAAGACTGAGGCTGAGTGGGAGGAGGCCAAATGCCAGTAACGGCCGCTAGACCATGCCGCGCACCGCCGAGCCGCTCGGTTCAATCGTGACATCATCGACCTCGACGATGAGGCCGGACCGAGCAGCGCTCCTTCGCAAAGGCGCATCGGTGACACCGGCCATGGGAGCAGTCGTGGGCCACCGAGGGACGATCCATCGAGCGACGATGATGACAACGGTGACTACATGGCCTTCTACCACCGCCTGTCTCGGCATGAACTAGCATTTTTTTCTATTTTAGTTTAATTTTCTTGTATGAACTCACTTGAATATCCAAGAATTTCGCCTAAATATATGAAATACGTTCAAATTCATGCGCTCTTGTAACGTTCCGCTGAACTTGCCTTGGGGACACGGCTAGGAAATCGTACGCCCCAGACCAAGAAATAGCGTCGGCCGTCCGAGAAGCCCATTTTAGCGCTGAAAAACGGCCTTGGGGACGCTGACGGCTCTAAAACTAGTAGGGCATGTTTGGTTGGCCCGATATTCGTTTCTCGCACCGGGCTAGAGGAAATAAGCATGATTGGTGTGTCACGGTCTACCGGGGATTTGGCCCGCACAGGTCTTAAAGCAGTCCTCATCCTGGCTCTGGAGGAATTGCAAAATCGAGTGTTTCCACCGGGGCAGGCCCTAGCGAGCGCAAGGGGAGGAACGGCGTGCACGGGGAGGCAGCGGGAGCCGAAAAAATTTCAGCACCGTATGACGCAAAAAGTAGGCTCACCTCCCTCTTACGCTACCAGCTCCCGCTGGGAGACAAATCCCTCCCCATTTTCCTCTTGTGCAGCGGCTTTGGCGGTGGCGGTGATTTAGATCTCCAACAGCAGCTGCTACGTCCACTCCAGCATCGGCTGCCGTGTCTTGTCCGACTCCGGCTTCTGCTGCCTCGAAGATCTGTGGCACCGACTTGTCCCCCCCCTTCTTCTCCACCAGCGGCAGGTCCTCGACATCCGCCACCATGAAGGTAAGAACCGCGGCCTTGCCTCCTGTCCAACGATTTTACCAAGGTATTTATCTTGACGTTAGTACCCTACCTAGATTGCTTATGCAATGCCACTCCGTTTAGGGACAACAATTGAATTTTATCATCCACGGAGCTTCCCTATTCGTTCTGATTCACGCATGGATGTTCCTGATCTACAGAAGAGCGACTGCTAGGACTAACAGGCCAGCAGTGAAATATGGTCCCCTGATGTAGCGCGATAGAGAGAGGATGGGAAATCTGAACTATATCTACAACAACGATGATGTGGAGGCTATCGCCATGCTCAGGATGATAAGAGCCCCATTTAACCATCTTGTGCAGACATTCAGGTCAAGGGGGTTGCTTAAGGATAACATCAACACCCCTATCGAAGAACAGGTGGCTATGTTTCTTCATGTTCTAGGCCATAACCAGAGATTCCGAGTGATTCACAAAACATGGAGGAGATCAACTGAGACAATTTCCCGATATTTCCATCAGGCGCTATATGTTGTTGGAGAACTCAGAGAAGAGATGACCAAGCCACCATCTGGTCAAACCCCTGCGAAGATACAAGGCAACAGTTGATGGTTCCCCTTTTTTAAGGTGAGCAACTCTAGCATGTTCTTCCTTGGATGATTCTATTAGACAACCATCTAACTTTCTTGTAATGCCAGGATTGTATTGGAGCAATTGATGGTACTCATGTGATGGTAAGAGTGCCCAAAGCTGAACAGATTGCATATAGGCGGACGAAGCACTACCCCAGCCAGAATGTGCTTGCCACTATTGATTTCGACATGAAGTTCACATATGTGCTTGCTGGGTGGGAAGGATCTGCCCATGATGCCACGATTCTGACTGACAGCCTTAGCAGACTTGATAGCCTCAAGCTCCCTGATGGCAAATTCTACCTTGCAGATGTCGGGTATGCTTGTCGGTCTGAAATTCTTCCACCCTTCAGGTCAACAAGGCACCATCTCAATGAGTTCTCTGCTAGAAACTACCCAAAGACTCCAGAAGATCTTTTCATTCTGAGGCACTCTAGCCTTAGAGTCACAGTTGAGAGGGTTTTCGTTGCTTTGAAGAACATGTTTAAAATCCTTGATCAGAAGTTTTTTCACTCTTTCCCCACCCAAGTTAAGCTTGGTCTTGCATGTTACATTTTGCACAACTGGATCTTGCAATTCGACGCCGATGAGTACTTTCCGGCTAAGCAAGATGTTGTTCCTGATGACAACGACACTAACGGTGGCCATGGTGTTGCCCATAACGATTGTGCCGCCTGGAAGAATAGGAGACAACAATGGGCGCTCGACATATGGACGACGAGAGGAAACAACAACAACAACAACAACAACAACAACAACAACAACAACAACAAACAACAACAACAACAACAACAACAAGAAGAAGAAGAAGAAGAAGAAGAAGGTTCGCTGATAAAGTGTTGCCCTTGTGTTCCATGAAAACCCTTGGTGTGAGTGTAAAACGTTCATTCGTAGTAGCTAGGTAATATTATGGTGAACTGTAATTTGCTAGTAGCTAAGTCAAATTGTCGTGAAATCATATTGGCTAGTAGCTAAGGGTGCTTATTTGGTATTGCTAGTTTAAATTGCTGTTTGTTTGCAATTGCTAGTTCAGCTCCCTATTTGGTATTGCGTGGTAATGTCACCAGCTGTGAGAAGTAGTGAGCACAACACTATGGCATGTGCAACCAAACATGCAAGTTGTTCATCAAGCGGAATAAAATCAGTTTTGCTACTAACCAAACAACTTGCCAAAATTGCAGGAATGACAACCAAACAATGTGTCAAACTTGGCCCAAACCAAATCTCCTCTCATGCAGCAACCAGTGGACCAAGTAGAAAAAACAAGAAATTTGGGCCTTTGTAACCAAATATGCCTTGTTTGGTCTGCATGGCATGGGATCCGATTGAATCTTCCACAGTTCGAAAGGTACTGGAGAAAGAAGAAGAATTAACCCGATAAGCCCTGATGACGGATGCTTACTATCGATCGAATAATATTTTTAAAGAACTGGAATTTCTTCACTGGTTAGTCATTCAGAGTCGCAGTCACGGGCCTATGTATTTCCCGACGACCACTCGTCAAAACTTCACTATACATGTCCAAAAAATCAAAACTTTCCTATGTCTGTCCACGCGGTAACCTGACTTTTTGTCCTGGCCCTTTTTCAGACTTTCGGCCATCTCTACTCTCCGACAAAACTTTGTTTATCGTGGCCAAAGTGTACCTACCAATATTTTGGTCATGAGAATAGGCGGCCGGTGATTTCACTTTTTCGGGGGAAAGCTTGAAACACGAAAACGGATTGGGAGCGATGGCGAAAGGTGCCCCCTTGCCGACACCTGCACCGTGTTGGGGCCTGGCGTGCTAGGCCGGACGGCGCCCCTTCATCCCCGCCTTTGCGCCGGCGGTCAACAGCCATGTCTCTGAAGGGCCGCCGGTGGGCCGACGTTGCCGACGAGGAAGCGGCGGAGGCGGAGCTCGCGTGGGAATTGGCGGAGTGGTTCTCCTCCCCCGACCTCCCGACGCTGGCCGACTTCATGGATTTTGCGAGGAGCATGCCGTGACGCCGCTCGAAGAAGGTCGCCGCGCCAGGAGCTGGGTCGCCGTTGGCAGCGAGGTCGGCTCTGCCACGATGCGGTTCCGGGAGGAGACAGCGAGGAGCCGACTACTGCTAGGGCTGAAAAGGAGGAACTGGCTTCCTTGGTTAACGTCGGGGAGGCTGGCTCTCCCTATTCGGCGCCGGCGGCGGCCATGACGCAAGCGCCACGGAGGATGGCGATAGGGGAACGCTCCCCTGACCTCGGGCTCGATCCCGTTGTTGTTGCGCGTGACGGGCCAGGATCGGACCGGGAGGTGGACCGGCCCATGTTGGACTGGAGGTACCAAGGCACTCCAAGACCTTTCTGACACCACTAGTCTGCCTCTTGGGTTGATGCCAGGCCACAGCCCGCACGGCCCACTCGTCCGCCTAGGAACTGGAGATGGATCCCGAAGGGCGCCTCCGACCTCTCCGTAACCTACCTCGCCTCAGACTACTAGGTCCGCCATTTCGCCGCAGCCGCCCGAACCATCCGCCCCACCCCGCCACCACCGCCGCTGGTGCGGACCTTCGCCGTTGTCGCTGCCATGAAACGCGGGCACGCCACCTCCCCTCGCAGCGACCTGCAACGCCCTGCCTCCCCGACGGCTGCCCGTGACCACGCCCTCCCGAGGGACCCCTACAGACCGCCGTCCAGGAGGTCGCCTCCTCCCCATCGACGGTCCCCGGTGTCCGGAGTGCCACATGCACAAGGAGCTGGAAGGGAGGACCGCTACATGGACTCGGATAGGAGGAGGGGACGGGAGCCAGAGTGCTCTCCCCCGCGTGCCCTGCAGCGGATGGAACACCTGGGGCAGAGGTCGCCTTCCCCCACCGTGAGGAGAACGGAGCTCCAGCTGCGGGAGTCCCTACTGCACAGCCACCACTACGGGTACGTGAGGGCGGTCAATTCCGGGCATTGCAGGGGGCTTGGAGGCAAGACCGTGACCGAGACCGGGGTGCGGAGAGGTGGCGCTCACCGCGTTGGCCACCACATAACCCGCCAAGGCTAGAAGCAGATGCGGTAGTGACGGATCAAGAAGAAGAAGAAGAAGAACGCAGAGGCACCTGTGGTGGCCTCGGCAACGGACATGCCACCCTTGGCGCATGGAGGTGCATCCGGCCCATGCCACAGGCCATACATTGCACCCCCACTCCGGGCTCCCCGTCAGTTAGAGTACCTCGGGCATTATATTGATGGGGGTTCTACTACATCGACATTGGTGGGGTGCAAATGACGGTGCCGGAGAACATTGGCAAGGATGCTACCAGGGGAGTGATGGCTCAGTATCGGCGCCAGGAAAATGCTGGTGCAATATTGATGTAGAGCTCGTTGGGAACCCCAAGAGGAAGGTATGATGAGCACAACAGCAAGTTTCCCTCAATTATGAAACCAAAGTTTAATCGAACCAGTAGGAGCAAGGAAACACCCCAAAGGTGTTGCTAGCTAAGCCTTGGCAGGGCGCACTACCGGTGCTAGTAGCAACGTGGAGACCTGCACAACACAACCACAAAACTTTGTCTCCAACTTGCAATGAGGTTGTCAATCTCATCGTGTTTTGCGGAAAACAAAGGATTAAACGTATCGAATGGAAATAACTAATAGTTTGCAGAAAGTAAACACAAAGCAGTAAACAGTTTATAGATTGTATGTAAAAGAAAAGGACCGGGATACATAGTTCACTAGAGGTGGCTCTCCTTAAGATAGATAACATGCTGAGTGAACAAATTACAGCGGGGCAATTGACAAACATTAAGAAAGCAATACATGCATATACTAATCATCTTGACTCCTTTGAGATTCGATTGGGCATTACAACATTATACATAGACCGTCATCCAACTTAATCTATGACTAATAATCCACCTTCAGGTTATCATCCGAACCTCCTCTAGTATTAAGTTGCAAGCAATAGATTATTGCTTTACGAACTGCGTGTAAAGTAAACAATACGATTGTTCTATGAACAAAGGATTGTTGTTTTTCTCCCTAGTAGCAACAGCACATCTAGTACCTTAGAGATTTCTGTCACTTCCCCAGATTACCAGAGGCATGAACCCACTATCGAGCATAAATACTAACTCTCGGAGTTGCTAACATCTACTTGGCCAAGATAGCTACTAACAACGGAAAGCATGCAAGATCACAAATAACAAAGACATGATAGAATCAATAATCAATCTGAAATAGCATCTCAATATCCATCAGATCCCCGCAAACACAACATGTATGATTACAAATAGATGATCTTGATCATGAACGGAGCTCACAAGATCTAAACATGAAAGCACAAAGGAGGAGAACCAGCCATCTAGATACTACATGGATCCGTAGTCCAAGGATGAACTACTCACGCATCACACCAGAGGCTTGCATGGTGATGAAGAAGGCCTCCAGGGTGAATTCCCCTCTCCGGTAGGGTGCCGGGAAGAGCTTCAGATCCCTCCCGATCTAGGGATGGAGATGCCGGCGGCTACAGACTCTTTCATGGATTTTTGATCGGGTCCTTAGGGTTTCCGTCCCGAGGGCATCTTATGGGCGGAAGGAGAGACCGAGGGGGTGCCTGGGCTGGCCACACCACCCCCTGGCGCGGGCCAAGCCTGGCCGTGCGGCCAGGTGGTGTGGCCGCCCTCTGGCCCCTCTCCGTCTCGTATTCTGGCATCTGATGACTTCCGAAAAAATAGGCACTTTGGCTTTTGTCCCGTCCAATTCTGAGAATATTCATTTTCTGACTTTCTTAGAACCAAAAACAGCAGAAAACAGGCAGCTGGCACTATGGCTCTTGTTAATAAGTTAGTCCAAGAAATCATATGAAAAGTACTCCAAAGTGTGGACAAAACACAAGAAAGTGGATAAAATCAAGCATGGAACATAAAATATTATAGATACATTTGCAATGTATCAACATCCCCAAGCTTAACTCCTGCTCGTCCTCGAGTAGGTAAGTGATAAAAAGAAAGAATAATTTTTGAGGTGACATGCACCATCAAAGACTTGATCAAAGTATTTGTAAAACATTCAAAGCTGGGATCATAGTACTTCAATCATAACATGAAAGACAAAGTTCTAGCAATAAGCCAAAGAAACTATGATGCAACATGAAAAGGCACAAACAAAATATTCATGAATAACAATGCTTTGCAAGACGTTTGTTTGTTTCACATAAAGAAAACATAGCATAATAGCATTCAGCTTGTCCCTCATAGAGTAGCAAATATAAATGCATAGGACACCTTTAAAGTTCATAAGAGTGACTAGATACAAATAGTTTAAAACAAGCAATATCAAGTTATGCATCAATCAAATAGTCTTGGGACAATGCACATAGAACTAAGAATGGCCACTATGCTCTCAAAGTAGATGCATAAAGATAGAAGGTGGAGACTCAATATAATGGTGGAAGAAAGGCCTTCATAGAAGGAAGTAGGGATTCAAGTCTCATAAAGAGCTTCCAAAAATTATGGTACTTATAGCTTTCCGCTCTCATTGCCCCTATCATAAGCATCTTTAAGGTGATTAAGGTTAAAGTGACACAACTAAGAGGATATGTTTGACAAGTTATAAACCGAAATCTCATGCCCCTTACTTACGAAGACCGATCCTCATGCTACTCAACTTTAGTCACAAGTAAGCTCTTGTCATTGTAAGTACATGTGTATCATAAAGAACCGCCAACGGGATACCCTTTGCACATGATACAAGAGCTTTCCCATAATCAAAATAATAAGGCAAGCAGACAATGAGCATCCCAGTGATCTTTTTATTTGCTATTTGCATAGGTTTTTATTGAGGATGCTTCATAGAGTGCTCATTATGGTGATGCTGCAAGTTTCCACCATGATTAGGCATGGCTTAGGCTAGCGGCCCAGGCGTTTCTCTAACACACATACAAACTCCATGATCTTACAAGTTCCACTTTTATTTCACACCGCCGGGATTCGTAAGCAAAAGAACATGATATCAACGGGGTACAAAGTACAAGTGCAATGTTGAAAGCGTTCCCCATGAAACATGGTTATGCTAATTTAAACTTATAAAGCGCAAGCATATACGCAACAAAGAAGGACCCAATGGTTCAAGTTTATTATATGCAAAAAAGTAAAATGTGCCATCAAGTTCGTGAGAGCTTAATCACTAGTTTTCTCATAACAAGTTTAATTTGGAAGGTAAACAAAAGCATGAATATACTTGGAATAGCATAACCTAATAGGTGGGTATGATGGACTCTTTGGAATAACTTGGTTTAGGGAGTTGGATGCATGAGTGGAACTCATACTTGGTTGTGGAGGCTAGCAAAAGACTGGGAGCAACAAACTAAGAGCAATAATGGCCATAATCATGCAGAGCGACAAAACATCATTGATCAAAGCATAAAATGATACTACAAGTTGAAAACTAAAGGATCATAAAGGCTATGGTGACTTGAGATAGTCATAACATGGTGTGAGCATGCGCCAAGTCAACCCAAATAAAGCATCAAAGGAGAATAACACTATACTATGCTCTAATATGCTAAAACAACGCATGATTCTTTCAAGGCACATTAAGCAATCTCAATTGTTTATAACAAGTCATGCTACAGCAAAGAATACTAAGCATATAGCCAAAACAATATCAAGCATGGCATGACAAAACATAGGCCACAGTAAAAAACAAGCTCTTTTTACCACATAAGCATGGACTTTCCTACTCTTTTCCAAACCAAACCAAACTATTTGCAAACCAATGTATGAAAGAGCGGGTCCAACCAATTTTATTCAGCAAACCAAGAAAACGAAAAACCAAAATGAAAATGAAAAAGAAGACACTCCAAGAATTGTGCATGAAACACTAAAAATGAAGTGTTTGGAAGAAACTTGGGATTTTTATTGATGAAGAAGGGGATGCCTTGGGCATCCCCAAGCTTTGACGCTTGTACTTCTTTGATATTTCTTGGGGTGACACGCATGGCATCCCCAAGCTTGAGCTTTAGTCCATCATTCATCTCATTACTCACTCCTTCCATACACCTGAAAATTTTCCTTCATACGAAACTTCACACAATCTTTATTAGCAACATTAGTGTACTCAAGATAAATAAGTCTTAAGGTTCAGTTCTAACACCAAATAAACTTACATTAGAACACTACCTACGGTAGCACTTCCCTCAAAAAGCTCAATTCCCCAAAAGAACTAAAAAAGGAACCAACAAGAAGCAAATGCAGAAAATGGCAGAAATCTATCAAAATAGACCAGCAGGTAAAGACAAAAAAATTCGAAGACCTTCTGTTCCTCAAATCAAAAAGTGTTGACCTAACGAAAGTTAGATAACAACCTGGGGCAGAAGAACAAAAATTCAGGCCTCAAAAGGACATTCAGATATTTTACACGAATTTTTACTGTGAAGCACAGAAATCTATTTCGGGACAGCAACTTTCCCAATCATTACTTCTCTCTCATTAGAGGTTACTCTTGGCACAAAAAGCAAATAAAAAGGATAAGGAGCGGTTATTACTGAAGTAATAACTTCCAAGACTCATCTAAAACTTTTGGGTTATCTCCCAGTAAGTACTTTTCTTTAACGCCTTTAAGTTAGGCATAAGAAGCAAGAAAGAATCAAGTGTTCTCAAATGAAGAAGCATTAAGATCAATACTAGAAATATTTTCAACAAGGCAAGGTATATCATCCAAATAAGTTCTAGAGGATCCTATCTCAATGCTCTTAGGTTCACTATTCTCATCAAAAGGGTTTGCAGGAACAATCCAATCAAGATTCTTTTCTATGGCATCATGTATTGCTACTAGTTTAAAGGGTATTGGTATCTTAGGTTCCTCCCCATTAGGTTCGGTTTTGTTCATCTTTTCTCGTGTACCGACAACATTTACACATGAGCCTAGCATATTGAAACATTCAAAGACTTTCCTAGCTTCCTTGGCAACATCATAGAACTCCTTAAACAAAGTTTCTAAAATAAAATCCCCCTTTTCAGGGTCCTCAATTTCTTTAAGCTTAAGAAACATTATTTGCATTAAGGGGTTGAGGTTAACAAACCTAGCTTCTAACATGTGAATTAAAGAAGTTGTAGCAATCTCATAGTTTGGAGCAAGTTCTGCAAGGGATCTATCCTCAGTATCTTCATGCTTACTAACATGATTAAAGAATTCTGCAATATTATCTTTTCCAATTATAGAACCACTACCAATTGAAAGATCTTTCAGGGTGAATTTAGGGATCAACATGGTGAGCTAAGGAAGAGGTGACAACTAAAGGAGATTTAATTTTTTTCTGTTTCTGAATAACAAAGCAAACTTGTAAAACTATTTTTTTGTGTTTTTGATAAAGAAACAAGCAAACAAAACAAAAAGAAACTAAGCAAAAAATAACAAAGTAAAGAGATTGGTTATGAGGGACTCCCCTTGTGAAGATGTCCTTGACTCCCCAGCAACGACGCCATAAAAATGCTTGATGGCTCAGTGTCGGCGCCAGGAAAATGCTGGTGCGATGTTGATGTAGAACTCGTTGGTAACCCCAAGAGGAAGGTACGATGAGCACAACAGCAAGTTTCCCTAAGTTATGAAACCAAGGTTTAATCGAACTAGTAGGATCAAGGAAACACCCCAAAGGTGTTGCTAGCTAAGCCTTGGCAGGGCGCACTACCGGTGCTAGTAGCAACGTGGAGACCTGCACAACACAACCACAGAACTTTGTCCCCAACTTGTGATGACGTTGTCAATCTCACCGTGTTTTGTGGAAAATAAAGGATTAAACGTATCGAATGGAAAGAAGTAATAGTTTGCAGAAAGTAAACACAAAGCAGTAAACATTTTATAGATTCTATGTAAAAGAAAAGGACCGGGATCCATAGTTCACTAGAGGTGACTCTCCTTAAGATTGATAACATGCTGGGTGAACAAATTACAGCAGGGCAATTGACAAACATCAAGAAAGCAATACATGCATATACTAATCATCTTGACTCCTTTGAGATTCGATTGGGCATTACAACATTATACATAGACCACCATCCAACTGCATCTATGACTAATAATCCACCTTCAGGTTATCATCCGAACCACCTCCAGTATTAAGTTGCAAGCAACAGATTATTGCTTTACGAACTGCGTGTAAAGTAAATAATATGATTGTTCTATGAACAAAGGATTGTTGTTTTCTCCCTAGTAGCAACAACACATCTAGTACCTTAGATATTTCTGTCACTTCCCCAGATTACCAGAGGCATGAACCCGCTATCAAGCATAAATACTAACTCTTGGAGTTTCTAGCATCTACTTGGCCAAGATAACTACTAATAACAGAAAGCATGCAAGATCACAAATAACAAAGACATGATAGAATCAATAATCAATCTGAGATAGCATCTTAATACCCATCGGATCCCCGCAAACACAACATGTATGAGTACAAATAGATGATCTTGATCATGAACGGAGCTCCCAAGATCTAAACATGAAAGCACAAAGGAGGAGAACCAGTCATCTAGCTACTACATGGATATGTAGTCCAAGGATGAACTACTCACGCATCACACCGGAGGCTTGCATGGTGATGAAGAAGGCCTCCAGGGTGAATTCCCCTCTCCGGCAGGGTGTCGGGAAGAGCTTCATATCCCTCCGATCTAGGGATGGAGATGACGGCGGCTACAGACTCTTTCGTGGATTTTTGATCGGGTCCTTAGGGTTTTCGTCCCGAGGGCATCTTATAGGCGGAAGGAGAGGCCGAGGGGGTGCCTGGGCTAGCCACACCACCCCCTAGCGCGGGCCAAGCCTGGCCGCGTGGCCAGGTGGTGTGGTCGCCCTCTGGCCCCTCTCCATCTCGTATTCTGGCATCTGATGACTTCCGGAAAAATAGGCACTTTGGCTTCTATCCCGTCCAATTCCGAGAATATTCATTTTCTGACTTTCCTGGAACCAAAAACAGCAGAAAACAGGCAGGTGGCACTGTGGCTCTTGTTAATAGGTTAGTCCAAGAAATCATATGAAAAGTACTCCAAAGTGTGGACAAAACACAAGAAAGTGGATAAAACCAAGCATGGAACATCAAAAATTATAGATACATTTGCAATGTATCAGGGAGTGGCAAGTCAGGCGGATTTCCAGCACGGAGTTTGTGGTGACCTTCCCGTCGGTGGAGGTCATGCGTCTTTGTGTGTGCAACTGCACTCTAACACTGCCAATCAGCCAGGTCTCGCTCGACATCTCGCCCTCGACGGCGGCCACCCCCGCGCCATTCAAGCCCACCTCCACGTGGATTTTGCTTAAGGTATACCCAGAGGAGCCAAAGCTTAGGACCTTGCCTTTTCTGGAGTTGGCAGCACATGTAGTAGGGAAGATGGTGGAGGTGGATGAGGAGTCCCTAGTAGGGCGGGGCCCGGTTCACATCAGGGTGCTCTGCCCGGATCCGTCCCAGCTGCCCGGCATACTCCCGACGATCTACTTCAAAGAGGACAGCTGGCGCATGATGATTGAGATCGACATGGCCCTACCACCGTAGAGGTCCCCCTCCCCCACACGACCGACGGCTCCCCCTTCCAGCAGCAGGTCAGGGAGTTAGGACGACTCATCGGGGGAGGATGGCAACGGGGACCATGGCGCTGACTACCAGGCTGGGGGCAGGCACGAAAGATCTTCACCACCACGCACCTCCGCCCCGACCGCCCTAGGTGGATCGACTTCACGTGCGCCACCCGCGTCCTAGGCACAATTGAGACACTTGCAGGTACCACTTGACATGTCCATTGCTCAGTACGGCTCCAACCTCAGCTCGGAGGCTAGGTTCATCGAACACCTGGACGTGACTGCTAGAGGACGACCCCGCCCAGCCCTCCGCAGGGGGACGGACTAGGGGAGTGTGGGGATGGAGGTCACGGCACCATCATCGCCATGCTCGGCCGGCATGGTCTGCTACTCCCTGTCCCCTGGCTCGACTCCCACCGCAGCGAGGGACTTGCCAGCTCTGGTCCCCGCTACGTCGGTCCGTCGAGGAGTGGAGTAAACTCAGTCTTCCTCGACACTCTGGTGGCTGACACCATGATGCGCCAGAAGTGCCAGCCTCGCCCCACCCCTCGGCCCTCCTGCCAGAGCACGAGGATTTCTTGATCGCGAGGGGGCAGGACAGGCGTGGAACCCACCGTGAAAGCGCTGACAGAGCAGCGAGCGGCAGCCCGCAACCTTGACTCAGGTACGTCTCAGTCAGCCCTTCCCATTCTAGCCCGCCCCCTTCGGGGTCTAGATTCTCGGTGTTAGCAGATACCTCCTTGGAGCACTTGGCACATGTCGCAACTAATAGTGGTATAATCTTCCATGGTGAATGTGGGCCACGTTTGGAGCAGATTGCCGCAATCAGGGCAAAGGAGGTCTATGAGGGGGTCATGGTCGTTGCCCGTGCTCAGTCTGAGCGTAGGCGGGGAGACCCCTCGTGCCAACCGGACCCGGACCTATGGGGTTTGGGACTGGAGGGGACAGACCTCTGGAGACCAGGAGCGGGGAGGCCACCCAAGCGTCCACCTCCCAAAGGAGGATGGACGGGAGGCCTCCGAAGGCGACGTCCAGGCCCTCGACCTCTAGTAGGGCCCGATCGGTCCCCCGTAAGGGGACGACCCCTGACATGCTTCCCAAATGAATTGGCCAGATATAAGAACATTCATTTGGAATATCAGGGGGTTCGGGTAGGATGGCTGGCATCGCCAACTTAAAGAGTATATGAGACAAGAGGCGGTGGATATTGTGGGACTATAGGAAACAATAAGACAGGACTTCCAACTCTCAGAACTAGCGGGCCTGAGCCAGCACACGTTCTCCTAGAACTGGTTTTCAGCGTCAGGCCACTCTAGAGGGATCCTCCTTGGTGCCAAGGAGGAGACTTTTGAGGTCGAGGATATGGACCGTGTGGAATTCTTTGTGAACATGTCCCTCACCCATAGACGGTCAAACCTCTGGTGGGAGGTCATAATCGTCTATGGCCCGACGGACCATAGTAGAGCTCTCGTGTTTTTGACAAAACTAAAAGCAAAAGTAGAACGAAGCCCCATCCCAGTGGTTCTAGGAGGAGGGACTTCAACCTGATTCTCTCACCAGACAAGAGTTCAACAAACATCGACATCCCGAGGATGCGGATGTTTAATGAGTGTATTGCACATATCGCCCTTAGAGAGAGATCTAGAGTTGGTGCCAGGTTCACCTAGACCAACAACCAGCTGGCACGGATTCAGAGTGTCTTGGATCGAGTTCTGGTCTCGGTAGAGTGGGAAGTGGCATTCCCCTCTGCTCACTCCGGTCTCTTACTAGGATAGGCTCTGATCATGCCCCCTCCTACTTTCTTCTAGAGCAGGCATCCCACCATGCCTAAACAGATTCCACTTCGAAAACTTCTAGGTAGACCACCCAGGTTTTGTGGAAGCAGTTAAGGCAAAGTGGACAACAGCGGTGGTAGCGCCTCCACGCTGATACTGCGCTGTGGACGTGTGGCACCACTATGCCCTGATGGCCCGCCAATTCATGAGGGGTTGGGAGGCAATCTTGGCGTGGCCCTACGACGACAGAAGGCATCCATTCTGAACAAGATTCAGACCCTCGATAGCCTTGCTGACGTCAGGGGATCTCACCTAACGATTGGGCACACCACTACAACCTGGAATCTTCATTGATGGAGATTTATAAAGGGGAGGAGACATTTTGGCACCAAAGAAGCAGACAAAACTGGTTGCTCAAAGGGGATGCCAACACAGCCTACTTCCATGTGATTGCCAATGGCAGACGTAGGAAAGGTTTGACCCCTTGCCTTTGGGATAATGAGAGACTCATTGAAGACCCAGGAGACCTTTCATCCGTATATACTCCTTCTACAAGGAGCTCGTCTCAGGAAACCCTTGCTCGGGGGTTGCATTAGCGGAGGACTTTTGGACAGGCAATGCCAGAGTCACTGCCAATGAGAATACGGAGCTCACCCTCCTGTTTCTTCCGGAAGAGGTAGAAAGGGCAGTTAGAGCGATGAAAGCCAACTCGGCTCCAGGCCCGGATGGCCTGCTGGTGGCCTTCTTCCTAACCTTCTGGGGGCAATTCAAGAGGTCATTATGCCTATGTTCCAGGAGTTCTATACTAGAACACTAGTCATGTCTCGCCTGAACTTTGGCGTGATCACCTTGATTCCCAAAGTAGTGGAAGCCATGGACATCCGTCACTTTAGGCTGATCACCGTGATCAATGTTATACAACGCATCTTCACCAAGGTCTTTGCCTTTCGGATTGCCCCAATTATGGAGCGCATGACCCATCCTTATCGGTTTGCCTTCCTTAAGGGCAGACTGAATCATGATGGGATCATGGCCCTCCATGAGATCGTCCACGAGGTGAAAACCAAGAGGACGACGAGGGTCTTTCTAAAATTAGATTTTCAGAAAGCATATGATCGCCTAGACTGGCAGTTCCTGAGACACGTTTTGATCAGGAGGGGCTTAGATGACCGGTTGATAACATGGATCATGCAATTTGTTAAGACTGGCAACAGTGCGATCAACATAAATGGAGAGGTGGGCCCCTATTTTCACCCCTCTTGCGGTGTGCGACAGGGGGACCCCATTTCCCCTCTTGTTCAATGCAACTGTGGATGCTCTTGCGGAGATCATAGAGAAGGCTAAGCATGTCGGCCACATCACTGGTGTGGTGAGACAGCTGATCCCAGGCGGGGGAGTAAGCCACCTACAGTACACAAATGACACAATGATTATGATAGAAGGGTCGGACAGGGACATCGCTAACCTGAAATTCCTACTTCTCTGCTTCCAAGAGATGTCGGGATTAAGGATTAACTTTGACAAGAGCGAGGTGATTGCTCTGGGCTTCGCCCCGGAGGACCAGCAGAGGATAGCCGACAACCTGGACTGTTGGCTAACCTCATTCCCCATAACTTACATGGGGATGCCGGCCAGGGATACTAGGATCCTCATTAGGGACCTATATCCCCTTATGGCCAAGGTGAGAGCGAAAGTAGAACCTTGGTGTGGCAAGTTCACCTCAAAATGCAGCAAGACGATCATCATCGGCTCATGCCTATCTAGCTTACCTATGCATATTATGGGGTTGTACCTACTACCAGAAGGGGTGCATGGTTCCTTTGATAAGGAATTGTCTCGCTTCTTCTGGCAGGACCAGAACGGCCATATGGTAAAGTGGGCAGACATATGCGCCCCCAAGGAACTTGGGGGCATAGGCATCATAGCCTCACGTCAATTTAATTTGGCGCTGATTTAAAGTGGGTTTGGCGGATTATGAAGGGGGAGGGAGGACTATGGCTACAACTCGTAGAAGCCAAATACCTCAAGGGCGGACACTCCTAGCCTGTGACCGCCGAGACGGCTCACAGTTTTGGCGATCCATATAGGAGATCAAACATGAGATCCGACGGGGAGTGAACTTCACTATTGGCAATGGCGAATGAACACTCTTCTGGTTGGACCCATGGTTGGAGGGAGGCCCCCTGCGCAATACCTACCCCCACCTCTTCGCGATTTGCGCAAACCCGACGACATCCGTGGCCGAGGCAGCGCTGAAAGGGACGTGGATCGTTCCCTTCCATAGGACCTTCACTCCAGATGAAGCGGAGGCATGGCAGTCTCTACGGGACAGCTTGCCTCCCACACTCTCTACAGAAGTGGACTCCCTGTCATGGAGCCTGACTCCATAAGGGGTCTTTTCTGTCAGCTCGACATATAGGTCCCTATTTATAGGGACCGCCTTGCCATGGACCAAACACCTGTGGAAAGCCCCGCTACCCGCCTTGCCATGGACCAAACACCTGTGGAAAGCCCCGCTACCCCTGAAGACGAAGATTTTCGTGTGGCAATTACTTAGAGATCGCCTCCCCTCGGGAGTGGAGGTTCAACTGCAACATGGGCCAGGGGACAGGTTATGTCCGTTATGTGTGGTCCCGGAGACCGGAGCGCACATAATGTTCACCTGCCCCGCGGCCCGGTTTCTGTGGAAATTTATCCGAGAAGCCTTGGGCCCCGAATGGGACGTTCAAGATCTTGGCGAGTTCCTTGAGACCCGTGCAAATGAGCCCGGAAAGGGGCGTCGCCTCTTCTGGCTTGTTTTTGCAGCATTGTCCTAGACCCTGTGGATGGTGCAAAATAAAATGGTGATAGAGAAAGTATTTCTTCGGCGTGCCACTGATTCGATATTCAAAACACTGATTCGATATTCAAATTCCTCGCTTTTTGCAGTAGTGGTATCCGCTTTGTAGTCATCAGGACAGGGTGAGGCTGGATGGCACGCTCCAAAACCTGATCGAGGGGGCGCGGCTGTAGGCGCTAGGACAACAGTGGTATCTTCACCAGCCGTCCGAGACTGAGCACATGCTGGACAAGGGGTCTTACAACTTTCAGATGGCCCCGAGTGTGTGGTGTGTTATGTTCATTTGAACTTGTTGATGTGGGGCTATGGCTCTTTTGCATGTATGTCTTGTTGTCGAAGTGTGTGTGTGGAACTTTGTATGGATATTTGCTTTATTTATAAAGCTGGGTGAATTGGTTTTTATTTGGATTGGTGTCAATATTTTGATATATTAATGCTTCACTATCAACTCTAGTTTATTATTTTAGCCAATATCGACCAACTTGTGGATAAGCAAATGCTCAACCAAAATTTTAGCTTAGCCAAAAATTTGATTGGCAAAAACCAAACACACCCAAACTTCGCTTAGCCCCCATGGTCAGTAGTCAGGCCAGGTAGGTCACGTCATTCAGGTTACTAGTTTTCAGGAATTCTATATGAGAATGATCTCAGGGAAAAAAACAGCTAAGCCAGACCAAATGGCGTGGTCTGTACTTCAGACTAGTCAAACCAAACGTCATGACCACGAAGGGTCAAATGGTGGCATAAAGTTTTCCAAGAGTCTGGAATTGACCGAAAGTTTACAGCACCTCCACTCGTTGGTCTTCCGAAATCCGGACCTAATTTTCGCCCGATGGATAAAACTCGCACTGAGAACAACCGAATTCACACTCGATATTTTCAGGTTTGTTTGCAAAAAATTTAAAATTCGACCAAACTTGGTCTAAATTCGGAAATTACATACTAAATTAGCCGATTGCATTACATTATAGACGAGTTCATACATAGTTTATCAAATCCGCGCTGTCGGCGAGCGGCGCCCATGGCTTGGCGCTCGGCCTGCTCCTACAGGCGACGGGCGCGTTCAGCCTCCTCCCACTCCCAGTCCGTCCTGGACCAAGCGCACGCAGCGGGGCCGGTCATCGGCGGGACGTCGTTGAGCGACGCCTCCATCGCCATCTTGAGGAGGAAGTCGTCCTCGGCGTTCGGCGAGGCTCACTGCGGCGGCTGCTACTCCTTCGGCGCGCGCAGCGACCCACTAGTTCCGGACTCCCTCTTCGTCCTGACGAGCCGGAGATGGCCGCTCGACGGCGACGGAGCGTGGGGCTTTTTGATGACGTGGCCACGCGAGCGCGTGCGCGGCGGCGAGCGCAGGGAGACTCAGGCTCTGGCTTCACTGGCCGGAGCGCCGCTGTGCTGCGCGGCGGGGAGAAGTCGCGCGGCGCCGAACCAGATGAGTGGGAGCATGACGTCGAAGCCGACAACGAAGACGACGCACCGGCCATCCTCCTCGGCATACAGGAGGCCGCCCCATGGCGCCACGAAAAACACGGTGTAGATCGCAGCAGGTAGCCCATCCGCGGGGTGTTGCCGGTTGTGATGTGCTCGAGGACGGCGGCGAGGGTGCGCCCGCCACCAGTGAAGTTGGCCTTGGGCGTTGTTGCACGCCCGCGCTGGCCTCCGCCCTCGGGGTAGGCCAGCCAGCGCGCCCGGCGGTCGCGGAAGTACTGGTCCCAGTAGGCCTTGTTCTCGGGGAGCTCCGCCTCGTCAGGATCCATGCCAGCGATGACCGCCTAGATCTTGTCGATCCTCTCATGCCCCTCTGGCACCGGCGGCACGGATAAGCCGTCCGCGCTCAGGTTCCAGGTGGGCGGGCACCGGAAATTCGACGGCATCGGGTAGCAGGCCTCGTGGAGCAGCCACGCCTCCCACAGCTGCAGCCAACGCCGTCCGAAGCCATTCGCCGCCACTCCGTCACCGGATAGCTCTCCGACATCGCTTGAACTTGGTGGTTTGGGGAGGAAATGGAGGAGTCGGAGGTGGGTGCTCCGAAAACGGCGAGCTTGTCGGCTTTATAGCCATTTGAGGAAAGAGCGGCGAGGACGAGAGAGGTGTAGCGGCGAGGGTGTGAAATGGGAAAGGGCGGGAACATGGGCTGGCGGTGGCGCGTCATTACGCTGCCACGTGGGCAATTGGACAAGAGGTCGTTGCCCGGCGGTTCGTCACGAGAGTCGAGGCGAAGCGATGAGGACGAATCGCATTCACTCGCTGATAGGTTGACCAGCACAGATATTTTTTTTCACCGTTTTCAGCTTCATCCAGCATTCCCAAGCGACATCTGGCGCCTTGGGTTCGGCCTAGGAAACGCTGGATGTTATTTGGGTCAAATCCAGCGAAAATTTCGGATTTCGAGAACGTGACTGGAAGAGTTTTTGCCGTCAGATAAAAAAAGGCCCAGGAAGGAATGCGGTGGAGGTGCTCTTCATAAAGAGCCATTTTGCGGGGAAAAAGTCCGGCAAGATGGTCACTTGCATAATCATAGAGAAAGGACACACACAGACAAAAGGAGAGCGAGAGAGCGCTTTCAAGCCGGTCAGAGCCGTGCGCTGACTGGCCGCCTTGAAGAATTTGTGGGAGCAGAGTAGCAAATCGCAGCGTGCAGAGCAGAACAGCAAGCTCAAAGGAGAAGGCAGGCATCCCCTCGATCAGTGAGTATCTCCCCTCTTCAATACTCCTCCTAAGTACAAGCGTCCGGCTCATCTTTATCTCTCACATCCGTCAGGTCCATCGCTTGGAAGCTCAAGTGCAGTCATCATCCTACTAAACAGAGGTTCGCCAAATAATTATTCCAGCTATTATTTCTACAAAATAATTTCAAATAGGGTATTTACTAGTACGGTAGTATATATTTTGGTTCTAGAGACAAGCTAAGTTGGGAGCAGATACGATACAGAGAGGGGTAATCAATGGCCGAGTCTGCTGTTAACGCCGTGGTTGGGAAAGTGAGCAACCTTGCAGTTCGGGAGACCTCGTTTTTATGTGGTGTCACTAATGAAGTTGGATTCTTGAAAGATGAGCTGAAGAGGCTACAGTGCTACCTAAAATCTGCTGATGCTAAAAGGAGATCAGGAGATGAGTGTGTGGCTACCTGGGTCAGTCAGATCAGGGATGCAACATATGAATCTGAGAATGTCATTGAAATTGCAGATTATATGGAGAGGAGAAACAGATTGAAGAACGGATTCATGGGTGCCATTTCAAGGTATGCTCGCCTGCCACATGACGTGATTACCCTTCACAAAGTTGGTGCTGAAATCCAACGTATAAGAAGGAAGATCAGTGAGATATTTGACAGTGCAAACCGTTTGAATATTGATTTGGATGCTAGTGTTCTAGACAAGGGTCATGTCGAGGATGAGTTTCCACGAGACTATGGTCTCATGCATCAAAACTTTCAAGATGACACTGTTGTTTATGGTTTTGAGGATGAGTACAGAGAAATAGTGGACAAGTTACTTGACAAAGAGAATAAAACTTTTAGTGCTATCTCCATAGTTGCAATTGGTGGTGCCGGGAAAACAACACTTGTTAGAAAAGTCTACACATCATCAAGAGTACAACGACACTTTGATACAATTGCTTGGGTGACTGTATCTCAAAAGTTCAAAGGTGTTGATTTACTAAGAGATGTTATGAAACAAATAATGGGGGGCAGAGATGGGTTTAAAATGCAGGAGTATGAGGTGGGAAAGAAGATACACGATTTTCTGTCCAAAAAAAGGTTCTTAGTAGTTCTCGATGATGTTTGGGAAACAGATACCTGGGATCAAATAAACAAAACGGTTAAAGCCTTCCCAGATGTCACTAACGGTAGTAGAGTACTATTAACCACACGGAAGCAAGATGTTGCAAATCATATTCAAATGCCAACCCATGTTCATCCTTTGAAGAAGTTAGATGAAGAGAAAAGCTGGGAACTTTTTAGTAGCAAAGCGTTGCCATCATACAAAAGATGTACTGTATGTGATGTGGATGAGTTTGAAGAACTAGGAAAAAAGCTTGCAAGGAAGTGTAATGGATTACCACTCGCACTTGCAGTTTTTGGGGGTTATCTGTCAAAAAATCTGAATAAAGAAACATGGTGTGATATACTCTTGAGTTGGCCATCAACCAAAGATGGACAGATGATGCGAGACATACTAGCTCGTAGTTACAACGACCTACCAGATCATTATTTAAGATCGTGTTTCCTCTATGTTGCTGCTTTCCCTGAGGACTATGAAATATGTATGTCAGATCTTATTGAATTATGGATAGCAGAATGCTTCATTCCACACACACCGAAGCATAAACTAGAAGAAACAGCACGTAAGTATGTAACTGAGTTAGCTCAAAGAAGCCTGGTTCAAGTTGTTGGTACAAGCAGGGCACATGGATGGATTGAAAGAATAAGGATCCATGATATCTTACGTGACTGGTGCATAGAAGAAGCAAGACAAGACGGTTTTCTTGATATGATTGACAAAACTGCATGTAAGGCTTCCTCTCTTCTCTTTTCATATTGTTTTTTCTTATGTTTCAATAGATGTCTTCATATGCGGCTTCTTTCTTACATGTGGATGCGCCGCACAAAAAAAATGCAGGTGAGGTTGGTGCATCAACATGCCAGAGCATGATATCCTATCGTGCTTCATTTCATAACCTGAGTGATCAGGTTTTACAGGCAGCAACTCCTAATCTACGAACTTTGGTTGGTTTTGGACTTTCATCAATATCCCTACCTAAGCTGGAATTCCTCAGAGTTATGCACATAGCAAACTCAGACCTCAAGAATTTCTCTCTGGCAATTGGTGGGTGCATTCACCTAAGATGCCTTAAGTTGAGAAGATGTGGAAATGTAACACTCCCTTCGTCAATCGGAAAGCTCCTTTACCTGCAGATTATAGATCTGAGGGAAACAAAACTTGAATCAATAGTATCAAAATCTCTCTGGAATATCCCTACTCTAAGACATGTTTACCTGGGCAGTGCATTTTCTTCACCAAGAAGTGTGCAACACAAAGAGCTCCAGACCTTATGGTTGACTAGTTCATCTACTGGTACAGAATATCGGTATCATGATATGGTGAAGTTCTTTAAGAAAATGAGACAACTAACAACCTTGTTCTTGGTAATGAGGCCCATGAATGCGAAGATGATGAATATATTTGCGTACATGCCTCACCTGGTTGATATTCACCTCGCCAGTTTCGGTGTGCTCGATAAGCTTCCTGAGAGCAACCAGTTCCCACAAAGACTACGACATCTCTATCTAGAAGCTGATATCATTGAGTCAGACCCGATGCCGATCCTTGAGAAGCTTCCCTGTCTTGTGGTGTTGGAGTTGTCGGGGTATAAAGGTCGAACCATGTCGTTTTCTGCCCAAGGATTTCCTCAACTGCAAGAGTTAAAACTTGACAGGTTCTCCACTAAGAAGTGGAGGATCAAGGTAGGGGCAATGGCAAAGCTCTCCCACCTGACACTTTGGTTGTGCAAGAAGATAAATAAGCTCCCCAAGGGGTTTCTGCACCTTCAATCTCTCAAGAAGCTGAAACTGATCAGTAAAACCCTGATTTCTGGAGATGACAGCACACTGAAGGAGCTGGAGCAGAGAGGATGCCAGGTAGCTTAGCTATGCACCTCATTTCCTCCATTCATTTGATTTTACTATCATTCATGGTCAGAAGTTGGATTTTACCGAGCATATATTTTCAGTACAAGGAGCGAGATGCTCACAATTAAGTTAAAAGCAATTTCCTATCTATCCTTCCCTGCCTTGTTTGTTTGGAATGATAGTTTTAGGATCAACAGCTTGTGCACAACTCATTTTTTGGATTATTTCTTGCAGGTGGAACGTTAAGAAGATTTACAAGCAGCGGACATGTTTAAGCATTATTACTACTGTACTTGTTCCTAATTCAGATGGCATTGTTCACGACGTTGTTGTGGTGGCACAAGACAAGGACGTATGCAAGTATCCTTGCTTCCTGCATGTATCTTTATTGCCTTCCTCAAATATGCGCGTGTAAGTTTGCCTGAATGTAATAACACAAACGGTGAAATGGATCACCCATCTAACAGGTCAATCAAGATTAAAATGTGTGTATCTATATTTCTGGCTGGAACCGTTGATGAGTTGTGATTCCAAAAACAAACCATTGTGTTATTAGCTAATAGTCGATGTATTTCTGTCTTTTCATGTTGACCACTCACTTTTCAACTCAAGGAATGCTAGTTTTGTTATTTTACTCAATGTCAGACATCACAGGTTCTGGTTCATTTTCTCCCATTTATTTTGTGGTACAGTGAATTTATTTTGTTGTATTCAACAACGACATCAGAAAAGCAACCCGCTTCACTTTGGACAAGAAAGAATGCATGCCTCAGCTAATGTCGTGCAAATTTACAATAGATTGAGAATAATAGGTAGAAATAACAGCTGAATGTTCTGCGAGACACTCATGGATGCAATGCAAGTCATGCTATATAGTTAGCTATACCATGTGCACCAGCCAAAATTCTTCAAAAAACATGACCCCTTGTGACCTGTACATGAAAGACAGATTTGTGGCTATACACTGAGTTACTATTTATTTCGCTTTCTTTTTTTTGACTTTTGCCTTGGTCACACATACTCGTACTTTTTTTTACCATGTTTTGCAGACGGGCATGATTTAGCATGAGTGAAATAGTTATTTTCACTTTTTTGGAAACTTGGAAGAGAGAATTGAAGGCTTAAAAGCAACTAGTTGCCCAATTTATTTCAGCAAAAACACTAGTATTAAAAAGCCAAGACTGGCTCTTTGCACTGAGCCACTCTACCCAGCAGGCCACGAGAGGATATGCTGCTGATAACCACCCCAAAACCGGAACTATCTAGCTTCACCATCCGCAATTAACTTTTTTTTTATAAAGAGCCTACATTAATCCGCAATTAACTACTCCCTCCGATTCAAATTAATGGACACAGATTTGTCTAGATTCAAACTAAAATACTTTTTTTTCTAGACAAATCTGTGTCCATTAATCTAGACAAATCTGTGTCCATTAATTTCGATCGGAGAGAGTAACTAATTTTAAGCATTCTACTCGTAGATCAACGTTGACGTTGCACGGATTGCGGAGGAGAGGGAAGGGGGAGAAGTGGAGCAATAGCAGCAGCAGTAGTACCGGAGAGCCCGCAGCGTCCGCAGATCAAATACGTCGGATAGATGAGGATGGCCGCCGGTCTACGCCCGCGTCACGGCCAGCATCTCCAAAATGATTAGCAAATCCTGCAGACCACCACCATGGCACCATCAAAATTCTCATCAAAAAGACAAAAGCAGCGAGAGAAACTGGGAGGAAAAAGAAAATGAGGGGCGCTCCACGAGCTCGGGCTCGGAGAGTGTCACGAGCCACTGCGGGTTCTCCTGATGCTCCATTCAGCTCCTGCCCTCTGCAACTGCCGGAGGTGGATTATCATCAGCACCGTGACGGGCGGCGGTAGCGCCGCTGGCATGCCTGTGGACCTGGGCATAAAAAACCCGGCCTGACCCGCACGAAAAATTGTGATCGTGCCGGGCCAAAGTGTGCTGTCGGGCTGGGCTTGGGCCTGAATTTTTTAGACCGGTGCTCGGGCCATGCCGGGCTCGGGCTGGACATTTAGGCAATTTAAGGAATATTTTAACCCTAAAAAAAGGCAATTTAAGGCACGGCCTGGGTGGGCTTGGGCCGGACATTCAGGCAATTTAGGGCACACACGAGCTAGCCGGCAGGCGGCCCAGAAATTTTTTTTATGTTCACGCTGGAATATGTGGCCGGACTGTCGGGCCACATATTTAGTGTCGAGCTTGCCCAGCTATAGTGACTCCATGGAATTAGAATTAGAAATGAAAAGGGGAGAGAAGAAGAAATGTGCATCTATAGTTATAGACTTGGGACTTCCATTAGTGAGTACTCACGGCAATGGATTGGTATCTGCTGACGTCAAGGGTGGCCAAGAGAACTTACCCATGTGCTCACGACAATTAGAAAAGAAAAGAGCACTGACGGCCATGGATGAGCAAATTCATGTGCTCGGCACCAAGTTTGATCCTCACGAGCACCTATCTATCCAACATGCCTCTACATGCGGTTAGGGTGTACCTCCTGGAAGATGGGATAAATAATACCATGGACAAACACCGATGAGTCGATTCTTTTGGGAAGGACGAGGGCCGAAAAGGAAATATCACATGGTCCTGCGGGTAGCAGTGTGCATACCCAGAGCGCTTGAGGGCCTAGGTATATTGGACACTAAGCTGATGAATATTTGCCTAATGATTAAGTGGATGTGGAAAATGTACAACTAGGAGTAGGGGCTTTGGGCGGATATTATACGAGCTAAATACCTTCAGAACAAGGACATGTTGGTAGCTAACCATAGGCATGGCTCGCAATTTTGGAATGCCATTCAGCGATCTAAACATATTTTTTCTTAGGGGCAAAACACATTGTTAATAATGGCCGCTCCACCAGACTGTGGTTGGATTGGTGGCAAGGTACAGGGCCCTTGAGAGATAGATTTTCCCTTCTCTTTTACATTGCTGCTAAGTCAGATGTGTCTATTGCTCAGACCCTTAGAAGCGACACTGGGACCATTCCATTCCGAGGTGACCTATATTCGCTTGAGCGCAATGTGAGGGCAAATTTGTTCTGGTGTTTACACGACACCCATCTCGCTGCTAACCTAGATAAGATGCTTTGGGCACTTGAACTGTCAGGGCGGTTCACAGTTCGCTCTCTGTAGTATAAGCTTTATCAAGGAACACCACTTAAACACTTCAGTGAGGTGTGGAAGTTCGATATCCCCCCTCAAGATTAAGGTATTCCTTCGACAGCTCTTATGCGAGCGCCTCCCTTCTAGTGACAACATCCGTCATAGGTGTGGTCCTAGTAATGGAAGGTGCGCCTTGCGCGGAGATCACGAGGACACTAATCGCATAGTCTTCTAGTGTACAATTGCCTGCTTCATGTGGGGCGTAGTTAGGGAAGTGCTAGAGAATCTGTCATGTTACGCTAATGTGTACCACGACCTTCAAGGTGTCACTGGCCAGCCCAAATACATCTTTTGGAACTTGTTGTGTTGCCCTTTGATGGGCGCTATGGTCTACTAGGAACAAATTACTATTGAGGATATCTTCTCTATCCAGCCAACTCATGTGATGTACAATATGCCATCTTATTTGCAGATATGGAAAGATGTGGCTAAGAGGAAGTATAAGGAGGCCCTGGGAGTAGGGATCAAAGATTCGGACTCTCCTTTCCAACATTAGAGATAGCCAGAACTTTTTGTTTTGCTTTGTCACCACTATCCCCTTGTGTTGTGTATCAGTTTGATCTATTTAGAACTTGTATAACTTATGTAACTCTACTTGTACTGGTTTTAGTTTATTAATTTAAAGTTGCACTAGTAGGAAAAGGCCTAGTGGCGACGCTTGAAAAAAGGGGTTCGTGGCGTTCAAGCCGCACTCCACTAACCTCACGCCACTGGTAGGACGTAGTGGTGTCGTCCTGAGTGAACGCCACCGTTACCACTCGTACTAGTGTCATTCGGTTTGAACACCACGACTAGGGGACAAGTGGTGGCGTTTGACTCAAACGCCAGTACTATATGTACAGTTTGTGGCGTTTCTAGAATACCAAACGCCGCAGGTATATTTTCGAAAATTTAAAAAAGGTGTTGCATATTATTGATTGATTGCAATATAACAACAATGTAACATCACGAAGTGCATATTTACATAAGCAGGAAAATAACGATTTGGTTCACCACAAATTATTAACAAGTGCTTCAAAACATCACAAGCGGTTCAAAACAAGCTGGTTGCATCTACACTAACAAACTATCACAATGAACAAGCTAGTCACTATGAATGATGTCGACGATGAACATTATCTGAATGTTACGGTGTGAAGTGATTCTGCAGGTGAGGAGAATGGCTTGCCCAACTTGTAGATCATCTTGAGCTTCAACAAAGTTCCTCCACTCCTGGATGTTGAAGATGATGCGATCATCACTCACTGTCTTGTACGAAATGGCGCTTACAACATCTATTGCTCCAACGCGTATTTCAGCCAAGCCTTCTTCAGAAATTTGAAGAGAAAAAACCATTCTCAATGGTAGTTTCTAATTAAGATGCAGAAGTTAGAAATCTTATAACTATCATACAATATAAATACAATAGAAACTAAAAAAGAATGATAAGTGAAAACATATCATATCATGTAGCTGAATATGCATCCTAGTCAAGCGAGTGACAAGTGCTAGGCCGATGTAGAATTTTTTTAAAGGAATGTTGTTGACGAGATAGCACTCTTCACTATGGGTAAGCTTGCATATCAAACTGACAATTGTATAATCTAGTGATCCGTCTTGCTCATTGATGGCTCAAAATATATCGAGATCATTGGGAACCCCAAGAGGAAGGTATGATGAGCACAACAGCTGTTGGGTTCACAACATAGAAAACAAAAAAATTCCTACGATGGGAACTATTATACGCCAAGATCTATCTATTAGATACAAGCAACGGGTGGATATACATCCATAGAGAACATACCCTCGAAGACAACAAAGCTTTGTTAACGATATGGAACTCGTGGATGATATAGTCTGATATGTTGCTAACGTATCCATAATTTTTGATGTTCCATGCTTAGTTTTATCTACTTTCTTATGTTTTGTCCACACTTTGGAGTACTTTTCATATGATTTCTTGAACTAACCTATTAACAAGAGCCACAGTGCCAACTGCCTGTTTTCTGCTATTTTTGGTTCCAGGAAAGTCAGAAAATGAATATTCTCGAAATTGGATGGGACAAAAGCCAAAGTCAGTTTTTCACCGAGGGACACCTAGAGCCAGAATACGAGACGGAGAGGGGCCAGGGGGCCGCCAGACCAACTGGCCGCGCGGCCCAGCCTGGCCCGCGCCAGGGGGTGGTCTGGCCGCCTCCGGCACCCTCTCGGCCTCTCCTTTCGCCTATATATTGCCTCCGATACAGAAAACCTAAGGAACCGATCAAAATTCCACGAAAGAGTCTGTAGCCGTCGTCGTCTCTATTCCTAGATCGGGAGGGATCTGAAGCTCTTCCCGGCACCCTGCCGGAGAGGGGAATTCACCCTGGAGGCCTTCTTCATCACCATGCAAGCCTCCGGTGTGATGCGTGAGTAGTTCATCTCTGGACTACGGGTCCATGTAGTAGCTAGATGGCTGGTTCTCCTCCTTTGTGATATCATGTTTAGATCTTGTGAGCTCCGTTCATGATCAAGATCATCTATTTGTAATTCCTACATATTGTGTTTGCGGGGATCCGATGGATATTGAGATGCTATTTCAGATTAATTATTGATTCTATCATGTCTTTGTTATTTGTGATCTTGCATGATTTCCGTTGTTAGTAGCTATCTTGGCCAAGTAGATGCTAGCAACTCCAAGCGTTAGTATTTATGCTCGATAGTGGGTTCATGCCTCTAGTAATATGGGGAAGTGACAAAAATCTCTAAGGTACCAGATGTGTTGTTGCTACTAGGGAGAAAACAACAATCATTTGTTCATAGAACAATCGTATTGTTTACTTTACACGCAATTCGTAATGCAATTATCCGTTGCTTGCAACTTAATACTGGAGGGGGTTCGGATGATAACCTGAAGGTGGATTATTAGTCATAGATACAGTTGGATTACGGTCTATGTATAATGTTGTAATGTCCAATCAAGTCTCAAAGGAGTCAAGATGAGTAGTATATGCATGATTGCTTTCTTGATGTTTTTCAATTGCCCCGCTGTAATTTGTTCACCCAACTTGTTATCTATCTTAAGGAGAGCCACCACTAGTGAACTATGGACCCTAGTCCTTTCTTTTACCATCAATCTACAATCAACTGTTTACTGCTTTGTGTTTACTTTCTGTAAACTATTACTTTCTTCCACTCGATACGTTTAATCCTTTGTTTTCAAAAAACCCGGTGAGATTGACAACCTCATCGTAAGTTGGGGACAGAGTTCTGTGGTTGTGTTGTGCAGGTCTCCACGTTGCTGTCGACACCGGTAGTGCGCCCTGCCAAAGTCGAGCTAGCAACACCTTTGAGGTGTTTCCTTGCTCCTACTAGATTGATAACCCTTGTTTCATAACTGAGGGAAACTTACTGTTGTGCTCATCATACCTTCCTCTTGGGGTTCCCCAACGAGCTCGTTATTACACGAGTCAGCAAGTGATTTTCTGGCGCCGTTGCCGGGGAGTCAAGGACATCTTCACAAGGGGAGTCCCTCATAACCTATCTCTTTACTTTGTTGTTTTAGTTTTGCTTAGTTTACCTTTGCTTTTTTTGCTTGTTTCTTTATCAAAAACACACAAAAAATTAGTCTTACTAGTTTGCTTTCTTTATTAAAAACACACAAAAATTAGTTCTTATCTTAAGTTGCCATTATGTCTAGCATTGCTCCAGCAACTATGTCACCTGAGGAAATGATTTTCAATTTTAAAAAAGGAATTGAAGAGAGTTTCGAAGAAGCTTGGTCTAGGATCTCTGATCTACATAAAAAAACTGAACCTAAAATGACCCAAAGCTTATTTCTTAGTAGTTTTTACCTTGGAATCGCTCTTTGCTATAGATATGCTTTGGATGCTGTAGTGGGAGGAGATTTCCTCCAATGCAATGAGGATGATGTCTTTAATGCCATAAATAAGTTGGTCTTTACTTACAACTTGCCTAGCAAATCTGATTCTTCCTTCATAAACATATTTGCTAGATTGAATACTCTTGAGACCAGCACTGCTAGTTTGAAAGATTGCTATAATACATTTAGAGAGCATCATAACTATGTTCCAATAAATTCTGAACCCTCAAAATGGCTTCCCACGATAAAGATTGCTATAAATCATGAAACTTTTTATGCTCGCTGTGATATCATGTCTGAGTTTTGTCTTATGCCCAAAGATATCTATGAATCTTTGGGGGCTTTCTGAAGGAGGAGAAGAAATATTTCTTGCTAATAATGCCACAATATTACCCATTGGAATAGCTGAAGGAGTGTTTACAAAGATCCTAGGGAAAATGGTTTCTACTGATTATCTTGTTATTGAATGTGTAGGAAAAGGACAAATCACACTTGGAAGATCCATATTGAAACTCCTTGGAGCAATAATAGATGTGGAAAAGGGCACCATGCACTTTGCTTCTCCACCAAGCAATCATATGTTCCCCAAGGTTAAGAATAAAAGTAAGAGAGGTAAGGGCAAGAAATTTGGTTTTAATGCTTCTTCATTTGAGAACACTTGATTCTTCTTCTTGCTTCTTATGCCTAACTTAAAGGCGTTAAAGAAAAGTACTTATTGGGAGATAACGCAAAAGTTTTAGATGAGTCTTGGAAGTTATTACTTCTGTAATAACCGCTCCTTATCCTTTTTATTTGCTTTTTGTGCCAATAGTAACCTCTAATGAGAGAGAAGTAATGATTGGGAAAGTTGCTGTCCCGAAACAGATTTCTATGCTTCACCATAAAAATTCGTGTAAAATCTCTGTACGTCCTTTTGAGGCGTGAATTTTTGTGCTTCTGCCACAGGTTGTTATCTAACTTTAGTTAGTTCAACACTTTTATATTTGAGCAATAGAAGTTCTTTTAAAAAATTCGTCTTTACCTGCTGGTCTGTTTTGACAGATTTCTGCCATTATTTGCATTTGCTTCTTATTGGTTCCTTTTTGAGTTCTTTTGGGGAATTGAGCTTTTTGAGAGAAGTGCTACAGTAGGTTGTGTTTTATTTAAAGTTTTATTGGTGTTGAAACTGAACCCAAAGACCTATTATCTTGAGTGCACTAATGTTGCTAATAAAGATTGTGTGAAGTTTTGTATGAAGGAAAAAAATTCAGGTGTATGGAATAAATGAGTAATGAGATGAAGAATGGACTAAAGCTCAAACTTGGGGATGCCACGCATGTCACCCCAAGAAATATCCAAGAAGTACAAGCGTCAAAGCTTGGGGATGCCCAAGGCATCCCCTTCTTCATCAATAAAAATCCCAGGTTTCTTCCAAACGCTTCATTTTTATTGTTTCATGCACAGTTGTATTGTTCTTGGAGACTCTTCTTTTTTGTTTTGGTTTTTGTTTGCTTGGTTTGCTTAGTTTTCTGAATAAATTGGTTGGACCCCCTCTTTCATACATTGGTTTTCAAATAGTTTGGTTTGGACTTGAAAAGAGTAGGAAAGTTCATGCTTAAGTGGTAAAGAGGGCTTGTTTTTGACTGTGGCCCATGCTTTGTCATGCCATGCTTGGTATTGTTTTGGCTTTATGCTTAGTATTCTTTGCTGTAGCATGACTTGTTATAAACAATTGAGATTGCTTAATGTGCCTTGGAAGAATGATGCGTTGTTTTAGCATATTAAAGCATAGTATTGCGGTATTCTCCTTTGATGCTTTATTTGGGTTGACTTGGCGCATGGTCACACCATGTTATGACTATCCCAAGTCACCATAAGCCTTTATGATCCTTTAGTTTTCAACTTGTAGTATCACTTTATGCTTTGATCAATGATGTTTTGTCGCTCTACATGATTATGGCCATTATTGCTCTCTTAGTTTGTCGCCCCCAGTCTTTTGCTAGCCTCCATAACCGTGTGAGTTCCACTCATGCATCCAACTCCTAAAACCAAGTTATTCCAAAGAGTCCACCAGACCTACCTATTATCAATTGCTATTCCAAGTATATTCATGTTTTTGTCTACCTTCCGAATTAAACTTATTATGAGAAAACTAGTGATTAAAGCTCTCACGAACTTGATGGCACACTTTACTTTCTTGCATTTAATAAACTTGAACCATTGCGTCCATCTTTGTTGCATATATGCTTGCGCTTTATAAGTTGAAGTTAGCAGAACCATGTATCATGGGGAACACTTTCAACATTGCACTTGTACTTTGTACCCTGTTGATATCATGTTTTTGCTTATGGATCCCGGCGGTGTGAAATAAAAGTGGAACTTGTAAGATCATGGAGTTTGTATGTGTGTTAGAGAAACGCCTGGGCCGCTAGCCTAAGCCATGCCTAATCATGGTGGAAACTTGCAGCATAACCATAATGAGCACTCTATGAAGAATCCTCAATAAAAACCTATGCAAATAGCAAATAAAATGATCGATGAGATGCTCATTGTCTGCTTGCCTTGTCATTTTGATTATGGGATAACTCATGTATCATGTGCAAGGGGTACCCCGTTGGCGGTTCTTTATGATACATATGTACTTACAATGACAAGAGCTTACTTGTGACTAAAGTTGAGTAGCATGAGGTTCGGTCTTCGTAAGTAAGGGGCATGAAATTTCGGCTTATAACTTGTCAAGCATATCCTCTTAGTTGTGTCATTTCAACCTTAATCATCTTCAAGATGCTTATGATAGGGGCAATGAGAGCTGGAAGCTAATAAGTACCATAATTTTTGGAAGCACTTTATGAGACTTGAATCCCTACGTCCTTCTATGAAGGCCCTTTCTTTTACTTTTATATTGAGTCTCCACCTTCTATCTTTATGCACCTACTTTGAGAGCGTAGTGTCCATTCTTAGTTCTATGTGCATTGTCCCAAGACTTGTTGATTGATGCATAGCTTTGATATTGCCTGTTTTAAACTATTTGTATCTAGTCACTCTTATGAACTTTGAAGGTGTCCTATGCATTTATATTTGCTACTCTATGAGGAACAAGCTGAATGCCACTATGTTATGTTTTCTTTATGTGAAACAAACAAACGTCTTGCAAAGCATTTTTATTCATGAATCTTTTGTTCGTGCCCTTTCATGTTGCAACATAGTTGCTTTGTCTTATTGCTAGAACTTTGTCTTTTATGTTATGATTGAAGTACTATGATCCCAGCTATCAATGTTTTACAAATACTTTGATCAAGTTTATGATGGTACATGTCACCTCAAAAATTATTCTTTCTTTTTATCACTTACCTACTCAAGGACGAGCAGGAGTTAAGCTTGGGGATGTTGATATGTTGCTGTTGGAAATATGCCCTAGAGACAAATAGTATAAGGACTATTATCATATTTCATATAGTTTATGATTAAATTTTATATCATGATATAACTGTATTGAGAGGAAACATCAATACACGTGTGATATACAAACAACCAAGGGTTCCCATTGAAACTCTAGTCACTGGTTCATTGGTCAACAAATGATCAAGTTTCCTGATCATATGGCATTTATGCCAGTTGGAAATGGAGTCATCTCATTCCGAGAATGAGATGATGAACCAATACCCAACCTAAATATCGTGACCCGATCATGTCACGAAGTTCAAGTTATGATGATTAGAAATGGATCCTCATAGACTATTCCTTAGACCATGAGGCTATATCAATCACTGTCTCCCGAGAGTGCTTAGATAGCATCAAACGCCACTCGGTAATACAATGGTTATAAAGGTGTGTTCATGTACTCGCAGGAAACCGTAGAGGCAATATATGTCAAGAGCGGGATTTGTCCGTCCATGTGATGGGAAGATACTCAAAGGGCCCACTTGGAGAAGTTATATCCAATAGTTGCGCAGCGTGTGATTTGATCACGGGGATATCACTTGTCGGAATGAGTCAAGTAGCATTTTTCGGTAACGAGATTGAACACGACATGGTGATGTCATTGATCAGATCTCGGGCAATGCAAGTATCGAGAGACAAAGGGAATAAGACAGGACTGTCCTGGTTCAAACGACGAAAGATCTTCGTGGAACGCACAGGGTTCACATGGCCATCCAGGTCCCTCTGTCGATCATTGGTGCGGGAGTGTCCCGACCATGTCTAGAGTGTTCCCGAACCGTGGGGTATCACGCTTAAGGGCTTGATGATTTTTAGAGAGTGTTTATAGGATCGGTAGAATCACCGAAGAATAGTAGAGAGAAAACCGGAAGGGTTTCGGTAAGTCCGGAGGATGTCCGGAGTGGAGGTGGAAGGTGTTCCATGGCCATGGAGATTGAATAATGTGTGAATGAATGTTAAATGTTGATTTAATCATTTATTCATAATTATTTAATAAAGAGAAAATCAATTAAAATGGTCAAAGGCTTAATGGGCCAATTTCCGGAGGAAGAGGGCCCATTAGGGGAAAGGAGACAGGGAGAAGGGGCAAGGGGGCTGGCCGGCTGGGACTAGCCCCCCGCATGGGGCCCACTAGGGTGTCCGGCGGCCACCCCTCCCCCTCCTCTCCTTTAGTCCCACCCCGGAACTTTGAGGGAGGTAGTACCTCCCCTCCCCTATATATAGTGGGGGTATTTGGCCAAATTAAATACACCAATAATCAATAAAGGTCTTCTCACTTTTGGGAGGACCTCCAGTTGATATTTTCTCTCTCCCCTCTCTCTCATGACCGTGGTCCCAAGTCTGGACTGCGCGAGCGAGAGACATCTTCACCGCGGAGCACCGTCGCGCTGCGAGATTCGGATCCGGGAGCTCTACTTCCGCAAATGCTGCTGGATCGGGGAAGCGGGAGTCATCGTTAGGCACAGGATGTGTGTAACTCCCCGCGAGGTGTCGCACTTGAGGCACTCAAGTCGTTGGAGCCAAGGAGCGCAAGGACTTCATCACGACCTTGAGGTCGGCTTCGGCTCGTCTACATCAACCACGCTCTCCTGAGCGTTGACAACGCTTTTCGGTCTTCAAGGGTAAGTTCGTGAAAAGCCCCTCCCATTACTGTATTACTAATAGATAGGTCCTGGCAACTTCAGGGGTTCAGGGGCGTAGGATAAAATTTATTGTTTTCATACGTGAAACCCCTAAAGTGGTATCGGAGCTAGATCTATGCGTAATAATGCTAGTACGGGTAGAACACACGAGATGTAGCGTGTGGGCGTTGATCTTTTAGTTGTTACCCTCCCACGTGTACTTGTGTATACCGCAGTAATGCTTGATGAAGCGGCCCCCATCCGACTTTACACGTTCATTCGCGAGACTGGTCCATGCTTGACATACGGATTGTACCGTATAAAGTGGCTAAGGGGGTGTCTACCTCTCTCGCATTAGTTGTTATACCATTTGCAACGGAGGGCCCTGAAAGGGGTGTAGTAGAGACAACTACTCGATCAACGTTGTGCTGAAATTCCGTAGGTAATAACGATTCTTGTGCGAAAGCCCATTCAGCCACGTAAAACATGCAAAGATAAAGTAGAGGCGTCTAACTTTGTTTTGCAGGGGGCGTTGCTTTGCGATATGGTTGTGGCAAAGGTAAAGTGATTACCTTTTGTTACATAGTAGTAGATAGTCACGGAGGTGACGGACTACCACGCCGGAATGACACCGGTACCCTGGTGTCTACGGCGTCGGAACCCGGTGACGGCGGATGGAGATCACGACGTGAAGGACCATATCACATAGCATTTACATTCAATGTTATTATTTGTATATCTTATTGTGTGCTAGTATTAGATACTTGATGGTAGCCTAATAAGATGTTCCCTTTTAAAATTACCAAAGATTGTGTTCCCCCTTAGTGTGCACCACCAAGAAAGTTCTTCGGTATGAGGCGATCCAGGGTACATGCATGGGTGTCAGACATATCTACATTCACATATAGTGGGTGTAAGCCATGTTGCACAGGGAATACACTAAGGTTGAGTTGGTGACCCTAGCATGTGCAGACATGGCCTCAGAACACGGATGGTCGAAAGATCAAGCACGAGTCGCATGAATGATGTGACCGACGTTTAGCGTCCACCCTTGAACCCACATTGATGGCCGTGACGATCGGGGGAGATGTGGCTGATAGGGGTCATGTTATCACTAGGAACCCTTTTGGGGATAGGTGTTTCTGAGTGGAGTTATTATTAAATAATTTAATTATAAACTTAGTCTAAATTCCTTTTTGCAATTATAAATGTAGAGAATGGTTCTCCCCGAGATTACCTTCCCTATCAAAAATTGGTTAAAAGGAGAAAAGCTCAAGTTAGATGGATCCAACTTTTCTGCATGGGTCATACGCCTGTTTGATCTCCTTGGTGAGAACAATGTAGCTGACTACATGACCTGCGAGATGTATTTGGAGCCACCCTATTCTCATGAGACCCAGGAGCAGCGGGATCTGCGCTGCCGTCGTCGTGTGATGGCCACATTCATATCAGTGACGATGCGCCTCGGAATGGAGGATGGGCTATGGCCAATGGTGGGAAGTCTTAAACCCCGAGTGGTCATGGCACATCTGAGATCGCATTTCGTGAAACAAGTGCGCATGTGGGAGTATGAGCTGATGGGGGACTTCCTCTCCATAAAGATGGAGGAGGGCTCCTCACTAGACGAACACTTGTTGAGCATATACGATGCATACATGAGTTTGGCATACTACCTGGACAACTGGTTCTCAAGCTCTTTTGCGATGGGAGTTGTGTTGCGGTCGCTGCCACCAAGCTTCCAAGCACAAGTCAGGATCTGCATTATGAGAGGCGACACGGAAACATTGGATTTCCTCGAGTTCATATCACATTTCAGAAATGTGGTGGATGAACCCAACGTCGCTGGGGTCATCAATGACAAAGGTATATATTTGATATACAATTTTATAAATGTTATAATCTTGCAAACACATTTGCAGTGTTAAGTATATCTGATACTTGTTCTGTTTTGCTGAAAATAGGTCCTTCTGCATGAGAGGTGCTTGCTGGAGAGGAGGTGACGTTGCGTGTTGATGGCGAGCATGATGATGATGTCCGACGACACTCTCCCTCGACATTTATCACTTAGTTTATGTTTTAGGATGATTATTGTAATCAAGAGATTGTGAACTTCTTTAGTGTGTCTCACACTTTGTGAGACGGTTATTCATATGAGTTTGTAACAAACAGTTGTTCCACTTTTATGAATGATTTCTATTTGTGTTCACATCTTGTTTGATTATGTGTGAATTATCCTTGTTGTTTGAAACTAATTGATAATACATGAACATTTGTAAAATATTCAAATGCCTTTAAAATACCCAAGTTAAATGATATTTCATTACAGAATGAAAAACCATTGTTTATATTCAAAGTTATGTGATAATATGTGAAAGTAATTCGATTTCTTATCACATATAAATCATGCCTAAGTTCGGCAAAATAACTTGAACACCGAGTATTACTTGAATACAAAGTGTTTAAAGAATTGTTAAAAGTAAATACATATTCCATGTATTGTGTTTTAACAAAATGGTAATTATCATTATATGATTTTTTAAAAGTGTAAAGTAGTTTACCAAAGGAAACATGAAAATGAAACTATTTGATTTGATCAAAGTGTTTCAGTAACAAAAGGGTATAAATATAAAAGAGAATCTAATTACTACGATTTGATCAATAGTAATGAAATTCGATTTTATAAAGAATGGCATAAAAGTAATTGTGAAATGCAAAGCATTTTGAAACGTCAAAATGCAAAGCATCACAATGTGATATTAGATATCAAAGTGGGTTAATAGATGGCCCCAAATAAATCATTGTAGTATAGATGTAGAGACCATTAGTTAGAAATATTTAGCACTCAATTAGAATGTAGTGAACCATTTGAATTCGTGGAAGTTTTGGGGTTATTCGATATAACCAAAACAATAGCGAATAAGTCCTTGTAGAGTATTCATTGAAGACTTTGAATACGAAATCCATAGCTAAACCAAAAGAGAAGCAAAACAAGTATTGCTTGGATTTTGGTGCATTCTTGAGAAAACACACTTCTGGTAATGTTCTCAATTATGGAGCAAATGTAAAATAGTGAAAAACACGATGAGGATTCAAAACCCTGCATCAGAGTGTTGAGAAGCACAACGGACAATGTTCCTGAACGATTCTCTTCACAAAGGAAAAGAATCAATGATAATGATCATTGTGTTTTCCCACTGGTGTTTTCACTACATGAAGTAGGATTCAAAATGTAACCCATATCTTGTATGGAGACATTTGTGAATCATTTGTCATGATTCTTGGAATATGACATACCTACGAACTACTAAGGAAATAATGGAAAACTAGAATTATGAGAAATCCTAAAAGAAAAATTCCCTTGAGATTAGAAAGCAATTAGTTGCTGAATCTCACAAGTAAAAGGGGTTACTTGAATTTTACCAAATGACTGCAAACCCATAGTGGAAAAGGGGATGAATGACAAAAGCACAAATTTGTCAACTATTGGACGAATTCTAATGAATTTTATTCAAGTGTGCTGAATGTCTAGAGGATTTAAAACTAGTAATAGTACTAGCATCTCATAGTAAATCTCTCAGTTTGATATTTGATCAAAGAATTTTGAAGTTGTTCAAAATAGTGAGTGGATGTGCAATTTGCATAAAATTGAGTGGGAGCTATGTAAGTCTTCCTAAAACGATATGTTGGCAACATATTTTTGAGTGGGAGCTTATACAGTGATTCTTAAGGGTGTTAAGAATAAAGGCGCAAATATTTATAAATAATGATTTATAAGATGTAGAAGTTGATAATAGGTGTATTATGATATTATGTACTATTCCTTAAGGGATTCTGGAAAGGGTTTTCAGAATGGGAGTTAATTAAGGAACTGGTCCTTAATAACTCAAATTAGGAATAGTATTAAGTTTAAGCATCAATGGTTGAAAGAAATAAAAGGATGATCGTCATCCACTATGTTGAGACATAGGTTATATTCTAGTAAACCATAATGATAACTTAGCATAATATGTGATCCAAATAAGGAACGTTTAAAAGTGATTAAGTTCAAATCACAGAACGTTGGGTTGAGTTTGTCCGCAGTGTCTAGTAGAGAACTGCATACATATTTTCCAAATCCATAAAGGAAGACATATCTCAAAGCATAAAGGGTTATGTTATAAGGGAATATGTTGGAAACTCCCGTAAATACCGATTAAAGTCAAGTAGGAAGCGAGGTCAACCAAAACATCGAAAGTTGCACAGAGTGCACTAGTGTTTCGATGAATACATTTATAATAATAGATAAGGGTACCATCTAAAGTATTGTATAATGTTATGGCGATGCTAGTTCGCTTTTAATGTAGAATGATGTGTCCCAGGGCACAGTGCCCATGAGAAAGCCCTCGAGGTTGATCTAGAGTCACTGTAGGCTCCTAGAATCAGGCCTCATTCTGCTGCCATAACGACGATGCATGCACACAAATGCTATCATGTGATGATAAAGTATTAATGTCAATCAAGGTAACATTAGTAAGTTTCAAAGGATTTGGGACTGTAAAGTACAGACCCAAGACTCAACCTCTTCCATGAGCAAGCATGTTCAGGGTACCGGATATATGGTGCCAAAGATTAGGAACAAATGCAGCTAGTGTATTTGTACTCTAGTGCAAGTGGGAGACTGTTGGAAATATGCCCTAGAGACAAATAGTAGTAATGACTATTATCATATTTCATATAGTTTATGATTAAGTTTTATATCATGCTATAACTATATTGAGAGGAAACATCAATACACGTGTGATATACAAACAACCAGGGGTTCCCAGTGAAACTCTAGTCACTGGTTCATTGGTCAACAGATGATCAAGTTTCCTGATCATGTGGCATTTATGCCAGTTGGAAATGGAGTCATCTCATTCCGAGAATGAGATGATGAACCAATACCCAACCTAAATATCATGACCCGATCATGTCACGAAGTTCAAGTTATGATGATTAGAAATGGATCCTCGTAGACTATTCCTTAGACCATGAGGCTATATCAATCACTGTCTCCCGAGAGTGCTTAGATAGCATCAAACGCCACTCGGTAATACAATGGTTATAAAGGTGTGTTCATGTACTCGCAGGAAACCGTAGAGGCAATATATGTCAAGAGCGGGATTTGTCCGTCCATGTGACGGGAAGATACTCAAAGGGCCCACTCGGAGAAGTTATATCCAATAGTTGCGCAGCGTGTGATTTGATCACGTGGATATCACTTGTCGGAACAAGTCAAGTAGCATTGTTCGGTAATGAGATTGAACACGACATGGTGATGTCATTGATCAGATCTCGAGCAATGCAAGTATCGAGAGACAAAGGGAATAAGACAGGACTGTCCCGGTTCAAACGACGAAAGATCTTCGTGGAACACACAGGGGTCACATGGCCATCCAGGTCCCTCTATCGATCATTGGTGCGGGAGTGTCCCGACCATGTCTGGAGTGTTCCCGAACCATGGGGTATCACACTTAAGGGCTTGATGATGCTTAGAGAGGTTTATAGGATCGGTAGAATCGCCGAAGAATAGTAGAGAAAACCGGAAGGGTTTCGGTAAGTCCGGAGGATGTCTGAAGTGGAGGTGGAAGGTGTTCCATGGCCACATAGATTGAATAATGTGTGAATGAATGTTAAATGTTGATTTAATCATTTATTCATAATTATTTAATAAAGAGAAAATCAATTAAAATGGTCAAAGGCTTAATGGGCCAATTTCCGGAGGGAGAGGGCCCATTAGGGGAAAGGAGAGAGGGAGAAGGGGCAAGGGGGCTGGCCGGCTGGGCCTAGCCCCCCGCGCGGGGCCCACTAGGGTGGCTGGCGGCCACCCCTCCCCCCTCCTCTCCTTTAGTCCCACCCCGGGACTTTGAGGGAGGTAGTACCTCCCCTCCCCCTATATATAGTGGGGGTATTTGGCCAAATTAAATACACCAATAATAAATACAGATCTTCTCACTTTGGGAGGACATCTAGTTGCTATTTTCTCTCTCCCCCTCTCTCTCTCTCGTGACCGTGGTCCCAAGTCTGGACTGTGCGAGCGAGAGACATCTTCACCGCGGAGCGCCGTCGCGCTGCGGGATTCGGATCCGGGAGTTCTACTTCTGCAACTGTTGCTGGATCGGGGAAGCGGGAGTCATCGTCAGGCACCAGACGTGTGTAACTCCCCGCGAGGTGTCGCACTTGAGGCACTAAAGTTGTTGGAGCCAAGGAGCGTAAGGACTTCATCACGACCTTGAGGTCGACTTCGGCTCGTCTACATCAACCACGCTCTCCTGAGCGTTGACAACACTTTTCGGTCTTCAAGGGTAAGTTCGCGAAAATCCCCTCCCGTTACTGTATTACTAATAGATAGGTCCTGGTAGCTTCAGGGGTTCAGGGGCGTAGGCTAAAATTTATTGTTTTCATACGCGAAACCCCTATAGTTGCTAACATATCCATAATTTTTGATGTTCCATGCTTAGTTTTATCTACTATCTTATGTTTTGTCCACACTTTGGAGTACTTTTCATATGATTTCTTGGACTAACCTATTAACAAGAGCCACAGTGCCAGTTGCCTGTTTTCTGCTGTTTTTGGATCCAGGAAAGTCAGAAAATGAATATTCTCGGAATTGGACGGGACAAAAGCCAAAGTCAGTCTTTCACCGAGGGACACCTGGAGCCAGAATACGAGACATAGAGGGGCCAGGGGCCGCCACACCACTTGGCCATGCGGTCTAGCCTGGCCCGCGCCAGGGGGTGGTCTGGCTGCCTCCGGCACCCCCTCGGCCTCTCCTTTCGCCTATATATTGCCTCTGATACAGAAACCCTAAGAACCCGATTAAAATTCCACGAAAGAGTCTGTAGCCGCCGTCGTCTCCATCCCTAGATCAGGAGGGATCTGAAGCTCTTCCCGGCACCCTGCTGAAGAGGGGAATTCACCTTGGAGGCCTTCTTTATCACCATGCAAGCCTCCGGTGTGATGCGTGAGTAGTTCATCTCTGGACTACGGGTCCATGTAGTAGCTAGATGGCTGGTTCTCCTCCTTTGTGCTATCATGTTTAGATCTTGTGAGCTCCGTTCATGATCAAGATCATCTATTTGTAATTCCTACATGTTGTGTTTGCAGGGATCCGATGGATATTGAGATGTTATTTGAGATTCATTATTGATTCTATCATGTCTTTGTTATTTGTGATCTTGCATGCTTTCCGTTGTTAGTAGCTATCTTGGCCAAGTAGATGCTAGCAGCTCCAAGAGTTAGTATTTATGCTCGATAGTGGGTTCATGCCGCTTTTAATCTGGGGAAGTGACAGAAATCTCTAAGGTACTAGATGTGCTGTTGCTACTAGGGAGAAAACTGCAATCCTTTGTTCATAGAACAATCGTATTGTTTACTTTACATGCAATGCGTAATGCAATTATCCGCTGCTTTCAACTTAATACTGGAGGGGGTTCGGATGATAACCTGAAGGTGGATTATTAGTCATAGATGCAGTTGGATTACGGTCTATGTATAATGTTGTAATGCCCAATCAAGTCTCAAAGGAGTCAAGATGAGTAGTATATGCATGATTGCTTTCTCGATGTTTGTCAATTGCCCCGCTGTAATTTGTTCACCCAACTTGTTATTTATCTTAAGGAGAGCCACCACTAGTAAACTATGGACCGCGGTCCTTTCTTTTACCATCAATCTACAATCAACTATTTACTGCTTTGTGTTTACTTTCTGCAAACTATTACTTTCTTCCACTCGATACGTTTAATCCTTTGTTTTCAGCAAAACCGGTGAGATTGACAACCTCATCGTAAGTTGGGGACAGAGTTCTATGGTTGTGTTGTGCAGGTCCCCACGTTGCTACCGACACCGGTAGTGCGCCCTGCCAAAGTCCAGCTAGCAACACCTTTGAGGTGTTTCCTTGCTCCTACTGGATTGATAACCTTGGTTTCATAACTGAGGGAACTTACTGCTGTGCTCATCATACCTTCCTCTTGGGGTGCCCCAACGAGCTCATTATTACATGAGTCAGCATAGTCGTACACTTGCCGATCTCAAGATCTTGATGAAGTCCAGCAAGTCCAGTTCCAGCACGTCCATTAGATCCAGCTCTAGCAAGTCTAGCACCACCAAGTCCAGCACCAGAAAGCAATGGTGCATTCGGTACCCCGACAACCCCCATCCCTTGCTCTAGCAAAGCAGCGGAAGCAGTAACTCCTTTCCAGATAAAGCCACAGGGAACATGTATCTCGCTAATCCGAGACCATGGGAAAAAAATACTACAGGGCGAGAGAGATCCTTCACGAGGAGGTGTGAGGGAGAAGGGGTGTGAGGGGGGCCTTTTATAGGAGGAGGGGGGATGCCCCTCCCCATGGCTGGCACCCAAGGGGTGACCCTTCACCTCCTCATTCATGTGGTGGTAACTCCCTCCACATAAATTTGCCCCTTCACATTCTCCATTAAAGTCTCCACTTTAAATGCATTAAATTTCTCCAAATTTAATGCTCTCTCATTTAATAAAACTCCTTTTATTAATTTTATTCAGAATTTTGTTAATTACTTTAATTAACAAACATTCACATAAAACCCCCTGCAACGTTTCAATATTACATGCAAAACCAATTTCAGCAATTTCACCCGAAACAATTTCGGTGTCTATTGAAATAATTCCAGCGCTTTCTTAAATCTTTATCTAAAACATATTTGCTCCAAATGGTGTCGGTATCCCTTAAGTGTGTCACCCAACGGTTCACGAATAATGCAGACATGATCGAGACCCCTCTCCGATCAATAATCAGCAGCGGGACCTGGAGATCCGTACTGACTCCCACACATTCAACGATGACTTATGTGATCGTGAGAACCTTTAACGATAGTAACTAAATCTCTTTGTCTCGCGATATATTACATGTCTGAGATTCGATCATTGGTATCTCCATACCTAGTTTGATCTCGTTGTTGACCTGCACTCTTTTCTCGTTCCCGTGATATAACATTCTAGTGATCTCATCACTTGCTTGCAAACTAACCAATGTGATATCACGGAGAGGGCCTAGAGTATATCTATCCGTCATCGGGATGGAAAAATCCCACTCTTGATCCATGAGCCTCTACATAACACTTTCGTAGCACTGAACCCACCTTTATAATCACCCTTTCATGGTGTGATGTTTGATGTTATCAAGATACTCTTCCAGTGTTAGTGATTGACATGATCTCATGGTCTAAGGACTAGGATTACTTCGTATGATGTTATAGCAATATAAACACAATGACTTGGATGGTAATGCTATACTTCGGATGAATGTTCATCACATCATTCCACTAATGTTGCGACATTGTTATTAACAACTTCCAATGTCCATGATCAGGAAACCTTGATCATCTTGTTATTCAATGAGCTAGTTTATAACAGCGGCATAACTAGGAACTTTCCTTTTGTTTATTAAACACACATGTATTAACATTTCCAAATTAATACAATTATAGCATGCAAAACAAACATTTATCATAAACAAGGAATAAGATAATAACCACTTTATTATTGCCTCTCGGGCATATTCCCTTCAGTCTCACACTTGCACTAGAGTCAATAATCTAGTTTGAAAAACTTTGCGTTTTGAACACCTATGGCTTTCTAGTGTTGCATATACACGATTGCTAGTGGTCAACATAATCTCTGGATCTGACAGTTTCAGGTCCATGTGTATTTGCATGTCTTTGTGTCTCTACGCATCACTCATTCTCAAATGAGATGGCATTGTATAAATTTGGTCCTTTGGTGAGACCTTTAGTTCGTTCGGGTTAAAATATGTTGATATTATTGTCATACAATATATCTTCATAGTATTAGCCCACTTTGAACCACACCTAGTTTGATAACAAACTACTTAACACAAATGCCCTCCTTTGCTGCTACTATAGCAGTCATATACTTAGCCTTTTGTTGTAGTATCCATCACAATGTCTCAACTTTGGAACTCATCCAAATCCACCATGGAACATCTTTTCCATTACATTATGCCACCCATAGTCTAAATTGAGATAAATTTAATTTGTATCTTGTGACAAAACTAGTATCAATGTAACACTTTACAATGAACTACCTTTAACTATTTGTCACTTATACATGATATATTCTTAGTTCATCCAAAGCTCATAAGAATATCTTTACTATCGTCCAATGATCATCTTATGAATCATTCTGGTATGTGCTCATAACATATAGAGCATAGGACATATCTAGATATATACATATCATGGTATAATCGATCAAAATCTTCATGTGATTTTACTCACCAAGTGTTGAAACACTTGAATCTTGATACAATCCTTTCCATGCAGCAAGAACCTTTCTTGTTGTTTTCATATTGAACCCTTTCAATATCTCATACATGTACGTCTGGCACAACCATATTAGCGCCTCAATCTATCCATATAGTATTCAGGTTTTGCCCAAGTCTTTCATGGAAATCCTATTTTAATGAAATTCTTAACTTGTGTCAATAAAGATACATCATTTCCAATCAACAATATGTACTCTGCATAATGTATTGGAAATTTGTCTCAACGCTCCCACTTAATTTCTTGCAAATGCAAGCATCTTCATCATCTTCGATGAAATTAAAATCCTTTAACATTTTCATCATGGCGAAGATTCCAACTTTGATATGCTTACTTCAACTCTTTGGACCGTGTCTTGTATTGAAGTTTGCATGCCCTTTTAGCACCCTTTGAATTAACAAAACTCTTTGGACCGTGTCTTGTACACGTCCTAGGTAACCATTCTATTAGAAGAACATTGTTTTGTTTGTTCAACTACCATACACCAAATTATATGTAGTGGTTGCTACATTAATCCGTCAAGACTAAATATCACTATGAACGATCAAATCTTGTCATACTCAACTCCTTGAACATTGCCGTAAACTTCTTTCCGACATGTCGAATATTTGATAGATGTTAAACATCCATGTCTATTTCTTTATTGATCCAAACACGACCGATAGGCTTCACGCCTTTCCGGAGGGTCTTCCAAGTTCAGAAACTTGATTTCTCGTATATGGATACTATCATGGATTCTATGACTTCTAGTCATTTTATGGAGTCAGGGCCCATCATTGCTTCTTCGCACGCAGTCGGTTCATCATTGTCAAAACAATAACGACTTGTTTATCAAATATCACTATTTGATTCTTACCCGATGCATATGGTTCAAATAGGAACTCTAATCTCCAAGATCACACCCTTTGTAATTACGGGAGCCATGAGCATTGTGGCCGCCACCGGGACACTTTCCGGCGCTGCGCTACTTAGCACATATAGCTAAGGTTCAACAACCTTATCAAAGTTCTATTATCCTCCCACTTAACTTTTCACAAAAAATTCCTTCTCAAGAAACTTGATGTTCCAAGCGACAAACTCTTTTGTCCTCGATATTATGGAGGAATTCCCAACAAATTCTTTGGGATAACCTACAAATACATGCTTATCCGACTTTGGTTGTAAACATTTTACTTATGCATAGCATACCAAAATTTAAGAAAAGACAATTCGGGTTTTATCCCAAACCATAACTCAAATGGTGTCATTTCAATGGATCACGATGGTGCTCTTTTCAGTGTAAAAGCGGTAGTTGATAGGTTGCAAACGTATCTATAATTTTTGATGTTCCATGCTTGGTTTTATCTACTTTATTATGTTTTGTCCACACTTTGGAGTACTTTTCATATGATTTCTTGGACTTAACAAAGAGCCACAATGCGAGCTGCTTGTTTTCTGCTGTTTTTGGTTCCAGGAAGTCAGAAAATGAATATTCTCGGAATTGGACGGGACAAAAGCTAAAGTTGATATTTTACCGGAAGACTCACGGATCCAGAAGACGAGACGGAGAGGGGCCACAGGGTGGCCACACCACCCCTAGGCGCGGGTTCCCCCTAGCCACGCCAGGGCATGGTGTGGGCCCCCTGGCCAGCCATCGACCTTGCCTCTTCGCCTATAAGATGCCTCTCGATGCAAAAAACCTAAATCATCCAGCCTCCATGCACGAAAAGTTCCGCAGCGCCGCCGCCACCGAAGGGGAGATTCGGGGGACAGAAAGTCTCTGTTCCGATACCCTGCCGGGACGGGGAAGTGCCCCCGGAGCCATCTCCATCGATCTCCGCCACCATCTCCATCACCATTGCTGATTCCCATGATGATGAGGGCGTAGTTCTTCCTGAAGGCTAAGGGTTCTACCGGTAGCTATGTGTTCATCTCTCTCTCTCTATGCATGATCATATTGTGATCATGAGCTTGTAATCTATAGATCTACCTTGCTACTCAAGTGCTTTAATAGATCTCTTCTCTCCCCAGGTGTGTGAAGTTGACAGTGTGCACACCATGGTGGCACTTAGGCTAGAGATTACAAATACTTGTTATGAGTTATATTTGGAGTTGGATATCTTTATGAAATTGTGGTGTTTGTTGGAATCATCTAGAGCTCAAGGTGACAGTGTGGGGTTATCTAGATGGGAAAGGCTTACTTTGAGGTGTGCTGTTATAGCCCTACCATGGATTAGAGTGTCCAACCGGAGAGTAGTATCATAAATAGAAGATATTTATATGAGAGTGTTCACTAGCGAAAGTATGATCCCTAGGCCTTGTTTCTAAGCATTGAAACACTGTTTGCAACTAGATTTGTTACATGTTTGCTTGCTTCCATCTTTATTTCAGTTTGCCTTTAGTCTCTTCCACGCCATTAAGCTATTTTCTAGCACTGTTGTCTTATATCCATACCACTTGTATTTTACTATCTCTTTGCCGAACTAGTGCACCTATACACCTGACAAGTGTATTGGGTGTGTTGGGGACACAAGAGACTTCTTGTATCTTGATTGCAGGATTGCTTGAGAGGGAATACCTTTGACCACTTCCTCTCTGAGTTCGATAAACCTTGGGTAATTCACTTAAGGGAAACTTGCTACTGTTCTACAAACCTCTGCACTTGGAGGCCCAACAATTGTCTACAAGAATAGAAGTTGGTAGACATCAGTAGTCTCTAAAGCTTTAATCCTTAAATCATAATGGCAGTTTTATAAATGACACCTTTGATCTTACCATGTCAAACAAGGTTTGATTTGATCTCTCGAACATACCATACTCTTGTGGTTTATCGGAAAGTGCAAATTCATGGAACAATTCTTGAAATCTTAGGTGTTTTGCTAAACCTGTAACTCAAATATCTTCCTTTATGATCAAATCATAAACTCTTTTATTTTCTTGTTACAATGATTTTTCACTTCATCTTGAAAGTCTTTGAACAATTCTCAAATGTTTCATACTTCTTCCTTATTAAGTAAATATATAGATATATTCACTCAAATTTCTGGAGAAAGCATATGAAGCAAAAAGATCCATCGCATATGGCTACACATAATGGACTATGTACATCAGCATGCACAATTTCTAAGAAGCTAGTCATCCGTTCCTCTTTGGCCTATGAACGGAGTTTCAATTATCTCGAGGAAAGTTTCACAAGCGTCAATTGATCAAAATCAAAAGACTCCAAAAATCCATCAACATGGAGTTTCTTCATGTTTACTTTGCAATATAATTCAAACAACAATGTCACTTCATAAGTGATCTTCCAATCATTTGTCTTATGACATTTTAGCAATAATGTTTGTGGATGTGATTTCTCCAACTAGACTTGTAAAAGTTCATCCATCCTTTATGGAATACGGTAATTATTTGAACAACCATTGTTCTCGTAATACCGGAACAAAATAACAATTATTGAAACAAATCTTGAAGGCTAGGTTTGACGACAACGAAAAACACAATAACACTTTATTTGTTTTTGATGAACATCATCACTTATTCTCTTGCTAGTTACTTAGGCCGTTGCAGTTCATGAATTGTGTTGTTCTGTATGACACTTCACACCAACCAATTCGGTATCCAATTCCTAAGAACCACATTGTTTAACAAGCAAGGAATATAGTCATAACATGTATATCTTCTATATACCTAAGTTGGACATCTCCAACCTTTTCTTTTCTACCAAATATATCTAAGGGAAACTTGTTGCTGTTTTACAAACATCTGCACTTGGAGGCCCAACAACTGTCTACAAGAATAGAAGTGCGTAGACATCAAGCTCTTTTCTAGCGCCGTTGCCGGGGAGGTAAGGTAAAAGGTACTCACATCCTCCGGTGTGAGTGCCCGAAGTTATTTCCTTTAGATTCTGCAATCTTGTCTTTTTGTTTCTTCTTTTCACTAGTTAGGCTTAATGGAAAACAACAACAAAATTAGAGAGCTTTATAGTCTTTATCTTGAGTTAGGACATGAAGTGTTTAAAGAGAAAATTAAAAAACCAGTGGAACTTTATTTGCATGCTAATAGCAATGTTGTTAGTATGAATTCTTTGGACACCATTATTGCTAATGCTATGGAAAAGTCTAAGCTTGGGGAAGCTAGTTTTTTATGAAAATGATCTTTTTAGTTCCCCAGCTTTAGAAGATAGCTATTCTATTGCTTATGATGATACCAAACCTCCAATATATGATGATTACAATGATGAATATGATATTTTCAGTCCACCTACTATTGAGGAGAAAATTAATGATTACAATATGCCTCCAATATTTGCTGATTATGGTGATGAGAATAATAATGATAGCTATTTTGTTGAATTTGCTCCCACTACAATAAATAAGAATAACTATGCTTATGTGGAGAGTAACAATGATTATATGCATGTGGATCATGATAATAATGTTTTATATGATATTTATATTGTTAATTTTATTCATGATGCTACTGAAAGTTATTATGAGAGAGGGAAACATGGTTTTATGCATCTCAATAATATTAAGTTTCCCCTCTTTATGTTGAAAGTCTTGAAGTTGCACTTGTTTTGCTTTCCTATGCTTGTTGCTTTGTGCTTTCATGACTTGTTTCTTTAGAATATTCCTATGCATAGGAAGTGGGTTAGACTTAAATGTGTTTTGAATTTGCTTCTTGATGCTCTCTTTCACTTCAATTCATATTTCCTATGTGAGCATCTTCTCAAACTATCATGCCTAACTTAAAGGCGTTAAAGAAAAGTACTTATTGGAAGATAACCCAAAAGTTTTAGATGAGTCTTGGAAGTTATTACTTCTGTAATAAATGCTCCTTATCCTTTTATTTGCTTTTTGTGCCAAGAGTAACCTCTAATGAGAGAGAAATAATGCTTGGGAAAGTTGCTGTCCCGAAACAGATTTCTGTGCTTCACCGTAAAAATTCGTGTACAATCTCTGTACGTCATTTTGAGGCGTGAGTTTTTGTGCTTCTGCCCCAGGTTGTTATCTAACTTTCGTTAGTTCAACACTTTTTGATTTGAGCAACAGAAGGTCTTCGAAAGAATTCGTCTTTACCTGTTGGTCTGTTTTGACAGATTTCTCCCATTATTTGCATTTGCTTCTTGTTGGTTCCTTTTTGAGTTCTTTTGGGGAATTGAGCTTTTTGAGGGAAGTGATACAGTAGCTTGTGTTTTAATGGAAGTTTTATTGGTGTTGAAACTGAACCCAAAGACTTATTATCTTGAGTGCACTAATGTTGCTAATAAAGATTGTGTGAAGTTTTGTATGAAGGAAAAATTTCAGGTGTATGGAAGGAATGAGTAATGAGATGAAGGATGGACTAAAGCTCAAGCTTAGGGATGCCACGCGTGTCACCCCAAGAAATAAAGTACAAGCGTCAAAGCTTGGGATGCCCAAGGCATTACCTTCTTCATCAATAAAAATCCTAGGTTCCTTCCAAACACTTCATTTTTATTGTTTCATGCACAGTTGTGTTGTTCTTGGAGCGTCTTCTTTTTCGTTTTCGTTTTTCGTTTGCTTGGTTTTCTTAGTTTGCTAAATAAATTAGTTGGACCCCCTCTTTCATACATTGGTTTTCAAATAGTTTGGTTTGGATTGGAAAAGAGTAGAAAAGTTCATGCTTAAGTGGTAGAGAGAGCTTGTTTTTGACTGCGGCCTATGCTTTGTCATGCCATGCTTGATATTGTTTCGGCTTTATGCTTAGTATTCTTTGCTGTAGCATGACTTGTTATAAAAAATTGAGATTGCTTAATGTGCCTTGGATGAATCATGCGTTGTTTTAGCATATTAAAGCATAGTATTGTGGTATTCTCCTTGGATGCTTTATTTGGGTTGACTTGGCACATGCTCACACCATGTTATGACTATCCCAAGTCGCCATAGCCTTGATTATCCTTTAGTTTTCAACTTGTAATATCACTTTATGCTTTGATCAATGATGTTTTGTCGCTCTACATGATTATGGCCATTATTTCTCTCTTAGTTTGTCGCTCCCAGTCTTTTGCTAGCCTGCGTAACCAAGTATGAGTTCCACTCATGCATCCAACTCCTTAAACCAAGTTATTCCAAAGAGTCCACCATACCTACCTATTAGCAATTGCTATTCCAAGTATATTCATGTTTTTATCTACCTTCCAAATTATACTTGTCATGTGAAAATTAGTGATTAAAGCTCTCATGAACTTGATGTCACACTTTACTTTTCTTGCATTTTATAAACTTGAACCACTGGGTCCATCTTTGTTGCGTATATGCTTGCACTTTATAAGTTGAAATTAGCAGAACCATGTATCATGGGGAACGCTTTCAACATAGCACTTGTACTTTGTACCCCGTTGATATCATGTTCTTTTGCTTATGGATCCCGGCGGTGTGAAATAAAAGTGGAACTTGTAAGATCATGGAGTTTGTATGTGTGTGTTAGAGAAACGCCTGGGCCGCTAGCCTAAGCCATGCCTAATCATGGTGGAAACTTGCAGCATCACCATAATGAGCACTCTATTAAGCATCCTCAATAAAAACCTATGCAAATAGCAAATAAAAAGATCGTTGAGATGCTCATTGTCTGCTTGCCTTGTCATTTTTATTATGGGATAGCTCTTGTATCATGTGCTAGGGGTACCCCGTTGGCAGTTCTTTATGATACATATGTACTTAGAATGACAAGAGCTTACTCGTGACTAAAGTTGAGTAGCATGACATTCAGTCTTTGTAAGTAAGGGGCATGAGATTTCAGTTTATAATTTGTCAAGCATATCCTCTTAGTTGTGTCACTTTAACCTTAATCACCTTAAAGATGCTTATGATTGGGGCAATGAGAGCTGAAAGATAATAAGTACCATAATTTTTGGAAGCTCTTTATGAAACTTGAATCCCTACTTCCTTCTATGAAGGCCCTTCTTTTACTTTTTGTTGAGTCTCCAGCTTATATCTTTATGCACCAACTTTGAGAGCATAGTGGCCATTCTTAGTTCAATGTGCATTGTCCCAAGACTTGTTAATTGATGTATAACTTTGATATTGCTTGTTTTAAACTATTTGTATCTAGTCACTCTTATGAACTTTGAAGGTGTCCTATGCATTTATGTTTTCTACTCTATGAGGGACAAGCTGAATACCACTATGCTATGTTTTCTTTATGTGAAACAAACAAACGTCTTGCAAGGCATTGTTATTCATGAATCTTTTGTTTGTGCCTTTTCATGTTGCAACATAGTTGCTATGTCTTATTGTTAGAACTTTATCTTTCATGCTATGTTGAAGTACTATGATCCCAGCTATCAATGTTTTACAAATACTTTGATCAAGTTTATGATGGTGCATGTCACCTAAAAAATTATTCTTTCTTTTTATCACTTACCTACTCGAGGACGATCAGGAGTTAAGCTTGGGGATGTTGATACGTTGCAAACGTATCTATAATTTTTGATGTTCCATGCTTGGTTTTATCTACTTTCTTATGTTTTGTCCAGACTTTGGAGTACTTTTCATATGATTTATTGGACTAACCTATTAACAAAGAGCCGCAGTGCCAGCTGCCTGTTTTCTGCTGTTTTTGGTTCCAGGAAGTCAGAAAATGAATATTCTCGGAATTGGACGGGACAAAAGCCAAAGTTGATATTTTACCGAAAGACTCACGGAGCCAGAAGATGAGACGGAGAGGGGCCACAGGGTGGCCACACCACCCCTAGGCGCGAGTTCCCCCTGGCCACGCTAGGGCATGGTGTGGCCCCCCTAGCCGGCCACCGACCTTGCCTCTTCGCCTATAAGATGCCTCCCGATGCAAAAACCCTAGATCATCCAACCTCCATCCACGAAACGTTCTGTAGCGCCACCGCCACCGAAGGGGAGATTCGGGGGACAGAAAGTCTCCGTTCTGGCACCCTGCCGGGATGGGGAAGTGCCCCCGGAGCCATCTCCATCGATCTCCGCCACCATCTCCATCACCATTGCTGATTCCCATGATGATGAGGGAGTAGTTCTTCCTCGAGGCTAAGGGTTCTACCGGTAGCTATGTGTTCATCTCTGTCAACAACCGGATTTTTAATCCTAGATGCCTGTTATGTCATTCATCGGAATCCCAGGATTACCATTTTTGCGAGACATAACAGATTGGATATCATAGTACATCATCCATTACAAACCATACATAAGGTATTCACAAATAAGGATCTCATGATCTAGTCTTAATACAACAAGCAGCGGAATAAAAGATAAGCATAGCGGTGGGGTCCATCTTCAGGGGCACAGGCAATGCTGCCGAAGGCAGATAGTCCTAGTTATCATAGCCGTCTTGCTGCCATCATCTTGGTAGTCTCCTTCATAGTCTGGCCATGAGAATAGCCAGGGACAAAAGCCATGAGTACTCTTTAAGTACTCGCAAACTACCACTAACAAGTAGTATAATTCTAAGTTAAAGGGCGAACTCTAAGTTTAACTATAAAGTTAAGTTTGAAACCTAAGCTGAGTTCTGAAGCAAAGAAAGATAAAATAAAGTTCTAGAATCACTTAAGTTGGGAAGCTAGTGTTATAAACACAACCCTGTTGTGGTTAAGTCAAGATTCATCATTCATTTCATAAGTTATTTTGAAAACATCTGACAACGAAACAATATGGCCATTCCAACTGTCCATAACTGCGGACGCGGCTATTCGAATAGTTTGACACTCTATAGAGGTGGTACACTTTCACCACAAGATTCGATACATCTGTCAAGGATAACCCTGAATCATCATACTTAGTATGCAGATAATCAAACATAACCTTTCCTTTACACACCCTAGTATAAGCACCTCTCCTATGAGCATGGCCTCCCAACCATGACCATCTGTCATCCTGTGCACTGCATAAGCGGACAACATTGAGAGGTAGCCTCAGCTCAAACCTCTCCCACGAGGGAACTAATACTAACGCATATAAACTTCCGGCTAAGCCTTACCCAATTCAGGTATTATGGTTGTACGGTAAATTTGGAATGGTATCGCATCCGAATCCAACCATCAGTTTTGTAAAAGGGTTAAGGCTCATGCCTCAACTTTTTCACCATCATAAATCATTTGTGTTTCTCAACACATGTCAAAACATCTCAATAGAATGACTCATCATTCCAAGGTTTTCATAATTCATTTTCACCAAGTATTCCCGTCTAAAGTGACTCAAGTTTTTATCTACTCTAAACTACTAAGTTAAGAGTGTTCACTAAGGTGGAAATATGGGATCAATCATGCCATAGGATGACATCTAAAGTTTCTCTAAATAGGTCAAGTTTTATACTCTTTATGCTACCTTCAAAAAAGTAAAAGACTTTGGGTAAAGTAAAGGAAGTAAAGCTTGAAAATAATACTTGGGGTGAATAATAGTCAAAGTGGTATAACCAAAGCATGCCTAAAGCATCTTTGCTCAAGTCATCTAGCTTAATTCTAGCTTGCTAACAATATCTTGCATTGTTAATGGTGGCTTGCCTTGTGAAGTGCAGTGGTTGAAGTTTTCTTCCTCCTCTTGATAGAACTCCTCCTCCTCGAAAGCTTGGTCGGTATATCGTCTATAAATACATACGGAGTACACAATCACCAAACAATACTTAACTAGTCTAATTAGCACTCTAAGGCACACATTTGATGATCTATTATCATCACAAGCATCACAAGTTTTATTAACTAGTTTCATTCTTTTTATTTTAGAAAAGTAATTTCTACTCATTGAAAAATTAACTAAGATTTAATATTCAGCACTAAAAATATGGGATCATGTGGACACATGTCATCACCACATATTCTAACATGTGGGAATGTGATTTAAGGGTTGGATCACAATTACTTTGGTTTAAGTTCATTATTTAATGATTTAAAGTGACTAGAAATGCCTATATAGCATTATTTTGGTACTAGTCCAAAGTCAATGCATGTAAACCTTAATATTATTACATATTCAGATAGGTATGGTGAACTGTGATTTTTGAGAGTTGGAATCAACTCAAAAGCTATCATGGTTGATTTTATAAAAATGTTTGAATGTGCAAAAGCTTCTGTATTGTTATTTTTACTAGGAGAGATCTCTAACTCTCATTGAATTAAATCCAACGGGCTTGGATAGATCGTTTCCATAGCTTTCTAGAAAAATTGGAATCACTCCATTTGGATTTGTAAATCTCTCTGAATTGATTTTCAAACTAGGGGACGGAACTAAGTTCAAACTAGAATAGAAAAACCTAATTTGAATTAACTGGGTCGCGCGGGAAAGCTAACGGGCCAGCCCAGTGGCACTCCGCGACACGGGGCACACATGATAGGGGGTCCACCGGTCAGCGGCTCATTACACGCGAAGCGGTACGGGCGATGTGGGCCGTTAGATTAGAACTAGGATCGACGGTTGGGGCTCGTCATCGATGACAGACAGGTCGCCAGCGAGGATTAACCCTAGCGGCTCGGTGGGGGTGCTTAGGGGGTGTACCAGGGCTCCAGCGACAACGGCGAGGTGGGCAAACGAACTGGTGGATGATGGCAAGCACAAGGGTGGTCGAGGCAGCTCCGGGGAGGTCGCAATCAGCGGGGCCCTTCTCCTCTAGAGGCGGCCAGCTCCGGTGAAATTCTGGTGACTACGAGGTCGAGCGGCTCCAGGGAGAAGTGGGGACTGATCAGTGGCAAGAGGGGATGTGAATGGTGTGTAGAATACGGCTAGGGGTGGCCTCTATTTATAGCTCGACGAGGCGACGGAAAGGGATGGGCGGGCGACTCCGGTGAGGGCTACACAGCGTTCTAGCGGCGTGGATCGAGGTAGGGGACGGTGGCTGGTCTCCTGGCGGTGCTCTAGGGCTTAAATGCAGGCTTAGGGGCGGTGGCAAATGGTCGGGCAGTGCTCACGCTCTGAGCGGCAGAGGCGGCGGTCTTTCACGGCGAGCGGTGGCTGTGGTTCGAACGGCACCGGACGGGCATGTCCAGGAGGTTCCCTAGGTCATGGCGATGCAGTGGGCGCGGGCTGCGGTCGAGGGGTGGCATGTGCACGTGTGTCAGGCGCGGCGCTCTGGCGCGTGCTCGGCATGGCATAGACACTCTGGGCGCGGCGCGCTGCGGGTGTTCCACGGCTCGGCTGTGCTCGAGGAGGGGACAGAGGGTGGCGGTGAGGTCTGGGCTAGCTCATAGACATGGGGAGAGAGAGAGGGGTGGTCTGCTGCGGTGTTGGCAAGTTAGGCCGGCGACATGGTGCTCGGGGTGGCATGGCATTGCTGCTAGGGGGTAGGGGATGGGGTGTTTATGGCCTGGTTGGATCAAGTGGAGACAGAGGGAGTAAATGGAGATCAAATGGGGGCAAAACCCTCTAGAAAATAGTGAGCTAGGATTAGAGTTGGATTCCTGCCTGCCAAGTGTTTGTGGAAATGGCCGCAAGAAATTTACTTTTGAATTTTGAAAAGATTTTTGGTGGGTGTGTTAGTAATAATCTTGAGACTCTATGGGTGCTTGGGTTTTGAAAATGGAGCTCATTTGAGTGGTTTTTGAAATAGGGTGATCTTGATACCTACACTAGATTCAATTTTCAAATGCCATTTAAAACTAGTGTTTGGAAGTTTTTAGCATATCACAAAGTGGGCCTTGGTACATCATTATGTGTACTAGCAAGGGGTGCAAAGATCCACAATTTTATCTGTTAAGAAATGAGTCCTATGAATAGCCAAAGTAGGCATGTTGATTAAAATGGCACAAATGACCATTCTCTTCTTTTATTCATTTTGATTTGTTTTTCTTTGGGATTTGTTTGGGAATGATCTAGATGATGTTTATTTCACCTAAGAATCATTTTACAAGCAATGGATCACTTAATCATGGCAATTCAAATCAACTCCTATTTAAATGCACACACATATGAATGCTTTAATAATTTTTAATTGGAAAAGTTTTTGTTAACCCTAATTTTGATGATTTGGGTCTTAATAACCTAGGATTAAAGTTTTGGGATGTTACAAACCTTCCCCCTTAAACAAAATCTCGTCCCGAGATTTACAAACAAAACTAGGAACTAAAGAGATCTGGGAACTCGGTCCTAATATAATCTTCTCGCTCCCAAGTGGCTTCCTCTTTGGTATGGTTGCTCCATTGAATCTTGAGAAACTTGATACTCCTGGTCCTGGTGGTTCTGTAAGCTTCTTCTAGGATACGGATGGGTACTTCATGATATGTCAGGTCATTGTTGATCTCCACCGCTCGGTGATCGATGTTCTTGAAAACTTCAGTCTTCTCCGGCACTTCCAGACATTTGCGAAGCAACGAGATATGGAACACATTGTGGATGGCTAACATCTCTTCTGGCAGTTCCAGTTGATACGATACTTCTCCTCGACGGTTCAGAAACTTGAAGGGCCCGGTATATCTGGGTGCTAACTTTCCTTTCAGACTAAAGTGTTGAGTTCCCTTCAATGGTGAAACCTTGAGATATACAAAATCTCCGACATTGAAAGTGAGGTCTCTCCTTCTCTTATCAGCATAACTCTTCTGTCTGTATTGGGCGGTCTTGAGGTGCTCACGGACTTTGTGAACCTTCTCTTCGGCTTCCCGAAGAATGTCGGGTCCAAAGATCCGACTCTCTCCTACTTGCGACCAATTCAAAGGGGTACGGCACTTCCTTCCATATAGGAACTCAAATGGTGCCATTCGCAAACTATCTTTATAACTGTTGTTATATGAGAATTCTGCAAAAGGTAGGCAGTCTTCCCATTTTGATCCGTATTCTAACACACAAGCTCTTAACATATCCTCTAGGATCTGGTTGACTCTCTCAGTCTGTCCATCAGTTTGCGGGTGATAAGCTGTGCTGAAGTTCAACTTGGTTCCTAATCCTTCCTGAACTTTCTACCAAAATCTCGAGGTAAACTGGGTTCCTCGATCTGATATGATGGTCTTAGGGGTCCCATGCAGACTAACAATCCTAGCAATATACAGTTCTGCTAGCTTTGAACTCTGGTAGGTAGTCTTGACTGGTATAAAGTGAGCTACCTTGGACAGTCTATCAACTATGACCCAGATTGAGTCATTTCCCCCACTGGAAGTAGGCAAACTGGTGATAAAGTCCATTCTGACGGAATCCCATTTCCATTCTAGAATCTGCAATGGTTGCAATAGTCCTGCGGGTCTCTAATTCTCTGCTTTCATTCTTTGACAGATGTCACACTTGGCGATGTAGCTTCCGATTTCTCTCTTCATCTTGTGCCACCAAAATTGCTCTTTCAAATCCTGATACATCTTCGTTCCTCCGGGGTGGATAGAATAAAGAGTATCATGAGCTTCCTTCATGATAACTTGCTTCAGCTCTGAATCTGCTGGCACACAGATACGTCCTTTATACCACAACACTCCTTCTTCGTCTTCAGTGAATCCAGGTACCTTTCCTGTACCAATACGACGTTTGATGTCGTCGATACTTTCATTTCCCTTATGGGCTTCCTTGATGTGGCTAATCAAAGTGGGTTGAAGTTCAATGCTAGCTAAGAGCCTTTTCTAACTAATTTAGTTCTGAATTTCTCCAACTCCTCATACAAACTTGGCCGCTTCTCCTCGATCATAGTGTTTAGCCTACAAGGCAATCTGCTAAGAGCATCCGCTACCACATTGGATTTACCGGGGTGATAGTGAATGTCAAGGTCATAATCCTTGATTAACTCTATCCATCTCCTTTGCCTCATATTCAGCTCCTTCTGAGTGAAAATATACTTCAAACTTTTGTGATTTGAGTAAATATCACAGCGATTACCCATCAGATAATGACGCCATGTCTTCAAGGCCAAAACTACGGCTGCTAGCTCAAGATCATGGGTCAGATAGTTCTGCTTATGCTGCTTCAGTTGTCGAGACAGATAGGCGATAACTTTGCCTTCTTGCATCAATACACATCCAAGACCAATCTTGGATGCATCACAATATACGTCAAACGGCTTCTTGATGTCTGGCATGATCAATATTGGGGCTGATATCAATCTCTTCTTCAGCTCCTAGAAACTGGCTTCACACTTGTCTGTCCATTCAAACTTCTTGTCCTTCTTCAACAATTGGGTCATGGGTATGGCGATGCTCGAGAATCCTTCTACAAACTTGCGGCATTATCTCGCTAATCCGAGAAATGCACGGACTTGGGTTTGAGTGGTTGGGGCTTCCCATTCTTCGACATCTTTGATTTTTGCGGGATCAATAGAGACTCCTCCGGCAGACACAATATGTCCTAGGAATCCTACTTCTTTCAGCCAAAACTCACACTTGCTGAACTTGGCATATAACCGATGCTCTCTCAGGGTTTCTAGGATGATTCTCAGATGTTGCTCATGCTCTTCTTCTGACTTGGAGTAGATAAGGATATCGTCGATAAACACAACTACAAACTTATCTAGGAAATTCATAAAGATCTTATTCATGAGATTCATGAAATAAGCAGGGGCATTGGTTAATCCAAAATACATAACCGTATACTCGTATAAACCATAGCGAGTAGTAAAGGCGGTCTTCGGAATATCCGTTGCACGAATCTTAAGTTGGTGATAACCAGTCCTAAGATCAATCTTTGAGAATACCTGAGCTCCAGTAAATTGATCAAATAGATCCTCTATCTTTGGCAAGGGGTACTTGTTTTTGATGGTGACATCATTCAACTTTTTGTAATCTGTGCACAAACGATTGCCTCCATCTTTCTTGTCGACGAATAACTTTGGTGATCTCCATGGCGATGCGCTTGGTTGAATCAAGCCTTTTGCTAACATGGCATCCAACTGCTTCTTCAGTTCCACTAACTCTGAGGGGTTCATGCTATAAGGTCTCTGGGCTATGGGTCCGGTTCCGGGGATTAGTTCGATAATGAACTCAATATCCCTATCCGGGGGCATACCTAGCAATTCATCTGGGAATACGTCGGGGTATTTACAGACTACTCTGACTTGGTCTATGGTGGGTAGGGCTAGACTCTTGTTGCACTTGAATTGGCGAGGTAAGGTTTCAGAGATATGCTCTACTGTGACTCCAGAGCTACTGGTCATGGTGATGGCTTTCTTAGCACAGTCTATCATTCCTTTATGCCTTGACATCTAGTCCATACCTAGTACTACTTCCAATCCTTTGGTTCCATGTACAATTAGCTTGGCATAAAAATCTATCCCATGTATTCTGATAGGCACAGCTTTGCAAATTTTTCTAGCTTTAGTTGTTGAACCGGGGATTTGAACTATCATGACATGCTTCAGGTTGGTTGGGTGAATCTTACTAGTGCTTGCAAATTCTTCGGTGACAAATGAATGCGATGCTCCTGAATCAAACAATACCCTTGCTAAAACTGAGTTGACAGAAAACATACCCAGCACTACATCTGGCGCTTCTTGGGCTTCTTCGGCGTTCATGTGGAAGAGACGACCGTTGCGATTGTGAGGGTTCCCTGGGGCAAACCTTCTCCCTGGTTGAACACGACGCTGCTGCTGAGCTGGGGCATTCACATTGGCAGTGGCGGCAGTCTTCTTGGGACACTCATTGGAATAGTGACCCTTCACTCCACACTCGAAACAAGTGATCTGGGACTTGTCCTTCGCGGCGACAGGCACAACATTGCTGCCAGTTCTGGGTGCAGTGTTGTTGTTGTTGTTGTTGTTGCTCTTGGGAGGTGCACGGTTGAAGTTGTTGGCATTGCCGGAGTTGTGATTGTTTCCTTCGGTCTTCACATTGCCTCCACTACGGTTGGGATAGCTTAGGCGAGACATTGGGGGTCGATTGTTCCTTGGTGCATATCCTGGTGAGGGGTTGGGACGGTACTTCTGGTGACTGGTGGATCCAGATTGATGCATCATACGATGTTTGCGGTTGTCGTTTGCCTGGTTAATCTTCCCTTCCATCTGAATGGCAGAGTCGACTAGCTCTTCGAGATCCTCGAAGCGGATGTTGACGAGGACAGTCTGCATCTCGTCATGCAGTCCGTTCAGGAATCTCTCTTTCTTCTTGACCTCTGTGTTGATCTCATCAGGGGCATACCTTGCAAGAGACAAGAATCTGTCACGGTATTCCACCACAATCATTATGCCTTGCTTCAACTCTCTGAATTCATCCCTCATTCTGGTGACTAAGCCCTGTTGCATGTGGGTGCAGCTGAACTTAACTTTGAAGGCTTCCCATGTCATCACTTGACCATGGTTCATATTACGGATACTAGTCCACTAAGCTCTTGCATCTCCTGCCAGGTAGTGGGTGGCAAAGAGAACTTTCTCGTTGTCATCAACTCCTGCAACTTCTAAGTTATTTTCCATGGTTTGTAACCAGTCATCGGCATCTAGTGGGTTTTCAGCTTGGTTAAAGATTGGGGGATTGGTATTCTGAATTTTTTTGAGTTTGGATCCATGGTGATCCTGGTTTCCATGCCCTTGGTTGTTGAGAGCCATCTGGGCGATCTGCTGCAATGTTGCTAAGTTAGCTTGGCATTTTGCCCTGCTTGCTTCTCTGTCTGCGATGAGATTCTGCAAGATCTGCAGCATTGGGTCTTGCGATGAGCTGCTCCCTCCTTGGTTTCCACGAGTCATCTGAAGATTGAGGTAGATAAAGGGGTAAGAGGGAAAGTTCTAAGTTTCATGGTTTTGGTTTCAAGCTAAAACTTTGAGTTTGACTCAGGTTTTGCAACTAACTGCATTTCATTCATTCAAGCAAAGCACACGATACAAACACACACCACAACAACAAGGGAAAACAGATGGTTTGAAGAACCATTCTGCAAGCTACGATACAGTGGGACCGATACATCTCATGCTACGACAGTGCTCTAGTGCATCTACTCACTGTCTATGAAGTCGGAGTCCTCATCATCATTGCTGAGGTAAGAATCCATGTCTCCCTGGATGTCTTCACCCTCCTCTTCTTCCTCCTTTGCTACAAGCTGAGCTTCTTGCTCCTTGACGGTCTTCTCGAGGTCGGCCACCTTCTTGCGAAGATTGGCGATGGTGCGATTTTTCTTCTCGCGCTGGAGGTGAAGAGACTGACGATCCTTGACTAGCAGTGAGAAAGTCTGGGCCTTCTGGTCGACAATGGCACGGTTGTGGTTGGCTAACTCCCTAGCATTGTCCAATTCCTTCTGACGATCGTACAACAGGAAGTCAAGGTTCTCCACTTGACGCTTTAGCTCTGGGTGACTTGGCATCTCCATTGGCATCCCATGAAGTCACATCTTGCATAATGAGCAAAACGGGTTCCTTGGATTTGGTTGACACTAAGGGCACATAGACGTGCGAGAGCTTCATGCATTGCCCTGGCTAATCCATCTAGCCAGTTGTTCTCTCTCACGGAGAACTGGATTCTCTCGGACGTTGGTGCTTCGATGCTTCCTCTAAGATCAGCGGTGACTAACCACTGTAAATCTTCTCCTGGGGGTCCTGGAAGTTGAGCTCCAAGAAACTCCGGATGTGGGCGTCCCAGTAACTCTAAAAGTGAATCTAGATCCCTCTCGAAGATCAGTTGGACTCCGTTTCCCAACTGGTAGAACTTGCTGAACTGAGTCTCCATCTACAAGAATTAAGGATGAGGAAATTAGTGAAGTGATCAAGTGTGTCAATTTTTAAGTAGTAGTGTAAGAATTTTGAGAAACATGAATTTTTGAGAAAGAATGACTTCCCAACGATAAGAGAGGAAACATTTTTTCATAAATACTCACTTTGGTTTTGAAACTAAGTTTTTGTTTGGACGTCCATTCTAACTAGGGTCTCCTATGGTCAACCTGGCTCTGATACCAACTTGTCAACACCCGGATTTTTAATCCCAGATGCCTATTATGTCATTCATCGCAATCCTAGGATTACCATTTTTGCGAGACATAACAGATTGGATATCACAGTACATCATCCATTACAAACCATACATAAGGTCTTACACAAATAAGGATCTCATGATCCAGTCTTAATACAACAAGCAGCGGAATAAAAGATAAGCGTAGCGGTGGGGTCCATCTTCAGGGGCACAGGCAATGCTAACGAAGGCAGATAGTCCTAGTTATCATAGCCGTCCTGCTAGCCATCATCTTCGTAGTCTCCTTCATAGTCTGGCCATGAGAATAGCCAGGGACAAAAGCCATGAGTACTCTTTAAGTACTCGCAAACTACCACGAACAAGTAGTATAATTCTAAGTTAAAGGGCTAACTCTAAGTTTAACTATAAAGTTAAGTTTGAAACCTAAGCTGAGTTCTGAAGCAAAGAAAGATAAAATAAAATTCTAGAATCACTTAAGTTGGGAAGCTAGTGTTATAAACACAACCCTGTTGTGGTCAAGTCAAGATTCATCATTCATTTCATAAGTTATTTTGAAACATCTGACAACGAAACAGTACGGCCATTCCAACTATCCATAACCGCGGACGCGGTTATTCGAATAGTTTGACACTCTTTAGAGGTGGTACACTTTCACCACAAGATTCGATACATCTGTCAAGGATAACCCTGAATCATCATACTTAGTATGCAGATAATCAAGCATAACCTTTCCTTTACACACCCTAGTATAAGCACCTCTCCTATGAGCATGGCCTCCCAACCATGACCATGTGTCATCTTGGGCACTGCATAGGTGGACAACATTGAGAGGTAGCCTCCGCTCAAACCTCTCTCGCGAGGGAACTAATACTAATGCATATAAACTTACGGCTAAGCCTTACCCAATTCAGGTATTGTGGTTGTACGATAAATTTGGAATGGTATCACATCCAAATCCAACCATCAGTTTTGTAAAAGGGTTAAGGCTCATGCCTCAACATTTTCACCATCATAAACCATTTGTGTTTCTCAACACATGTCAAAACATCTCAATAGAATGACTCATCATTCCAAGGTTTTCATAATTCATTTTCACCAAGTATTCCCGTCTAAAGTGACTCAAGTTTTTATCTACTCTAAACTACTAAGTTAAGAGTGTTCACTAAGGTGGAAATATGGGATCAATCTCATGCCATAGGATGACATCTAAAGTTTCTCTAAATAGGTCAAGTTTTATACTCTTTATGCTACCTTCAAACAAGTAAAAGACTTTGGCTAAAGTAAAGGAAGTAAAGCTTGAAAATAATACTTCGGGTGAATAATAGTCAAAGTGGTATAACCAAAGAATGCCTAAAGCATCTTTTCTCAAGTCATCTAGCTTAATTCTAGCTTGCTAACAATAGCTTGCATTTTTAATGGTGGCTTGCCTTGTGCAATGCAGTGGTTGAAGTTTTGTTCCTCCTCTTGATAGAAATCCTCCTCCTCGAAAGCTTGGTCGATACTATCGTCTATAAATACATACGGAGTACACAATCACCAAACAATACTTAACTAGTCTAATTAGCACTCTAAGGCACACATTTGATGATCTATTATCATCACAAGCATCACAAGTTTTATTAACTAGTTTCATTCTTTTTATTTTAGAAAAGTAATTTCTACTCATTGAAAAATTAACTAAGATTTAATATTCACCACTAAAAATATGGGATCATGTGGACACATGTCATCACCACATATTCTAACATGTGGGAATGTGATTTAAGGGTTGGATCATAATTACTTTGGTTTAAGTTCATTATTTAATGATTTAAAGTGACTAGAAATGCCTATATAGCATTATTTTGGTACTAGTCCAAAGTCAATGCATGTAAACCCTAATATCATTACATATTCAGATAGGTATGGTGAAATGTGATTTTTGAGAGTTGGAATCAACTCAAAATCTATCATGGTTGATTTTATAAAAATATTAGAATGTGCAAAAGCTTCTGTCTTGTTATTTTTACTAGGAGATATCTCTAACTCTAATTGAATTAAATCCAACGGGCTTGGATACATCTTTTCCATAGCTTTCTAGAAAAATTGGAATCACTCCATTTGGATTTGTAAATCTCTCTGAATGCCATTTAGAGTTGGATTCCTGCCTACCAAGTGTTTGTGGAAATGGCCGCACGAAATTTACTTTTGAATTTTGAAAATATTTTTGGTGGGTGTGTTAGTAATAAGCTTGAGACTCTGTGGGTGCTTGGGTTTTGAAAATGGAGCTCATTTGAGTGGTTTTCGAAATAGGGTGATCTTGATAACTACACTAGATTCAATTTTCAAATGCCATTTAAAAATAGTGTTTGAAAAGTTTTTGGCAGATCACAAACGGGCCTTGGTACATCATTATGTGTACTAGCAAGGGGTGCAAAGATCCACAATTGTCTCTATTAAGAAATGAGTCCTAGGAATAGCCAAAGTAGGCATGTTGATTAAAATGGCACAAATGACCATTCTCTTCTTTTATTCATTTTGATTTGTTTTTCTTTGGGATTTGTTTGGGAATGATCTAGATGATGTTTATTTCACCTAAGAATCATTTTACAAGCAATGGACCACTTAATCATGGCAATTCAAATCAACTCCTATTTAAATGCACACACATATGGATGCTTTCATAATTTTTAATTGGAAAAGTTTTTGTTAACCCTAATTTTGATGATTTGGATCCTAATAACCTTGTATTAAAGTTTTGGGATGTTACAATCTCTCTCTCTATGCATGATCATATTGTGATCATGAGCTTGTAATCTATAGATCTACCTTTCTACTCAAGTGCTTTAATAGATCTCTGCTCTCCCCATGTGTGTGAAGTTGACAGTGTGCACACCATGGTGGCACTTAGGCTAGAGATTACAAATACTTGTTATGATTTATATTTGGAGTTGGATGTCTTTATGAAATTGTGGTGTTTGTTGGAACCATCTAGAGCTCAAGGTGATTAGGGGTTATCTAGATGGGAAAGGCTTACTTTGAGGTGTGCTGTTATAGCCCTACCATGGATTAGAGTGTCCAACCGGAGAGTAGTTAAGAGTAGTATCATATAGAGAAGATATTTATATGAGAGTGTTCACTAGCGAAAGTATGATCCCTAGGCCTTGTTTCTAAGCATTGAAACACCGTTTGCAACTAGATCTGTTACATGTTTGCTTGCTTCCATCTTTATTTCAGTTTGCCTTTAGTCTCTTCCACGCCATCAAGCTATTTTCTAGCACCGTTGTCTTATATCCATACCACTTGTATTTTACTATCTCTTCGCCGAACTAGTGCACCTATACACCTGGCAAGTGTATTGGGTGTGTTGGGGACACAAGAGACTTCTTGTATCTTGATTGCAGGATTGCTTGAGAGGGAATACCTTTGACCACTTCCTCCCTGAGTTCGATAAACCTTGGGTAATTCACTTAAGGGAAACTTGCTGATGTTCTACAAACCTCTGCACTTGGAGGCCCAACTGTTGGGTCCACAGCATAGAAAACAAAAAATTTCCTACGGTGTGAACTACACGCCAAGATCTATCTACTAGGTACAAAGAAAACAGGTGAACATACATCCAACGAGAACTTACCCTCGAAGACAACGAGTTTTGTTAATGAGTAGGAACTCGTGGTTGATGTAGTCGTACACTTGCCGATCTCACGATCGTGAGGAAGTCCGAGCGCCGCAACTCAGCAACGCATCCATACTTGCACACACGTTCAAGCCACCGAACAACCTCCACCTCCTCGCTCCAGCGATCCAGCAGAACCAGCAACTCCTTCCAGACGAAATGCCACTGGAAACATGTATCTCGCTAATCCGAGACCATGGGGGAATAATTCTAGAGGGGGAGAGAGATCCTTCACAAGGAGGTGTGAGGATGAAGGAGGGAATGGGTGGCCTTTTATAGGAGGAGGGGGTGCCCCTCCTCTCCATGGCCGGCGCATGGGGGGGTGACCCCTCACCTCCCCCATTCATGTGGTGGTAACCTCTCCACATTAAAATGCCTCTTCACATTCCCTTTTAAAGTCTCCACTTTAAATGCATTGAAATTCTCCAAGTTTAATGCTCTCTCATTTAATAAAACTCTTTTATTAAATTTATTCAGAATTTTGTTAATTACTGTATTTAACAAACATTCACATATAGCCCCTTGTAATATTTCAATATCACATGCAGAACCACTTTCTGCAATTTCACCCGAAACAATTTCCGGTTTCTATTGAAACAATTCCTGTGCTTTGCAATTCTTTCGTCTGAAATATATGTGCTCCAAAATGGTGTCTAGTAACTCTTAAGTGTGTCACCCAACGGTTCGCGAATGATGTAGACATGATCGAGACCCTTCTCCGATCAATAATCAGCAGCGGGACCTGGAGATCCGTACTGACTCCTACACATTCAACGATGACTTCTATGATCGTGAGAACCTTTAACGCTTGTAACTAAATCCCTTTGTCTCGTCATATATTACATGTCCAAGATTCGATCATCGGTATCTCCATACCTAGTTTGATCTCGTTACCGACATGCACTCTTTTCTCGTTCTAGTGATATAACATTCTAGTGATCACATCACTTGCTTGCAAGGTATCTCAATGTGATATCACCGAGAGGGCCCCGATTATATCTATCCGTGATCGGGATTGACAAATTCCACTCTTGATCCATGAGCCTCAACATAACACCTTCGTAGTACTGAACCCATCTTTATAGTCACCCTGTTACGGTGTGACGTTTGATGTTATCAAGATACTCTTCCGGTGTTAGCAATTAACATGATCTCATGGTATAAGGATAAAGATTACTTCGTATGATGTTATAGCAATATAAACATAATGACTTGATCGTAATGCTATACTTCGGATGCATGTTCATCACATCATTCCACCAATGTTGTGACCTTGTTATTAACAACATCCAATGTCCATGATCAGGAAACCTTGATCATCTTGTTAATCAACAAGCTAGTCTATAAGAGAGGCATAACTAGGAACCCTTTTTGTTTATTAAACACACATGTATTGATGTTTCCGATCAATACAATTCTAGCATGCAAAATAAACATCTATCATATATAAGGAATACATTATAACAACTTTATTATTGCCTCTCAGGGCATATTTCCTTCACCAACAACTGTCTACAAGAATAGAAGTGCGTAGACATCAGTAGTCTCTAAAGCTTTAATCCTTAAAGTATAATGGCAGTTTTATAAATGACACCTTTGATCTTACCATGTCAAACAAGGTTTGATTTGATCTCTCGAACATACCACACTCTTGTGGTTTATCGGGAAGTGCAAATTCATGGAACAATTCCTGAAATCTTAGGTGTTTTGCTAAACCTGTAACTCAAATATCTTCCTTTATGATCAAATCATAAACTCTTTTATTTTCTTGTTACAATGATTTTTCACTTCATCTTGAAAGTCTTTGAACAATTCTCAAATGTTTCATACTTCTTCCTTATTAAGTAAATATATAGATATATTCACTCAAATTTCTGGAAAAAGCATATGAAGCAAAAAGATCCATCGCTTATGGCTACACATAATGGACTATGTACATCAGCATGCCCAATTTCTAAGAAGCTAGTCATCCGTTCCTCTTTGGCCTATGAACGGATTTTCAATTATCTCGAGGAAAGTTTCACAAGCGTCAATTGATCAAAATCAAAAGACTCCAAAAATCCATCAACATAGAGTTTCTTCATGTTTACTATCCAACATAATTCAAACAGCGGTGTCACTTCATAAGTGATCTTCCAATCATTTGTCTTACAACATTTGAGCAATAATGTTTATGGATGTGATTTCTCCAACTAGACTTGTAAAAGTTCATCCATCCTTTATGGAATACGGTAATTATTTGAACAACCATTGTTCTCGTAATACCGGAACAAAATAACAATTATTAAAACAAATCTTGAAGGCTAGGTTTGACGACAACGAAAAACACAATAACTCTTTATTTGTTTTCGGTGAACATCATCACTTATTCTCTTGCTAGTTACTTAGGCCGTTGTAGTTCATGAATTGTGTTGTTCTATATGACACTTCACACCAACCAATTCGGTATCCAATTCCTAAGAACCACAATGTTTAACAAACAAGGAATATAGTCATAACATGTATATCTTCTATATACCTAAGTTGGACATCTCCAACCTTTTCTTTTCTGCCAAATATTTTATAGATTCTCTTTCAGCAATTCCTTTTCTTTTAAAAGAATCTATCAACATCAATAGTGGTGTCATTCACATGACACATAGTACAAAGTGTATATAGTCAAATACTAATACCTTTGGACTTGCACTTTGAAGTGGATCACCATCATCAAATGTTTGGCGTTCTTTCAAACATCCATTCTTTAGTAATCTATTAGTGTAGTAAACATTTTACTTACATCTTCTATTCATCCTTATCATGACAACTTTCATGATCAAGCTACTATAACCTATAAGGAAGAATCACGAGTATACTGTTAGTTTCCAAAACCTTTTTGGGAGAGCTGGATGCCTAGCATCTCCATCCTTCACAAATTCTCATACAATATGAGAACATGTATTTTGCTAAATTATACTCTATCATAATGCAACCAAAAACATTATTTCAGATATCACAATATCTTCCACGCATGATGGTTTATGAAACAATTTTTAGCTCCTAGATAATATTGATATTAAAACAACTTTTGAATATCAATAATCATGGAGGCAAACATGATACTTTAGATACTAACATTGGAATTCTTACTCTTGATTTAATACTACTTATTAAACTTCATGGAGTAAATAGAGTTTGCTGAAAGTTTGCAATAGGACTTATAAACTTTAAATTGACATTCAAAACAATACGATACCGGTTCGTAAAGTAAATATCCAGAATTCTATAGTTCTATTATCTCAATTAAAACTAAGCATAAGGTAGTAAATAGATGCCAATGACTACAATAAATTATGAAAATTCACTTTGATTTAGTTTATGAAAATTTTGGTTCAACTAATCCAAATTAGAAATGAACTCCCACTCAAAAATGACACCCCTCATGCCTTTTTGGTGATTACATGAACCAAATCCACTACACCAAGTCCGATCATCACGTGAGTCGGTGTAGCTTCAAAGGTGAGAATCAATATGGGCATCACATCAACTATATGACTCATGCTTGACCTTTCGGTCCATGTTCCGAGGCCATGTCTATACATGCTAGGCTCGCCAAGTAAGAACCTTAGTACTCGCATGTGTAAAATTGTCTTACACCCGTTGTATGAAAGCGTAGAGTCGAGTACACCCGATCATCATGTGATGTCTCGAAACACGATCCATAGAACGGTGCATACTTAAGGAAGAATACATTTTATCTTGAAATTTAAATGCGGGATCATTTTATAACGCTACTAAAATGCCAAATTAGAAATATAAGATGCAAACATCATATGTGTAAAGTGGAATGATATGGTCCATGCATTTGATCACTATCATGTGCATCGTGGTATGATTTCTATCATTCCTTTGTGTGTAAGGCAAGGTCTATGGAACTTGCACGTTAGGTGTGTTGTAAGGGTATCAACTATACATCAACTTACAACATTTCCATATCATGACACTAGCCCAGCAACGATCTAAACTAGACGCCTCTAATTTATCAATTGCAAGTTTTTACGTGGCTTAGGGCTTTCGAAGATAGAAGCGGTCTTACCTACGAACATGGAACCACAACGATGACAACTAAGTTATTAGCAACTTGTTGTAAATTAGATATTGACTATAGTAGGAAAGACAGACACCTGCCAACCACTTATGCAAAACTAGTTGCAATCCAGTCATGGAATTGGTCTCATGTGCGATGACTTGTAAAGTTGGTCTAGGCCGCTTCATCCCACTATGCCACCAATATCCAAAATATATCAAAGAAGAAATAACATCATCATCGCCCACATGCTCTTATGTGTTCTACCCGTAAAAAGCACCTATGCATAGATCAGGCTCTGGTACCACTGTTGGGTTCGTGATGGCTCAAAATATATTGAGCCAGTTGGGAACCCCAAGAGGAAGGTATGATGAGCACAACAGCAAGTTTTCCCACAATTATGAAACCAAGGTTATCGAACTAGTAGGAGCAAGGAAACAACCCCAAGGTGTTGTCTCCAACTTGGAATCCTGCACAACACAACCACATAACTTTGCCCCAACTTACAGTGAGGTTGTCAATCTCACCGGTTGTGCTGAAACAAAGGATTAAACGTATTGTGTGGAAGATAGTAATTGTTTGCAGAAAGTAAACAGTAAACTGTAAATAGTAGATTGTAGATTGATGGCAAAAGAATGGACCGGGGTCCATAGTTCACTAGAGGTGATTCTCCTTAAGATAGTTGACATGTTGGGTGAACAAATTACAGCGGGGCAATTGACAGACACCGAGAAAGCATACATGCATATACTAATCATCTTGACTCCTATGAGATTTGATTGGGCATTACAACATTATACATAGATCGTAATCCAACTACATCTATGACCAATAATCAACCTTCGGGTTATCATCCGAACCCCCTCCAGTATTAAGTTGCAAGCAACCGATAATTGCATTAAGCAAAGTGTGTAAAGTAAACAATACGATTGCCCCATGGACAAAGGATTGTTGTTTTCTCCCTAGTAGAAACAACACATCTAGTACCTTAGAGATTTATGTAACTTCCCCAGATTACTAGAGGCATGAACCCACTATCGAGCATAAATACTCCCTCTTGGAGTTGCTAGCATCTACTTGGACAAGATAGCTACTAACAACGGAAATCATGCAAGATCACAAATAACAAATACATGATAGAATCAATAATCAATCTGAAATAGCATCTCAATATCCATCGGATCCCCGCAAACACAACATGTAAGATTACAAATAGATGATCTTGATCATGAACGGAGCTCACAAGATCTAAACATGGTAGCACAAAGGAGGAGAACCAACCATCTAGCTACTACATGGACCCGTAGTCCAGGGATGAACTACTCACGAATCACACCGGAGGCAGGCATGGTGATGAAGAAGGCCTCCAGGGTGATCTCTCCCCTCCGGCAGGGTGCCAGGAAGAGCTTTAGAGCCCTCCTGATCTAGGGATGGAGATGATGGCGGCTACAGACTCTTTCGTGGAATTTTTGATCGGGTACTTAGGGTTTTCGTCCCGAGGGGTCTTTATAGGCGAAGGGGAAAGGTCGATGGAGCACTAGGGGGCCCACACCCCCTGGTGGTGCCCCCCAGGCCGTGCCGCCACCAGGTGTGGCCGCCCTGGTGCGCCACTTCGTCTCCCCTCCAGACTCCGTGTCGCTTCGGGTAAAATATTGACTTTGGCTTTTGTCCGGTCCAATTCCAATAATATTTCTGTACTAGCTTTTCTGAAACCAAAAACAGTAGAAAATAGGCAACTGGCACCGTGGCATCTTGTTAATAGGTTAGTTCCAGAAAATGTGTAAAAATACTCCAAAGTCTGGATAAAACATAAGAAAGTAGATATAAAACAAGGATGGATCATCAAAAATTATAGATACGTTTTCAGTGTATCAACATCCCCAAGCTTAACTCCTGCTCGTCCTCGAGTAGGTAAGTGATAAAGAAAAGAATAATTTTTGAGGTGACATGCACCATCATAATCTTGATCAAGGTATTTGTAAAACATTGATAGCAGGGATCATAGTACTTTAACATAGCATGAAAGATATAGTTCTAACAATAAGACACAGCAACTATATTATAACATGAAGAGGTACAAACAAAAGATTCATGAATAACAATGCTTTGAAAGACATTTGTTTCTTTCACATATAGAAAACATAATGACAATGGTATTCAGCTTGCCCCTTATAGTGTAGCAAAACATAAATGCATAGGACACCTTCAAAGTTCATAAGGGTGACTAGATACAAATAGTTTAAGAACAAGCAATATCAAAGTTATGAATCAATCAATAAGTTTTGGCACAATGCACATTAAACTAAGAATGACCACTATGCTCTCTTAATATGTGGATAAAGATAGAAGATGGAGACTCAACATAAAAGTAAAAGAAAGGCCCTTCATAGAAGGAAGAAGGGATTCAAGTCTCATAAAGAGCTTCCCAAAATTATGGTACTTATTAGCTTTCAGCTCTCATTGCCCCTATCATAAGCATCTTTCAGTGATTAAGGCTAAAGTGAACAAATATGAGGATATGCTTGACAAGTTATAAGTTGAAAATCTCATGCCCCTTGCTTACAAGTACCGTTCCTCATGCTACTCAACTTTAGTCTCCGGTAAGTTCTTGTCATTGTAAGTACATGTGTATCATAGAGAACCACCAACGGTGTACCCCTTGTCCGATGATACGGAAGATTCCCCATATCAAAATGACAAGGCAAGCAGACAATGAGCATCTCTGCAATCCTTTTATTTCCTATTTGCATAGGATTTTTTTCTTTTTTCTCTCCTTTTTTTCTTTCCTATTTGCATAGGGTTTTTTAATAGAGGATGCTTTATAGATTTCTCACTATGGTTACGCTGCAGGTTTCCACCATGATTAGGCATGGCTTAGACCAGCCGCCCAGGCGTTTCTCTAACACATATACGAACTCCATGAGCCTTACAAGCTCCCCTTTCATTTCACACTGCCGGGATCCATAAGCAAAAGAACATGATATCAAGTAAATAAAGTGCAATGTTGAAAGCGTTCCCCATGATAACATGGTTCTGCTAATTCACAACTTACAAACATATACGCAACATAGATGGGCACAATGGTTCAAGTTTATTAAGTTCAAGAAAAGTAAAGTGTGCCATCAAGTTTGTGAGAGCTTTAATCACTAATTTTCACATAACAAGTGTAATTCGGAAGGTAGATAAAAACATGAATATACTTGAAATAGCAAAAATGTTAATAGGTAGGTATGGTGGACCCTTTGAAATAACTTGGTTTTATTTGGAGTTGGATGCATGAGTGGAACTAATACTTGGTACATGTGGAGGCTAGCAAAAGACTGGGAGCGACCAACTAAGAGAGCAATAATGGCCATAATCATGCAAAGTGACAAAACATTATTAATTAAAGCATAAATTGATATTACAAGTCGAAAACTAAATGATCATAGAGGCTATGGTGACTTGGTATAGTGTTAACATGGTGTGAGCATGCACCAAGTTAACCCAAATAAAGCATCAAAGGAGAATACCACAATATTATGCTTTTATATGCTAAAAAAATGCATGATTCTTTCAAGGTACATTAAGCAATCTCAATTGTTTGTAACAAGCCATGCTACAACAATAATCACTAAGCATAAAGTCAAAGAAATATCAAACATGACATGATAAAGTCTAGGCCATAGTCAAAACAAGACTCCTTTTGTACCACTTATAAGCATGAAACTTCCTACTCTTTTTCCAACACCAATCGAAAACTAAAGCTAAACGCAGTGCTAGCAAAGGAGAACACTTACAGAACAATAAGAGTGAAAACTAGAGTGTTCTAGGCAATGAATAATGGGGTGTGTCTCTCTCCAAAAGAAGTGTGTTGGGATCCAACCAACTTATTTAAGAAAACTAAACAAAAGAAAACTAAAAGCAAAAACAAAGACGCTCCAAGAACAACACAATTGTGCATGAAACAATAAAAATGAAGTGTTTTAGAAGAAAACCTGAGATTTTTATTGATGAAGAAGGGGATGCCTTGGGCATCCCCAAGCTTTGACGCTTGTACTTTCTTGAATATTTCTTGGGGTGACATGGGTGGTATCACCAAGCTTGAGCTTTTGTCCATACTTCATCTTATCACATTATTCTTCCCCTACACTTGAAAATTTTCTTCATACAAAACTTCACACAATCCTCATTAGCAACATTAGTGTATTCAAGATAATAAGTCTTTGGGTTTAGTTTCAACACAAGTAAAACTTCCATTAAAACACAAGCTACTCTAGACATTCCTTCTAAAAGCTCAAGTGATCAAACAGAACTCAAAGAGAAAGAGAGGCAAATGCAAATAATGGCAGAAATCCGTCAAAACAGACCAGCAGGTAAAAACCGATTTTTTCGAAGACCTTCTGTTGCTCAAATCGAAAAGTGATAAACTAACGAAAGTTAGATAATAACCTAGGGCAGAAGAAAAAAATTACAGCTCAATCCGACGTACAGAGATTGTTCACGAATTTTTACGGCGAAGCATAAAAATCTGTTTCGGGACAGTAACTTTCCCAAGTCTTATTTCCCTCTCATTAGAGGTTTATTCTTGGCACAAAAACCACACAAAAAGGATAAGGAGAGGTTATTACTGAAGAAATAACTTCCAAGACTCAACAAAACAAAAATAAATTGAAACTAAAAATATAATGGGCTGTCTCCCAAAAGCTCTTTCTTTATAGCCATTAAGATAGGCATGATAATTTCGATGATGCTCACATAAGAAATGTGAATTAAAGTAAAAGAGAGCATCAAGAAGCAAATATAGAACAAATTTAAGTCTAGCCCACTTCCTATGAAAAATAATCTTGTAAAGAAACAAGTCATGAAAGCACAAAACAAGAAGCTGTAACACCCTCGAATCGGCCCTATGCAAGTTTTAACGATTCCCACCAAACCCGCATAGAAATGATTCAAAGATGCCCACCAGGCACTTGCGTGCGGCTGGAAAACAAAGTAATAACATTACACAATAGTCCACGATGGAACCCAGAGAAACATATATATACAACAACGACTCCATGAGTCAAAAATACAGATATACAATACAAAGATCCAAATCACCTTGAAAACGATACAGCATCCGAGTACGGCTAAGAAGCAGATTGAGCTAAGAGCCCTGAAGAATAACCAATGGCGTCCATAACCCTACCCAGGCCAAGCCGGAAGGGTAACCCTGCTAACGACGTCGATCTCAAACCTGCTAAAACGAAAGGGGTGCCGACAAAAGGGAAAAGGAAAAAGAGAGCGGTCAGTACTGAGGTCAGTACACGGTGAGGCTAGAATTCTTTGGCTCTCGCCTACATAGGTATGGTGGACTGAAGCGGCAGCGAAGCATGCACTAAACAACCTATAGAGGCTCGATAAACTGTCGGCTATTAGAGAGAGATAAGAAAGACCTATTCAGAACCAACCTTATACTAACACCAATCATACCCATCCTGGTATTCCCCCTCGAGACCAAACGAGGAAGTCAAACCGAGAAACTCACACAGTTGGCAGTTTTATTCATTCCATTATAGTTGCAGCACTTACTAGTCATATATATATATATCATGAGTCATCCCGATAGCATAAGCAATGGGCAGTTTTAGTTAACCATTCAATTGTAGTTGTGGTACTTACTAGTCAGATACAATTAGCATGTGACATCCCAAACCCAGCAGTTGTTGGCACTTTTATTTCAATCCATTGGAGTTGCGATACTTACTAGGCAGGTATAACATGACACGATACACCCCAGTTCCACCAGTTGTTGGCACTTTTATTATACATTCCATTGTAGTGAAGCTGATTACTAGTCACATATTAAGTCAAATTTATAGCACTACTTTAGTTATGCTTGTCTATGATCAAGATACTGTGCTCCAAGTCGTCCATAACCGCAGACACGGCTTTCAGAAAGATTTACCCTGCAGGGGTGAACAAATAGCAACACACACACGATCAACCTCGGAAAAACCAAATCAAAACCCAACGAGGCTTTCACGACAAAGCAATCACATGATTCATAAAATATTTCAGGGGGGCACCCCACTAAGCTACTCGCAACAAAGTTGGCCGGCTCTGGAACGGACCTAGGGTTTATGAAAATGGCTGTAAACGATTGGGAACCTGAAAGTGTGACTAGGCTTGTCGATACCGCGAAAACATTCCATGTTCCAAAATAGTACAGGGGCTCCACGCACAATCGTAAATAAAGCAGTAAAGAATGGCATAAGTACATGATAGTAATAAAGCCCCAAACTACTTTGTGGCCCCAAGAAATAAGAAATGAATCAAGCTTTGGCTAAGGGGGATCCATAGGGTCTCCCGTATGTGGATAGTGCGAATAATCAAGGAATAGGTATCAAGTACTCAGGGCCTACGGGACACAAGTGGACATGAAAAACCAAATAGCATATATTGCCCCCGGGTGCCTCTTTCATTAGTTATCCCAATAATTTAATAGTTGTACTTAAAGTCATGATCCTCTCCACCGTAAAGCATATGACAACATTCCAACAACTGTGTGATACTTCACGACACGGAATCGCACCTGAGCAAGCGACTACGACTCGCAAGACCATCTATCTACCAAACAACAGGTAATAGGAGGTGTCCAAGGCAATATAAAGGCTGCACGGAATATATCAGGTACGGAACACTAAAGCATCGCGACACGGATAGCAATAGATCAATAGGAGGAAACAAAGACTATAAATGTAAAATAGGTAGAAAGGGGGAGAATGCTCGCCTGGGAGACACTGCTGAAGATACATTATCCGAAGAACTTGTCGATACTCGCATCAACTCAATGGTTTAATCTGTGAAGAAGCAAAACACTAGAAGAAACATCGGATGCACTATTTAATACTACGGCAGAAGATCGGGCATGATGCATGTATGACATGGCAAAGATGCGATGCGTCTAGGCAATATTAAGCGGAACCGGGGTCCCGACAATTAATTAATAGGTTCATGTTGTTTAGGTACCCCAAAATTTAAATGTTGATATAACAAGACAAAACAAGGCATCGGTTCGCTAAACAAATTTAAATGGAGCCAATATAAGACTAGCAAAGCCCGCATATGGAATATTTAATTATGAGGTGGATCGACAAAGTACCCCCGAACGAATAAACATGTATGCAATCATGACAATTTATATGCAACAAGTATATGTCATATATTATAAAAATAAGGGGTCTTGGAAAGGGAATCACACATCGGTTATCAGCGATCTTGGGGTTCACCGAGGGGGTTCGAATCCGGGGGTCTTGGGGTTTGGCGGAACTGTCTTCGGATCCGGGACGGAGAACTTGGCGTCCGGGGTCTCGGCGTCTTCGGATACCGAGGTCGGGGTTCGAGGTCTTGGCAATTGGATTCGTGTCGACGGTCTTGGAATGTGGTAAGAAGATCTTGGGATGTGGCATCGGATTGGTCTTGTCGACAAGACGATCTTGTCGCCCCCAAACTTGGCGTTGGTTTCTTTTCGGAAGATCTTGGCGATGGACTCTGAGCTGCCGTAGTACCAAGGCATGTCCACCGAGGCAACACCTCCACAACACAAGCATCACCAAAACTACAGTGACACTCCTCGTCGCTTCCCTGAAGGAATCCTTCACTACACGCACAAATCTCGCAGGAGACACAGTACCACATACTCAACATCACCACATCTCTGCAGTAGTACATCTTCAGAAGAAATTCTTCACTTTGGTAAACACCGACAGAATACACCGCGCGACGCACTGGGATCAGAGGACCGCGGGCGGCGTCCACGCGGCCTCTGCGGGGCCGGGTCGGGGCAGACGAGGTGGGGACGGCGAGGGGCAACCACGGTGGCAGGGCGGCTCGATGTCGACCGCGGCGGTGGCTCTGCGAGATGGGGCACACAGAGGCGACCGGGCTTCGAGGCAGAGCGGCCCGGTGGGGTCTTGCAGGCGGCGACGGTGGGCTTCAAGGGAGCGTAGAGCAGGGCCATGCGTGGCCGGAGAACAGGGTCGGTGACAAGCTACCAGAGATGGGGCGACCGGAGGCAGAGCTCGGGACAGAAGGCGGTTGGCGACGGAGGGGACCGTGGCCTGCTAGAGGGAGGTGCCTAGGCGAGCGCGGCCAAGGCGTTGCACAAGCGAGCGAGGGAGGAAGAACGACGCGAGGATGGCGGCTGGGCTTGAGGCCAGGCGCGGAGGTAGGAGAAGGCGAGGCTAGCGTGGGGCATCGAGCGACGCCGGAGCAGAGGAAGACGCGGGCAGCAGAGGGGGTCGCGCGCCCCTAGCGGCGCAGGCGAGGGACGGCGGCGCTCTGCATCGGGAGAGGCGGGGAGAGCTTGGCGGGCTAGCGGAGGAGGCTCACGCTGTCGTGGTGGTGTCACGGCAGATGCCATGGATAGGCTAAAGGTGGGGACTAATACACGCTAGGGGAATCCAGGGAGGGATAGTGAAGTGATTCTCCACACATAAGTTTGTATTGATTTCCTTCCTAGGTTACAAGTGCTCCTAGAGCTATATTGGCGAGAGGAGGAAGAAGGAGCTCTCTTACTCTCACCCATAGATCCCACCTGAAACCCTAGCCCAAAACAGAATAGTAGAGAGACCAACCCCTCCTACAGAAGCCCTAGCCCCCCTTTTATAGAGGAGGCTCGGTTCCTGCCTAGGGCATACGTGGAGGCATATTCCTAAGAATATGCCTCCTCCCAAAGGGGTAAGCCGACCGGGGTGCTTTTTCCCCTGCGTCATGCTTGCTTTAGCTACATGAGCCTCTGCGGCGCTCGCGTCAGCCGACATGGGCTTCGTCACCCCTGTCGGCCATGACCCGATGGTCCCGCTCTTGTCCGCTTCGCTCATGCAGTGCGTACCGGACCCTCCTTTTGACCAGCAAGATTCCTTCCTTCTCCTAGAAGCCAATCATGACCCGGATCACAGCTGACCCGGGCACCCTTGTTCCTGCATACAAGCAAACATCTACTTCCGACTTACTTCCTAGGCTGGTCGAGACTTAGTTAGGCGAACGCCCCTGGTCCGGGTTACTCCGTGATTCGGCCTGCCTTGAGGTGACCCGGCCAGCATTCGCTTTGTCCTTGCTGAACCTTGGCTAACTCGGCTAACTCGGCCTTTATACCCCGACGTGAACCTACCCGAGGGTATCCCCCCAACATTAGACCCCGAAGCTAGTGCGGTCTTAGCTGCCTGGGCCGCTGAGGCCACATCAGGTTCAATCTTGTGCCCCGGTCGTTATTTCCGAGTTACCTCTTTACCTCGGATCGTATGGATTTACGTTCCCTTCGCACATTTCAAGTTTTCACTTGCCGGCCGGGTTACCACAGTTCCATCCGGGTCTTGCTTCCTTCTCTCGTACGCTAACCCATGTGAAGGGTAATCATTATGTCGTCTTATTTTAAGGGCCTCCACAGTAACCGCCGCAGTAATTGTCAGTTATCACTTTGCGCGGGTCACGTCATGCCTGCCTCCTCGTTTACCGCATCAGCGCATCGCGTCACAGGATTCTCTCCGCCCTGTGGTCCTCCGTGTGGCTCCCCACTGATTGGTCCGGACGGGTGATACACGCCCACTGCATGTGGCCTGTCCACATGACGCGATCCCACTCACCCCTGGTGGGAGTGGTTAAATAGCGCAGGGGCGCATCTCTTAGGATTTTTCCCCCTCCGCACCCTTTTGCCCGTTGCTATTCTTCTACGTCTTCCTCGCGACCGCACCGCCACCAGCACTGCCAAATAGCAGCGTCGCCGCCGCGCTTCTCCGTCGCACCTCCGCGTCGCCACCACCGCGACGCAAATTTCTCACTACGGGTCCTCGTTAATCTCGACCTCTGTCCCCCGCCGCCTCTAGCGCTAGTGAGGGCCTCGAGGACCAGATGACAGAAGAAGAACTCATCGTTGCTGAACAAGAGATGGAGGAGGATGCCGCAGCGGCGGACCGCGGTGCATGGGACGGCTCCTGGGTCTGCCAGGACGACCTGGACTGGCTCTACCGGACCAGACGCATCCCCGCCGGTGTCGCCGCTCGCCTTCCTTCTAACGAACTGCCCCCCTCACCCAACCCGGGCGAGTTCGTCGTGTTCTTGTCCCATTTCCAATGGGGCTTCGGCTTGCCGGTGAGTGATTTTTTCCGGGGCGGGCTCGCTACGTACCAACTCCAGCCGCACCACCTTCCAGCCAACGCCATCACCTCTCTCTCTGCCTTTGCTTCTACGATCGAAGGCTACGCCGTACTATGGCCCACGAAGGAGCTATGGATCCGGTTCTTTGGCCTTTGTCGCAATGTCATTCCCAACATCCACGCTGATCCGGAGGACAAGCGGCTCACTCAATTCGGAGCGGCCTCCATTTCACCCCGGAGGTTTTCCGTCTTTCCCCGGGTCACCGGGTTAGAGTCCTGCAAAGGATGGGCGCGGACCTTCTTCTATGCCCGGAATACGGGCACTGAAGACTTGATCCGGTTGCTTCCCTATACTCTGGGTCCACCTAACCCGGATCTGTGGGATGAGATCCCCAAGAAGCCCACAGCCTTGGCCAACCAAGTGAACAAAAGGTTCGCGGAGCTGAAGGAGCTCGGGCTACGCAACGAGGATGCCATGATCACTTTTGTGCGTAACCGAATCTCACCCCTCCAGAAGCGCACCCACAAAGTGTGCCACATGAGCTTTGGCCGTGATCCTAACCGGACCTCATCCTTCGAGCTGAGCAAGACGGAGATTTACCGCCGGGTTAAGGCTCTCTTCACCACTCACAAGGACTTCTCCTCTGAGTGGACTTGGGGGATTGAGCATTTCTGCCGTGACCGGCTTCCTCCCATGGTAAGTTTCATGTTGCAAACTTACCTCGGACTAATTCCATGTCAGTTATTGTTGCATTTTTGACTCTTTTGTTCGTTCTTTTCCTCAGCAATTCCTTCAGCAGACCCTCGAGGATGGCACCGATACGACCCTTAAGTGGGTGCCGGACCGGGAGACTCCGGATGAGGAAGAGCCAGACCAGGAGATGTTCCTCCCCATGACTGACGCCACGAAACGACCCACGGGTAAATCCTCTTCTATTAGAGATTGGCCTGATGATGAAGATGACTCGGATGTCGAGGTGATTGAACCTTTTGAGGCTGTCCCCCTTTCTTTTGCTTTTCCGCCATCAGCTCACCCCAGCGGTCATATCCACGAGGATCTCCCTCTCGCTACGGGCGAACCTGTTCCGGTGGCATCGAAGAAGAAACGTGGGGCTTCTTCAAGTTCTTCCTCCGGACCTTCCCAGCCTGTTAAAAGGCAAAAGAAGTCCGGGGACAAGACTGCCTCCAAACCAGCAGGCAAGGCCCCAGCACGAAGGGCTCAGAAACCTAAGGAGGCCGAAACCTCGGACGCGTAACTTGTTCTGTAACTTGTTCTTCCTTACTTCATCGTAATTTTTCTTCTGACATTATTTGATTATGCAGGGCTCCGGTGGAGGTCCCTCAAAGTGGATCTAGCATCTCTTCACCTCTCCGACCTAGCCCTTCTCTCCGTTGTGACGACGAGTCACGCCCACTGAGCCCTATTCCAGAGGGTTCTGCGGCCGCTCCGGGTTCAGCTCCACCTCGGCAAGAGGAGGGTAACCTTGGAGCGGGGGAGAGCGACCCAGCCGGAGCAACGGCAGCCACCACCTCGACAACGCCTCAACCAGCAGCCACTGAGGCCACTTCAGCTCCAGCACCAGTTCTAGTACCAGCAACCAGACCAGCACCAACTCCAACCTCAACATCAGCACCAACTCCGGCAGCGAAAGCTTCAGCGCCGGCACCAAGTCCAGCAGCGAGAGTACCAACGCCTAGTTCCTCTGCATCTTCCGAGTCTTCTCAACCTCGGCAAGGAACTACCCCGGCAATTTCTAAGGGGAAAACCGCTGCTACGGCTTCCTCTACCCAGCAAGCCAAGGGCAAGAAGGCTCCAGACGCTTCCAAGCCCACTGCCGTCGAGTCTGGGCAGCGCACCCTTGTGTCAATGCTCCCCAAGAAAACACCAGCAGCAAAGGACGCGCCTGCCGAGCCAACCGATGCCCAGCAGTTGGTTCTACACACCAACCCCGCCCTTGCCTTGGTGGAGAGGAAAGAAGCGCATGCAAAGGGCTTGGTGACGCCCCATATGCCCACCGGTGAACGGTACCCTCCGAGCCTGATGGAATTTGTTATGAATTGGAACAAGGCAGAGATAGTTCAGGATTCTGATCTCCCGGAAAAGTTCGGTCCTGCCGAGTTTTCCGCTAAGATGAACACAGCCGCAAAGGCAATTAACCTCGCTGGGCGAATGATGGAGGTACGTCTCTTCTCCTTGACAAGTTGTAGATAATAACCATTAGTCCCCGAGCCTCCGGGGGAGTGACTTGTTACTCGGCCGGATGCTCTTTTAGAAAACTAACGTAGCTCCATGAGAACTTCGAATATGCACACACCTAGAGCCGGGTTAAGTTCCACTTGGCCCGGATTTTAGTACACTTCGAATATGCACACACCTAGAGCTGGATTAAGTTCCACTTGGCCCGGATTTTAGTACACTTCAAATATGCACACACCAAGAGCCGGGTTAAGTTCCACTTGGCCCGGATTTTAGTAGACTTCGAATATGCACACACCTAGAGCCGGATTAAGTTCCACTTGGCCCATATTTTAGTACACTTCGAATATGCACACACCTAGAGCCGGGTTAAGTTCCACTTGGCCTGGATTTTAGTATACTTCGAATATGCACACACCTAGAGCCGGGTTAAGTTCCACTTGGCCCGGACTTTAGTACACTTCGAATATGCACACACCTAGAGCCAGGTTAAGTTCCACTTGGCCTGGATTTTAGTATACTTCGAACATGCATCAAGCTGACTTAAGTTTCTGTATCCCTTTTAGGTGACCACCAACCGCCGGAGTGCTGAATTCCAACGCTTGCTGGATACCCACAAGAATCTACGCACAAAGCAGGCTGCACTTATTGCGGAATACGAGAAGAGGGGTAAATTTCTTCCTTAACGCTCCTTCGTTTTGCTTCATTTTCCTTTGCCGGACTAATCTGATTGCTCGGTTTCCGCAGCTGGGGTGGAGGCTGAGAATAAGATAATGCGGAAGAACTTGGAGCAGATCAAGGGTACGTCCTTTTTGTCTGTCTTTACCATGCTTTCCATCGGCTTTTCCTCCTTGGCTCGGCAAACATTCAGACCTCGGCACTGCCGGGCCAACACACTATTTCAGCCTCGCTTGAAGATAGTGTGCCCGTGCTTGATATGATGCTGCATTTTCTCGAACAAGCAGGGCAGCACCAAGCCGAGCTAAAGAAGAAAGATGATGAGCTCGCCCTCCTCCGGACCAAAGACGATGAGATAGCCATGCTCAAGGATGAGATGGCTAAGATGAAGGCGCAGCACCAAACGGAGCTAAAAAAGGCTGGCCAGGACTACACCGAAGAACGTGAGCGCCTCAAACTCCAAAATGCTAAGGACCGTGAGCTTCTTCAGGAAGCCGAGGTCAAACTTGAGTCAGCGAATGCTGAGCTTGAGCAGCTTCGGAAGAGGCGTGATGCTTGTACCAAGGAACTGACCCGGATTCACAGCCACATCTCACGTAATTTCTTTTCCCTTATCCGCCTTATTTCCCCGAGTTACTTCATACTTCTTGTTTTCTCAACTCTCGTCGCTCCTGATGGTGAGAGCATTCCCTTTGACATGGAGGACCTATTGGTCAGCCTGTCATCTTGCGTGGAAATCATTAAGAACTACGGCAAAGATCTCCTTGATGTTTCAGTCCGAGTCTTCAACACTTTTTGGCCCACTGATGACGCTCCGGAGAGAGTTACATATCTCGCTGAAAAGCTTTCGGAAATCGAGACCCAGCTCGACCTCTGGAGAGAGTCTGCTGGACGTGCCGTATCTGATACCATCCTTCACCACATTTTGACGTGGTATGAGAAGACAGATCTCAGCCTCCTCACATGCCTGCGCACATGATCCAAATGGACAGATGACCCGGAGTGGGTAGCTCGGTGCCAGGCTTGCGCCCACAGCCTCATCGAATATGCCCCCATTCACGAATGGACTGAGGGTCCGAGCTTCCTGGAAGTCGCTGGCGAAGAAGAAGTTGAGAACGTTGAAGATGATTCGGGTGAGGACGAAGAGGACACTGCCTCGGATATGGAAGAGGGCGACGATGATGCCGAACTTCCTCCTGCTGCTCCTTAGTAAAAACACTTGAAAATTTATGAGATCCCCGGTATGCCGGGTGGAATTGTATTCCAAACACATGTGATATTTTGCTACTAAGTGCTTATGCCGGAGTAACTTGGGCGTAGTCCCCGAGTTCCTTTTCTTGTTCGTTCAATCTTTTGGCTCGGATTGTGTCTACCTTGATTCGGTTTACAACTTACGAATCCGAGCTTCAAAATTGTTTTAACAATACTGGAAACTTTTAGACTTAGCTCAAAAATAAAACTGTATAACAACTTGAAAATGAATACGGGGTTAGTCCAAAACACAAACGTCGGCTCGAATAAATTCTTTTCCTAGTCGTTTTCATGTGCTACGCAATTCCAAACTTGTTCTCTTGCTTGCCATGAAGCCAATTCTTGTTGGACAGCAGCAAGTCAAAGAGTTGGGTTTTTGGTGCTCACACACTACAAATCCGAGTTAAGTAGAATAACTTATTCCAGCTGACACGCAGAAAACAACAAACATTATTAAGGCAGTCCCCGAGTTATTGCTCGAGGTGCCAATATTCCATTGATAAACTCATTGCCGACATACATACCGACATATGAGATAACTCGGATACATATACTCTTTAGTTAAGTGTAGAAAGGACGAAGTAGAGATATATTCCATGGTCGCTTAGATTCCTCTCCGGACATGTCCGCCTTGTTCTTTTCCTGTGGCTTTGCATCTATAAGATAGTAAAAATCGTTGTGCAATGCTTTGCTCACGATGAATGGCCCTTCCCATGGGGGGGATAATTTATGCATTCCAGTAGTACGTTGTACCAACAGGAGCACCAGATCGCCTTCCCGAAAGACTCGGGGGCACACTTTCCGGCTATGATAGCGTCGGAGATTTTGCTGATATATGGCGGATCTGGACAGTGCCAGTTCTCTCGCTTCTTCCAGCAGATTAACATCATTTTGCCGGGCTTCTTGCACTTCGACTTCTGTGTATTGGGTGACCCTAGGCGAATCATGCTCTATGTCGGCTGGTAATATAGCTTCTGCCCCATATACCAGAAAGAAGGGCGTATAGCCTGTTGATCGATTCGGAGTTGTTCTTAAGCTCCACAGTACCGCTGGTAGTTCTTCTATCCAGCACCCCGCTGATCTTTGCAGCGGCTTAATGAGCCGGGGTTTTATCCCGGATAATACTAATCCATTGGATATTTCCACTTGTCCATTTTATGCGGGGTGGGCTACCGAGGCTACGTCCAGCCGGATCCTCTTATCCCGGCAGAAACGCGTAAATGCTCCTTCCGCAAAATTCGTGCCATTATCAGTTATGATACTGTGAGGGTAGCCGTATCTCAAGATGATATCTTTGAGAAACGTTACGGCCGTAGCTCCATCACATTTTCTTATAGGCTTTACCTCAATCCACTTCGTAAACTTGTCCCACATTACCAGAATGTGAGTCATATTTCCCCTTGCTGGTTTGAACGGGCCAACCATATCCAAGCACCATACGGCAAATGGCCAAGTGATTGGGATGGTCTTGAGTTCCAACATTGGCATATGTGTCTTGGTAGCGTACCTCTGACAACCATTACATTTTCTCACCAGATCTTCCGCTTGCTCTAAGGTATTTGGCTAGTAGAATCCGTGCCAGAAAGCTTTTGCTACCAAGGCTCGGGATGAGGCATGATGCCCGCACTCCCCCTGATGTATATCTCTGATGATTTCAAGCCCTTCTTCCGGGTCAACACACCGCTGGAGGACATTGGTCACACTTCTTTTGTATAGCTCGGAATTGATGATCGTGTAGGCCTTTGCCCTCCTCTGTGTTTGCCTGGACAGCACCTCCTCAGTGGGTAACGTTCCATCTTTTAGGAATTGAAATATAGGTAGTGCCCAAGCCGGTATTGGTCACACGGGGAACACATCCCCGTCTATCTCCATCTGATCCACTGGCATAACTTCAACCAGATCACACTGAGCAGTCCCTAGGTCTTGCGAAGCAGTCCCCGGGTTTCGCGCACCACTTCCTGTGTCAATGTCCATGGGCACAGCTCCGGATTCGGTGTCCTCCGAGACATAGATTGACTCGGATTCTGGGGATGGTCTAATGGATGGTTTCCCGAGGTGCTCTAATGCTACACCCGGTGGAATTGCTTGTCGAGTTGACCCGAGCTTTGACAGCATGTCGGCAGCCTCATTTTCCACCCGGGGTACATGATGGAATTCGCATCCCTCAAAGTAACCAGATATCTTCTACACATGAAATCTGTATAGTGCCATGTTTGGATCAAGGGCGTCCCACACTCCGGACACTTGCTGCACCACCAAATCCGAGTCGCCAAAGCATATGATCTGACGTATGCCAATTTCTTTTGCTACCTTGAGGCCATGCACAAGTGCTTCATACTCAGCGACATTGTTTGATGCCGTGAAATGGATCTGCAGCACATATTTCAACTGGTCCTTTTTTGGCGACGTGAGTACCACTCCGGCTCCTAGCCCGGTTTTGGTTTTTGATCCGTCAAAGTGCATTCGCCAATAGTTCAGATCGGGAAGCGGTGGTTTGTACTGCACCTCGGCCCAGTCCACGAAAAAGTCCGCCACAGCTTGAGATTTGATTGCTTCTCGTCTGTCATATTGCGGTGCGTAAGGAGCTAGCTCAATTGCCCATTTTGCAATTCTGCCGCTCGCATCCTTGTTACTCATTATCTCGGATATGGGGGCCTCACATATGACCCGGATGAGATGCTCCTCAAAGTAGTGCTTCAGTTTCTTGGCGGCCATGTACACGCCATATGCCACTTTTTGATAATGTGGGTAGTTCTGCTTTGAGGCTGACAACACTTCACTCAAATAATACACCGGCCTTTGCACCGACTTACCTTCCTCATCGCGCTCCACCAATATCACTGCACTTACAACTCGGTTAATTGCGGCTATATAGAGTAACATTGGCTCCTTTGATAGTGGTGAGGCTAGCACTGGTGCCGTGGCTAACATCTTCTTCAGGTGGGTAAAGGCTTCATCGGCCTGCGGTGTCCAAATGAACTTATCCGACTTTTTCATGAGTTGGTAAAGAGGCAATGCCTTTTCTCCCAACCGACATACAAACCGACTTAATGAGGCCAGGCAACCTGTGAACTTCTGGACATTGTTAAGACACTTTGGCAGTTCCATTCGTTTGATGGCTCGGATTTTGGTTGGATTAACCTCGATACCTCGGCTGGAAATAAGAAAGCCGAGCAATTTTCCAGCCGGGACACCAAAGGTGCATTTTTCCGGGTTAAGTTTCATCCGAAACCTTCTTAAGTTCGCAAACGTTTGCCTGATATCGTCAAGGAGCGTTTTTCTTTCCTTGGTCTTGATAACCACATCATCCACGTACACCTGTACATTTTGACCTATTTGGTCGTGCAAACATTTTTGCATACATCTCTGGTACGTTGCCCCTGCATTACGTAAACCAAACGGCATGGTACGATAGCAATAAGCCCCATACGGGGTAATAAACGCAGTCTTTATTTGATCATCCGGATTCAGAGGTATCTGGTGGAAACCAGAATATGCATCAATGAATGAAAACAGTTCACATCCAGTAGTTGAGTCTATGACCTGATCTATTCTTGGCAGCGGAAATGGATCTTTCGGACACGCCTTGTTCAGGTTCGTGTAATCAATACACATGCGCCAAACCACTGCCACGTTCGGGTCATCCTTCTTCTCCACCAGCACCGGATTAGACAGCCAATCCGGGTAAAGAACTTCCATGATGAATCCTGCGGCCAGCAACCGAGCTATCTCATCCCCAATGACTTTCCTCCTATCTTCGGCGAAGCGGCAGAGTGGTTGCTTCACCGGCTTAGCTCCGGGTCTCACATTTAAAGAGTGCTCGGCCAACTCCCTCGGAAGACCTTGTAAGTCCTGTGTGGACCAAGCAAACATGTCCCGATTCCCACGGAGGAAGCTGACGAGCTCGCTTTCCTATTTATCACTTAGCCCGGCACCAATTGTTACGGTGCGCTCTGGGAACATGTCATCAACAGGAACCTTCTTGGTATCTTTCGTGGCCTGGAAGGAAACAGATCCATGCGAGTTACTCAACGCCGGCATATACTGCTGCGCGGACTGAGCCAAAGCTGCCACTTCTTGAATTTTCCTTTTTTCCTGCGCAATCACAAGCGACTCGGCTAAGTTCGATCCGGCCGACGCACACTCTATGGAACGTCGAAAGTCCCCAGCAATGGTAATCACTCCGTTCGGTCCGGGCAATTTCATATTCAAGTAGCTAACGTGACAGCTTGCCATGAACTTGCTCAGGGCTGGCCTTTCGAGTAACGCATGATAGGCGCTTTCTAAGTTCACCACTTCGAACTCCAGATTTTTAGTTCGGCAGTTGTCTCTTGTGCCGAACAACACGTCAACCCAGACTTTGCCTATGGGCTCACAAGAAATGCCGGGCACAATGCCATGGAAAGTTGTCCTCGTGGCCTGGAGCATGTTCTCCGAGATACCCAACTTGCGCATTGTGTCCGCATACATGATATTTATGCTACTGGGATTGTCGATCAACACCTTTGAGAATCTTACGTTAATGCTAGGTCCAATGAATATAGGATCCAGCACCAACGCATACGTACCAGGGCTTGGCATGAGCTTGGGATGATCCCTGATGCTCCAGGTGATTTCCTGATCGGACCAAGGCATGTACCTCATCACTGCAGGCATTACTGCATTCACCTCCATATGCCTATGCTGCAAGCTTTTTCTATCAGTTTCGTCTGTGGTGAATACGCAGTAGCTCTGGTGATGCTCCCTGTACTCTTTTCTCCCCTCATTTCTGGAGTGCCTCTAATCCGGCTGATGCTGATTTTCTACCTGATGCACTGCATCCCTCCTCTCATTGTTATCATACCTCGGCGGAGGGGGAGGCAACATTAGCTGTTGTGTGTTCGCTCCGGAGAGCAGTTGCTGCCGGGGTAACTCCTGCTGAGGCTGATCATTCCGGGGTGCTTGAGCATTCCCCGAACCACCCAGCTCGATCTTGCGCATCCACTCACATTGCCTCGTCGTATGACCCGCTGGGTTGTTCGGATTTGGCGTGTGAAACTTACACGGTTGGTCCAACATCGACTCGTAAGTATACCTCGGACGGTCTTTCCTTTCTTGCCACTGCTTCTTTTGTTCTGGTGTCCAAGTTTTCTTGCCATCGTTCCTTGGAGTCCATTGCCCTCCAGTTTTCTGGCGCTGGCTACCCCCTGCTCCGGGTTGATCTTGATTCACAGCTGCAACTTGGTGCGAACCGTATCGATGGTCCGGTCTATCATCTCTCCTTTTTCCTCTGTAGTCATTCCTCCGGGATGATCCGGATCCATCCCTCTGATAGTACTCATCGCTTGACTCGTTTGACGCGAGCCTTGGTTGGGTCGGATCACCCAACGCATACAAATCTGCAATCTGGATCATTTCTGCCAACGTAGCTGGCATTTTCCTTTGCAACTTCATCCACAGCTCGCTTCCATATCTGCACCCCTGTGCAAACCATGCTATGGCCTGTGATTCTATCACGCCCTCACATGAGTTTCTCACGGTACACCACCGGGTCAAGAACTCCCGGTCTGTCTCATTAGGTCTTTGCTTGCACATAGCTAGGGTATGTGGCCTATTTGGCCTCTGATATGTACTCGAGAAATTGCTGTTGAACATTTCCTCAAAGTCTATCCAGCAGTTGATGCTTCCTGGTGGCAAATTGTTCAGCCATACCCTTTCCGGGCCTTCCAACATCTGGGGTACGTATCGTACTTCCCATCTCAAGTTGCCAGTGGCAATTTTCATGGCTGTAGCATAGTTTATCAGCCAAGCCTCCGGCTTGGTACTACCGTCATACGTCTTTGTGCCCCTGGGCAGCTAAAAGTTTGGTACTGGTGGCTCTTTCATGATCCGGGGTCCAAAACATGCTAGACCCGGTGGACCTTGGCACTCAATCTGTTCCGACCTATACAGTCGATCCAGTTTCAACCTTGCATCATCCGGCATCAAATCCCTGCTTCCCAATCTCGACCCTATCACATGATAGTCTGGTCTTGGGTATCTCGCGTTAGCCATCTCCGAATCACCGTCGTTGTACCGGTTTTGCTCTTGTGGCGCACCTTTCTGTTGCATACCTCGGCCGGCACTGTGCTCTTGCCTTGGTATGTTCCGCTGCTGCGGTTGTCCCGCTCCAGCCGAATTTCGCTGTCCGGCATTGCCGTTGACAATGTTCCCTTGACCGGCATTGCCTTGGTCGCGGTTACCTCGGCCAGCTTCGCCTCGGCTCACACTCTTTCGATCATCATTTTTCTGCGCTTCTTTTCCTTTCCCTGCCCGCGTAGGGTCATATGGGACGATCTGTTTGTTCCGTCTGGCCAAGGTTACCACCTCTTCTCTCCTTGGACCACCATGAGGGGACGATGCGGCTCCAGAGGATTTCTCCGGGTTACCCACCGCCGAATGGACGATTTTGGAGGCTCCAGCTCTCTCCGGGTTAGCCCTGAGCAGTTCCTCATTTTGCCTATTTGCAATCCGAACCAGCTCGTTAACCCTATCTTGCTGTCTTTGCCGGGCTTCACCCGTCAGTTCATCTAACTCGGACGTAGCTGCATCCGCTGCTCTGAGGTTCTTGGCCGGGGTACTATACCTCGGCAGCCCCACGGACAAACAGTTTTCTGATTCCTCAATTCCAGCATCACCCTCTCTATTCATCTCGCTCATGAGATTTCTCCCTTTCACTTTTACATTATCAACTTTGTTCGCCTTAGCGTACTCACACAACGTCATGTTCAACGACTGCTGGGTCGCGGCTATTTTCTTTGCGCCCTCTAGTATTTTCTGCCTAGTTTCTTCCAGCTCGGCATGTGCACGAGCCGGATCTACTGCTGCTACTACAGGGTTTGCCAAGCTGTCCATCGCCTCTCTCAACACATTTTCCGGCCTCTCTAGCGGAGGACCTCTACCTTTCCTTGGTGCCTTGGGCGTTACCTCCGGATCTGGCGCCAGATCCTTGCTTGCGCCCGCACCTGGCGCAGTCATCATCACCTCTGCATGGTCCGGGGAACGAGCCATACGCGCCCTGCGAGCCACAGTGAGGGGCGGTTCGCCTGCTTCGATGACGTGGCGCGGATGAACGCAAGACACGTCCACCGCAACGTAGACCTTGTGCACACCGAGCTTGACGAAGATGCCGTCGCGTGGAAGAGGGCACGTGCCGAAGCAGCCTGCGTTGTCGCTACCGAAATCCCGCGCTCCAAAGCGCTGAACGAGCCCGGAGACGATGTGTTCTCCGGTGGCAATGAGGTTTCCTGTTCGGATCTTGACCCCTGCTAGCGCCGCTAGCCCCACGGTGGGCGGCAACTGTCGTGGTGGTGTCACGACAGATGCCATGGATAGGCTAAAGGTGGGGACTAATACACGCTAGGGGAATCCAGGGAGGGATAGTGAAGTGATTCTCCACACAGAAGTTTGTATTGATTTCCTTCCAAGGTTACAAGTGCTCCTAGAGCTGTATTGGCGAGAGGAGGAAGAAGGAGCTCTCTTACTCTCACCCACAGATCACACCTGAAACCCTAGCCCAAAACAGAATAGTAGAGAGACCAACCCCTCCTACAGAAGCCCTAGCCCCCCTTTTATAGAGGAGGCTCGGTTCCTGCCTAGGGCATACGTGGAGGCATATTCCTAAGAATATGCCTCCTCCCAAAGGGGTAAGCCGACCGGGGTGCTTTTTCCCCTGCGTCATGCTTGCTTTAGCTACGTGAGCCTCTGCGGCGCCCGCGTCAGCCGACATGGGCTTCGTCACCCCTGTCGGCTATGACCCGGTGGTCCCGCTCTTGTCTGCTTCACTCATGCAGTGCGTACCGGACCCTCTTTTTGACCAGCAAGATTCCTTCCTTCTCCTAGAAGCCAATCATGACCCGGATCACAGCTGACCCGGGCACCCCTGTTCCTGCATACAAGCAAACGTCTACTTCCGACTTACTTCCTAGGCCGGTCAAGACTTAGTTAGGCGAACGCCCCCTGGTCCGGGTTACTCCGTGATTTGGCCCGCCTTGAGGTGACCCGGCCAGCATTCACTTTGCCCTCGCCGAACCTTGGCTAACTCGGCCTTTATACCCCGGCGTGACCCTACCTGGGGGTATCCCCCCAACACACGCGGCCGTAGTGAACACCGGGCTGAGAACGAATAGCACCGGGGCTTGATGCGTGAGGTCAGGCGGTGGATCGATCGGGAGCTTCCTTGCTCCTGGCGGCGATGGGGCTTGCAGAGGCGACTCGGAATTGGGGGGGAGAGGAAGGTCACGTACGAGCGTCATAGGGTGGGGTTGGTGGTGTTCGCGTACAAGGGAAGCAGAGTGGTGGGGCCGAGGGTCTTTGACCGCGTGGGATCGGGTGCGAGGGAGCGGGATGGTCGGTCGGTCGGGTGCGGCTGGGTAGGTAGATAGGGTTAGGGTTAGGTCTAGGGTTAGATAGATGGAGGTTTGGCTTGGACCGATCTGTCAGGGTGGTAGGCTGCTGCCAGCTGGGCCCTCTGGGCCTGGTCGGTGGCGGCCTCCCTCGGTACAAAACATTTTTATTACTTATTTTGTTTATTTTAAAACAAACTATTTTGCAAATAGGTTTTAGACAAATAGAAGATTCGGGTGGACCGGGGTTTTGATTTGAAATAAATACGGGGAAATTTAGAAAACAAAACTAGGCTTTTAGAAAATAGTTTTAGGCAAACCATGCATGATGACATGACGATGCTCAAATGCAATGTGGCATGATGACATGAGCATGCGGTCATGATGATGCACAAAACAGAAACACCAAGCAATTTTCTAGTAGTGGTTTTACCGGGTGCTACAATTCGACACCACTAACAATGGATCTCGCCCTCGAGATCCGCCTCATGGTACGGGGAAGAAGGTTGATGGTCGGGTTCTTCTTGCTTCGTGTATATCCTCGCGACACCACTAACAATGCTTCTTGCTCCATCTTAAAAATCGGCGACACCACCAAGAAGGGGTGTTGGTCATGTTCATCGAGAGAACACTCCGGAGAACAAAAACTGAAGGTAAAGGCATCAAAAGATAAGGCCACCTCTAACTTATGTGGAAGGAGTAAAGATTGCATCGATCCACCATTCAATGTACAAGAACGAATGATAAGGGTAGTCAGATGGTGATCAGTCCATCGCGCACCCAAAGCATTACCCTGCACACGAATAGGAAAATTATGCAACCAACTCTTGGAATTCAGACTGAAGATCTTTACAAGCGATGTTTGGATACAAAGGATCGATATAGGCTCTTCTGATGTAGATGATGTCGTTGTTGGGTCCGCAGCATAGAAAACAAAAAAATTCCTACGGTGTGAACTACACGCCAAGATCTATCTACTAGGTACAAAGCAACGGGTGGACATACATCCAACGAGAACTTACCCTCGTAGACAATGAGCTTTGTTAACGAGTAGGAACTCGTGGTTGATGTAGTCGTACACTTGCCGATCTCAAGATCGTGAGGAAGTCCGAGCGCCGCAACTCAGCAGCGCATCCGCACTCGCACACACGTTCAAACCACCGGACAACCTCCACCTCCTCGCTCCAGCGATCCAGCGGAAGCAGCAACTCCTTCCAGACGAAATGCCACCGGGAACATGTATCTCGCTAATCCGAGACCATGGGGGAATAATTCTAAAGGGGGAGAGAGATCCTTCACAAGGAGGTGTGAGGATGAAGGAGGGAATGGGTGGCCTTTTATAGGAGGAGGGGGTGCCCCCTCTCTCCATGGCCGGCGCATGGGGGGGTGACCCCTCACCTCCCCCATTCATGTGGTGGTAACCCCTCCACATTAAAATGCCTCTTCACATTCCCTTTTAAAGTCTCCACTTTAAATGCATTAAATTTCTCCAAATTTAATGCTCTCACATTTAATAAAACTCTTTTTATTAAATTTATTCAGAATTTTTTTAATTACTTTAATTAACAAACATTCAGATATAGCCCCTTGCAATATTTCAATATCACATGCAGAACCACCTTCTGCAATTTCACCCGAAACAATTTCCGGTTTCTATTGAAACAATTCCTGCGCTTTGCAATTCTTTTGTCTGAAACATATGTGCTCCAAAATGGTGTCTGGTAACTCTTAAGTGTGCCACCCTACCGTTTGCGAATAATGCAGACATGATCGAGACCCTTCTCCGATCAATAATCAGCAGCGGGACCTAGAGATCCGTACTGACTCCTACACATTCAACGATGACTTCTGTGATCGTGAGAACCTTTAACGCTTGTAACTAAATCCCTTTGTCTCTCGATATATTACACGTCCGAGATTCGATCATCGGTATCTCCATACCTACTTTGATCTCGTTACCGACATGCACTCTTTTCTCGTTCCCGTGATATAACATTCTAGTGATCACATCACTTGCTTGCAAGCTATCCTAATGTGATATCACCGAGAGGGCCCAGAGTATATCTATCCGTCATCTGGATTGACAAATTCCACTCTTGATACATGAGCCTCAACATAACACCTTCGTAGTACTGGACCCATCTTTATAGTCACCCTATTACGGTGTGACGTTTGATGTTATCAAGATACTCTTCCGGTGTTAGCAATTAACATGATCTCATGGTATAAGGATAAAGATTACTTCGTATGATATTATAGCAATATAAACATAATGACTTGATCATAATGCTATACTTCGGATGAATGTTCATCACATCATTCCACCAATGGTGTGACCTTGTTATTAACAACATCCAATGTCCATGATCAGGAAACCTTGATCATCTTGCAGTCTATAAGAGAGGCATGACTAGGAATCCTTTTTGTTTATTAAACACACATGTATTGATGTTTCTGAATCAATACATTTCTAGCATGTAAAATAAACATCTATCATGTATAAGGAATATATAATAACAACTTTATTATTGCCTCTCAGGGCATATTTCCTTCAGTCTCCCACTTGCACTAGAGACAATAATCTAGTTCACATAGTGATAAATCTAACACCCATGGAGTTCTGGTGTTGATCATGTTTTGCCCTAGGGAGAACTTTAGTCAACGGATCTGCTACATTTAGGTCTGTGTGTACTTTACAAATCTTTATATCTCCATCCTTGACATGCTCGCGGATGGAGTGAAACCGGCGCTTAATATGTTTGAAATTCTTGTGAGACCTCGGTTCCTTTGCGTTGGCTATGGCTCCATTGTTGTCACAATAGATCACCATCGGGTCCAATGCACTGGGAACCACACCCAGTTCCGTAATGAACTCTTTCATCCAAACTGCTTCCTGCGCCGCTTCTGAAGCAGCAACATATTCCGCCTCCGTCGTTGATCCAGCCACCACAGGTTGTTTTGAACTCCTCCAACTAACTGCTGCTCCGTTCAAGAGAAATACGTATCCGGATTGAGACTTAGAGTCATCCGGATCGGTGTCAAAGCTAGCATCGACATAACACTTAGCGACTAGCTCTTATTCACCTCCGTATATAAGAAACATATCCTTAGTTCTTCTCAAGTACTTGAGGATGTTCTTTACCGCTATCCAGTGTTCCGAACCTGGATCAGATTGGTACCTACTAGTCAAACAAATAGCATGTGCCACATCCGGTCTTGTACATAGCATGGCATACATAATAGAGCCTATGGTCGAGGCATAGGGGATCTTATCCATCATCTCTCTTTCTTCCGCCGTAGCCGGACTTTGAGTCTTACTCAATGTCTTGCCTTGCAACATAGGTAAGAACCCTTTCTTACTTTCGTCCATATTAAACTTCTTTAATATCTTATCAAGGTATGTACTCTGCGATAGCCCAATTAGGCGCCTTGATCTATCTCTATAGATTTTAATGCCTAATATATATGACGCTTCACCAAGGTCTTTCATCGAAAATTTGCTGTTTAGATAACTTTTAACACTGTTTAAAAGATCTATATCATTTCCAATCAATAATATGTCATCCACATATAATATCAGAAATGCCACATTGCTCCCACTCAATTTGTTGTAAATACAAGCCTCTCCATAAGTTTGGACAAATCCAAACTCTTTGATCACCTCATCAAAGCGGAGATTCCAACTCCGTGATGCTTGCTTCAGTCCATAGATGGATCGCTGAAGTTTGCACGCCTTATTAGCATCCTTAGGATCGACAAAACCCTTAGGTTGTATCATATACAACTCTTCTTCAATCTTACCATTGAGGAACGCAGTTTTGACATCCATATGCCATATTTCATAATCGAAATATGCAGCAATTGCTAACATAATCCTAACCGATTTAAGCATCGCTACGAGAGAGAATGTCTCATCGTAGTCAACTCCTTGAATTTGTCGAAACCCCTTTGCGACAAGTCGAGACTTATAGATGGTCACATTACCATCAGCATCAGTTTTTCTTTTGAAAATCCATTTATTCTCAACGGCCTTTCGGTCGTGAGGTAAGTCCACCAAGTTCCAAACTTGGTTCTCGTACATGGATTCCCTCTCGGATTTCATGGCTTCTAGCCATTTGTTGGAATCCGGGCTCATCATCGCTTCTTCATACGTTGCAGGGTCATCCATTTCATCAACCATGAAATTCACAACAGGATTGTCGTACAGTTTAGGAGCTGCACGTGTCCTGCTTGACCTGCAAGGTTCGGTAGTGTCCTCTTTCGGAGTTTCATGATCACTATCATTAGCTCTCTCTTCATCAGGTGAAGTCAACTCCGAAACAACTTCCGGTGCTGCGCCACTCGCCATTCCATGAAGAGAAGGTTCAATAACCTCTTCGAGTTCTACCTTCCGACTACTCACACCTTTCGCGAGAAACTCCTTCTCAAGAAAGGATCCATTCTTGGCAACAAAAACCTTGCCCTTGGATCTGTGATAGAAGGTATACCCAATTGTTTCCTTAGGGTATCCTATGAAGACGCATTTTTCCGCTTTGGGTTCGAGTTTATCCGGTTGAAGTTTCTTCACATAAACATCGCATCCCCAAACCTTAAGAAATGACAGCTTAGGTTTGTTTCCAAACCATAATTCATACGGTGTCGTTTCAACGGATTTAGATGGTGCCTGATTTAAAGTGAATGCAGCTGTTTCCAGTGCATAACCCCAAAATGACAGAGGTAAGTCAGTCAGAGACATCATAGATCGAACCATATCCAATAAGGTACGATTACGATGTTCCGACACACCATTACTTTGTGGTGTTCCGGCAGGCGTGAGTTGTGAAACTATTCCACACTCTTTCATGTGTGTGCTAAACTCGTAACTTAGATACTCTCCTCCACGGTCAGACCGTAGAAACTTGATCTTTCTATTACGATGATTTTCCACTTCATTCTGAAATTCCTTGAACTTTTCAAAAGTTTCAGACTTGTATTTCATCAAATAGATATACCCGTATCTACTCAAATCATCCGTGAAAGTAACAAAATAACGATATCCACCTTGCGCCGACACACTCATTGGTCCACACACATCAGTATGTATGATTTCCAATAGATCTGTCGCCCGTTCCATTGAACCGGAAAACGGCATTCTAGTCATCTTGCCCATAAGGCATGGCTCACATGTATCAAATGATTCAAAATCAAGTGATTCCAAAAGTCCATCAGAATGGAGTTTTTTCAGCGTTTAACGCCAATATGACCTAGACGGCAGTGCCACATATATGTAGACATATCATCATCAAGTTTAATCTTTTTAGCATTAACATTATGAATGTGCGTAATATTACTATTGAGATCCACTAGAAATAAACCATTCAACATAGGTGCATGACCATAAAAGATATCATTCTTATAAATCGAATAACCATTGATTTCAGATTTAAAGGAATGACCACTTTGCATCAAACACGATCCAGATACAATGTTCATGCTCAGTGCAGGCACCAAATAACAATTATTTAGGTTTATAACTAATCCCGATGGCAAATGGAGAGGTAGCATCCCGACGGCGATCACATCAACTCTTGATCCATTGCCGACCCGCATCCTGACCTTATCCCTTGCTAGTTGTCGCGTGTTCCGTAGCCCCTGAACCGAGTTACATATATTAGCAACCGATCCAGTATCAAATACCCAGGTGCTACTGCGAGTACTAGTCAAGTACACATCAATAACATGTATATCACATATACCTTTGTTTGCCTTGCTGGACTTCTTTTCTGCCAAATACTTGGGGCAATTGCGCTTCCAATGGCCAGTCCCCTTGCAATAGTAGCACTCGGTGTCAGACTTAGGGCCATCTCGGGGTTTCTTTTTAGGCGTGGCAACAGACTTGCCACCCTTCTTTCCCTTGTGCTTGCCTTTCTTGTCCTTCTTGACATCGGTGGTTCTATTGATCATCAACACTTGATGTTCTTTCCTAATCTCCACTTCTGCAGTCTTAAGCATTGACAGAAGCTCGGGAAGAGACTTCTTCATGCCCTGCATATAATAGTTCATCACGACGCTCTTGTAGCTAGGTGGCAGAGATTGGAGAACACGGTGTATGCCTAGGTCAATGGGAATTGTTATTCCCAAGGACACCAGCTTATCGGCGTACCCAGACATTTTGAGTACATGCTCACTAACGGAGTTGTTTTCCTCCATCATGCAGCTAAAGAAATTTTTTGTAGCATTATAACTCTCTACGGCAGCATGGTTATCGAAAATCATTTTCAATTCTCCCATGGTATCAAAGGCATTGCCGTTTTCGAAACGCTTTCGAAGTTCTGGCTCTAGCCCATACAGTATGCTGCAATGAACTAAGTTGTGGTCCTCCTTTTCCTTGTCAGGGGCATCAGGAGCTGGTGGGGGGCCTAGCGGCGCATCTAGCACATATTGCTTTTGTGCAGCAGTGAGGAGAATCCTCAAATTCATAGCCCAGTTGGTGAAGTTCCTACCATTCGTAGCTAGTTTCTCTTTCTCCATGAACACATTGAAATTAAAAGCAGGTGGTGCCATCTACAAAAATATTTGTAAAGTTTATTTAGACTAAGTTTATGATAGATTGATTTCAACTAATCCAAATTACTAATGAACTCCCACTCAAAAACGACATCCCTCGTGTCCTTTTGGTGATTACATGAACCAAATCCACTACACCAAGTCCAATCATCACGTGAGTTGATATAGCTTCAAAGGTGAGCATCTATATGGGCATCATATCAACCATATGACTCATGCTTACCTTTCGGTCCGTGTTCCGAGGCCATGTCTGTACATGCTAGGCTCGCCAAGTAAGAACCTTAGTATTCGCGTGTGTAAAACTGTCTTACACCCGTTCCTATGAAAGCGTAGATTCGAGTACACCCGATCATCACGTGATGTCTCGAAACACGATCCATAGAACGGTGCATACTCAAGGAAGAACACATTTTTATCTTGATATCTAAATGAGGGATCATCTTATAATGCTACTAAACGCGCCAAACTAGCAGTATAAGATGCTAACATCTAATGTGTAAAGTGAGATGATATGGTACATGCATTTGATCTCTATCACTTGCATCGTGGTATGATCTCTATCATTCCTTTGTGTGTAAGGCCAAGGTATATGGAACTTACACGTTGACTGTGTTGTAAGAGTATCTACCATACATCTACTTACAACAATACCATATCAATACACTAGCCCAGCAACGATCTAAACTAGAAGACTCTAATTTATCAATTGCAAGTTTTACGTGGCTTAGGGCTTTCGGAGATAGAACCGTTCTCACCTACGAACATGAACCACAACGAGGATAACTAAGTTATTAGCAAATCGTTGTAAATCAGATATTGACTATAGTAGGAGAGACAGACATCCGCCAGCCACTTATGCAAAACAAGTTGCATGTCAGTCGTGGAACCGGTCTCATGTACGATGACATGTAAGATTGGTCCGGGCCGCTTCATCCCACTATGCCACCAATATCCAAAATACATAGAAGATGCAATAACATGATCATCATCGCCCACATATCAACCATATGTGTACTACCCGTGCTAAGCACCTACGCATAGATCAGGCTCTGATACCACTGTTGAGTCCGCAGCATAGAAAACAAAAAAATTCCTACGGTGTGAACTACACGCAAAGATCTATCTACTAGGTACAAAGAAACAGGTGGACATACATCCAACGAGAACTTACCCTCGTAGACAACGAGCTTTGTTAACAAGTAGGCACTCGTGGTTTATGTAGTCTTACACTCGCCGATCTCAAGATCGTGAGGAAGTCCGAGTGCCGTAACTCAGCAGCGCATCCGCACTCGCACACACGTTCAAGCCACCGGACAACCTCCACCTCCTCGCTCCAGCGATCCAGCGGAAGCAGCGACTCCTTCCAGACGAAATGCCACCGGGAACATGTATCTTGCTAATCCGAGACCATGGGGGAATAATTCTAGAGGGGGAGAGAGATCCTTCACAAGGAGGTATGAGGATGAAGGAGGGAATGGGTGGCCTTTTATAGGAGGAGGGGGGTGCCCCCTCTCTCCATGGCCGGCGCATGGGGGGTGACCCCTCACCTCCCCCATTCATGTGGTGGTAACCCCTCCACATTAAAATGCCTCTTCACATTCCCTTTTAAAATCTCCACTTTAAATGCATCAAATTTCTCCAAATTTAATGCTCTCTCATTTAATAAAACTCTTTTTATTAAATTTATTCAGAATTTTTTTAATTACTTTAATTAACAAACATTCACATATAGCCCCTTGCAATATTTCAATATCACATGCAGAACCACCTTCTGCAATTTCACCCGAAACAATTTCCGGTTTCTATTGAAACAATTCCTGTGCTTTGCAATTCTTTTGTCTGAAACATATGTGCTCCAAAATGGTGTCTGGTAACTCTTAAGTGTGCCACCCTACGGTTCGTAAATAATGCAGACATGATCGAGACCCTTCTCCGATCAATAATCAGCAGCGGGACCTAGAGATCCGTACTGACTCCTACACATTCAACGATGACTTCTGTGATCGTGAGAACCTTTAACGCTTGTAACTAAATCCCTTTGTCTCTCGATATATTACATGTCCGAGGTTCGATCATCGGTATCTCCATACCTAGTTTGATCTCGTGCACCCGACATGCACTCTTTTCTCGTTCCCGTGATATAACATTCTAGTGATCACACCACTTGCTTGCAAGCTATCCTAATGTGATATCACCGAGAGGGCCCAGAGTATATCTATCTGTCATCTGGATTGACAAATTCCACTCTTGATCCATGAGCCTCAACATAACACCTTCGTAGTACTGAACCCATCTTTATAGTCACCCTTTTATGGTGTGACGTTTGATGTTATCAAGATACTCTTCCGGTGTTAGCAATTAACATGATCTCATGGTCTAAGGATAAAGATTACTTCGTATGATGTTATAGCAATATAAACATAATGACTTGATCGTAATGCTATACTTCGGATGAATGTTCATCACATCATTCCACCAATGGTGTGAACTTGTTATTAACAACATCCAATGTCCATGATCAGGAAACCTTGATCATCCTGTTAATCAACAAGCTAGTATGTAAGAGAGGCATGACTAGGAACCCTTTTTGTTTATTAAACACACATGTATTGATGTTTCCGAATCAATACATTTCTAGCATGTAAAATAAACATCTATCATGTATAAGGAATATCTAATAACAACTTTATTATTGCCTCTCAGGGCATATTTCCTTCAGTCGTCACTTTGGAAACCACCGGAGGATACAAAGAGCAAAATTAGTGGATTTTGAAACAAAGAAGGGTACAACAGATGAAGGATTCCTCAGATAACACAAAGACCGGATGTGGAAACACCATTGCAAAAGGAATCGAAACCCTGAAGGTACGACGGAAACCCAACCACGAGAATTCCTATACTCGAAGAAAAGATGAGAGAGCAGATTTAAAACACGCAAAGGTAAGAGGAGAAGAGTAGAGAGGTAAGGAGTAAAAGCAGACCTAATTAGATCCATCCAACCGATTTTAAAAATAGTTTTGACACTCTACATCCTCTGTTAGCTAGGTTATCCTATAGGCTAGAACAGTGGGGTATCGTAACTGCTGAGCTCTGATACCACTTTGTAACACCCTCGAATCGGCCCTATGCAAGTTTTAGCGACTCCTGCCAAACCCACATAGAAACGATTCAAAGATGCCCACCAGGCACTTGCGTGCAGGTGGAAAACAAAGTAATAACATTACACAATAGTCCACGATGGAACCCATAGAAACATATATATACAACAATGACTCCATGAGTCAAAAATACAGATATACAATACAAAGATCCAAATCACCTTGAAAACGATACAGCATCCGAGTATGGATAAAAAGCAAATTGAGCTAAGAGCCCTAAAGAATAACCAATGGCGTCCATAACCCTGCCCAGGCCAAGCCGAAAGGGTAACCCTACTAACGATGTCGATCTCAAACCTGCTAAAACAACAGGGGTGCCGACAAAAGGGCAAAGGAAAAAGAGAGCGGTCAGTACTGAGGCCAGTACATGGCGAGGCTAGAATTTGGCGGCTCTCGCCTACATAGGTATGGTGGACTGAAGTGGCAGCAAAGCATGCACTAAACAACCTATAGAGACTCGATAAACTGTCGACTATTAGAGAGAGATAAGAAAGACCTATTCGGAACCAACCTTATACTAACACCAATCATACCCATCCTGGTATTCCCCCTCGAGACCAAACGAGGAAGACAAACCGAGAAACTCACACAGTTGGCAGTTTTATTCATTCCATTATAGTTGCAGCACTTACTTGTCAGATATTGATATCATGAGTCATCCCGATAGCATAAGCAATGGGCAGTTTTAGTTAACCATTCAGTTGTAGTTGTGGTACTTACTAGTCAGATACAATTAGCATGTGACATCCCAAACCCAGCAGTTGTTGGCACTTTTATTTCAATCCATTGGAGTTGCGATACTTACTAGGCAGGTATAACATGACACGATACACCCCAGTTCCACTAGTTGTTGGCACTTTTATTATACATTCCATTGTAGTGAAGCTGATTACTAGTCACATATTAAGTCAAATTTATAGCACTACTTTAGTTATGCTTGTCTATGATCGAGATACTATGCTCCAAGTCGTCCATAACCGCGGACATGGCTTTCAGAAAGATTTACCCTGCAGGGGTGCACAAATAGCAGCACACACACGATCAACCTCGGAAAAACCAAATCAAAACCCAACGAGGCTTTCACGACAAAGCAATCACATGATTCATAAAATATTTTAGGGGGCCACCCCACTAAGCTACCCGCAACAAAGTTGGCCGGCTCCGGAACGGACCCAGGGTTTGTGACAATGGTTGTAAATGACTGGGAACCCGAAAGTGTGACTGGGCTTGTCGATACCGCGAAAACATTCCATGTTCCAAAACAGTATAGGTGCTCCACGCACAATCTTAAATAAAGCAGTAAAGCATGGCATACGTACAGGATAGTAACAAAGCCCCAAACTACTTTGTGGCCCCAAGAAATAAGAAATGAATCAAGCTCTGGCTAAGGGGGATCCATAGGGTCTCCCATATGTGGATAGTGCGAATAATCAAGGAACAGGTATCAAGTACTCGAGGCCTACGGGACACAAGTGGACATGAAAAACCAAATAGCATATATTGCCCACCGGTGCTTCCTTCATTAGTTATCCCAATAATTTAATAGTTGTATTTAAATTCATGATCCTCTCCACCATAAAGCATATGACAACATTCCAACAACTGTGTGGTACTTCACGACACGGGATTGCACCTGAGCAAGCGATTACGACTCGCAAGACCATCTATCGACCAAACAACAGGTAATAGGAGGTGTCCAAGGCAATATAAAGGCTACACAGAATATATCTGGTACGGAACACTAAAGCATCGCAACACGGATAGCAATAGATCAACAGGAGGAAATAAAGACTATAAATGTAAAATAGGTAGAAAGGGGGAGAATGCTCGCCTGGGAGACACTGCTGAAGATACATTATCTGAAGAACTTGTCGATACTCGCATCAACTCAACGGTCTAATCCGCGAAGAAGAAAAGCACTAGAAGAAACATCAGATGCACTATTTAATACTATGGCAGAAGATCGGGCATGATGCATGTATGACATGGCAAAGATGCGATGCGTCTGGGCAATATTAAGCAGAACCGGGGTCCCGACAATTAATTAATAGGTTCATGTTGTTTAGGTACCCCACAATTTAAATGTTGATATAACAAGGCAAAACAAGGCATCGGTTCGCTACACAAATTTAAATGGAGCCAATATAAGACTAGGAAAGCCCGCATATGGAATATTTAATTATGAGGTGGATCGACAAAGTACTCGCGAACGAATAAACATGTATGCAAGCATGACAATTTATATGCAACAAGTATATGTCATATATTATAAAAATAAGGGGTCTTGGAAAGGGAATCACACATCGGTTATCGGCGATCTTGGGGTTCACCGAGGGGGTTCGAATCCGGGGGTCTTGGGGTTTGGTGGAACGGTCTTCAGATCCGGGACGGAGAACTTGGCGTCCGGGGTCTCGGCGTCTTCGGATACCGGGGTCGGGGTTCGAGGTCTTGGCAATTGGATATGTGTCGACCGTCTTAGAATGTGGTAAGAAGATCTTGGGATGTGGCATTGGATTAGTCTTGTCGCCCCCAAACTTGGCGTTGGTTTGTTTTCGGAAGATCTTGGCGATGGACTCTGAGCTGCCGTAGTACCAAGGCATGTCCATCGAGGCAACACCTCCACAGCACAAGCATCACCAAAACTACAGTGACACTCCTTGTCGCTTCCCTGAAGGAATCCTTCACTACACGCACAAATCTCGCAGGAGACACAGTACCACATACTCAACATCACCACATCTCTGCAGCAGTACATCTTCAGAAGCAGTTCTTCACTTTGGTAAACAACGATAGAATACACCGCATAACGCGCTGGGATCAGAGGACCGCGGGCGGCGTCCACGCGGCCTCTGCAGGGCCGTGTCGGGGCAGACGAGGTGGGGACAGCGAGGGGCAACCACGATGGTAGGACGGCTCGGCGTCGACCGTGGAGGTGGCTCTACGAGAGGGGGCGCACAGAGGCGACCGTGCTTCGAGGCAGAGCGGCCCGGAAGGGTCTTGCAGGTGGCGATGGCGGGCTTCAAGGGAGCGCAGAGCAGGGCCATGCACGGCCGGAGAACAGGGTCGGTGACGAGCTGCCAGAGATGGGGCGATCGGAGAGGGGCCACCGAAGGCAGATCTCGGGGCGGAAGGCGGTTGGCGGCGGAGGGGACCGTGGCCTGCTAGAGGAAGGTGCCGAGGCGAGCGCGGCCGAGGCGCTGCACAAGCGAGCGAGGGAGGAAGAACAACACGAGGATGGCGGTGGGGCTTGAGGCTAGGCGCGGAGGTAGGAGAAGGCGAGGCTAGCGCGGGGTAGCGAGTGAAGCTAGAGGAGAGGAAGACGCGGGCAGCAGAGGGGGTCGCGTGCCCCTGGCGGGGCAGGCGAGGGACGGCGTTGCTCTGCATCGGGAGAGGCAGGGAGAGCTTGGCGGGCTAGCGGAGGAGGCTCACGCGGCCGTAGTGAATGTCGGGCTGAGAACGAACAGCGCCGGGGCTTGATGCGTGAGGTCGGGCGGCGGATCGATCGGGAGCTTCCTTTCTCCTGGCAGTGATGGGGCTTGCAGAGGCGGCTCGGAATTGGGGGGAGAGGAAGGTTGCGTACGAGCATCACGGGGTGGGGGTTGGTGGTGTTCGCGTACGGGGGAAGCAGAGTGGTGGGGCCGGGGGTCTTTGACCGCGTGGGATCGGGTGCGAGGGAGCGGGTCGGTCGGTCGGTCGGGTGCGGCTGGGTAGGTAGATAGGGTTTGGGTTAGGTCTAGGGTTAGATAGATGGAAGTTTGGGTTGGACCGATCTGCCGGGGTGGTAGGCTGCTGCCAGCTAGGCCCTCTGGGCCTGGTCGGTGGCGGCCTCCCCCGGTACAAAACCTTTTTATCATTGTTCAAAAAATCGTCCGAATCAGCGATTAATAGGCCAATTAATCGCTACTAGGGACCTAACCGTGTCGATTACCACTAATCCGTTGAGTTAATCCTTTATGCTGACTAATAGCTATGACAAACCGATTACTAGGTATATTGCCGATTAACTACTACGGTTGGTCAAAAAAAATGCAAAATTTTGAACGTATATCGCCCGTCCAACCGCTAGCCTGCCCATTGAAGTAGGTTTTGCGAGTCTCCCGCTCGATTCCCGCCTCCAAGAGCTCGGTTCCCACCGTGACCAACTAGTACCCTGGGTAGGTGGTGGGAGTAGAGAAACTTCAGAGGTCAGAGGAGAAGCATATGTGTTTTATTGGGCTTCGGGGCTCTAGATAAGTAGGGTTAGACATATACATGTCCATATAGTATTTCTTTCTTATATACACGTGTTTTATGTGCTAATTTGTGTAGATTGCACCGATTAATAACCGACCGATTAAATCAGTTAATCATCCGAATTCCGATTACTCGCTACTCCCAAGCCGACCGAGCAGTTAACGATTACCGATTTCCTTACCATTGATTTTTATTACTTATTTTGTTATTTTAAAACAAACTATTTTGCAAATAGGTTTTAGACAAATAGAAGATCCGTGTGGACAGGGGTTTAGATTTGAAATAAAGACGGGGAAATTTATAAAACAAAACTAGGCTTTTAGAAAATAGTTTTAGGCAAACCATGCATGATGACATGACGATGCTCAAATACAATGTGGCATGATGACATGAGCATGCGGTCATGATGATGCACAAAACAGAAACAGCAAGCGATTTTCTAGTAGTGGTTTTACCGGGTGCTACACAAGCATAGGAAAGCAAAACAAGTGCAACTTATAAAATTTCAACATAAAGAGGGGAAACTTAATATTGTTGAGATACATAAAACCATGTTTCCCTCTCTCGTAATAACTTTCAGTAGCATCATGAATAAAATTAACAATATAACTATCACATAAATCATTCTTATCATGAGCCACATGCATAAAAGAATTAATACTCCCCACATAAACATAGTCATTCTTATTAATCGTAGTGGGAGCAAAATCAACAAAATAGCTATCATTATTATTCTCATCACAATAATCATCAAATATAGGAGGCATATTATAATGATAATTAATTTTCTCCTCAATAACAGGTGGACTTAAAATATCATATTCATCATTGTAATCATCATATATTGGAGGTATAGTATCGTCATAGTAAATTTTCTCCTTCGTGCTTGGGGGACTAAAAATATCATGCTCATCAAAACCAGCTTCCCCAAGCTTAGACTTTTCCACAGCCTTAGCAATAATGGTGTTCAAAGAATTCATACGAATAACATTGCTATTAGCATGCAAATAAAGTTCCATAGGTTTTTAAATTTTCTCTTCAAACACTTCATGTCCTAACTCAAGATAAATACTATAAAGCTCTCTAATTTGTTTTGTTTTCCATTAAGCCTAACTAGTGAAAATAAAACCAAGAAATAGAAAGATATAATTGCATAAACTAAATGAAATAACTTCGAGCACTCACACACCAGCAACAGTGCTAGAAGATAGCTTAGTAGCCAGAGGATGTGAGTACCTTTTACCTTACCTCCCCGGCAACGGCGCTAGAAAATTGGCTTGATGGCTCAAAATATAACGAGCTCGTTGGGAACCCCAAGAGGAAGGTATGATGAGCACACCAACATGTTTTCCCTCAGTTATGAAACCAAGGTTATCGAACCAGTAGGAGCAAGGAAACAACCCCAAGGTGTTGTCTCCAACTTGGAATCCTGCACAACACAACCACAAAACTTTGCCCCAACTTACAGTGAGTTTGTCAATCTCACCGGTTTTGCTAAAACAAAGAATTAAACATATTGTGTGGAAGGTAGTAATTGTTTGTAGAAAGTAAACAGTAAACAGTAAATAGTAGATTGTAGATTGATGGTAAAAGAATGGACTCGGGTCCATAGTTCACTACAGGTGATTCTCCTTAAGATAGTTGACATGTTGGGTGAACAAATTACAGCGGGGCAATTGACAGACACCGAGAAAGCATACATGCATATACTAATCATCTTGACTCCTATGAGATTTGATTGGGCATTACAACATTATACATAGACCGTAATCCAACTGCATCTATGACTAATAATCCAGCTTCAGGTTATCATCCGAACCCCCTCCAGTATTAAGTTGCAAGAAATAGATAATTTCATTAAGCAAAGTGTGTAAAGTAAACAATACGATTGTCCCATGGACAAAGGATTACTGTTTTCTCCCTAGTAGCAACAGCACATCTAGTACCTTAGAGATTCCTGCCACTTCCCAGATTACTAGAGGCATGAACCCACTATCGAGCATAAATACTCCCTCTTGGAGTTGCTAGCATCTACTTGGACAAGATAGCTACTAACAACGGAAAGCATGCAAGATCCCAAATAAGAAATACATGATACAATATCTCAATATCCATCGGATCCCTGCAAACACAACATGTAAGATTACAAATAGATGATCTTGATCATGAACAGAGCTCACAAGATCTAAACATGGTAGCACAAAGGAGGAGAACCAACCATCTAGCTACTACATGGACCCGTAGTCCAGGGATGAACTACTCATGCATCAAACCGGAGGCGGGCATGGTGATGAAGAAGGCCTCCAGGGTGATCTCTCCCCTCCGGCAGGGTGCCAGGAAGAGCTTCTGATCCCTCCCGATCTAGGGATGGAGATGGTGGCGGCTATAGACTCTTTCGTGGAATTTTGATCGGGTCCTTAGGGTTTTCGTCCCGGGAGGCTTTTATAAGCAGAAGGGCTAGGTCGGTGGAGCACCAGGGGGCCCACACCCCCTGGTGGCGCGCCCCCATGCCGCGCCGCCACCAGGTGTGGCCGCCCTGGTGCGCCACTTCGTCTCCCCTCCGGACTCCATGTTGCTTCGGGTAGGATATTGACTTTAGCTTTTGTCCGGTCCAATTCCGTGAATATTTCCTTACTAGCTTTTCTAAAACCAAAAACAGCAGAAAACAGGTAACTGGCACTGTGGCATCTTGCTAATAGGTTAGTTCCAGAAAATATATAAAAATACTCCAAAGTGTGGACAAAACATAAGAAAGTAGATATAAAACAAGCATGGAACATCAAAAATTATAGATACATTTACGACGTATCAACATCCCCAAGCTTAACTCCTGCTCGTCCTCAAGTAGGTAAGTGATAAAAAAGAATAATTTTTGAGGTGACATGCACCATCACAATCTTGATCAAGGTATTTGTAAAACATTGATAGCTGGGATCATAGTACTCTAACATAGACATGAAAGATATAGTTCTAACAATAAGACATAGCAACTATGTTGTAACATGAAAAGGTACAAACAAAAGATTCTTGAATAACAATGCTTTGAAAGACATTTGTTTGTTTCACATATAGAAAACATAATGATAATGGTATCCAGCTTGTCCCTCATAGTGTAGAAAAACATAAATGCATCGGACACCTTCAAAGTTCATAAGGGTGACTAGATACAAATAGTTTAAGAACAAGCAATATCAAAGTTATGAATCAATCAACATGTTTTGGGACAATGCACATTAAACTAAGAATGACCACTATGCTCTCTCAATAGGTGCATAAACATAGAAGATGGAGACTCAGCATAAAAGTAAAAGAAAGGCCCTTCATAGAAGGAAGCAGGGATTCAAGTCTTATAAAGAGCTTCCAAAAATTGTGGTACTTATTAGCTTTCAGCTCTCATTGCCCCTATCATAACCATCTTTAAGTGATTAAGGTTAAAGTGAACAAATATGAGGATATGCTTGACTAAGCTGAAAATCTCATGCCCCTTGCTTACGAGTACCGTTCCTCATGCTACTCAACTTTAGTCACAGGTAAGTTCTTGTCATTGTAAGTGCATGCGTATCATAGAGAACCGCCAATGGGGTACCCCTTGACTGATGATACAGAAGCTTTCCCATATCAAAATGACAAGGCAAGCAGACAATAAGCATCGCAGTGATCTTTTTGTATGCTATTTGCATAGGGTTTTCCCTTTTTTGGATGCTTCACAGATTGCTCACTATGGTTATGCTGCAGGTTTCCACCATGATTAGGCATGGCTTAGACCAGCCACCCAGGCGTTTCTCTAACACATATACGAACTCCATGAGCCTTACAAGCTCCCCTTTCATTTCACACCATCGGGATCCATAAGCAAAAGAACATGATATCAACTAAATAAAGTGCAATGTTGAAAGCGTTCACCATGATACATGGTTCTGCTAATTCACAACTTACAAAGTGCAAGCATATATGTAACATAGATGGGCACAACGGTTCAAGTTTATTAAGTGCAAGAAAGTAAAGTGCGCCATCAAGTTCGTGAGGATCTTTAATCACTAATTTTCGCATAACAAGTTTAATTTGGAAGGTAGATAAAAACATGAATATACATGGAATAGCAATAATGCTAATAGGTAGGTATGGTAGACTCTTTGGAATAACTTGGTTTTATTTGGAGTTGGATGCATAAGTGGAACTCATACTTGGTACATGTGAAGGCTAGCAAAAAGACTGGGAGCGACCAACTAAGAGAGCAATAATGGCCATAATCATGCAAAGCGACAAAACATTATTAATTAAAGCATAAAGTGATACTACAAGTTGAAAACTAAATGATCATATAGGATATGGTGACTTGGTGTAGTCTTAACATGGTGTGAGCATGCACCAAGTCAACCCAAATAAAGCATCAAAGGAGAATACCACAATATTATGCTTTTATATGCTAAAACAACGCATGATTCTTTCAAGGCACATTAAGAAATCTCAATTGTTTGTAACAAGTCTTGCTACAGCAATAATCACTAAGCATAAAGTCAAAGCAATATCAAGCATGACATGATAAAGTCTAAGTAATAGTCAAAAACAAGTTCCTTTTATACCACTTATAATTTCCTATTCTTTTCCAATCCAAATCAACTTATTTGAAACTATGTATGAATGCGGGGGTATAACCAATTTATTTAAGCAAACCAAACAAACAAAAACTAAAAATGAAGACGCTCCAAGAACAACACAATTGTGCATGAAACAATAAAAATGAAGTGTTTGGAATAAAACCTAAGATTCTTATTGATGAAGAAGGGGATGCCTTGGGCATCCCCAAGCTTTGATGCTTGTAATTCTTGAATATTTCTTGGGGTGACACGGGTGGCATCCCCAATCTTGAGGACTTTTGTCCATACTTCATCTTATCACATTGTTCTTCCCTACACTTTAAAATGTCCTTCATACAAAACTTCACACAATCTTGATTAGAAACATTAGTGTACTAAAGATAATAAGTATTTTGGTTCAGTTTCAACACAAGTAAAACTTCCTTTAAAGCACAAGCTAATGTAGCAATTACTTTTAAAAGTTCAAGTAATTGGCAAGAACGCAAAGAGAAAGAGATTTAAGAGGCAAATGTAAATAATGGCAGAAATCTGTCAAAACAGACCAGCAGGTAAAAACGATTTTTTTAGAAGACCTTATGTTGCTCAAATCGAAAAGTGTTAAACTAACGGAAGTTGGATAAAAACCTGGGGCAGAATCACAAAAAATTCCAACTCAATCCGACATAAAGATATTTTTCACGAATTTTTGCAGCGAAGCACAAAAATCTGTTTCGGGACAGCAACTTTCCCAAGTCTTACTTCTCTCTCATTAGAGGTTACTGTTGGCAAAAAAAACCACACAAAAATGATAAGGAGAGGTTATTACAGAGGCAATAACTTCCAAGACTCAACAAAAGAAAAATTTATTGACTAAAAATTTGGGTTATCTCCCAATAAGTGCATTTCTTTAATGCCTTTGACCTAGGCATAAGAAGCAAGAATCAAGTATTCTCAAATGGAGAAGCATTAAGAGCAAAAAAATTTAATAGGAGAAGCAAAAGAAATCTTCTCTCTCTTATTAGGGAAGTGTTCTATACCTTTCTTGAATGGGAATTGATATTTAATGGTGCCTTCTTTCATATCAATAATGGCACCAACAGTTCTAAGAAAAGGTCTTCCCAAAATAATAGGACAACAAGCATTGCATTCAACATCCAAAACATAGAAATCAACGGGGACATAGGTATTGTTAACCATAATAAGAACATCATTAATACTCCCCATGAGTTTCTTTTTAGGATTATCATCAAGTTGGACATCTAAATAATATTTCTTCCAATGGTGGCAAATCAAGTATTTCATAAATTCTTCTAGGCATAATAGAAACACTACTATCAAGATCACATAAAGCTTTTACATCAAAATCATTCACTTTCATATTAATGATGGGTTCCCAAATATTTTCTAATTTCATAGGGATAGAAGCTTTATGTTTCATCTTTTCTTCTTTGATTTTTATGAGAGCATCAGTAATGTGTTTTGTAAAGGCCATATTCATAACACTAGCATTAGGACTTTTAGCAAGCTTTTGTAGGAACATAATTACTTCAGATATATTGCAACCATCAAGATCAAAATCATAATTACCATCCAAGGTAGTAGAGCTATTGTTCCCCATATTTCGAAGAATTTCAACATTTTTATTAGAGAAAGTTCCATTGGTTTTAGGCATTGTTGCAAAAGGAATGGGGACTTCATGTGGGTTGCTAGCATCAACATTAGTTGTGGTGATTGTAAAAATATTACTATTTCTAGCAATTTCATCTTCTCTTTCCCACTTAGCATGCAATTCAGCTAATAGTCTAACATTTTCATCAATTCTAACTTGTATGGCATTAGTAGCAGCAAAGGGATTTTCAAGAGTTTCAGGTTTAGCAGCCATTTTATTAATCAAAGAAGATTGTGCTTCAGACAATGATGCTATATTTCTTTTCGCATTAGAGAGTTTTTCCTCAATAGTTTTATTGAAAGCAGATTGTTTACTAATAAAATATTTAAGCATGACTTCAAGTTTAGAGGGTGTACTTCTATTATTGTTATAGGAATTTCCATAAGCATTACCATTATTGGGAGGATATGGCCTATAATTATTATTACCAAAATTATTCCTGTAGGCATTGTTGCTAAAATTATTATTTCTAATAAAGTTCACATCAACTTGCTCTTCTTGAGCAACCAAAGAGGCTAAGGGAACATGATTTGGATCAATATGAGCTTTCCCATTAACAAGCATAGACATAATAACATCAATTTTATCACTCAAGGAGGAGGTTTCTTCAACCGAATTTACCTTCTTACCTTGTGGAGCTCTCTCAGTGTGCCATTCAGAATAGTTAACCATCATATTATCAAGTAGCTTTGTTGCAGCACCCAAAGTAATGGTCATAAAGGTACCTCTAGTAGCAGAATCCAGCAGATTTCTTGAAGAATAATTCAGTCCTGCATAAAAGGTTTGGATAATCATCCAAGCAGTCAGTCCATGAGTGGGACAATTCGTTACCAAAGACTTCATTCTTTCTCAAGCTTGAGCAACATGTTCATTATCAGATTGTTTAAATTTCATTATTTCACTTCTCATAGATATAATCTTAGCAGGAGGATAGTATTTTCCAATGAAAGCATCTTTGCATTTAGTCCAAGAATCAATACTATTTCTAGTTACGGATAGCAACCATTCTTTAGATTTTCCTCTTAAAGAGAAAGGAAACAATTTAAGCTTAATAATATCTCCACTTATATCCCTATGTTTTTGCATCTCACAAAGTTCAACAAAGTTATTAAGGTGAGCAGCAGCATCTTCAGTACCAACACCAGAAAATTGTTCTTTCATAACAAGATTGAGCAAAGCAGGTTTAATTTCAAAGAAAGTAGCTTTAGGAACAGGTGGAGCAATAGGCGTGCACATGAAATCATTGTTGTTGGTGCTGGTGAAGTCACACAACTTAGTATTTTTAGGAGTATTCATTTTTTGTGTTTTTAATAAAGGAAGCAAACCAGAACAACTAATATTTTGTGTTTTTGATAAAAGAAATAAGCAAACAAAGTAGAAATAAATTAAGAAAAACAAAAAACAAAGTAAAGAGATTGGTTATGAAGGACTCCCCTTGTGAAGCTGTCCTTGACTCCCCGGCAACAGCGCCAGAAAAAAGGCTTGATGGCTCCAAATATATCAAGCTCGTTGGGAACCCCAAGAGGAAGGTATGATGAGCACAACAGCAAGTTTTCTCTCAGTTATGAAACCAAGGTCATCGAACCAGTAGGAGCAAGGAAACAACCCCAAGGTATTGTCTCCAACTTGGAATCCTGCACAACACAACCACAAAACTTTGCCCCAACTTATAGTGAGGTTGTCAATCTCACCGGCTTTGCTAAAAACAAAGGATTAAACGTATTGTGTGGAAGATAGTAATTGCTTGCAGAGAGTAAACAATAAACAGTAAATAGTAGATGGTAGATTAATGGTAAAAGAATGGACCGGGGTCCATAGTTCACTAGAGGTGATTCTCCTTAAGATAGATGACATGCTGGGTGAACAAATTACAGCGGTGCAATTGACAGACACCGAGAAAGCATCATGCATATACTAATCATATTGACTCCTATGAGATTTGATTGGGCATTACAACATTATACATAGACCGTAATCCAACTGCATCTATGACTAATAATCCACCTTCAGGTTATCATCCAAACCCCCCTCTAGTATTAAGTTGCAAGCAACAGATAATTGCATTAAGAAAAGTGTGTAAAGTAAACAATACGATTGTCCCATGGACAAAGGATTGTTGTTTTATCCCTAGTAGCAACAGCACATCTAGTACCTTAGAAATTTCTGTCACTTCCCCAGATTCCTAGAGGCATGAACCCACTATTGAGCATAAATACTCCCTCTTGGAGTTGCTAGCATCTACTTGGCCAAGATAGCTACTAACAACGGAAAACATGCAAGATCACAAATATCATAGACATGATAGAATCAATAATCGATCTGAAATATCATCTCAATATCCATCGGATCCTCGCAAACACAACATGTAAGATTACAAATAGATGATCTTGATCATGAACGGAGCTCTCAAGATCTAAGCATGATAGCACAAAGGAGGAGAACCAACCATCTAGCTACTACATGGACCCGTAATCCAGAGATGAACTAATCACGCATCACACCGGAGGCAAGCATGGTGACGAAGAAGGCCTCCAGGGTGATCTCTCCCCTCTGGCAGGGTGCCGGGAAGAGCTTCAGATCCCTCCCGATTTAGGGTTGGAGATGGTGGCGGCTATAGACTCTCTCGTGGAATTTTGATCGGGTCCTTAGGGTTTTCGTCCCAGGAGGCTTTTATAGGCAAAAGGGCTAGGTCGGTGGAGCACCAGGGGGCCCACACCCCCTGGTGGTGTGCCCCTAAGCCCCGCCGCCACCAGGTGTGGCCACACTGGTGCGCCACTTTGTCTCCCCTCCGTACTCCGTGTTGCTTCGGGTAACATATTGACTTTGGGTTTTGTCCGGTCCAATTCCGAGAATATTCCCTTACTAGCTTTTCTGAAACCAAAAATAGCAAAAAACATGCAACTGACACTATGGCATCTTGTTAATAGGTTAGTTCCAGAAAATGTATAAAAATACTCCAGAGTGTGGATCAAACAAAAGAAAGTAGATATAAAATAGGCACGGAACATCAAAAATTGTAGATACGTTTACAACGTATCACTCATCATCGCCCTCATCCTCGTCATTGCCCTCATCCTCACCGCCCTAATCCTCATCATCCTCATCCTCGTCATCATTCAAATATATAACAATGATTCTTATCCTAGGAGCTCCCATTGCAAAAAACAGGTACACCAGAGGGGATTTGGTTTTGGAAAATGAACCTTCTTCATGAAGAACCTGCAAGGCGAGTCATTGCTCGCTCTTTGCGCACATCAACAATGTATGTTCGTCCAAGATCTTGGAACTCCACGCTTTCTCCTGTTATTTTATTAAAGTCCCTCCTTAAATTGCATGGGATAGTCTAAACATGAAAAAAAACTAAGTAAATAAATGATAATAGTATGGAATGAAAATTCAATAAATTTAAATAGGAAAATTATACATTCCAATGAACGCTTAAATCGACCCCGTATGAGACGGACTTGGAATAGTGAGCCTGACATAGTATCATCGCTACAGTCTCTAAAACAAACTTGACACAACGTCATGTCCTTTACAAGAAAAATATAGTTATTTTATACATGCATATCTCACACCACCCCCGAGACTAATATAAAGCATTCATTAATTAATCAACTGCACACATGCATGTCTCTACAAGGAAAATAATTACAGGGGTGATGTAAGTGAGTTAGGTAGAATGCACAAATTATTTATTTGTGCATATCATAAGGCTAGCTCACACCATCCTTGACATTGTATCCTCGCATTTAATCATCGGTGATATAGAAGTAGAAAACCAAAATCAATCGAAAGCATATTCATATGAAAATCAACCTAAAAATAGGGCATCATACTCGCATTGGACGCAAAATAATTACAGTGATGTCGTAAGCGAGCCAAGTAGAATGCACAAATTATTTATTTGCACATCTCACAAGGCTCGCTCACACCACCCCCAAGATCGTATCCTACCATTTTTAATTATTGGCCATATGAAAATAGAAAACCACAATCGACTAAAATCATATAGATTTTATACCCCTACAATTTTCTAAATTTTCTATATATCTAAAATCATCTAGGTTTTGTACCCCTATAATTATCTTAATTCTCTATACATCTAAAATCCCTAAAATCACCTATTTTCTACACTACACAAAAATCAGTAAACTAAACTCACTAAACTAAATACACTAATTAAGAGAGGAGCGGGAGAGTCTACCTGGGGCGGCGTGAGGTCGGAGAGGCACGACGGTGAAGGTCGGGATAGGCGCGGCAACGCGAGGTCGGAGAGGCGAGGGTCAGCGGAGACGCGGGTCGGAGAGGCGTGGCGGCTCGAGGTCGGAGAGGCATGGGCGAGGACGGGGCTGGGGCAGGGCGGGCGGTGCGGGGCTGGACCGCTGCGGGGCGGGACAGGGCGGTGTGGGCGGCGATGATTTGGGATGGGGGAACAAGCGGGCGGGAGTATTGGTGTGGAATGAAGAGGCGTATATACCATCATGCGGGGCGAGCGGTGCATTGTAGTGAAATTCTGGATGAAACCATGGTGGCGTCTCTAATTTGCGGAACACCAACACTACGTTGGTCCCGGCTCGCCTCGTGGTCTCCACTTAGTCCTGGCATTCACTCTTTCTTGAACGCCATGACTAAGCTATAGTGGCGGTGTTCGCCTTCTCCCTAACGTCGTGATTATTTTGCCTTGCGATAGTAGTGCCTTAGACGCCACTAGAAAAATTACTGCTATAAGCCTTTTTCTACTAGTGTTGGGATCTTCTTGAGCCTTTCGTATAAAAAATAGCATCTGCTGTGTTGGCTTATACTTCCTCTATTGAAAAATATAAGATATTTTAGCTTTGTGAAATGAATGTATTTAGCTTTGTGAAATGAATGTATCTAGATGTCCTCTTATGTATAGATTTACTCCAAATTTATAAAATGATCTAGATACATTTATTTCATAAACTAAAAACGTCGGTACGTGTGTGCTGTTTCAGGTGATCAGGCACTCGATAGTGGGGCTGGGGACGTGCGAGGATATGCTCACAAGGGCGATCATGTGGCAGGCGGAGGTTGACATGGAGAAGATCAAGACGTAGTACAGGGTGAGGTTCAAGACCACTAGAGTAAATTGCACATAACAGCAATTAGGCCTTGTTTATTTCTCGTATTCACTAGTGTATTTGCAGTGAATGAAGTGGATTATTCCAATTCCTGCAAAATTTTCGTACACTAGTGGAAATGAGGCCTTTGGTTGAGCCTGAACCGGTGTTAAAGGGGGGGCCTGTACCAGCGTAGCCCGTTCAGCAAAAAGGAGCCCCCCTTTAACACCGGTTCGTGGCACGAACCGGTGTTAAAGGCCCCTGCATCAGTGGCCCGCGCAGCCCCCCCCCCCCTTTAACACCGGTTCGTGGCTTGAACCGGTGTTAAAGGGGGGGCTATATAAGACACCGCAGCCCACACCCCACTCTTCCATTTTTTCACTATCTCATTTTGGAGCCTAGCAAGAAGGTGTGAAGTGTGCTAGTTTGTGTTTTTTTCATATGCACAAGAGGTGTTCGGTGAAATGCCCGAGAGCTCAAAATAAGTTTTCTCGTTGCTCTTTCCTTCTCGGTCGAGGTCGGCAACTATCCTTTCATGTGTCATTGATGTAGTATATATATAAATGGTCATCTCCCTATTATTTTTTGATATATACTATATATTAATGCAGATGAACCGGCAATGGATGTACGGTGACCGCCGCACTCCCGAGTACATTACGGGCCTCCAAAATTTCATCGTTGTGGCTAATGCAAACCGTGGTCACAATGGTTTTATGTGTTATCCGTGTGTTCACTGTCAGAACAAGAAAGACTACTCAAATACCAGAACCATTCACGCCCACCTGCTTCGATCCGGTTTCATGCCCAGCTATAATTGTTGGACCAAGCACGGAGAAAAAGGGGTTGTGATGGAAGACAACGAAGAAGAAGAGGATGATGACAACTATCATAATATGTATCCTGAATATGATGATACTGCAACGGGGTTAGATAATGAAGATCAAGAGGCAGCAGATGGGCCCGCTGATGACGATCTTGGTCGGGCCATTACTGATGCAAAGGAAGAATGTGAAACTGAAAAGGAGAAGGAGAAGCTGGAGCAGATGTTAAAGGATCACAAAACATTGTTGTACCCAACTTGCGAAGATGGCCACAAAAAGCTAGGTACCACACTGGATTTGCTGCAATGGAAGGCAGAGAACGGTGTGACTGACAGCGCATTTTCAAAGTTGTTGGTAAAAATGAAGAATCTTCTTCCAAGAAATAATGAGTTGCCCGACAGTACATACCAAGCAAAGAAGGTTGTCTGCCCTCTAGGATTAGACGTGCAGAAGATACATGCCTGCATTAATGACTGCATCCTCTACCGCGGTGAGAAGTACGAGAATTTGGATGCATGCCCGGTATGCACTGCACTGCGGTATAAGATCAGACGAGACGATCCTGGTGATGTTGAGGGCGAGGCCCCTAGGAAGAAGGTTCCTGCCAAGGTTATGTGGTATGCTCCTATAATACCACGGTTAAAATGTCTCTTCAGAAATAAAGAGCATGCCAAGTTGTTGCGATGGCACATGGAAGACCGTAAGAAAGACGCGATGTTGAGACACCTCGCTGATGGGTCACAGTGGAGAGTACCCGGACTTCGCAAGTGACGCAAGGAACTTAAGGTTTGGTCTAAGTACAGATGGCATGAATCCTTTTGGTGAGCAGAGCTGCAGTCACAACACCTGGCCTGTGACTCTATGTATCTATAACCTTCCTCCTTGGTTGTGTATGAAGAGAAAGTTCATTATGATGCCAGTGCTCATCCAAGGCCCGAGGCAACTCGACAACGACATTGATGTGTACCTAAGGCCATTAGTGGAAGAACTTTTACAGCTGTGGGCCAAACCAGGTGTACGTATGTGGGATGAGCACAAAGGGGAGCCATTTGACCTACGAGCATTGCTTTTCGTAACCATCAATGATTGGCCTGCTCTTAGTAACATTTCAGGGCAGACAAACAAGGGATACAATGCATGCACACACTGTTTAGATGAGACTGAAAGTGTATATTTGGATAAATGTAAGAAGGTTGTGTACCTAGGGTATCGTCGATTTCTTCCGAACCTGCATCTAGTAAGAAAGAAAGGCAAGCATTTCAAACGTCTGGCAGAACCCCGGAGGAAGCCTGTCCTCCGTACCGGTGAGGAGGTATTTGGTATGGTCAAGGACCTAGAAGTAATCTTTGGAAAAGGTCCTGGCAGTCTATCTGTTCCGAATGACGATGCCGGACACGCGCCCATGTGGAAGAAGCAATCTATATTTTGGGACCTACCCTATTGGAAAGTCTTAGAGGTCCGCTCTTCAATCGACGTGATGCACGTAATGAAGAATGTTTACGTGAACCTGCTAGGCTTCCTAGGAGTGTATGGGAAGACAAAAGATACACCGGAAGCACGGCAGGACCAGCAACGTCTGAAAGACCCTGAAGAGCCTATGCATCCTGAGAACGAGAAGGGTAAACGGTGCCACTTAACTCCTGCCAGCTACGCTCTTACCAAAGCAGAGAAGGAAATCTTTTTTGAATGCCTGAGCAGTATCAAGGTCCCGTCTGGCTTCTCGTCGAATATAAAGGGAATAATAAATATGGCAGAGAAAAAATTCCAAAACCTGAAGTCTCATGACTGCCACGTGATTATGACACAATTCTTCCGATTGCATTGAGGGGTCTTCTACCTGAAAATGTTCGAGTACCCATTGTGAAGCTATGTGCATTCCTCAATGCAATATCTCAGAAGGTAATCGATCCAGAAAGCCTACCAGGGTTACAGACAGATGTGGCCCAATGTCTTGTCAGCTTTGAGTTGGTGTTCCCACCATCCTTCTTCAATATTATGATGCATCTCCTGGTTCACCTAGTAGAAGAGATTGCCATTCTCGGTCCTGTATTTCTACACAATATGTTCCCCTTTGAGAGGTACATGGCAGTCTTAAAGAAATATGTTCATAACCGTGCTAGGCCAGAAGGAAGCATCTCCAAGGGCTATGTAACAGAGGAGGTCATTGAGTTCTGTGTTGATTTTATTCCTGACCTTAAGGCGATTGGTGTTCCAGAATCACGACATGAGGGGAGACTGCGTGGAAAAGGCACCCTAGGATGTAAATCAATGATATGTAGGGACGGGCATTCTCTCAATCAAGCACACTACACGGTTTTACAAAGATCTATCTTGGTTGCCCCGTATATCAATGAACACAAGAATTTAATACGCCTCATGCACCCGGGGCAGTCCGATGAATGGATTATAAGTGAACACATGGCGAGTTTTGGCGGCTGGCTACAAAGACTTCTCACGAATAACACCACTGTTGGGGATCAGCTGTACTTGTTGGCCAGGACACCATCTTCGACTGTATGTACTTTCCAAGGGTACGAGATAAATGGGAATACATTTTACATGATAGGCCAAGATAAAAAGAGCACCAACCAAAATAGTGGTGTCCGCTTCGATGCAGCAGAAGACAATGGGCAAAAGACCACGTATTATGGGTTCATAGAGGAGATATGGGAACTTGACTATGGACCTAATTTTAAGGTCCCCTTGTTTCGATACAAATGGGTCAAGCTAACAGGAGGGGGGTTGAGGTAGACAAGAAGTACGGAATGACAACGGTGGATCTCAACAATCTTATGAAGGTAGACAAGAACTTAGATGAACCATTCGTCTTAGCCAATGATGTGGCTCAGGTTTTCTATGTGAAGGACATGTCTACCAAACCGAAAAAAAGAAAAAATAAGCAAATAGATACATCACACGATGAGCCAAAGCGTCACATAGTTCTTTCAAGGAAAAGAAACATCGTGGGAGTGGAGGACAAGACAGACATGTCAGAAGATTATAATAAGTTTGATGAAATTCCGCCCTTCAGAGTGAAGACTGACCCAACCATCCTGTTAAACGGCGTTGATACTCCATGGTTACGGCCGACGCGATCATAAGATTGACTATATGTATTAATTGAGCCATTTTTGGCACACATATGTATCTCAACATGGAAATCAATGTCATATTTCTTCTGTTAACAGTATATGTATTAAATGAGCCATTTTTCTTCCTTCTATTTCTTCCCTCCATTTTTCTTCCCGCCATTTTTTCCCGCCATTTTTCTTCCCGCCATTTTTCCCGCCATTTTTCTTCCCGCCATTTTTCTTCCCGCCAGTTCTTCCCGCCAGTTCTTCCCTCCAGGTCTTCCCGCCAGTTCTTCACTATATATATATATATGTAGGGTTGGCCTCCATTGTCATTGCACATCTCTAGACTCATATCTGCAACCTCATCACTCTTTCCCATGGCTTCCACCGTAGCACTAACCCCCAGGGAGGCGGAGGTGCTTTGCGCCTCGAACTACCCCTGCTCGCCGGGCTACTGTGTCCCTGTCGGCTGGATGCTGAGCGCCGGAGGCGTGCCGGTTCCTCCTGTCCCTCTAGGTGTGGCGCGCCGGATGGCCATCATGAACCACTACTACTTCAAGCTCACGCCGGAGCAGTGGAGGAATCCTAGATGGCATCTCGACTATTTCGCTACTTGGGAAGCCTTCTTCGTGGATCGGCGTGAGAGGGCGCTCTCCAGGCACGAGGAGGACGACCCACCTCCTCCAAACTTAACCGAGGCCGGCCGTCGGCTATGGTGGCGCGGCCGGACTCTCCAGAGCGTCATGTCCTATGACACTACCGCCGACTCTAACCCCCGTCTACGCTACCCTCAAGTCCAGCCCACGCGTACTCATCCTTCAAGGTTCAATTACGGCGACCCCGACGACGATAGCGATGACGGCGGCGGCGAGTACGACGACTACAGTGGCGAGTATTACAAGTGTAGGCAGGAGCATGACTGAATCACTCCAACATTCCGAAACAAGTTTGGCCGATTGTTACTTAATCTGGCCATGTATCTTAATTTTCAGTTCTTTTATGTATCTTAATTTTCAGTCGTGCTTTATGTAACTTACTATTAGCTGCATTCTGTATTTTAGTTCCAGTTCTATCTCCTTCACAAAATGATACGATGCTCAGATTCAAGTGTATACAAAAGATGCGGCATTTAAATATCCAATCAATTCAAAAATGTTAATACAAAAATAAAATATGATTTGCTCTAATAAAATAGGGTTAGATTCCTTTTTAGATGCTTAATATTTCTTATGTTCAAAGTTTTAGGATTTGACAATTTAGTTTTGTTTGAATTGAATAATCAAAATTTATATGTAAGTGTTTTAATCATTTTGGAAATTTTCATCTAAAGTAAATATAAAATGTTTTTACATGAATGGATAGATATTATTTTTCTGAAAATTATGATATATTATTCATATTTTTCATAGTTGAAATGAATAAGATATGAATTTTCTAAATTCATATCCTATTTTTTGAATTATAAATGCCCCCACCCCTTTAAATAAATGCATGAAATAAATGCCCCCCCTTTAACACCGGTTCCAGCCACGAACCGGTGTTAAAGGGGGGCGCATTTATTTCGTTTCGCGCGCGCACACCCCCCCTTTAACACCGGTGCGTGGCTGGAACCGGTGTTAAAGGGGGGGGTGCGGGCGCGAAACGAATTCCCCCTCCCCTTTAACACCGGTTCCAGCCACGAACCGGTGTTAAAGGGGGGGTGTTATAATGCCCTTCCCCTTCCTTCTTCCCCCCAGCCAGATCGAAACCGTCGTCTCCTCCGGCCTCTCCGCCTCCGACGACCATCTCCTCCGCGTCGACGACCATCTCCGACCATCTTCGTCGCGCGCTACATGCTCAAGGTGAGCTTCCGGTTCGAAGGGACCACCTTCTCGTCCTCCTCCCGCTCTGTACCGAGCTCACGTTGCGCGCCTGCCCTTCGCCGCCGTAGACCACCGTCGTCGTTGCTGCTCCGGCGACCAAAAGCCAGTTGCGTCGCTAGTTTCTGGTCCACCTGGACGCGCTCGCCCGAACACAGCCCCGCGTGCGCCCTCTGTCGCCGTCACCGGTGATAACCGACGGTGGCCACTGCGATGACGTCACCGCGGAGTCACCCGACGTGGCCCGTGGGCCCGTTGACCGCTGACCACCACGGTGGCATCCGACGTGGCCTCGGGCCCGTCCGTCTGTTGCAGTGGCTAGACCCAGCCCCGGTGAGAAACAACCTGTCCCCTCTGGTGATGTCAGTCCTACGTCATGCTGACACGATAAAAGGTTTTTAAATGGTTTAATAATTTCAGAAATTGGTTTAAATCTTATAAATTCAATAACTAGTTATTTATAAGTTAGAAAAATATGTATAATATATCAAAATGTCCATAAAATTGAGATCTATTTGTTTAAGCTATAATCATGCATTGTTAAGCAACTTAAATGACAATTTTAATTAGAGAACTAAATCAGCCCCTCATAGGTGTTCCGGGGTTCCCCTATTCTAGGGTTTGTACCCTTCGGACCCTGTTTAAAATGATCAAGCATGCCCTAGGGTTTCATTTAAGATATATTTAACTTGTCATATCATCATACTTGCTTGATCATTGCATCGATGCCATGTGTTGATTGTTGTTCTCCCTTTCTTTCCGATGTTTGCTTCTTCCCGGTAGAATACGATACCGACTCCGAGATCGAAGACCGAGATCAACATCATCGAAGCTTGAAGAACAATACTTGATCAACTATAATCAAGTCAAGCACAAGGCTTCCGAAGATCTATATCTGGGTATCAACAAACAAGGCAAGCATAGCCTCACACATAAAAGAATCCTATGATTTTGAAAGTATTTCATTCTTGCCATGATGCATACGATTCTACTATTGTATTTTATCGATAGATAGAGTATCCTATCCGTTGCATTATTCCCTATGAGCTTATATTACCCGATCCACTGCTCCTAGCATAACTAGGTTTGGCTTGTGTGCATTGCTCCCCGCGCGCGCGAGCCGTCGCCGTCGCAGTCGACGCCCCCCGCCGCGCCAGCACCATCCGCCACCGTGCGCGCTCGCGTCGGCCGCCACCCCCGTCGCCGCCGCTCGGATCCTCCACGCGCCAACACCGAAGCCTCCGCTGGTATTTAGTGTATTTAGTTTAGGGTTATTTAGTGTATTTTATAGTTAGTATTAGTTTAGGGTCGTCACCTCGCTGCCACCAGCCGCCGCTTTCTGGAGCATCCTCCGGTCAGCCACTGTAGCTAGCCCCTCTCATATGCATCCGGGATTTCTCCGAATTAGGGTTTGGACCCCTCGTAACTCGTTTAAAATGATCAAGCATCCTTAGGGTTTTAATTTCATTTGTGTATTTATTTGTGTATTTATTTGTGTATTTTTGTATGAATAATATGTATATTTGTGTATGAATCCAAGTCCACTTGAATGTTTACTCTCTTACTCTAGATAATATTATTGTTTTAGAAACTATGGATCCACTTAGTAGAAACCTTGAATAAGAAGAAATAATGGAGAACATTATCGATGAGGACACCTCACAATATCTGAACTTGGAGAGACATGATGACAGCTCAAGTAGTCATGGAGAATATGAAGACTACGGTGAACGCAATTTAGTGATTACAAAGTCCGGCGAGGTATATGCATTGATTAAGCCTCTGCTGACTTCCACCAACAATCTTCTTCTACATGTATTAATTAATGCTTCTTTCTTCTTTTAGCCCTCTAGATCGACCAGCCAGCAACCATCTTCTTCTACGAAAAAGAGCAAGTGAGACGCGAGCCATCGGTTGAAAGATCGTGCAAAGTTCACGATCGAAGCAGTCCGTGTTGATGGCAGGCCGATGGAGCCCAAGAAGGCCGCAGACAAATTTGTACGTCAGGCTGGAGTTCTTGTTGGGACCAAATCCCAATCATAATTGAATATTGGAATAAGCCAAAGAATGGCGATGGTACCTTTGTCGATGAAAGATCCAAAGAAACGCTTTGGAATTTGTTGTTGGTAAATTTCACCCTTCCGCCAGAGGAGGATGAAAACAAACTGGTTATAAAGGAAAAGGTCAAAGAGTGGACTCTAAAGAAGATGGCTGACGCTTTCCGCAACTGGAAGACAAAATTGAACAAATTTGTCAAAGCTCGCGAGACTCCAGATTTCGAAGACGCATATTATGCGAAGATAAGACCTCACTGGCGCAAATTGGTGGCATACAAGAAAGGTGCTATAGCTACAAAGAGGTCAGAAACCAATACGCTAAATGCCCAAAAGAAGGAATATCACCAGAGGACAGGGTCAGGTGGCTACATATCTCAGAGGCCTAAGTGGGAGGAAGCTGAGAAGGCCCTGCGCGACAGAGGGATCACACCCCAGACACATGGGTGGGACCTACGTGCAAAGACTTGGTTCTACGGAATCGGGGCAAGGTTGGACCCAGAAACAAGATTGTGTATCTTGCCAACCATCCTTGCCAAACCCGTCACTGAACTCATCACGGCATACGAGAAAACAACCGCCAGGACCTTCCATCCCGACAGAGAGAATGACCAGCTCACACGCACCATCGGTAAAAAAGAACACCCTGGACATGCACGAGGCACAGGGGGTATGCCGTGGAAGGATGGGTTTGCCGAGTGGAGCGACTCTTACAAATGGCGCGGCAGAAAAGAAAAAGAGCGTACAGAGCGGATGACACAGATAGAACATGCACTTGTGGCACTGCAGGCGCAAGTGAATGCACAACAGAGCCATCAAGCTACCGGCCCATCTTAGCGGCACGAAGAGCCTGCATTGGAATCTGCCAGCGGCCCAGACTCTGCGCGGAAAAGCAGCGTGGCTTCCACGGAGAACGTGCAGCCCACGCTTGAAATGGCGGGTCCTCGATACCCCGTGGATGAGATCACGGAGAGCGAACACGCTGAGCTGCATGTGAGATTAATGGGCTTATCCATAAAGGTGGATGTCGGCTATGCCTTACCTCCTGTAGCTGGTGGAACTTACCACTACCGATCGATTCCAGATGGCTATGCTATTGTCGGGGTGGATGAGGTTGTGAAGGAATATGAGGAAGCACAGCTTGACCATGCTACAGGTGAAGGGGAAACTCAACTCAAATTTGCAGTGAAAACAACCATTCTTTGGAAGAAGGAACACATCGTGCTTCCAAATTGGAGGCCACTGGCACCCCCGCCGTCTCCGCAGCGTCAGCAGTCTGAGCCGCTTCAGCCATCTCCTGCGCGGCAGCCATCTCCGGCGTGCCAGCCATCTTCGGCGCGCCAGCCATCTCCTGCCCGTCAGCCATCTCCGGCGCTTCATCCATCTCCTCAGCGTAAGCGGAAGAGCACTGCCACGAAGAGCAACACTAGCACTACCACAAATAAATCCGCAAGAAACCGTACGCCAAAGAGTTCAAAAAACTACGTCCCACAGCCTTCCGCCAAGCCATTGCCGGTTTTACCGTGGAATCGCAGCGAAGAGGAGACCAATAGGATCTCGGAAGAAGAGGTCAAGAAATTCTTTGCACCTAGACGGGCCGAGCCAAAGGAGAAAATAGATCCGGCGGTGGTGGAGAAGTTTTACAAAAATCTTTTGAAACCTGAAACCCCACTTGTGCCGGACTACGAGCGCCAGATTTTGAAGGCGGATGCAAGGCGCCGTAGGGAGACTGAAAGTAGCAGTCGTGCGGCACCCTAGAAAACAGTTCCCATGCTCGGAGAGCAGGAAAACCAATCATGCGCCCCGCTCCAAGTGTTCGACACACGGGACGCTCCTCCCGTAAATGATTACGAGGCAGAGCTACAAAGAAAGGCCAATGAGATGGGGATGACTTACATTGCATACTTGAACATCATGGGAGACAACTTGCCCAAATGCAATGCCAACCCCATATAGCCATGGAAGTATGGGAAGAATCTCGTCAAGAAAGAGGAGCTCAAGAATCTACCAACAAAGATGCGAAGATTGCACAAGTGGTACCTTGATTTCTGCAAGACGAGAAAGGAAGAATGGATCACGGCGCATATAAGAGATGATATTTTCTTGTGCGGAGATGACGAGATCGACTTCAACATTGAAGACTTGCATTTTCTATTCAATCAGAAGGAACTCGACAAAGCTGCCATCAGCCTTTATTGTGTGTAAGTACTATTTCTATATTTTCTATTCATCTCATTCACTTCATTAATTTCATGTATATATATATGCTCACCATATATGTATATACTATTATGCAGGAAAAAGGTTATGGAATGCATGAAAGGAGGACCTTTTGACATTGGGTTCGTTGACCCAAATAGAGTTCATGAAGAAGTGGTAAGAACCAAACCCGGGCAAACAGAAGATTTATTGCTAAGGTCTTTACTGAGACAACAAACCAAAAGGGAAATACTATTGCCTTACAACTTCTCGTGAGTACTGTTACCCTCTCTTGTACACATTCTGTTTCGGCTTACTCGATGTTAAGTGTAACTGATGATGGGTTATGCGTGCATAGGTTCCACTTTATTCTACTAGTCATTCAACCTGACTCAGGAAAATTCCTTGTCATGGACTCGTTACGAAAAGAAAAAGAGCTATGGGCAGACTTTAGAGAGATGCTCCAGAGGTAATTTCAATCATATTATCGCATTAGATCAGCAACTTTCGTGACAACAAGTAATTAATTGCTCCTTTATCCATTTTCTTTGCCGGACAGGGTTTGGAAAAGGTTCACGGGCAGGGCGTGGGTGAATGGTCAGAAGAACTAAAAATTTTAGACCAAAATGTAAGTAATACTAGCTAGCTAGGTCTGCGTATCTCTTTGATTCTGCTTCCAATTCCATTATATCATGCTTTATTGATTATTGAACTCTCTATTCTCATAAAGTGCGCGCATCAGGGACACGGCAATAACTTATGTGGGTACTATGTTTGCGAGTTCATTCGCAACACGATATGGGCGACGGGCCAAGCCGCACTAGAACAACTTAGAGTAAGTAAACAAAGTACACAACATTATTTTATTACCATCAATTGTGTTGAGTTTTATTCTTATATATATATTGACCCCATTCTTCATATATATTCAGATCGAACGGATGCGGGACCAACTCCTACCATTTGACCGCATACGAGCCATTCAAGAGGAATTGGCGGGGTTCATACTTGATGAGGTCGTCACGCTTGGCGGAGAACTCTTTAGATATCCACCAAAATGAATGTTGTATATATGCTTGAACGTGTTTGTCTTGTACTTGATGCTTCAACGTTTACGGAGAATACCACACAATGACGATGTTGTGTATAATACTAGTTGCTTAATTATTCATGTACTTGTATGTACCGATGACGATGTATGTGTATACCGCTCCCGATCGATTCCCCCTCCCCCCCTCCCCGTCCCCGCCGCGCCGCAGAAATACGCCCAGAACGGGGCAGGGGCAGAACTCTGCCGCGGCAGAGATTTATCTCTTTACGAACCGGTGTTAAAGGGAGGGGCCTGAGCCCTGCGGCAGCCCCACGTGCGCCACCCTTTAACACCGGTTCGTATAAGAACCGGTGTTAAAGGGGGGCCCTCTAACACCGAACCCTCAACAGTGGTTCTACAACCGCTGTTAGAGGGCCCCCCAAACCGGTGTTAGAGGGGGGTGTGCACTAGTGGTAGTCCGTTTACTACTCTGGGTTTAGCTGGGATAATCCCGGTATATCCCACAAATCCTTCTTATTTTTCTCTAGATTGAAAACTCTCCTACATGGTAGAGTATTTTCGGGAAGAGTATTTGCGATTGGAGAGTATTGGGTGAACACCAAATCCAGACATATCCCCAAAACTCTAGTGGATAAAAATATGAGAGAAGTAAACAAGGATTTATTGGAAGAGTTGTTGCGCAGAACCACAACCACACTCCTTTTTTATGTAAAACACCATGTTTTGCTGTAATTGTTGCACAAAACACATAACTCACCGATAAGACTAATAGCCAATTAATCAAGATGCACCGGTGGAAAAAGCGCCTCTAGTCCCGGTTCTTAAGGGCCATTGGTCCCGGTTACAGAACCGGGACCAATCACTCGAGACTAATGCTGGTCCCGGTTTGGGCACGAACCGGGACCAATGTGACTCCACGTGGGCGAGCGCGCGACGAGGGGGGGTGGATCATTGGTCCCGGTTCGTGGAACAAACAGGGACCAATGGGTCTCCACGTGGGAGCGCGAGAGACGAGGGGGGTGGATCATTGGTCCTGGTTCGTGGCACGAACCGGGATCGTTGGTCTCTGTGCCGCGGCAGGATTTTCGGGCTATTTTTGTGCCGCGGCAGTATTTTCGGGCTATTTTTCTACCGTGACAGGGTTTTATTTTATTTATTTATTTGGTGTCTTGTATCTAATTTAATGGTACCACATATATACATCAATAATGAAACCACGATATATATATTACACATCATGCATGATCACAAATATATTATACACCGTCTCATCCGTCTTCTTGGTCGAAACATATTATAATTACAAATGATACTCTCACACGAATTTGATGTAATTTACATCTTCTTTTTTACACTTCACCCTTCCAAATGAAGCGGGTAATAGTATTCTCCTTTCGGATCTATGACTTGTTCTAACAAGAATTCAGCAATTTCCTCTTGAATTGCTTGCACGCGTTCTTGTGATAGAAGACCGTCCTGCATCCGTTCGATCTAATTTAAAGAAGGGGATCAATATATATATGAATGAAACTAAACACAATTGGTGGTAATAAAATAAAGTTGTGATTATTGTTTATCGTACTTCAATTTTTTTGATGTTCCAGTATGCGCCCTTCTCTTTGGTCGTCTGGCGAATAAACCCGTAGACATAGTATCCACATAAGTTATTCCCGGCTTCCTGCCTCAAGCACTTTACGAGAACGGAGTTTAATCAAAATAATAATCAAGTATGATAATGGTGGTATTGAAACTAGAACCAAAGAGATGTGTGGATCTAGCAAGTAGTACTTACAGTCAATGGTTGAAATGTAAGCTCTGGCTTCCAAACACCCCTAGTTTTGGCGGTGAACCGTTTCCAAGCTTTCTGGAGGCATTCCTACATGTCCGTCCACTTTTCTAATGGTGTGTCTTTCGAGTCCAGGACTTTTACTACTCCGGTGTCAACAACAATGATTAACAGAATATAGTGGAAGTTGGACACACTAACAAAATATAACACGAGTCAATTAGACGCTTAATATCGAGTAAGCAAAAATAGAATGTGTACAACACAGTAACACTGACCCAGCGTTGTAAGGAAATAGTATTTTCCTTCTATTGCTGAAATACGTCAATGCTTGTACCAAGTTATTCTCTGTCTCTTTGGGTTTCGTTTTTAGAGTAACTTCATGAACGAAATTGCAGTCAACAAACCCAAGATCAAAGATTTGTCCTTTGTTGCATTCGAGAATCTTCATTCTGCATATATAAGTAGTATAGTGATGAGTAAGATTATACAAGCAACGAATGAGCTGAGCTAGAAAGACTTAATTACAGAAATTAATAATACTTACAAACAATAGACACCGGCGATAGTTTTGTCGAGGGAATCTTGTTGGTAAAACTAAAATAATTCTGGAAATTCGATCAGTAGGAAGCCGTCTCCATGACCATAATGGTGGTGTTTATATGCAGCATAGATCTAGTTTTTGGATTCAGCACAGGCTTGCGTATACCAGTTATGCAATCTTCGCATTTTTGTTGGTAGATCTTTGACTAACTCGGGTTTGACGAGACGAGCCCCGTACTGGTACACGTATGTTGTTTCTTGGTACCCCTCGAACTCATCCATACGGCTCATGTACTCAGTAATAGATAGTCCATATAATTGGGCCTTTTCTCCGTACAATCGAACAAACTTCGGATCAATGTTCGGATCATGCCGCTCCTGGGCTCTCCACTCATTGGTATCGTACACTTTGAGCGGTTCGATCGATTGAATTTTTTGTTGCCCGAGCTGGGCAACTTCTTTCCTGACTCTCCGCTCTTTTGCCACAGCCGACTTGGTAATAGAGCGATTATAGTCTGATGTGAGCGCTATGGGTTGGTGAAGCTGAATCTTAAGCGCGGTTGCTTTGGCTTTATCTTCTGCGGTGACCGGGAAGAATGCCTCTATCGGCTTTTTCTTGTTAGCCATGTCAATCTTCCACTTTTCATAATGGGCATATGCGGCCACAGCAGTTTCCTCATCTGTCTTCTCGCAAGGTAGTTTCTTCATATTCTTATGAGGTACTTTTGGGAGGGGCGATAGCTTACGTTTCGGTGATCGGAACGTGCTTTTGTTGCTGCTGGTGGTGCTTCCCCTCTTAGTATACTTACGCTTTTGTCTCTGAGGCTCAGGGGACGGAGACGGCTGAGGCGGCGGCGGAGATGGCTGAGGCAGCGATGGAGACGGTTGCGCTGAGTGGTGAGGCGGTGAAGGCGACGGTTGCGCTGGAGAATGGTGAGATGGTGGCGAAGGTGGATTGTTGCTCTGAGGAGTGGGTGGCCTTGGCGGCACATAATTTGGAAGCATGATGTGCTCCTTTGGCCATAGAATAGTTCCCCCTTTGGCTTCTCCTAGTTGATTCAGCTCCATATCTTCCCCCGTAGGGTGGTCTAGCTTCAGCTCCTCAAAATCTTCCTTCACCTCATCCACCGTTACGACAGCGTACCCTTTTGGAACCGGTCTACAATGCCAAGTTGGGTTAGGCGCAATTGGTACGGCCATGTCGACCGCCGCCATCACCCTTAAGTTCATAACCTGCACCTTTAGCTCACAAGATGTGGTCTCCGTGATATCATCCACTGGGTAGCATTTAGGAGGAGATGTCGCCGATGCATCATCATCAACATCATGGAGCTGCGTGGAAGCAATGCTGCTTTTCTTATTCAATAGGGCGTTGGTACCCTCGAATGCAGCTTCTGCCACATGCCACTGAGATTGGCCGCTAGTACGTTAAGTCTGTCGAGTTGATCTTGGTGCCGCTTTAATGCTTCTTCTACATTACGCAGCCGGTCTGCAGCGGCCGCTTTCTCAGCTGCCTCCCTTTCCTTTCTCCTTTGATGGATTTTATCGGGATTTCTCTTCATTTCCGCGGGGAAGGCAACCTTCCATGGCTTGGAGCCTGGTGTGCCTCATGCTCGTCCGTCATGCTCAGGATTTTTAAGGGCGTGTGTCAGCTCGTCGTTCTCTCTATCGGGAACGAACCGTCCCGCTACAACATCATCTACCGCATTTCTAATATGCTAGATGGGCAGTAGGGGATCATCTTTGTGTTTCTGATTATATATTGCCCTCCCTTCTTTGTCCAACGTGCCCCCATGGCCGTAAAACCAGTTTCTCGCCCGTGGTGTCCATGTTGCGGGCTCTGGTCTGATCCTGGCAGCTATGTAATTGACCTCAAGTGCATCCCACTTAGGCATGCAACCGGCGTAGCCAGCAGGCCCCATGTTATGATGGTACACTTTCTTAGCAGCGTTCTCCGTATTTATTCTAGACCTTTCCTTAGCTTTCTCCGATGTCTTGTACTTCACAAAATCCTCCCACTGGTGTCTTAACTTAGCATAGCCGCCTTCAGTGAAATCCGGAGTCTTCTCTACCTTGACAAAGTTATTGTATAGTTTCTTCTTCCAGTTCTTGAATGCATCGGCCATCTTGATGAGAGCAAACTTCTTGACTCTTTGCACAAGCTCCATTCTTGCTCTCTCCTCCTCATCTGGATTCACATCTGGCATCGGCGGGAGGAAATTAATCATGAGCTTCTCAAAAATCTTATCTTTGGTGGTGTCGCCGACATACGGGACTCCACTGCCGCTTGGTCGATTCCATTCTTGAACGGTGATCGGGATGTAGTCCCTCGCAAAAACTCCGCATTGCTTGACAAATTTTCTTGCGACATTGACGGGAACTTGCGGTTCGCCATCTACACCGACCACTTCGATCCTATACCTCACAATGTCATCCAACTTTTTTCTTGGGCCTCGTTTCATTCTTACGGAAGAAGTTCCCGATCCGGAGGGCTAAAAGAAGAAAGAGTGTTAATATATGCATATATATATATATATACAGCAGCATTTTAATTACAAAAATACATACATACACCTCGCCAGTGTTTGCGAGATTTAAGGTTCTGCCGAAGTCGTCGCCTTCTCCGTCATCGGCTTCACCCCTATCCCAGGCTTCGGCTTCTACCTCACTGGAGCCGTCTCCTCGGTTGAGAGACTCATCTCCCTGACCGGAATCGTTCAGAAACTCACTAGTGACATCGATATTGTTATCTTCATTTTCGCAGATCATTCCTTGGAGAATGTTTTTTTTGATGTTTTAGAATCATAGTATCTTAGTGTGTTGGATCCATAGTATCTACAAAGATGACGATATGATAAGTTAATTAGTATTGTAATGAAATCCTATAGCATGCTTGGAAATTTAAGCGGGATCCGAGGGGTCCAAACCCTAATACAGGAGAGACCCTCGAATCACCTACGGGGGTTCATTTGTTCTTCTAATTAAACTTGTGATTAAAGTTGTTGAACAATGCATGATATTGATGGTAAAGTGTAGATCTCATCTTTCTGAACAATTTGATATGTTATTTGTATTTTTCGGACTTATAAATAATTACTTATTAAGTTTATAAGATTTATCCTTTTTTATGAAATTATTAAAACAATTATTAAACCTTTATTGCGTCAGCATAGGTAAAGGCTGACGTCACCTAAGGCTGGGGAACCTTTTCTCATTGATGCAGCGCCTACCCACAGTGACTGATGAGTGGGGCCAGGGCCACGTCGGGCTGCCACGTAGGTAGAGCTTGCTCGACGCCCACGTCAGGGCCACATGAGCGCCACCTTGGCGCCACATGGGCTCGCCGGAGGGCACGTCGGCCGGTGGTGGTTAGTGGCACTAGAGTGCTTGCTGGAACGTACAGAAGGTCGGGTTCGAACGAGCGTGTCGCGAGGAAGCTAACGGTGGTCGTGCCGCCCCTTATTGGTCATCGGAGCGTCGTCTGCGACGGCGTCCGATGGCGGCAAACAGTGGCGCTCGGCAACAGAACGAAACGGAGCGAGAGAGAGAAAGGAGAGGTCCTGGAGGACCAGCGGCTCACCACAAAGACGATGGACGGGTCGACGAGGCCGGAGGAGCTCGGAAGCAGCGGCAATGGCGACGGCCGGAGTCGGAGCAGACGGTGACCGTGGCATCGATTTCCAGCGATCACGGTCGATTCCTCAGACGGTGGTGGTGCGGCGGCGGCGGGCGTCAACGGCGTGAAGCGGCCGCTCTGGATTTGGGCAGCCTGACGGCGTGATTTTGCTCCGCCGCAAATTTTCCTTAGCCGCGCGTCGATGTGCTCTGTGATTTGGGGGAGTTGGGGAGGGGGAAGGGCCGGGGATGTTAACTGTACAGACCATTGGTCCCGGTTCGTCCCAACAACTGGGACCTCCTGGGTGCGCACGCTGCCATCAACATGCCTTTGGTCCCGGTTCGTCCCAACAACCGGGACCGTTGATCCTTTGGTCCCGGTTGTTGGGACGAACCGAGACCAAAGGCATGTTGATGGCAGCGTGCGCACCCAGGATCATCGGTCCCGGTTGGTGGGACAAACCGGGATCGTTGACCCGTTTTTCAGATTTTGGCAAACCTTTTGGTCTTCCCGTCATTTTCGAATTTGTTTTCTTCTTTAATTAATAAGATGTTTCAACTTAAGATGATTATTTATTTGGAATTTCAAAAAACTTCTAACAGGAAAAGTGCTTCAATTTAAATAAATAATCAAAAACCATTTGCTGTTTTCAAATATTTTTATTTGAACTATAAAATTTTACTATTTTCAATTAAAATTGCATTACCAAATATTTATTGCATAATTTGGAATTTGAAAAAACTTTCAACAGGAAAAGTGCTTCAATTTAAATAACAAATCAAAAACCATTTTCTGTTTCTAAATATTTTTATTTGAACTATACAATTTTACTATTTTCAATTAAAATTGCATTAACAAATATTTATTGCATAATTTGGAATTTCAAAAAACTTTTAACAGGAAAAGTGCTTCAATTTAAATAACTAATCAAAAACTATTTTCTATTTTCAAATATTTTTATTTGAATTATACAATTTCCCAACCGGTGTATCTGGAACCTTTCCGTCCACCCCTCATGAAAAAGACAAATTCCTGCCGAATCGGCAGGAGGTTGCCAAGATTTGAACTACAAGTACATGATAGAATTCTTGTGAATTTTTAAAAAAATCATTTATAGGTTCACAACATGCTATTTCATCAGAGATCCACTTCAAGTTCAGCGAGGCTCAGCCTCGGGCTACGAAGCTTCATGCCCGCCGTTTTGAATATAGTTTGAAACGGGCATAAGAAATTCAAAAATGATCCAAACAATGTGAAACCTTCGCATGGTGTCATATTATGTGTCACAGTTGCAAGAAAAAAATATTGAACTTGAAAAATTGTAAACATCATAAAAAATCCTTCACAAAATGACCTATCATGTTCGAGGTTTCATGGCATTTAGGTCAAACCACCAATGTTATGGCTAGAATCAGGGCATAGTTTGTGATAATGTGCCCATATTTTGCACACATGTGTATCTTGGGATGGCTTACAATGTTACAGGAGGAAGTTTTCCTTTTCGACGCACGAAAAAGCCAATTTCCATTTTTGAGGTGCCGAAATCGGGGTGTTCTGTGAAGCAACCACCAAATTAAAGTTTGGCATTGGTACCAACCCATTTTTCAAAAATACTAGACCACCTTATATGGACAATTTTCGAACCGGTGTATCTGGAACCTTTTCGTCCGCCCCTCATGAAAAAGACAAATTCCAGCCGAATCGGTAGGAGGTTGCCAAGATATGAACTACAAGTACATGATATAATGCTTGTGAATTTTAAAAAAATAATTTATAGGTTCAAAACATGCTATTTCATCAGAGATCCACTTCAAGTTCAGCGAGGCTCAGCCCCGAGCTAGGAATCTTCATCCCCGCCGTTTTGAATATGGTTTGAAACGGGCATAAGAAATTCGAAAATGATCCAAACCATTTTCTGTCTCCAACAGGGGCTAAAGATAAACCTGTAGTCCAGGTTGGAGACACCATCCGAGACTAAATATGGGTGGCGACACTACGCCTATGAGTGTCGACACTATTTTGTGAGTCGACACTATTTCGTGAGTGGTGACACTATTTCAGTGGGTTGCACCATTATGACAGTAGTGAGTGTCGACATTATGTCGTGATTGTCGACACTATGTCATGCTGCTTAATCTATAAATAGGCATCCCTGTGAAGTTATGAACTGCAAACACGATGGTGTGTGAGAGCAGGGACAACACTACGGCCAGCATCAGGGAGATTCCGGAGGATCCAGTCCTCAGGAATCTCTCTGAAGCTGGCCATAGAGGCACTCCCTAATATGTGAAATTAGTTAGCTCCCCGACATATTGATCTAGCTAGGGAAGTTATGAACTACAAGAGCAGGGACAACACTACGGCCAACTTTAGGGAGATTCCGGAGGATCTAGTCTTCGGGAATATCTCTGAAGATGGCCATAGAGGCACTCCTGAATATGTGAAATTAGTTAGCTCCCCGACATATTGATCTAGCTAGAGAAGTTATGAACTACAAGAGCAGGCACAACACTACGACCAACTTCGGGGAGATTCCGGAGGATCCAGTCCTCAGGAAACGATATATTAGTCCCGGTTTCCTAACTGGGACTACAGAATCGGGACTAAAGGCCCCCTTTATTCCCGCCGGTCCAGCCAAAAACCAAGACTAACACTCAAGACATTTATTATTATTAAAAAACTGGGATTAAGGAATCGAGACTAAAAGCCCCCTCTATTGCCGCCGGTCCAGCCACAAACCGGGACTAATGGAATCGGGATGGCTTACGATGTTGCAGAAGGAAGATTTCCTTTCTGACGCACGAAAAAGCCAATTTCCATTTTTGAGGTGCCAAAATCGGGGTGTTCAGTGAAGCAACCACAAAATTAAAGTTTGGCATTGGTACCAAAAAATCCTTCACAAAATGATCTATCATGTTCGAGGTTCTCATATAAAGTTTTCATACATCACATAAAGTTTACATACATTACATAGATTTACATAGGGTTTAGGGTATGAATCCTTCGTCGTGTATGTCAATCCCTTGCCTATGATCGCTTCTTAGGCCGTAACCATGGAGCATCTTCTTTGCTTAACGGGATGCTTGGGTCAGTTTTCACGGTGAAGGGCGGAATTTCATCAAACTTATCATAATCAGCTGACATGTCTGTCTTGTCCTCGAATCCCGTGATATTTATTTTCCCTGAAAAAACTATGTGACGCCTGGGCTCATCGTCTGATGTATTCGTTTCCTTATTTTTTCTTATTTCGGTCTAGAGGACATGTCCTTCACATAAAAAACCCGAGCCACATCATTGGCTAGGAAGAATGGTTCGTCTCTGTAACCAATATTCTTGAGATCCACTGTTGTCATTCCGTACAGCTGGTCTACCTTTACCCCTTCTCCATTCATGTTGACCCAACTGCACCGAAACAAAGTGACCGTAAAAGTAGGTCCATAGTCAAGTTCCCATATCTCCTCTATGTAACCATAGTATGTGTCTTTTTTCCCATTCTCGCATGTTGCATCAAAGCGGACACCAGTGTTTTGGTTGGTGCTCTTTTTATCTTGGGCAATCGTGTAAAATATATTCTCATTTATCTCGTACCCTTGGAAAGTCAATACAGTCGCAGATGGTGTCGCGGCCAACAAGTAGAGCTGATCTCCAATAGTGGTGTCATTCATGAGATGTAATTGCAACCAAGTGACGAAAGTCTCCATGTGATTTTCTTTAATCCAGTATTCATCCTTTCCCGGGAACTTGGAGCGTACAATATTCATGTGTTCCTCGATATACGGAGCCACGAAGGTAGAACTTTGTAGAACCGTGTAGTGTGCTTGATTCAAAGAATGCCCGTCCCTAAATATCATTGCCTTCTTTCCTAGCATGCCTTTTCCACTCAGTCTTCCCTCATACCATGATTTAGGAACACCAATCGGCTTAAGGTCAGGAAGAAAGTCTACACAGAACCCAATGACCTCCTCTGTTCCATAGCCCTTGGAGATGCTTCCTTTTGGCCTAGCACGGTTACGAACACATTTCTTTAAGACTCCCATGAACCTCTCGAAGGGGAACATATTGTGCAGAAATACAGGACCGAGAATGGAAATCTCTTCGACAAGGGGAACTAAGAGATGCGTCATAATATTAAATAAGGACGGGGGGAACACCAACTCAAAACTGACAAGACATTGGACCACATCCTTTTATAGCCTTTCAAGAGTTTCTCGATCGATTACCTTCTGAGATATTGCATTGAGGAATGCACATAGCTTCACAATCTCTAATCGAACATTTTCCGATAGAAGCCCCCTCAATGCAACCGGAAGCAACTGCGTCATAATCACGTGGCAATCATGAGACTTCAGGTTCTGAATTTTTTCTCTACCATATTTATTATTCCCTTTATATTTGACGAGAAGCCAGCCGGGACCTTGATACTGTAAAGGACTTCAAAAAAGATTTCCTTCTCTGCTTTGGTAAGAGCGTAGCTGCTTAAGTATTCACGTCCTTTATTAGTATGCTTGTTGTATGGGTCTTTGATATGTTGCTGGTCCTCCCGTGCTTCTGGTGTATCTTTTGTCTTCCCATACACACCCAGGAAGCCTAGCAGGTTCACACAAAGATTCTTCGTCACGTGCATCACGTCGATTGAAGAATGGACCTCTAGGTCTTTCCAATACTCAAGCTCCCAAAATATAGATTTCTTTTTCCACATGGCCGTGTGTCTGGTAAAGGGGTCTTTCGGAACAGATTGACCGCCAGGACCCTTTCCAAAGATTACTTCTAGGTCCTTCACCATACCAAATACATCAGCACCTTTAGGGAGCTTAGGCTTCTTCCAGTAATCTGCCTCACCGTTGAAATTCTTGCCTTTCTTTCTTACTTGATGATTGGTATGAAGAAATTTACGACACCCCAGGTACACAACCTTCTTATATTTATCCAAATATGTACCTTTAGTCTTATCTAAACAGTGCATGCATGCATTGTATTCCTTGTTTGACTGTCCTGAAATGTTACTAAGAGTAGGCCAATCATTGATGGTTACGAACAACAACGCTCGTAGGTCAAATGGCTCCTGTTTGTGCTCATCCCACACCTTTACACCTGGTTCTGCCCACAACTGCAAAAGTTCATCGACTAATGGCCTTAGGTACACATCAATGTCGTTGTCGGGTTGGTTCGATCCTTGGATGAGCACTGGCATCATAATGAACTTCCGCTTCATGCACAACCAAGGAGGAAGGTTGTTGATACATAGAGTCACTAGCTAGGTGCTGTGACTGCAGCTTTGCTACCCAAAAGGATTCATGTTGTCTGTACTTAGACCAAACCATAAGTTTCTCACGTCACCTGCAAAGTTCGAGTACTTTCTCTCGATGTTTCTCCACTGCGACCCATCGGCGGGGTGTCTCAGTTTCCCGTCTTTCTTACGCTCTTCTTTGTGCCATCGCAACAACCTGGCATGCTCTTTGTTTATGAATAGACGTTTCAACCATGGTATTATAGGAGCATACCACATAACCTTAGCAGGAACCCTCTTCCTGGGGGGCTCGTCATCGCCCTCAACATCACCAGGGTCATCTTGTCTGATCGTGTATCAACATGCAGTGCATACCGGGCATTTATCCATATTTTCGTACTTCTCACTGCGGTATAGGATGCAGTCATTAATGCATGCATGTATCTTCTCCATATCTAATCCTAGAGGGCAGATAGTCTTCTTTGCTTCGTACATTGTCTCGGGCAGCTCGTTATCCTTTGTAAGCTTCGGCTTCATTATTTTCAGTAACTTCTCAAATCCCTTATCAGATAAGCCAGTCTCTGTCTACCGTTTCAGCCGTTCAAATGTGGTACCGAGCTTTGTGCTGCCATCTTCGCAATTTGGGTACAACAACTTTTTGTGATACTTTTGCATGGCCTCCAACTTAAGCTTCTCTCTTTCTGTATCGCATTGTTGCTTTGCATCAGAAATGACCCGACCAAGACCATCAGCGGGCTCATCCGATGCCCGTTGTTCTTCTTCATTGCCGTCTCCCTCTTCTTCATTGTCTTCCATTGCAGTATCACCGTATTCTTCAAGGGACATAGGATAGCTGTCATCATCCTCCTCTTCTTCATTTTCTTCCAGCCTAACCCCTCTTTCTCTATGCATGGCCCAACAATAATATCCGGGCATGAAACCTCTTCAAAGCAGATGGCTTTGAAGGATTCTCGGGGCAGAGTGCTCCGCCACGTTCCGACAGTCGATGCAGGGACAAGGCATAAAATTATCCACTTTGTTTTCCTTAGCCAAATCGATAAATTTATGCAGGCCTGCAATAAAATCGGAATCGTGTCGGTCGTCATACATCCATTGCATCCGTGCATCGATCTGCGTCATAATAATTAACCATGACAATGACATCGTGAATAGTGAAATGACCACCCTACATGGACACATGCAATAGTTTTGTATCAATTACAGATAAAGAAGATATGGTTGCTAACCTCGGCCGAGGATACCGTGTTGTGCGAACTTAAGCGTGGCTCAGACATTTCGTCGAACACCTTGTGTGAAGTGTGAAGAAAAAAACCTAGCATCCACCTCCCACACAAAATTCCAGAAAAAATAAGTGGATGGGCTGGGCTTATATATAGCCAGGGGAGGGTTTTTGGTCCCGGTTAATGCCACGAACCGGGACCAAAGCCCCTCCCGCACGACACGTGGCGGCCCAGCAACGCGCCCCCCACCTAGGTCATTGGTCCCGGTTGATGGCACGACCCGGGACCAATGACCTGGGTGGGGGCGCGTTGTTGGGCCGCCACGTGTCGCACGGGAGGGGCTCTGGTCCTGGTTCGTGGCATTAACGGGACCAATGCTCACCGTCACTTCGTCATCCCCGTGTATAAATATGAGGCCACAACGCGTCGTTTTCGCCATCGCCTCGGCCTCTCTGCACCTCTCCACCACGCCGTCGTCTCGCCTCCCCTCCCTCTCCAATCTCCACTGCGCCACCATGGAGGTGCCCACGCTCAACTTCTACGAGGCGGTGATGTTTGCGTACTACGGCATCCTCGCGCCGCTGCGCGCGACGGTGCCCGCCGAATGGCGCATCAGCGAGGCGGGTGTGTTGGTGGCTCCGCTCCTCGTCCCCGGCGGATACGAGATGGAGAGCATCATCGCGGAGCGTCGCTGCCAGATGCCCGCGTGGAAGAGGGCGTTGCCCTGGTACGCGGCGGCCAGCGAGTACTGGCCCCGGCTGTCCAAGAAGGAGCAGAAGGCCAAGCTTGGCAACCGCATCATGGACGGGCGCATGGTGCACCCGGATCTCCGCAACCGAAAAGGGCGGGAGATGTTCAGGTCCGTCCTTGGACAGACCATCTACACCGCCATCAATGCCGCTAGCCGCGCAGAGGAGCTACGTCTCCCAAACAATGCCGAAATCGTGGAGGTTTCATCCGATGACGACGAGGAAGACGGCGACTCGGAGGACAATGGCAACGGAAGTGAAATTGTCGACTAGGAAAATTTGTAAAATCGCACCTTTGTTTGGAAAGAATTTGTGGTCGAATTAATAAAATGTATCGATTTAGATCTTTGTCTTGATTAATTTGTGAAAGATTTTTTCAAAAATATTGATCAACTCAATTTCTGCCTCGAATTAATTTCTGCCTCGAATTAATTTTTGCCCTGAATTTAATTTAGATTGTCCCAGATTGTGGACCGTCGTGGGGTTTTTGGTCCTGGTTCGTGGCATGACCTAGGACCAATGCTCCGCAGAGCGCCACGTGTGCGTCGCGGTGGCATTGGTCCCTGTTCATGCCACGAACCGGGACCAATGCTTAGAGATGAACCAGGACCAATGCCCAGGCAGCATGAACCGGGACCGGTGCCTGGCATTGGTCCCGATTAAGGAAACGAACCGAGACCAATGGAATTTGGACACTGGACCAAAGACCCTTTTTCTACCAGGATGGACCCACTGTGAGGAGGCAGGTGTAGTCCAGCGTGGCAGCTCGTACATGGCTGGTCAAAGGCTAGGGGTGTTGTGCTCCTACGATCGTCGTTGATGTCGACGGGAGTCGGGAGGCGTTTGCTGCCACACTGTGTATGCGAGGCCGAGGCGATGGCCGTGGTATGCCGCCCAGCGCAGCGTGTTCCAAGAGGATTCGAAAAGCACGATGAGCGTGGAGTCGCAGCCATTATTGGCGCACAGAGTCTCTCCCCCTTTCGATCAATTATATGTTTTGCTCTCCCTCGCTAGCTTGAGCATCAATGGGTTAGTAGAAACTAGTACAACATTGCAATTCCTAAAATCCTGACGTAATGTGCACAAATCTAATGACTGTGATGTCGTGAATGCATCCAAGAATACCTCCGCGGTGTCTCCTTACCTGAACGGCAGAACAAGCAACCAACCTTGTGCGTGATGACGAGCTCTGGCGGCGGGGTAGGATAGGACTCCCGTGGCCTTTGACCAGCTGAGACGCACGACTAGCCACGCTAGATTCCACTTGCCTCCTAACAGTGGGCCCATCTTAAGTAATTGGCTATTAGTCCAGTTAACAATGAGTTTTGTGTTTTGTGCAACAATTACGACAAAAGGTGGTGTTATCTCCACTCGGGTCCCTAAAGCCCCCCAAAAGTGCTATCGGAGTGCCGACGCTCAAAATCACGCCTAGACATCCTCCCTCCACAGTTCTTTTTTTGCGTTGGCATGACCCCTTTTTGTTATCCGACGCCCCCAAGCCGAACCCAACCCACGGGAAGGCAAGCGGGGGCACCAGATGGAGCTGAAAATGACGTGGGCCAGCTTTGGCAGTGAGATGATACGTCCAAAACATATCTACTTTCTCGAACACTTTTGCTATTATTTCTCCTCTAAACTTGTGTGATTTGGATGCAACTAACACAGACTGACGTTGTTTTCAGCAGAATTGCCCTGGTGTCTACTTTTTTGCGGAAAATCAACTATCAGGAAAAATCCCGGAAAATATGCCGAAAATCCTATTTCACCAGAAGACTCTAGGAGCCAGAATACGAGACAGAGGGGGGTTGGGCCCAGGCCACACCACCTGGCCACGCGGGCAAGCCCATGCCGTGCCAGGGGGTGGTCTGGCCGCCCCAGACTCCCCCTCGGTCTCTCTCTTCGCCTATAAGTTGCCTTCTGACCTAAAAACTCAGGGAGGTTCGACGTTTTTCCAGAAGGAGTTCCGCTCTGCCGCCACCACCAGATTCCACGAAATAGCACGAGAAACTCCGTTCTGGCACCCTGCCGGGACGGGGAATTGGAGGAGATCATCGCCATCATCATCACCATCGCTTCTCCATCGACCATCCATGTTTCCCCCATCTATGAGTGAGTAATCCCCCGTTGTAGGCTATGGGGATGGTAGGGATTGGATGAGATCGTTCATGTAATGGCATCAGATTGTTAGGGCATGGTGCCTAGTATCTTTTATTAGTGCTTTATGACTTTGTTGTGACTTGTTATGCTTAATGTTTGTCACTCGGGCCCGATTGCCATGATTTCAGATCTGAACATGTTATTGATTCATTATGATATTATTGTTTATGGTCTTATCTGCAAGTTGTATACACACATTGTTGTCCGGAACCAAAGGCCCCGAAGTGACAGAAATTGGGATAACCGGAGGGAATGGCTTTGATGTGAGGATCACATGTGTTCACGGAATGTTAATGCTTTGCTCCGGTGCTCTATTACAAGGAGCACCTTAATTGCCAGTTCCCTTGAGGCCCCACTGCAAACGGGCTGGCAGGACAAAAGATGTTGTGCAAGTTCTCATTGCGAGCACATATGACTATATATGGAACACATGCCTAGGATTATCTAGTACTTGGATGCTTTATCTTATTTATCTGCAATTGCCCTATGTTCTGATTGCTATGTGAATTGTCTTGTCCATGCAATGCCCGTCCATCCATCACTATGCCTACCGCACTCGAATCCTACTGTTTACTGCTATTGTTACTGCTGTCTTTACTTTACTATTGCTGCTGCTTTGCTATTCCTACTACAAAACTGTTGCTACTGATAAACTACCGTGAGCAAGATTGTTTCCAGGTGCAGCTGAATTGACAACTCAGTTGTTAAGGCCTATAAATATTCTTTGGCTCCCATTGTGTCGAATCAATAAATTGGGTTTCACTTCCCTCGAAAATACTGCGATACACCCCCTATACTTGTGGGTCATCATGACATAGGTGCTTCATTTCTAGAGCCGATACGTCCCATCGTGGTGACGCGCCCTTCCGTTCCCGCCTAGCTTTCTCGCCATTTCACATTATATCTAGGGTGGCCGCCATTGCCATCCACAAATCCACACCACCCTCTCTCACCATGGACAGCCCACACTAGGCCTATCTCACCCTCGAGGAGGTGGAGGCGCAGTGCGCCGAGCTACCTGGTGCCCCCGACTAGATGGGTGCTTGTTCGTCATGTGCCTCGAGGTTCCGCCTGCCAGACGGCCATCCCGGGCCACTACTACATCGAGCTCACTCTGGAACAACGAATGGATCCCAATTGGTGCCCCGATAACATTGCGGCCTGGAATGCCTCTTCGCCAATCAGCGGGAAAGAGAGCTCGCCAGGTACGAGGGCGATGACCCTCCTCCGGTGAACCACAACAAAGCTGGCTGGCGGGCGTGGTAGGCGAACCGGACTCTCGCCGGTGTGATGCGGCACATTGCCGAAGGAGATCACTCTTGCCTGTGGTACCCTCACTTTCAGCCACCACGGAGCTCAAGCAAGGGCACCAGCGGCCGTGGCCACAGCCAAACGAGACACCCTACCTTTGGGCATCCTGTCTTCGAGGCCGGAGTGGCGGGTGCCTCCGGAATACACTATGGCCGTGCGTCGCTTGGACGCACCAGCGACCTAGAAGAGTTCCCGGGGCAGCGCACGACCATGCACGCCTCTTTGTACCACGCGGAGGACGACACGGTGGCTTGCTGCAACAGTTGCGGCCGTCAATCTCCGCAGCTGATCGACGGTATCCACTACCCACTGCAAACCGGGGAAGGGCTGAGGTTTCAGCCGCGCACGCCAAGCGACGACGACGATCACAAAGTCATGTCTTATCGGATAAGGCATGATTATGACTAGTTTTTATTTTTCACACATGTAAAATTATCGCCGAATAAAATTGATATCCAATGGGTACGAGACCGGAGCATATGCCCTTCCAATTGGAGAACCCATACGGCGCCCTCCCATACAGGCCGGCCGCCTTATGGGGACGAGTGGAGGCCCATGCAGCATGGACTTTCAATGCAACGGACCAAAACCGAAAGACCAACGCGTCCCTGCCCCCTCACGTGCGCGTACAGCCGTGTTTAATTAACCCCGGCTCTAATTAGTCCCACACCGCTAACACACTAACATAAACACCAGCTTAAATAAGCGCGTCTCCGCCTATACGTTAGCCGGGCCTGGTTGCGCGCGCCTGTTACTCCAGCGTGGAGGGCTAAAGAGTTGATAATTGTTGTTAGTGGGCTAGAAGCCCGTGTGAAAGTCTCGTGCGTGCCTAAAAAAGGCCCCCTGAAAACCGCACACGGTAGTCTGCTCGGCAGAAATGATGTTCTCCGAGCCAGCCGGGCTTTGGCCGTCAGTTCGTGGCCTGAACAAGGCTTGGAGGGGCGTGTGAGTGGCCTGGGAGTGAATTCTCCCCAGTCCAAAGCCCGCACTCGATGGCATGAGTATGAGCCAAGGGGATTTATCTGACGGTTTCCACGTAGAACGAGCCCTTCATAATGTTCGGAAGGGTGAGCCGTTACACGGGCTTGCTTAAGTGATCGAAAGCCTGCTACGTGATGCATGCGGCTCGCTCACCCAACATCTCTTTTTTTAGTAGTGTGAATTCATAACGGATGCTCATTCTCAAACAAACAAAAAATGCTGCAAACTTTTCATCTCACACGACTAGCTAATAAATCTCCGTTCGGAACACATACATGAGGGTTTTATATCTCGTACGGCCCCTTCCATTTGTACATAGTACCTAGCGAAATAATCTCCACAATCAAAATACAATTAGTCTCCTTCCATTATGTTTCAAAATGGGTCAGTACTTTTCAAAGAAATCTCTAGACAACGTTCCCGCAATAGTTCTTTCGTAGCACCTGTGAAATTTGTTTATGCTAGAGAAAAAAAGACCTCCATGAATTTCTTTGTTCTCAACGAACCACCCCTAATTTGAAGGAATTAAGCCACCTTAATCACAGAAAACATTGAGAACAGTGCGCTTTATTGATCCATCAATCATAATATCATTACATATTTGCCTCACAGATACAATCTGGAGGAACACCACGCCACATGGCATCTACAAAAAACTCACGCTTCCTGGCTAAATTTATGCGCAACAATGTTAAGAATACGGTAAACATGATGAAAGGAGCATAGTTCAAAGGTTTCGGCCATAAACTTCGCATCTTCAATCACTATGCCACAAGCATAACGATTAACCAACGGCTCCCCAATACGTGTGATGACAGGCAAGCAATTAGAAGCGATCATCACCTTGGAGTAGCCTTGAGCAGCAGCAGAAGAAACAACACGGCGGACTATCAGAGCTTTCGCCATCATCAGACTAATCGTCTTATCATACCGCTCACCATTAGCAACGATTGAAGTCCCTGCATAATCGTGAACGATGATGCCAACACCCATCTGTCTTGTGGAAGCGAAAGTAGTTGCATCGACATTTACAAGCAAAGAACCTTCCAGCGGCGGAACCCATTTTTTTTGGTGTTGATGAAGAGGGCTCACGCATGTTGATCTTTGCAGCTACAAACTTTGGAGGCGTCATACCTTCACCTTCTCAGCATTTATTTCTAGCATCCTAGATAGTACTATGCCACATTGATACCATAATAATAGTGGATTCTAGCTCAGAGCACCGGTCAATAAAATTAAACGTCCAGATCCTTGGAGACGTGAAGGTCCTGCGATGAAGGTGTACCATGTGATCTGATTTCACTTCTTGCCAGACTTCGTTAGCAAAGGGACAAAACAGTAAGGCATGCTCAATAGTCTCATGCTGATTGCAGAAAGTACATGCATCTTGAGCTGGGGTATGATGCTTCTGGAGTTGGTGACCGCATGACACACGGTCGTGAGCAAATATCCATAGCGTAATCTTCATTTTACCATGTGGCTTATTTCCCAGAGTTTATTCCAAATCTTGGAATTAGTGATGACAACTGATGTTGAACCTTGGCTAGTTTTACTGCAGTCGATAGCCACCTAGTTATAGAAAGGGGAAGTACAATATTCGCTTAGTGATATGATTGGAATCTACAAAAACATCACTAGTCTCAAGGCTTTGGTATGTTTTACTTAATAATCATTGTAACCCGCGTGGTTTCGTGTTATAATGGTTGGACCAAGAGATTATTGTCGCTTTGTGGTTTCATGGGCTCTAGTAGCTAAGGATGTGACGCCCACAATTCTTATCACTATTAGATCATTTTACACATTAACGTGCTTAACTTTGTCTTTTATCCCATATGAATGCATAGCTGCAAGTGTATTTTCAATCCTGGCCTATCTCCATCCATTGAAAACAACCCAGAATACAAAGTAAACTGGAAAAGTCTCGTAAATGAAAAAAGGAATATTTTAGCAAATATTGTAGATATTCCTCAATTCCATATTGCAAGTGCTTCCCAAGGTTCGATAAACCTAGGTCTTTTCTAGGGAAAAAGCTACTATGCTACATCTGTAATCAGGATTAATCAACTCTTTTTCTGGCACCGTTGTCGAGGAAGTAATTTTGCTTTCCTGGCAAGGTTATTAGAGACCTTGTTAAAAAAGTTTTGTTTTTGCTTTTGTTTTAATTCTTGTTATTAGTTTACGTTTTTTGTCTATTTGAAAAACCAAAAAAAAATAGTTACATTTTGTCTCAATCTAAAAACACCAAAAATATAAGTATTATGGCACAAAAAAATCTTAGGGAATGTGCTACTCCCAATAATGATTTTATTTGTGCACCTATTATCCAGTCCGCTGTCACATCGAGAACTATGAGATGAAGCCTAAACTTTTGATCTTGGTTCAACAGAACCAGTTTGGAGGCTCAAGTGCTGAAGATTCAGGTTTACACTTAAATACATTTACTAAAATATACGATATGATGCGCATACAATATGTTGACCCCGATGTAGTTAAATTGCGTTTATTTTCTTTTTCACTTAGAGGAAAAGAAAAAGATTGTTTGCTAGTTTTTCCTAAAGGCACTATCACTTCATGGGAGGTATGTACTAACATTTTCATGACTAAGTTTTTCCCTCTAGCCAGACTATGCAATTTCGATCTAATATTACAGGTTTTAGACAAAAGATCGCGAGACACTAACACTTGCTTTGGAAAGGATGAAGGAAGACGTGATGAGTTGTCCTAGCCATGAAATGGTAGAGTGGTTAAATATTCACTTATTTTATAATACCCTTAACCCAATGTCTAAATTTATGTTTGACACTGCAGTCGGAGGCACATTCATGGGCAAACAAGTAAATGTTGCCAAGAAGCTTCTAGATGACATGCAAAGCAATCATGCCCAATGGCATGTAGAGAGATCCTCCTCAAGAAAGGCGAATGCAATCACGGAGGAGACTAGTGAAGAGCTTACTTCAAAGGTAGATGAGATTCTAAGTATCCTAAAGGGTAAGGAAACCCAAGTTAATGCCATCACCAACTCAAATATTGAGGAAGTAGATTTTGATAGCTCATAATCCTTAAACCCTGCATGGAAGAGCCAAAAATTTGGCTCGAACTTTCAAAAGCAACACACTAATCCTGTAGGTGCTCCAAACAACAACAACAACAACTATACTAATAGTAATGGAGCAAGTAATGGTAATCTCCCACTTGAAAGTTATTTCAAAGCTTTTATGCAAGCACAAATTGAGAAAAATAATATTCTTATTAAGAGTATCGAGAACCATGAATCAGTTATTGGTAAATTTTCTAACCAAGCAGTTGCTATTAAAAATGATGCTCAAGCTTTACAAGGAAGTACATATACCATGGAGGCACAATTGGGCAAAATAGTTGAGTCAAACTCTCATACTAGAAAGATTTGCCGGAAATCCCGAGCCAAATCTAGTTGAAGACCTCAAGATGATGAGGATTGAGAAATATGAGAAGCATGGAGAGCTAGACTATAGCAATTGAAAGGATACAGATGTTGCCTACAAGGGGGGTGAATAGGCGATTTAAAACTTTTACGAGAGGGGCTCAACAAAGGTGGAATTAAACTAGCGTTTACTTTGTCAAGCACAAATGTATAACAACTAGGGTTCACCTATGTGCACCAGCAACTTATGCTAAGCAAGACAAGCAACTATGTGATAGCAAGATATAGACTTCAAGCACGAAGGCTATCACAAAGTAAAGTGCATAAGTAAGAGCTCAGGTATAGAGATAACCGAGGCATGCATAGACGATGATGTATTACCGGGTTCCTCCCAACAATGGAGTACGTCTCGTTTGGAGAGGGGGTGGTATCAAACCACCAATGCCACAAAAGGCCTCCCTTGTTCTCCGATGAATCTCACCCAACAAGTTCGTTTCACCTCTTCCACTATACGGCAACCTTCGAGGTGGAAGCCTGCACCTTTACAACGAGTTCGGGGCACACATCCACAACTTAATTGGAGGATCCCAAATACAAGCAAGCTATAAAACAATCAAAGACAAGCTTATAAGAATCAAATCAACCAAAACAAGGCTTAGTGTTTCCAATGAAACCCTAGAGCAAGGGGCCCTCAAGTGAATGAGGGGGAAATGAAGATCTCTCTTGGTGAAGTTGTAGATCAAGGCCTCCTTCTTCGATTCCCCAAAGATCAGGGACTTTGGGTGGTTGGAGAGGGAGATCTTGGAGTTTTGGTGGCTCTCAAATGGTGTTCTTCTTTTTCTGGAACGAGAAGCTTGAGGTTGAAGAAGAGGTCCCCTATTTATAGGCCTACTGATTTCTGACCGTTTTCTAACTATTGGAGAAAAGTCAGACCAGAGACTCCGGCCTGCACACCAGAGACTCCAGTCTACACCGGAGATTTCGGCCCATCTCCGGACCAGCCTCCGGATCACCAAACAGAATGACCCAGCCCTTCTGTGGGCCAAGTGGACCGGAGACTCCGGTCCAACCACACCGGAGACTCCAGTCAGGGGCTTGGACCGGAGACTTCGGCCAGACCTCTGGACCTTGCTCCGGACCACCAATCTAGCTGACCATGGGCAATATCTTCGATCCACTCCGGAGGCTTGCGGAGAAACTCCGGACAACACCGGAGACTCCGGTCAGCACACACCGGAGACTCCGGTCCAAAAACCGAGAGAGGCAAACCTGATAGAAACAACAAAACTGTAATGATCATAACATTTGCATCCGGACTCCGATTGACCCGAAACCAATTTTGTTGGAAAGGGGGTGACAAGAGCATTTCATATATTATGATTTGAGATACCTATCTTGTTGAGAAACCAGAAAAACCTCCAAGATCAAAAACGTAATAAGGTATAAAGGGAAATCCGCTTTTGATGAACTAGAGCTTATTATGAATTACCACAAGCTCTAGAACCTCACATGGATAAGATCCAAATAACAGTCAATAAAGATGATGCCAAGAATACAAAGGTTTGGGCTCTCGCCGAAGGATATAATAAAGTTACTCACTCGAGAGCCCTCTTGATAGAACGGTTATCTATCTAATAAACCGGTCTCTCCAACACGAGACCGGTGACAAGAAAACCCTATCAAGAACATACCTTTGCCTTGCGCATATTCCACTTGAGCTTGATGATGACGATCTTCTCCACCTCAAGATGGAACACCTTTCTTGATTGCGCTAGCTTGGTGAAGACTTGCAGATTTCTCTCCATACTCCACTATGATAGAGCTTCTCTCTTGGGCATTCCATCTTTCCATATCCATGATCATCATAGGATGGCAAGCTTCAAGCAAATGATCTCTTCGAGATGGCTCATCTTGAACTTGCACATCATTTCTTCTTTCTTCATTATGTTGGTGACTTGAAGGCACATAAGAGATATCACTCCAACTTTAGTCTTCAAGACACACTTGCTATAGGCTCAACTCTCACTTGACCAATCTCCAGATCACTCATTGGAACCTTGGTCAACACTTAATCTTCTTCATTTTCTTCTTCTCCCAACCTTGAAGCCAACAAATGGTTCAAGCATTTCCTATGGACAAATCCTACAAGTAAAACTCAATGCAAACATAAGACCATAAAGATTGTCATTAATTACCAAAACCACACATGGGGGCACCCATGCACTTTCAGCAATGCTCCATCTTCGGATTATACCGTGGAAGATCTTGTGAAGATGATCACCGTGAAGAATCCTGGTATTGAAGGAGGAAACAGTGCCATGTACCAACATTTTATTCAATAAGTAGCATTCAAGGTACGATGAGCTCGAAATGCAATATAATAAACTAGCTGACAAGCTTCAACCAAAACTTTATGATATCTTTGAGCCTACTATTAAAATTCATATTGCAGTTAATGAGATTGCTGCACTTTGTGATCTTGGTGCAAGTGTCTCGACAATTTCTATAAGTTTATTTGAAAAACTTAACCTTGGTCCATTTAAAACTACTGAATTAAGATTCCATTTAGCAGATTCAACTTATAAACAAATTGTGGGAGTCAAAGAGAATATTGTTGTAGAAATCAAAGGATGTCCCACGCTAATTGATCTTGTTATAGTGGACATGACTGAAGATCATATAACACCTATAATTTTAGGAAGGCCATTTTTAAATACTATTAAAGACTTAATCAATTTGCATGAAGGGAATGTTAGAATAGGACTACCACCTAGAGAACTATGTATAGTCCACTTGCCTACAAATAAAAAGGCCAAACCTAATGAAGATGGGATCATTACAATAAAAGACAACTATTTTGGAGTGGGTGTTTCACTTCCAAAACCAAAATGATCACCATTTTTGTCAAGCTAATTAACCTTAACTAGAAAGCCATCATGGGAGGCAACCCATGTGAAATAAAATGTGAAATAGAAGTTTTTAATTGTGTTATTGTTAGTTTTGTTTTTGTTTGTTTTGTTTTTATTTCTAATAAAGAGTGTTCAAAAGGTCCACTGAAGAGAGGAGAAGAAAAAAAGGTAATATTTCCCTTAATATTATACACTAAAGCGCAGTTATTTAAGTACTAGTATAGTGTTGTACTTCTACTATCATTTTTAAGATATAATTGATGTGCAAAGGCATGTGAAAAAGATGCAATGAAAAAATCAAGTTTTGTAGACTCCAAAGATCATAACGACCACCAGTACCATGGGAGGACACCATACCATGCGCCCGTACCACATCTCAGCCGAAGAAATGAAGGTTTGCAAATTTTTTCCAAGGGTAGTGAGCTCGTAACGAGCATCGGTACGGTGGGATGCGGTCGTACTGCGCGCCCGTACCATGTTTAGATCAAAGTTCGCAAAACTCCAAGAAATTACTGCACACATAACGACCATCAGTACGGTGGTTCATGACCATACCACACTCCCGCACTAATTGGGTCGCCTAGATCCGAACGGATCCTAAGGCAACCTTGCTCACTATGGGTGGGCTACGATTGTCGGGACCATACTGCACGCCCGTACTGACTGTTCGGCCACGATTTTTACCTAGGGAAGAGGTAAACCTAAAATCTAAACTCTTATATTCTCTTTCGTGTTCCTTCAAACTTCAAACCACCTCCATTGGATCTTCATCTCTACTTGTTTTTATTCAGTTATCCTCTCACCATCAATTTAAGGTACGTTTTTCCTCCGTTCCCCAACTTATTTGCAACAAAACTATGCCCTAGATTTTGCCATTATAAATCTAGACTTAGGTCTTGTTTTGAACATATTATCTTATTGAGCATGTTTAGTTTTGTTATTTAGAGGATATTCTTTTGTAGAATGTGTAGAGGAGTAATCCATGCTTATTTCTATTAGATTAAAATTTTATTTAAAGAAAGTTTTTAATTAGTGAAAGTTTTAAATTTTAGATGAACACAAGGAGCCATTCACGCGCGGTGGCGGCGCAACCCATGCCATCAATTGAAGGACTAACCCCTGCAACACTCAACATCGAGTTCACCGAAGACTTTCATTGCAACCTTTTCAACCATCTCAAGAAAAGTGACATCAAGTCCACCAAATGGGTGTGCCCTCATATTTTGAACCAACTAGGCCTTCGTCGTGATTTTTTTATTTTTGCAACAATGTTGGTTTGCTTGAATTGTTTTTTAGGAGGCCGCCACCTATCACCGCTTGACACTCGAGTTTTTTAGCACCTTGAAGCATACGGTGGGTCCATTATACTGCTCTGAGGAGGACAAACTTGGAGCCGATAGGATCTCTTTCCGTTTGATGAACTACGAGTATGACTTATATTTTGATGATTGGTGTCACTTTTTTGGGTTTTCCAACAACATCACCGACATCTGCTCCAATTTTTTCACACTAAGTCCTACCCCTAACTACTATTTCAATAAGATGAGAATTTCCAATCATATCCCAAAGGGGAATCAAATTGAGTGTCCTGCAGTCCTGTATTTGTCCTATGTTATTGCTAACACCCTGCAGGCCCGTGGTGAGTTTACAAGAGTCAATGAGGAGGACATGATGATCCTCACAAAATTTGCCATTCCCATTTGTGACTTAACGCCAAATTTGGGCGCTCTTCTAGTGATTTATTTGAAGTACCAAGCTCTTCAAACTCGTGGATCCATATGTGGAGGAGGAGTCATCAATGTTCTTGCCTGAACACTCCATCTCAATGTAAGTAACTTACAACCATTGGAAGGTGTTCGCCATCTCGGTTTTGCTACTCTAAATGCACGTGGCATGGTTAGAAGAATTCATAGTAGGTATTACTTTGATATACCTGGAGATGATCATTTGATCGTTGCTCCTTTGCATAACAGTCTATTCTCTATCGAAAATGGATGCCTGCATTATGATGCATAGGTTGAGGCAACCCTACCACCACAAGTTCAACCACAAGGAGAAGAATAAGTAGAAGAAGAGCAAGAAGGACCCGAACGAGAGCATCAGTCACCGAACTACTACACCACATATGCGGACATATACGCGTGATGTCTATGCACTTCTATTCTTGTAGACAGTTTTTGGGCCTCCAAGTGTAGAGGTTTGTAGAACAGAAGCAAGTTTCCCTTAAGTGGATTACCCAAGGTTTATCAAACTCAGGGAGGAAGTGGTCAAAGGTATCCCTCTCAAGCAACCCTGCAATCAAGATACAAGAAGTCTCTTGTGTCCCCAACACACCCAATACACTTGTCAGGTGTATAGGTGCAGTAGTTCAGTGAAGAGATAGTGAAATACAAGTGGTATAGATAATTATAAGTGGTAACGGTGATAGAAGATAGCTTGATGGCGTGGAAAAGACTAAAGTAAAACTAAAATAAAGATAGAAGCAAGCAAACATGTAATAGATCTAATAGCAAACGGTGTTTCAGTGCTTAGAAACAAGGCCTAGGTATCATACTTTCACTAGTGAACACTCTCATATAAATATCTTCTCTTTATGATACTACTCTTAACTACTCTCCGGTTGGACACTCTAATCGATGGTAGGGCTATAACAGCACACCTCAAAGTTCATCTTTCCCATCTAGATAACCCCACACTGTCACCTTGAGTACTAGATGAGTCCAACAAACACCACAATTTCATAAAGACATCCAACTCCAAATATAACTCATAACAAGTATTTGTAATATCTAGCCTAAGTGCCACCATGGTGTGCACACTGTCACTTTCACACACATGGGGAGAGCAGAGATCTATTAAAGCACTTGAAAAGCAAGGTAGATCTACTTGATTACAAAGCTCATGATCACAATATGATCATGCATAGAGAGAGATGAACACATAGCTACCGGTAGAACCCTCAGCCTCGAGAGAGAACTATTCCCTCCTCATTATGGGAATCAGCAATGGTGATGGAGATGGCGGTGGAGATCGATGGAGATGGCTCCGAGGGCACTTCCCTGTCCCGACAGGGTGTCGAAACAGAGACTTTCTGTCCCCCGAATCTCCCCTTCGGTGGCGGTGGTGCTGCGGAACTTTTCGTGGATTTCTGATTGACGATTTAGGGTGTTTGCATCGGGAGGATCTTATAGGCGAAAGGGCAAGGTCGGTGGAGGCTGGAGGGGCCCACACCACCTGGTGGCGCGACCAAGGGGGACCCGTGCCACCCTATGGTGTGGTTGGCCCCTGGCCCTCTCCGTCTCGTTTTCTGGTTCCGTGTCCCCCTCGGTGAAATATTGACTTTGGCTTTTGCCCCATCCAATTTCGAGAATATTCATTTTCTGACTTTCTGGAACCAAAAACAGTAGAAAACAGGCAACTGACACCGTGGAATCTTGTTAATAGGTTAGTCCTAGAAAGTCTATGAAAAGTACTCCAAAGTGTGGACAAAACATAAGAAAGTAGATAAAACCAAGCATGGAACATCAAAAATTATGGATACATTTGCAATGTATCAACATCCCCAAGCTTAACTCCAGCTCGTCCTCGAGTAGGTAGGTGATAAAAAGAAAGAATAATTTTTGAGGTGACATGCACCATCATAAACTTGATTAAAATATTTGTAAAACATTCAAAGCTGGGATCATAGTACTTCACTCATAACATGAAAGACAAAGTTCTAGCAATAAGGTAAAGAAACTATGTTGCAACATGAAAAGGCATAAACAAAAGATTCATGAATAACAATGCTTTGCAAGAAGTTTGTTTGTTTCACATAAAAAACATAGCATAATGGTATTCAGCTTGTCCCTTATAGAGTAGCAAACATAAATGCATAGGACACCTTCAAAGTTCATAAGAGTGACTAGATACAAATAGTTTAAAACAAGCAATATCAAGGTATGCATCAATCAACAAGTCTTGGGACAATGCACATAGAACTAAGAATGGCCACTATGCTCTCAAAGTAGGTGCATAAAGATAGAAGGTGGAGACTCAATATGTAAGTGGAAGAAAAGCCTTCATAGAAGGAAGCAGAGATTCAAGTTTCATAAAGAGCTTCCAAAAATTATGGTACTTATAGATTTCAGCTCTCATTGCCCCTATCATAAGCATCTTGAAGGTGATTAAGGTTAAAGTGAACAAACTATGGTGTATATGCTTGACAAAGTATAAGTTGGAAATCTCATGTCCCTTGAATACGAGGGCCGCTCCTCATACTACTCAAGTTTATTCACGGGTAAGTTCTTGTCATCGTAAGTACATGTGTATCATAGAGAACCGCCAACGGGGTACCCCTTGCCCGATGATACGGAAGAATCCCCATATCAAAATGACAAGGCAAGCAGACAACGAGCATCTCAGCAATCTTCTTATTTACCATGGGAATATGGTGCTTTTTTCTCTCTTTCCTCTTTTCATAATCTCATTTTTTTTCTTTTTCTCTTTTTCTCAATATGGGACTCTTTTTTTATAAGAAGAATGCTTCATAGACAGCTCATTATGGTTACGCTGCAGGTTTCCACCATGTCAACATGGATTAGACCAGCGGCCCAAGCGTTTCTCTAACACATATACATAACTCCATGGATTTACAAGCTCCCCTTTCATTTCACACCGACGACATCCATAGACAAAAGAGCATGATATCAACTAGGTACAAAGTACCCGTGCAATGTTGAAAGCGTTCCCCATGATAGCATGGTTCTGCTAATCCCTAATGTATAAGTGCAAGCATATACAACATAGACGACACAATGGTTCAAGTTTATTAAGGGGAAGAAAAGTAAAGTGTGCCATCAAGTTCGTGAGAGCTTTAATCACTAGTTTTCTCATAACAAGTTTAATTTGGAAGGTAAAAAAAAGCATGAATATACTTGGAATAGCATATGCTAGTAGGTAGGTATGGTGGACTCTTATGAATAACTTGGTTTAGGAGTTGGATGCATGAGTGGAACTCATACTTGGTTGTGGAGGCTAGCAAAAGACTGGGAGCCACAAACTAAGAGAGCAATAATGGCCATAATCAATGCAGAGCGACCAAACATCATTGATCAAAGCATAAAGTGATACTACAAGTTGAAAACTAAAGGATCTTAAACGCTTATGGTGACTTGAGATAGTCATAACATGGTGTGAGCATGCGCTAAGTCAACCCAAATAAAGCATCAAAGGAGAATACCACTATACTATGCTTTAATATGCTAAATCAACACATGATTCATCCAAGGCACATTAATCAATCTCAATTGTTTATAACAAGTCATGCTACAGCAAAAATCAGTAAGCATAAATGCAAAACAATATGAAGCATGACATGATAAAGTTTAAGTCATAGTCAAAACCAAGCTCCTTTTTACCACTTAAGCATGAACTTTCCTACTCTTTTGCAATCCAAATCAACCTATTTGAAACAACTCACAAAGATAATAGTAAATAAAGATCAGTGAGCTTGTCTCACAAATCAACAAAGAAGAACTAAAAAGTTCTAAGCTGAAAGCACAATAAAACTAAGGCTAAACACAGTGCTAGCAAAAGAGAACACTCACAAAACAATAAGAATGAAAACTAGAGTGTTCTAGGCCATGAATAACAGGGTGTGTCTCTCTCGAAAATAAGTGTGTTGGGATCCAACCAACTTATTTAAGCAACCCAAACAAAATAAAACTAAAAAAACAAAGACGCTCCAAGAACAACACAACAGTGCATGTAACAATAAAAACGAAGTGTCTAGAAAGACCTGAGATTTTTATTAATGAAGAAGGGGATGCCTTGGGAATCCCCAAGCTTTGACGCTTGTACCTCTTGAATATTTCTTGGGGTGACACGGGGTGGCATCCCAAAGCTTGAGCTTTTGTCCATTCTTCATCTTATTACATCATTCTTCCCTTACACCTGAAAATTTTCCTTCATACAAAACTTCACACAATCTTTATTAGCAACATTAGTGTACTCAAGATAATAAGTCTTTGGGTTCAGTTCCAACACCAATAAAACTTCTATTGAAACACAAGCTACTGTAGCACTTACCTTTAAAAACTCAATTCCCCAAAGAGAACCCAAAAAAGAATCAACAAGAAGCAAATGCAAATAATGGCAGAAATTTGTCAAAACAGACCAGCAGGTAAAAACCAATTTTTTCGAAGACCTTCTGTTGCTCAAATAGAAAAGTGTTGAACTAACGAAAGTTGGATAACAACCTGGGGCAGAAACACAAAAATTCACGACTGAAAACAACGTATAGAGATTTTACACGAATTTTAACAGTGAAGCACAAAAATCTGTTTTGGGACAACAACTTTCCCAAGCATTACTTCTCTCTCATTAGAGGTTACTCTTGGCACAAAAAGAAAATAAAAAGGATAAGAAGCGGTTATTACAGAGGTAATAACTTCCAAGACTCAACTAAAACTTTTGGGTTATCTCCCAATAAGTACTTTTCTTTAACGCCTTTAAGTTAGGCATGATAGTTTGACAAGATGCTCACGTAAGAAATATGAATTGAAGTAAAAGAGAGCATCAAGAAGAAAATTCAAAACATATTTAAGTCTAACCCACTTCCTATGCATAGGAATCTTGTAAAGAAACAAGTCATGAAAGCACAAAGCAACAAGCATAGTAAAGAAAAACAAGTGCAACTTCAAGACTTTCAACATAAAGAGGGGAAACTTAATATTATTGAGATGCATAAAACAATGTTTCCCTCTCTCATAATAACTTTCAGTAGCATCATGAATAAAATTAACAATATAACTATCACATAAAACATTCTTATCATGAGCCACATGCATAAAAGAATTAATACTCTCCACATAAACATAGTCATTCTTATTAATTATGGTGGGAGAAAATTCAACAAAATAGCTATCATTATTATTCTCATCACTATAATCATCAAATATCGGAGGCATATTGTAGTCATAATTAATTTCCTCCTCAACAGTAGGTGGACTTAAAATATCATATTCATCATTGTAATCATCATATATTGGAGGTTTGGTATCATCATAAGCAATAGAATATCTATCTTCCAAAACTGGGGAACTAAAAAGATCATTTTCATAAAAACTAGCTTCCCCAAGCTTAGGATTTTCCATAGCATTAGCAATAATGGTGTCCAAAGAATTCATACTAACAACATTGCTATTAGCATGCAAATAAAGTTCCATAGGTTTTTTAATTTTCTCCTCAAACACTTCATGTCCTAACTCAAGATAAATACTATAAAGATCTCTAATTTTGTTGTTGTTTTCCATTAAGCCTAACTAGTGAAAATAAAAACAAGAAACAAAAAGATATAATTGTAGAATCTAAAGGGAATAACTTCGAGCACTCAAACACCAGCAACAGTGCTACAAGATACCTTAGTAGCCAGAGGATGTGAGTACCTTTTACCTTACCTCCCCGACAACGGCGCCAAAAAATAGGCGTTTGTCGTGGGAGGTTCTTCTTCTTTAATCATCCGGTGTGAATACATTTTACCTTACCTCCCCGGCAACGGCGCCAGAAAATAGGCGTCTGCTGTGGGAGGTTCTTCTTCTTTAATCCTCTGGTGTGAATACCTTTTACCTTTCTTCCCCGGCAATGGCACCAGAAAATAGCTTGATGTCTATGCACTTCTATTCTTGTAGAAAGTTGTTGGGCCTCCAAGTGCAGAGGTTTGTAGAATAGCAGCAAGTTTCCCTTAAGTGGATTACCCAAGGTTTATCGAACTTAGGGAGGAAGTGGTCAAAGGTATCCCTCTCAAGCAACCCTGGAATCAAGATACAAGAAGTCTCTTGTGTCCCCAACACACCCAATACACTTGTCAGGTGTATAGGTGCAGTAGTTCAGTGAAGAGATAGTGAAATACAAGTGGTATAGATAATTATAAGTGGTAACGGTGATAGAAGATAGCTTGATGGCGTGGAAAAGACTAAAGTAAAACTAAAATAAAGATAGAAGCAAGCAAACATGTAATAGATCTAATAGCAAACGGTGTTTCAGTGCTTAGAAACAAGGCCTAGGTATCATACTTTCACTAGTGAACACTCTCATATAAATATCTTCAATTTATGATACTACTCTTAACTACTCTCCGGTTGGACACTCTAATCGATGGTAGGGCTATAACAGCACACCTCAAAGTTCATATTTCCCATCTAGATAACCCCACACTGTCACCTTGAGTACTAGATGAGTCCAGCAAACACCACAATTTCATAAAGACATCCAACTCCAAATATAACTCATAACAAGTATTTGTAATATCTAGCCTAAGTGCCACCATGGTGTGCACACTGTCACTTTCACACACATGGGGAGAGCAGAGATCTATTAAAGCACTTGAAAAGCAAGGTAGATCTACTTGATTACAAAGCTCATGATCACAATATGATCATGCATAGAGAGAGATGAACACATAGCTACCGGTAGAACCCTCAGCCTCGAGAGAGAACTATTCCCTCCTCATTATGGGAATCAGCAATGGTGATGGAGATGGCGGTGGAGATCGATGGAGATGGCTCCGAGGGCACTTCCCTGTCCCGACAGGGTGTCGAAACAGAGACTTTCTGTCCCCCGAATCTTCCCTTTAGTGGCGGCGGCGCTGCAGAACTTTTCATGGATTTCTGATTGACAATTTAGGGTTTTTGCATCAGGAGGATCTTATAGGCGAAAGGGCAAGGTCAGTGGAGGCCGGAGGGGCCCACACCACCTGGTGGCGTGGCCAAGGGGGACCCGCGCCACCCTATGGTGTGGCTGGCCCCTGGACCCTCTCTGTCTCGTCTTCTGGCTCCGTGCCCCCCTGGTGAAATATTGACTTTGGCTTTTGTCCCGTCCAATTCCGAGAATATTCATTTTCTGACTTTTTGGAACCAAAAACAGCAGAAAACAGGCAACTGGCACTGTGGCATCTTGTTAATAGGTTAGTCTCAGAAAGGCTATGAAAAGTACTCCAAAGTGTGGACAAAACATAAGAAAGTATATAAAACCAAGCATGGAACATCAAAAATTGTGGATACATTTGCAATGTATCAACGCGCTCGAAGGAAACATTAATAACATGAAAAACCTTGCCATCAACCTTGAGACTCCACCGCAAACCTCTCAACCTGGTTCACCAATTGGAGCAGCCAATGGAATTTGGGAGATTATCCTCCATCACGATAATGAGCAACAAGAGGGCTTGCAAAATACTAAGTTTGGGTATGTGTTCCCTAAGAAAAATATTTGTGTAATAATGAGGTTGTACTATAGCTCCTAGTGAGCTTTGAAACTGATGGGGTTTGTTGCATAGAAAACAAAAAAGTCCCTACAGTTGCAACTACCAAGATCGAATCTAGGCGAGACTTGTAATGGTTTCATATGGACTCACCCTCGAAGACCGTAAACAGAGATAACATTCATGCGAAGAAATGTGGCTGATGTAGAGTGTACACGGCCATCCTCAAGGACGTGGTGACCAACGCCACAAGTCCAGCGCCTCTATAATCGGTCACACGTACTGTGTGCTGACGACTTCCATCCCTCTCTCCAGCTTGGCAGCGGAAGTAGCGGATCCTCAGGAACTCCACCGACACTTCGACATGGTAGTGGTGGTGTAGGAGAAGATTTTGAGCAGGGCTTTGCCTAAGTTCCATACTCGTGATAGTGGACAAGCTAGCAAGGGGGACAAGATGCTAACCAAAGGGCATATGAGAGGAATGGAGAGGTGAGTGAGGGAGACAAGCTCCACCCCTCCTTTTATTAGGGAAGGGGCAGCCCCCAAGGGGCTTGGAGCATGGGGTGGTGTGCCCTCACCTCTCCCCTCTTGATTTCAAGTGGACTCCCCACTCACAAAAAATCAAGAGCCACTTTCTTCCATTTAATTTCCACTCAAAAATCAAGATTCATTCCATTAAAAACACTTTTAGTTCACTTGATTTAATGCCACTCATTTAATGAACACTTCATTTAATGAGTACTTCATTTAATGAACACATTAACAATTCAATCCCCGGTAATATTCCGATACACTGCAACTATTCTGGCAGATTTATCAGAAAAATTCCTGCTCTGTCCAGGATTTTCTCTAGTGTTCCCTATCCACTCAAATGCGTCGACTACCCTTAAGTTTGTCTCCCTACGAGATCGTGAATTGTGTGGACATGATCGAGACTCTCTCCAATGGTCTAAGGATTAGAGTTACTTCGAATGACGTTATAGCAATGTAAACATAATTGCATGATCGTGTTACTATACTTTGGGAGATTGTTCATCAGATCATTCCACATATGTTATGAACTTGTTATTAACAACATCCAATGTCATGATCAGGAAACCTTGATCATCTGTTAATCAATAAGCGAGTGTAATGAGATGCATTACTAGGAACCTTTTATTTGTTTATTAAACACACATGTATTAATGTTTCCGGTTAACACAATTATATCATTAGAAATAAAAATTATAATAAACATGGAATAAGATAATAACCACTTTATTATTGCCTCTCGGGGATATTCCTTTCAGTATCCCACTTGCAGTAGAGTCAATAATATAGTTTGAAAAACTTGCACATTCAACACCTATATGGCTTTCTGGTGTTGTATATATGCGTTTGTTAGTGGTAAACATAATCTCTAGATTTCGCTTTCAGGTTCGTGTGTATTTGCATGTATTTGCGTTTCTACACATCACTCATTCTCAAATTATATTGCATTGTATAAATTTGGTCCTTTGGTGAGCCCTTAGTTCCTTGGGGTTTTAAAACATGTTGATACTATTGTCATACAATAGATCTTCATAGTATTACCCCCTTTGGAACTACACCTAGTTTGATTAACAAACTTCTTGACACAAATGCCTTCATATGCTGCTACTAGAGCAGTCTTATACTTAGGCTTTCGTTGTAGTATCCACCACAATACTTAACCTTTTGGAACTCATCCAAATCTATCATGGAACTTTCTTCCATCAAATCGTGCCACCTTAACCCATAGCCTAAATTGAGATAAACTTAACTTGTATCTTGTGACAAAACTAGTACCAATGTAACATCTTACATTGAACTATCAGTTTAGTACCAATGTAATACTTTATAATGAACTATTTGTCACTTCTACATACAAAATATATTCTTAGTTCTTCCAAAGATCATAAGAATATCCTTACTATCATCCAACGATCATCTTATGAGTCACCCTAGTATATGCTCATAACATTTAGAGCATAGGACATATCTGGATATGTACATATCATAGTATGATTGATTAAGATATTCATGTGATTTTACTCACCAAGTGTCAAAATACTTGAATCTCGTTTATCAAGATATTCATGTGATTTTACTCACTAAATGTCAAAACACTGAATCTCGTTTATCAAGATATTCATGTGATTTTACTCACCAAGTGTCAATACACTTGAATCTTGATTCAACCTTTTCCATGTGGCAAGAACCTTTCTCGTTGTTTCCATATTAAACTCATTCAATATTTCATCTATGTAAATTTGACATAATCATATTAGCGTCTCAATCTATCCAAATAGACTTTGATGTCTAATATTCTAGTTTTACCTAAATCTTTCATTGAAATCTAATTTTAGTGAAATCCTTAACTTGTGTCAATAAAAGATACATCATTTCCAATCAACAATATGTCTTATACATAATGTATTAGAAACATGTCTCAGTGCTCCCACTTAATTTCTTGCAAATGCGAGCATCTTCATCGTCCCTGATTAAATTAAACATTTTAACATTTTCATCACGGTGAAGATTCCAACTCCGCTATGCTTTCATCAACTATTAAAGTTTGCATGCCTTTTAGCATCCTTTGATTTAACAAAACCCCTCGGACTATGTCACATACACATCCTAGGTAACCATTCTATTAGAAGAACATTGTTTTGTTTGTTCAACTAGCATATACAACAATTGACATATGTAGTGGTTGGTACATCATACATTGCAAATGTATCTATAATTTTTGATGCTCCATGCTTAGTTTTATCCACTTTCTTGTGTTTTGTCCACACTTTGGAGTACTTTTCATATGATTTCTTGGACTAACCTATTAATAAGTGCCACAGTGCCAGCTGCCTGTTTTTTGCTATTTTTGGTTCCAGGAAAGTCAGAAAATGAATATTCTCGAAATTGGACGGGACAAAGGCCAAAGTGCCTATTTTTCCAGAAGACTCACGGAGCCAGAATACGAGACGGAGGAGGGCTTGGGGCTGGCCACACCCCCCTAGGCGTGGGCTGGGCCTGGCCATGCCAGGGCATGGTGTGGTGGCCCCAGGCACCCCCTCGGTCTCCCTCTTCGCCTATAAGAAGCCTTCTGACCTAAAAACTTCAGGGGGTTCGACGTTTTTCCACGAAAAGTTCCGCTGTGCCACCGCCACCGAAGGGGAGATTCGGGGGACAGAAAGTCTCTGTTCTGGCACCCTGCCGGGATGGGGAAGTGCCCCCGGAGCCATCTCCATCGATCTCCACCATCATCTTCATCGACCATCCATGTTTCCCCCATCTATGAGTGAGTAATCCCCCGCTATAGGCTATGGGGATGGTAGGGATTGGATGAGATCGTTTATGTAATGGCATCAGATTGTTAGGGCATGGTGCCTAGTATCTTTTATTAGTGCTTTGCGACTTGTTGTGCTTAATGCTTGTCACTAGGGCCCAAGTGCCATGGTTTCAGATCTGAACATGTTATTGATTCATTATGATAGTATTGTTTCTGGTCTTATCTACAAGTTGTATACACACGTTTTTGTCCGAAACCTATGGCCCCGAAGTGACAGAAATCGGGATAACCAGAAGGGAAAGGCTTTGATGTGAGGATCACATGTGTTCATGAAGTGTTAATGCTTTGCTCCGGTGCTCTATTAAAAGGAGCACCTTAATTGAAAGTAGTTCCCTAGAGGCCCCGCTGCAAACGGGCTAGCAGGACAAAAGATGTTGTGCAAGTTCTCATTGCGAGCACGTATGACTATATATGGAACACATGCCTAGGATTGTCTAGTACTTGGGTGCTTTATCTTATTTATCTGTAATTTCCCTTTGTTCTGATTGCTATGTGGATTGTCTTATCCATGCAACACCCGTCCATCCATCCCTATGCCTACCGCACTCGAATCCCACTGTTTACTGCTTTTGTTACTACTGTCTTTGTTTTGCTACTGCTGTTACTTTTCTATTCCTACTACAAAACTGTTGCTACTGATAAACTGCTGTGAGCAAGATTGTTTCCAGGTGCAGCTGAATTGACAACTCAGTTATTAAGGCTTATAAATATTCTTTGGCTCCCCTTGTGTCGAATCAATAAATTGGGTTTCACTTCCCTCGAAAATACTGCGATACACCCCCTATACTTGTGGGTCATCAAGACTATTTTCTGGCGCCGTTGCCGGGGAGCATAGCTTTATTTATCAAGTTCACTTGGATTCACTATTGTTCAAGCTAAGTTTATCTTCTCCTTGTTTGCTTGTTTCTTTATCAAAAATACAAAAAAATTAGTTCCTACTCTAGTTGTTATTTTCGTTGGTCTGTTATTGTCTTGCTTTATCATGCTTGATGTCAATGGTTGGTTTCTTTGAAACTGAATCTTATTGGCAAGGTGGGTTCACAGAAGATCAAAAGGATTATTATAAGGAACACCGCTTGTCACAAAAAGGGAAACACTTATGGGAACAAATTGATAGATTGTATAGCATTGCTAGAAATGTGTGCTCTACTTATAATGTTACTTATTGCTATGATGAATCTCGTTGCAGAAAGAGGTATAAACACCTCCCTTTTCAATGTGAGTATAATGATAATGATACCATATCTTCCTATGCTAAAGGAATTTATGACTTTTATGATGCGGAACAAATTGAAGAATTTATTGCTTGGAAGGGTGCTTTTGAACTTGCTAGTTTGCTTGAAAATATTGATGATTCACCTTACAAATATGAGGTGTATGGTATACTTAAATTTTGCTTTGATAATTACAAGTATGAAAATGGCTATATTCTTGAATATTTTAATAGATGCTTTCCACACATGGAAGAGACTAATGCCGTGCAGGATCCTATGGAAGAAGAAATTGATGAACCTGAAATCTCATTAGATGAAAAAGAGGAGGAGAGTGATGAACAAAAGGAGGAAGAATGGATTAGATACCCATGCCTACCTTCTAATGAGAGTAACTCTTTATCCCTTACATTATTTGATTGTCCCCCTTGCTTACTAAAGGAGAATGAATGTTATGTTCCTAAGGTTTCTCTTGAAAATGTTTATAATAAAGCTCTAGCGCTTGTACATCATGAAGAGCATGCTTTATGTGATAGTTATATTGTTGAGTTTCTTCATGAGGCTACTAAAAATTGTTATGAGAGAGGAAAATATGGTTGTGGAAGTTTTCATGGTATTGAAACACCTCTCTATGTGCTGAAAGTTTTGAAATTACTCTTGTTTTATCTTCCTATGCTTGTCACTTTGTTCTTTGTGAATTTATTTGCATACACGATTCCTATGCATAGGAAGTGGGTTAGACTTAAATGTGTTTTGGATTTGCTTCTTGATGCTCTCTTTTACTTCACTTCCTATTTCTTATGAGAGCATCCTCTCAAACTTTTATGCCTGAAGATGATAATATGTCTATTATTCTTAGGAGACCTTTTCTTAAATACTGCAGGAGTTGTTATTAATTATAATCAAGGGAAGGTGACCTTCAATGTTAATGACAAGGAACACATTGTCTATTTCCTCAAGAAGATTGAAAGGACTTATGGTTTGAATTCAATTGAACATGTTGAGGGCATTCAAGTTGGAGAAATATATTGTCCCATACCAAGAGAAAAATTTGAAACGATTATGATTGGGACCATTGCTATCAAGGTTGAGGTAACATAATCATTAGTGGAATACAAAGTTTTGTCTCATATGAAATTGTTTTGGTAGCAAGACCTGATCAACCTTGTTAACAAAAGGATTTCATTGAACAAAACAATGTTTTCACTATGATTATTTATGTTTACTTCTATTCTATCCATTCTAGTTTTTGCTTATGCCTAACTTAAAGGCATTAAAGAAAAGTACTTATTGGGAGATAACCCAAAAGTTTTAGATGAGTCTTGGAAGTTATTACCTCAGTAATAACCGCTCTTTATCCTTTTTATTTGCTTTTTGTGCCAAGAGTAACCTCTAATGAGAGAGAAGTAATGATTTGGAAAGTTGATGTCCCGAAACAGATTTCTGTGCTTCACCGTAAAAATTCGTGTAAAATCTCTGAACGTCTTTTTGAGGCGTGAATGTTTGTGCTTCTGACCCAGGTTGTTATCTAACTTTCTTTAGTTCAACACTTTTTTATTTGAGCAACAGAGGGTCTTCGAAAAAATTTGTCTTTACCTGCTGGTCTGTTTTGACAGATTTCTGACATTTCCTGCATTTGCTTCTTGTTGGTTCCTTCTTGAGTTCTTTTGGGGAATTGAGCTTTTTGAGGTAAGTTATACAGTAGCTAGTGTTTTAATGGAAGTTTATTGTTGTTAGAACTAAACCTTAATACTTATTTATCTTGAGTGCACTAATGTTGCTAATAAAGATTGTGTGAAGTTTTGTATGAAGGAAAAATTTCAGGTGTATGGAAGGAATGAGTAATGAGATAAAGGATGGACTAAAGCTCAAGCTTGGGGATGCCACACGTGTCACCCCAAGAAATATCCAAGAAGTACAAGCGTCAAAGCTTGGGGATGCCCAAGGCATCCCCTTCTTCATCAATAAAAATCTTAGGTTTCTTTCAACCACTTCATTTTTATTGTTTCATGCACAGTTGTGTTGTTCTTGGAGCGTCTTCTTTTTCGTTTTTGTTTTGGTTTTTAGTTTGTGTGGTTTGCTTAGTTTGCTGAATAAATTGGTTGGACCTCCCCTTTCATATATCGGTGTTTAAATAGTTTGGTTTGGTTTGGTTTGGAAAAGAGTAGGAAAGCTCATACTTAAGTGGTAAAGAGAGCTTGTTTTTGACTGTGGTCTATGCTTTGTCATGCCATGCTTGATATTGTTTTGGCTTTATGCTTAGTATTCTTTGCTGTAGCATGAATTGTTATAAACAATTGAGATTGCTTAATATGCCTTGGATGAATCATGCGTTGTTTTAGCATATTAAAGCATAGTATAGTGGTATTCTCCTTTGATGCTTTATTTGGGTTGACTTGGCACATGCTCACACCATGTTATGACTATCTCAAGTCACCATAAGCCTTTATGATCCTTTAGTTTTCAACTTGTAGTATCACTTTATGCTTTGATCAATGATGTTTTGTCGCTCTACATGATTATGGCCATTATTGCTCTCTCGTTTGTCGCTCCCTTACTATTGCTAGCCTTCACTTTCACTGAGTATGTTTTAATCATGTTTCCGACTCCTAAAACCAAATATTGCCAAAGTGTCCACCATACCTACCTATTAGCATCATTTGCTACTTCCGTGCATATTCAATATGCCTTGTTTTCTTCCGAATAAAATGTTTGCTTGTTATGAGAAAGTTAGTTAGTAAAGCTCTCACGAACTTGATGGCACACTTTACTTTCTTGCATTTAATAAACCTGAACCATTGCGTCCTTCTTTGTTGCGTATATGCTTGCGCTTTATAAGTTGAAGTTAGCAGAACCATGTGTCATGGGGAACGCTTTCAACATTGCATTGGTACTTAGTACCTCGTTGATATCATGTTCTTTTGCTTATGGATCCCGGCGGTGTGAAATAAACATGGAACTTGTAATATCATGGAGTTTGTATGTATGTTAGAGAAACGCCTGGGCCGCTAGCCTAAGCCATGCCTAATCATGGTGGAAACTTGCAGCATAACCATAATGAGCATTCTATGAAGCATCCTCAATAAAAATCTATGCACATAGTAAATAAAAAGATCGCTGAGATGCTCATTGTCTGCTTGCCTTGTATTTTGATTATGGGATAGCTCCCATGTCATGTGCAAGGGGTACCCCGTTGGCGGTTCTCTATGATACGTATATACTTACAATGACAAGAGCTTACTTGTGACTGAAGTTGAGTAGCATGAGGATCGTAAGTAAGGGGCATGAGACTTTGATTTATAACTTGTCAAGCATATCCTCTTAGTTGTGTCACTTTCACCTTAACCACATTAAAGATGCTTATAACAGGGGTAATGAGAGCTCAAAGCTAATGAGTACCATACTTTCAAGATTTGGAAGCCTTTCAAACTATGCAAAACCTTTTCTTTTACTTGTTGAGTCTCCACTTATTCTTTGAGCACTTTCTTGAGAGCATAGTGGCCATTCTTAGTTCTATGTGCATTGTCCCAAGACTTGTTGATTGATGCATACCTTGATATTGCTTGTTTTAAACTATTTGTATCTACTCACTCTTGTAAACTTTGAAGGTGTCCTATGCATTTATGTTTGCTACTCTATGAGGGACAAGCTGAATGCCACTATGTTATGTTTTCTTTATGTGAAACAAACAAACATCTTGCAAAGCATTGTTATTCATGAATCTTTTGTTTGTGCATTTTCATGTTGCATCATAGTTTCTTTGTCTTATTACTAGAACTTTGTCTTTCATGTTATGATTGAAGTACTATGATCACAGCTTTGAATGTTTTACAAATGCTTTGATCAAGTTTATGATGGTGCTTATCACCTCAAAAATTATTCTTTCTTTTTATCACTTACCTACTCGAGGGCGAGTAGGAGTTAAGCTTGGGGATGTTGATACATTGCAAATGTATCTATAATTTTTGATGCTCCATGCTTAGTTTTATCCACTTTCTTGTGTTTTGTCCACACTTTGGAGTACTTTTCATATGATTTCTTGGCCTAACCTATTAACAAGAGCCACAGTGCCAACTGCCTGTTTTCTGCTATTTTTGGTTCTAGGAAAGTCAGAAAATGAATATTCTCAGAATTGGACGGGACAAAAGCCAAAGTGCCTATTTTTCCAAAATACTCACGGAGCCAGAATACAAGACGGAGGAGGGACAGGGGCTGGCCACACTCCCCAGGCGCGGGCTGGGCCTGGCCGCGCCAGGGCATGGTGTGGTGGCCCCAGGCACCCCCTCGGTCTCCCTCTTCGCCTATAAGAAGCCTTCTGACCTAAAAACTTCGGGGGGTTCGACGTTTTTCCGCGAAAAGTTCCACTGCGCCGTGTAACTACCTCGGTGAATTACGCTCTTAGTTACATGCCTGGATGAACGAAAGTGGTTAAAATAGTATGGTGGGGCCTAGGGCCACTCACAGTAGACCTTTCAGCCGTCCTAGCCACTTTCAGAACGTCGGGACAAGAACGAGCGGCGTAATTGGCAGGCGAAGGGATCAACTACAGACACAAATGAGTATGTATGCAAGCCACATACAACAGTCCTCAGAGCCATTCCATCTAAAAGAAATAGAAATATTGCAACGCCATACGGCAAGATTCAAATATCCTAGATAGAGATAATAATTTAGGATAGCTCCTCATACAACAAACATCAGAGTATCAGGCGGAAGCGGAATAATATCCTAGATAGATCTTTGATGAGATGATGGGGATGGTGGAGAGAGATGGAGATGATCCCATAAAGAAAGAACCACTTAAACCAAGAGAAAAACAAATGGCTAAAGGTGGTGGTGCTCTTGCATGGCCCATGCATAATAATAAATGCCATGTATTATTTTGTGAAAACAATGATAATAATATGGCATTATTCTTATGCATTCCCAAGAAGTGGAATAAAGGCCAAGCAAAATAAAATAGAATTGGATCCATCCCATCTCCCATGAGCTAGATTAAATACCAAAAGAAAATAAAAGCCCATGGGTAAGTAGAATGGTGGAATAATAAGGTGGTGAAAAGAAAGGTGATGGAGTTGAATAAAAGATATGCCCCCAACTCAACTTGGGCATTAAACAATATATCAATAACCAAATACAATATCAAGAGGCAAATACAATTAATAATGCATATGAGAGAAGAACCAAAGAAAGAGGGTTTTATATGATGCTCAAATGCAAGGTGGCATGATGACATGAGCATGATATAATTATGAGGCAACAATTATATATAGGAAGTAGCCATTATATTACTAGATCAAGTAGCATTACAATTGTTAGACAATTGGGATGCTACAACTCTCCCCCACTAAACAGGAATCTCGCGCCGAGATTCTAGGAAGAAGAAGAAGACTCAAAGAGGGTAGGATACTTGGCACGTAGCTCATCTTCACGTTCCCAAGTGGCTTCATCAACGGAATGGTGCGACCACTGGACCTTGCAGAACTTGATGGACTTGTTGCGACTTCAAGAATTTTTATGGGGTGTTCTTGATAAGACAGATCTTCTTGGAGATTGATGAGTTCATGGTCCACGGTCCTGCCGGGATCCTTGAAGCACTTCTTGAGTTGAGAGATATGGAAAACATCATGGACCTTAAGTTGTTCCGGGAGCTCAAGAGCATAAGCAACTTCTCCTCTTCTTCCAGGAATTATGAAAGGACCGATGTATCTAGGAGCCAGCTTTCCTTTGATACCAAAGCGGTGCGTGCCTCTCATGGGAGTGACACGAAGGTAAACGAGATCACCAGGGACATACTCCACGTCCGTGTGCTTTCTGTCATAATTGCTCTTCTAGCGACTTTGAGCAATCTTCAGGTTTTCAAGAATGATGTGAACTTTCTCCTCCGCTTGAGTTACAATGTCGGGGCCAAACAATATTCTTTCACCTGTGCCCGACCAACCAATCGGAGTTCTGCATTTGCGACCATAGAGAGCCTCAAATGGTGCCATCTTTAGACTTTTCTGGAAACTGTTGTTGTAAGAGAATTCAGCATAAGGAAGACATTCTTCCCACTTCATGCCGAAAGAGATAATGCAAGCACGGAGCATATCTTCCAGAATCCGATTGATCCTTTCAACTTGTCCTTGCAACTGAGGGTGGTAAGCTGTGCTGAAGTTCAATTTTGTTCCCAAAGCATTTTGGAAACTTCCCCAGAACTTGGAAGTGAAGATGCTTCCACGGTCTGAACTGATCTCAAGAGGAACTCCATACAGAGAGACAATTCTGTTGATATAGAGCTCAGCCAACTGAATTGTAGAAATTGTTTCCTTGACGGGAAAGAAGTGAGCTACTTTAGAAAGCCTGTCAATGACAACAAAGATTGCATTGTTGCCCTTCTGCGACCTTGGAAAACCAGTGATGAAGTCCATCTCTACTTTCTCCCATTTCCATTCTGGAGGCTTCAATGGCTGTAGAAGGCCGGAAGGTTTCTGATGGACAGCTTTAACTCTGCGACAGACATCACACTCCGAGACGTACTCGGCACAATATCGTTTCAATCCAGGCCACCAATATTGTGTTTTCAAGTCGATGTACATCTTAGTGCTGCCAGGGTGGATAGAAAGAACAGAATCATGCGCCTCCTTGAGAACTTGCTCTCTTAAACCCGGGTAGTTCGGAACAAACATCCGGTGTTCAAAGAAAAGGGTGCCTTGGTCGTCAACGTGGAAAGACTCATACTTCGGAAGCTGAATGCTGGAGATGATATTTTTAGTGTAAGGATCACCAAGCTGAATGGAGCAAACTTTTTCTTCCAAGAGCGGTGTTGCTAGAAGGTTCAGAAGATACCCTTGATCCACAATTTCAAGGTTTAACTTGCGGAATTCCTAGCACAAGAGAGGCTGTTGTTCTTCCACCATGAGATTGTTGACATAAGCTTTTCGGCTGAGAGCATCAGCCATGACATTAGCTTTGCCCGGCGTGTAGTTGATGGTCAAATCGAAATCATTGGTTGTTTCAATCCACCTCCTCTGACGAAGGTTGAGATCAGGCTGTGTGAAGATATACTTCAGACTCTTGTGATCAGAAAAGATCTCACAACGGTTGCCAAGCAAGTAATGCCTCCATACTTTCAAAGAAAAAACAACTGCTGCGAGTTCGAGGTCATGTGTAGGATAGTGGATCTCATGCGTCTTCAACTAGCGAGAGGCATAAGCAACAACTTGCTTTTCTTGCATAAGGACCGCACCCAATCCTTGCAATGAGGCATCACAGAATATCTGGAAAGGCTTTGATGTATCTGGAGGAACTAAGACTGGTGTGGAAGTGAGCTTCTCTTTGAGTGTTTCAAAGCTTGCTTGACATGCAGGAGTCCACAGGTATTTCTTGCCTTTCTTGAGGAGATCGGTAAGAGGCTTCGCAATCTTCGAGAAGTTTTGAACGAAGCGACGACAGTAACTGGCCAAACCAAGGAAACTCTGGACTTCTTTGACATTTATGGGTGGAAGCCAGTCCATAATTGTCTTAATAGTTTCTGGGTTGACGGCGATGCCCTTGGCAGAGATGACGTGACCAAGGTAGGTGACTTGAGGCAGCCAGAATTCACACTTGGAGAACTTTGCATACAGGCGGTTCTCACGAAGTTTGTTTAGGACACACTGAAGGTGTTCTTCATGTTCTTCCTTTGACTTAGAATAGACTAGAATGTCATCCAGATAGACCACAACGAACTTATAAAGATACTCCATGAAAACCGATTTCATAAGCCTCGAGAAGGTGGCAGGTGCATTGGTGAGACCGAAAGACATGACCGTGTACTCGTACAGGCCATAGCGGGTGGTGAAAGCTATTTTAGGAACATCTTCCTTGCGGATCTTGATTTGATGATATCCACTTCTCAAATCGAGCTTAGAGAATACCACAGCTCCAGCTAGCTGATCGAAGAGATCATTAATCCGCGGAAGGGGATATTTATTTTTGATTGTTTTAGCATTGAGTGCCCGATAGTCAACACAAAGTCTATCAGTCTTGTCTCGCTTCTTCACAAAGATGGTTGGACTACCCCAAGAAGAAGTACTGTGCTGAATGAAACCCAACTTCTCTTGTTCATCCAGCTGACGTTTGAGTTCAGCCAACTCAGCAGGACCCATTTTATAAGGCCGCTTGGAGATAGGAGCGGTACCAGGTTCAAGTTCAATGACAAACTCAACCTCACAATCCGGAGGCATACCTGGCAACTCTTCAGGAAAAACATCTGGGAACTCACAAACTACAGGAACACTCTGAATACCTTCCATAACATCATCATTCAGAGCCGCCAAAGAATAAAGCTGAATTGCAGGAGTCAGACTTGGAGAATAGACTATGTGGCCTTCAGGAATTTTCAGAGAAACCAAACGTTCAGCACAATCAATCACAGCTGCATTTGCTGTTAACCAATCCATGCCCAAGATAACATCAATATCCGAATTGCCCAGAATAATTAAGGAAGCCGGAAACGAAGAGCCACCAATCTCAATTTGATTGCCATGGCTGATATGAGCAGCCCTCATGTTTGACCCAGGAGATTGTACCACAAGACGATGCAATAAAGGAACCATAACCAAATCTTGCTCATGCGCAAACTTGTGAGAAACAAAAGAATGCGAAGCACCAGAATCAAACAAAACTCGTGCAGGAACTGAGTTAACAGGAAGCATACCCATCACAACTCCAGGTGCATCCTCAGCTTGAGTGGCGTTGACACAGTTGGCATGAGCAACCGTAGACCCAGGCTTGGTGTTGATGTTGAGAGCCCGAGGTGGAGGTGCATGAATCATAGGAGCACTTGCCGCAGGTCTTGGAGGTGGTGGTGGAAGAGCTTTGTTGTTCATTGGACAATTCCAGTGCTGATGCCTAGTGTTTCCACAAGTATAGCAAGCACCAGGTGGACGTGGAGCAACGTAGCCAGGGACTCCGCCAGGCGCTCCAGGGTAGTTGTGGTTGTAGCCCCTGGGAGCCGCAGTGAAGGAGTTTGGTGGCCTTGCTATGTAGCTTGATGGTCTTGGTGGAGCAGGGAGCGATGGTGGGGTGTTAGGAACCCAGACACGACGCTTAGAAGGAGCTGTCATAGCAGAAGAACTTGCTGTATCACGGCTGTGTTTCTTTGACTCCTCAAACACTTGCCTACTAGCTTCTTCCTGCAGAGCTATGTGTTGGAGTTCCAGAAAAGACGCCGGCCTTGCATGAGTGATTGCATATTTGATTGAAGCATTGAGTCCTTGCCTAAACCTCTTTTGCTTCTTCTTGTCATCAGAGATCTCATCGCCACCATATCGAGAAAGATTCATGAAGTTTCTGATGTAGGTATTGACATTGTCAGTGCCCTGCTTGAGGTTGAGAAACACTTCCTTCATCCTTTCCATGACAATTTCTGACAGATATTGCTCTTTGAAAGCAGCAGTGAATTGCTCCCAAGTAGGCTGAAAACCACAGAGGTCTGCCTTGAGGTAATTTTCCCACCAGAGAGCTGCATCTCCCTTCAGAAGGTGAGTGGCACATTTGACCCATTCTTGCTCCGGAACATCCGCAGTCATCAACAACATTGACACTTCACGCAGCCAATCATCCGCATCAAGTGGCTGATCAGACACCTCAAATTGACGTGGGTTGAACTTGAGAAAACTCTTGATGTCTCCTCGCTTGGGAGGTGGAGGTAGCGGAACAAAATCATTCCTCCTCACGCTTTCCTCGAAGCGCTGCTGGTTCTGCTGCATAGTGCCCAAAGCATTTGCAATATTGCCAAAGCAGCCCCAAGTTCAGGTGGTATGTCCTCCTCAGAACGGCGTGGTGGTGCCATCCTGTGATTGATATAAAACACAAGTCAGTACTATAATGGAGAATGATAATAATCCAAAATAGTACCAAAATGGAATTAACCAAGATTAAAGGATGCAATTCACTGAGATGATATTAAAATATCAACAAAGTTCACGGCACTAACAAATATTAAGCATAACGCACACGACTGAGCAAGGAGTGTGGTATACAAACTAACAAGAAATTTTTTCCGCAAAATTCGGCATTAAAATACCACTATATGCGCAAAACCACTTAACGAATCAAGATTAGTAACTCTACTAGTTCAATATACAAGAGCAATGATAAAAGTAGTGGTATGGTCGCGACTCCATCCCACACTCAAATCATTACTCCGCACATGAATAAGTAAAATACATATCCCAACACCTTCTTCTTAAGCTGAACCTAAAGATTAGTAACTACAAAAGAGAACACCCCAACAAGATAACGTCAGATAACAAAGAGTAAAATAGCTCGCATTGGTATACAACGAATCAGAATAGATCGCGTCGGTTTACAAAGGCCTGTCGGTATGGAATGTACCAACAGTTGATAACCAAAAGGCAGACAGTGATAACATTTGGATGCAACAGATAGACAAGGAATTCACACACACACACAACCTATGGTACTACAGAACCCAGAACACGTGAATCCTAGTTTGAATTTTTAGAAGAGGATTGAAAATGTTACACTTCCTTACCAGAAAAGGGTGGGTGGGTGGGTAAGAAGAAAAATGGAAGCAGTCCTACTCTCACGTTTTGTTTTTCCCTAGTATACATAACTACCAAAAATATTTGCTAGACTGACAACGACCATTTTGGCTGAGACCCTGAAGGGCGGGATGGCTCTGATACCAATTGTAACTACCTTGGTGAATTACGCTCTTAGTTACATGCCTGGATGAACGAAAGTGGTTAAAATAGTACGGTGGGGCCTAGGGCCACTCACGGTAGACCTTTCAGCCGTCCTAACCACTTTCAGAACGTCGGGACAAGAACGAGCGGCGTAATCGGCAGGCGAAGGGATCAACTACATACACAAATGAGTATGTATGCAAGCCACATACAACAGTCCTCAGAGCCATTCCATCTAAAAGAAATAGAAATATTGCAACGCCATACGACAAGATTCAAATATCCTAGATAGAGATAATAATTTAGGATATGTCCTCATACAACAAACATCAGAGTATCAGGCGGAAGCGGAAAACAAGATCCGAGTACGGATAAGAAGCAAATCGGCATAAGATGCCACATAAATAAACACATCCCGCCCACAGATCTCACGGATCCCCGTTCCCGGAATCTCTACACCGAGTGATCGTTGCCAACATCATCTGTCTCCTCCACCCAGTATCCATCTTGCGAATACACCTGTTCATCTGAATCAAACAATTTATCGTGTGAGACCCTAGGGGTACTCAGCAAGTCTTTATGCCACTAAAGGGGACACAACCTGGGGTGACGCAATTGCAGCAAAAGATCATAACTAACAAGTCTATAGATACTCGCTAACCATCCGCCTAACCAATGATAGACGGATGTCCGTTAATTAAGAACACCAGTTATAACAGTATAATTAATAAATCCATCCTCCTCCTCGCTTACCAACGAGGAAGCGGACGAACAACCCCCATCATCCGTTGGCAGTTTTATTAACCATTCCATGACTATTGCACTATTTACTAGTCAAGTACTTAGTCAAATTAAAAGTGGTACTTTAGTTGTTCTTGTCTATGATCGAGAAACTGTGCTCCAAGTCGTCCATAACCGCAGACATGGCTTTCAGAAAGATTTACCCTGCAGGGGTGCACGAATAGCAACACACGCTCGATCAACCTCGGAAAAACCAACTCAAAACCCAACGAGGCATTCACGACAAAGCAATCACAGAATTCAGAAATATTTCAGGGGGCCACCCCATTAAGCTACCCGCAACGAAGTTGGCCGCCTCCGAGACGGACCCAAGGTTTGTGTGGACGGCGGTAAATGACTGGGAACCCTAAAATGTGACTGGGCTTGTCGATACAGCGAAAACGTGTCATGATCCAAAACAGTACAGGTGCTCCACGCACAATCTTAAATAAAGCAGTAACATGGCATAAGTACATGATAGTAATAAAGCTCCAAACTAATTGTGGCCCCAAGAAATAAGAATGAATCAAGCTCTGGCTCAGGAGGGTCCATAAGGCCTCCGGATGTGGATAGTGCGAATAGTCAAGGAACAGGAATCAAGTACTCGGGGTCCTACGGGACACAAGTGAGCATGAAAAACCAAATAGCAGATATTGCTCACCGGTGCCTCTTTCATTAGTTATCCCATTACTACACATGTTAAGTTGTTTAGGTACCTCGTTATCCATCAGACACTGACATACCCTACACATGCTTTTCTACGACTCACATGGCTCAAACAACTCCTGTAGTAATGGCTCATGGGATGGAGGAACAAGCTTCGGTGGGGTTTAAAAGTAAAGGCTATGCAGTACTTGGGGTTCAATTTAATGCAATCGCGACTCAATGATGCAAGAATAAGATAGAGGCAATAGGTACTATATGTATGCAAGCATGTGGTAGTGCTTGCCTGGTAGCTCAGTTGAAGCGAGAGATGGATCTGGGTAGTACTCCTGTGATTCCTGGTAATTCTCCTGCTGGGCGTCTATCCGAAGAAGAACCAAACAAACAAGGGCCAACATAAATAAAGTGCACAAGCATATGAATTTAAAATGCGTCAAGCAAACAAGCATTCAATGATGAATGATGCACAATTTACATGGCATTAAAGTAGCATGGCAAGCTGAGGTGTGGGGTACAAGAATAAATCATTTTTTTATTTGTTGAGTCAAGTTTTATTGCCATAAACAGTTCAAATTTTTAAATATGGCATGATGCATGTTTCAATTCAGAACAAGGACTGCATAGATAGAACGGGCTCGTCACGCTGATCGATTCAGACATATTATTTGACAAATTTGGATTTATAGAATTAAAGTTATTAATTTATTAAGGAAAAGGGCATTTTATTGTAATTTTAATCATCTGGAAAATTTAAAGTGCTCAAACATTATTTTGAATGTCATATTTTAATTCCTCACATTTTTCTGATTCAAAAACATATGTTATATGTATTATTTGGATTTATAATTTAAAATTTATTTAGAAACAGATTTGAAATTGAATTTGAACATTTACTGAAAACATTTTTATTTTAACAGAAATGGCCAGGACTTTTTACACTCACACGAACTCAACCCCAGACACTAACGGATGGGGCCGGCGCAACTGGGCCCAGCAGAGAACGTTGCACCGCCGCGGGCTTTTCTCACCGCGGCTTTACCTAGCCACAGCGAATGGCAGGCGGGACCAGCGGCTACGGGCCCACGTGCCAGTGGGTGATCCCGCAGAGGCTGACAGGTGGGGAGCGCGCTAGAGCGCGGGTTGAGCCGGCTAAGACGCAGGTGCCTTTTTGTAAAAAGAACACAGGGGCTGACAGGTGGGGTTAAGGGGAGCGCGGGTTGAGCGGTAAAAGAAATAGGGGGTAAATGCAAAACGGGGGCCGCGGTACTGTGGATCTTCTCCACTGTCTGGCGGCCGATCTGCGCGCAGCGCGGAACGGGGACTCGAACCTGGGACCTAGGACTAGCGCTCGGCGGCGGCAACCAGTGCGGTAGGATGTGGGTGTTGACAGGAGGGAGTAACGCGGCTAGGTGAGGCTCTATGCGGCGCGGAAAACGTGTAGACACCAGCGACTGACGGCGCACCGAGGGCGTTCGGTGTAAGGTCCGGCATAGCTAGACGACAACGGTGAAGATGGGGTTGTCTGGGAGGTACGGGGGCTCACCGCGGGCTCGACGAAGGTCTCAGATCGAGGTGGGGCGCAGCAGATCGACGACGAGGCTAGCAGCCGGAGATCTAGGGTTTCGTCGGGACGGCGCTGGTTCCAGCGGTTCTGGTACTCCTCCTCCTCGCTGGCTCGTCCAGGGCGAAGCAGGGGGACCTCCTTGGACACCTCGACCACCTCCACGTCAACCACGATCGCCGGAACGAGGGAGCGGCGGTGTTGGTGGCGGCTGACCGGCGAGAGGCGTGCGTGACGGTGAAGAAGAAAGAGGGGAGAGACAGGGGCTCTGGGGTGGATCTGGCGAGGTAGCGGAGGCATGAGGGGTTGGGTAAATAGGGAGAGAGGGAGAGGGTTGCCGTGGGGGCTTGGGAAGGGAAAGGTGGCTTCGGCCACCTTTTTCCTTGCTATCACGTGCACGCCGTGGGAGGAGAGAGCTAGGGCTGCCGGTGGGCCAGCAGGGAGAAGAGGACAGGCAGGAGGGAGGCTCAGGCTGGAACCTCAGGTGGGACATGCCCGTCAGTGAGAGAAAGAGAGAGGAGAGGGGCTCGGGTGTAGCTTAGGCTAGGGTTAGAAGGGGTGGGGTAGATCGTGTGGTAGAGAGGGACTAGGGCCAGGTTGGTAGAGAGAGAGGAAGAATGAGAGAGGGAGGGAGCTAGGTGCTCGGCATGGAGAGGTGGTAGTTAGGGTTAGGGTTTAGAAAGAGAGGATAAGAGAGGAATCTAGGGTTAGGGTTTTATTTAGAATTTTTAGGTTTTTAACACATGCTTATAGATCAAGTCAAGATGAAGGGGTGAGGGAGTGTGTAGGGGTTAAAAGATACATGATTAAGACATGGACAAGTGTAAAGGAGAAAAGAAAAGCAATGTGGATAGTTTCTCATATGATCATGCATGAAGAAAATAATGGTGTTGATGAGATGATGGGGATGGTGGAGAGAGATGGAGATGATCCCATAAAGAAATAACCACTTAAACCAAGAGAAAAACAAATGGCTAAAGGTGGTGGTGCTCTTGCATGGCCCATGCATAATAATAAATGCCATGTATTATTTTGTGAAAACAATGATAATAATATGGCATTATTCTTATGCATTCCCAAGAAGTGGAATAAAGGCCAAGCAAAATAAAATAGAATTGGATCCATCCCATCTCCCATGAGCTAGATTAAATACCAAAAGAAAATAAAAGCCCATGGGTAAGTAGAATGGTGGAATAATAAGGTGGTGAAAAGAAAGGTGATGGAGTTGAATAAAAGATATGCCCCCAACTCAACTTGGGCATTAAACAATATATCAATAACCAAATACAATATCAAGAGGCAAATACAATTAATAATGCATATGAGAGAAGAACCAAAGAAAGAGGGTTTTATATGATGCTCAAATGCAAGGTGGCATGATGACATGAGCATGATATAATTATGATGCAACAATTATATATAGGAAGTAGCCATTATATTACTAGATCAAGTAGCATTACAATTGTTAGACAATTGGGATGCTACACGCCGCCGCCATCGAAGGGGAGATTCGGGGGACAGAAAGTCTCTGTTCCGGCACCCTACCGGGACGGGGAAGTGCCCCCGGAGCCATCTCCATCGATCTCCACCATCATCTTCATCGACCATCCATGTTTCCCCCATCTATGAGTGAGTAATCCCCCGCTGTAGGCTATGGGGATGGTAGGGATTGGATGAGATCGTTCATGTAATGGCATCAGATTGTTAGGGTATGGTGCCTAGTATCTTTTATTAGTGCTTTGCGACTTGTTGTGCTTAATGCTTGTCACTAGGGCCCGAGTGCCATGATTTCAGATCTGAACATGTTATTGATTCATTATGATAGTATTGTTTCTGGTCTTATCTACGAGTTGTATACACACGTTGTTGTCCGGAACCTATGGCCCCAAAGTGACAGAAATCGGGATAACCGGAAGGGAAAGGCTTTGATGTGAGGATCACATGTGTTCACAGAGTGTTAATGCTTTGCTCTGGTGCTCTATTAAAAGGAGCACCTTAATTGCCAGTAGTACCCTAGAGGCCCCACTGCAAACGGGCTGGCAGGACAAAAGATGTTGTGCAAGTTCTCATTGCGAGCACGTATGACTATATATGGAACACATGCCTAGAATTGTCTAGTACTTGGGTGCTTTATCTTATTTATCTGCAATTGCCCTTTGTTCTGATTGCTATGTGAATTGTCTTGTCCATGCAACGCCTGTCCATCGATCCCTATGCCTACCGCACTCGAATCCCACTGTTTACTGCTTTTGTTACTACTATCTTTGTTTTGCTACTGTTGTTACTTTACTATTCCTACTACAATACTGTTGCTACTGATAAACTGTTGTGAGCAAGATTGTTTGCAGGTGCAGCAGAATTGACAACTCAGTTGTTAGGGCTTATAAATATTCTTTGGCTCCCCTTGTGTCAAATCAATAAATTGGGTTTCACTTCCCTCGAAAATACTGCGATACACCCCCTATACTTGTGGGTCATCAGTACACTAACCCGTCCAGATTGAATCTTGTCGTATTCAACTCCTTGAACATTGTCATAAACTCTTTACCGACATGTCGACTATTTCATAGATGTGAAACATCAATGTTTGTTTCTTTATAGATCCAAATATGATTGATAGGCTTTATGCCTTTTAGATGGTCTTACAAATTCAATAACTTAGTTTCTCATGTATGGAACTATCACAGATTTTATGGCTTCAAGCCATTTGATGGAGTCAGTGCCCATCATCGCTTCTTTGCATGTAGTCGGTTCATCAGTATCCAACACTAATGATTTAATCTCACATCTTAGTATTTGATTGTTTACTCGACCTACACGGTTCAATAGGAACTTAGATCTCTATGACCACAACCTTTGAGGCATGGGATCCATGAACATTATGGCTACCTACGGGACACTTTCCGGCGCTACACAACTCAACACATATAGCTAAGATTCAGTAACCTTATCAAATTTCAATTGTCCTCTCACTTAACTTTTCGTGAAAATTCCTTCTCAAGAAACTTGACGTTCTAAGTGACAAACACTTTTGTCTTTGGTGTTATGTAGGAACACCTAACAGTTATTTGGGATAACCTACAAAGACGTGCTCATCTGATTTTGGTTGTAAACATTTCACTTATGCCTAGCATACCAAAATTTAAGAAAAGACAACCAGAGCTTTATCCCAATCAATAACTCATATGGTGTCATTTCAACGGATCACGATGGAGCTCTCTTTAGTGTAAAAGCGATAGTCACTAAAGCTTAATCTTCGAAATATAATGGTAATTTCATAAATAACACAGTTGATCCTACCATGTCAAACAAGGTTTGATTACATCTCTTGAATACTCCATACTTCTATGGTTTATCGGGAAACATAAGTCCATGGAATGATTCCTTGAATCTTAGGTGTTTTTACTAAACTTGTAACTCAAATATTTTCCTTTATGATCTAATCATAAATTCTTTATTTTCTGTTACAATGATTTTCCACTTCATATTGAAATCATTTGAGCATTTTCAAACGTTTCATACTTTTTTATGATTAAGTAAATATACATATATTTACTCAAATCTTCGGTTAAAGTATATGAAGTTTGAATGATCCACCACATATGGCTATACATAATGGACTATATGCGTCAATATGCACAATGTCCAATAAGCACATAATGGACTGTATGCATCAATATGCACAATGTCCAATAAGTTAGTCGTTCGTTCCTCTTTGGCCTATGAACGAAATTTAAATCATTGCCAGGAAATTCTCACAAGCGTCAATTGATTTAAAAATCAAAAGACTCCAAAATTCCATCAACATAGAGTTTCTTCATGTTTTATTTCCAATATGATTTAAACTATAGTGTTACTCATAAGTGATCTTCTAATCATTCATCTTACAACACTTTAGCATCAGTGTTTATGGACGTGATTTATCCAACTAGATTTGTAAGAGTTCATCCATCTTCAATGGAATACGGTAATTATTTGGAGAACCATCATTCTCATAATACCGGAAAAAAATAATATTGATTAAAAACAAATCTTGAAGGCAAGCTTTGATGTCAACGAGAAACACAATAACACTTTATTTCTTTATGATGAACATTATCACATATTCTTTTGCTAGTTACTTAGGACATTCTAGCTCATGAATTGTGTTATTCTATGTGACATTTCACACCAACCAATTTAGTATCAAATACCGGTATCCAATACCCAAGAACCACATTGTTTTTCAAGCAAATAATACACCCATAACATGTATATCTTTTATATACCTAAGCTGGACATTTCTAGTCTTTTATTTTCTGCCAAATATTTCCAAGATTCTCTTTCAGCATTTCATTTTCCTTTTTAAAAGAATCTATCAACATCAATAGTGGTGCCATACATATGACACATAGTTCAAAGCATGTATAGTCAAATACTAATACCTTTGGACTTGCACTTTGAAGTGGATCACCATCATCAAATGTTTGGCATTCTTTCAAATTTAATTCATTTTAGTAATCCTTTTAATATAGTAAACATTTTACCTACATCTTCTATCCATCTGTATCAAGAAAAATTTCATGATCAAGCTACTATAGCTCATAAGGATGAATCGCAAATATAATTTCAATTCCCAAAAATGTTTGGGTGATCAGGACGTGTAGTGTCTCCAACCTTTGCAAATTCTCATACAGTACGATAATATGTATTTTATTATATTCTATCATATTGCAACCAAGCATTATTTCTGATATCACAATATCTTCTACACGTGATGGTTTCTGAAACAATTTTCAGCTCTTAGATAATGTTGATTAAAACAATTTTTCAATATCAAGAATTTTGGAGACAAGCATGATACTTAGATACTAACGCTAGAATTTGTTACTCTTGATTCAATATTATTTATTGAAATTCATGGAGTAAGTGAGGTTTTGCTGAAAGTTTGCAATAGTATTTTAAGCTTTAGATTGACACTCATAAAACAATACAATACCAGTTTGTATAGTAAAAAATCCAGAATTATATAGTTCTATTATCTCAATTATAGCTAAAAACAAGGTAGTAAACGAATGCCAGTGACTACAATGAACTATGCAAATTCACTTCGATTTAGTTTATGATAAATTGAGTTCAAATTAATCCAAATTACGAAATGAACTCCCACTCAAAACAATATCCCCAAGTTGTTTTGGTGATTACACAAACCAAATTCACTACACCATGTCCGATCATCACGTGAGGTGGTGCAAATCCAATGGAGAGCATCATATGGACATCATATCATTCATATGACTAGTGCTTTACCTTTCGGTTCATGTTCCGAGGCCATGCCTATACATTCTAGGCTCGCCAAGTAAGAACCTTAGTACTCAAGTGTGTAAAACTTTCTTACACCCATTGTATGCAAACATAGAGTCTATCACACCCAATCATCACGTGGTGCTTCGAAACAACTAACTTTATTAAGGGTGCATACTAAGGAAGAACATATTATTATCTTGATATTTAGTGAGATGGATCATATTATAATGCTACCTCCCAGTTATAAGCTAGACATAAGCAAAATAAGATGCAAACAAAGATCATATGCATAAAGTGATATGATATGGTTCTTGCACTTGATCACTATCTTGTGCATTATAGTATGATCTCTATCATTCCATTTGTGTAACGCCAAGGTCTATGGTGCTCCCACCTACTTTGTTATAATTCCCGAGAGTATCCTACCATACTAAAATTATAACATTTACCATATCATGACACATGCCCAACAAAAATAAAACTAGACGGTTCTAATTTATATTTTGTATATTTTACATGGCCTTGGGCTTTCGAAGATAGAATCGATCTTACCTATGAACATGGAACCACAGTGATGATAATCAAATTATTAGCAACCCATTGCAATTCAGATATCAACTACAGTGGGGGAGACAAACACCCGCTAGCCACTTATGCAAAACTAGTTGCATGTCAAGCGAGTACATGTAAAGTTAGCCCGGGCTGCTTCATCCCACTATATCGCTAATATCCAAAATACATGAAGAATCTAATAACATGATCATCAGTGCCCACATATTCTTATGTTTTCTAACTGTACGAAGTATCTATGCATAGACATAGCTGTGAAACCACTAATGGGGTTCATTGCATAGAAAACAAAAAAATTCCCTACAGTTGCAATTGCCAAGATTGAATCTAGGATATACTTGTAACAGTTTTAGATGGACTCACCCTCAAAGACCATAAAGCGGGATAATGTTCCCACAAATAAACATGGCTGGTGTAGCGTTTACACGACCATCCTCAAGGATGCGATGACCAACGCCACAAGTGCAGCGCCTCCGTAATCGGTCACACATACGGTGTGCCGACAACTTCCACCCCTCGCTCCAGCTTGACAGTGGAAGTAGCAGATCCTCGGGAACTCCAATGACACTATGACATGATAGTGTGGGTGTAGGAGAAGATCTTGAGGAGGGCTTCACCTAAGCGCCATACTCGTAATAGTGTACAAGCTAGCAAGGGGGAGAAGATGCCAACCAAAGGGCATATGAGAGGAATGGAGAGGTGTGTGAGGGAGAGGTGCTCCACCCATCCTTTTATAGGGGAAGGGGCAGCCCCCAAGGGGCTTGGTTCATGGGGTGGTATGCCCCCACCTCTCCCCTCTTGGTTGCAAGTGGACTGTCCACTCACAAAAATCAAGAGCCACTTTCTTCCATTTCATTTCCACTCAAAAATCAAGAGTCATTCCATTAAAACCACTTTTAATTCATTTGATTTAATGCCACTCATTTAATGAACACTTTATTTAATGAGTGCTTCATTTAATGAACACATTAACAATTCAACGCCCGGTAATATTTCGATACAACGAAACTATTCCGACAGATTTATCAGAACAATTCCTACATTGTCCAATATTTTCTCAGGTGTTTCCTGTCCACTCAAATGCATCGAATACCCTTAAGTGTGTCTTCCTATAGGCTCATGAACTATGTGGAGATGATCGAGACTCTCTCCAATCAATAATCATTTGCGAGGCCTGGAGATCGATAGTGACTCCCACCAGTTCAACGCTAAACTAGTGATCGCGTGAATTTTTTCGTAGTAACCAATTCATTTTGTCTCGCGACATTTTACTTGTCTAAGATCTGATCATTTGGTATCATATACCTAGTTCGATCTTCTTACCGACAAGTACTCTTTTCTTGTTCCCCTGATATAACATTCTTAGTGTTCACTTGCTTGCAAGATATGTTAATGTGATATCACCGAGAGGGCCCTGAGTATATATCTCTCCATCACTAGGATGGAAAAATCCCACTCTTGATCCGCGAGCCTCAACTAAGACTTTCCAAGTACCCGACAACAACACTACAAGAAAAATTGGCTTTTATAACGGACGATTTTCGTGGTTCAAGGCCCATTTTCGTGGCTAAAAAGTCTTCCGGGATGGATGGCCTTCATGCTAACATCCCCGTCACAAATGAATCAACCACGGTTTTTTTTCCGACCATGGAGGATCGCACCCTTCGGCCATGAAAACTTGTTTCGTCGTAGATCTGTTCGCCAACCACGCTGACTGCTGACGTCATGCAACCTGTCATGTGGCAGCCGCCATTAACGTCCGATTACCGTCGTTAACGGTCGCAAAAACTATGGTGGAAGCCAGGGCCAGCTAAGGCCTTCTAATAATTAAATGGGCTAGCCCATGTGCAGAGCCCAATAGGAGCACGACCCTTTACTGTTTCATTCTGCACTATCTGGAATCGGTCCAGTACTGTAGCTAGAAGCGACCCGTACACTTTCAGGCCCGACACTATTTTGGCCTATTTAATGCCCAAGTTGTCCCAACATTGTGCTGTCACTTCAGGCCTACACCAAGATGACCGACACTGTTCAAACGTGTTGCCAATCTAGCCTTTTACTGTTTAGTCCTGTTACTGTTCCAGCCTTTTAAGAATTTCCCCCTTTACTATTTAGGCCCTTTAGAGTTTCGTATTTTTCCCATTCAGGCCTATTACTGTACTAGCCTGCCACCATACCGGCCTTTTATTGTACTGGCCTACCACTATTCTGGCCTTTTACTATTCTGGATATTTATTGTTCCAGCCATTTACTATTGAGACCTTTCACAGTTCCGGCCTATCTCTGTTCCGGCCTTTCTCTTCTCTGGCCTTCTACTGTTCTAGCCTTTTACTGTTCTAGCCTTTTACAATTCTGACCTTTAACTGTTCCGGTCTTTTGCTGTTCTAGCCTTTAAGCATTTTGTCCTTTTACTATTCATGTGTTTTACTGTTCTGGCCTTTTACTATTGTGCATTTTACTGTTCTGTCCTTTTACCATCCTAGCCTTTCGCCATTATGGCCTTTTACTGTTCTGGTTGTTTTGGGCCATCCATGCGCATGTTGTTTCAACATTTGGCATGTTACTGCTCCGGCTTGTTACTGTTTCAGCCTTTTTTGCTAGCGTCTACTTTTGGCAGAACATGTGAATATCAAGACATCAATTAATAAACACGCACAAATTAAAACTACTTATTACACAATAATAAAAGTTTGTTACAACAGGTTATAGAACAAGATCAAAATTCTGAAAGATTACAATGTGTCAGTATCATCAATAAGAGAATGGTACATGGCGATTCACTTCAATGTATCATCTGTCCTCTTCTTCAACATTTCAGCTATAGATCTAAGAGCAGCTACACCCTTTTGTTCTGCATGCAATACAACCTTTGTATATTTATCACCTACAAGAGTTGTTCTAGGTGGACTATTAAGTAAGTTGTTTGCTTTAGAAATGCAATGGGAGGATGAATGGGATGAGGGATCAGAATTTTCAGTCCTACCTTCCAAGGACTCCTGCTGGGTTTTAACTATAGTCCGCTAAAATATGGTGAAGTTAAAACATAGAACAAGGGAAATAAGTAGTATTATACAAAGTAGTGATCATTTAAAGTAAGTATGAACTTACAGTAGCACATTCAGGATGACAGTAGCTCCTCGAGCGGGTGTGACTCCAGGTCAATCTACCAACAGAATCTGAGCCGAGCAGTTGGAACTCTGGTCCTTGTACTCCATTGTCATTTCTCTACATGACATTTAAAACCAAGTTAGCTGGTTTGGAAGGGTGAAAACTCTTGACAAACACTAAAAACATAGCATTAAAAATGGCTAGATATATGATTCAAACTGGATGGACATTTTTTGAATTAAGCATTTGCGGATAGAAACACAATAGACCATGAATGCAAATGTCATGGCAAGGTCTTATGTAGAATGACTTATTAACTTATTAGGCATACATGTTATACAACTTATTAACATGACAAGAAACTGGCCTAAGTAACACAAGGAAACCCCACACTTCAACCTTGCTGGGTGTAACATCCCAAAACTTCAATCCAAGCATATCAAGATCTAAATCATCAAATTTAGGGTTAACAAAAACTTTTCCAAATTAAAAATGAAAGCATTCATGTGTATGTGCATTTAAATTAGGAATTGATTTAAATTTCCATGGTTCTGTGATTCTTTGGTTATAAAATGTTTCTTAGGTGATTTAAACATCATCTACATCATTCCCAAGCTTCTACTAAAGAAAATCAAATAAAAAACAATTAAAAAGGAGGAATGGTCATTTTGGCCATTTTAATCCACTACACTACTTTGAGTGTTCCTAGCACTCATTTCTTAACAGAAACAATTCATGATCTTTGCACCCCTTGCTAGTACACATAATGAGGTACCGAGGCCCACCTTTTGATCTACTAAAAACATTCTTTTGCTTATTTTAAATGGCATGTGAAAATTGAATTCAATGCATATGCATAGATCACCCCTATTTGAAAAACCATCAAAATGAGCTCCACTTTCAAAACCCTTGCAACCAGAGACTACCTAGCACTAGTGTAGATCACCCAAAAATTTTGAAACCAAAATTCAAAAGTTTACTTCTTGCGCCCATTTCATTAAACAGGTGGCATGCACAAATCTGGCCAAATTCAAAACACTATTTTGAGCAGTGATTTTGGTCACCATTTGGGCCTAACTCGGTCCCCTTGTCCCCCTAGTGCACCCCCTACCCTTGCTAGCCCAGCCAAGCCCTGTGCACACGACCAAATGGTCATGGCCATTAAGGCCGATCACCTTGAGCACCCTCACCGGCGACATCGCGCCACAGCAGCCGCCAGCCTCTCTCACCTTGTCCAGCACGTCGCCCGTGGTCCACCTCCACCGTCCAACCAGCCCCATCCCAGAGAAAGAGACCGGAACGTCCAAGAACCGCCGCGCCCTGTTCGTCGTCGACGACGAACCTCAGCCGTAGATCCCACTTCTAATCCTACGGTCCACAACGCGTGTACCGTTTCGCGTGTTAAGAGCCACTAACCAGAGGGACCCCCTGTCAGCTGAGCCCCGCACCGCGGACCGCCACCTGGGCCGGCCCATGTTCGTTCCCGCGCTAGCCGAGCCGTTCAAATTTGGTTTTTCTTTTTAAGTTGAATCTAGTTTCTGTCCTCTAGTTTAAAAATTAATTCAGAGAGTTTTACAAATCCATTTTGCATGAAATCAATTTTGCCTGAAAGGTATTAAGATGATCTATCCAAGACCGTTGGATTTAATTCAATTAGAGTTACAGATCTCTCCTAATAAAAATAATAAAAGAGAAGCATTTGCACCTTGCAACATTTTTATAAAATCAACCAAGTTAGATTTTGAGTTGTTTCCAACTCTCAAAAATCACATTTCATCATATATATCTAAATATGTAATAATATTAAGGTTTACATGCAGTGACTTTGGACTAGTACCAAAATAATGCTATATAGGCATTTCTAGTCACTTTAAATCATTAAATAATAAACTTAAACCAAAGTAATATTGATCCAACCTTTAATTCTCATTCCCATGTGTTAAGATTTGTGGTGATGACATGTGTCAATATGATCCCATATTTTAAATGGAGAATATTAAATTTTAGTTAATTTTTAAATGAGTAGAAATTACTTTTCTAAATTAAAAAGAATGAAACAAGTGCATTAAACTTGTGGTGCTTGTGATGATAATAGATCATCGAATGTGTGTTTTAGAATACTAATTAGACGAGTTAAGTATTGTTTGGTGATTGTGTACTCTCTATGTCTTTATAGACGATAGTACCGACCAAGCTTTCGAAGGGGAGGAGTTCTACCAAGAAGAAGAAGAAAACTTTAACCACTGCACCAACCAAGGCAAGCCACCATTAACAATGCAAGTTAACACTTGCAAGTTTAGTGTTTAGCAAGCTAGGATTAAATTAGATGGTTTAGCCAAGATGCCTTAGGCATGCCTTGATCACACTCCTTTGACTATTAGTATCCCAAGTCTTATTTACAAGTTTTACCTCCCTTAGTTTACACAAAGTTCTTTACTTGTTTTAAAGGTAGCATAAAAAGTATAAAACTTGACCTATTTAGAACACTTTAGATGTCATTCTATGGCATGAGATTGAACCCATCTTTTCAACCTTAGTGAACACTCTTAACTTAGTAGTTTAAAGTAGATCAAAAACTTGAGTCACTTTAGATGGGAACACTTAGTGAAAATGAATTATAAAAACCTTGGAATGATGAGTCATTCTATTGAGATGTTTTGACATGTGCTGAGAAACACAAATGGTTTATGATGGTGAAAATGTTGAGGCCTGAGCCTTAACCCTTTTATAAAACTGATGGTTGGATTCGGATGCGATATCATTCCAAATTTACCGTACAACCACACTACCTGAATTGGGTAAGGCTTAGCTGGAAATTTATATGCATTAGTATTAGTTCCCTCGCGGGAGAGGTTTGAGCTGAGGCTACCTCTCAATGTTGTCCACCTATGCAGTGCCCAAGATGACAGATGGTCATGGTTGGGAGGCCATGCTCATAGGAGATGTGCTTATACTAGGGTGTGTAAAGGGAAAGTTATGTTTGATTATCTGCATACTAAGTATGATGATTCAGGGTTATCCCGGACAGATGTATGGAATCGTGTGGTGAAAGTGTACCACCTCTGCAGAGTGTCAAACTATTCGAATAGCCGCGTCCGCGGTTATGGACAGTTGGAATGGCCATACTATTTCGTTGTCAGATGTTTTCCAAACAACTTATGAAATGAATGATGAACTTTGACTTGACCACAACAGGGTTGTGTTTATGACAATAGTTTCCCAACTTAAGTGATTCTAGAACTTTATCTTATCTTTCTTTGCTTCAGAACTCAGCTTAGGTTTCAAACTTAACTTTATAGTTAAACTTAGATGTAGCACTTTAATTTAGAACTATATTACTTGTTAAAGGTTGTTTGCGAGTACTTAAAGAGTACTCATGGCTATTGTCCCTGGCTATTCTCATGGCGAGACTATGAAGGAGACTATCAAGATGATGGCCAGCAGGATGGCTATGATAACTAGGACTATCTGCTTTCGTCAACATTGCCTGTGCCCCTAAAGATGGACCCCACCGCTACGCTTATCCTTTATTTCCGCTAGTTGTTGTATTAAGACTGGATCATGAGATCCTTATTTGTGTAAGACCTTATGTATGGTTTGTAATGGATGATGTACTGTGATATCCAATCTGTTATGTCTCGCAAAAATGGTAATCCTGGGATTGCGAGGTATGGCATAACGGACATCTGGGATTAAAACTCCGGGTGTTGACACTGGGCGTCAGATTGTCAGTGTTGGATCATCTATGAGCTGTTTGCATGACCCATGCGAGCTCTCGGAAAGAATAGCATCTATGAGTTGGTGTTGGAGGATTAAATCGATAGCGTGAGAATGTAAGAAAGGGAATAAAAGCGAGAAGCTAATGATGTGGATAGGACCTACTAGATGAAGGGTGCAAATGAAATGGCAATAGCATCCAAGATATTGAGCAACATCCTAATGATTTCGTAGCTTACGAGTACCAAAAATATAGCAAACAGGCAAGAGAAATTACCGCTGCCCGGCGAGGACGGGTGGGGCAGACAAGAGGGCGGGGGCAGCGACTTGGCATTTCGGGGTCAGCAACGAGTGATTCAGTGAAGCGGCCCCGGTAGGGTAGACGACAGTGTTGGCGAAGCAGATCTGGTGTAGCGAGGGAGTCGGTGAAATAGTTCTGGTGAAGAGCGCCGGTAGTGGAGGAGCTCTAGTGTGGAAGAGAGGGCCGACGGTGAAGCAGCTGGAGGAAGGTCAAGGTTGGAGGGGTGTGGGCAAGGAAGAGACAATGGGGGGGATATAGGTGGGATGATTCACATTTACCACCTATACCCCTCTATTATTGTAGTACTCCCACGGTCCTTGTTTCCAGAGCAGGGATAGAAGAGGAATTTTGCATTTGCAAAAAGCAGGGCGAGATATATGAATAGATGTGCGGGATATTTGAATAGATGTGCGCGGGATGTTTCGGCGCCTTGCGGAAATTTTGAGGTTGAAGCTTTCGACATACGCTACTCCGATGCGGACGCTCGCACGTGTTGTCCCCGTCTAGACCCACACACCAGCGACAGTATAAATGAGTTTCCACACATTTGCCGAAATTGATAAGCAATATATTTTGAAGGCTTTCATACAAGATGACCAAGGTCACGACCATATCTCTATTATAGTTTATGATAGCATGTCTATATCTGGTAGATCATTGCATCTTGGCATTTCAAAAGAAGATTCTAGATTTGATGGAAAATGCCCAACTTTCATGAATTTCCGAACTTCCTAGCTAAATCTGTGCAATAAAATGACTTTTTGACAATCTGAAGTAAGTATGTCTAATTTCGAACTAGAAAGTGTGTGATATACCTTGCTCTTGACTTTTTAAAATAATTAAAAGATACTAAGTACTAAAATATTATAGAAACAACGAGAGTTTCGCAAAATTTAACTTTTTGATATGAATGGTAATGACACCTAATTTCGGCCATTTTTAAAAAAATACAAAGAAAAAAATATAAAATGAAATGCATCCATTCTTTTCTCTCTTCGTGTCTCACTATGTGCACTAGATAATTTCCATGGAAAAATATAATCTTAAAATTTGATAATTTTTTAGAAAAAGTTGTATCACAATATATGGAGTACCATGTAAGAATATGCATGGCTTTCAAACCATATGACCAAGGTCATGGCCATATATTTTCTATAGTTTATAATAACCTATCCATATTTGCTAGTTGGTGCGTATTGGCATTTAAAATATTATTTACAAAGGAAGCTTCCGAATTCAAAGTTATTTCAATTTTCTAAGGCAGAACAATGGCTTTTGTCATGAAGAAACTACAAAATATGGCTCAATCTCACTGCCCTAGTTTTCACACAAAGTATATATATCCTAGGGTTAAGTTTAGGGTTCGGGGTTTATTTTGGGTTGAGGGTTTAAGGGTTCATGGTTTATGGTTTAGGATTTTATGGTTTAGGATTTTAGGGTCTAGGGGTTTAGTGTTCATGATTTAGGGTTTAGGGTTGTTCAGGGTTTTAGGGTTTATGATTGTTTAGGTTTTAGGGTTTAGGGAAGTTTCAATAATAATGTTCAAGCTTTATATATATGGTTATATTCATGGAATAGAATGGCGTTATCTCAATTTAATAAAAGTATCTCAAATTTTGATCTATAAGTGCATTATACCTCCTTGGTAAGGGTTTAGGGTTCTAGGGTTAAGAGGTTAGGTTTCTAGGGTTAGGAGGGTATTAGGGTTTATGGTTAAGGGTTTTTGATTTTCAATAATGTTCAAGCTTTATGCTTATATTCATGGAATAGAATGGTGTTACCGCAATTTAAGTGCACGGTACCTACTTGGTTTAGGGTTTATGGGGGAGGATTTAGGGTTTTATGATTTAGGTTTTATGGGTTGTTTAGGGTTTAGGGATTAGCGTTTTTCAATAGTGCTCAAAGATTTATGCTTATATCCGTTGAATAGAATGGAGTTACTTGCTTTAACAAAAGTATCTCAAATTTTGATCTATAAGTGCATGATACCTTCTTGGTTAGGGTTTATGGGTCGTGGGTTTTAGGGTTTTTATAGTTTAGGTTTTATGGTTGTATAGGGTTTAGGGCTTAGCAAATTTTCAATAATTCTCAAGCTTTATGCTTATATTCGTCGAATAGAATGGCATTACCTAATTTATTGAAAGTATCTCAAATTTTGATCTATAAAGTGCATGATACCTGCTTGGTTAGTGATTATGGGTTGAGGGTTTGGGGTTTTAGGGTTTAGGTTTTAGGGGTTGTTTAGGGTTTAGGGTTTAGGGAATTTTTGATAATGCTCAAGATTTATGCTTATATTCGTTGAATAAAATGGCGTTACCAAATTAAATGAAAGTATATCAAATTTTGATCTATAAGTACATGCTACGTGCTTTGTAAGGGTTTAGGGTTTCGGGTTTTAGGGGTTTAGGGTTTGGGGTTTCAAGAATTTTCAATAATGTTCAAGCTGGTTTATGCTCATATTTATGGAATAGAATGGGATTACATCAATTTATTGGAAGTATCTCAAACTTTGATCTGCTGCACGAAGAGGCCGTGTTTCGACACTGTTACAGGACGAGCTGGAAACTCTTCCTCGATATCGTCCATGCCATCCGGGAATATGACCCATATTTCATATGCAAGAAGGACTACACCAGCAAGGTAGGGTTTTCCTCACTACAGAAGTGCATGGTGGCGATGAGGTTGCTTGCATACGGAGCTCCGGGTGATAGTACCGATGACTATCTCCGCATGGTCGAGTCCACCACCATCAATTGCTTGTACAAGTTTTGTAGGGTAGTGAATGTAGTGTTTGGGCCACAATACTTGAGAACACACACTGCTGAAGACACTGCTCGGATCCTCACAGTCAATGAAAGTAGAGGATTTCCTAGGATGCTTGGAAGCATCGACTGCATGCATTAGCACTAGAAGAACTGTCCATTTGCTTGGTAGGGAATGTACAAAGGCCACAAAGGAGGTTGCACTGTGATACTCGAGGTAGTTGCTACACATGATCTTTGGATTTGACACTCCTTCTTTGGCATGGAAGGATCGAACAACGGCATCAACGTCTGCCAGTCCTCAAATGTCTTTGACAAGCTTGTCGAGGGTCATGCTCCCCCGATGGACTTTGATATCAACAGACACCACTAAAACAAGGGATACTATCTTCCATATGATGTCTATCCAAGGTGGCCAACATTTGAGAAGACTATCTCAAGCCCCATGCTCCCCAAGCATGACCAATTTGCCAAGGAACATGAAGCTTGCATGAAGGATGTGTAGCAGGCATTTGGTGTGATCCAACAGAGGTTTGCAGTTGTCCGTTTCCCTGTTATGACCTAGTAGAAAGATCAGATGTGGAAAGTGATAAATTATTGTGTGACATTGCACAACATGATCATTGAGGATGAGCAGAAGCATCGAGTGGATTTTCTCGAGCAGGAGGAGCCATGCTACAAATAGGGGCCTCTTGTGGAGCCTGATCACCAGGCGTCGGCATCATGGGTTGTCTTCATCGCCATGCATCAGGACATTCGAGACTCAGCAGTGCATCAACATCTATAGGATGATCTGGTGGAGCACACATGGATACGCAAGGGCAACACATAACAGCCATGCTGAACATGATTTAGCCAAACTAGGCCGAACTATGTTGTGTTTCAATCTATGGTGAACTATACCAAATTTGTTGTGTTTAATTTCTTGTCGAAATATGCCGAACATTGCTCTGTATTCATATTTATGCCCAACTGTGTGAATTTGAGCTAAATTTGGGCAAAATGTAGTTAGTTTTTCCTTGTCTGGGAACCACGCTTGGGAACCCGACTAGGAAACTTGCCATTCCCAGGCCGAAAGTTACATCCATCCGACGCTAAATAGCACCGAATTTCGGCCTGGGAATGCCAAACGAGTGGAGATGCTCTTAGAGGAGGAAATTTGAGAATCCAACCCCAAAAAATCCACCCCTCTCCTATATTTGCTCGGCCACGAGGCCGGTGAGAAAAACTTCCCCACTCCTCCACCGCTCATTGTAGCCACTGTTCTGCTTCCCACCTTTCCTCCTTCCACCGAGACTGCCGTAGATGGCCAGATCTTCCCGCTGCCGGTCTCCTCCGCCTATCTGTAGCACCATTCGAGGCCACAACATGAGTCGAGGCTAGAGATCTAGGTCACCTGACCCACTGCCGCCGCCGGCACCGCACGTCCAGTACCATAGCATGCGACAGCTGGCGTGTGGCACGTGGGTGGACGAGATCACCGACCGGACAACCGCCCCCCGCCACTGGCTCGGTACCTATCAATCGACACGGCAGGCGACATGGGCGCACGACATCGCCAATGTCAGGCTCCACGATGATGACTACAGGCCACTCAACTTCACGCTCGGGCAGCCTAGCGGGGTGCCGGAGCTCTTCTCCCTTCTCAGCTGTGGTCGTGCCGCGCGCATTGCTCGGGAGGATCGAGAGGCTCAGGAACGAATCGAGACTAAGGCCACCGGTGAGAGGTATATGGTTGAGCTATGTCGGCTCAATCCCGGCCATGTTATGGCGGAAGAGTAGCCGTACGCAGAGTACGCCGCACGCCACGACCTTGCCTCTTCTTCTATGGTGGCATTAGCGGGAGTGAGACCTTCTTCTTCGATGGCGGCCTCGTCTTCCTCCATGACAGCGGCATAGGATGTCATCGACCTCTACGATAATGACACCTCCTCTAATGAATCCTGCAACGCCTAGCTCGAAAGCCTCGACAGCTAGGTGGCGGCGTGATAGGACACCGACGATGCCGACCATTATCTAGGGTTTTTGTGATGGCCACCGATGCTGGCGGCCATCCTATGTGTAATGTATGTATGAATAAGTTAGAACGCTATGAAATCCATTTGAATCATATGTGTTTTTGTTTGAATTTTGTGTGTTTTTGTTTGATTGCAGTGTGTTTGTTTAAATGCCTAGTAGAAGATCCAAATATAGGAGTTTAGATTTTGGGGATCAAATCCGACGGCCAAAGTATAGAGAAGAAAAAATATACGAATCCAGTTTAGGGATTTTCTCTCCTGTAAGTTATTTAGGTTAGGTTAGAGATGCTCTAAGAATCGAAGAAACCGTTTTCTGTAGCACATCATGCATCGCGAATTGAAGATACCAATTCCTCCACCAATAACCGGGTAGTTTTCTCCATGCTCTAATATTAATCGTAGGGAGCTTGGTTGTCTCCTTGTGGATCTTGTTCTCGAGTCCTGCAGCTCCTCTACGACTACAAGGCAGGCAAGCTCCACGCTTCCGATGGCGGCGTTGTCCGTACATGCTTCACCGGAGTGGAAAACCAAGCTGACCAGCGACGTAGGAAGATGACTGTATAACATTTCCCCCTCAATTAGGGCTCGTTTGATTCATAGGATAGGAAAAGTATAGAAATAGGAAAAACATAGGATTAAGATGTCATGCTCATTTGAATCCTATGGAAAGAGGAATTCTGTTTGATGTAGCAAATGAATTTTTCCATGGGGTCTAATTTAATGTTTCTTTCCTATAGGAATTGCACTACAAGATTCCTATAGGGTTAATTCCTATAGGATGTGTTCCTATGAATCAAACAATTACATAGGAAAAATTCCCATAGGATTCAAATCCTACACAATTCCTATGCAATTCCTATGAATCAAAAAAACGAAGCTAAGGGAGGGTAAAGAGAACCTTCAGACTGGAACAGACGATAGTAGAGCTACAACACCTATATATAGTAATAAATCAACTATAGTGGGCATTAAACTTGCTCTAAGGTCTTTCACAATGGGTGTTTCTTAGTACGGTATTATAGGTATTTTGCTTATGTGGCATGCCACTTAATGAAGAGAGAGATGGTCCTTATATCTTTCCTAAGAAACTTGGCTAGTCCAATCACACACATGCACGAGCACAAAATCATTAAATGTAACATCTCTAAGAAACACCATCTAAGATACACCCAATTGTGATAGTTGTTTCTTAACTTTGGATAGCTCCTATGCAAACATGCTCAGATACACCCCATTGGAAAAGGCCTAAAATATGGCAGTATAGAGTAATAACTCAACTATAGAGGACCCAAGGCCTAAGAGCAAGTACAACAAGACCTAGTCAGCTGGCTATAAGAATTAAAATACTATTTTTTGCTTAGTGGGATGGGTGTGAAGATGAGAGAGAAGAGAAGCGGACTCTTAACTAATAGCCAGCTACAACACGTGCTCCTATGCAGTTTGTGAGTATGTGAAGTGGACATGTATTAATAAAGTAGTACTATCTTATATCTACCTATTACATGTGTTGGATATTAGGTTGACTCTAAGTGACGTGGCAACTGCATATAGCTAGCAGCGGGTGATGTCTACGCACTTCTATTCTTGTAGACAGTTATTGGGCCTCCAAGTGCAGAGGTTTGTAGAACAGTAGCAAGTTTTCCCTTAAGTGGATCACCCAAGGTTTATCGAACTCAGGGAGGAAGTGGTCAAAGGTATTCCCTCTCAAGCAATCCTGCAATCAATATACAAGAAGTCTCTTGTGTCCCCAACACACCCAATACACTTGTCAGATGTATAGGTGCACTAGTTCGGTGAAAAGATAGTGAAATACAAGTGGTATGGATAATTATAAGTGGTAACGGTGATATAAAATAACTTGATGGCGTGGAAGAGACTAAAGTAAAAAATAAAATAAATATGGAAGCAAGCAAACATGTAACAGATCTAATTGCAAACGGTGTATCAATGCTTAGAAACAAGGCATAGGGATCATACTTTCACTAGTGAACACTCTCATATAAATATATTATATTCATGATACTACCCTTAACTACTCTCCGGTTGGACACTCTAATCAACGGTAGGGCTATAACAGCACACCTCAAAGTAAGCCTTTCCCATCTAGAAAACCCCACACCGTCACCTTGAGTACTAGATGAGTCCAACAAACACCACAATTTCATAAAGACATCCAACTCCAAATATAACTCACAACAAGTATTTGTAATCTCTAGCCTAAGTGCCACCATGGTGTACATGCGGTCACTTTCACACACATGGGGAGAGCAGAGATTCGTTAAAGCACTTGAGTAGCAGAATAGATCTATAGATTACAAGCTCATGATCTCAATAAGATCATGCATAGAGAGAGATGAATACATAGCTACCGGTAGAACCCTTAGCCTCGAGAGAGAACTACTCCCTCCTCATCATGGGAATCAGTAGTGGCGATGGAGATGGTGGTGGAGATTGATGGAGATGGCTCCAGGGCACTTCCCCGTCCCGACAGGGTGCCGGAACAGAGACTTTCTGTCCCCCGAATCTCCCCTTTGGTGGCGGCGGTGCTGCATAAATTTTCGTGGCTGAAGGCTTGACTATTTAGGGTTTTCGCATCAGGAGGAATATATAGGCGAAGGAGGCAAGGTCGGTGGCCCGCCAGGGGGCCCACACCATGCCCTGGCGCGACCTGGGCTGGCCCGCGCCAAGGGGGTGTGGCCACCCTGTGGCCCCTCTCCGACTCTCCTTCTGGCTCCGTGAGTCTTCCGGGAAAATAGTAACTTTGGCTTTTGTCCCGTCCAATTCCGAGAATATTCATTTTCTGACTTTCTAGAACCAAAAACAGCAGAAAACAGGCAACTGGCACTGTGGCATCTTATTAATAGGTTAGTCCAAGAAATCATATGAAAAGTACTCCAAAGTTGGAGCAAAACACAAGAAAGTAGATAAAACCAAGCATGGAACATCAAAAATTATAGATACATTTGCAATGTATCAACATCCCCAAGCTTAACTCCTGCTCGTCGTCGAGTAGGTAAGTGATAAAAAGAAAGAATAATTTTTGAGGTGACATGCACCATCATAATCTTGATCAAAGTATTTGTAAAACATTCAAAGCTGGGATCAGAGTACTTCAATCATAACATGAAAGACAAGGTTCTAGCAATAAGCAAAGAAACCATGTTACAACATGAAAAGGCACAAACAAAAGATTCATGAATAACAATACTTTGCAAGACTTTTGTTTGTTTCACATAAAGAAAACATAGCATAGTAGCATTCAGCTTGTCCCTCATAGAGTAGCAAATATAAATGCATAGGACACCTTCAAAGTTCATAAGATTGAATAGATACAACAGTTTAAAACAAGCAATAACAAGTTATGCATCAATCAACTTAGTCTTGGGACAATGCACATAGAACTAAGAATGGCCACTATGCTCTCAAAGTAGGTGCATAAAGGTAGAAGGTGGAGACTCAATATCATGGTGGAAGAAAGGCCTTCATAGAAGGAAGTAGGGATTCAAGTCTCATAAAGAGCTTACAAAAATTATGGTACTTATAGCTTTCAGCTCTCATTGCCCCTATCATAAGCATCTTGAAGGTGATTAAGGCTAAAGTGACACAACTAAGAGGATATGCTTGACAAGTTATAAACCAAAATCTCATGCCCCTTACTTACGAAGACCGATCCTCATGCTACTCAACTTCAGTCACGAGTAAGCTCTTGTCATTGTAAGTACATGTGTATCATTAAGAACTCCCAACGGGGTACCCCTTGCACATGATACGGGAGCTTTCCCATAATCAAAATGACAAGGCAAGCAGACAATGAGCATCTCAGCGATCTTTTTATTTGCTATTTGCATAGGTTTTTATTGAGGATGCTTCATAGAGTCCTCATTATGGTGATGCTGCAAGTTTCCACCATGATTAGGCATGGCTTAGGCTAGAGGCCCAGGCGTTTCTCTAACACACATACAAACTCCATGATCTTACAAGTTCCACTTTTATTTCACACCACCGGGATCCGTAAGCAAAAGAACATGATATCAACGGGGTACAAAGTACAAGTGCAATGTTGAAAGCGTTCCCCATGAAACATGGTTCTGCTAATTTCAACTTATAAAGCGCAAGCATATACGCAACAAAGAAGGACCCAATGGTTCAAGTTTATTAGATGCAAAAAGTAAAGTGTGCCATCAAGTTCGTGAGAGCTTTAATCACTAGTTTTCTCATAACAAGTTTAATTTGGAAGGTAAACAAAAGCATGAATATACTTGGAATAGCATAAGATAGTAGGTAGGTATGGTGGACACTTTGGAATAACTTGGTTTAGGGAGTTGGATGCATGAGTGGAACTCATACTTTGTTGTGGAGGCTAGCAAAAGACTGGGAGCGACAAACTAAGAGAGCAATAATGTTCATAATCATGTAGAGCAACAAAACATCATTGATCAAACCATAAAGTGATACTACAAGTTGAAAACTAAAGGATCATAAAGTCTATGGTGACTTGAGATAGTCATAACATGGTGTGAGCATGCACCAAGTCAACCCAAATAAAGCATGAAAGGAGAATACCACTATACTATGCTTTAATATGCTAAAACAACGCATGATTCATCCAAGGCACATTAAGCAATATCAATTGTTTATAACAAGTCATGCTACAGAAAAGAATACTAAGCATAAAGCCAAAACAATATCAAGCATGGCATGACAAAGCATAGGCCACAGTCAAAAACAAGCTCTCTTTACCACTTAAGCATGAGCTTTCCTACTCTTTTCCAATCCAAACCAAACTATTTGAAAACCAATGCATGAAAGAGGGGGTCCAACCAATTTATTCACCAAACTAAGCAAACCAAGCAAGCGAAAAACCAAAAACGAAAATAAAGACGCTCCAAGAACAACACAATTGTGCATGAAACAATAAAAATGAAGTGTTTGGAAGAAACCTGAGATTTTTATTGATGAAGAAGGGGATGCCTTGGGCATCCCCAAGCTTTGATGCTTGTACTTCTTGGATATTTCTTGGGGTGACACGCGTGGCATCCCCAACTTGAGCTTTAGTCCATCCTTCATCTCATTACTCATTCCTTCCATACACCTGAAATTTTTCCTTCATACAAAACTTCACACAATCTTTATTAGCAACATTAGTGCACTTAGGATAAATAAGTCTTAAGGTTCAGTTATAACACCAAATAAACTTACATTAGAACACTAGATACTGTAGCACTTCCCTCAAAAAGCTCAATTCCCCAAAATAACTCAAAAAGGAACCAACAAGAAGCAAATGCAGAAAATGGCAGAAATCTGTCAAAACAGACCAGCAGGTAAAGACGAATTTTTTCGAAGACCTTATGTTGCTCAACTCAAAAAGTGTTGAATTAACGAAAGTTAGATAACAACCTGGGGCAGAAGAACAAAAATTCACGCCTCAAAAGGACGTACAGAGATTTTACATGAATTTTTACGGTGAAACACATAAATCTGTTTCGGGACAGCAACTTTCCCAAGCATTACTTCTCTCTCATTAGAGGTTACTCTTAGCACAAAAATCAAATAAAAAGGATAAGGAGCGGTTATTACTGAAGTAATAACTTCCAAGACTCAACTAAAACTTTTGGGTTATCTCCCAATAAGTACTTAACGCCTTTAAGTTAGGCATGATAGTTTGAGAAGATGCTCACATAGGAAATATGAATTGAAGTAAAAGAGAGCATCACGAAGCAAATTCAAAGCACATTTAAGTATAACCCACTTCCTATGCATAGGAATCTTGTAAAGAAACAAGTCATGAAAGCACAAAGCAATAAGCATAGTAAAGCAAAACAAGTGCAACTTCAAGACTTTTAACATAAAGAGGGGAAACTTAATATTGTTGAGATACATAAAACCATGTTTCTCTCTCTCATAATAACTTTCAGTAGAATAAAATTAACAATATAACTATCACAAGAAACATTATTATCATGAGCCACATGCATATAATAATTATTACTCTCCACATAAGCATAGTCATTCTTATTAATTGTAGTGGGAGAAAATTCAACAAAATAGCTATCATTATTATTTTCATCACCATAATCATCAAATATAGGAGGCATATTGTAGTCATAATTACTTTTTTCCTCAATAGTAGGTGGACTGAAAATATCATACTCATCATTGTAATCATCATATATTGGAGGTTTGGTATCATCATAAGCAATAGAATAGCTATCTTCCAAAGCTGGGGAACTAAAAAGATCATTTTCATAAAAACTAGCTTCCCCAAGCTTAGACTTTTCCATAGCATTAGCAATAATAGTATCCAAAGAATTCATACTAACAACATTGATATTAGCATGTAAATAAAGTTCCATAGGATTTTTAATTTTCTCTTCAAACACTTCATGTCCTAACTAAAGATAAATACTATAAAGCTCTCTAATTTTGTTGTTGTTTTCCATTAAGCCTAACTAGTGAAAACAAGAAACAAAAAGACAAAATTGCAGAATCTAAAGGAAATAACTTCGAGCACTCACACCGGAGGATGTGAGTACCTTTTACCTTACCTCCCCGGCAACGGCGCTAGAAAATAGCTTGATGTCTATGCACTTCTATTCTTGTTGATAGTTGTTGGGCCTCCAAGTGCAGAGGTTTGTAGAACAGCAGCAAGTTTTCCCTTAAGTGGATCACCCAAGGTTTATCGAACTCAGGGTGGAAGTGGTCAAAGGTATTCCCTCTCAAGCAATCCTGCAATCAAGATACAAGAAGTCTCTTGTGTCCCCAACACACCCAATACACTTGTCAGGTGTATAGGTGCACTAGTTCAGCGAAGAGATAGGAAATGCAAGTGGTATGGATAATTATAAGTGGAAACGGTGATAGAAAATAACTTGATGTCGTGGAAGAGACTAAAGTAAAACTGAAATAAAGATGGAAGCAAGCAAACATGTAACATATCTAATTGCAAACGGTGTATCAATGCTTAGAAACAAGGCCTAGGGATCATACTTTCACTAGTGAACACTCTCATATAAATATATTCTCTTCATGATACTACTCTTAACTACTCTCCGGTTGGACACTCTAATCAACGGTAGGGCTATAACAGCACACCTCAAAGTAAGCCTTTCCCATCTAGAAAACTCCACACTGTCACCTTGAATACTAGATGAGTCCAACAAACACCACAATTTCATAAAGACATCCAACTCCAAATATATCTCATAACAAGTATTTGTAATCTCTAGCCTAAGTGCCACCATGGTGTGCACGCTGTCATTGTCACACACATGGGGAGAGTAGAGATTTATTAAAGCACTTGAGTAGCAGAATAGATCTATAGATTACAAGCTCATGATCTCAATAAGATCATGCATAGAGAGAGAGAGATGAATACATAGCCATCGGTAGAACCCTTAGCCTCGAGAGAGAACTACTCCCTCCTCATCATGGGAATCAGCAATGGTGATGGAGATGGCGGTGGTGATCGATGGAGATGGCTCCGGGGGCACTTCCCCGTCCCGCTAGGGTGCCGGAACAGTGACTTTCTGTCCCCCGAATCTGCCCTTCGGTGGCGGTGCCGCTGCGGAACTTTTCGTGGATGGAGGCTTGACTATTTAGGGTTTTCGCATCGGGAGGAATATATAGGCAAAGGAGGCAAGGTCGGTGGCCGGCCAGGCGGCCCACACCATGCCCTGGCGCGGCCTGGGCTGACCCGCGCCAAGGGGGGTGTGGCCACCCTGTGGCCCCTCTACGAATCTCGTTCTAGCTCCGTGAGTCTTCCAGGAAAATAGTAACTTTGGCTTTTGTCCCGTCCAATTCCGAGAATATTCATTTTCTGACTCCCTGGAACCAAAAACAGCAGAAAACAGGCAACTGGCACTGTGGCATCTTGTTAATAGGTTAGTCCAAGAAATCATATGAAAAGTACTCCAAAGTTGGAACAAAACACAAGAAACTAGATAAAACCAAGCATGGAACATCAAAAATTATAGATACATTTGCAACGTATCAGCTTTACTATTGAATTTTGCTCTAAGGGAAACTCCAGCGATCCCCGCAAACAGCCAGGTAGGTCTAAATATGTCCTTCTGGCCATGGTCCAACGGCCACCCGCAAATGGACTTCGACTAGCGGAGTGGTCCGTTTTGGCGCATCGGGGCCCAAGTTTGGGCCTAGTTTGGGGGGACGGATCGCGCGTTTGTGCATGCCCTCTTGCGGACCAGTAGTCAAAGAAATAAATTTCACTGATAGTTGTTGGGACTGGTACATGGGAAATTAAACTACAATTAACTCGAAAATTAAACCTAACTAGCCTACAACTACATGGGAGATGGGAGCTGGGCTGTCCTTGCCTCTGTCCTTATGGGTACCACCGGCACGGTGGCCCTGCCCCATCCAGGCCACTATCACCTCCTTCGCTTGGCGGTGGCGCGCCGCCGCAGCGGTCCTGCATTGGAGGTGGGCGAGGGACATCATCTCCCTCTCCCATGCCACCGTAGATACTTCGCGGTTGTGCGCTACCCGGCCCTCCAACGCCGATTCGGCTTTGAAGCCCTGCTAGACGGCCTTGCTCAGGTTCGGCCTCATCTGTGAGAGAGCTTCCGCAGCCGCCATAGACGAGCAGTACGCGTACATCTGGATGAGCCACCGGTCAAGCCGAGTACAACGGCCTGCCGGTCGTGGTAGCGACCGTCGAGGTTCGCCTCCATGGCCTTGGCCTCCTCCCGCTCCTTGCCCCTCCATTCCCTATCGTTCTCCTGTGCCTCCAGTTGGGCTCACTGCACGACCTCCATCGCTGCCTTCTCTTCCGTCACAGCCTCCATCTCCCTCGCTGCTGCGTTGGCAGGCACGCGCAGCCGCTCGCCGGTCATGTGCTAACGGCCTTTGGCCTCCTGCAGCGTCGAGGCTCGTGACAACACAATGACGTGTTGTTGGATGACGTAGCCTGATGTAGCCCAACATATGACATTCACCATTGGCCTACATCAGGCCACATTAACCATCCCTCCAAAGGTGAATACCTTCCATACCTCACCTTTTGTTGGTTATTATGCGAATGGAGTCCTATTTGAGACAAATGCCCATGATATGACTAGGTCCATGACCATGGTGCCAAGAGGATGAAACAAGGATAAACCTAGAGCCAAAACACCCAAGCAAGAAGCCTAGAAGAGAAGACGCAAGAAGCTGCTGGAAGTAGACCGGAGTCTCTGGTCTGCTACACCGGAGTTTTCGGTCTGACACACCGGAGTCTCCGGCCCACCTTCGGATCGGCCCCCGAACCGAAGCCTGGGACATTATGTGTGCCCCTCCGGAGATGGACTGGAGACCAGCCGGAATCTCCGGCCCAAACCAGAGTCTCCGGACCTCTACATCAGAGTCTCCGGAACGAGTGCTTCGGGCCTGTGCGCCTCATGTTGGGCATGGTCCATGTAACATCCAGAACTTCCTATTTATGCCCGTTTACCCCTAGCTCGTGGCTGGCCTATATATGCCCCCACCCCCTCCTTGAAAACCTAGAGATGATGATGAATTAAGGCATGTGCCTAACCCTAGATGGGAACCCCCTCTCACTAGTAGATCTATGAGTTGTACAAGGCCTTGGAGTCGGTGCCCTTCTCCAAGTTGTCAATACCCTCCTCAAGTGTTTGGTCTCTCCCTATCAAGGATTCTAGTAGTGCTTGGTCTCTCCCCTTTGGGATTCTACTTGGTTGCTACTCTCTCCTTAGTTTGGATTCTATCATCTGCTTGCCGATCTATCCTTTGGTGATTCTACTGCAAGGTCTCTCGCCGAGGATTCTATTGTTTTGGTTGTTCGAACCAACGGGAGCAAATCAAATCGGGTGTGTTATGGCGTGTGTTTGTATATTTACCTTGCATTAGAGTTGCGTTCCTCATGTTCATCACGTGTTCCCTCACTCCCCGCCTCAATCCGTGAAGATCGAGCCACTCCAAGGGTAAATCCACAAGGAGACCCATAACAACTGGTATCGGCAGCTTTTGGTTGGCACGGATTTGACTTTGCCCTTCGATTTCCACCATAAACTGAAAAATACCAAAAATATAGCCCCAAATTGCTTTTGGATCGATCTCTTGTTTTGGTGAGTTGATTGTGATTTTGGTCCAATAGAAACTTGTCTTTGGAGTTGGTCTACTTGTGCACTGCGTTTCCTAGCCCAATTTGGTCAAAATTTTCTAGATTTGAGGGTTCAAGGGCCGAATTCCCGCTCAAACCACGAGTTGTTCATCGTGCTGACTCCAGACCGGAGTTTCCGGACTAGCAGACTAGAGTCTCCAGCCTAGACCAGAGTTTCCGGACTAGCAGACCTGAGTCTCCGGCCCACACCGGAGTTTCCGGACCATCAACACCGGAGACTCCAGCACTGACAAAAAAATTGTCCCTCTTTTCCTTTTTGACTGATATCCTTTGTGTGTGTGTTTCATGTGCGTGTTTGTCCATTAACAAGCTTCCGCAACACCGACAACATCTCGCGCTCGACATCGACACCACGGAACTCGAACCATCCATGCACGACCGATTGCAAGTACAACATCACCTCAAGTTATAACTTGCACCACCTTTGTTACCCCTTCTTCTTTGTGTGTTTCCTAACCTATTGAGAGTAGCTCATCTTGTGTTTGCCGAAGCATTGTGTGCTTGCTCCTGTATAAGTCATAGTGTAGAGTGATACGTTGCTAACGTATCTATAATTTTTGATGTTCCATGCTTGTTTTATATCTACTTTCTTATATTTTTTCCACATTTTGGAGTACTTTTACACATTTTCTGGAACTAACCTATTAACAAGATGCCACAATGTCAGTTGTCTGTTTTCTTCTGTTTTTGGTTCCAGAAAAGCCAGAAAATGAATATTCTCGGAATTGGACCGGACAAAAGCCAAAGTTGATATTTTAACGGAAGACTCACGGAGCCAGAAGACGAGACGGAGAGGGCCACAGGGTGGCCACACCATGTGGTGGTGCAGGCTAGCCCTGGCCGCGCCACCAGGTGGTGTGGCCCCCCTGACCGCCCACCGACCTTGCCTCTTTGCCTATAAGAAGCCTCCCGATGCATAAACCCTAAATCGTCAAGCCTCCAGCCATGAAAAGTTCCACAGCACCCCCGCCACCGAAGGGGAGAATCGGGGGACAGAAAGTCTCTATTCCGGCACCCTACCGGGTCAGGGAAGTGCCCCCGGAGCCATCTCCATCGATCTCCACCGCCATCTCCATCACCATTGCTGATTCCCATGATGATGAGGGAGTAGTTCTCTCTCGAGGCTAAGGGTTCTACCGGTAGCTATGTGTTCATCTCTCTCTATGCATGATCATATTGTGATCATGAGCTTTGTAATCAATTAGATCTACCTTGCTACTCAAGTGCTTTAATAGATCTCTGCTCTCCCCATGTGTGTGAAGTTGACAGTCTGCACACCATGGTGGCACTTAAGCTAGAGATTACAAATACTTGTTATGAGTTATATTTGGAGTTGGATGTCTTTATTAAATTGTGGTGTTTGTTGGAACCATCTAGCATTCAAGGTGACAGTGTGGGGTTACCTAGATGGGAAAGATGAACTTTGAGGTGTGCTGTTATAGCCCTACCAACGATTAGAGTGTCCAACTGGAGAGTAGTTCAACGTAGTATCATAAATAAGAATATATGTATCTGAGAGTGTTCACTAGTGAAAGTATGATCCCTAGGCCTTGTTCCTAAACATTGAAACACCGTTTGCAACTAGATCTGTTACATGTTTGCTTGCTTCCATCTTTATTTCAGTTTGCCTTTAGTCTCTTTCACGCCATCAAAGTATTTTCTAGCACCGTTATCTTATATCCATACCACTTGTATTTCACTATCTCTTCGCCAAACTAGTGCACCTATACACCTGACAAGTGTATTGGGTGTGTTGGGGTCACAAGAGACTTCTTGTATCTTGATTGCAGGGTTGCTTGAGAGGGATACCTTTGAACACTTCCTCCCTGAGTTCGATAAACCTTGGGTGATCCACTTAAGGGAAAACTTGATGCTATTCTACAAACCTCAACACTTGGAGGCCCAACAACTGTCTACAAGAATAGAAGTGCGTAGACATCAAGCTATTTTCTGGCGCCGTTGCCGGGGAGGTAAGGTAAAAGGTACTCACATCCTCCGGTGTGAGTGCTCGAAGTTATTTCGTTTAGATTTTGCAATTTTGTCTTTTTGTTTCTTGTTTTCACTAGTTAGGCTTAATGGAAAACAACAACAAAATTAGAGATGTTTATAGTATTTATCTTGAGTTAGGACATGAAGTGTTTGAAGAGAAAATTAAAAAACCTATGGAACTTTATTTGCATGCTAATAGCAATGTTGTTAGTATGAATTCTTTGGACACCATTATTGCTAATGCTATGGAAAAGTCTAAGCTTGGGGAAGCTTGTTTTTATGAAAATGATCTTTTTAGTCCCCCAAGAACGGAGGAGAAAATTTACTTTGATGATAGTATGCCTCCAATATATGATGATTACAATGATGAGTATGATATTTTTAGTCCACCTACTATTGAGGATAAAACTAATTATGATTACGATATGCCTCCTATATTTGATGATTATGTTGATGAGAATAATAATGGTAGCTAATTGTTGAATTTGCTCCCACTACAATTAATAAGAATGACTATGCTTATGTGGAGAGTCATAATTATTATATGTATGTGGATCATGATAAGAATGTTTTATGTGATAGTTACATTGTTAATTTTATTCATGATGATACTGAAAGTTATTATTAGAGAGGGAAACATGGTTTTATGTATCTCAACAATATTAAGTTTCCCCTCTTTATGTTGAAATTCTTGAAGTTGCACTTGTTTTGCTTTACTATACTTGTTGCTTTGTGCTTTCATGACTTGTTTAATGAGAGAGAAGTAATGATTGGGAAAGTTGCTGTCCCGAAACTGATTTCTGTGCTTCACCATAAACATTCGTGTAAAATCTTTGTACGTCCTTTTGAGGCGTGAATTTTTTTAATTCTGCCCCAGGTTGTTATCTAACTTTCGTTAGTTCAACACTTTTCGATTTGAGCAACATAAGGTCTTCAAAAAAAATTGTCTTTACTTGCTGGTCTGTTTTGACAGATTTCTGCCATTATTTGCATTTGCTTCTTGTTGGTTCCTTTTTGAGTTCTTTTGGTTGATTGAGCTTTTTGACGGAAGTGCTACAGTATATTGTGTTTTAATGGAAGTTTTATTGGTGTTGGAACTGAACCTAAAGACTTATTATCTTGAGTGCACTAATGTTGCTAATAAAGATTGTGTGAAGTTTTGTATGAAGGAAAAAATTCAGGTGTATGGAAGGAATGAGTAATGAGATTAAGGATGGACTAAAGCTCAAGCTTGGGGATGCCACGCATGTCACCCCAAGAAATATCCAATAAGTACAAGCATCAAAGCTTGGGGATGCCCAATGCATCCCCTTCTTCATGAATAAAAATCCCAGGTTTCTTCCAAACGCTTCATTTTTATTGTTTCATGCACAGTTGTGTTGTTCTTGGAGCGTCTTCTTTTTCGTTTTTGTTTTGGTTTTTTGTTTGTTTGGTTTGCTTAGTTTTCTGAATAAATTGGTTGGACCTCCTCTTTCATACATAGGTTTTCAAATAGTTTGGTTTGGATTGGAAAAGAGTAGGAAAGTTCGTGCTTAAGTGGTAAAGAGAGCTTGTTTTTGACTATGGCCTATGCTTTGTCATGCCATGCTTGATATTGTTTTGTCTTTAGGCTTATTATTCTTTGCTGTAGCATGACTTGTTATAAACAATTGAGATTGCTTAATGTGCCTTTTAATAATCATGCGTTGTTTTAGCATATTAAAGCATAGTATTGTGGTATTCTCCTTTGATGCTTTATTTGGGTTGACTTGGCACATGCTCACACCATGTTATGACTATCCCAAGTCACCATAGCCTTTATGATCCTTTAGTTTTCCACTTGTAATATCACTTTATGCTTTAATTAATGATGTTTTTTCGCTTTGCATGATTATGGCCATTATTGCTCTCTTAGTTGATCGCTCTCAGTCTTTTGCTAGCCTCCATAACCAAGTATGAGTTCCACTCATGCATCCAACTCCCTAAACCAAGTTATTCCAAAGAGTCCACCATACCTACCTACTAGCTTATACTATTCCAAGTATATTCATGCTTTTGTTTACCTTCCAAATTAAACTTGTTATGAGAAAAAGTGATTAAAGCTCTCACAAACTTGATGGCACACTTTACTTTTCTTGCCCTTAATAAACTTGAACCATTGTGTCGTCTATGTTGTATATGCTTGCACTTATTTGTTGGGGATTAGTAGAACCATACTGTCATGGGGAACGCTTTCAACATTGCATGGGTACTTTGTACCTAGTTGATATCATGCTCTTTTGTATATGGATGTCGTCGGTGTGAAATTAAAAGGGGAGCTTGTAAGTCCATGGAGTTATGTATGTGTGTTAGAGAAACTCCTGGGCCGCTAGTCTAATCCATGCCTAATCATGGTGGAAACCTGCAGCGTAACCATAATGAGCAATCTATGAAGCATTCTTCTTATAAAAAAGAGTTAGATATTGAGAAAAAAGACAAAAAGAAAAAAAGAGATTATGAAAAGAGGAAAGAGAGAAAAAAGCACCATTTTCCCATGGTAAATAAGAAGATTGCTGCGATGCTCGTTTTCTGCTTGCCTTGTCACCGAAGAGGAGATGTTGATGGGTAAGTGCCCCCACCTATAAAAGTCTCTGTTCCGGCACCCTACCGGGATGGGGAAGTGCACCCGGAGCCATCTCCATCGATCTCCACCACCATCTCCATCGCCGTTGCTGATTCCCATGATGATGAGGGAGTAGTTCTTCCTCGAGGCTAAGGGCTCTATCGGTAGCTATGTGTTCATCTCTCTCTCTATGCGTGATCATATTGTGATCATGAGCTTTGTAATCAAGTAGATCTACCTTGCTACTCAAGTGCTTTAATAGATCTCTACTCTCCCCATGTGTGTGAAAGTGACAGCATGCACACCATGGTGGCACTTAGGCTAGAGATTACAATTACTTGTTATGATTTATATTTGGAGTTGGATATTTCTATGAAATTGTGGTGTTTGTTGGAACCATCTAGAGCTCAAGGTGACAGTGTGGGGTTATCTAGATGGGGAAAGCAAACTTTGAGGAGTGCTGTTATAGCCCTACCATGGATTAGAGTGTCCAACTGGAGAGTAGTTCTTTATGAAACTTGAATCCCTACTTCCTTCTATGAAGGCCTTTATTTTACTTTTATGTTGAGTCTCCACCTTCTATCTTTATGCACCTATTGAGAGAGCATAGTGGCCATTCTTAGTTCTATGTGCATTGTCCCAAGACTTGTTGATTGATGCATAACTTTGATATTGCTTGTTCTTAAACTATTTGTATCTAGTCACCCTTATGAACTTTGAAGGTGTCCCATGCATTTATGTTTTGCTACTCCATGAGGGACAAGCTGAATGCCACTATTCTATGTTTTCTATATGTGAAACAAAAAAACGTCTTTCAATGCATTGTTATTCATGAATCTTTTGTTTGTACCTTTTCATGTTACACCATAGTTGCTATGTCTTATTGTTAGAACTATATCTTTCATGCTATGTTGAAGTACTATGATCCCAGATATCAATGTGTTACAAATACTTTGATCAAGTCTATGATGGTGCATGTCACCTAAAAAATTATTCTTTCTTTTTATCACTTACCTACTCGAGGACGAGCAGGAGTTAAGGTTGGGGATATTGATACGTTGCAAACAAATCTATAATTTTTGATGTTCCATGCTTGTTTCGTATCTACTTTCTTATGTTTTGTCCACACTTTGGAGTATTTTTATACACTTTCTTGGACTAACCTATTAACAAGATGCCATAGTTCCAGTTGCCTATTTCTGTTGTTTTTGGTTCCAGGAAAGTCAGAAAATGAATATTCTCGGAATTGGACCGGACAAAAGCCAAAGTCGTTATTTTCCCGGAAGACTCACGGAGCCAAAAGGAGAGAAGAAGGGGGGCCACAGGATGGCCACACCACCCCTGGGCGCGGGTCCCCCTGGCCGCGCCAGGGCATGGTGTGGGCCCCCTGGCCAGCCACAGACCTTGCCCCTTCACCTATAAAATCCTCCCGATGCAAAAACCCTAGGTCATCAATTAAAAATCCACGAAAATTTATGTAGCGCCGCCGCCACTGAAGAGGATATTGGGGGGGGGGGGACAGAAAGTCTCTGTTCCGGCACCCTACCTGGACGGGGAAGTGCCCCCGAAGCCATCTCCATCAGATCTCCACCACCATCTCCATCACCTTTGCTGATTCCCATGATGATGAGGGAGTAGTTCTTCCTTGAGGCTAAGGACTCTACCGGTAGCTATGTGTTCATCTCTCTCTCTATGCATGATCATATTGTGATCATGACCTTTGTAATCAAGTAGATCTACCTTGCTACTCAAGTGCTTTAATAGATCTCTGCTCTCCCCATGTGTGTGAAAGTGACATCGTGCACACCATGGAGTTGGATGTTTCTATGAAATTGTGGTGTTTGTTGGAACCATCTAGAGCTCAAGGTGACAGTGTGGGGTTATCTAGATGGGGAAAGCGAACTTTGAGGAGTGCTGTTATAGCCCTACCATGGATTAGAGTGTCCAACCGGAGAGTAGTTCAGAGTAGTATCATAAAGAGATGATATTTATATGAGAGTGTTCACTAGTCAAAGTATGATCCCTAGGCCTTGTTTCTAAGCATTGAAACACCATTTGCAACTAGATTTGTTACATGTTTGCTTACTTCCATCTTTATTTTAGTTTGCCTTTAGTCTCTTCCATGCCATCAAGCTATTTTCTGGCACTGTTGTCTTATATCCATACCACTTGTATTTCAGTATCTCTTCGTCGAACTAGTGCACCTATACACCTGAAAAGTCTATTGGGTGTGTTGGGGACATAAGTGACTTCTTATATCTTGATTGCAGGGTTGCTTGAGAGGGGATACCTTTGACCACTTCCTCCCTAAGTTCGATAAACCTTGGGTGATCCACTTAAGGGAAACTTGTTGCTGTTCTACAAACCTCTGCACTAGGAGGCCCAACAACTGCCTACAAGAATAGAAGTGCGTAGACATCAACCCCGCACTTGTCATAGCTCCAGTCTTGACAACAAACTTCATCCCTAGAGAGGACCAACGCCTCAATATCTTCCAAACTCGTGCCAGAATTGGTGGCAAGTCCATAAAGGTGATCATTGATGGAGGTAGTTGCCACAATCTCGCAAGTACTGAGCTTTGTGAGAAACTCAAGTTGCCTTGCATAGAGCACCCTCATCCCTATCATGTCAAATGGCTTGATGACAATGGAGAACTCAAGATAACATCCAAAGTCAATGTCTCCTTCAAGATTGGCCCATACGAAGACACCGTTGAGTGTGATGTCGTGCCAATGTCTGTGTGCCACATGCTACTTGGGACACCATGGCAATACGATAGGAGAGCTATACATCATGGTTCAACTAACCAATGCTCCTTCAAGTGGAACGACAATACATTTGTGCTCCAACCCATGATGCCAAGCCAAGTTATCGCATCCAAGATGACATCTGTGAACAAGATAAAGGAAGCTAAGGACCCTTGTGAGATGAGTGGTGAGAGAGTGAACCACCATCAAGAGAGTGAGTGCCACAAGCCCAAAATGAGTGGAAAAATCATGAGTGCCACAACGCAAGCCACCAAATGTGAGAAGAGAGATTTGAGTGTGACCCATACTAACAATCCTCCATACAATTCTCTCTCTTTGTTGTCAGTTTTGCAAGGTACCCGAGATAGACCACCACCTACAAGGAACATGCTACAAGATATCCAACCACAACATGATGGTAAGATGTGCCACAAGCTATTCAACATGTTGGAGAATTGCTTCGACACCGGTGATCCGTCCATGAGCAAGATCAAGGCCACGGGCACACAACCCGCCTTCCATGATGAAAGAACATCGTCGAGGTCGACTCGTTTTCAAGCGGAGGGAGATGATGTAGCCCAACATATGACATTCACCATTGGCCCACATCAGGCCACACTAACCATCCCTCCAAAGGTGAATTCCTTCCATACCTCACCTTTCGTTGGTTATTATGCGAATAGAGTCCTACTTGAGACAAATGACCATGATATGACTAGGTCCATGATCATGATGCCAAGAGGACGCAACAAGGATGAACCTGGAGCCAAAACACCGAAGCAAGAAGCCTAGAAGAGAAGACGCAAGAAGCTGCTAGAAGCAGACCGGAGTCTCTGGTCTGACACACTGGAGTATCCGACCCACATCCAGACCGGCCCCTGAACCGAAGCCTCGGACATTTTGTGTGCCCCTCCAGAGATGGACTGGAGACCAGCCGGAATCTCTGACTCAGACCGGAGTCTCCGGACCGAGTGCTTTGGGCCTGCGCGCCTCATGTTGGGCCTAGCCCATGTAATGTCCAGAACTTCCTATTTATGCCCGTTTTACCCTTAGCTCGTGGCTAGCCTATATATATATGCCCCACCCCCTCCTTGAAACCCTAGAGATAATGATGAATTAAGGCATGTGCCTAACCCTATATGGGAACCCCCTCTCACTAGTAGATCTATGAGTTGTACAAGGCCTTAGAGTCGGTGCCCTTCTCCAAGTTGTCAAGACCCTCCTCAAGTGTTTGGTCTCTCCCTATCAAGGATCCTAGTAGTGCTTGGTCTCTCCCCTTTGGGATTCTATCATTCGATTGCCGATCTCCCCTTTGGTGATTCTATCGCAAGGTCTCTCGCCAAGGATTCTATTGGATTGGTTGTTCGAACCAATAGGAGCAAATCGAATCGGGTGTGTTTTGGCATGTGTTTGTATATTTACCTTGCATTCGAGTTGTGTTCCTCGTGTTCATTGCGTGTTCCCTCACTCCCCGCCTCAAATCCGTGAAGATAGGGCCACTCCAAGGGTAAATCCACAAGGAGACCCATAACATAGCCCGTGGCAGCGATGGCGTCCCGTGCCGCCTCGCCGCGCTCCATCTCAATGGAGGCAAGGATGGCCTCTTGCCGGTCCAACCCTCCCTCCACAACAACATCGTCCAAAGCAACGACGATGTCATTGTCATTGTCCTCCTCCTTCCGGTCCCAGTCTACTAGTGCCTCGTCGAGCGCGATGTCACCCCCTCTCCGTGTGGTGGGTACCAAAGCATGGCGGCCTCACTGAGCTAAGCCCAGGTGGTGGGGAGGCGCCTAGGCATGTTGGAGTTGTGGGAATGTCCTGTTGGATGTGCCTCCCCAACCCCGTCCGCGAGCCTTTTTATAGACCGACTGGTGCCCATTGGCGGGAAATGACAAGATCTCTGGCAGGAAAGGGCAAGAGCGGTGGGAAACTGTGTGTCCCGTGCGGGAAACAGCTGAGGCCGCGCGCGGGAAAACATCCACGGGCGATGGGACGTTTGCTCGTAACCATCACCATGAAGGAGACTTGAGCCGCTATCAAAGAAGATCATGGACAACGGGACCCACTTATGTAGGGGACCGTTGGGTGCACAGCCACTTGTAAACGGGTCAGCCTACACGCGCGGTCCTCCCCGTCCCATAATCGTAAGTATACCGATTTGCGGTCCGTTCTAAGATTGTTGGAGTTGCCCTAAGAGCAATGGCAATAGTAGAGCCAGCTGTCGGCTATAAGGCATATCCATGTCATCTATAGTCAATCTAATAGCCAACGTCTACAATAGGTAGAGATAAAAATATACTAGTTTATTAGGACATGGCCCAGTTTACACTCTCACATAGTGCCTAGGAGCACGTGTTGTAGCTGGCTCTTAACCAAGATCCCACTCATTTTCTCTCTCCTCTCCTCTCTCTTCCAACTAGGCATAAATATATATCGTACCTATCCCGAACACTGACCAACTAATTATCATGCTTTAGGTGGTACGTTCCCTCTAGCTAGGGGTTCTGGTTTGCTCACGGGCGGTAGCCGGTGTTGAGCTTCTGTTCCTGCCCTCCTACTCTTCTCCGATCTGTTGAACTCGTGTCGTTGGGGTGATCCTGGTATTACTCCTCGGCCGTGGCTCACTGATTGGGGGGTCTTCACAGGGTTTAGGGTTGGTCTCTCATTCTGAGTAGTTTGGTTTCCACCATGGCGGATGGGTCCTCGGGTTCATATGTTGGGACGTCAGAGGATATAGCTGTGATGATGAAGAGGGTGGGAATCAGGGAAGAAGACCTTGATGATGTTGTCTTTGAGGAAGAAGGATCGCCGCTAGCTGAGGCAACGAGATGGCTGGCCATTGCTAAAGTTTTTACAGAGGGAGAATACTCAAGCTTTTGGTTCTTCAAGAATATGAAATCCGCCTGGGATCTTGCTCAGGAGGTGAAAACAAATACTCTAGATGCTAACCTCCATACCTTCCAGTCCTCTTTCCTTGGTGATTGGGAGAGGGTTATGCAAGGGGGGCCCTGGAGCTTTCGTGGTGATCTAGTGGAGATAGCGTCGTATGATGGTTTTACTAAGCCTTCCTCTATTGAGCTTTCCCATATTAACGTGTGGATCTAAATCCACGATCTGCCTGTTGGGTATGCACCAATGATTAAATCTCTCGCATCTAAGGTGGGTCTATGGATAGAAAATGAGCCAATATCAGATGATTTTGATGGGAACTTCTATAGAGCAAGGGTTCAAGCCGATGTCAGGAAACCACTGAAACTGGTGGTTTCGATGACCAGAGCAGGCAAAAAGGAACATTTTGGGTTAAGTATGAAAATATTCCTAACTAGTGTCAAGTCTGTGGTCACTTGGGACATGAATTCAAGGATCATGGAGATGGGATGTGACATGGGCATACCCTACAGGTACTCGAGTTTGGCATATACGATCCAGATATGGCAGAAGCCCACGGCGTTGCCAAGGCCCAATTGAGGATTCCGGTAATTCACGGAGACTCCGATTGCTTGCATCGCAAGATGAAGCTTAAGATAGAAAGTTCAAAAGGACGAACCCTAATCTATAACCGACTCGACCTGCTACCTAAGACCTAGCCTATCTATATAAAGGCTAGGAGGGTCAGCGAGGAGGACAATCACAACCCTCGTTTCCACAACCCTCGTTTCCACAACCATCGTCAGATTGCATCTGTGCACCCCTATAACTTTTGACTCCCTCGATAATTCCAAGAGCAGACAAGCAGGAGTAGGGACCTCTATGAGGCCTGAACCTGGGTAAGACTTGCGTCCATGTGTGCTTGTTTGCTAGCCGATTGATGCCTCCAGTGCTCCCTTCTTCTCCAAAACCCAAGTCCATAACAGTGGGCATTGATGAGTTAAACCCTCGTCAATTGGCGCCGTATGTGGGAACTAGGAGTGCTGATGACGCGACTTCTTCGGCCCCATCAACCGTGATCTACAACTCTGCAATAGCGGAGATTCGCCAGTTCTTAGGCACTTTCGACTTCACCGTCCACACGCCGGCCACTCGCTCGGCTTTTGAGTCTGTGGGCAATGGGATCGGCCTAGCGATCGGGAGCTTCCACTTCCAGGTCGGTCAAATGCGAATGCTTCGCCTGCCAGACCAGCCAACGACACCCGCGATTGCTCCAGCATCGTGGTTCCCGCCACCAATCGGCACCCTCAGCAAACTCAACACCCCTGCAACAGCTGGGAGCATGGACATCGATAGCAGTCGTGGATCTGATCTGGGTGGCCTGGTCATAGAAGATGGAGCCTACGGCTTTGGATCTAAAAGTTGTGGGACCAACAGCTTCCCCAACCACTTCATGTGCGCTGTCATCAATGCAAGCGACACGGGCATCAATCGCAAAAACGCCGGTACCAGCACTGGACCGACCAACAACGGTATACCAGTCGCAAACGGTGGCCCCACTAACGGTGCGGCCACCAACAACGGGACGGGAGAACCGCACCTCACAACGAATGAGAATACCAGAGAGCGTGTGCTGATCCATCTCAATGAAAACGAGTGGTCTTGCTGTCGTGAAGCTCTGCGGGGTAATACTTTGCCCCTGAACTCATCGCAATATATCCTTATGGGTTACCATTGGCTGCTCAAGGAGGAGTACAGGCGCCAACAGCAAGTAATCGCGCAACTGGAGGCACGCAGAAAGGCGGCGGACGAGTCGAGCCTTCGGCAAGCTCAGCTCTCCTCCCATGGAGGATCCTCCTCCAAAGGCAACGAATACGTGGCCGCCAAGCGATGATCTCGACTGGCCCACCTCACCGACAAGGATCATGAAGAGGCCGTGAAAGTCCTCGACTTTGGCTCTATGACGGTGGATACACGAGGCAATGTGCTCCCGAAGACGCCGCAAGCTGCGGTGACAGCGGCCACCATGTACCTCCTCAACAACCAGCCACCGGCTGGAGATCCGCGAGCTACCATGCACCGATCTATGATCACATGCCTGGGGCTAATCGAGCCCGCCCTCGACAAAGATCCAATACCAGAGCCGAAGAAAAGTAAGGCTCTGGCTAAACGCCACTACTCGCCCTCATCCAGCGATGATAGCCACGACCTATCTCGACATCGTCGCTCACGGCGGCACGACCAGGACTACGACGCGCGTGATGACATCACGTAGCGCAAGGTCGACAAAATGCGCGCAAGGCATGCTCGTTCGACTAACTCAGAGGACGATGAGCTGGAACTCTGTGGTGCCAGATGCTTCAGCAGAGCCATCAGGCAAAAGCGAATGCCTAAAGGGTTCAAACTCCCATCGGAGAACCTAAAATTTGATGGCCTACAGGACCCGAATATTGGGCTGGAAGATCACATCTCCTCCGTCAGACTACATGGCGGGAGTCGAAGCACGGCCATGCAATGCCTGCAGCTACAGCTGCAGGGCGCCGCCCATGCATGGCTCAACAATCTCGCGCGCGGATCCATTCACAACTAGGAAGAGCTAGTCTGCAACTTTGTACGCAACTTTAAGGGAACTTACAAAAGGCCCGCATCAATTGAAGAACTGAGAGGCTATCATTAGAGATCTGGCTAGTCACTGCGCTCGTACATCCAGAGATGGTCTATCATCAAGAACTCTACAGAAGACATCTCCGAGGACCGTGGAATCGATGCATTTAATAATAGCGTATGCCGCAGAGAGCTCGGGGATGAGCTAGGCCACTCAAAGCCCAAAACAATCGACCACCTAATGGAAATCGCGAATCGGTGGGCCGATGGAGAGGACTCGGTGAAAAACCGTGCCTACTTCGACGACGACGATGACCTCGAGCGGAGACGCGACCGTCGAGGGAAACGTCAAATGCGCAGATACGAGGACCGCGATAAGGTCGACATGATCGCAGCCGGCTGGGCTGACAAACGCGATGACAACCGCAACAACGGATATCGCAGTGCTGGATACCACGACAGCAGGAAAACCATGCAGGTGTGGCAACACCACATTCGCGAAGAGCCACCCACAACATCCATCCAGGACAAACTGTCCAGACCGTGCAACATGCACTTCTATATTGACAAGAACGACGGCAAGAAAAAGTCCAGCCACCTCCTTAAGGACTACCGCGAGTTCCTCAAGCTCCACGAAGGACTGGCTCAGATGAATCGCGACGCGATCAACCAAGGCTACCGAGCTGCTCCAGGCACTATGGCACATGGAGCTCCTCCACCACCGACCGGACCACCACCACCTGCGGCTCCACCAGCACACAATCATGGAGGCGAGGCGTACCCCCAACTACTAGGGAACATGGGGATGATCCAAAAGGGTCGCCCCTCAAACCGAACATAGAAGGCAATCACTCACCAAGTCAATTTGGCGACTGATGGCCCAAAATATATCGAGCTCGTTGGGGAACCCCAAGAGGAAGGTATGATGAGCACAGAAGCAAGTTTTCCCTCAGTTATGAAACCAAGGTTATCAATCCAGTAGGAGCAAGGAAACACCCCAAAGGTGTAGCTAGCTGAACTTTGGTAGGGCGCACTACCGGTGACAGCAGCAACATGGAGACCTACACAACACAACCACATAACTCTGCCCCCAACTTGCGATGAGGTTGTCAATCTCAACGGTTTTGCTGAAAACAAAGGATTAAACGTATTGTGTGGAAGAAAGTAATAGTTTGTAAAAAGTAAACACAAAGCAGTAAACAGTTGATTGTAGATTGATGGTAAAAGAAAGGACCGGGGTCCATAGTTCACTAGTGGTGGCTCTCCTTAAGATAGATGACATGTTGGGTGAACAAATTACAGCGGGGCAATTGACAAACATCAAGAAATAAATATGCATATACTACTCATCTTGACTCCTTTGAGATTCGATTGGGCATTACAACATTATACATAGTCCGCCATCCAACTGCATCTATGACTAATAATCCACCTTCAGGTTATCATCCAAACCCCCTCCAGTATTAAGTTGCAAGCAACGAATAATTGCATTACGAATCGCGTGTAAAGTAAACAATACGATTGTTCTATGAGCAAAGGATTGTTGTTTTCTCCCTAGTAGCAACAACACATCTAGTACCTTAGAGATTTTTGTCACTTCCCCAGATTACCAGGGGCATGAACCCACTATCGAGCATAAATACTAACTCTTGGAGTTGCTAGCATCTACTTGGCCAAGATAGCTACTAACAACGGAAAGCGTGCAAGATCACAAATAACAATGACATGATAGAATCAATAATCAATCTGAAATAGCATCTCAATATCCATCGGATCCCCGCAAACACAACATGTATGGATTACAAATAGATGATCTTGATCATGAACGAGCTCACAGGATCTAAACATGATAGCACAAAGGAGGAGAACCAGCCATCTAGCTACTACATGGACCCGTAGTGCAGGGATGAACTACTCACACAACACACCAGAGGCTTGCATGATGATGAAGAAGGCCTCCAGGGTGAAATCCCCTCTCCGGCAGGGTGCCAAGAAGAGCTTCAGATCCCTCCCAATCTAGGTATGGAGAGGACGACGGCTACAGACACTTTCATGGAATTTTGATCGGGTACTTAGGGTTTTTGTATCGGAGGCATCTTATAGGCGGAAGGACAGGCCGAGGGGGTGCCTGGGGCGGCCAGACCACCCACTGGCACGGGCCAAGCCTGGCCATGCGGCCAGGTGGTGTGGCTGGGCCCCAGCCCCACTCCATCTTGTATTCTGCCTCTAGGTGTCCACCGGTGAAAAACTGACTTTGGCTTTTGTCCCGTCCAATTCCGAGAATATTCATTTTCTGACTTTCCTGGAACCAAAAACAACAGAAAACAGGCAGCTGGCACTGTAGCTCTTGTTAATAGGTTAGTCCAAGAAATCATATGAAAAGTACTCCAAAGTGTGGACAAAACATAACAAAGTAGATAAAACCAAGCATGGAACATCAAAAATTATAGATAGGTTTGCAACGTATCAATATCCCCAAGCTTAACTCCTGCTCATCCTCGAGTAGGTAAGTGATAAAAAGAAAGAATAATTTTTGAGGTGACATGCACCATCATAAACTTGATCAAAGTATTTGTAAAACATTGATAGCTGGGATCATAGTACTTCAATCATAACATGAAAGACAAAGTTCTAGCAATAAGACAAAGCAACTAAGTTACAACATGAAAAGACATAAACAAAAGATTCATGAATAACAATGCTTTGCAAGACATTTGTTTGTTTCACATAAAGAAAACATAGCATAATGGCATTCAGCTTGTCCCTCATAGAGTAGCAAATATAAATGCATAGGACACCTTCAAAGTTCATAACAGTGACTAGATCTAAATAGTTTAAAAACAAGCAATATAAAGTTATGCATCAATCAATAAGTCTTGGGACAATGCACATAGAACTAAGAATGGCCACTATGCTCTCAAAGTAGTTGCATAAAGATAGAAAGTGGAGACTCAACATAAAAGTAAAAGAAAGGCCTTCATAGAAGGAAGTAGGGATTCAAGTCTTATAAAGAGCTTCCAAAAATTATGGTACTTATTAGCTTTCAACTCTCATTGCCCCTATCATAAGCATCTTGAAGTGATTAAGGTTAAAGTGAACAAACTATGGTGTATATGCTTGACGAAGTATAAGTTGGAAATCTCATGTCCCTTGAATACGAGGGCCGCTCCTCATGCTACTCAAGTTTAGTTACCGATAAGTTCTTGTCATTGTAAGTACATGTGTATCATAGAGAACCGCCAACGGGGTACCCCTTGCCCGATGATATGGAAGAATCCCCATATCAAAATGACAAGGCAAGCAGACAACGAGCATCTCAGCAATCTTCTTATTTACCATGGGAATATGGTGCTTTTTTCTCTCTTTCCTCTTTTCTCATATTTTTTTTCTTTTTTCTCAATATCTGACTCTTTTTTTATGAGAAGAATGCTTCATAGACAGCTCATTATGGTTACGCTGCAGGTTTCCACCATGACAGCATAGATTAGACCAGCGGCCCATGCGTTTCTCTAACACACATACATAACTCCATGGACTTACAAGCTCCCCTTTCATTTCACACCGACGACATCCATAGACAAAAGAGCATGATATCAACTAGGTACAAAGTACAAGTGCAATGTTGAAAGCGTTCCCCATGATAGCATGGTTCTGCTAATCCCCAACAAATAAGTGCAAGAAAATACAACATAGACGACACAATGGTTCAAGTTTATTAAGGGCAAGAAAAGTAAAGTGTGCCATCAAGTTCGTGAGAGCTTTAATCACTAGTTTTCTCATAACAAGTTTAATTCGGAAGGTAGATAAAAACATGAATATACTTGGAATAGCATAAGCTAATAGGTAGGTATGGTGGACTCTTTGGAATAACTTGGTTTTAGGAGTTGGATGCATGAGTGGAACTCATACTTGGTTGTAGAGGCTAGCAAAAGACTGGGAGCGACCAGCTAAGAGAGCAATAATGGCCATAATCATGCAGAGCGACAAAACATCATTAATCAAAGCATAAAGTGATACTACAAGTTGAAAACTAAAGGATCATAAAGGCTATGGTGACTTGGGATAGTCATAACATGGTGTGAGCATGTGCCAAGTCAACCCAAATAAAGCATCAAAGGAGAATACCACAATACTATACTTTAATATGCTGAAACAACGCATGATTCTTCCAAGGCACATTAAGAAATCTCAGTTGTTTATAACAAGTCATGCTACAACAAAGAATACTAAGCATAAAGCCAAAACAATATCAAACATGGCATGACAAAGCATACGCCACAGTCAAAAACAAGCTCTCTTTACCACTTAAGCATGAACTTTCCTACTCTTTTCCAATCCAAACCAAACTATTTGAAAACCAATGTATGAAAGAGGGTGACATGGGTATACCCTGCAGGTACTCGAGTCTTATATATACGGTCTAGATACGGTGGAAGCCCATGGTGTTGTCACGACCCAATGAAGATTTCGAGTGCCCTAAGGACTCTCGATAACTTACGAGACAAGAAGAAGTCTAAAGATAGAAAGTTTGAAGGGAAAACCCTAATTTGTAACCGAATCGACCTGCTACCTGAGACCTGGCTTATCTATATAAAGGCCAGGAGGGGGTGGCGAGGAGGACACACGCAACCCTAGTTTCCACAACCCTCGCCAGATTGCATCTGCGCACCATTGTAATCTTCGATTCCTTCGTTAATTCCAAGAGCGGATAAGCAGGAGTAGGGACCTCTACGAGGCCTGAACCTGGGTAAACCTTGCGTCCCTGTGTGCTTGTTTGCTAGCCGATTGATGCTTCCAGCGCTCCCTCCTTCTCCAAAACCCAAGTCCATAACAATGTGCATTGATGAGTTAAACCCTCGTCAATTGGCGCCATCTGTGGGAATTGGGAGTGCTGATGTTGCGGCTTCTTCGGCCTCATCAACCGCGATCTACAACTCCGCAACAACGGAGATTCGCCAGCTTTTCGGCGCGTTCGACTTCACCATCCACACGCCGGCCACTCGTCCGGCTTTCGAGTCCGAGGGCGATGGAATCAGCCTGGCGATAGGAAGCTTCCTCTTCCAAGTTGGTCAGATGGGCACGCTTTGCATGCCTGACCAGCCAATGGCATCCGCGATTGCTCCATCATTGTGGTTCCCGCCACCAATCGGCACCCTCAGCGAGCTCAACGCCTCAGCAATAGCTGAGAACATGGACAACGATAGCAGTCGCGAATCCGATCTGGGCGGCCTAGCAACGGAAGATGGAGTCTACGGCTCCGGATCCGAAAGTTGCGGGAGCAACAGCTTCCCCAGCTACTTCATGTACGTCGTCATTAACACTGGCGACTCCACCGTTAATCGCGAAAACGGTGGCAATGGAGCCGGCACCATCCGCTTAATGGCGGCATCCCTAACGGTGCCCCCAAACGGTAGCAACGGCGCGCCTGTCAACAACGGAGGGGTAGTCGAACCACCAACCATGGTGAACGAACACACTGGCGAACGTGTCATGATCAGGCTCAACGATCTCGAGTGGGCTCGCTGCTGAGAAGCTTTACGAGGCAACCCTCTTCCTCCAGGCACGTCGCAAGAGATGCTGATGGGATATCATTGGCTATTTAAAGAGGAGTATAGATGCCATCTACAAACAATCGCGCAACTCGACGCGCGTAAAAAGGTGGCGGACGAGTCGAGCCTTCAACGAGCCGGGCTCTCCTCCCATAGAGGATCCTCCTCCAAAGGCAACGAATATGTGGCCAATAAGAGACAATCTCGAATGGCCCACCTCACCGAGCAGGAGCGCATAGAAGCTGTGAAAGTCCTAGACTTTAGCTCTATGACAGTCGACACTCGGGGCAATGTGGTCCCAAAGACGCCACAAGCAGTTGTAGGGCGCCGCCCGGGCATGGCTCAATAACCTCCTGCGCGGATCCATTCACAGCTGGGAAGAGCTGGTCTATAGCTTTGTGCGCAACTTCAAGGGCACCTACAAAAGGCCCTCATCAATCGAAGAGCTGAGATGCTACCAGCAAAAGTTTGGCGAGTCATTATGCTCGTACATCCAGAGGTGGTCCATCATCAAGAACTCCGCAGAAAATATCTCGGAGGACCGGGCAATCGACGCGTTCAACGGCAGCGTTCGCTGCATAGAGCTTAGGGAGGAGCTGGGCCCCTCGAAGCCCAAAACCATTGACCACCTGATGGAAATCGCGAATCGGTGGGCAGATGGAGAAGACTCGGTGAAAAATCGCGTTCACTCCGATAATGAAGCAGAGCTCGAGTGCATACGCGATCGCTGAAGCAAACGTCGAATACGCATCTATGATAACCGCGACGACGTCAACATGGTCACATCCGGCTACGCCGATAGGCGCGACGAGAACCGCAACAACGGAAATCACAGTGGTGGACACCGCGACTCCGGGAAAACCATGCAAGTATGGCAACGCCGCACTCGCGAAGAGGCACCCGTGACAACAATCGAGGACAAATTGTCCGGGCCGTGCAACGTGCACTTCTACATCGACAAGCACGATGGCAAGAAGAAATCCAGCCACCTCCTCAAGGACTGCCGTGAGTTCCTCAAGCTCCACGAGGGTCTAGCGTAGATGAATCACGACGCCGTCAACAGGGGCTACGGAGTCGCCCCAGGCGCTATAGCACATGGAGCTCCTCCCCCACCAACTGGAGTGCCACCACCCGTGACTGCACCGGTCCATGATCAAGGAGGCGAGCCATACCCACGGGCTGTGGGCAACATGATGGTCCAAAAGGGACGCCCCTCGAATCGGGTACAGAAGGCCATCACTCGCCAAGTAAATTTGGCAACAAACTCACCACCATCCACCACTGAGTACCTCGATGGAAGCGACTCCTGCATCACCTTCGACAAGCGTGACCACCCGTGCCGAGTACCCCGCCCAGGCCATTTACTCGAGGCACAGATTGGAGGCTTCGACATGAGTCGCGTTTTCATGGATGGTGGAAGCAGCATTAACCTTACATTCGCGAGTACCTTGCGAGCAATGAGGATCCCTCTGACCTGCTTAGAGGTCTCGGACACGACATTCCACGGCATCGTCCTAGGAAAGGGCATCTATCCCCTGGGCAAAATAAACCTCGACATCATCTTTGGCACGCTGAAAAACTTTCGACGTGAACGCATCAACTTCGAAGTCGTCGACTGGCCCTCACAGTACCACTGCATCCTCAGACGCGTCGTGTTCGCCAGGTTCGTGGCAGTACCACACTACGCCTACCTGCAGATGAAAATGCCAGGCCCCAACGGCGTCATCACAATCAACAGGAGCTTCGAGAGGTCCGACAGTTGTGACAGGGAATTCAACGGAATTTCCCAGTCCTTCGGCATGCATGAAGAACTCGCAAGACTGAAGGAGTCGACAGACAACAGTCTGCCTCCCCTGAGCCGACCAAGTTCACCTGACCTGTCCTTCGACTCGTCGGTGCACACAAAGAAAGTTCAGGTCCACCCATCGGACCTGGCCAAGACAGCCCTCATCGCCAACAACTTGAGTCCCGCATAGGAACTCGCGCTCGTCGAATTCCTCCATGAGCATTGGGAAATCTTCGCCTGGTGTCCAGCGGACATGCCAGGAGTTCCCGGGGAATTTGCCGAGCACGCACTCAATGTCAACCCAAATGCAAGGCCAGTCAAGCAAACAATTCGGCGACTGTCTGAGCCAAGAGCAAAAGTGGTCGGAATGGAGATCAACAGACTCCTCGATGCCAAATTCATACGTGTGATCAAGGAAAGCACTTGGCTCGCCAATACGGTGCTAGTACCAAAAAAGGACACGGATATCCTACGGATGTGAGTGGATTTTACCTCTCTGAATAAGCACTGCCCAAAGGATCACTTCCCGCTGCCGCGAATCAACCAGATCATCGACTCCACCATGGGATGTGAGCGCCGCTGCTTCCTCGACGCCTACTCAGGTATAATCAGATTCGAATGAAGGGGGAAGATCAAGAGAAAACAGCGTTTACAACGCCTTTTGGTGTGTTCTGCTACAACACAATGCCCTTCGGGCTAAAAACGCAGGAGCAACCTATCAGCGGTGCATGCAGGCTTGCCTCAAGAACCAACTTGGTCGAAACATCCAAGTCTATGTTGACGACATCGTAATCAAGACCAAAGAGGAAGCCTCGCTAATCGATGATTAACGCGAAACCTTAACCAACCTCGAACGCTATCGGATCAAGCTCAATCCGGACAAATGCGCCTTCAGCGTACCATCTGGGCAACTACTCGGGTATCTCATCTCCGCGAGAGGGATCGAGGCGAACCTAAAGTAAATAAAAGCCGAAAACATAAGAGGTGTCCAGCAGCTAGCTGGGCGAATTGCGCCGCTCAGTCAATTCATCAGTCAAATGGGCGAAAATGCACTGCCCTTCTACCAACTCCTCCGCAAAGCGGACAAGTTTGAATGGACCAATGAGGCACAGGAAGCATTCGAAGGCCTCAAGCGCCTGCTGTCTACTTCACCAATACTTGTGACCCTATGCGAAAGGGAACAACTGCTGCTATACATCTCCGGCACCAACCAGGTGGTCAGCACGGTGCTCGTGGTGGAACGAGCCAAGGAAAACAAGGTCCACGGGGTACATCGCCTAGTCTACTACCTCAGCGAGGTGCTCACGCCAACAAAGCAGCGGTACCCGCACTACCAGAAGCTGGCATACGGTGGCTTCATGACTGCCAGGCGACTGAGCCACTACTTCCAGGAGCACCTAATCGTGGTGGTCAATGATGCCCCGCTCGGGCACATCCTCAATAACCCCGACGCCACCGGATGAGTCGTGCTTTGGGGAATAGAGATGTCGCCATGAGACATTACATATGAAAAGCGTGACGCGATCAAGTCACAAGTTCTCCCTGACTTCCTTGTGCACTGGATGGAGAATCAGCTCCCTGAAAAACCAGATATGTCTTACCTCTGGACAATACACTTCGACGGAACCAAGTGAAAGGACGGAGCTAGCGCAGGTGTCATACTGACATCGCCCTAGGGAGACAAGCTAAAATACATTCTGCGAATGAAATTCACCGCCTCCAATAATAAAGCTGAATACGAGGCCCTGCTGCACGGGATGCGGATGGCAAAAGCCTGTGGCGCCAAGAGGCTCATAATCTATGGCGACTCCAAGTTGGTCGTCAACCAGACAATGCACGAGCGCGATGCACTGAACGACAACATGATCGCCTACCGCGACCTCTATGACACACTCGAAGGGGACTTCGATGGTTGCGAGCTGCGGCACATAGGCCGCGAAAGCAATGAAGAGGCAGACGCACTTGCCAACATTGGCTCTACCTGCGCCCCCATACCACCTGGGGTATTTCTTGATCGTATTTGCGAATGCTCCATCAAGCCAAAGGCCGCAGAGAAGAAAACAAGCACAACAACGGACTCAGGGGCTACGCCACCCAATGAGCCAATGGCACTTGACAACCCGGAGCTCGACACAGGACTCGAAGGACCCATGGCGATCATGATGATCGAACCCTCTTGGACTCAACCCTACATCACATACCTTCTCAGCAAGAGACTGCCGGATGACCCGACTGACGTGCGGCAAATCGCACGATGATCCAAGGCATTCGCCGTCATCAACAACGAATATACAAGCGCAGCATCACAGGAGTACTCCAATGATGCGTCTCCAACACTGATGGAAGAGCCGTTCTCCTCGACATCCATGGGGGGACTTGCGGGCACCACGCTGGTAGTCGCGCCCTCGTCGCCAAAGCTCTACGAGCTGGATTCTACTGGCCTACGGCCATGCGTGACGCCAAGGACATCATCCAAAAATGCAACGCTTACGAGCGATTCGCGGACAAACCACGTGCACCTGGCGCGGAGCTCCGGCCAATACCATTGGCTTGGCCCTTCATGCAATGGGGACTCGACATGGTCGGCAAGCTCCCAAAGTCCTCGCGAGGAGGCTACGTCTACCTCTTGGTCGCAGTCGACAAATTCACCAAGTGGATAGGGTCCATGTCGGTGACTAACCAGTCAGGGGCTAGCGCAATCAAGTTCTTTGAGTCCATCGTCTATAGAGTGCCATACAGCATCATTACGGACAATGGAACAAACTTCACCTCTAAGGAGTTCCAGGGTTTCTGCGAGAACTCGGGAATCAACGTAAACTATGCCTCTATAGCTCATCCGCAGACCAACGGTCAAGTCAAAAATGCCAACGGACTCATCTGCGGCAGAATCAAGAAGCGACTCCTTAGGCCACTCGAACAAGCCGCAGGATGCTGGCCAGACGAGCTGCAATCCATACTCTAGAGCCTACGCACAACCCCAAATAGTGCAACGGGATACACCCCGTTCTTCATGGTGCATGGTGCTAAAGCGGTGCTACCCGCAGAGGTACGGTACAAGGCACCGCGAGTGGTCGCTAACAGCGAGTAGGAGTCAACAATTGCACTCGAAGACTCCGTCGACCTCCTCAATGAGGCGCAGGAAATCGCTGCAGAAAGATCAACAATCTACCAGCAGAACCTGCGCAACTACCACAACAGAAGGCTACGCCCCAGGTTCTTCGTCGAAGGAGACCTGGTCCTGCGATTGAAACAACAAGGGCATCTCAAGCTCGAGTCCCCTTGGGAGGGACCATACGTGATTACAGAAGTAATCCCAGGTGGCGCCTATCGCCTCAAAGACTTCGAGACAGGAGTCGCATACTCCAACGCCTGGAACATCGTGCAGCTGCGGCGCTTCTACCCTTAGTAGTTTTTATTTCTTTCATCATAAATAAGGCTATTCAGCCAAGGCTACTTAGCCACACATTGTACCTCGTACTGTTCTACGAGTAAATAAAGCTAAGTGCCCCAAACTCTGTGTTTTTCTATTATTTTTCGCCATTTATATACTCGGGGGCTGCGCCACCCTTTACAAATTGGTTCTACGAACCAATCGCGATATCCTGAGTAGCTGACGCACTAATCGAACCCTTGACAAACACCAACCCAGCTGCAACGCACCTGACAGGTTGGCAAGGTGCTGAGATAAACACAATTCAGGCTAACGAAAAGGAATCGCATAGTGCAACGCACTCGCAAAACATACGAGCTAGCAAGTTCCTTACATATCAATATTAATCAATTATATACAGCATACATACAAACTTTACAACACTGGTATACCTATGTGCAAGATACAAACTAAACTATTGTTGCAACAGAAGAACATTTGTCTGCTCCTCGAAGAAGTCGATAATTTCCTCTACTGGGCGATCCACCGCCTGGTAATGAGGAACCATATTCCAAGTGGAACCCTCTGGCGGCGCCGGAGGACCAGCAACAACAGCTGCAACATCAACGTCAGGCCTATGTAGTCGCACCAGCGACAACGCAGCCTTAGCACCATCTACTAACTATTGCCGCACATACTCGCGGACCCCATTCAAGTCTTGAAATTTAGCAAGAAGAGCCAGCAGGCTCGAGGGAACAACGTCTAGTGGAAACATTGTCTGATAGATATTCCTTAAGCATGACTGTGATTTCTTCAAGAAATGAAGCACTCGCGAGGCACGATCCTGCAGGGTCGCTAGTGCGATTGCGCGATCATGATCTACCTAGAAGTACCCACTCGCCTGAAGCTGCTCTTGGGTCAGGTCATTCATGCGAATGGCGATCCTGTCCTTCTCATCTTGTGGATGACGCGCGCTGACAACTATACCAAGCAAAGGCAAAAGTATGAAGACAACGAACTACCGCGAGTGGCTACAAGAAAAGATAAGGAAGCAGAAAGCTAACACTTGATTTGGTCGCCCAGCTGTGTCACTTCGTCTAGCAGATACTGCTCTCGGGCAGTGGCCTTCTCCGCCCTCGACTTCCACACATCCACGTTACCACGGAGGACGGGCAGTTCGCGCTCCAGCTGCTTAACACGGTCACGTAGTCGCGAAAGCATAGATAGCTCATCCACCCTCAAGCGCGACTGTGCTAAGGCATCATTAGTGGATGGCAGATTCTGAGGCTCACTCGAAGGACATGTGCCCTATCACAAGCCAAGCAAGAGATAATAACAATACCAAGCAATGCATGGACAAAAACTCAAGTGCACTCAAGCATAAAAAAGTATCAACAGATACACCCGCCAACGACATGTTCTAGAAAAAAGGGGCCAAGCTATTAACTATTACAAATATGGCTACTGGGGAGCAACTGGCTTCTTCGACTTTGATTTTGGTTTCGGGGGCCTCATCGAGTATGTGGCAGTATCAGACGCCACAGACTTCCTGCCGGCCCCTGACACCGCAGCCTTCACCGCCTTCTTGGCTCGCTGCAGCTCCTCAAAGTACTTCACGACTGTGTTGATGAGCTGCGTCCCGTACTTGCCACAGGCAGTTGCAAAAGGAGCAAAAACTACCTGTTGACCATCCGCACCGACAAGCATTTCTTTGGAGACCGCAGCAGGATCCACCTCGACTCCATGGGCTTGAACCATTGTGAGTGACATAGAAGCGCCAGCCGCACGAAGCGAGTTCTTGAAGCCTGCAGGAATGCCTCCAGCAAGGGACTCCACCAGATCATCGACGTTTTCAATCAGCTCAGCTTTGGGCGCCAGCTCCTCACGGAGGCAACTGAGAACACCCTTGGCTTTGGTCAGCGTCCCTTGGATGGAAGAACTGCGATCTTTGACTGCCGCGACGGCGCCTTCCAAGGCATCATCACGATGGAGCGCCTAGGCGTCGAAGCTCAGACAACCGGCATCTACACAGAACAAAGTGTTGGCAAAAAAGGTCAGCGCAATAACAAAGTCGAAAGAAAAGACATGACAGAAATCCAGACGAAGGAGTACCTGAAAGACCCTTGGCAATCGAGAAGAGTTGTTCTTCGAACAACTTCTTCCTAGCAACGATGGAGGCACGCAAATCCTCTTTGCGTTTCTGTGATTCATTAAGCGCAGCGACTGCCTCATCGCGACCCTTCACCGTCGCGGCGAGCGTCTTCTCGAGGGAAGCAGCGTCACGAAGAAGCGCATTATGCTCAGCTGTGAAACAAACAAAGATAGACTGTCAGTCGAGTATATCACAAGGATGAAGAAGAAAAAGCAAAAAGCACTCACTTTCAACCACGCGATGGCGATTGTCCAGCATTGCATGCTGGCGACCCATTGCAAGCACCTGCTCCGCCAGGCGGGTAGCTTCATTCACAATAAGCTGCAGCAAGAGAAACAACAAAAGGATCAGCAGATAACATGGATGATTAATTCGACTAGAAGAGAAAGCAACACCACACATACGTGATCCTCCAGTGACTCTGAAGTCGATTGCCGCGTAGTCATCCGGACAACCATCTGGTGCTCCACATCGTGTGGAGAACTTGATGAATTGTGCCCGGAGTGGGACGCCAATGGAGGAGACAGAGTTCATTCAGCCATTTCCTTGGCTTTGGACATCACTAGAAGATGACGACGCCGGTTGACTACAGAACAAAACCAACATCAGGAAAATGGAACTCCAAAGAAGAACCAAGAGAAGAGTTGTATACTTACCAATCAAACTTGTCAAAATCGAAGGTTTGGCCCTCCGACTCTGACGACTCCTTCGACAACCGCATCTTCTTGTGGGAAGATGGCGCCATCACACTCACAGGAACGGCAGGAATCGGCGACTCCGCACCAATAGCTAGGCCATCTGAAGTCGAAGGAGACGACGCATCCGAATCTTCGCTGCGCAAACGCTTGCGAGTATCTGGACTACTGGACTCGGGGGCTTCCTCCTCCTCTTCAAATGGGATGGTCGACTCCGACTCGTCCTCCTCATTTACTTCGCGAGGAATAACCCCCTCAAGAAGAGGGGCAAATTGGGAGACACCCTCCAATCCTGCATACAGAAAACAAATCAGCACAAGTCAAGAAAAAGAAGCACTTGACAAAACAAAGCTACTTCGTAGCACAATCATAACTCAGGAGGAGGGTTAGAAGCATCAAAAGGGGGAACGAATGGTTCACTAGGGAGTACATCCTTGGCAGTGTACTTGGTCAGCAGCCGCACCCTCTTATCTACTTCACTCACGGAAATGCCATTGGCAAATATGCGAGTGACATCGTCCGTGCCAGCCCACTTGAACATAGGGTGGACTCTGGCCTGCAGGGGATGGACGCGACGGTGCAACCACGTGCGAATGAGGGCGCAGCTTCCCTCTTCTTTACCCATGCGACTCTCGAGGTCGCAAACGCGCTCGTACAGCACATATGTCTCCTCAGACTCGTCAGGCATCACCACGTTCTTCCAGGACCACCTCCTCGTGCACGGCGTTGCGGGATCGAAAGGCACGAGTCCGAAGTGGTCTCCGTCGGCCTTCTGGTCGCGGATGTAGAACCGCTTATCCCACCACCCTTGGACGGACGCCATGAGCTTGGAGAATATCATTTTGCGGCCCGAAAGTTGGGGTGGCCAGGCAACGTGGTACCCGAGTTCCCTGATATCATCCGTGATGACTATAGTTGGCGTGCCAAATACTCAGAGGGTCTTTTTCAGCACGAATTCAACTTTATGTTTCAATACAAAAAAACAAGCTAATGATCGTCAAGTTGGGCCCCCTGTTAGTTCTCGCCGTTATGTCGCTCCTGTCGCTCCCGTTGCTTAGGTGTCAATTAGGCTTGCAGCATTGGCGCCTGCATCCATTACGCGTCTTCTTCTTCCCCGGAACGGCAATCTGTGGGGTGTCGCAGCCATGGCGCAGAGCTAGGACGTGGACGAACCTGCTCGGCCCAGCTCTCCTCCCTGTAGGCTTGCAGCGTTGGCGCCTCCATTACTCGTCTTCTTCCCCGGAGCGGCAATCTTTGGTCGCGGCCATGGCGCAGAGCTGGGAAGTGACGAAGCTGCTCGGCCCCGCTCTCCTCCCTATCCCGAGTCGGAGCTCGCCCTCACCGTGGACGCACCGATGGCATGGTCGGGGATGAGAATTGGTTCCCGGTGAGATCTATCACCTTGTCGACCATGCTCGGTTCTGTTTTCCTCCTCTAGAATCCGAGCTCGCCTTCTCCGTGGTTGCACCCGCACCAATTCTGCCACCTCTACCGAGGTCTCTGTGGTAGCTCAAGTTCTGGGGCTCTCCTGAAGGGTAACGGGTAGGCTACACTAGCGTAAAATCAAAAATTTCTACCGCGTCAACCAGGAATACTATTGTCATAGATCACGGGATTACCGCTAGACGCGCAGGTGCGGAACTCGATGAAGCACGTTGCGGCAGTGTAGATGTTCTACGTCTCCTCCTCGTCCTCGTCCCACGAGCAGCTCCCCTTTGCGCGGCTCGTCCAAGTGCTACAGATGCAGCACCTCCGAGGTATCCACACGTCCGGAGTGGAAGTCGTCACACGCCAGACTGCTAGGTCTGCGCGTGCAACACATGAAGAGGAGTGGTGGCTGGGTGGAATGCTCTCTCCTTTTCAGCTCGCCTCACTCCCTCTTATATAGGCATCCCTGGTGGGCTTCTACATTAGCAGCCCATTAGCAGCCTAAGCCTGGTCTAATTCGGATCCAATCCTCATTAGGCTTCCAGCCCCTAAAGTGTGTGACCCTATAGGTTCATACACGTATAGACATGACGCGAGTACACTTGCTCCGTCAATAGTTGGTAGCGGCCTCTAGCAAGACGTGCCAACTCCTAAACGCATATAAAGATCATTCGGACAAACCATCACAAGGTTGAGTACATGTCTTTCCCTTTGCCTCACGATATTTGGTCTAGCTCTAAGCTGACCTCTCTTTCTCGATACTATGATTCAGAATCCCTTTACTAGGTTAACTCTTAACCATATGTAGCACGGCCATGCATTTCTGGATCCGATCACTCGAGGGGCCCAGAGATATCTCTCTCAAGTAGAGAGGGGCAAATCCCATCTTGATTGACCGATGCCTTGCAGCATGTATCAGGACAAACCCGAAAGCTACCTTTATAACTACCCAGTTACGGAGTAGTGTTTGATAGCCCCAAAGTAGGTCGATCCACATCTCAAGTACATGCGACAATCTCAGGTCTAAGGACAAAACGTACACGATGTGTAGAGAGAGCTGCAAGTATTATTGCTAGTCTCATGTTGGGTCAGTCCAACCCCATGTTCATAACATGTGTCCACATCATTGGTTTGACATCTCCATGTCAATGACTTGCGAAACATAGTCATTAACCAATCGATGTGCTAGTCTAATATTCACGTGTGTCCTCGCATGAACTCCGACTAGGGACAATTATTAGATAACCATACAAGTAAAGAGTTTCACAAACAATTCACATAATTGCCAATCAATACAAGTTGCCTGGTATATGGATATTCAAGGAACATTATAATAACTCATGGATACACATGAAATACAATCATCTCTATGATTGCCTCTAGGGCATATTTCCTTCAGTCTCCCACTTGCACTAGAGTCAATCTAGACAGTATCTAATACCTATTACTCTTGTGTGCGCTTCATGCGCAGGCTGCGGGAGTGGCTTAGTCAAGGGATCGGCAACATTTGAGTCCGTATGTATTTTGCATAACATGACACTACCTTCATCAATGAACTCACGAATCAGATGGTAGCGCATGCGAATATGTTTGTTCTTCTGGTGCTGTCTAGGTTCTTTGGCTTGTGCAATAGCACCATTGTTGTCACAATAAACATCCAAGGGATTGGACGAGCCCTGAACCACACCAAGAGCGATCAGGAAATTCCTAATCCAAACAGCTTCCTTTGCAGCCTCCGAGGCAGCAATATATTCAGCTTCTGTTGAAGAGGAGGCCACTGTATCTTGCTTGGAACTTTTCCAGCTCACAGCACCACCATTCATGACAAACACATAACCTGATTGCGATTTCGAGTCGTCTGAGTCATTAAGGTAACTCGCATCTGTGTAACCCTTTACACTGAGTTCAACCTCACCTCCATAAACTAGGAACATATCCTTAGTCCTTCTCAAGTACTTAAGGATATTCTTTACCGCTGTCCAGTGAATCTCACCTGGATCAGCCTGGTATCTGCTCGTAACACTTAGAGCATAGGAAACATCTGGGCGAGTACATGTCATTGCATACATGATGGATCCAATAGCCGAAGCATATGGAACCCTACTCATGCGTTCTCGCTCATCAGTGGTCGAAGGACACTGAGTCTTGCTGAGTTTAATGCCGTGAGACATGGGCAAGAACCCCTTCTTAGCCTCTTCCATGCTGAACCGTTTCAACACTTTGTCAATGTACGTACTCTGGCTTAATCCAATTAGCCTCCTTGATCTATCTCTATAGATCTTGATACCCAGAATATATGCCGCTTCTCCCAAGTCCTTCATAGAAAAACTATTTTTCAATGAGGTCTTAACAGACTCGAGCATAGGAATGTCATTTCCAATCAATAATATGTCATCCACATATAAGATTAGAAACACAAGTGATTTCCCATTTTCTTTCTTATACACACAAGGTTCTTGTTCGTTTTTGGTGAAGCCAAACTCCTTTACAACTTCATCAAATCGAATGTTCCAACTCCGAGATGCTTGCTTCAGCCCATAAATAGACTTTTGAAGTTTGCATACCTTTCCAGCATTGTTTGGATCGACAAAACCTTCGGGCTGCATCATATACACGTCCTCAGAAAGGATTCCATTTAAGAAAGCCGTCTTGACGTCCATCTGCCATATCTCATAATCGAAATGTGCAGCAATGGCTAGAATGATCCGTATAGATTTAAGCATCGCTACGGGCGAGAAAGTCTCGTCGTAGTCAACTCCTTGAACTTGTCGAAAACCTTTTGCAACAAGTCGAGCTTTATGGATGTGAACATTTCCATCCATATCAATCTTCTTCTTATAGATCCACTTGCACTCGATGGCTTTAAAACCATCAGGCAGGTCAACCAAGTTCCAAACTTGATTGTCTCCCATGGACTCTATCTCGGATCTCATGGCAATCAGCCATTTCTCAGAGTCTGGGTCCACCATCGCTTCTGCATAGGTCACAGGCTCATCATTGTCTAACAATAATAACTCTCGCGCTTCGCGGAGCCTCGCCGACCTTCGTGGTTGTGGTGCTTCTATTGCCACGGGTTCCTCAACTTGTTCTGCTACAATAGCATCACTCGTAGAAGCATCCCCGACTGGCTCATCTTGAACTTCTTCAAGTCGCACCGACCTTCCACTCGTTCCCTTTGTGAGAAACTCTTTCTCTAGGAAAACACCGCTACGAGCGACAAACACTTTGCCCTCTTCTCGGTTGTAGAAGTAATACCCTAAGGTTTCCCTTGGGTATCCCACAAAAATGCACTTATCCGATTTGGGTGTTAGCTTGTCCGACTGAAGTCGCTTGACAAATGCATCACAACCCCAAATCTTTAGAAAAGACAAACTGGGATTCTTTCCAGTCCACATCTCATATGGTGTCTTAACTACGGATTTAGATGGTACCCTATTTAGTGTGAAAGCTGCTGTTTCTAGCGCGTAACCCCAAAATGATAATGGTAAATCCGACTGGCTCATCATCGATCGAACCATGTCCAACAAAGTTCGATTACGCCGTTCAGAGACCCCGTTTCTTTGAGGCGTTCCGGGCGGCGTGAGCTGTGGAACAATTCCGCAACTCTTAAGATGATTGCTAAACTCGTGACTCAAATATTCGCCTCCGTGATCAGATCGCAAGGCCTTTATTTTCTTGCCACGTTGATTCTCTACCTCATTTTGAAACTCTTTGAACTTTTCAAAAGTTTCAGACTTATGCTTCATCAAGTAGACATAGCCATATCTACTGAAATCATCAGTGAAAGTAATGAAGTAGTGATATCCTCCTCTGGCTGTCGTGCTCATTGGTCCACATACATCAGTATGTATGAGTTCCAACAAGTCTGTCGCTCTCTCGGGAAACCCCGTAAAAGGCGTCTTGGTCATCTTTCCAAGTAAACAAGCTTGACATGTCTCGTATGATTCAAAATCAAACGAAGTTAGAAGACCATCACCATGGAGCTTCTTCATGCGCTTTTCACTTATATGCCCCAAACGACAATGCCATAGATAGGTAGGACTCAAATCATTTGGCCGAAGCCTTTTAGCACTAACATTGTAAACACATGCATTATCAAGATTTAAAATAAATAACCCATTCACAATGGGAGCATCAGCCACAAACATAGCATTCTTAGAGATTACACAACCATTGTTTGTACTCGCGAATGAATAACCATCCCTCATCAAACATGAAGGTGATAAAATGTTTCGACCCATACTAGGAATGTAATAACAATTATTCAACTCCATGATAAATCCTGACGGAAGGTGAAGTTGCATGACTCCGACGAACAATGCAGCAACCCTTGCTTTATTTCCGACGCGAAAATCCACTTTGCCTTTTTGCACTTCTCTAGTCCTTATTAGCCCCTGCATCGAATTGCAAATATGAGCAACTGATCCGGTATCAAATACCCAAGAGTTAACATAAGAATCTGCGAGAAAAATGTCCACAACATTTACAACAAGTGTACCTGAGTGGGAAGTACTCTTACTTCCACTTTTCTTCAAAGAAGCCTGGTACTTGCTGCAGTTTCTCTTCCAGTGGCCATATTCGTGACAAAAGAAACACTCAGTGTCTCCTGCAGGACCAGCCTTTTGCTTGGGTGCAGGGTTTGGCTTAGGGATCGTATCCTTAGCCTTGCCCTTCTTCTTCTGCCAAGAAGTGCCCTTTTTCTTGAAGCTAGGCTTGTTCTGCACAGCCATCACATGGCTATGCCCTACACACTTCTTAATGTCACATTCTGCTGTTTTTAGCATCCCACATAATTCATTAAGGCCCCTCTCCACCCCATGCATATGGTAGTTCGAAATGAAATGCCCATAGCTAGATGGAAGAGATGCCAAAATGAAGTCAGTGGCCAACTCTTGGCCTAATGGAAAACCAAGCTTTTCCAAAGTCTGACTGTAACCAACCATTTTGATCACATGGGGGCCTACAGCTGCTCCCTCTGCCAGCTTGCATTCCACAAAGGACTTAGCGACATTGTACCTCTCAGTCCTAGCCTGAGTCTGGAACATGTCCTTAAGCGCAACGATCATATCGTACGCTTCCTGATCCTCAAACTGTTTTTGAAGATCAGGTTCCATGCATGCAAGCATAAGACAACTGACCTCAAGAGATTCATCACATGCTTTCTTGTAGGCATTCTTAAGGGTAGCAATTGCATTATCAGCAGGTTCATCCGGGATTGGGGTATCCAGAACAGTTTCCTTTTTCTCAGCCCTGAGAACAATTCTCAGGTTACGGACCCAGTCCGAATAGTTTGTTCCATTTAGTTTATCCTTTTCAAGAATCGAACGCAAAGCAAAAGGTGATGAATTGTTCGGTGCCATTGATCTACAACAAAAAATATGCAAAATACTAAGCCATGTAACCATGAAATAGTAAAACATATTAAACAATTTAATAGCATATACTCCCACTTAAATCAACATCCCTCTATTGATACTAAGTGATTCAAGATCCACAATTAACAAGTCGACTAGTGAGCTTTAGCATCACTGCTAGAAGACAAGGTAAATCGGTAAGCAACCTTTGCTAATCATATCACATATGACTCTTGTTGTTGGGTGACATCTCTATGTCAAACCTAGGCGCCCAACCTTTATGCCCCAAGGTCCTTAACTGTTAAGATGACCTTGTTAAGCTCACCAACCCTTATGCGTGTAGGTATCCGATACAAACCCATCCAGCCAAGGAAAACCGTGGCACCCTAATTTCATAGACCCACCAACGATTGTACAGGGCATAGGATGGTGCAAGGTTTGGTTGGGAGGGCATGGTTTAACTTAAACTTTGTGAGGGATCGTTCTACTTCTATCATCTAAGCATGCATAGTAGTAAAACGTATAAGAATAGCATTCACATAGATGTGATACAGTATGGCCCATTTTCTCATGGTGATCTCCATCGCCATAGAACCTGTCCACCATGATGATCTCCATCTTCATGCTCTATGCGAGCCATCCTCCAAGTGATGAGTTCTCCAAGAACTAATACAAGCTATTACTCCTAACATCTAGTAATCAAAATTACATGGTATTGGGATCATCACAAGTTGGCACGCAGGCCATTACAATAATTGACAACACATATGGCTCCAGCCGTGTTGCCCAACTCACGACACGCAGGTCATGAAAAAATACATACATGCATCACATACATTTTTTGGGCCATACTGATCACATAAATCCTGCAAAAACAAGTTGTGCATAGAATCGCATTCTACCGGATCATGTGAAATCGTACCACCTATGAACCTTAACGAGATACAAAAAGGGGGCTACGACTAAGGGGGGTCTAGGGGGTCTCCCCTGCGGGGTTCGAAGGGGCAGCGCCCCTCGCGGTACCTTTCGTGAAAAATGAGAGATCAAATCTATACAATTTTCTTTAAGGATTTTGATCGGCAAATCCAATTTACCATAAACCGACCATAGTTCCGATTTGACCAAACTCCTTTGATCACGGTACGTCGATTCAGATCTAATTCCCGATTCGATCAATCATATTGATCTTCGCGTGATTCAGAAGGATTTATGTGTCACTGTCTACCCCGATGGCGGAAACCGACCGGTAGGGGTAAGTCGTTCGACGACCTTAGAATCACGATCACGGAAATTAAGATCATAGATCAATCCAGAAAACACCGCCATACAAACGATCATATCATTCATATCAATCTACATATCACCATATGCAAACTTCCCGAACCTATGACTGAATAGCATCGGCTCTGATACCACTGAAGGGTAACGGGTAGGCTACACTAGCGTAAAATCAAAAATTTCTACCGCGTCAACCAGGAATACTATTGTCATAGATCACGGGATTACCGCTAGACGCGCAGGTGCGGAACTCGATGAAGCACGTTGCGGCAGTGTAGATGTTCTACGTCTCCTCCTCGTCCTCGTCCCACGAGCAGCTCCCCTTTGCGCGGCTCGTCCAAGTGCTACAGATGCAGCACCTCCGAGGTATCCACACGTCCGGAGTGGAAGTCGTCACACGCCAGACTGCTAGGTCTGCGCGTGCAACACAGGAAGAGGAGTGGCGGCTGGGTGGAATGCTCTCTCCTTTTCAGCTCGCCTCACTCCCTCTTATATAGGCATCCCTGGTGGGCTTCTACATTAGCAGCCCATTAGCAGCCTAAGCCTGGTCTAATTCGGATCCAATCCTCATTAGGCTTCCAGCCCCTAAAGTGTGTGACCCTATAGGTTCATACACGTATAGACATGACGCGAGTACACTTGCTCCGTCAATAGTTGGTAGCGGCCTCTAGCAAGACGTGCCAACTCCTAAACGCATATAAAGATCATTCGGACAAACCATCACAAGGTTGAGTACATGTCTTTCCCTTTGCCTCACGATATTTGGTCTAGCTCTAAGCTGACCTCTCTTTCTCGATACTATGATTCAGAATCCCTTTACTAGGTTAACTCTTAACCATATGTAGCACGGCCATGCATTTCTGGATCCGATCACTCGAGGGGCCCAGAGATATCTCTCTCAAGTAGAGAGGGGCAAATCCCATCTTGATTGACCGATGCCTTGCAGCATGTATCAGGACAAACCCGAAAGCTACCTTTATAACTACCCAGTTACGGAGTAGTGTTTGATAGCCCCAAAGTAGGTCGATCCACATCTCAAGTACATGCGACAATCTCAGGTCTAAGGACAAAACGTACACGATGTGTAGAGAGAGCTGCAAGTATTATTGCTAGTCTCATGTTGGGTCAGTCCAACCCCATGTTCATAACATGTGTCCACATCATTGGTTTGACATCTCCATGTCAATGACTTGCGAAACATAGTCATTAACCAATCGATGTGCTAGTCTAATATTCACGTGTGTCCTCGCATGAACTCCGACTAGGGACAATTATTAGATAACCATACAAGTAAAGAGTTTCACAAACAATTCACATAATTGCCAATCAATACAAGTTGCCTGGTATATGGATATTCAAGGAACATTATAATAACTCATGGATACACATGAAATACAATCATCTCTATGATTGCCTCTAGGGCATATTTCCTTCATCTCCAAGTTCTGCCATGTTGGGCCTGTAAGTGTTGTTGTATGTTAAACTAGCAAATCTCTTTTGTTCAAATCTCTTGGGCTGTACCAACTTCATTGTGTTTAATTATGAAAGAAAAAATATAAATGACTTCTCTCAATTTCTCGCATAGAAAAATTCACATCTAATTTCATATTCTCGCAGGAACTGGCCCCACTTCTTGAATCGGCAGCACTGCCATGATCTCCACGTAACCACGGTGAGTTCTCGAACCGAAAGTTGCAGTTACCACGTTTCTTCTACAGTCATTCCTCTTCCTCAGTCATTCCTCTACAGTTTTTCCTGGGCGCTTCTTCTTCCTCTGTTCTGGAACCGTCGGTTCATCTTCTTCTTCCTCTTGCAGGCAGTTCCTTGCACCCATTTCCTTGCAGACATGGACGATGGGAAACGCACAACAGAGACCCACTTGGTCCCTGCCCATGGCACCACGACTTTGACAGTGGTGTACACAAATGATGAAGTGATTGTGGAGACAACTCTCGCCAGGTTTGAGCAATTGCTTGAGAAAGAGAAGCACGAGTTTGTGGGGCTAGACTTGGAGTACACCCGTGCAAATAAGCGAAAAAATCCTCCACAAGAGATCGCTGTCATGAAAATCGCCATACATGAGGAGGTCCTCGTTTACCACTTCTACAGGTATTTGAAATTTAAATTTGAGATCACCACTTCTGCATCCCTTGTTCCCTTACATCCCTAGAACCATCCAAGTGCAGGAGTAAACCAACTGAGATGCGTTGTCTGGCTCTGGTCGAGTTCTTGTGTAGGAAGGGATAAATTTCACTAGCATGGATATCACAAATGACACAATTATGCTTTCTCGTGTGTTGATAAAAATCCCAGAGGGGCACCACATCAACATCCAAAATCTGTACAAGATCAAATCATACCCAGCGAAGGATGGCATGGGTGATCTGGCAGCGGAAATCATCGATAAATCCTATGAAAAACTGAAGAAATTGAAGCGACTCGATCACGACTACTGGGAGTGGAAGCCGATGAGACAGGTGCGCCTCGAGTATGCAGCCAGATACGCCTACATGGCGTACGAGTTGTACAGTAAGCTCATTACCATGAAATATGGGATGGTTAAGGCGGGGTTTTTCGCGAGAGAGCTATGCCCTGGTTGGAAGCTAGCCCAGGAGAAGAAGCGCGAGGAGGAGAGAAAGCGGTTTCAGGACGAGCAAGGATCTTGGGACGGTGGCAACATCAAGCGGCTGAAGGGGAAGCAAGTCAAGGACGACAACAAGTGGTGGTGATACATTATGTGTTTGAACTAGATTTTAGTTTCTAGATTATTATGTGTGTGATACATTTAGTTACTTCAATACAAAATTTCGACCAATTTAACTTGTTGATGTATTTCTTGACAATTTTAATATAATCGAGCACTAGAAATATTTTGTAGTGTGCATGAGCATAATCAGTAAATATAATTGAACACTAGAAACTTTAAGGCACTCCATATAAAGGAGTAGATTAATATATAAGGTTCATCAGAGACACCACGGATATATTGTCTTATATGCCACACACATGTAATAATTAACTAGAACAAAATAAAAGCAGGAGCTGCAGCAGGAGGCCGGGACACGAAGACACCTAGCAGGGCAGGGGTTTATCAGCAGGAGGCAGCGACAGCCTAGTCAATGAGATACAGGCCAGTCCTGACATACTCCCAAAGGAATTTGCCGTAGGCTGCGTGCCGCGCCAAGGAAATCGCCTTTATGCCTGCCTCCGCTTCTGCCAATGCCCTCCGCGTGCTGGATCATGCTGTCGAGGTCCACGTTGATTGCTCTGCCACAGAATGGGCAAAACAGTCTCCCCTTACGGTGGAAACGGATTAGCCCACACCGTAACCGCCTCAGCACGTAGCGGCTCTTGTTGTCCCTGGATTCCTTGCTATCGTCCACTTCATCATCATCCTCCTGTTGATTTTTAAGAACATAACTTAGAACTCATACATATGATTGAATTGTATTACAACTCAAGAATTGACAACATGTATATGTAAGACAATATATCCGTGGATATCAAAGATAAAGCATCTCAGCAATAGTTTGATCGGTTCATATATCATTTCATCTCAACACAATGACAAATAATTGCATCAGATTGCGGCCTCATAAGTTTCTTCAGGGATGGAGTCAGTGAACCAAGTAACAATTGCACAACCTGTAATGTTGTTCTACATCGCCCCAGGTTCACTAACTCATCCCTGAAAAAATCTGACACCAATGTGTCTACCTCTCTTTTGGGACAAATTTGAATCATTGGCCACAATAAGAAATTGAAATGTAATCGTACAAAACATTATTCAGGGATATACATAGTCAGGTACAAAAACAAGCCTCAATATTGTAATTATAAATAAAAAACCAAACAATTAATCTTCAGGTGCATGTTAAAAATACTTATTATCAAAACCATTCATATACATATGCATCATACCAATCATTAAAAGATCAGAAACAATTCAAGGATCATATATGTAGTTCCATATGAGAACAAATCTAGGGCCTCATAATTTGTTTCAAAGATGGAGTTGGTGAACCAAAGTACCAACAGCACAACCTATATTGTTTGTGTGCATTGCTGCCTCAGGTTCACCAACCCATCCCTAAAACACGACACCATCATACGTGTCTCCTCTTGAACTCTTTTGGGGCTAATTTCAATCATCGGCCTTGGTGACAAACTAAAATGTAATTCTTATACACTATGAATGCATGGAATAGATAATTTGGATATAATAGTTCTATGAATGTAGAATAAATATTGCGGCCTCATAAGTTTATTCAGGGACGGCGTGAGTGAACCAAGTAACAATTGCACAACCTATATTGTTGTTGTACATCGCCCCAGGTTCACTAACTCGTCCCTGAAAAAATCTAACACCAATGTGTCTGCCTCTCTTTTGGGACAAATTTGAATCATTGGCCACAATAAGAAATTGAAATGTAATCGTACAAAACATTATTCAGGGATATACATAGTTAGGTACAAAAACAAGCCTAAATATTGTAATTATAAATAAAAATCCAAACAATTAATCTTCAGGTGCATGTTAAAAATACTTATGATCAAAACCATTCATATACATATGCATCATACCAATCATTAAAAGATCAGAAACAATTCAAGGATCATATATGTAGTTTCATATGAGAATAAATCTAGGGCCTCAAAATTTGTTTCAGAGATGGAGTTGGAGAACCAAAGTACCAACATCACAACCTATATTGTTTGTGTGCATTGCTGCCGCAGGTTCACCAACCCATCCATAAAACACGACACCGTCATACGTGTCTCCCCTTGAACTCTTTTGGGGCAAATTTCAATCATCGGCCTCGGTGACAAACTAAAATGTAATTCTTATACACTGAATGCATTGAATAGGTAATTCGAATATCATAGTTCTATGAATGTAGAATAAAGATTAAGGCCTCATAAGTTTCTACAGGGACGACGTAAGTGAACCAAGTAACAATTGCACAGCCTATATTGTTCTTGTACATCGCCCCAGGTTCACTAACTCGTCCCTGAAAAAATCTGACACCGATGTGTCTGCCTCTCTTTTGGGGCAAATTTGGATCATTGGCCACAATAAGAAATTGAAATTTAATCGTACAAAACATTATTCAGGGATATACATAGTTAGGTACAAAAACAAGTCTAAATATTGTAATTATAAATAAAAACCAAACAATTAATCTGCAGGTACATGTTAAAAATACTTATGATCAAAACCATTCATATACATATGCATCATACCAATCATTAAAAGATCAGAAACAATTCAAGGATCATATATGTAGTTCCATATGAGAATAAATCAAGGGCCTCATAATTTGTTTTGGAGATGGAGTTGGGGAATCAAAGTACCAACAACACAACCTATATTGTTTTTGTGCATTGCTGCCTCAGGTTCACCAACCCATCCCTGAAACATGACACCGTCATACGTTTCTCCCCTTGTACTCTTTTGGGGCAAATTTCAATAATCGGCCTCGGTGACAAACTAAAATGTAATTCTTATACACTATGAATGCATGGAATATATAATTGAAATATCATAGTTCTATGAATGTAGAATAAAGATTGCAGCCTCATAAGTTTCTACAAACATGGCATAAGCGGACCAAGTAACAATTGCACAGCTTATATTGATCTTGTACATGGCCCCAGGTTCGCTCACTCATCCCTGTAAAAATTTGGCACCAATGTGTATGCCTCTCTTTGGGGAAAATTTCAATCATTGGCCATAATAAGAAATTGAAATGTAATCGTACCAAACAATATTCAGGGATATACAAATGCATCATACAACGCATTCATAGATCAGAAAGAATACAAATCAACACTCAACTAGCAAACTCAACTAGATGGCAGATGAGTAGATTGGAGTTTTGTGACTAGACGGATTGGGGTTTTGTGACTAGATGGAAGATGCATCAATCAACCGATCGAATCATATATATACTACCCTACTTCAAGAGCAAAAGAATCTATACACGATTGAGCAAATCCTATGTATGAACAGTGAAAACTGCGGCTGCGACTAGAGAAGCTAGCAATGTAGTACCTCAGACTCCTCATCAGGGACCTCCTCCTCGAACTCATCATTCTCCGCGATTGTGTCGAAGATTTCTTGAAGGACGATGGGGTCGTCAATGTAGATCATCGGATTGCCTCCGCCTGCCGCCTGCCCCCCATCCAGATCTGCCGCTGGCACCACGACATTGTCGGCCACCTGCTGCTCGGGGCGACAGCTACTACCGGCTGCTCGGCGGTGATGGCTACCACCAGGTGCTCGGCGGTGATGGCTACCAACTGCTGCTCGGTGGCGACGGCTACCACCTGCTGCTCGGCGGCGACGGCTACTGGCTGGACGGATGAGTTTGCACCCTCGACGACGCGGCGACGAGCGGCATTCGTGCCCGAAGAAGACGCCTCCGTCTGCTTGGCGATGACCGAGCCATCTGCTGCTTCGCCTTCAACTGGCTTCACCTCCGGATCTTCTCCACGTGTATGCTTCATGGCGCACCAAGGGAAGGAGGTAGTGCAAACGAGGGAGATTCGACGCACACGGCAGGTGTAGATTGGGGTCTTGGGACAAGACAGACTGGGGGGAATTGACACGAGCTCATGGAAGAAGAAGGTCGAGGGGGGGTTATAAACACCGGACCATTCGTAGTCCTCGAGTGGACACGTGTGGTGGGCAGGGGGCTACCACGATATCCACCCTTTTTCGGTTCCCTTTTTTTTGAAACAGCCACGATCTCCACTTTAGAGCTGCATCCAAAACACGCTCATGGCAGACCTCGATTCCACTACATGCAAGTGGCGCGAAACTAATTTCTAGCAACGTTAGATCTACTCGAGGGGGCCCTTGACTCATGGAATTTACTAGCGTTAGGGCCTAGTTGGAAGTGAGATTGAGAGCGCTGCGTATAAATGCGATATGTCTGATTAAAATCAAGTGGCATTAAATTGCAGCGTCCCATCGACAACCGTGCACTCGATGACCCCATTGCCCTGTGCATGAGTTGTAGTAGCAGTAGTAGGCTTTTCAGACTTGATTAAACTTGACATGACCGCTCGACGACTTTTTCCATGGACGGCATCGTGTTCCTTCCTGTAGAAGTCTCGCGGAAGGAGACGTCCGTGTTGTCTCACACTGTACTGTGAAGGGCACGAGGTGTGCAAATATCATCGTTGGATCGCACAGAATCAACAGTTTGTGCGCACGATCCGCGTGACAACTGTGAAAACCAATCATGGAGTAGCAGATAGGGTGAGCACAGTTTTGGGCTTCTACGAAAGATAGAGAGGGGGCGGGCAAAACTAAGTAGTACCACATAAAACCAAGGGCAACACTGAGTAGTATAAAAATGGAAATTGTCTTGTACAATGAAATACATCATGGAATACATCAAATTATGCCAAGATAGATCCACTAGAGTTCATTGGATGTGTGTTCTTCTCATAAACCACACATGGATCCACCTAGTGTGATTGCATGTATGTTCCTCTAAACAAACCACATAAGGATCCACCAGTGTCATTGCGTGTCTGTTCTTTTCATGAACCACACCCAGTTTCATTACATGCATGTTCCTCTAAACAAACCACATAAGGATCCACCAGTGTCATTGCCTGTCTGTTCTTTTCATGAACCACTCCTAGTGTCAGTGCATGTCTGTTCTTTTCATGAACCACATAAGGATAGGCTCACCAGTGTCATTCCATGTATGTTCTTTTCATGAACCACACCCAGTGTCAGTGCATGTCTGTTCTATTCATGAACCACACCCAGATTCACTGCATGTCTGTTCTTTTCATGAACCACATAAGGATCTACCCGTGTCATTGCATGTCTTTTACTTCCATAAACCACATGTGGATCCACCTAGTCTCATTGCATGTCTATTCCTCTAAACAAACCACATAAGGATGCACCAGTGTCATTGGATGTGTGTTCTTCTCATGAACCACACCCAGTGTCATTGCATGTGTGTTCTTCTAAACAAACCACATAAGGATCCACCAGTGTCATTTCCTGTCTGTTCTTTTCATGAACCACATAAGGATCCACCAGTGTCATTGCATGTATGTTCTTTTCATGAATCATAGCTAGAGTCATTGCATGTATTTTACTTCCATAAACCACATATGGATCCACCTAATGTGATTTCATGTCTGTTCCTCTAAACAAACCACATAAGGATCCACTAGTGTCATTGCGTGTCTGTTCTTTTCATGAACCACACCCAGTGTCATTGCATGCGTGTTCTTCTAAACAAATCACATAAGGATCCACCAGTGTCATTGCCTATCTGTTCTTTTCATGAACCACACCTAGTGTCATTGCATGTGTGTTCTTCTAAACAAACCACATAAGTCATTCCATGTCTGTTCTTTTCATGAACCACACTCGGTATCATTGCATGTCTGTTCTTTTCATGAACCACGGCTAGAGTCATTGCATGTCTGTTCCTCTAAACAAACCACATAAGGATCCACAAGTGTCATTGCATGTCTATTCTTTTCATGAACCACATAAGGATCTACCAGTGTCATTGCATGTCTGTTCTTTTCATGAACCACACCCAGTGTCATTGCATGTGTGCTACTTCCATAAACCACATATGGATCCACCTAGTGTGATTGCATGCGTGTTCCTTCCATAATCCACATAAGGATCCACCAGTGTCATTGCTTGTCTGTTCTTTTCATGAACCACTCCTAGTGTTAGTGCATGTCTGTTCTTTTCATGAACCACACCCAGTTTCACTGCATGTCGGTTCTTTTCATGAACCACATAAGGATCTACCAGAGTCATTGGATGTGTGTTCTTCTCATGAACCACATGTGGATCCACCAGTGTCACTGCATGTGTGTTCCTCTAAACAAAGCACATAAGGATCCACCAGTGTCATTGCGTGTGTGTTCTTCTCATGAACCACACCCAGTGTCATTGCATGTGTGTTCTTCTAAACAAACCACATAAGGATCCACCAGTGTCATTGCATGTTTGTTCTTTTCATGAACCACATAAGGATGGGCCCAACAGTGTCATTGCATGTCTGTTCTTTTCATGAACTATACCCAGTGTAAGTGCATGTCTGTTCTATTCATGAACCACAGCCAGTTTCACTGCATGTTTGTTCTTTTCATGAACCACATAAGGATCTACCAGTGTCATTGCATGTCTTTTACTTCCATAAACCACATGTGGATCCACCTAGTGTCATTGCATGTCTATTCATCTAAACAAACCACATAAGGATCCACCAGTGTCATTGGATGTGTGTTCTTCTCATGAACCACACCTAGTGTCATTGCATGTGTGTTCTTCTAAACAAAACATATAAGGATCCACCAGTGTCGTTGCCTATCTGTTCTTTTCATGAACCACATAAGGATCCACCAGTGTCATTGCATGTCTGTTCTTTTCACGAATCACAGCTAGAGTCATTGCATGTCTTTTACTTCCATAAACCACATATGGATCCACCTAGTGTGATTGCATGTCTGTTCCTCTAAACAAACCACATAAGGATCCACCAGTGTCATTGCGTGTCTGTTCTTTTCATGAACCACACCCAGTGTCATTGCATGCGTGTTCTTCTAAACAAACCACATAAGGATCCACCAGTGTCATTGCATGTCTGTTCTTTTCATGAACCACACCCAGTGTCATTGCATGTGTGTTTTTCTAAACAAACCACATAAGTCATTGCATGTCTGTTCTTTTCATGAACCACACCCGGTTTCATTGCATGTCTGTTATTTTCATGAACCACGGCTAGAGTCATTGCATGTCTGTTCCCCTAAACAAACCACATAAGGATCCACCAGTGTCATTGCATGTCTGTTCTTTTCATGAACCACATAAGGATCTACTAGTGTCATTGCATGTCTGTTCTTTTCATGAACCACACCCAAGTTCATTGCATGTGTGTTACTTCCATAAACCACATATGGATACACCTAGTGTGATTGCATGTTTGTTCATTCCATAAACCACATAAGGATCCACCAGTGTCATTGCTTGTCTGTTCTTTTCATGAACTACTCCTAGTGTCAGTGCGTGTCTGTTCTTTTCATGAACCACACCCAGTTTCACTGCATGTTTGGTCTTTTCATGAACCACATAAGGATCTACCAGAGTTATTGGATGTGTGTTCTTCTCATGAACCACACGTGGATCCACCGGTGTCACTGCATGCGTATTCCTCTAAACAAACCACATAAGGATCCACCAATGTCATTGCATGTGTGTTCTTCTCATGGACCACACCCAATGTCTTTGCATGTGTGTTCTTCTAAACAAACCACATAAGGATCCACCAGTGTCATTGCATGTCTGTTCTTTTCATGAAGCACATAAGGATGGGCCCACCAGTGTCATTGCATGTCTGTTCTTTTCATGAGCCACACCCAGTGTCAGTGCATGTCTGTTCTATTCATGAACCACACCTAGTTTCACTGCATGTCTGTTCTTTTCATGAACCACATAAGGATCTACCAGTGTCATGGCATGTCTTTTACTTCCATAAACCACATGTGGATCCACCTAGTGTCATTGCATGTATGTTCCTCTAAAAAAACCACATAAGGATCCACCAGTGTCATTGCATGTGTGTTCTTCTAAACAAACCACATAAGGATCCACCAGTGTCATTGCATGTCTGCTCTTTTCATGAACCACATAAGGATCCACCAGTGTCATTGCATGTCTGTTCTTTTCGTGAATCACAGCTAGAGTCATTGCATGTCTTTTACTTACATAAACCACATATGGATCCACCTAGTGTGATTGCATGTCTATTCCTCTAAACAAACCACATAAGGATCCACCAGTGTCATTGCTTGTCTGTTCTTTTCATGAAGCACACCTAGTGTCATTGCATGCGTGTGCTTCTAAACAAACCACATAAGGATCCACCAGTGTCATTGCATGTCTGTTCTTTTCATGAACCACACCAAGTGTCATTGCATGTGTGTTCTTCTAAACAAACCACATAAGGCATTGCATGTCTTTTCTTTTCATGAACCACACCCGGTGTCATTGCATGTCTGTTCTTTTCATGAACCACGGCTAGAGTCATTGCATGTCTGTTCCTCTAAACAAACCACATAAGGATCCACCAGTGCCATTGCATGTCTGTTCTTTTCACGAACGACATAAGGATCTACCAGTGTCATTGCATGTCTGTTCTTTTCATGAACCACACCAAGTGTCATTGCATGTGTATTACTTCCATAAACCACATATGGATACACCTAGTGTGATTGCATGTTTGTTCCTTCCATAAACCACATAAGGATCCACTAGTGTCATTGCATGTCTGTTCTTTTCATGAAACACATAAGGATGGGCCCACCAGTGTCATTGCATGTCTGTTCTTTTCATGAACCACTCCTAGTGTCAGTGCGTGTCTGTTCTTTTCATGAACCACACCCAGTTTCACTACATGTTTGTTCTTTTCATGAACAACATAAGGATCTACCAGAGTCATTGGATGTGTGTCCTTCTTATGAACCACACGTGGATCCACCTAGTGTCACTACATGCGTGTTCCTCTAAACAAACCACATAAGGATCCACCAGTGTCATTGGATGTCTGTTCTTCTCATGAACCACACCCAGTGTCATTGCATGTGTGTTCTTCTAATCAAACCACATAAGGATCCACTAGTGTCATTGCATGTCTGTTCTTTTCATGAACCACATAAGGATGGGCCCACCAGTGTCATTGCATGTCTGCTCTTTTCATGAACCACACCCAGTGTCAGTGCATGTCTGTTCTATTCATGAACCACACCTAGTTTCACTTCATGTTTGTTCTTTTCATGAACCACATAAGGATCTACCTAGTGTCATTGCATGTCTGTTCCTCTAAACAAACCACATAATGATACACCAGTGTCATTGGATGTGTGTTCTTCTCATGAACCACACCTAGTGTCATTGCATGTGTGTTCTTTTAAACAAACCACATAAGGATCCACCAGTGTCATTGCATGTGTGTTCTTCTAAACAAACCACATAAGGATCCACCAGTGTCATTGCATGTCTGTTCTTTTCATGAATCGTAGTTAGAGTCATTGCGTGTCTTTTACTTCCATAAATCACATATGGATCCACCTAGTATGATTGCATGTCTGTTCCTCTAAACAAACCACATAAGGATCCACCTGTGTCATTGCGTGTCTGTTCTTTTAATGAACCACACCCAGTGTCATTGCATGTGTGTTCTTCTAAACAAACCACATAAGGATCCATCAGTGTCATTGCCTATATGTTCTTTTCATGAACCACACCCAGTGTCATTGCATGTTTGTTCTTCTAAACAAACCACATAAGTCATTACATGTCTGTTCTTTTCATGAACCACACCCGGTGTCATTGCATGTCTATTCTTTTCATGAACCACGGCTAGAGTCATGGCATGTATGTTCCTCTAAACAAACCACATAAGGATCCACCAGTGTCATTGCATGTCTGTTCTTTTCATGAACCACATAAGGATCTACTAGTGTCATTGCATGTCTGTTCTTTTCATGAACCACACCCAGTGTCATTGCATGTGTGTTACTTCCATAAACAACATATGGATCCACCTAGTGTGATTGCATGTGTGTTCCTTGCATAAACCACATAAGGATCCACCAGTGTCATTGCTTGTCTGTTCTTTTCATGAACCACTCCTAGTGCCAGTGCATGTTTGTTCTTTTCATGAACCACACCTAGTTTCACTGCATGTCTGTTCTTTTCATGAACTACATAAGGATCTACCAGAGTCATTGGATGTGTGTTCTTCTCATGAACCACACGTGGATCCACCTAGTGTCACTGCATGCGTGTTCCTCTAAAAAAACCACATAAGGATCCACCAGTGTCATTGCGTGTGTGTTCTTCTCATGAACCACACCTAGAGTCATTGCATGTGTGTTCTTATAAACAAACCACATAAGGATCCACTGGTGTCATTGCATGTCTGTTCTTTTCATGAAACACATAAGGATGGGCCCACCAGTGTCATTGCATGTCTGTTCCTTTCATGAACCACACCTAGTGTCAGTGCATGTCTGTTCTATTCATGAACCACACCTAGTTTCACTGCATGTCTTTTCTTTTCACGAACCACATAAGGATCTACCAGTGTCATTGCATGTATTTTACTTCCATAAACCACATGTGGATCCACCTAGTGTCATTGCATGTCTGTTCCTCTAAACAAACCACATAAGGATCCACCAGTGTCATTGGATGTGTTTTCTTCTCATGAACCACACCCAGTGTCATTGCATTTGTGTTTTCTAAACAAACCACATAAGGATCCACCAGTGTCATTGCTTGTCTGTTCTTTTCATGAACCACATAAGGATCCACCAGTGTTGTCGTGGTGGTGTCACGGCAGATGCCATGGATAGGCTAAAGGTGGGGACTAATACACGCTAGGGGAATCTAGGGAGGGATAGTGAAGTGATTCTCCACATAGTTGTTTGTATTGCTTAGTTACCAAGATTACAAGTGCTCCTAGAGCTGTATTGGCGAGAGGAGGAAGAAGGAGCTCTCTTACTCTCACCCACAGATCACACCAAAAACCCTAGCCAAACCAGGATCGTAGAAAAACCAACCCCCTCTACTGAAACCCTAGCCCCTCTTTTATAGAGGGAGATCGGGCTCTGCTTAGGGCATACGTGGAAGCATATTCCTAAGAATATGCTCCCCCCCCCAAAATAGTAAGCCGACCGGGGTGCTTTTCCCCCACGTCACACATGCTTTGGCTACGTGAGCCTCTGTGGCGTCCGCGTCAGCCGACATGGGCGTCGTCACCCTTGTCGGCCATGCCCCGGTGGTCCTGTCCTTGCTCGCTTCGCTCAGGTAGGGTGTATCGGGGCTTCTTTTGACCAGCGAGATTCCTTCCTTCTCCTAGAAGCCAGACGTGACCCGGATCATAGCTGATCTGGCCACACCTATTCCTGCATATAAGTAAAACATGCATATCCGACTTACTGCTTAAGTCGGTTGAGACTTAGTTAGGCGCACGCCCCCTGGTCCGGGTTACCCAGTGATTCGGCCTGCCCTGAGGTGACCCGGCCAGCATCTGCTTTGGCCTTGCCGAACCTCGGCTAACTCGGCCTTTATACCCCGGCGTGACCCTACCCGTGGGTATCCCCCCAACATTAGTCCCCGAAGCTGGTGCGGTATTAGCTGCCTTGGCCGCTAAGGCCACATCAGGTTCAATTATGTGCTCCGGTCGTTATTGCCGAGTTACCTCTTTACCTCGGATTTATATGGATTTACGTTCCCTTCGCACATTCCAAGTTTTCACTTGCTGGCCGGGTTACCACAATTCCATCCGGGTCTTGTTTCCTTCTCTCGAACGCTAACCCATGTGAAGGGTAATCATTATGTTGTCTTATTTTAAGGGCCTGCACAGTAACCGCCGCAGTAATTGTCAGTTATCACTGTGCACGGGTCACGTCATGCCTGCCTCCTCGTTTATCGCATCACAGTGTCATGGCATCGGATCATCTCCGCTCTATGGCCCTTCGTGCGGCTCCCCACTGATTGGTCCGGGCAGGTGATACACGGCCACTGCATGTGGCCGATCCGCAGGACACGATCTCACTCACCGCTTGAGGGAGTGGTTAAATGGCGCATCCCTTAGGATTTTTCCCCTTCCGCGCCCCTCTGCCCGTTGCTCTTCTCCTTCCTCTTCCTTGCGACCGCGCCGCCGCCAGTGCTCCAAATAGCAGCGTCGCCGCCACGCTTTTCCTTCACACTTTTGTGCCGCTGCCACCGCTACACAACTCTCTCGCCACGGGTCCTCGCCAATCCCGGCCTCTGCCCCCCGCCGCCGCCAGCGCCAGCGAGGGCAGCGAAGATCAGATGAAGGAAGAAGAGCTCGTCGTTGCTGAGCAGGAGATGGAGGACGACGCCGCGGCAGTGGACCGCGGTGCGTGGGCCGGGTCCTAGGTCTGCGAAGACGACCTGGACTGGCTCTACCGCACCAGGCGCATCCCCGTCGGCATTGCGGCTCGCCTGGCCTCCTCCGAACTGGCCCCCTCACCCAATCCGGTTGAATACGTCGTGTTCTTGTCCCACTTTCAACGGGGCTTCGGCTTGCCGGTGAGTGATTTTTTCTGGGACTGGCTCAGTACGTACCAGGTCCAGCCGCACCATCTTCCTGCCAACGCCATCACTTCTCTTTCTGCCTTTGCTTCTATGATCGAAGGCTACGACAGACTGTGGCCCACGAAGGAGCTATGTATCCGGTATTTCGGCCTTCGTCGCAACGTTATCCCAAACATCCACACCGATCCGGAGGACAAGCAGCTCACTCAATTCGGAGCGGCTTCCATCTCACCCCGGAGGTTTTCCGTTTTCCCCCGGGTCACCGGGTTAGAGTCCTGCAAAGGGTGGGCCCGGACCTTCTTTTACGTCCGGAACACAGGCACCGAAGATTTAATCTGGCTGCTCCCATATACCCCGGGTCCACCTAACCCGGATCTGTGGGACGCCGTCCCCAAGAAGCCCACGGCCTTGGCCAACCAAGTCAACAAAAGGTTCGCAGAGCTGAAGAAGCTCGGGCTACGCAACGAGGATGCCATGATCACTTTCGTGCGTAACCGAATCTCCCCCCTCCAGAAGCGCACCCACAAAGTGTGCCACATGAGCTTCGGCCGTGACCCCAACCGGACCTCCTCCTTCGAGCTGAGCAACACGGAGATTTATCGCCAGGTTAAGGCTCTCTTCACCACCCACAAGGACTTCTCCTCCGAGTGGACTTGGGTGATCGAGCATTATTGCCGTGACAGGCTTCCTCCCGCGGTAAGCTTCATGTTGCAAACTTACCCCGGACTAATTACATGTCAGTTATTGTTGCAGTTTTGACTCTTTTGTTCATTCCTTTCCTCAGCAATTTCTTCAGCAGACCCTCGAGGACGGCACCGATCCGACCCTTAAGTGGGCGCCAGACCGGGAGACTCCGGATGAGGAAGAGCTGGACCAGGAGATGTTCCTCCCGATGACCGACGCCACGAAACGACCCACGGGTAAACCCTCTTCTATTAGAGATTGGCCCGATGATGAAGATGACTCGGTGTCGAGGTGATTGAACCTGTTGAGGCTGTCCCCCTTTCTTTTGCTTTTCCGCCATCATCTCACCCCGGTGGTCACATCCACGAGGATCCTCCCCTTGCTACAGGCGAACCTGTTCCGGTGGCATCGAAGAAGAAGCGCGGGGCTGCTTCAAGTTCTTCCTCCGGACCTTCTCAGCCCGCTAAAAGGCGAAAGAAGTCCGCGGACAAGACTGCCTCCAAGCCTGCAGGCAAGGCTCCAGCACGAAGGGCTCGGAAACCCAAGGAGGCCCAAACCTCGGATGCGTAAGTCACTCTTCCCTCTGTATCTTGCTCTTTCTTACATCGATGTAATTTCTCTTTTGACGTTGTTGGATTTTGCAAAGCTCTGGTGGAGGTCCCTCAAAGTGGATCTAGCATCTCTTCACCTCTCCAACCTAGCCCTTCTCCTCGTCGCGACGACGAGTCACGTCCGCTGAGCCCTATTCTAGACGGTTCTGCGGCCGCTCCGGGTTCTGCTCCACCTCGACAAGAGGAGGGTAACCTTGGAGCAGGGAAGACTGGCCCGGCCGAGGCGACGGCATCCACCACCTCGGCATCACCGCAACCAGTAGCCACTGAAGCTACCTCGGCTCCAGCACCAGTACCAACAACCAGACCAGCACCAACACCAACTCCGGCATCAGCACCAACTCCTGCTGCAAAAACATCAGCAGCGGCACGAAGCCCAGCAACAAGACCGCCAGCGCCTAGTTCCTCTGCCTCGTCCGAGTCTTCTCAACCTCCACGAGGAACTACCCCAGCCGCTCCTAAGGGGAAATCCGCTGCGACGGCTTCCTCTTCCTAGCAAACCAAGGACAAGAAGGCTCCGGATGCTACCAAGCCGACATTCGTCGAGGCTGGGCAGCATACCCTCGTATCAATGCTTCCCAAGAAAGCTCCAGCAGCGAAGGACGCCCCTGCCGAGCCAACTGATGCACATCAGATGGTTCTGCACACCAGCCCAGCCCTTGCCTTGATTGAAAGGAAAGAAGCGCACGCGAAGGGCTTGGTGGCGCCCCATATGCCCAGCGGTGAACGGTACCCTCCGAGCCTGATTGAGTTTGTTATGAATTGGAATAAGGCGGAGGTAGTTCAAGACGCTGATCTCTCGGAGAAGTTTGGCCCCGCCGAGTTTTCTGCTCAGATGAGCACAGCCGCGAAGGCAATTAACCTCGCTGGGTGGATGATGGAGGTACGTCGCTTCCCCTTTACATGTTGTAGATAATAACCATTAGTCCCCGAGCCTCCGGGGGAGTAACTTGTTACTCGGCCGGATGCTCTTTAGAAAACTAACATAGCTCCATGATAACTTCGAATATGCACACACCTAGAGCCGGGTGAAGTTCCACTTGGCCCGGATTTTAGTACACTTCGAATATGCACACACCTAGAGCCGGGTTAAGTTCCACTTGGCCCGGATTTTAGTACACTTCGAATATGCACACACCTAGAGCCAGGTTAAGTTCCACTTGGCCCGGATTTTAGTACACTTCGAATATGCACACACCTAGAGCCGGGTTAAGTTCCACTTGGCCCGGATTTTAGTACACTTCGAATATGCACACACCTAGAGCCGGGTTAAGTTCCACTTGACCCGGATTTTAGTACACTTCGAATATGCACACACCTAGAGCCGGGTTAAGTTCCACTTGGCCCGGATTTTAGTACACTTTGAATATGCACACACCTAGAGCCGGGTTAAGTTCCACTTGGCCCGGATTTTAGTATACTTCGAATATGCACACACCTAGAGCCAGGTTAAGTTCCACTTGACCCGGATTTTAGTACACTTCGAATATGCATCGAGCTAACTTGCGTTTCTGTATCCCTTTCAGGTGACCACCAATCACCGGAGTGCTGAATTCCAACGCTTGCTGGATACCCACAAGATGCTACGCGCGAAGCAGGCTGCACTTATCGCAGAATACGAGAAAAGGGGTAACTTTCTTCCTTATCACTTCTTCATTTTTCTTCATCTTCCTTTGCCGAACTAATCTCATCCTTCGTTTTCCGCAGCTGGGGTGGAGGCTGAGAACATTATTATGCGGAAAAATCTGGAGCAGATCAAGGGTAAGTCATTCTGTCCGACCTTGCCGTGCTTTCCACTTCCTTTTCTCCTTGGCTCGGCCAACATTCATACCTCAGCTCTGCCGGGCCAACACACTATTTCAGCATCGCTTAAAGATATTGTGCCTGTGCCTGATATGATGCTGCATTTTCTCGAACAAGCAGGGCAGCACCAAGCCGAGCTTAAGAAGAAAGATGACGAGCTCGCCCTCCTCCGGACCAAGGATGATGAGATTGCCAGGATCAAGGCCGAGATGGAGAAGATGAAGGCCCAACACCAATGCGAGCTTCAAAAGGCTGGCCAAAATTACATAGAAGAGCGCGAGCGCCTCAACCTCCAGATCACCAAGGACCAGGATCTTCTCAAGGAGTCTGGCATCCAGCTTGGGTCGGTGAACGCTGAGCTTGAGCAGCTTCGTAAGAGACGTGATGACTGCATCAAGGAGTTGACCCGGATCCTTAGTCATATATCACGTAAGTTCCTTTCCCTTTTCCGACCTACTTTTTCAGGTTACTTTATATGTCTTTTCTTGACCCTCCTCCTTTGCCTTGTTTCCAGGCAAATTTCTAGAGGGCACTCCTATTGCGAGCGCGGCAGTTGCCAACTTCCATTGACAAAGGGGTACTCTGGGCACTTCTGATGGTGAAGGGATTCCTTATGACCTGGAGGACCTGTTGGTCAGCTTGTCATCTCGCATGGAGCTCATCAAAAATTACGGCAAGGACATCCTCGGCGCTGCAGCTCGCATCTTCAACACGTTCTAGCCCGGTGAAGAAGCCCCGGACACCACCGCACTTCTCATTGAGAAGTTAATGGAAACCGAGACTCAGCTTGACCTCTGGAGAGAGTCTGCTGGACGTGTCGCAGCGGATACCATTCTTCACCACATACTCACGTGGTATGAGAAGATCGGTCTCAACCTCTTGACACGTCTATGCACATGATCCAAATGGACCAATGACCTAGAATGGGTAGCTCGGCGCCAGGCTTGCGCCCATAGCCTCATTGAATACGCTCCCATTCATGAATGGGTTGAGGGGCCGAGCTTCCTGGAAGCTGTTGCAGACGAAGAGGTTGATAATGATGAGGATAGCTCGGACGGTGAAGAAGAAGATGATGCTTCGGATATTGAAGGCGGCAAAGATGATGCCGAACTTCCTCCTACTGCTCCTTGAGCGAAAAAACTCGAAAATTTATCAGATCCCCGGTATGCCGGGTGGAGTTGTATTCCAAACACATGTGATATTTTGCTACTAAGTTCTTATGCCGGATTAACTTGGGCGTAGTCCCCAAGTTTCTTTTTCTTGTTCGTTCAATCTCTTGGCTCGGTTCGTGTCTACCTTGATTCGGTTTTATGACTTACGAATCCGAGCTTCAAAAATTGTCTTAACAATACTGGGAAACTTTTAGACTTAGCACCAAAATAAAACTGCATAATAACTTGAAAATAAATGCAGGGTTAGTTCAAAAAACAAACGTCGGCTCGAATAAATTCTTTTCCTTAGTCGTTTTTCATGTGCTACGCAATTCCAAACTTGTTCTCTTGCTTTCCATGAAGCCAATTATTTTTGGACAGCAGCAAGTCGAAGAGTTGGGTTCTTGGTGCTCGCACATTACTAATCCGAGTTAAGTCGAATAACTTATTCTAGCTGACGCATAAAAACAACAAACATTATTAAGGCAGTCCCCGAGTTACTGCTCGAGGTGCCAACATTTCATTGATAAGCTCATTGCCGACATACATACCGACATATGAGACGACTCGGATACATACACTTCTTAGTTAAGTGTAGAAAGGACAAAGTAGAGCTATATTCCATGGTCGCTTAGATTCCTCTCCGGACCTGTCTGCCTTGTTATTTTCGTGTGGATTTGCATCTATAAGATAATAAGAATCATTGTGCAATGCCCTGCTTACAATGAATGGCCCTTCCCATGGGGGGGATAATTTATGCATGCCAGTAGTACGTTGTACCAACCGGAGCACCAAATCGCCTTCCCGAAAGACTCGGGGGCACACTTTCCGGCTATGATAGCGTCAGAGATTTTGCTGATATATGGCGGATCTGGACAGTGCCAGTTCTCTCGCTTCTTCCAGCAGATCAACATCATTTTGCCGGGCTTCTTGCACTTCGGCTTCTGTGTATTGGGTGACCCTAGGCGAATCATGCTCTATGTCGGCTGGTAATACAGCTTCTTCCCCATATACCAGAAAAAACGGCGTATAGCCTGTTGATCGATTCGGAGTTGTTCTTAAACTCCACAGTACCGCTGGTAGTTCTTCTATCCAGCACCCCGCTGATCTTTGTAGCGGCTCAATGAGCCAGGTTTTTATCCCGGACAATACTAATCCGTTGGATCTTTCCACTTGTCCGTTCGATGCGGGGTGGGCTACGGAGGCTCAGCCCAGCCGGATCTTCTTATCCCGGCAGAAACGCGCAAATGCTCCTTCCGCAAAATTTGGGCCATTATCAGTTATGATACTGTGTGGATAACCGTACCTCAAGATGATATCTTTGAGAAACGTTACGGACGTAGCTCAATCACATTTTCTTATAGGCTTTACCTCAATCCACTTTGTAAACTTGTCCACCATTACCAGAATGTGAGTCGTATTTCCCCTTGCTGGTTTGAACGGGCCAACCATATCCAAGCACCATACGGCAAATGGCCAAGTGATTGGTATGGTCTTGAGTTCCGACATTGGCATATGTGTCTTGGTAGCGTACCTCTGACAACCATTACATTTTCTCACCAGATCTTCCGCTTGCTCTAAGGCATTTGGCCAGTAGATCCTTGCCGGAAAGCTTTTGCTACCAAGGCTCGGGATGAGGCATGATGCCCGCATTCCCCCTAATGTATATCTCGGAGGATGTCAAGCCCTTCTTCCAGGTTAATGCATCGCTGGAGGACATTGATCACACTCCTTTTGTACAGCTCGGAATTGATGATCGTGTAAGCCTTTGCCCTCCTCAGTGTTTGCCTGGACAACACTTCCTCAGTGGGTAATGTTCCATCTTTCAGGAATTGAAATATAGGTAGTGCCCAAGCCGGTATTGCTCACCCAGGGAACACATCCTCATCAATCTCCATCTGATCCACCGGCATAACTTCAACCGGATCACGCTGAGCAATCCCCGGGTCTTACGACGCAGTCCCCGGGTTCAATGAAGCAGTCCCCGGGTTTGTCGAGGTAGTCCCCGGGTTTCGCGCACCACTTCCCATGTCAATGTCCATGGGCACAGCTCCGGATTCCGTGTCCTCCGGGACATAGATCGAGTCGGTTTCTGGGGAGGGCCTGATGGATGGTTTCCTGAGGTGCTCTAATGCTACACCCGGTGGAATTGCTTGTCGGGTTGACCCGAGCTTCGACAGCATGTCGGCAGCCTCATTTTCCACCCGGGGTACATGGTGAAATTCGCATCCCTCAAAGTAACCAGATATCTTCTGCACATGAAATCTGTACAGTGCCATGTTTGGATCAAGGGCGTCCCATATTCCTGACACTTGCTGCACCACCAAATCCGAGTCGCCAAAGCATATAATCCGACGTATCCCAATCTCTTTTGCCACCTTGAGCCCATGCGCAAGTGCTTCATACTCAGCGACATTGTTTGATGCGGCGAAATGGATCTGCAGCACATATTTCAACTGGTCCTTCTTTGGCGACGTGAGTACGACTCCGGCACCTAGCCCGGTTTTGGTTTTTGATCCGTCAAAGTGCATTCGCCAATAGTTCGGATCTGGGAGTGGCGGTTCGTATTGCACCTCAGCCCAATCCACGAAAAAGTCCGCCACAGCTTGAGATTTGATGGCCTCTCTTCTGTCATACTGCGGTGCATAAGGAGCTAGCTCAATTGCCCATTTTGCAATTCTGCCGCTCGCATCCTTGTTACTCATTATCTCGGATATGGGGGCCTCACAAATGACCCGGATAGGGTGCTCCTCAAAGTAGTGCTTCAGTTTCTTGGCGGCCATGTACATGCCATATGCCACCTTTTGATAGTGTAGATAGTTCTGCTTTTTGGCTGACAGCACCTCGCTCAAGTAATACACTAGCCTTTGCACTGACTTACCTTCCTCGTCGCGCTCCAACACTATCACTGCACTTACAACTCGGTTGGTTGCGGCTATATAGAGCAACATTGGCTCCTTTGACAATGGTGAGGCTAGCACTGGTGCCGTGGCTAACATCTTCTTCAGGTGGGTAAAGGCTTCATCGGCCTGTGGCGTCCAAACGAACTTATATGACTTTTTCATGAGTTGGTAAAGAGGCAATGCCTTCTCTCCCAACCGACATACAAACCGACTTAACGAGGCCAGGCAACCTGTGAACTTCTGGACATCGTTAAGACACTACGGTAGTTCCATTCGTTCGATGGCCCAGATTTTGGTTGGATTAACCTCGATACCTCGGCTGGAAACGAGAAAACCAAGCAATTTGCCAGCCGGGACACCGAAGGTGCATTTTTCTGGGTTAAGTTTCATCCGGAACCTCTTTAGATTCGCAAACGTTTGCCTAATATCATCAAGGAGCGTTTTGCTTGCCTTGGTCTTGATAACCACATCATCCACGTACACCTGTACATTTTGACCTATTTGGTCGTGCAAACATTTTTGCATACATCTTTGGTACGTTGCCCCTACATTACATAAACCAAACGGCATGGTGCGATAGCAATAAGCCCCATACGGGGTAATAAACGCAGTCTTTATTTGATCATCCGGATTCAGAGGTATCTGGTGGAAACCAGAATATGCATCAATGAATGACAACAATTCACATCCAGCAGTTGAGTCTATGACCTGATCTATTCTTGGCAGCGGAAATGGATCTTTTGGACATGCCTTGTTCAGGTTCATGTAATCAATACACATGCGCCAAACCACTGCCACGTTCGGGTCATCCTTCTTCTTTTCCACCAGCACCGGATTAGACAGCCAATCCGGGTAAAGAACTTCCATGATAAATCCTGCAGCTAGCAACCGAGCTATCTCATCCCCAATGACTTTCCTCCTATCTTCGGTGAAGCGGCGGAGAGGTTGCTTCACCGGCTTAGCTCCGGGTCTCACATTTAAAGAGTGCTCAGCCAACTCCCTCGGAACACCTTGCAAGTCCTGTGTGGACCAAGCAAAAATGTCCCGATTCTCACGGAGGAAGCTGACGAGCTCACTTTCCTATTTATCATTTAGCCCGGCACCAATCATTACGGTGTGCTCAGGGAACATGTCATCCACGGGAACTTTCTTGGTATCTTCCGTGGCCTGGAAGGAGACACTTCCATGCGGGTTACTCAGTGCCGGCATATACTGCTGCGCGGACTGAGCCAATGCCGCCACCTCTTGAATTTTCCTTTTTTCCTGCGCAATCACAAGTGACTCGGCTAAATTAGACCCGGCTGACGCACACTCCATGGAACGTTGGAAATCCCCTGCAATGGTAATCACCCCGTTTGGTCTGGGCAACTTCATCTTCAAGTAGCTAACGTGACAGCTTGCCATGAATTTGTTCAGGGCTGGCCTTCCGAGTAATGCATGGTAGGAACTTTCCAAGTTCACCACCTCGAACTCCAAATTTTCGGTTCGGCAGTTATCCCTTGTGCCAAACAGGACGTCAACCCGGACCTTGCCTATGGGCTCGCAAGAGATGCCGGGCACAATTCCATGGAAAGTTGTCCTCGTGGCCTGGAGCATCTTTTCCGAGATACCCAACTTGCGCATTGTGTCCGCATACATGATGTTAATGCTACTGCCATTGTCGATCAACACCTTTGAGAACCTTACGTTAATGCTAGGTCCAATGAGTGTCGGATCCAGCACCAACGCATACGAACCAGGGCTTGGCATCAGCTTGGGATGATCCCTGATGCTCCAGGTGATTTCCTGATCGGACCAAGGCATGTACCTCGTCACTGCGGGCATTACTGCATTCACCTCCATATGCCTACACTGCAAGCTCTTTCTATCTGCTTCCTCAGTGGTGAACACACAATAGCTTTGATGGTGCTCCCTGTACTCGTTTCTCCCCTCATTTCCAAGGTATCTCCGGTCTGGCTGATGCTGATTTTCTACTTGATGCACTACATATCTTCTCTCATTGTTATCATACCTCGGCGGAGGGCGAGGCAACATTAGCTGTTGCGTGTTCGCTCCGGAGAGCAATTGATGCCGGGGTAACTCCTGCCGAGGTTGATCATTCCGGGGTGCCTGAGCATTCCCTGAACCACCTTGCTCAATCTTGCGCATCCACTCACATTGCCTCGTCGTATGACCCGCTGGGTTGTTTGGATTTGGTGTATGAAACTTACACGGCTGGTCCAACATCGACTCATAAGTATACCTCGGACGGTCTTTCCTTTCTTGCCACTTCTTCTTTTGCTCTGGTGTCCAAGTATTCTTGCCATCGTTTCTCGGAGTCCACTGCCCTCCAGTTTTTTGGCGTTGACTGCCCCCTGCTCCGGCCTGATCTTGATTTACAGCTGCAACTTGGTGCGAACCATATCTTTGATCCGGTCTATCATCTCTCCTTTTTCCTCTATAGTCATTCCTCCGGGATGATCCGGCCCCATCTCTCTGATAGTACTCATCGTTTGACTTGTTTGATACGAGCCTAGGCTGAGTCGGATCACCCAAAGCAACGAATCTGCAATCCGAATCATCTCTGCTAATGTAGTTGGCATTTTCCTTTGCAACTTCTGCCACAGCTCGCTTGCATACCTACACCCTTGTGCGAACCATGCTATGGCCCGTGATTCTATCACGCCCTCACACGAGTTTCTCATAGTGCACCACCGGGTTAAGAACTCTCGATCCGTCTCATTTGGCCTTTGCTTGCACATAGCTAGGGTCTGCGGCCTATTTGGCCTCTGATACGTAGTCGAAAAAGTGTTGATGAACATTTCATCGAAATCTATCTAGCAGTTGATGCTTCCTGGTGGCAAATTGTTCAGCCATACCCTTGCCGGTCCTTCCAACATCTGGGGTACATATCGTACAGCCCATCTCAGGTTGCCAGTGGCAATTTTCACAGCTGTAGCATAATTTATCAGCCAATCCTCCGGCTTTGTAGTGTCTTCATACGTCTTCGTGCCCCTGGGTAGCTGGAAGTTCAGTACCGGTGGCTCCTTCATGATCCGGGGTCCAAAACATGCTGGACTCGGCGGACCTTGACATTCAATTTGTTCCGACCTATTCAGTCGATCCAGTTTCAACCTGGCATCATCCGGCATCAAATCCCTGCTTCCCAGTCTTGACCCTATCACATGATAGTCCGGCCTTGGGTATCCCGCGTTTGCCATTTCCGAGTCTCCATCATTATACCTGTCTTGCTCTCGTGGAGCGCCTTTCTGTTGCATACCTCGGTCGGCACTTTGCTCTTGCCTTGGTATATTCCGTTGCTGCGGTTGTCCTGCTCCGCCCGAGTTTCGCTGTCCGGCATTGCCGTTGACAACGTACCCTTGACCGGCGTTTCCTTGGTCGCGGTTACCTCGGCCATCTTCACCTCGGCGCACACTCCATCGATCATCATTTTTCTGAGCTTCTTTTCCTTTCCCCGCCCGCGTTGGGTCATAGGGGACGATCTGTTTGTTCCGTCTGGCCGAGGTTACTACCTCTTCTCTCCTTGGACCACCATGAGGAGACGATGCGGCTCCAGCGGATTTCTCCTGGTTACCCACCGCCGAATGGACGATTTTGGAGGCTCCAGCTCTCTTTGGGTTAGCTCTGAGTAGTTCCTCGTTTTGCTTGTTCGCGATCCGAACCAGCTCATTAACCCTATCCTGTTGTCTTTGCTGGGCTTCACCCGTCAGACCCTCTAACTCGGATGCAGCTGCATCCGCTGCTCTGAGGTTCTTTGCCGGGGTACTATACCTCGGCAGACCCACAGACAAACAGTTTTCTGATTCCTCGATTCCAATATCACCCTCTCTGTTCGTCTCGCTCATGAGATTTCTTCCTTTCACTTTTACTGCGTCAACCTTGTTCACCTTTGCGTACTCACGCAGCGTCATATTCAATGACTGTTGTGTCGCCGCTATCTTTTTTGCGCCCTCTAGTATTTTCTGCCTAGTTTCTTCTAGCTCGGCCTGCGCTCGAGCCGGATCTACTACTGCTACTACAGGGTTTGCCAAGCTATCCATTGCTTCCCTCAACACATTTTCTGGCCTCTCAAGTGGAGGACCCCTACCTTTCCTCGGCGCCTTAGGCGTTACCTTCGGATCTGGCGCTGGATCTTTGCTCGCGCCCACACCTGGCGCGGTCATCATCACCTCCGCATGGTCCTGGGAGCGAGCGATACGCGTTCCGGGAACCGCGGTGAGGGGTGGCTCCCCTGCCTCGACGACGTGACACGGATGAACACACGAGACGTCCACAACACGTAGACCTTGTGCACGCCGAGCCTGACGAAGAGGCCATTGCGCAGAAGAGGACGCGTGCCGAAGCTGCCAGCGTTGTCGCTGACGAAATCCAACGCTCCAAAGCGCTGAACGAGCCCAGAGACGATGCGTTCGCCGGTGCCGATGATGTTTCGCATCCAGATCTTGACCCCTGCTAGCGCTGCTAGCCCCACGGTGGGTGCCAACTGTCGTGGTGGTGTCACGGCAGATGCCATGGATAGGGTAAAGGTGGGGACTAATACACGCTAGGGGAATCCAGGGAGGGATAGTGAAGTGATTCTCCACACAGTTGTTTGTATTGCTTAGTTACCAAGATTATAAGTGCTCCTAGAGCTGTATTGGCGAGAGGAAGAAGAAGGAGCTCTCTTACTCTCACCCACAGATCACACCAAAAATCCTAGCCAAACCAGGATCGTAGAAAAACCAACCCCCTCTACTGAAACCCTAGCCCCTCTTTTATAGAGGGAGCTCTGGCTCTGCTTAGGGCATACGTGGAAGCATATTCCTAAGAATATGCTTCCCCCCAAAGTAGTAAGCCGACCGGGGTGCTTTTCCCCCACGTCACACATGCTTTGGCTACGTGAGCCTCTGTGGCGTCCGCGTCAGCCGACATGGGCGTCGTCACCCTTGTAGGCCATGCCCCGGTGGTCCTGTCCTTGCTCGCTTCGCTCAGGTAGGGCGTACCGGGGCTTCTTTTGACCAGCGAGATTCCTTCCTTCTCCTAGAAGCCAGACGTGACCCGGATCATAGCTGATCTGGCCACACCTGTTCCTGCATATAAGTAAAACATACACATCCGACTTACTGCTTAAGTCGGTTGAGACTTAGTTAGGCGCACGCCCCCTGGTCCGGGTTACCCAGTGATTCGGCCTGCCTTGAGGTGACCCGGCCATCATCTGCTTTGGCCTTGCCGAACCTCGGCTAACTCGGCCTTTATACCCCGGCGTGACCCTACTCGGGGGTATCCCCCCAACAAGTGCCATTGCATGTCTGTTCTTTTCATGAATCACAGCTAGAGTCATTGCATGTCTTTTACTTCCATAAACTACATATGGATCCACCTAGTGTGATTGCATGTCTGTTCCTCTAAACAAACCACATAAGGATCCACTAGTGTCATTGCGTGTCTGTTCTTTTCATGAACCACACCCAGTGTCATTGCATGCGTGTTCTTCTAAACAAACCACATAAGGATCCACCAGTGTCATTGCATGTATGTTCTTTTCATGAACCACATCCAGTGTCATTGCATGTGTGTTCTTCTAAACAAACCACATAAGTCATTGCATGTCTGTTCTTTTCATGAACCACACCCATTGTCATTGCATGTCTGTTCTTTTCATGAACCACGGCTAGAGTCATTGCATGTATGTTCCTCTAAACAAACCACATAAGGATCCACTAGTGTCATTGCATGTCTGTTCTTTTCATGAACCACATAAGGATCTACCAGTGTCATTGCATCTCTGTTCTTTTCATGAACCACACCCAGTTTCATTGCATGTGTCTTACTTCCATAAACAACATATGGATCCACCTAGTGTGATTGCATGCGTGTTCCTTCCATAAAACACATAAGGATCCACCAGTGTCATTGCCTGTCTGTTCTTTTCATGACCAATCCTAGTGTTAGTGCATGTCTGTTCTTTTCATGAACCACACCCAGTTTCACTGCATGTCTGTTCTTTTCATGAACCACATAAGGATCTACCAGAGTCATTGGATGTGTGTTCTTCTGATGAACCACACGTGGATCTACCGGTGTCACTGCATGCGTGTTTGTTGGGGGGATACCCCCGGGTAGGGTCACGCCGGGGTATAAATGCCGAGTTAGCCGAGGTTCGGCAAGGTCAAAGCAAATGCTGGCCGAGTCACCTCAAGGCAGGGCGGATCACGGAGTAACCCGGACCAGGGACGTCCACCTTACATGGTCTCAACCGACTTAAGCCGTAAGTCGGTAAGATATATGTAACTTTTATGCAGGAACAGGTATGTCCGGATCAACTATGCAAGATCCAGGTTATATCAAGCTTGCTAGAGAAGGAAGGTATCTCACTGGTCAAAAGGTGGCTGCTGTACGCGGAGCGTGAGCGAAGCGGACAGAGGCCGGACCACCGAGGCGTGGCCGACAAAGGTGACGAAGCCAATGTCGGGTGACGCAGGCGCCGCAGAGGCTCACGTAGCCTCTGCATGGGTGACGCGGGGGAAAAGTAACCCGGTTGGCTTACTATTTTGGGAGGAGGCATTTTCCTTGGAATATGCCTCCACGTATGCCCTACGTGGAGACCTAGCCACCCCTATATAAGGAGGACTAGGGCTTCTGTAGAGGGGGTTGATTCTTGACTAGTTGATTTCTGGGAGATTGCTTTGAGGGCTAGCTAGTGGCGAGAGTAAGAGAGTTCTTTCTTCCTCCTCTCCCAAATACAGCTCTAGGAGCATTTGTAACCTGTGAAGGAGAATCAAATACAAAGCTTCTGTGTGTGGAATCACCACACTATCCCTCCCTGGATTCCCCTAGTGCATTTAGTTCCCACATTTAGCCTATACATGGCATCTGTCGTGACACCACCATGACAGTTGGCGCCCACCGTGGGGCTAGCGGCGCTAGCAGGGGTGAAGATCCGGATGGGAAACCTCATTGGCACTGGCGAGCGCATCGTCTCTGGCCTCGTTCAGCGCTTTGGAGCGCTGGATTTTGTCAGCGACAACGCTGGCTGCTTCGGCAGTCCTCTTCCGCGCAACGGCCTCTTTGTCAAGCTCGGCACGCACAAGGTCTACGTTGTTGTTGATGTGTCGTGCGTTCATCTGCGGCACGTCATCGAAGGAGGCGAGCCATCCCTTAGCGTGGTTCACGGGGCGCGTATCACTCGATCCCCGGACCGTGCAGAAGTGATGATGATTGCGCCAGCTGCAGGCGCGAGAAAAGATCTGGCACCAGATCCGGAGGTAACACCTAAGGCACCGAGGAAAAGTACAGGTCCTCCACTAGAGAGTCCTGAGAATGTATTGTGGCAGGCGATGGATAGCTTGGCCAATCCAGTATCAGTAGCAGTAGATCCGGCTTAGGCACAGGCCGAGCTAGAGGAAACTAGGCAGAAAATACTAGAGGGTGCGAAAAAGATAGCCGCGGCTCAGCAGTTGTTGAACATGACACTGCGTGAGTACGGAAAGGCAAATAAAGTAGATGCTGTAAAAGTGAAGGGGAGAAATCTCATGAGTGAAATGAACAGAGAGGGTGATACTAGGATTGAGGAATCAGAGAACTGTCTGTCCGTGGGGCTTCCGAAGTACAGTACCCCAGCAAAGAACCTCAGGCAGCAGATGCAGCCGCATCCGAGTTAGAAGGTCTGACAGGTGAAGCCGCCAAAGACAGCAAGATAGGGTTAACGAGTTGGTTCAGATCGCGAACAGGCAGAACGAGGAATTGCTCAGGGCTAACCCGGAGAGAGCTGGGGCCTCCAAGATCGTTCATTCGGTGGTGGGTAACCCGGAAAAATCAGCTGGAGCCGCATCGTCACCTCATGGTGGTCCTAGGAGAGAATAGGTAGTAACTTCGGCCAGGAGGAATAAACAGATAGTCCCATATGACCCGACAAGGGCAGGGAAAGGAAAAGAAGTGCAAAGAAATGAGGATCAAAGGAGTGTGAGCCGAGGTGAAGCGGGCCGAGGTAACTGCGACCAAGGCAATGCCGGTCAAAGGAATGCTATAAACGGCAATGCCGGACAGCGTAATGCGGAAGGTGCAGGTCAACCACAGCAGCGGAATATGCCACGGCAAGAGCGCAGTGCCGGCCAAGGTATGCAACAAAGAGCAGCTCCACCGGAGCAAGATAGATACAATGATGGTAATTCGGAGATGGTGAATGCTGGCTATCCCAAGCCGGACTATCATGTGATAGGATCAAGTTTGGGAAGCAGTGACTTAATGCCTGATGACGCCAGGTTAAAACTGGATCGGTTGTATAGGTCGGAGCAAATTGAGTGTCAAGGTCCTCCGGGCCTAGCATGTTTTGGGCCCCAGATCATGAAGGAACCTCCAGTACCTAACTTTCAGTTACCTAGAGGCACAAAGACATATGACGGCAGCACTAAGCCGGAGGATTGGTTGATTAACTATGCTACTGCTGTAAAAAATTCTATAGGCAACTTGAGGTGGGCTGTGAGATATGTACCCCAGATGTTGGAGGGGCCAACAAGGGTATGGCTAAACAACTTGCCACCCGGAAGTATTAACTGCTGGATCGATTTCGAGGAGATGTTCATTAGCAATTTCTCAAGTACGTATTAGAGACCCAACAGGCCACAAACCCTAGCAATGTACAGGCAGAGACCGAATGAGACTGACTGGGAGTTTTAACCTGTTGGTGCAATGTGCGAAACTCGTGTGAGGGCGTGATTGAATCACAGGCCATAGCTTGGTTTGCGCAAGGATGCAGATATGCAAGCATGCTATGGAAAAGGTTGCAAAGAGATATGCCAACTACATTGGCAGAAACGATCCGGATTGCTGATTCATATGCTTTGGGTGATCCGACGCAACCTAAGCTCACCTCGAACGAGTCAGGAGAGGACTACTACCAGAGAGATGGAGCCAGGTCATCCCGGAGGAATTATTATCGAGGTAAAAGAAGAGATGACAGACCAGATTACCGGTACAGTTCGCAACAAGTTGCAGCTGTGAATCAAGATCAACCCGGAGCAGGAAGTAGTCAACGTCAGAAAACTGGAGGACAGCAATGGGCGCCAAGGAATGATGGGAAGAAAACTTGGACGCCAGAGCAGAAAAAACAGTGGCAAGAGAAGAAAGACCATCCGAGGTATACTTATGAAGCAATGCTGGATCAGCCGTGTAAATTTCAGACGCCTAATCCAAGTAACCCGGCGGGTCACACAACTAGGCAGTGTGAGTGGACGCGAAAGATAGAACAAAGTGGTTTGGGGAATGCTCAGGCACCTCGGAATGATCAACCTCGGCAGGAGTTACCCCGGTAGCAATTGCTCTCTGGAGCGAACACGCAACAGTTAATGTTGCCTCCCCCTCCGCCGAGGTATGACAACCATGAGAGAAGGGATGCAGTGCATCAGGTGGAAAACCAAAACCAGCAGGATCAGAGATACCCCAGAAACGAGGGGACAAATGAGTACAGAGAACACCATCAGAGCTATTGTGTGTTCACTACGGAAGAGACAGACAGGAAAAGCTTGCAGCGCCGACATATGGAAGTGAATGCGGTAATGCCAGCTGTGACAAGGTACATGCCTTGGTCGGACCAGGAAATCACCTGGAGCATCAAAGATCATCCCAAGCTTATGCCTAGTTCGGGCTCATATGCACTAGTGTTGGACCCAACATTCATTGGGCCTAACATCAATGTAAGATTCTCCAAGGTACTGATTGACAATGGTAGTAGCATTAATATCATGTATGCGGATAAGTTGGGTATCTCGGAGAACATGCTCCAACCTACAAGGACAACTTTCCATGGCATTGTGCCAGACATTTATTGTGAGCCCATAGGCAAGGTCCGAGTTGACGTTTTGTTCGGCACAAGACACAACTGCCGAACTGAGAATTTGGAGTTTGAGGTGGTGAACTTAGAAAGTGCGTATCATGCGTTACTCGGTAGACCAGCTCTGAACAAGTTCATGGCAAGCTGCCACATCAGTTATCTGAAGATGAAGTTGCCTGGACCAAATGGTGTGATCACTATAGCCAGAGATTTTTGATGTTCCATTGAGTGTGCGTCGGCCGGGTCAAACCTAGCCGAGTCACTCGTGATAGCACAAGAAAAGAGAAAGATCCAAGAGGTGGTGGCATTAGCTCAGTCCACCCAGCAGTATATGCCGGCATTGAGTAACCCGCATGGAAGCGTCTCATTCCAAGCGACAAAAGATACCAAGAAGGTGCCTGTTGATGATATGTTCCCTAAGCGTACCGTAACAATTGGGGCCAGGTTAAATGACAAATAGGAAAGCGAGCTCGTCAACTTCCTCCGTGAGAATCGGGATATTTTTGCTTGGTCCACACAGAACTTTCAAGGTGTTCCGAGGGAGTTGGCCGAGCACTCTTTGAATGTGAGACCCGGAGCTAAGCCGGTGAAGCAACCTCTCCGCCGCTTCGCAGAAGACAGGAGAAAAGTCATAGGAGATGAGATAGCTCGGTTGTTGGCTGCAGGCTTTATCATGGAAGTGCTTTACCCGGATTGGTTGTCTAATCCGGTGCTGGTGGAGAAGAAGAAAGATGATCCGAATGTGGGAGTGGTGTGGCGTATGTGTATCGATTACATGAACCTGAATAAGGCGTGTCCAAAAGATCCGTTCCCACTGCCAAGGATAGACCAGGTCATAGATTCCACTGCTGGGTGTGAGTTGTTGTCGTTCATTGATGCATATTCTGGTTTCCACCAGATACCTCTGAACCCGAATGATCAAATAAAGACTGCGTTTATCACCCCGTATGGGGCTTATTGCTATCGCACCATGCCTTTTGGTTTATGTTATGCTGGGGCAACGTACCAGAGATGTATGCAAAAATGTTTGCATGACCAAATTGGTCAAAATGTGCAGGTGTATGTGGATGATGTTGTGATAAAGACCAAGGAAAGCAAAACGCTCCTTAACGATATCAAGCAGATGTTCGCGAACCTAAGAAGGTTCCGGATGAAGCTTAACCCGGAGAAGTGTACCTTCGGTGTCCTGGCTAGAAAATTACTCGGATTCCTCGTCTCCAGCCGAGGTATCGAGGTCAATCCAACTAAGATCCGGGCCATAGAACGAATGGAGCTGCCGAACTGTCTTAACGATGTCCAGAAGTTCACTGGTTGCTTGGCGTCGTTGAGTCGGTTTGTATGTCGGTTGGGGGAAAAGGCACTGCCTCTCTATCAACTCATGAAAAAGTCGGATAAGTTCATTTGAACGCCGTAGGCCAATGAAGCCTTTGCTCACTTAAAGAAAATGTTAGCCACTGCACCAGTGTTAGCCTCTCCACTATCAAAGGAGCCAATGTTGCTCTATATAGCCGCAACCAACCGAGTTGTAAGTGCAGTAATTGTGGTAGAGCGCGACGAAGAGGGTAAGTTGGTGCAAAGGCCAGTGTATTATCTGAGCGAGGTATTATCAGCCTCAAAACGGAACTATCCTCATTATCAGAAAGTGGCATACGGTGTGTATATGGTAGCTAAGAAGCTGAAACACTATTTCGAGGAACACCCAATCAAGGTAATATGTGAAGCTCCCATATCTGAGATAATGAGTAATAAGGATGCAAGTGGCAGGATTGCAAAATGGGCAATTGAACTAGCACCTTATGCGCCACAATATGACAGAAGAGAAGCAATTAAATCTCAAGTTGTGGCGGACTTTTTTTGTGGATTGGGCCAAGGTGCAATACGAACCACCATTGCCAGATCCGAACTACTGGAGAATGCACTTTGACGGGTCAAAACAAAAACTGGGTTAGATGCCGGAGTTGTGCTTACCTCGCCAAAGAAGGACCAGCTGAAATATGTGCTGCAGATCCACTTCACTGCATCAAACAATGTAGCAGAATACGAAGCACTTATACATGGGCTCAAAGTGGCAAAGGAGGTTGGTATACGTCGGATCCAATGCTTCGGTGACTCGGATCTCATAGTCTAGCAGGCCTCCGGGCAATGGGATGCTTTGGACATAAACATGGCGTTATACAGATTTCATGTGTAGAAAATATCTGGTTACTTTGAGGGATGTGAATTTCACCATATACCTCGGGTGGAGAATGAGGCTGCCGACGTACTTTCGAAGCTCGGTTCAACCCGACAAGCAATTCCACTAGGCGTAGCATTGGAGCACCTCAGGAACCCATCCATCAGGCCATTCCCGGAGTCCGACTCAATTTTTATCCTGGAATCAGAGGCTGTGCCCATGGACATTGATGAAGGAAGTGGCTCGTAAAAACTGGGGACTGCCTTGGCAAACCTGGGGACTGCCACGACAAACCCGGGGACTGCACAGCATGATCCGGTAGAAGTTATGCCAGTGGATCTGATGGAAATTGATGAGGAAATATTCCCAGTGAGGGTTGTACCAGCTTGGGCATTGCCAATATTCCAATTCCTGAAAAACGGAACCTTACCCACTGAGGAGGTACTTTCCAGGCAAACTCAGAGGAGAGCGAAAGCATACACGATCATCAATTCCGAGTTATACAAAAGGAGTGTGACTAATGTCCTCCAGCGATATGTTGATCCGGAGGAAGGACTTGAAATCCTCCGAGATATACATCATGGGGAATGTGGGCATCACGCCTCATCCAGAGCCTTGGTAGCAAAAGCTTTCCGCCATGGGTTTTACTGGCCAAGTGCCTTAGAACAAGCGGAAGATCTGGTGAGAAAGTGCAATGGCTGTCAGAGATATGCCACAAAAACACATATGCCAATGTCGGAGCTCAAGACCATACCAATTACATGGCCATTTGCTGTATGCTGCTTGGATATGGTCGGCCCGTTTAAACTAGCAAAGGAAAATATGACTCACATTTTGGTCATGGTGGACAAGTTTACAAAGTGGATTGAAGTGAAGCCAATAAGAAGATGTGATGGAGCTACGGCCGTAACATTTCTCAAAGACATCATCTTGAGATACGGTTATCCTCACAGTATCATAACAGATAATGACACAAAATTTGCTGAAGGAGCATTTGCGCGTTTGTGCTGAGATAAGAAGATCCGGCTGGACGTTGCCTCGGTAGCCCACCCCGCATCGAACGGACAAGTGGAAAGATCCAACGGATTAGTATTATCCGGGATAAAACCCCGGCTCATTGAGCCGCTGCAAAGATTAGCGGGGTGCTGGATAGAAGAACTACCAGCGGTACTATGGAGTTTAAGAACAACTTCGAATCGATCAACAGGCTATACGCCGTTCTTTCTGGTATATGGGGCAGAAGCTGTATTACCAGCTGACATAGAGCATGATTCGCCTACGGTCACCCAATACACAGAAGCCGAAGTGCAAGAAGCCCGGAAAAATGATGTTAACCTGCTGGAAGAAGTGAGAGAATTAGCATTGTCCATATCCACCATATATCAGCAAAATCTCTGACGCTATCATAGCCGAAAAGTAAGCCCCCGAGTTTTCCGGGAAGGCGATCTGGTACTCCGGTTGGTACAACGTACTGCTGGCATGCACAAGTTATCCCCCCCCCATGGGAAGGGCCATTCATTGTGAGCAAAGCATTGCACAATGATTCTTATTATCTTATCGATGCAAAGCCATAGGAAAAGAACAAGGCGGACATGTCCGGCAAGGAATTTAAGCGTCCATGGAATGTAGCACTACTTCGTCCTTTCTACACTTAGCAGAGAAGTGTATGTATCCGAGTTCCTCATATGTCAGTATGTATGCCGGTAATGAGCCTATCAATGAAATCTTGGCACCTCGAGCAGTAACTCGGGGACTGCCTTAGTAATTTTAGTTTTCTTCTGCGTTTATTATTTTTACGTTGGCTGGCGTAAGTAGCTTCTGCTTAGGTCGGATTAGTAATGTGTGAGCACCAAGAACCTAACTCTTCGACTTGCTGCTGTCCAACAAGATTTGGCTTCATGAAGAGCAAGAGAACAAGTTTGGAATTGCGTAGCACATGAAAAACGACTAAGGGAAAAAACTTAATCGAGCCGACGTTTGTTTTTTGAACTAACCATATGTATACTTTAAATTTACCATGCTGAATTATTTTGAGCTAATCCCAAAGTTTCCAAGTATTGCTAAGACAATTTTTGAAGCTCGGACTCGTAAGTCATAAAACCGAACCAAGGTATGCGCGAGCCGAGCCAAAAGATTGGAAGAACGAGAAAATGAAACTCAGGGACTACACCCAAGTCAATCCAGCATAAAAACTTAGTAGCAAAATATTACTTGTGCACTTGATACAACTTCACCCGGCATACCCGGGATCTAATAAACTTTAAATTTTTCGCTCAAGGACCAGCAGGAGGAGGAATTTTGGCGTCATCTTCGCTATCTTTGACGCCCGAGGCATCGTCCTCTTCATCTTCATCCAAACCATCTTCTGCGTTTTCAGCATTTTCGGCATCAGCGGCACCAAGGAAGCTCGGACCCTCGTTCCATTCATGAATGGGCGCATATTCGATGAGGCTATGGGCGCAGGCCATGCGCCGAGCAATCCACTCCGGGTCGCTGGACCATTTGGATCCGCTGCGCATGCGCGCTAGGAGGTTGAGGTCGATCTTCTCATACCACGTAAGCACGTAGTGGAGAACGGTCTCAGCCCCGGCACGGCCAGCGGATTCCCTCCAAAGGTCGAGCTGGGTCTCGCATTCCATCAGTTTGTCAACGAGAACTGCGGTCCCCTCCGGAGTATCTTCCTCAGGCCAAAAGACGTTGAAGATCCGAACTGCCACGTCAAGGATATCTTTGCCATAGTTCTTCACGATTTCCACGCGAGAAGAGAAGCTGACCAACAGGTCCTCCATGTCGTAGGGAATTTCTTCAGCGTCAGGAGCAATGGGGGTACCCCTCTCTCGGCAGAACTTAGCAACAGCGGTGCTCGCAATGGCATTGCCCTCTGGAAATTTGCTTGAAAACAAGTCAGGAGAAACAAGTAAGGAAAAGACATGAGAAGCAACCCAGAGAAGTATGCCGGACGAAGGAAAATAACTTACGAGAAATATGGCTATGGATCCGGGTTAACTCCTTGGTACAGTCATCGTGCCTTTTGCAAAGCTGCACAAGTTCAGTGTTCGCCGACTCGAGTTTGACGTCCGCCTCTTGGAGAAGCTCTTGGTCTTTGGAAATCTGGAGGGTGAGGCGCTCCCGCTCTTCAGTATAGTCCTGGCCAGCTTTTTGAAGTTCGTCTTGGTGCTACGCCTTTAGCTTCTTCATATCTGCCTTGAGCTTGGCAATCTCATCATCTTTGGCTCGGAGGAGGGCAAGCTCGCCGTCTTTCTTCTTAAGTTCGGCCTGATGCTGCCCTGCTTGTTCGAGAAAATGCAGCATCATATCAGGCACGGGCACACTATCTTCAAGAGATGCTGAAATAGTTTGTTGACCCGGCAGAGCCGAGGTATGAATGTCTGTCGAGCCACGGGGAAAAAGAGATAGAAAGCATATCAAAGTTGAGCAAAAATAACTTACCCTTGATCTGGTCCAAATTCTTCCTCATGGGGATTTTCTCAGCCTCCACCCCAGCTACGGAAACCGAATGATGGGTTAGCTCGGCAGAAAAAGATGAAGAAAAACGGGAAAATGCCAAGGAAGGAACTTACCCCTTTTCTCGTATTCAGCGAGAAGTGAATTATGCTTTGTGCGCAACATCTTGTGAGTGTCCAGCAGATGCTGAAACTCAGCGCTCCGGCGGTTGGTGGTCACCTAAAAGGAGTACAAAAAGGTAGCTTAGTCTTGTGCATATTTGAAGTGTACAAAGATCCAGGCCAAGTGGAACTTAACCCGGCTCTAGGTGTGTGCATATTCGAAGTGTACAAAATCCAAGCCAAGTGGAACTTAACTCGGCTCTAGGTGTGTGCATATGCGAAGTGTACAAAGATCCGGGCCAAGTGGAACTCAACCCGGCTATAGGTGTGTGCATATTCAAAGTGTACAAAGATCCGGGCCAAGTGGAACTTAACCCGGCTCTAGGTGTGTGCATATTCGAAGTGTACAAAATCCGGGCCAAGTGGAACTTAACCCGGCTCTAGGTGTGTGCATATTCGAAGTGTACAAAGATCCGGGCCAAGTGGAACTTAACCCGGCTCTAGGTGTGTGCATATGCGAAGTATACAAAGATCCGGGCCAAGTGGAACTTAACCCGGCTCTAGGTGTGTGCATATTCGAAGTGTACAAAGATTCGGGCCAAGTGAAACTTAACCTGGCTCTAGGTGTGTGCATATGCGAAGTTATCAAGGAGCTACGTTAATTTTCTAAGGAGCATCCGGCCGAGTAACAAGTTACTCCCCTGGAGGCTCGGAGACTAATGGTTATATCGCTAATATATACGCCATCTTAAGGAAAACAAGAACTAACTTACCTCCATCATCCGACCCGCGAGATTAATTTCCTTGGCGGCAGTATTCATCTGTGCAGAAAATTCAGCGGGACCAAACTTCTCTAGGAGGTCGTCATTGTGGACGAACTCCACCTTGTTCCAGTTGTTTATGAATTCAATCAAGGTCGGAGGGTATCGTTTGTTGCTGGGCATGTGGGTGCTACCAAACCCTTGGCATGCGCTTCCCTCCTCTCAACCTGAGCAAGGGCTGGGCTGGTGTGCAAAACAAGTTGTTGCGCATCAGCTGGCTCAGTAGGCGTGCCCTTCGGTGGCGGAGTCTTCTTCGGGAGCATGGACGCGAGTGTGCGTTGTCCAGCCTCGACGGACGCTGCCTTAGTGGCGTCAGGGGTCTTTTTGCCCTTAGGCTGCTGCTGAGAAGTGGAAGTTGTTGCAGCAGATTTACCCTTGGGAGGAACCTTGGTGCTTTCTCGCTAAGACTGAGAAGACTCGGACAAGGCGGAGAGGCTTGGTGCTGCTACTGTTGCTTTTGCTGCTGGTGCTAGAGTTGGTGCTGATACTGGTGCTGGTTGCTTCTTCGGTGGAGGTACTGAGGGAACCTCGGTAGTAGCTGATTGCGGTGGAGCCGAAGTAGTGTTGGCCGTTGCCTCGGCAGAGCCGGTCTCCCCCGCTCCAAGGTTGCCCTCTTCTTGACGAGGTGGGCTGGAACCCGGAGCAGCCGCTGAACCCTCCGGGATTGGGCTCAGCGGGCGTGAATCCTCGCTGCAAGGGGGAGAAGGGCTGTGCCGAAGTGGGGAGGCAATGCCGGATCCACTATGTGGGACCTCCACCATGGCCCTGCCAAATCAAACATTATTGAATAAGAAGATGTAATAAAAGAAGGACAAGTAAATAGTAAAGGGATAAGAGGCTTACTCATCCGATGTCAGGGGCTCCTTGGGCTTCCGAGCCCTTCGAGCTGTGGCCTTGGTTGCAGGCTTGGTGGTAGTTTTGTCTATGGACTTCTTTCGCCTTTTGGCGGGCTGAGAAGGTCCAGAGGAAGAGGTTGATGCGGCTCCCCTTTTCTTCTTCAGTGCAACCAGAACAGGATCACCCACGGCAAGGGGAGGATCTTCATGGATTTGCCCACCGGGGTTAGCTGATGCCGGAAAAGCATAAGAAAGGGGGACAACATCAAATGCTTCCATCACCTCAACATCCGAATCATCCTCATCGTCGGGCCAATCTCTAATAGAAGAGAGTTTACCGGTAGGTCGCTTGGTCGCGTCCAACATTGGAAGGAACATCTCCTGATCGGGTTCTTCCTCGTCCGAGGTGTCCCGGTCAGGCGCCCATTTGAGGGTAGGGTCGGTGCCATCCTTAATGGTTTTCTGAAGAAACATCTAAGGAAAAGGAAAGGAAACAGGATTAAAATCTACAACAAAAAGACCGACATATGATTCAATACGGAATAGAGTTTAGGGTGCGAGACTTACCAAAGGAGGAAGCCTATCTCGGCAAAAATGTTCAATCCCCCACGTCCACTCAGAGGAGAAGTCCTTGTGGGTGGTGAACAGGGCCTTGACCCGACGATAGATCTCTGTATTGCTTAACTCGAAAGACAAGGTCTGGTTGGGGTCGCGGCCCCAGCTCATGTGGCACACTTTGTGTGTGCGTTTCTAGAGGGGGGATATCCGGTTGCGGACGAATGTGATCATGGCATCCTCGTTGCGCAATCCGAGGTCCTTCAGCTCCTTGAACCTCTTGTTGACTTGGTTGGCCAACACTGTGGGCTTCTTGGGGATAACGTCCCATAACTCTGGGTTAGGAGGACCCGGAGTATAGGGGCGCAGCCGGATCAGATCTTCGGTGGTGTTGTTCCGGACATAGAAGAAGGTCCGGGCCCATCCCTTGCAGGAGTCCAGCCTAGTAACTCGGGGGAAGACAGACAGCCTCCAGGGAGAAATTGACGCAGCACTGAACTGCGTGAGTTGTTTGTCCTCCGGATCTAGTTCTACATTCGGAATTACATTCCGGCGCAGGCCAAAGAACCAGATCCATAGCTCCTCTGTAGGCCATAATTCGGCATAACCCTCGATGGTGGAGGCGAAGGTGGAGATAGATGTGATGGCGTTGGCTGGAAGGTGATGCGGCTGGAGCTCGTATGTGTTCAACCAGTCGTGGAAAAATCGCTAACTGGCAAACCGAACCCCCGCTGGAAGTGTGATAGGAACACAACTTACTCACCCGGATTGGGTGAGGGGGAAAGCTCGGAGGAGGCGAGGCGTGCGGCGACGCCCTCCAAGATGCGCCTGGTCCGGTAGAGCCAGTCCAGGTCATCCTGGCAGACCCAGGAGCCTGCCCACACGCCGCGGTCGGCGCTCGCAGCATCTTCCTCCATCTCTTGCTCGGCGACGGCGAGCTCTTCTTCTGTCATCTCGAGGTCACTGCTCTCACTGGCCCTAGCGGCGGTGGGTGGCAGCGGCCTGAACTGACGGGGACCCGTGGCGGAGGAGATGCGTAGAGGCGACGGCGACGCGTGTGCGCGTGGCGGCGGCGTAGCTACTCAAACGCAGTGGCGGCGGCGCTGTCGCAGGGAAAGATGAGGAAGAAGAGGGGGCAGAGGGGCGCGGAAGTGAGGAACGGCCCCAAGGGGCGCGCCCCTCCCCTATTTAACCGCTCCCTCAGGGGAGTAGTGGGATCGCGTTTGCGGACGGGCCACACTATGTGGCCGTGTACAATCCGGATTGACCAATCAGCATCGAGCCACACGGAAGGCCACAAAGCGCAGCGGATCCCATGACGTGACGTTATTATGAAGTTAACGAGGAGGCAGGCACGATGTGACGTGCGCTACAGTGATATCTGACAATTACTACGGCGGTTACTGTGGCTAGCCATTAAAATGAGGCGATGTGATGATTAGCCTCCACATGGGGAAGCGTATGAGAGAAGGAAGAGAAACCCGCATGAGTATGTGGTAACCTGGACAGCAAGTAAAAACTTGGAATGTTCCAATGGAAAGTAAATCCATAGAATCTGAGATAAGAGGTAACTCGGAAAAGGAACACAGAGCTCAGTGAAATTGAACCGCTGTGGCCTTAGCGGCTAAGGCAGCTAAGACCGCACCAGCTTCGGGGACTAATGTTGGGGGGATACCCCTAGGTAGGGTCATGCCGGGGTATAAATGCCGAGTTAGCCGAGGTTCGGCAAGGGCAAAGCAAATGCTGGCCGAGTCACCTCAAGGCAGGCCGGATCACGGAGTAACCCGGACCAGGGACGTCCACCTTACATGGTCTCAACCGACTTAAGCCGTAAGTCGGTAAGATATATCTAACTTGTATGGAGGAACAGGTATGTCCGGATCAACTATGCAGCATCCGGGTTATATCAAGCTTGCAAGAGAAGGAAGGTATCTCGCTGGTCAAAAGGTGGCTGCTGTACGCGGAGCGTGAGCGAAGCGGACAGAGGTCGGACCACTGAGGCGTCGCCGACAAAGGTGACGAAGCCAATGCCGGGTGATGCAGGCGCCGCAGAGGCTCATGTAGCCTCTACATGGGTGACGCAGGGGAAAAGTAACCCGGTCGGCTTACTATTTTGGGAGGAGGGAATATGCCTCCACGTATGCCCTAAGTGGAGACCTAGCCACCCCTATATAAGGAGGGCTAGGGCTTCTATAGAGGGGGTTGATTCTTGACTAGTTGATTTCTGGGAGATTGCTCTGAGGGCTAGTTAGTGGCGAGAGTAAGAGAGTTCTTTCTTCCTCCTCTCCCCAATACAGCTCTAGGAGCATTTGTAACCTATGAAGGAGAATCAAATACAAAGCTTCTGTGTGTGGAATCACCACATTATCCCTCCCTGGATTCCCCTAGTGCATTTAGTCTCCACATTTAGCCTATACATGGCATCTGTCGTGACACCACCACGACAGTGTTCCTCTAAACAAACCACATAAGGATCCACCAGTGTCATTGCGTGTGTGTTCTTCTCATGAACCACACCCAGTGTCATTGCATGTGTCTTCTTCTAAACAAACCACATAAGGATCCACCAGTGTCATTGCATGTATGTTCTTTTCATGAACCACATAAGGATGGTCCACCAGTGTCATTGCATGTCTGTTCTTTTCATGAACCACACCTAGGGTCAGTGCATGTCTGTTCTATTCATGAACTACACCCAGTTTCACTGCATGTCTATTCTTTTCATGAACCACATAAGGATCTACCAGTGTCATTGCATGTCTTTTACTTTCGTAAACCACATGTGGATCCACCTAGTGTCATTGCATGTCTATTCCTCTAAACCAACCACATAAGGATCCACTAGTGTTATTGGATGTGTGTTCTTCTCATGAACCACACCTAGTGTCATTGCACGTGTGTTCTTCTAAACAAACCACATAAGGATCCACCAGTGTCATTGCCTGTCAGTTCTTTTCATGAACCACATAAGGATCCACCAGTGTCATTGCATGTCTATTCTTTTCATGAATCACAGCTAGAGTCATTGCATGTCTGTTACTTCCATAAACCACATATGGATCCACCTAGTGTGATTGCATGTCTGTTCCTCTAAACAAACCACATAAGGATCCACCAGTGTCATTGCGTGTCTGTTCTTTTGATGAACCACACCCAGTGTCATTGCATGCATGTTCTTTTCATTAACCATAGCTAGAGTCATTGCATGTCTGTTACTTCCATAAACCACACATGGATCCACCGATGTCATTGCATGTCTGTTCTTTTCATGAACCACACACAGTGTCACTGCATGTCAGTTCTTTTCATGAACCACATAAGGATCCACCCAGTGTCATTGGATGTGTGTTCTTCTCATGAACCACACGTGGATCCACCAGTGTGATTGCATGTCTGTTCCTCTGAACAAAGCACATAAGGATCCACCAGCGTCATTGCATGTATGTTCTTTTCATGAACCACACCAAGTGTAATTGCATGCGTGTTCTTTTCATTAACCATAGCTAGAGTCATTGCATGTCTGTTACTTCCATAAACCACGCATGGATCCACCGATGTCATTGCATGTCTGTTCTTTTCATGAACCACACCTAGTGTCATTGCATGGGTAGCCGTTAGACCGAGTCTTCTCGAAGGCACACCCTAACATAGTTGTTCTGCTTGACAACTGTTACATACCCTTCGATTGGGGCGCTTGGACGATTGGGATGGTCTTCGTGAGAGCGATCCGTGAGTTGTTCTGCGGCATGATTGGCCATGCTTGCTTTGGACAAACTGGCAACACAGGGCGCTCCCCTGTTGCGAGTGTCACGTCTCACGAGTTTAGTGGGCCACATCCCAGTGTCACGTCCCCATTACTTCTCTTCCTCCCCATACTTATCTTCCTTACCCTCAAAGCCACTTTCCCCACCTCACTCCCATCCTGCCGTAGCCACAAGCCGACGGCGCCTCCATCCCAATCCCCTCTCTGGTAGCCACCCCCCACCCCTCTTGCCATGGGTTCAAGGGGAGACTGCGAGGAAACGCGTCGTGACGACAGGGACGATGATTTCGATGTGAGTCGTCTCATCTCTATTTCTATCATCTGTGGCCAGTTATCTATTTTTGAGCTAGATCTAATCTGTTTACTCATGCGCGTATGATGTGTTAGGCCAACCAGACGATGTATGACTCCGACTATCACGGTTTAGAGGATGAAGACAGTCCTCTGGTATGTATACATGGATATGTGCCTGCTAAATTTGTAGCCTTCGAAGGACGAAACGCAGGCCGGAGGTTTCTACGGTGTCAAGGACATCGTGCAATGATGCAAGGCAGAAGTTGCGGTGTTATCAAATGGGTAGATCCAGAGTGGCCCAAATCGATGCAGAAAACGCTGGACAAACTATGGGAAATGACTGTCGAGTTGAAAGAATCCGTATTCAGCTCACTTCTTGATAGTGTTGAGATGAAGCTATGGGAACCAGTTGACATGACCAAGCATAAGCGAGATCTCAGGTGGGTGCAAGACAAGGTTATCAAAGTCGAGAAGGAGAGGGACGCAATATTGGCCCTGAAGGCTAAAGCAGAGCAAGAACTGACTCAAGCAAGGAACGATCTCCACCAGGCCAAAGTCCTGTAGTACATAACTACGAGTATTGACAAGTGCATGAGGAAAAATGCAGAGAAACAATTGAAGCTGTGCAAGGAAGATGCTAATAGGAAGGAGCAGACAATTCGATCCTCGCTCTCGTAGGAAGATGCGCATCGGGCCAAGATTAGGAAGATCAAGGAGATGTGTGATAACTAGTTCTATTTAGCTTAAGCTCTGTGCCTTTTTAAGTTGTAATATTTGTACTTGTTGACCTAGCGGTCTGAACTATTGGTCCCGGATTCCAGGGAGGAAAAAAATTGCTCTGACCCCGCATTAATTTGTGGAAGAATTTGTGATTTAGATCAATTTCTGCCTTGATTTAGATCTCTGTCCCAGATTGGGAACGTAACCGTGGACCAAAGACACCTTTTCTACTAGTGTATTATGACACTGGTGGTTTGTTTAAACGTAATCTATGTGGATTGTGTTGCATGCAAATGGCACAACCACAATTTATAAAGTGGAAGCACGTACACCCGGTTACTGGAGATCCGGGAGCTTCGCCAGATGTAGGGGATGCTGGAGCAGAGAGGCGGTGAGATAGACGGGCTCAAGATTAGGCCAGAAAGTGGTACCCATTTCCTCCTCATTTGGGCATTATCGGTGAGAACATTGCTATTTATGTTGCCACGTCGTTGTGCAGCATATGAAATAAGTTGCTGCTTCGTGGAGTGTGGCAGCTTAAATAATTTATTTATGTGCCACTTACATTCCGTCGTATTTGGAGACCTCGTGCCCCTCAGCAATCGTCGAACCAGTGGATCCTTGTTTTCAGATAGTAGTGGCATAATCACAATTTCGGATTCAACTACTGACTCGGGTGTTTCCAAACCCTAAGTCAAGGTACATTTTACTCAGAGAACGTGGGTAGATTGTTTCTCCCAGCAACGTGCCACACACAGAGCGATCAAAATTTAACAGAATTACATATATAGGTTCAAGTTCAACACATTACTGTGCATCTTCATTGCCAGCAGCCTTCTTCCGCAGCCTGGGTGCCAAGCCTTCACATCCAATGGTTTCTTCATTTCCTGCCTTCTTCCTCTTCCTCGGTGCCAATTTTCCTAGCTTCACGTACTCTGCATCGCCGGGACAATGGGCACTAGAATCGTGTCCAGCATCATCTTTCCACTCGTTTTTAATTTCTTCGGGCAGCAAAATGACATCTTTCCACTCGTTTTTAATTTCTTCGGGCAGCAAAATGACTGACCCAGCAGTCATGTTTCTAACCTTGCGGCGCTTCCTGTCAAAGAAACAAGACTGTTGCATAACTGCCTAATATCTACAGAGTAAATAAAACAAAAATTACAATTCAGCACAAACATGTGAACCCCAAGAGACCTTTGCTTACCAGGAGCTAATTGGGTTCGAGCAACCACCCTGTCCAAGAACAGAAGGGCGACTCCCAGTTGCAGCAGCTTCCACATCCAGTACATCACATTTTAGCTCAAACATGGCAGTCGAAGCATACCTTTTCATCAACCCAATTAGCTGATTGTCACATGTTATAGGAACCATGATGCCACGTTCATCCATGAAGCTGAACTTTGCAGTCTGCTTCGGCCATAATTCAACATGATTACGCAGAGCAGCAACCATACCAGGTATAGTGCAGATCTGCGCAGGTGCTTCTTCCATCGTGAAACAATGGTGTCCATACCTCTTGCACTTAGAGTCGTACCTATAGAGGACTACCGTAACCAGGTAAGAGGGCACAGCAACTTGGCGTCGGAAGTCAAATGACCGAAGGGATCGTCCTACCTAGAGGGTGGATTCCGACGCCGCCGGTGCTAGGGGAAAGCTGGGAATGGATTTGTGAAATTGGTCTACGCATCCAATCCACTTGGCTGCTCGATTTGCCTAAGAGGTTGCCGTGTTGGCACCCGCGTCACGGACAGATGACCGACATGAGGGTCCCAACCGTCTACTTCATGGGGCAGTTTAACGGAATGTTTGAATTTGGCAGGGGTGAGATGAGTTTGCCTCCAAATGGCCCCTCTCAGTAGTTGGCGGCCCAAATTTTTGAAACGCGGTAATTTCAGGAAACTTAGGTACCGCCATGCGCTGGCCTGCCAACTTTGGTACCGCAGACGAACAAGCCCATGAGCTTGATGTCAAAGTACGTGGCGGAGGAGTCGACGTGGATACCGCAGCCTCCTACATCGTAGACTATGGAGCCACACGCCGACTGGCGCTTCAGCTTGAAGAGACGCTTGAAGAGACCAAAGTGCGGCTCGATTCCGAGCCAGCACTCGCAAAGCGTAATGTAGCAAGCAATATGGAGGACAGAGTTGGGGGACAGCTCATGCAGCTGGAGCCCATAGAAATAAAGGAGGCCCCTGAAAAAAGGATGCAGGGGCAGGGAAAGACCGCGGATCATGAACGCTAGGAACATCACCTGGAAACCAGCAGGAGGACAAGGGGTTACCTCACCACCTGGGACTCGCGAGTCACTGACCGTGGAAGACAGAACTCCGTCCTGGTGCAGAAGATGGAGATCGGACGACTTGATGATGGACGCGCGCCACGCGCCATTGGTGACGTGAGTGCCCGCACCCTTCTTCTTCCCGGCGACATTGGTGCTTGTGCCCGCAACTGCGGAGCCGCCCTTCTTCTTGGCAGCGGCAGTGGCGGCGGCGGACTCAGCGGCAGCACCTCCCTTCTTCTTCCCCATCTTGCGGTGGCGATGAGAGCAAAGAAAATAACTCAGGAAAACACGGAGTTGGTCTAGCGCCACGAGCGGAACGAATTCTCAGAGGCAGAGAGCAGCAGCAATGGAGATGGAGGCACAAAGCAGAGAGGGAACATATGTAATCCAACGGCCAGCAGAAACCCTATAATACACGTGGCGCACATCCTGATCGACACGTGGAGGACCTAAACCACGAACCGTCCCCCACTACCCCCATTATGCGCGGAAATCGTGGAGGCGCAGTTTAAAAAAGATTACGCATGCCCGGTCAAGTTAGGGTCAGAAAATGGGACCCACCGCTCGTCACGTCCCGTCAAAGCCGATCATGCGGGCAACTGAGATCATCACATCGTTAGCACTGATGTCATCAAAGATTGAGCAGTAGAAGACTTCGACTAATTTAGTCCTTGCTCGAGTCTTCGACTCCACCAAGCACTAGGGGGTTAGTCCCATAGAGAGCACTGATCGCGCACCCTATGATTATTTGTACATCGTACTGTGTGTCGATAACATTCACACTTGAAGTTCATGGCGACACCGCCTCATATTTTTCCCTACAAAGAGACCGCGTCTCCTGGGTCACCCGAATCATCTCCGCGATGACAAAATTTCGGATGCCACGCTTGTAGGGTGAAGATAAGACATGAATAAGGCCTGGCAACGCATTTGTTGGGCACTACCAGAAATTTATCCGTACCTACAGGTGCGATGAACATGCCTTGACGGACGCGTCGAGTGCTCACACCCATATACTGGAATTCGACTCCTGTAAGACTTCCGCGGCTTGAGTCAAATTACACCAGCACTTTTCCGAATTCGAGTATGGGGACTCGAGTTCGAGTAGATTGCGTTGTTTTTCCCTAAGGTAGTTAACTGATACCGATACATCGGTTAAATTAGGCATGCACATCAACAATCCCTATGACACAAAAAGAGCACTCGAAAAATACTCGGTCATGCACTCGAAAGGCTTCATAAAGTCCCCAGTCGAATCTGCGATTCCACTGGACACTCGAGGGATAGTGACATGGGTATACCCTGCAGGTGCTCGAGTCTTGTATATACGGTCCAGATACGGTGGAAGCCCACGGCGTTGCCACGGCCCAATGAAGATTTCGAGTGCCCTACGGACTCTTGATAACTTGCAAGACAAGAAGAAGTCTAAAGATAGGAAGTTTGAAGGGCAAACCCTAATCTGTAACCGACTCGACCTGCTACCTGAGACTTGGCTTATCTATATAAAGGCCAGGAGGGGGCGGCGAGGAGGACACACGCAACCCTAGTTTGCATAACCCTCGCCAGATTGCATCTGCGCACCATTGTAATCTTCGATTCCTTCGTTAATTCCAAGAGCAGACAAGCAGGAGTATGCACCTCTACGAGGCCGGAACCTGGGTAAACCTTGCGTCCCTGTGTGCTTGTTTGCTAGCCGATTGATGCTTCCAGCGCTCCCTCCTTCTCCAAAACCCAAGTCCATAACAATGGGCATTGCTGAGTTAAACCCTCGTCGGAGGGGGTCCAACCAATTTATTCAGCAAACTAAGCAAACCAAGCAAACGAAAAACCAAAACGAATACAAAAAAGAAGAAGCTCCAAGAATAACACAACTGTGCATGAAACAATAAAAATGAAGCGTTTGGAAGAAAGCTGGGATTTTTATTGATGAAGAAGGGGATGCCTTGGGCATCCCCAAGCTTTGACGCTTGTACTTCTTGGATATTTCTTGGGGTGACACGCGTAGCATCCCCACGCTTGAGCTTTAGTCCATCCTTCATCTCATTACTCATTCCTTCCATACACCTGAAATTTTTCCTTTATACGAAACTTCACACAATCTTTATTAGCAACATTAGTGCACTCAAGATAATAAGTCTTCAGGTTCAGTTCCAACACCAATAAAACTTCCAATAAAACACAAGATACTGTAGCACTTCCCTCAAAAAGCTCAATTCCCCAAAATAACTCAAAAAGGAACCAACAAGAAGCAAATGCAAATAATGGCAGAAATCTATCAAAACAGACCAGCAGGTAAAGACGAATTGTTTCGAAGACCTTCTGTTGCTCAAATCAAAAAGTGTTGAACTAAAGAAAGTTAGATAATAACCTGGGGCAGAATCACAAAAATTCACGCCTCAAAAGGACGTACAGAGATTTTACACGAATTTTTACGGTGAAGCGCAGAAATCTGTTTCGGGACAGCAACTTTCCCAATCATTACTTCTCTCTCATTAGAGGTTACCCTTGGCACAAAAAGAAATAAAAAGGATAAGGAGCAGTTATTAGTGAAGTAATAACTTCCAAGACTCATCTAAAACTTTTGGGTTATCTCCCAATAAGTACTTTTCTTTAACGCCTTTAAGTTAGGCATAAGAAGCAAGAAAAAGAATCAAGTGTTCTCAATTGAAGAAGCATTAAAACCAAATTTCTTGCCCTTACCTCTCTTACTTTTCTTCTTGTCCTTGGGGAACTTATGAATGCTTGGTGGAGAAACAAAGTGCATGGTACCCTTTTCCACATCTATTATTGCTCCAAGGAGTTTCAATAGGGATCTTCCAAGTATAATTTGTCCTTTTCCTACACATTCAATAACAAGATAATCTGTAGAAACCATTTTCCCTAGGATATTTGTAAACACTCCTTCAGCTATTCCAATGGGTAATATTGTGGCATTATTAGCAAGAAAAATTTCTTCTCCTCCTTCAGAAAGCCCCCAAAGATTCAAAGATTCATAGATATCTTTGGGCATAAGACAAAATTCAGACATGATATCACAGCAAGCATGAAAAGTTTCATTGTTTATAGCAATCTTTACTGTGGGAAGCCATTTTGAGGGTTCAGAATTTATTGGAACGTAGTTATGATGCTCTCTGAGTGTATTATAGTAATCTTTCAAACTAGCAGTGCTGGTCCCAAGAGTATTCAATCTAGCAAATATGTTTATGAAGGAAGAATCAGATTTGCTAGGCAAGTTGTAAGTAAAGACCAACTTCTTTATGGCATTAACAGCATCATCCTCATTGCATTGGAGGAAATCTCCTCCCACTATAGCATCCAAAGCATATCTATAGCAAAGAGTGATTCCAAGATAAAAACTACTAAGGAACAAGCTTTGAGTCATTTTAGGTTCAGTTTTTTCATGTAGATCAGAGATTCTAGACCAAGCTTCTTTGAAACTCTCTTCAACTACTTGTTTAAAAGTGAAAATCATTCCCTCAGGTGACATAGTGATTGGAGAAATGCTAGACATAATGGCAACTTAAGATAGAAACTATTTTTTTGTATTTTTAATAAAGAAAGCAAACTAGTAAAACTAATTTTTGTGTGTTTTGGATAAAGAAACAAGCAAACAAAACAAAAGTAAACTAAGCAAAAAAAATAACAAAGTAAAGAGATTGGTTATGAGGGACTCCCCTTGTGAAGATGTCCTTGACTCCCCGGCAATGGTGCCAGAAAAAGAGCTTGATGGCCCAAAATATATCGAGCTCATTGGGGAACCCCAAGAGGAAGGTATGATGAGCACAACAGCAAGTTTTCCCTCGGTTATGAAACCAAGGTTATCAATCCAGTAGGAGCAAGGAAACATCCCAAAGGTGTAGCTAGGTGACCTTTGGCAGGGCGCACTACTGGTGCCAGCAGCAACGTGGAGACCTGCACAACTCAACCAAGAACTCTGCCCCCAACTTGGGATGAGGTTGTCAATCTCACCGGTTTTGCTGAAAACAAAGGATTAAACGTATTGTGTGGAAGAAAGTAATAGTTTGCAAAAAGTAAACACAAAGCAGTAAACAATTGATTGTAGATTGATGGTAAAAGAAAGGACCAGGGTCCATAGTTCACTAATGGTGTCTCTCCTTAAGATAGATGACATGTTGGGTGAACAAATTACAGCGGGGCAATTGACAAACATCGAGAAAGCAATATGCATATACTACTCATCTTGACTCCTTTGAGATTCGATTGGGCATTACAACATTATACATAGACCACCATCCAACTGCATCTATGACTAATAATCCACCTACAGGTTATCATCAGAACCCCCTCCAGTATTAAGTTGCAAGCAACGGATAATTGCATTACGAATTGCGTGTAAAGTAAACAATACGATTTTTCTATGAACAAAGTATTCTTGTTTTCTCCCTAGTAGCAACAACACATCTAGTTCCTTAGAAATTTCTGTCACTTCCCCAGATTACCAGAGGCATGAACCCACTATCGAGCATAAATACTAACTCTTGGAGTTGCTAGCATCTATTTGGCCAAGATAGCTACTAACAACGGAAAGCATGCAAGATCACAAATAACAAAGACATGATAGAATCAATAATCAATCTGAAATAGCATCTCAATATCCATCGGATCCCCGCAAACACAACATGTATGGATTACAAATAGATGATCTTGATCATGAACGGAGCTCACAAGATCTAAACATGATAGCACAAAGGAGAAGAACTAGCCATCTAGCTACTACATGGACCCGTATTCTAGAGATGAACTACTCACGCATCACACCGGAGCCTTGCTTGATGATGAAGAAGGCCTCTAGGGTGAAATCCTGACTCCGGCAGGGTGCCGGGAAGAGCTTCAGATCCCTCCCGATCTAGGGATGGAGATGATGGCGGCTACAGACTCTTTTGTGGAATTTTGATCAGGTACTTAGGGTTTCTGTATCGGAGGCATCTTATAGGCGGAAGGAGAGGCCGAGTGGGTGCCTGGGGCGGCCAGACCACCCCCTGGCGCGGTCCAAGGCCACACGACCAGGTGGTGTGGCCGGGCCCCAACCCCTCTCCGTCTCGTATTCTGGCTCCAGGTGTCCCTCGGTGAAAAACTGACTTTGGCTTTTGTCCCGTCCAATTCCGAGAATATTCATTTTCTGACTTTCCTGGAACCAAAAACAGCAGAAAACAGGCAGCTGGCACGGTGGCTCTTGTTAATAGGTTAGTCCAAGAAATCATATGAAAATTACTCCAAAGTGTGGACAAAACATAAGAAAGTAGATAAATCAAGCATGGAACATTAAAAATTATGGATACATTAGCAACGTATCAACATCCCCAAGCTTAACTATTGCTCGTCCTCGAGTAGGTAAGTGATAAAAAGAAAGAATAATTTTTGAGGTGACATGCACCATCATAAACTTGATCAAGGTAATTGTAAAACATTGATAGCTGGGATCATAGTACTTCAATCATAACATGAAAGACAAAGTGCTAGCAATAAGACAAAGCAACTAAGTTGCAACATGAAAATGCATAAACAAAAGATTCATGAATAACAATGCTTTGCAAGACGTTTGTTTGTTTCACATAAAGAAAACATAGCATAATGGCATTCAGCTTGTCCCTCATAGAGTAGCAAATATAAATGCATAGGACACCTTCAAAGTTCATAAGAGTGACTAGATACAAATAAAAAAAGAAGCAATATCAAGTTATGCATCAATCAACAAGTCTTGGGATAATGCACATAGAACTAAGAATGGCCACTATGCTCTCAAAGTAGGTGCATAAAGATAGCAAGTGGAGACTCAACATAAAAGTAAAAGAAAGGCCTTCATAGAAGGAAGTAGGGATTCAAGTCTCATAAAGAGCTTCCAAAAATTATGGTACTTATTAGCTTTTAGCTCTCATTGCCCCTATCATAAGCATCTTCAAGTGATTAAGGTTAAAGTGAACAAACTATGGTGTATATGCTTGACGAAGTATAAGTTGGAAATCTCATGTCCCTTGAATACGAGGGTCACTCGTCATGCTACTTAAGTTTAGTTACCAGTTAGTTCTTGTCATAGTAAGTACATGTGTATCATAGAGAACCGCCAACGGGGTACCCCTTGCCCAATGATACAGAAGAATCCCCATATCAAAATGACAAGGCAAGCAGAGAACGAGCATCTCAGCAATCTTCTTATTTACCATGGGAATATGCTTTTTTCTCTCAATCCTCTTTTCTCATATTTTTTTCTTTTTTCTCAATATCTGACTCTTTTTTTATGAGAAGAATACTTCATAGACAGCTCATTATGGTTACGCTGCAGGTTTCCACCATGACAGCATAGATTAGACCAGCGGCCCATGCGTTTCTCTAACACACATACATAACTCCATGGACTTACAAGCTCCCCTTTGATTTCACACTGACGACATCCATAGACAAAAGAGCATGATATCAACTAGGTACAAAGTACAAGTGCAATGTTGAAAGCGTTCCCCATGACAGCATGGTTCTGCTAATCCCCAACAAATAAGTGCAAGCATATACAACATAGATGACACAATGGTTCAAGTTTATTAAGGGCAAGAAATGTAAAGTGTGCCATCAAGTTCGTGAGAGCTTTAATCACTAGTTTTCTCATAACAAGTTTAATTCGAAAGGTAGATAAAAACATGAATATACTTGGAATAGCATAAGCTAATAGGTAGGTATGGTGGACTCTTTGGAATAACTTGGTTTTAGGAGTTGGATGCATGAGTGGAACTCATACTTGGTTGTGGAGGCTAGCAAAAGACTGGGAGCGACCAACTAAGAGAGCAATAATGGCCATAATCATGCAGAGCGACAAAACATCATTAATCAAAGCATAAAGTGATACTACAAGTTGAAAATTAAAGGATCATATAGGCTATGGTGACTTGGGATAGTCATAACATGGTGTGAGCATGTGTCAAGTCAACCCAAATAAAGCATCAAAGGAGAATACCACAATACTATGCTTTAATATGCTAAAACAACGCATGATTCTTCCAAGGCACATTAAGCAATCTCAATTGTTTATAACAAGTCATGCTACAGAAAAGAATACTAAGTATAAAGCCAAAACAATATCAAGCATGGGATGACAAAGCATACACCACAGTCAAAAACAAGCTCTCTTTACCACTTAAGCATGAACTTTCCTACACTTTTCCAATCCAAACCAAACTATTTGAAAACCAATGTATGAAAGAGGGGGTCCAACCAATTTATTCAGCAAACTAAGAAAATCAAGCAAATGAAAAACCAAAATGAAAACGAAAAAGAAGACACTCCAAGAACAACACAACTGTCCATGAAACAATAAAAATGATGCATTTGGAAGAAAACTGGGATTTTTATTGATTAAGAAGGGGATGCCTTGGGCATCCCCAAGCTTTGACGCTTGTACTTCTTGGATATTTCTTGGGGTGACACGCGTGGCATATCCTAATCTATCCTTCGACTCGTCGGAGCATACCAAGAAAGTCCAGGTCCACCCAACGGATCCGACGAAGACAGCCCTCATCGCCAACAACTTGAGTTCCGCATAGGAACTCGCGCTCGTCGAATTCCTCTGTGAGCACTAGGAAATCTTCGTCTGGTGTCCCGCAGACATGCCAGGGGTTTCCAGGGAATTCTCCGAGCACTCACTCAATGTGAATCCAGATGCAAGGCCAGTCAAGTACACGATACAACGATTGTATAAACCAAGAGCAAAAGCAGTTGGTATGGAGATCAACAGACTCCTCGACGCAAATTTCATACGCGAGATCAAGGAAAGCACCTGGCTCGCCAATACAGTGATTGTGCCTAAAAAGACATGGGTACCATGCGGATATGCTTGGACTTCACCTCCTTGAACAAGCACTGCCCAAACGATCACTTCCCATTGCCACGGATCGATCAAATAATCGACTCCACTACGGGATGTGAGCGCCTCTGCTTCCTCGACGCCTACTCAGGCTACAATCATATTCGAATGAAGGAGGAAGATCAAGAGAAGACGGCATTCACGATGCCCTTCGGTATATTCTGCTACAAAATGAAGCCCTTCGGGCTAAAAACGCGGTAGCCACCTATCAGCGGTGCATGCAGGCTTGCCTCAAGAACAAACTTGGTCACAATATCCAAGTCTACGTCGATGACATCGTCATCAAAACCAAAGAGGAAGCCACGTTAATCGACGATCTCTGCGAGACCTTCGCTAATCTTGACCGCTACCAGATCAAGCTCAGTCCAGAGAAATGCGCCTATGGCGTTCCATCTAGGCAACTACTCGGTTATCTCATCTCTACACGATGGATCGAAGCAAACCCGAAGAAATTAAAGGCCATACTGGCCATGGAGAAGCCGAAGAATGTAAAAGGCATCTAGCAGCTAGCTGGGCAAATCGCGGCACTCAGTCGATTCATCAGTCAAATGGGCGAAAAGGCACTGCCCTTCTACCAACTTCTCCTAAAAGATGACAAGTTCGAGTGGACAGACAAAGCACAAGAAGCATTCAAAGACCTCAAGCGTCTACTGTCCACCTCGCCAGTACTGGTGACGCCCCACGAAAAGGAGCCGTTGCTGCTATATATCTCTGCCACCAACCAAGTGGTCAGCACTATGCTCATGGTGGAACGAGCCGAAGAAAACAAAGTACATGGGGTACAACGCCAAGGCGACAACCTCAGTGAGGTGCTCATGCCAACAAAGCAGCAGTACCCGCACTACCAGAAGCTGGCGTACGGCGTCTTCATGACAGCCAGGTGACTGCGCCACTACTTCCAGGAGCACCCAATCATGGTGGTGAACGACGCCCCACTCGGGCACATACTCAACAATCTTGACGCTACTGGGCGAGTTGCGCTTTGGGGCATAGAGCTATCGCCACACAACATCACATACGAGAAGCGCGATGCGATCAAGTTGGAAGTTCTCCCAGACTTCCTTGTACACTAGATGGAGAACTAGCTCCCCGACAAACCAGACATGTCCTATATCTGGACAATGCACTTCGACGGGTCCAAACGAAAAGATGGAGCTGGCGTAGGTGTCCTACTGACATCGCCCCAGGGAGACAAGATGAAATATGTTCTGTGAATGCAGTTCACGACCTCCAACAACGAAGCTGAGTACGAAGCCTTGCTCCATGGAATGCGGATGGCGAAAGCTTGCGGCGCGAAGAGACTCGTCATCTACGGTGACTCCAAGCCGGTGGTCAACCAAACAATGTACGAGTGTGATGCTCTGAGTGACAACATGATCGCTTACCGCGACCTCTACGACACACTCGAGGGAGACTTCGATGGCTGCAAGATGTGACACGTTGGCCGCGAAAGCAACAAAGAGGCGGATGTACTCGCCAACATCGGCTCCACCTGCGCCCCAATACCACCTAGAGTATTCCTCGAGCGCATATGTGAACGCTCCATCAAGCCTAAAGCTCCAGAAAAGAAGGCAAGCACGTCAACGGACTCGGGTGCTACGCCACCCAACGCGCTAATGGCACTCGATGACATGGAGCTTGACACACGACTCGAGGGCCCAATGGAGCTCAAGATGATCGAGCCATCTTAGACACAGTCGTACATCGCATACCTGCTCAGCAAAAGGCTACCAGAAGACCCAACTGATGCGCGACACATAGCGTGATGATCCAAGGCATTCGCCCTCACCGACGACGAATTGTACAAGCGCGGCATCACATGAGTTATCCAAAGGTGTGTCTCCAATGGGGACAGAAGATCTATCCTCCTTGACGTACACGAAGGCACCTGCGGACACCACGCAGGCAATCGCACCCTCCTCGCCGAAGCTCTACGAGCTGGATTCTACTGGCCAATGGCCATGCATGATGCCAAGGATATCGTCCAGTGTGTAATGCTTGCCAGCGATTCGCGGATAAACCGCACGCACTAGGCGTAGAGCTCAGGCCAATACCATTGGATTGGCCCTTTGCACAATGGGGACTCGACATGGTCGGCAAGCTCTCAAAGTCCTCACGAGGAGGCTACATCTACCTCTTAGTCGCGGTCGACAAATTCACCAAGTGGATTCAGGCCATGCTGATAATGGCTCAATCAGGGGCCAGCGCCGTCAAGTTCTTCGAATCCATCGTCTACCATTTTGGGGTGCCACATAGCATCATCACGGACCACGGAACAAACTTCACCTCCAAGGAGTTCTAGGAATTCTGCGAAAACCTGGGGATCAACATTAGCTACGCCTCGGTGGCTCACCCTAAGACCAACGGTTAAGTCGAAAAGGCCAACAGCCTCATTTGCGGCGGAATCAAGAAACGACTCCTTTGGCCACTCGAACAAGCCGCCGGGTGCTGGCCAGACAAGCTGCAATCCGTACTTTGGAGCCTACGCACAACTCCAAACAGCGTCACGGGCTACACTCTATTCTTCATGGTGCACGGTGTTGAAGCAGTGCTACCCACAGAAGTACGCTACAAAGCCCCGCGGGTGGTTGCATACAGCGAGAAGGAGTCCACTCTCGCACTCGAAGACTCCGTCAACCTCCTTGACGAGGCACGCAAGATCGCAGCAGAGAGATCCATGATCTACCAGCAGAACCTCCATAACTACCACAGCAGAAGGCTACGCCCCAGATCCTTCGTCGAAGGAGATCTGGTCCTGCGACTAAAACAGCAACGGCATCTCAAGTTCGAGTCCCCTTGGGAAGGACCTTATGTGATTACAGAAGTAATCCCAGGTGGCGCCTATCGCCTCAAGGACCTAGAAAGCGGAGTCGCATACTCCAACCCCTGAACGTCACGTAGCTGCATCGTTTCTACCCCTAGTCGTTTTTACATTACAAATAAAGCTATTCAGCCAGGCTACTTAGCCACACATTGTACATCGTACTATTCCGTGAATAAATAAAGCTAAGTGCCTCAAAACTTTGGGTCTTTTTCTATTTATTGCAATTTTATCACTCGGGGGTTGCGCCACCCTTTACACCTTCATTCTACGAACAAATCGCAGTATCCTGAGTAGATGACACACTACCAATCGAACCCTTCATAAACACCAACCCAGTTGCAACGCACCTGACAGGTTGGCAAGGTGCTAAGATACATACACGTCAGGCTAACGAAAAGGAACTGTAGAGTACAACACACTCGCAAATAACACAAGCTAGCAAGCACTTCACATATCAATGGGTACTGAATACACCCACCACAATCATATGAACTTTACAACACTTACACATCTATGTGTAGGATACAAATTACGCTACTACTGCAAAAGATAAACATTCGTCTGCTCTTCAAAGAAGTCGACGATGTCCTTCGCTGGCTGATCAACCGACCGGTAATTCGGTACCATGTTCCAAGTCATCCCTTCTGGCGACAGCGGCGGTCCAGCAGCAATCGACGCGATGTCCACATCTGGCCTATGCAGTCGCACCAGCGACAACGCAACCTTGGCACCGTCGACCAGCTGCTGCCGCACGCACTCGCGTACCACGCTTATATCTTGAAACTTTGCCAGAAGAGCCAACAGGCCTGAGGGCACCACGTCGAGAGGAAACATTACTTGGAAGATATGCCTAAGTCACGACTGCGCCTTCTTCAAGCATTGAAGTACTCGCGAAGAACGATCATGCAGGGTCGCCAACGCAACTGAACGGTCGTGATCCACCCAAAAATACCCACTAGCATGCAGCTGCTCCTGGGTCAGGTCATTCATTCGAATGGCCACCCGGTCCTTCTCATCTTGCGGATGATGAGTGCTAACAACTACACCAAGAAGTCGCAAAGTGTAAGGACAAGGCATCACCGCGACTGGCTAAAAGACAAGATGAGATGATAGAGAGCTAACATTTAAACTGCACGTTCAACTGCGCCACTTCATCCAAGAGATACTTCTCGCCGGCGGTGGCCTTCTCAACTTTCAACTTCCCCACATCCGCTTTACCGTGGATCATGGGCAACTCACGCTCCAAGTGTTTAATACGGTCGCAAAGTCGTGATAGCAATGAAAGTTCCTCCACCTTTGAATGCGACTGCGCCGTGGTTTCATCGGTGGGAGGAGAGTCATGAGGTTGACTCGAAGGACCACTCGAAGGACCCTAGTTACAATCAAGCAAGAGGCAAATGAGACCAACCATACATTGATAAAAAGGAGGATTGCATTCATATTCGATAAAAGTATTAAGGGGGCACACCCCCACAAAAGCATGGTTCAGACACAAAAGGTAGTTATAGCTATTACAAATGGCGACTAAGGAGCTTTCTACTTCTTTGACTTGGACTTCAACTTCGAGGGCTTCATCGAATCCGTGGCAGCCTCTAACACCACAAACTTTCCGGTGGTATCCCCATCGAATATCACGCGACTGTATCGATGAGCTGAGGCCTATACTTACCACAGCTAGAAGCGAAGGGAGCAAACACTTCCTGTTGGCCACCCGCGTCGACAGGCATCGCCTTGGAGATCACGCTGGGATCCAACTCCACGCCATGGGCTTGCGCCATCGCGAGTGCCATGGTAGCGCCGACGGACCGCTGAGAGTTCTTCTAATCCATGGGAATACCTTCGGTGAAGGATTCCACCAGATCATCAAGATTATGAGTTAGACTGGCCTTGGGGGTCAGGTCTTCCTAGAGGTGACTCGGCACACCTTTGGCCTTCCCCGGCGTCTTTTGGAGGGACACACCGGGGTCCTCGACTGCGGCCACAGCGCTAGCAAGAGCATCCTCGCGACGCATGGCCTGGGCGTCGAAGCTGAGGCCAGCGGCATCTGAAGAGTACAAGGTGTCAGCACAAGGACAAAAAACCAAGATAAGGAAAATACAAGGAAAAGCAGTGCAAGTACCTGAGAGTGCCTTTGTAGTCGATAAAAGCTGTTCCGTGAACAACTTCTCCCTCTCAGCAGCAGAAGCGCGTAGGTCTTCCTCACGCTTTTGTGACTCCTCCAAGGCCTCCAGTGCCTCGTCGTTCTTATTCTCTGCTGATGCAAGCCCCTTCTCGAGGGAAGTAACGCGACAGAGAAGTTCATTATGTTCACCTGCAAAAGGCAGAGCACGACAAAAGTATATAGCCTACAAATCCCAGTACAAAGGAGAGTAAACAGACAAAGTCTAGAACAAACCTTCGACTGTGCGATGGAGGTTGTCTAGCAAGGCGTGCTGTCGACCCATAGCAAGGACCTGCTCTGTGAGGCGAGCATAATCCTTCACAATAGGCTACATCAAAATAAAACAAAGCTTCAGCATCAACAAAAGCACAAACTCCAGAATTTTCGATTGCCAATGGCAAAAAAGACACTTACGTGTTCCTCCAGGGACTTCGAAGATGCCTGTCAAGTAGGCATCTGTGCAACCATCTGGTGTCCCCCGGCATGGGGGGAACTCGAAGAATTGGCGCCGGAGTGGGCCACCACCGGAGGAGAAGGCGACTGTACAGCCATCTCCTTGTTCTTGGAGTCTACGACTCCAGATTCTTTTACAAATTGAACGTCATCGGAAGACGACAACGCCGTTTGACTGCAAAACAGGCCCGGCACCACTTCAGAAAAGAAACTCCGGAGAAAACAAGACGAATTTGCAGATATATAAACTCACTAGTTAAATTTGTCGAGGTCAAAGGAGTCATCCGACGACTCCTTCGGCAACCACAGCTTCTTCCGAGTGGGAGGAGCCATGGCGTGTACAGGCACGGCGGGAATCTTCTCCTCTACAGCAGCAATAGGAGGACCCTCCGGCGTCATCGGCGAAGAAGCGTCAGAATCCTCGTCGCGGGAGCGCTTGTGAGTGTTGTGGCCACTGGACTTGGGGGCTTCCTCCCCTTCTTCAATCGAGACAGTTGAATCCAACTCGTCCTCTTCCACCGCTTCACGCGGGATAACCCCTTCAGGCTGAGGAGGCAAGCTGGAGGCCACTTTCTAGTCCTACAATCAGAAGAAACATCAGTACATATCAAGCACTTGGCAACCAATCGAAAAATACAGACTACTTCATAGGAAAGCTCTACCTCAGGTGGAGGGTTGTTGGCGTCGAAAGGAGGCACGACTGATTCGCCTGGGAGATCCTCCTTGGCAATGTACTTGGTCACCAGTCACAACCTCCTGTCTACCTCACCCGCGGAAATGCCCTTCGTAGATATGCGAGTGACATCGCCAGCACCGATCCAGCGGTACATCGGATGGACTCTAGCCTGTAGAGGCTGGATACTGCAGCGCAACCACGTGCGAATGAGCGCATCGCCACCTTCTTCTTTGCCTATATTGCCTTCGAGGTCATAGACACGCTGATACAACAACTCCATCTCCTCAGACTCGCCAGGCATCACGACGTTCTTCCAGGAGCGCCTCCTCTTGCAAGCCTCCACGGGATCGAAGGGCGCGAGTCCGTAGTGCTCTCCGTTGGCCTTCTGGTCGTGGATGTAGAACCACTTATCTCTCCGCCCTTGGATAGACGCTGTGAGCTTGATATCAAAGTAAGTGGTGGAGGAGTTGACGTGGATCCTGCAGTCCCCTATGTCGTAGACTACCGAACCAGATGCTGACTGACGTTTGAGCTTAAAAAGCTTCTTGAAGAGACCAAAGTGTGGCTCGATTCCGAGCCAGCACTCGCAAAGGGTGATGAAACAAGCGATGTGGAGAATCAAATTTGGGGACAGCTAGTGCAGCTTGAGCCCATAGAAACAGAGAAGACCCCTAACGAAAGGATGCAGGGGGAGAGAGAAACCGCGGATGATGAACGCAAGGAACATCACTCCGAAACCTGCAGGAGGAACGGCAATTACCTCCTCGCCAGGCACACGGGAGTCACCTTCCACGGGAGGAAGTGCTCCATGTTGACGAAGGTTGAACAGCTCTGCGGGCTTGATGGTGGATGGGCGCTAGGACCCATTGGTGACGCGAGTCCCCACGCCCTTCTTCTTCCCAGTGCCGGCGGCACTGGTGCCCACGGTGTGCCTCCCTTCTTCTTGGTGGTGACAATGGCAGCCGCAGATCTAGCGGCAGAGCCTCCTTTCTTCTTGTCCATCTTGCGATGGCGATGCGAGCGCATGAAGTAACTAGGAAAGAGACAAAGATGGTCTAGTGCCACAGAGAGGATGTGCGCAAAGGAGCAGAGAGAGCAGCAATGGCAAAGGAAGCGTGAGCAAGAAGAGAGATGAGGAAAAAATTACCGCATCTGCGCTGCTACTTAACCTCCTAGTGGATATCATCCAACAGCCAGCAGAAACCCTACTAGACGTGTGGCGGACATCGCCATCGACGTGTGACGAAGGTGAATCACGAACCGTCCCCCACTACTCCCATTACGCGCGGAAATCGAGGAGATGCAGTTAAAACAGAAGATTATGCACGCCTAGTCAAATCAAAGTCAGAAAGTGGGACCCACTGCTTGTAACGTCCCGTCAAAGCCGCTCACGTGGGTAACTACAATCATCATGTCGTCAGCACTGATGTCATCAATTCCAGTAGAAGAACATTTTGAATACTTTAGTCCATGCTCGAGTCTTCGACTCAACCAAGCACTCGGGGGCTACTCCTAACAGGAGCGCTGTCCGCGCACACGAAAGAATTTTATGCAGGTATACAAGCTTCATGAAAACCCTTCACTCGAATCAACGATTTGATTGTGAACTACGGGTTACTCCCATAGGGGCACTAGAAGCATATTCGTCTGAAACAAGCAACAAAAGACGACAACAGCCGCAAAATGTTTTCAGTCCCCACTCGAGTCTACGACTTGAATAGGCACTCGGGGGCTACTCCCATAGGGAGCGCTGGTCACGCACCCTATGATTATTTTTCCTTGTACATCGTACTGTGTGTTGATAACATCCACTCTAATGCTATGGCGACTCCGCCTCATATTTTCCCTACAAAGATATTACGTCTCCTGGGCCACCCGAATCATCTCCGCGATGACAAAAATTCGGATGTCACGCTTACTGCGTGAAGATAAGACCTAAATAAAGGCCTGGCAACGCATCTGCTGCACACTACTAGAAATATATCCATACCTTCAGGTGCGATGAACATGCCTTGATGGACGCGTCGAGTGCTAACATTTATACACTGGAATTCGACTCCTGTAAGACCTTCACGGCCTGAGTCGAATTACGCCAGCACTTTTCCAAATTCGAGTTCGAGGACTCGAGTTTGAGTAGATTACATTGTTTTACCCTAAGGCAGTTAACTGACACCGATACATCGGGTAAATCAGGCACGTATATCAACAATCCCTAAGACACAGACAGAACACTCGAATATATACTCAGTCATGCACTCAAAAGACTTCATAAGTCTCCAGTCGAATCTGCGATTCCACTGGACACTCGGGGGCTACTAACATGGGCATACCCTACAGATACTCGAGTTTGGCATATACGGTCCAGATAGCAAGATGAAGCTTAAGATAGAAAGTTCAAAGGGACGAACCCTAATTTGTAACCGACTCGACCTGCTACCTGAGACCTAGCCTATCTATATAAAGGCTAGGAGGGGCGGCGAGGAGGACAATCACAACCCTAGTTTCCACAACCATCGCCATATTGCATTTGCACACCCATGTAACTTTCGACTCCCTCGATAATTCCAAGAGCAGACAAGCAGGAGTAGGGACCTCTACGAGGCCTGAACCTGGTTAAACCTTGCGTCCCTTTGTGCTTGTTTGCTAGCCGATTGATGCCTCTAGCACTCCCTTCTTCTCCAAAACCCAAGTCCATAACAATGGGCATTGTTGAGTTAAACCCTTGTCAGGATGCATGCCCTAGATGCACTAATATTCAAAGATCTTTGTGCTGAATGGAGAATTCGTAGTGGAGGTAGACCAACACGTGGAAGAGGGGGCTGGCGTGGTTCTGGTAGAGGATTTTCTTCTATGGGACGTGGTGGTGATTTTGGAAGAACCGGACCATTGCTCATAAATATAGAAGATGGAACTAAGGATATGAGTGAGGATGAATACAACAAAATATGAGAGGATCGTAACGCAAATTCTACTGATACTAATATTAACATGGTGGTTACATCGGCTCAGGAAACATGAAGAGTGGGGATGATGGTCAACTAGGTTGAACCGGCACTACCTACTAGCCCTAATCAAGTTAGGGCTCTGAAGAGAAATAAAACTGGCGATGTTGTGAATGTCAATGAAAATGCAGGATCGGCGAGCTCCCTCGAGGAGTACCGCCAGGTCTAATGAGGACATTGATACCTTCGATCCGGATTACGGATGTAGTATAACTCTTTTTCCCTAGTAGACCTAGCTTATCGAATCCTCGGGAAGCATAAAGCATAGTGAAATTACTTTAATGAACCTTCGAGAGTTTTAGAATTCCTTTTGTGTTTTTACCAGACCAAGAGTTTGTTGTCTTTTTTGTTGTCAATGATGGAGATAGAAGGCCTAGGGCTTTTGGAAACCTTTAGTTGTGCAAAACATCTGATGGGAATGAAAGATAATAATAAAGTATGCATGTAATCGTTAGAGCAAGATAATTATATGTGGGCAGTGCATCCATAATTGTTATTGCCTCTGCAATCGCTTATAGCAATAACCTACTAGTCTCATCCATAGAAGAAAGAGAACTAATGATATGCATAGTGATATCACCGTTACTCCCAAGTAAATTCCACACATATAGCTATACTACCCCTTCTGTCACTAGGGTTCCCAACCTGCAGATTAGTCAGTACTCATACTCCCTATACCTGGCTCAATCCTCGGGGTCGTGGGTACCTGACAAGTCCTTGGATTGAGGCAAGAGAGTATACAATAATCATCATGTCATACAAACTAATACATGATCCCGTCTATGATAAATAACATGCACAAAAGCTACATGGCTAGGCCAAAGCTCTTAGCCCAAGAAGAATTACTCACACATAGAGATGAAATCAATAATCATAAACATTGTAATGGGAATCATGATATTGATAGCAAATAGTCTTACAATGTTGCCAATCGAAGATGAGATCTACTATTAGAAGTGGTGGAATATGGCTATGGTGGTGGAGAAGGGTTTGGAGAGTAGATCTAAGTCTATTCCTCTAGCGGCTCTTCGGTGTTGTGGATGGAGTTCTGGGCCCGTCTCTCTTCTCTTGTTTCTCGTCGCATGAGGCCTCTTTATAGGGGTGCCTTCATGAAAGTTGTTTTGTTTGACCTAGCGGTGTCGATGGCAACTATACGATTGGAACTATACGGCTGGAATTTATTTCCCAATGTATAGTTGGTCATTAAAGCGTCACTCTCCACTTCGAGACCACTGGTTTCTTTGGATTGTTGTAAATCTCGTATATTTTACTTTAATGTTGTGATTCCCATCATCAAGCGTCAATATCTGCGCAGGGAAAAATAGAACAAAAGGATTGCATACCCCTTTGATCATTAGGCATTAGTGGCAGGGTTTAGAGAGATATTTCATCACAAATATGAATAATAACTAGTTTAAATATGGACGTAGATGGCTATATTTCATAGCCATCAACCTCCCCAAGCTTAAACTTGATCGTCCTCGAGCAAGAAAACCAAAATCAAAAAGGAACTCAGCATTTAAACTGAAATAACAAGATGATGATCTTACTCATGATTGGTAGCCTCATGTTTCCTCCACTTTATAAATCTGAAAAACTTCAGCATAGATAGAGTAATGGCAAGCATATCATACGGGTTTTTATGCATCCTTACATCGCAACAAAATTATTGCTAACATGGATGATTCAAATGAGTAACCTGTATTCCATGTCATGTAATCAACTAATAGGCTTTCCTTTGAACAATAAAGTATAATCATGTCAAATTGAGAGTGTGAGAGTTGTCATGAAAAAATATACTGTAGAGTATCTCAATTCTCCCACATCAATAAAGCAAGACTTTTCAAGCACTACTTTTCTATTCATTGTCCTTCAAGAATTTTAGTTCTTAAGTAATTGAGAGCATGCCAAAGATTTTAATTAGTGTATCGGGCTGTGATGGACACTCGTGGCATCACTAAGGTTTTTCTTCCTTTTGCACAATGATTACTCATAATATCCAGAGGAGTGATTCCATCTTGAACACAGCTACCCGGGAATGCCAAGAATCTTACCCATTATAGCATTGTTGCTACATATGTTTAATCAACTCATAGCTGAAATATAGGAGTTTCCTCCATGAAGATTGTTCGTAGGCTAGCAGAGTTGTTGGCATCCCATGAAGTTTAACACGCATAAAGCTATATCATTCTTATGATTCACAAGCCAAACTTTGGCATGCTCACAAAAACCGCTAAACATTAATTCAATCAAACAAATCCTTTTAAAGAGAGCTATCAAGTCAATCATTATTTTCTGTGGTGTTGAGTGTCTCTATAAATAAGCCTTCAAGACTAAACACTACAACACCCAAGCCTTGAATTGTGAGACTTTTTATTATTATAATTATTTAGCAAATTTTTAGGCAAGACTTGGTTAACTACAAGAGCTGGAACAAAACGTACCTAACTAAATACCCATGCAAACAAAATTTTACTACAATGTAAAGACTCATTCCACTAATATAACATCTTATCATTTACTACTAACTACCATAGGTTTCTCAAACTTCAAAAGTGGGGAGCCTTAATACACACCTCTCATGATTGGTTTCACTTCTCTCTTCCCTCTTTATTTTCTTCTTGGAAACTCGAAATCGATCACTCTCCTGCAAATATGTGAAAGCCACAAGGAGAATAGAAAAGAAGGAAGAGGGAAAATACAGATAAATGGAAAAATATTGTTGTTGTTTTTAAGAGAGGGAACTAAAGAATAGAAAATTGGCGGCAAAGCTTGGCTAGAAAATCTCAAAAGCAAATAGAAATAACTAAAGATAAAGTGTTGGGGAAACCAACACGAGTGCTTATAAACTCGAATTAAAAACATAACCTCGAAAATAAAAAAATTGAATGCCAAATAAAGATAATGAGGAAACTTCCCCAAGCTTAGGCTTTTGCAACCCCTTCAAATCATTGTGATGGCAGGAAAAAGTCGTAACTCCTGTTCGCAAATTGAGTTGATAAATTATTAGTCGTTTCTGGGAGGTTCAAGGAGAGGTTTTGCATTCTCTCCATCGTTCCTCCAAGTTCTTGGAAGTATTGGTATGTAGCAAACCGGGTTGGTGGCTACTCCTATTATTGGTCCTCATCCTCATCCGGAATATCCTCCTCGGGTTGGTGTTGCTCAACTTGCAAGTCATATAGCAAACTTCTTTCCAGGATAGAGAAAAAACCATTAGGCAAAGGAGCGGGGTAGAGACGCCCAGCTCCAGCAATATGCAAGTAATAAACACCACCTCTCCTAGTGAGCATTTCACAAGCTTTTAAAGTAGAGAAACCAATACTTCGCTCACCTAACACTTGTTGCAACTAACCTAGGTTGATGCCTAGGGCAATGGCAAGTACGGTGATGACGCCTCCACCTGTGACGGGTCCTTGGCTTTGGGAGGATTGGTACTCCAGGTAGCGCACAAGAATTGCACCCAAGTTGAGTGAAAAGTTGGTGTTGTTGAAAGCAGCTTTTGCAAGGACCAAGATGTACTCCTCACTGAGTCTCGTGAACTCATTTCATGCCTTCAAGGTGTTAGCAATAACATAGAACAGATAGAGAATTGCAGGATGTTCAATATTCTTCCCTTTGCTCACTCTAGAAGTGAAACTCATTCCATTATAATATTGTTCCGGGGAAGGGTCTAAGCCAGTAAAGGATGCGCGTAAGTCATTATCATTATTGCTCAAAAAATTAAAACATGCGCACCATTCATCTAGTGATAAAGCTTAATTGTTGTTCATAAATCGGAAAGAACTCATGTCCTCTCCTTCCCATGCTTTGACGATGCTTTGCAATGAACTCAGAAATTCTAGAGTTAACCGGCGATAAGTAGGCACATCATTGAATACATAATTTTTGCAAGCTAACCCTATTGAAAAGTAAATTGAAGCTATTAGAAATACCGAGCTGGTTAGATATAATTGGGCAAGCCTACTTGGTTGCCTTCACTTCTCGGTTCTTGATCCTATTGAAGCGATCACGTTGGAGCTCATACCTGAGCCGTATCCCCATGCGTTCTTGAGAGGTAGCCCGAGAAGCACTAGCCACGACACGAGCATGAGTTTGGCTCCTTGTGTTCATCATCTAAAATAACAAGGAAATACAAAAATAAAACTTTTTGATCCAACAATAATAAGCATAACATATTCCTCGTCATAGCACACTAAAGAATCCCCTCAAAATAATAATCTAGGCAAGAGAATCATGGCAATTAGTTCATAGTAGGTCTCACCTTAGATTGATAATGACAATAGATCGAAGATGAATATGCAAAAAGTAATTGGAGGATCGGAGGAGAAACATACCGTAGATCACTTGTGTGCGAGGAAATCGAACGAAATTGAGTAGAGATGAAGATCTCCTGAGATTTTGAGAGAGTTTGGAGGTAGAAGAGAGAAAAAGGATTGATGTTTTGTGGTTGGAGGTACCTCTCGTGGTGATTTTGTGGTCAGGCACAACTATACGACTGGAACTATACGGCCAGAACAATATGTTCCCGCCGTATAGTTGGTATGCTGTCAAAAATTTAGGATTTTCACCTAGCGTCGCAAGTATATGGCCATAATTATACGCCCGGAATTTTTCATCCCCGCCGTATAGTTGGTCGTCAAACTTTCCGCACCTGAAAACAAATTACAAAGGCATCGATATTTGTACGACCAAAACTATAAAGCCGGAATTTTTATTCTCGCTGTATAGTTGGTCGTTAAACCTTCAGTACCTATAAAAGAAATTCAAAAAGGCATCGATATCTATATGTCCGGAACTATACGACCAGAATTTTTATTCCCGCCGTATAGTTGGTCGTTAAGCCTTCAGTACTTAAGAAAGACAAATTGTCGATGGTAAAGATATCTATATGGCCAAACTATACGGCCGGAATTTTTTATTCCCGCTGTATAGTTGATCATTAAACCTTTTGTAGTCATCAAAAAGTTTCCGTTTCTTCAAGAATTATTTCTTATCCTGAAACTTAGTGAAACACCTTGTTTTTTGACAAAATATGACAGTAAAAATTATCGACCAACATCAGCATGTATAAATCAGGATTTTTAGTACTATCGAACTTCTTCTCCTCAACTGGAGCTTTCTAGCACTCTTTATTAAACATAAAACTTAAACTAAAACTTAAAACCTTTACTCAAACCTTTATTTCACATGGGTTGCCTCCCATGCAGCGCTCTTTTATGGTCAATAGCTTGACCTTGATGTTTCTCACTTAGGCCAGACGAGTGGAACACCCACTCCAAAATAGTTGGCCTTTAAAGTGATGGCCTCCTTTTCATCATGCTTGGCTTTCTTCTTCTTGGGAAAATGAATAACAAAAGGATCACGCGAAGGCAATTGAAGCTTCATGTTCCCTTCATGTAGATTAATCAAAGCCTTAATAGTTCTTAAGAATGGACGGCCTAATATAATAGGAGCAGTAGTATCTTCAGGCATGTCAACAATAACAAAATCAATAAGAGCAGGACAACCTTTAATGTATACTAAAGTATTCTCCTTAATTCCTACAGCTTGTTTGTAGGTAGAATCTGCTAGATGTAGTTTTAACTCGGTGATTTCAAAAGAGCCAAGATTTAACTTATTAAAAAGACTTTTTGGAATTGTTGAAACGCTTGCACTTAGATCACAAAGTTTAGCTATCTCATTGGTCCCAATTTTAATATTAATAGTAGGCTCAAATATATCATGAAGCTTCACATGTAATTTTTCAGCAATTTTCTTTTATTCTTCCTCAAGCTCACGTACCTTTATTGCTACTTGATTTATGAAGTGTTGATACATAGCTTCTTCATTTCCTTCACTTACCGGAATCTTGATATTGATCCTTTTTACAAGATCTTCAACAGTGTAACTCGGGGAAGGGGCATTACTATAATCAAGTTCTTTAGGCTCCTCCCTTTGGATTCTCATCATCTTGAGGTCTTCAATAGGATTAGGCTCAGCTTTACCTGCAAATTTAGCTAGAATGAGAGTTTTACTCTCGATTATCTTACCTAGCTATGCCTGAAGAATCCTTATTATTTCTTGGAGGGCCTGCAAATCATTCCTCAAACGTATAGCTTAGTTAGATAATTTACCAAGCATAGCATCATTGTTCTTTGTTATTTTAGCAAGGATGTTGTTTTGCTCATTTTGTGAGTCTATAAAGGACTTAAGTGTTTCTTGGAGACTACCATTACTTGTTCCCATATTATTATTAGAGTTACCTATAGGACTAGAATAATATTTCAGAAAATTAGGATTATAATTCTTCTTCCAAGCAGGGTTATAATCATGGGATTTCTATTTTTGTGCCCCTGGTTCGTTAGTTGTACTCATTTTTCTCCAGTCGCTTTGTTTTTCCTCACTTTTGCCCATCTCCTTGTACGAAACTCTGACATTGTCTAAAACTCACCGTCTGTCAGCCTTGCCATTACATGTTGATAAGTGGGTTCGCGTTCAGTCGGGTCCCGTAGTGGACCCTCGTCGTTACATGCTAACAAGTACGGCCGCATTCTGTCGGGTCCTGTAGTGTACCCTTGCCGTTACATGCTGACAAGTGGTGTCGCGTTTAGTCGATTCCCGTAGTGGACACTTTTCTCAACTTATCTAGATCAGCATCGGACCCACAACTTATCCACGTGAGCACCGTACCGACAGCTTATCCACGTGAGCGCCGGACCCACAGCTTACCCATGTTGGCGTTGCAAGATGGGACCCCGAGCCAGTCCTGCGCCCGCACCCGTGCCGTTGCTTCATTTTAATATAGTGAAATGTAATGCATATACGAAAATTATACACCTTTGAACTCTTTTAAATCGCACTTAGGACATGATAATGTTGTGCTAATAAAATCCTGATCATTTATCATTTCCATGGAGTGAAATATAATGCATAAACTTGCGTATACAAAAATTATAAACCTTTGAACTCTTTGAAATCGCACTTAATGCGTGATAATGTTGTGCTAAGAAAATCTTGAGAGATTATCATTTTCATATAGTGGAATGTAATGCATAAACTAGCATATACAAAAATTATACACCTTTGGACTCTTTGAAATCGCACTTAGGTCATGATAATGTTGGCTAATAAAATCATGATCATTTATCATTTCCATGGAGTGGAATGTAATGCATAAACTTGCGTATACAAAAATTATACACATTTGAACTCTTTGAAATCGCACTTAATACGTGATAATATTGTGCTAAGAAAATCTTGAGAGATTATCATTTTCATAGAGTGGAATGTAATGCACAAATTATACACCTTCGAACATGTTCCCTTCAAATTATATTCAAGTTCATTTGTTTATGGAGTTAAAGTATTGGTGGCATACTCGTTATTTTGCATGGATAGAGGGGTGCCCCCCGACATATATAGGGGTTATCTTATCCGCTAGATCACAGAGGATCAACGGTTGGTGGGCATGATCCGTGTGACAACTGTCTCGACCAATCAGACTGTAGAAGCAAAGATGAGCACATGTGCGAGAGATGGATACAAAGAAAGAGGAAAACTGAGTAGCACTTAAGAACCAAGGGCAAAACTAAGTAGAACTTAAAAACCAAGGGCAAGACTGACAAATGGATTCAAATAGAAAATAGAAAAGGATTTAAAAAAGGAAAATGCGTCTATTATACAATAAAATATATCTTGGCATACATCAAACTATTTGCAATTCAAATATACACCAGTTTGACAATTATTTCCTCATTCAGACAAACTATGTTTTGGGGAGGGATGTTTGGGGAAAGAGGCTTGAGTAGAAAGCCATGAACCTTCATAGATAGTACGTGATTTGAGAAGTGGTGATTTAAATTAAAACTTGGTTTATATACATTTCTTATGGTCGCATGTCACATAATAAGACTCTCTGGGTAGATGCTACTATGTTTTGCTCTTTTTGAATTTGTTGTGCATAAGATGACTTAATTAGCTAGCTGAAACCTATTTGTTGACTCTCTGTTGACCAACCACCGGAGGGTAACACTGAGTATATTGCACACGGCAGTGTTAGTACTGAAGGGCAAAACTGAGTACAACCAAACTGCTAGTGTTACACTCGAGGGCAAAACTGAGTACAACTGAATCTCCAGGGTTAGACACAAGGGAAAAACGTGACTCACGGTACGCGTGTGCGGTACACGGGGCGGTAGAGGACACGTGTGGTCATGCACGGTGCAGTAGCATACGCGGTTATGCGGTGCATGGTAGTGCAATGAAATGTCGCTTCCCTTCTCCTATAATAGAGGCCTCCCTACTCTCACTCATCACTCACTCGCTCACTCAACCGTATCCACTATCCCATCACCTTCTGCAAACCCCCAAGAAAATCCCAACCACGCCTGCGATGGAGAGAATGGCACGGTGGCCATTTGTAACATCCCATCATTAGAGCTTAGAAATAAGCTGAACATAGGTGTGTGCACTGCATTCATGCATAGAAAATCCGGATAATTTTCGCGCTTTTAAATAAAACTTGTTAAAGTGATTGAAGCTTCTCTTAACTTGGTGGAACTGAAGTAGATCATCAAGTTGACTGCGCTAAGTTTCAATATGACCTTTGCTAAAACCTTATCTTTGGGTAATATAATTTGATCTAAGGGTAGATCAAATGTAATAAAACTAAGTCACAACACATTACTTAATAAGGAGTACTAGATCTTCTATAGAACATTACATGGTATTCCATACCACAACTCAAGGATGAATACTTAATATTCTAAAGATGATATCAAGGTATTATCTACCACAAACTTAAATACCAAGTTAAGCATATCACTTCAGTAAAGAAAGTCTATAACTAAGTCTTGATACACTTGATTTCCATAGTGATACCTACCATGGGTATCATGGTAGTTCTTAAATATCAATTCTTATCCCAAAGGAAGTATAATGGACGTCAAGCCAAGACCATACATTATGCATACTTAGTGTCATGATAATAGGTGACATTCCTATTTAACCAAGTCCTAGTGTATGTTGATCATCAATGTGCGTGATCAATTCTTGACCTAGAACTTATTGACTCATAGCCTTTGACCTATTATGTTGACTTTCAAATACCTTAAGTAGATTAATAATAAGAAGGAATTAGTTATGCTTGAGTGTACCATCATCAATGGGATGTTATCCTTAGTGGAGATCAAACCATTTGATGTTGGAGGAGTTAACTCACTCATGAGTTAACTAGAAGCAGTACCTAAAACCAAGAGTTGAGCTAGTAATTGAGGAGCTATGAGAAGGCTAGTAGTATTAGTACACTAGATAACAATCTTGTTAGGACAAGTGGATATAGACTTAGAATAAGCTTTCTTAACAAGATAAGTCTATAGAGAGACTAATACAAGTTTACTACTTAGTTGAGTATAGATCGTGATCAAACAATTAGAAGCCTAGGCTTTGTATGATCAAATGATGGTGGTCATTATTCTCAAGTAACTTGGGAATAGATGATTAGGTGTTGAAGAAGAGTTATGAATATACCAAGTTAGGCAAGTCCTAGGAAGCTGAATCATCTAGCTTGAACATTAGAAGTCAAGTTAGAGTATGATAAAGTATATAACATGAATAGATGGAGTTAGCAGTAGCTACATTGATAGATGCATCCATGTTAGTTAATTAGAAGAGTTATATACTAGGAGTCAGAATGGAGTAATGTTGAAATGACATGACCATGTCATCATATGATGATGGATATGGTGGAGTCAGATGATTGTCTTATTCAGGAAGATGTGATCTTTGTGGATAAGATAAGAGAGATTTATAGAGTATATTTAGGAAAGAAATTCCTTATATCAAGGTAAGCTTAGGGAGGTATTGAGGTAAGTATTCTTTAGAAGATTTAACCAAGATCATGTCCACTGTATTATTCAAGACCCTAGAATCAAATGGATAGTGAAACCATTTCCTATTCCAAAGTAACTATTGAACAATACCTCTTGGACAACTAAAGCTTCCAAGAGGTAATTAGAGAACCAAGTGAGTGTTTGGTAAGCCTTGCCCAGTTGATTGTCTTAAACCCTAATAGGAACCTAGAATGATAGAATTATCATGATCACATTACTAAGTAATTCCAAGATCCACTCTATGTAGAGATATCAAACCCACTCATGGATTTAGAAGTAGTATCTCTAAACCTTGATCCTTGTCCATATCTATAATTGAATATGGTTATTAAAACCTTTCAAAACCTATATCACCCCATCATGAACCCCAAAGATTAATACTTTATTATGTATCTAGATAAATCTTTCAAAAAGATAAGTAGGAACAAGATTCTATATACATCAATAATCATCTCAAACTAGTACCATAAAGATTATTAAGTAGGAAAGAATTATTTCTATGAAAACTTATTCTAAGAAATCAATTCCTAAAACCCTAAGTTATATTTATCTTATTGAATAAAGGAACCTTGAATATAATAACATATTTTGTATGCATCACAAGAAATGTAGAGAAATTGGTTATAATTAACCTTTATCATAATATCCGTGTCTTATAAAATTCTAGATATTTGAGTCCTTATGGAAATTCATATTTGAATTGGTTTTGTAAAAAAATACAACCTTGAAATCAAAATAGAAAATAGAAAAAGAAAACAGAAAGAAAAAAAAAAAACCTGGCCAAGCCAGTAGACTAGCTTGGGCCGCAGCCTATCTGATAAGTGTCACTCGCGAGCAACAGCAATTGAAATCCGCACGCTTTGCAAAGGCCCAGTACAGCCCCATCTACCTTTATATCTCTCACTGTCACGTCGGACCCGAGAAGGACCGTGGGTTAGTTCGTAGAAACGTTAGGGTGTTTTCCAGAAAATGGCGTCGCCGTCACCGCGACGCACATAGGCATCTCGCTGGAGGTCTGCACCGCCGCTGGATGCGCGTCGCCGGCATCAGCAGGATCTAACGGCCCAGGTTCTCATCGCCGCCCTAGCCGAGGATAAGAACGACACCGCGACATCCTCATCCTCATTCCCCCTCTCGCCCACGCTCTTTGTTCCTCTCTCTGTATCCTAACCCTAGCTCACCGGAGCTCTGAGGAGCCACCATCTCCGGCATCCTCTCACACATCTGAATCCACCGGCGGAACCTCCGTGTTGTCCTGGTTCTTCTCGCAGAAGGAATCGGCCGCGCGCAGTCGTAATCGAGTACAATGTCATCATCTTCATCGGCTCTGACCGAGTGCCGCCGAGAACGTGTCGTCGTCTCCGTCCTCTCCTGCTTCATCTGAGGCCACTAGCGCGTTAGGTAAGCCACTGAATCCCCAGCACCTCTTTGATCCTTTCCTCACGTGATGTATCATCGTTGCATCGAGTGCTGTTGTTCACCGCCGTCAGTCGTCGTTGGTGACGTTGATCTTGTGACCACATCGTAGTGGAGCCACCACTAGTTGGTTCGTCTCGTTCTCCTCGTTCGAACCACCCCAACCACGCCTACCAAAACCCTCTCAAACACCGCCGTCGTCCGTCGTCTGACCGTGCTCGGCGAGATGACGTCACCATGACGTCAGCTCCTCATCACCACCTGGCCACCTCTGCTAGTTTGACTAGTCTCTGCCCGCGTGGCAGCCAACATGGCCAATGGCCCACATGTCTGTGTCTGCAGCTAGGTTTAGTGTAGTATAAAAAGTTATATCTGTTTAGTAAATAAACAAAATCAAATAAGTTTAATATAAATATAAATCCAGAAATTTAATAAAATGGATTAAATCTTATTAATTAAATAGCTTTTATTTTATAAATCATAAAAGTGCATATTATATATCAAAATGTTAAGAAAAATAAAATCTATAATTTAACCTTATTATCAAATATTATTGTGTTAATTATTTAAATAATTATTATTTAATAAATATTTTTATAAGTAATCAAACTTTAAAAACTCATATTTTAATATTGGTAAATAAGCAAAATATAAATAATATACCAAAATTCTTATAAAAACAAAATCTACATTTACAAACTTATTTAAATTATTTTTGTATCACTTAACCAATGTTTATTATTTATTAGGTATTTATAAAAAGATAAAACTTGTAAAAATCATATCTTATTATTTAAAATTCACAAAAATACTTATAATATACCAAAATGATCACAAAAATGAAATCTACACACTAAAAATATCAAATCATATTTTTGAAGTAAAATAAAAGGTAAAGGTCTAATAAATCTTATTTAAACCCTTTTCTTTTATTTTAATTCATTAAAAATATATAAACCTTTACTGGTACTGTGCAAAGGTTGTTTTGCGATTTCAGATTGTGTAATGCTGACTGCTGAGACTAAAAAGATGTACTGATGTATTATTGTCTCCAAAATTATATTTCTGTTTGTTTATCTCGGTGCAACGCATGGGCACTTTTGCTAGTAACTCTAATAAAACACCATCTCATTCAAGTAATAACATTTAAACTCTAATTTTGTGGAATGTTAAGAAGTAAACCATCTACAATGTGATAAGAAGTGATGCCTTATTCAACACATGCAAATTTCTACCACTTATGCTATGATTGTGTAATGTAATAATGTTTTCCTTCTTAATAATATTAGCTGATATAAAAACCTTAAAAGTGTTAACTTTAAGTTTAAATGCTTTTACTTTGTAAAGAAATGTTTTCCTCAAAAGTTATTCTTTTGAGAAACATTAAAAGTAATTCTTGAACACCTATTTAAACACTCTAATGGAATCTTAGTCTTGTTTAAGAAGTGTTTTAGATACCATGATCCATTTGAATGCTTTAGTATTGCATATAACGTGTTGAATTTTCTTATTGTTTCACACACACTCTCTCACAAGCCTTAATAAAACGCACAAGTGTGAATCTGTTATAAAAGTGTAACACATTCTAAAGAACTCATTCCCAGTTAGGGTTATTAAGATCCAAATCATCAAAATTAGGGTTAACAAAAACTTTTCCAATTAAAATTATTAAAGCATTCATATGTGTGTGCATTTAAATTAGGAGTTGATTTGAATTTCCATGATTAAGTGATACATTGCTTGTAAAATTATTCTTAGGTGAAATAAACATCATCTAGATCATTCCCAAACAAATCCCAAAGAAAACCAAATCAAAATGAATAAAAGAAGGAAATGGTCATTTGTGCCATTTTAATCAACATGCCTACTTTGGTTATTCCTAGGACTCAATTCTTAACAGAAACAATTGTGGATCTTTGCACCCCTTGCTAGTACATGTAGTAATGTACCAAGGCCCACTTGGTGATCTGCCAAAAACTTTCAAACACTAATTTTAAATGGCAATTGAAAATTGAATCTAGTGTAGGTATCAAGATCACCCTGTTTCAAAAACCACTCAAATGAGCTCCATTTTCAAAACCCAAGCAACCACATATGCTTAAGCATGTGTCTAGCAATTCCACCAAAAATCATCCAAAAATTCAAAACTTGAATTCTTGCAGCCATTTTTACAAACAAATTGTGGGCAGAATTCAAACAAAACACAAAACACTATTTGGAGTAGTGTTTGGACCAAATTGGTCTCCCATTTTGCAAACACAGCCACCTAGTGCACTCCCCTACCCCTCTCTAGCCCAGCCACCCACTGTGCCACGACCAAATGGTCATGGCCATTAAGGCCGAGCACCAATTGGGCACCCCACCGGCGACAGCACGCCACAGCCGCCGCCAGCATCGTCCACCATGTCCAGGAGGTAGCATGTGGTCCACCTCCACCGCCCAACCAGCCCCAGCCCGAGGACAGCGGCCAGAGCAGCCAGGAACCGCCGCACCCGGAGACTGTCGGCCATGCCGACGCCGCCCGCAGAGCGCGCACGGTCCCCGCTCAGCCACACCCCGCATCGCTCCAGCCGCCTGCCTATACGATCCCTACCGGCCTAGCAAGCTAACGGACACACCCATTCCCCCGACCATGCCCCGTAGTCGCCGGCCGCCGTGAAACTCGCCGTCGGCAGAGACTTAGTGCGTGCCGCACCATTCACTTCCCCCAACCGCAAACCACTGCACACTCATCGTCGTGACACACGCCAGGGAACCGCCCACCGTCCGCCTATGCCGCCCACGCATCTAGCTCGTTGTGCCATCATCACCGGCGAGCACCGCCCATGCTCCTCTCCCGCTTAGCCGTGCCTATAAAAGGAGGCCTCCCCAGCACCATTTCCTCACACCACTCCACTCTCCTCTCCTCATTGATCCTTCCCCACCTCTAGCCGGAGAAAGACGAGCCACCACTCGCCGGAATTTCACCGGAGTCTGCCGCGGAGGAAGGAGAAGGGCGCCGTTGATCAAGGCCACCCCTCGGGACGCCGCCGGTACCAGGAGGATCACCGTCGTCTACCAGTTCGTTTGCCCGCCTTGCCGCAGTAGCTGGAGCCCTGGTATGCCCCCTGTGCACCCCCACCAAGCCGCTAGGGTTATCCCTCGCCGGTGACATGTCCGTCGTCGATGACGAGCCCCAGCCATCGATCTAGGTTTTAATCTAACGGCCCACATCACCCCATACCGCTTCACGTGTAAAGAGACAATGCAAGTGGACGCCCCTGTCAGCTGTTCTCTGCGCCGCGGAACGCCACTGGGCCGGCCCGTTTTCCTGCCCGCGCTAGCCCAGCAATTCAAACTTAGATTTTTCTAATTTAGTTTGAACCTAGTTCTATCCCTTAGTTTAAAAATCAATTCAGAGAGATTTACAAATCCAAATTGAGTGATTCCAATTTTGTTAGAAAGCTAATGAAAAGATCTATCCAAGACCGTTGGAATTAATTCATTTAGAGTTAGAGATCCCTCCTAGTAAAAATAACAAAATAGAAGCATTTGCAACTTGCAACATTTTTATAAAATCAACCATGATAGCTTTTGAGTTGATTCCAACTCTCAAAAATCACATTTAACCATACCTATCTCAATATGTAATAATATTAAGGTATACATGCAGTGACTTTGGACTAGTACCAAATAATGTTATATAGGCATTTCTAGTCACTTTAAATAACTAATTATTAAACTTAATCTTATTAAAATGTGATCCAACCTTTAAATCACAGTCCCACATGTGAGAATATGTGGTGAGGACATGTGTCCACATGATCCCATATTTTAAGTGGTGAATATTAAATCTTAGTTATTTTTCAATGAGTAGAAATTACTTTTCTTAAATAAAAAGGATGAAACTAGTTAATAAAACCTTCTGATGCTTGTGATGATAATAGATCATCAAATGTGTGCCTTAGAGTGCTAAGTAGACTAGTTAAGTATGGTTTGGTGATTGTGTACTCCGTGTCTGTTTATAGACGATGGTACCGACCAAGCTTTCGAGGAGGAGGAGTTCTACCCAGAGGAAGAGGAAGAAAACTTCAACCACTACACTACCCAAGGAAAGCCTAGCACTTCAAGTAAACTTAGCAAGCTAACACTTGCAAGTATTATACTAGCAAGCCATCATTAACAATGCAAGCTAGACCTTGCAAGCTAGATAACTTAAGCAAGATGCATTAGGCATGCTTTGGTTATACAACTTTGACTAGTACCTACTCCAAGTTTAATTCCAAGCTTTTACGTCTTTACTTTACCAAAGTCCTTTACTTGTTTTGAAGGTAGCATAAAGAGTATAAAATTGACCTATTTTAGATAACATTAGATGTCATTATATGGCATGAGATTGATCCCATCTTCCCACCTTAGTGAACACTCTTAACTTAGTAGTTTAGAGTAGATAAAAACTTGAGTCACTTTAGATGGGAACACTTGGTGAAAATGAATTGTGAAAACCTTAGAATGATGAGTCATTCTATTGAGATGTTTTGACATGTGTTGAGAAACACAAATGGTTTATAAGGATGAAAATGTTGAGGCATGGGCCTTGACCCTTTTATAAAACTGATGCTTGGATTTGGATGTGATACCATTCCAAATTTACCGTAAAACCACAATACCTGAATTGGGTAAGGCTTAGCCCGAAGTTTATATGCATTAGTATTAGTTCCCTCGCGGGGTTTGAGATGAGGCTACCTCTCAATGTTGTCCACCTATGCACTGTCCAAGATGACAGATGGTCATGGTTGGGAGGCCATGCTCATAGGAGAGGTGCTTATACTAGGGTGTGTAAAGGAAAGGTTCTGTTTGATTATCTGCATACTAAGTATGATGATTGAGGGTTATCCCTGATAGATGTATCGAATCTTGTGCTGAAAGTGTACCACCTCTGCAGAGTGTCAAACTATTCGAATAGCCGCGTCCGTGGTTATGGACAGTTGGAGTAACCATACTGTTTCGTTGTCAGATGTTTTCAAAATGACTTATGAAATGAATGATGAACTTGACTTGACCACAACAGAGTTGTGACAATGACACTAGTTTCCCAACTTAAGTGATTCTAGAGATTTATTTTATCTTTCTTTGCTTCTGAACTCAGCTTAGGTTTCAAACTTAACTTTATATTTAAACTTAGAGTTAGCTTTTTTACTTTAGTACTATCCTACTTGTTAGTGGTAGTTTGCGAGTACTTAAAGAGTACTCATGGATTTTGTCCTTGGCTATTCCTATGGCCAGACTATGAAGGAGACTACCAAGATGATGGCCAGCAGGACGGCTATGATAACTAGGACTATATGCCTTCGTCAGCATTGCCTGTGCCCCTGAAGATGGACCCCACCGCTTCGCTTATTATTTATTCCGCTGCTTGTTGTATTAAGACTGGATCATGAGATCCTTATTTGTGTAAGACCTTATGTATGGTTTGTAATGGATGATGTACTATGATATCCAATCTGATATGTCTCGGAAAAATGGTAATCCTGGGATTGCGAGGTATGGCATAACAGGCATCTAGGATTAAAAATCCGGGTGTTGACAAGTTGGTATCAGAGCCATCCTGACCATAGGAGACCCTAGTTAGAATGGACGTCTAAACCAAAAACTTAGTTTCAAAAACCAAAGTGAGTATTTATGAAAAAATATTTCCTCTCTTACCCTTGGGAATTCATTCTTTCTCAAAAACTCATGTTCCTCCAATTCTTACATTTCTACCTAAAATTTGACACACTTGATCACTTCACTAACTTCCTCATCCTTAATTCTTGTAGATGCAGTCTCAGTTCAGCAAGTTTTACCAGTTGGGAAACGGAGGTCAGCTGATCTTCGAGAGGGATTTGGATTCACTGTCTGAGCTGTTGGGACGCCCGCACCCGGAGTTTCTTGGAGCTCAACTTCCAGGACCCCCAGGAGGAGATTTGCAATGGCTTGTCACCGTTGATCTTCGAGGAAGCATCGAAGCACCAATGTCCGGGAGAATCCAGTTCTCCATGAGAGAGAACAACTGGCTAGATGGATTAGCCAAGGCAATGCATGAAGCTCTCACACGTCTATGTGCCCTCAGTGTCAACCAGATCCAAGGAACCCGTTTTTCCCACTATGCAAGACGTGACTTCATGGGAATGCCGATGGAGATGCCAAGTCATCCAGAACTGAAGCGCCAAGTGGAGAACCTTGACTTCCTGTTGTACGATCGTCAGAAGGAGTTGGACAATGCTAGGGAGTTCGCCAACCACAACCGTGCCATTTCCGACCAAAAGGCCCAGACTTTCTCACTGCTCGTCAAGGACCGTCAGTCTCTTCGCCGCTTACGTGAGAAGAAGGATCGCATCATCGCACGTCTTAGTAAGAAGGTGGCCGACCTCGAGAAGACCGTCAAGGAGCAAGAAGCTCAGCTTGCCGCGAAGGAAGAAGAAGATGAGGGTGAAGACATCTAGGGAGACATGGATTCTTACCTCAGCAATGATGATGAATTTCTGGAGGAGGATGCCGTGGACTTCTACACTGACGATGATGACTCTGACTTCATCGACGATGAGTAGATGTACTAGAGCATTGTCGTAGCATGAGATGTATCGGTCCCACTATATCGTAGTCTGCAGAATGGTTCTTAAAACCATCTGCTTTTCTTTGTTGTGGTGTGTGTTTGTATCGTGTGTTTGCTTGCACGAATGAATTGAAGTTAGTTGCAAAAAATTGAGTCAAACTCAAGGTTGTAGCTTTGAAACTAAAACCATGAACCCTAGAACCTTCCCTCTTACCCCCTTTATCTACCTCAATCTTTAGATGACTGGTGAAATCCAAGGAGGGAGCAGCTCGTCACAAGACCCAAAGATGCAGATCTTGTAGAATCTCATCGCAGATAGAGAAGCAAGCAGGGCAGAGCGCCAAGCTAATCTAGCAACACTGCAACAGATCGCCCAGATTGCTCTCAACAACCAAGGGCATGGAAATCAGGATCATCAAGGATCCAAGCTGAAGAACTTCCAGAATACTAATCCACCAATCTTTAGCACTTCAGAGAACCCATTAGATGCTGATGACTGGTTGCAGACGATGGAAAACAACTTGGAGGTAGCCAGAGTTGATGACAACAAGAAAATTCTCTTTGCCACCCACTATCTGGCAGGAGACGCAAGAGCTTGGTGGAACAGTATCTGCCTGATGAACCATGGTCAAGTTATGACATGGGAAGCCTTCAAGATCAAGTTCAGCCGCACCCACGTGCCACAGGGACTAGTCACCCGAATGAGGGATGAGTTCAGAGAGTTGAAATAGGGAAGAATGACTGTGGTGGAGTACCATGACAGATTCCTGTCGCTTGCTAGGTACGCCCCTGATGAGATCAGCACGGAGGCCAAGAAGAAGGAGAGATTCCTGAACGTACTGCATGATGAGATGCAGACTGTCCTCGTCAACATCTGTTTCGAGGATCTCAAAGAGCTAGTCAACTCTGCCATTCAAATGGAAGAGAAGATTAATCAGGCAAATGACAACCGCAAACATCGTATGATGCAGCAATCTGGATCCAACAGTCACCAGAAGTACCGTCCCAACCCCTCACCAGGATATGCACCCAGAAACAACCGACCCCCAATGTCTCGCCCAAGCTACCCCAACCGTAGCGGAGGCAACATGAAGTCCAGAAGAAATAACAACAACTCCGGCAACACCAACAATTTCAACTGTGCCCCTCCCAAGAGCAACAACAACAACAACAACAATATTGCATCCAGAACTGGCAGCAATCCTGTGCCTATCGCAGCAAAAGACAAGTCCCAGATCACCTGTTTCAAGTGTGGAGTGAAGGGTCACTACTCCAATGAGTGTCCCAAGAAGACTGCCGCCACTGACAATGTGAATGCCCCAGCTCAACAGCAGCATCGTATTCAACCAGGGAGAAGATTTTCCTTGGGGAACCCTCACAACCGCAATGGTCGTCTCTTCCACATGAACGCAGAGGAAGCCGAGGAAGCGCCAGACGTAGTCCTGGGTATGTTTTCTGTCAACTCAGTTTTAGCAAGAGTGTTGTTTGATTCTGGAGCATCGCACTCATTTGTCACCGAAGAATTTTCATGCACTAGTAAGCTCCACCCAACCAACTTGAAGCATGTCATGATAGTTCAAATCCCCGGTTCAACTACAAAAGCTAGAAAAATTTGCAAAGATGTGCCTACCAGAATACATGGGATAGATTTTTATGCCAACCTAATAGTACTCAGAACCAAAGGATTGGAAGTAGTACTAGGTATGGACTAGATGTCAAGGCATAAAGGACTGATAAATTGTGCTAAGAAAGCCATCACCATGACCAGTAGCTCTTGAGTCACAGTAGAGCATATATCTAAAACCTTGCCCCGTCAATTTAAGTGCAACAAGAGTCTAGCCCTGCCCACCATAGACCAAGTCAGAGTATTCTGTGAATACCCCGACGTATTCCCAGATGAATTGTCAAGTATGCCCCCGGATAGCGATATTGAGTTCATTATCGAGCTAATCCCTGGAACTGGACCCATAGCCTAGAGACCCTATCGCATGAACCCCTCAGAGTTAGTGGAACTGAAGAAGCAGTTGGATGCCATGTTAGCAACAGGCTTGATTCAACCAAGCACATCACCATGGAGATCACCAATGTTATTTGTCGACAAGAAAGATGGAGGCAACCGTCTGTGCACAGATTATAGGAAGCTGAATGATGTCACCATCAAAAACAAGTACCCTTTGCCGAAGATAGAAGATTTGTTTGATCAGTTGACTAGTGCCTAGGTATTCTCAAAGATTGATCTTAGGACTGGTTATCACCAACTTAAGATTCATGCAACGGATATTCCGAAGACCGCCTTTACTACTCACTATGGTTTATACGAGTATACGGTTATTTCTTTTGGATTAACCAATGCCCCTACTTATTTCATGAATCTCATGAATAAGATCTTTATGAATTTCCTGGATAAGTTCGTAGTTGTGTTTATCGACGATATCCTTATCTACTCCAAGTCAGAAGAAGAGCATGAGCAACATCTGAGAATCATCCTTCAAACCCTGAGAGAACATCGGTTATATGCCAAGTTCAGCAAGTGTGAGTTTTTGCTGAAAGAAGTAGGATTCCTAGGACATATTGTGCCTGCCTGAGGAGTCTCTGTTGATCCCGCCAAGATCAAAGATGTCGAAGAATGGAAAGCCCCAACCACTCAAACCCAAGTCCGTGCATTTCTCGGATTAGCAGGATATTACCGCAAGTTCGTAGAAGGATTCTCGAGCATCGCCAGACCCATGACCCAATTGTTGAAGAAGGACAAGAAGTTTGAATGGACTGACAAATGTGAAGCCAGTTTCCAAGAGTTGAAAAAGAGATTGATTTCAGCCCCAATATTGATCATACCAGATATCAAGAAGCCGTTTGATGTATATTTTACTACTCGCTATGGTTTATACGAGTATACGGTTATTTCTTTTGGATTAACCAATGCCCCTACTTATTTCATGAATCTCATGAATAAGATCTTTATGAATTTCCTGGATAAGTTCGTAGTTGTGTTTATCGACGATATCCTTATCTACTCCAAGTCAGAAGAAGAGCATGAGCAACATCTGAGAATCATCCTTCAAACCCTGAGAGAACATCGGTTATATGCCAAGTTCAGCAAGTGTGAGTTTTTGCTGAAAGAAGTAGGATTCCTAGGACATATTGTGCCTGCCTGAGGAGTCTCTGTTGATCCCGCCAAGATCAAAGATGTCGAAGAATGGAAAGCCCCAACCACTCAAACCCAAGTCCGTGCATTTCTCGGATTAGCAGGATATTACCGCAAGTTCGTAGAAGGATTCTCGAGCATCGCCAGACCCATGACCCAATTGTTGAAGAAGGACAAGAAGTTTGAATGGACTGACAAATGTGAAGCCAGTTTCCAAGAGTTGAAAAAGAGATTGATTTCAGCCCCAATATTGATCATACCAGATATCAAGAAGCCGTTTGATGTATATTGTGATGCATCCAAGATTGGTCTCGGATGTGTATTGATGCAAGAAGGCAAACTCATCGCCTATTTGTCTCGAAAACTGAAGAAACATGAACAGAACTACCCAACCCATGATCTTGAATTAGCAGTTGTAGTTTTGGCATTGAAGACATGGCATCACTATCTGATGGGTAATCGTTGTGAGATTTACTCAGATCACAAGAGCTTGAAGTATATGTTCACTCAGAAGGAGCTGAATATGACGCAAATGAGATGGATAGAGTTAATCAAGGATTATGACCTTGACATTCACTATCACCCAGGCAAGGCCAATGTGGTAGTGGATGCTCTCAGCAGATTACCGTGTAGACTCAACACCATGATCAAGGAGAAGCAACCAAGTTTGTATGAGGAGTTGGAGCAGTTTAGGACTGAGTTTGTTAGCAAAGGATTTTTAGCTAGCATTGAACTTCAACCCACATTAATCAGCCAAATCAAGGAAGCCCAGAAGGGAAATGAAAGTATCGACGGAATAAAATGTCGTATTGGTACAGGAAAGGTACCTGGATTCACTGAAGACGAAGAAGGAGTTATGTGGTACAAAGGCCGTATCTGTGTGCTAGCAGATTCAGAGCTAAAGCAAGTTATCATGCAGGAAGCTCATGATACTCTTTATTCTATCCACCCCGGAGGAACGAAGATGTATCAAGATTTGAAAGAGCAATTTTGGTGGCACAAGATGAAGAGAGAAATTGGAAGCTACATCGCCAAATGTGACATCTGTCAAAGAGTCAAAGTAGAGCATCAGAGACCCGCAGGACTGTTGCAACCTTTGTAGATTCCGGAATTGAAATGGGATTCCGTCGGAATGGACTTTATCACCGGTTTACCTACTTCTAGTAGGAGAAATGACTCAACCTGGGTCATTGTTCATAGACTGTCCAAGGTAGCTCACTTTATACCTATCAAGACAACCTACCAGAGTTCGAAGCTAGCAGAGCTATATATTGCTAGAATTGCTAGTCTGCATGGAACCCCCAAGACTATAGTATCAGATCGAGGAACCCGGTTTACCTCGAGATTTTGGCAGAAAGTCCAGGAAGGATTAGGAACCAAGTTGAACTTCAGCACCGCTTATCACCCGCAAACTGATGGACAGACTGAGAGAGTCAACCAAATCCTAGAGGATATGTTAAGAGCATGTGTTTTGGAGTACGGATCAAAATGGGAAGACTGCATGCCTTTCGCAGAATTCTCATATAACAACAGTTATCAAGCTAGTTTTCAAATGGCACCATTTGAATTCCTATACGGAAGGAAGTGTCGTACCCCGTTGAGTTGGTCGCAAGTAGGAGAGAGTCAGATCTTTGGACCCGACATTCTCCGAGAAGCTGAAGAGAAAGTTCACAAAGTCTGTGAGCACCTCAAGACCGCCCAGTCCAGACAGAAGAGTTATGTTGACAAGAGAAGGAGAGACCTGACTTTCAATGTCGGAGATTTTGTATATCTCAAGGTTTCACCATTGAAGGGAACCCAACGCTTTAGTCTGAAAGTAAAGTTAGCCCCCAGATATATCAGACCCTTCAAGGTTCTGAACCGTCGAGGAGAAGTATCGTATCAACTGGAACTACCAGAAGAGATGTCAGCCATCTACAATGTGTTCCATATCTCGTTACTTCGCAAGTGCCTAGAAGTGCCAGAGAAGACTTAAGTTTTCAAGAACATCGATCACAGAGCTGTGGAAATCAACAAGGACCTGACATATCGTGAAGTGCCCGTCCGTATCTTGGAGGAAGCGTACAGAACCACCAGGACCAAAGTATCAAGTTTCTCAAGATTCAATGGAGCAATCATACCAAAGAGGAAGCCACTTGGGAGCGAGAAGATTACATTAGGACAGAGTTCCCAGATCTCTTTAGTTCCTAGTTTTGTTTCATAAATCTCGGGACGAGATTTTGTTTAAGGGGGGAAGGTTTGTAACATCTCAAAACTTCAATCCAAGGTTATTAAGATCCAAATCATCAAAATTAGGGTTAACAAAAACTTTTCCAATTAAAATTATTAAAGCATTCATATGTGTGTGCATTTAAATTAGAAGTTGATTTGAATTGCCATGATTAAGTGATCCATTGCTTGTAAAATGATTCTTAGGTGAAATAAACATCATCTAGATCATTCCCAAACAAATCCCAAAGAAAAACAAATCAAAATGAATAAAAGAAGGAAATGGTCATTTGTGCCATTTTAATCAACATGCCTACTTTGGCTATTCCTAGGACTCAATTCTTAACAGAAACAATTGTGGATCTTTGCACCCCTTACTAGTACATGTAGTAATGTACCAAGGCCCACTTGGTGATCTGCCAAAAACTTTCAAACACTAATTTTAAATGGCAATTGAAAATTGAATCTAGTGTAGGTATCAAGATCACCCTATTTCAAAAACCACTCAAATGAGCTCCATTTTCAAAACCCAAGCAACCACATATGCTTAAGCATGTGTCTAGCAACTCCACCAAAAATCATCCAAAAATTCAAAACTTGAATTCTTGCAGCCATTTTTACAAACACATTGTGGGCAGAATTCAAACAAAACACAAAACACTATTTGGAGCAGTGTTTGGACCAAATTGGTCTCCCATTTTGCAAACACAGCCACCTAGTGCACTCCCCTACCCCTCTCTAGCCCAGCCACCCACTGTGCCACGACCAAATGGTCATGGCCATTAAGGCCGAGCACCAATTGGGCACCCCACCGGCGACAGCACGCCACAGCCGCCGCCAGCGTCGTCCACCATGTCCAGGAGGTAGCCTGTGGTCCACCTCCACCGCCCAACCAGCCCCAGCCCGAGGATAGCGACCAGAGCAGCCAGGAACCGCCATGCCCAGAGACTGTCGGCCTTGCCGACGCTGCCCGCAGAGTGCGCACGGTCCCCGCTCAGCCAGACCCCGCCTCGCTCTAGCCCCCCGCCTACACGATCCCCACCGGCCTAGCAAGCTAACGGTCACGCCCATTCCCCCAACTGTGCCCCATAGTCGTCGGCCGCCGTGAAACTCGCCGTCGGCAAAGACTTAGTGCGTGCCGCGCCATTCACTTCCCCCGACCGCAAACCACTGCACACTCATCGCAGTGACACTCGCCAGGGCACCGCCCACTGTCCGCCTACACCGCCCACGCATCTAGCTCGTTGTGCCATTGTCACCGGCGAGCACCATCCATGCTCCTCTGCCGCTTAGCTGCGCCTATGAAAGGAGGCCTCCCTAGCACCGTTCCTCACACCACTCCACTCCCCTCTCCTCACTGATCCTTTCCCACCTCTAGCCGGAGCAAGACGAGCCACCACTCGCCGGAATTTCGCCGGAGTCTGCCGTGGAGGAAGGAGAAGGGCGTCGTTGATCAAGGCCACCCCTCGGGACGCCGCCGGTACCAGGAGGATCGATGTCATCTACTAGTTCGTTTACCCGCCTTGCCGCAGTAGCTGGAGCCCTGGTATGCCCCCTGTGCACCCCCACCGAGCCGCTAGGGTTATCCCTCGCCGGCGACATGTCCGCCGTCGATGACGAGCCCTAGCCATCGATCTAGGTTTTAATCTAACGGCCCACATCGCCTCGTACCGCTTCGCATGTAAAGATCCAATGACAGGTGGACACCCCTATCAGTTGTTCTCTGCGCCGCGGAACGCCACTGGGGCGGCTCGTTTTCCTTCCCGCACTAGCCCAACAATTCAAACTTAGATTTTTCTAATTTAGTTTGAACCTAGTTCTGTCCCTTAGTTTAAAAATCAAGTTAGAGAGATTTACAAATCCAAATTGAGTGATTCCAATTTTTTTAGAAAGCTAGTGAAAATATCTATCCAAGCCCGTTGGAATTAATTCATTTAGAGTTAGCGATCTCTGCTAGTAAAAATAACAAAACAGAAGCATTTGCAACTGGCAACATTTTTATAAAATCAACCATGATAGCTTTTGAGTTGATTCCAACTCTCAAAAATCACATTTAACCATACCTATCTGAATACGTAATAATATTAAGGTTTACATGCAGTGACTTTGGACTAGTACCAAAATAATGCTATATAGGCATTTCTAGTCACTTTAAATCACTAATTATTAAACTTAAACTTATTAAAATATGATCCAACCTTTAAATCACAGTACCACATGTGACAATATGTGGTGAGGACATGTGTCCACATGATCCCATATTTTAAGTGGTGAATATTGAATCTTAGTTATTTTTCGATGAGTAGAAATTACTTTTCTTAAATAAAAAGGATGAAACTAGTTAATAAAACCTTGTGATGATAATAGATCATCAAATGTGTGCCTTAGGGTGCTAAGTAGAATAGTTAAGTATTGTTTGGTGATTGTGTACTCTGTGTGTATTTATAGACGATAGTACCGACCAAGCTTTAGAGGAGGAGGAGTTCTACCTAGAGGATGAGGAAGAAAACTTCAACCACTGCACTACCCAAGGCAAGCCTAGCACTTCAAGTAAACTGAGCAAGCTAACACTTGCAAGTATTATACTAGCAAGCCATCATTAACAAGGCAAGCTAGACCTTGCAAGCTAGATAACTTAAGAAAGATGCACTAGGCATGCTTTGGCTATACAACTTTGACTAGTACCTACTCCAAGTTTAATTCCAAGCTTTTACGTCTTTACTTTACCAAAGTCCTTTACTTGTTTTGAAGGTAGCATAAAGTGTATAAAACTTGACCTATTTTAGATAACATTAGATGTCATTCTATGGCATGAGATTGATCCCATCTTCCCACCTTAGTGAACACACTTAACTTAGTAGTTTAGAGTAGATAAAAACTTGAGTCACTTTAGATGGGAACACTTGGTGAAAATGAATTGTGAAAACCTTAGAATGATGAGTCATTCTATTGAGATGTTTTGACATGTGTTGAGAAACACAAATGGTTTATAGGGATGAAAATGTTGAGGCATGATCCTTAACCCTTTTATAAAACTGATGGTTGGATTCCGATGCGATACGATTCCAAATTTACCGTACAACAACAATACCTGAATTGGGTAAGGCTTAGCTGGAAGTTTATATGCATTAGTATTAGTTCCCTCGCGGGAGAGGTTTGAGCTGAGGCTACCTCTCAATGTTGTCCACCTAGGCAGTGCCCAACATGACAGATGGTCATGGTTGGGAGGCCATGCTCATAGGAGAGGTGCTTATACTAGGGTGTGTAAAGGAAAGGTTCTGTTTGATTATCTGCATACTAAGTATGATGATTCAGGGTTATCCCTGACAGATGTATCAAATCGTGTGGTGAAAGTGTACCACCTCTGCAGAGTGTCAAACTATTCGAATAGCCACGTTTGTGGTTATGGACAGTTGGAGTGGCCATACTGTTTCGTTGTCAGATGTTTTCAAAATGACTTATGAAATGAATGATGAACTTGACTTGACCACAACAAGGTTATGACAAAGACACTATCTTCCCAACTTAAGTGATTCTAGTACTTTATTTTATCTTTCTTTGCTTCTGAACTCAGCTTAGGTTTCAAACTTAACTTCATATTAAAACTTAGAGTTAGCTTTTTTCTATAGTACTATCCTACTTGTTAGTGGTTGTTTGCGAGTACTTAAAGAGTACTCATGGATTTTGTCCCTGGCTATTCCTATGGCCAGACTATGAAGGAGACTACCAAGATGATGGTCATCAGGACGGCTATGATAACTAGGACTATCTGCCTTCGTCAGCATTGCCTGTGCCCCGAAAGATGGATGATGACCCCAAGTATAGGGGGTGTATCGCAGTATTTTTGATAAGTAAGAGTGTCGAACCCAACAAGGAGAAGAAGGTGCTGGCTAGTGGTATGGATCAGGAATTCTCTGCAATTACTTAGCAAATGGATTTTTAGGGGTTTTTGATAAAGCAAGTAAACAAAGTACGAGTAAATAAAAGACAGTAGGAATGAATGCAGCAAGTGGCCCAATCCTTTATGCAACAAAGGACAAGCCGGTTGTATTACTTAAGATGACCAAACGTTCTCGAGGACACATGGGAAGACTGTCAAGTGCTTTCGCTTCATATAGTTGATTAATCTTCTCTAGCTTGCTAAGTGTTGTGTGGGTGAACCTGTGCTAATGTACTGACCTTCCTAGGACTAATACATAATTGTGATTATACCCCTTGCAAACATCCGTAAGTACAAGAAAGTACTTAAGGTAGAAACCTAACCACAGCTTTAAACTCTAAGACCCTTACGTCCCTTGTGCAATGGTTTCCTAACGGGGGGTTCAAGTTTCTGTCACTCCGACAACCCCTACGATTAATAGCCAAATACACAATGCATTCCCCTAGGCCCATATAGGTGAAGTGTCATGTAGTCAACGTTCACATGACACCACTAGACGAAGTACACCACAACTTAAGTAACAAACTATTGAATCTTTCTCAACACAACTCCACTACTAACAAGATGACTTCTCCCATGTCCTCAAGAACAAAACGGACTAATCACAAGACATCATATGGATCATGATCAGAGATGGTATAATGATGTATAACAATCTGAACATAAACAATAATTCAAAGGTTCACTCAATAGCATCAACTACAAAGAGTAATCAACACCGGGAAAGTTTCCCCTATGAACTGTGCAAGATTCAACACAATTGTTACAGCAATATGGAGATGGTGATGAGGGTGCTGATGGTGATGATGGTGGTGATGATGATGATGATCCCGATGAAGTCCAGCTTGATGGTGGTGTTGATGGCGATGATCTCCCCTCTCCGGGAAGGAATTCCCCGGCAGAAATCTGTCTACCGGAGAGATCTTTCTCTCTCGGTGTTTTCCACCCTTCAGAGGCGGTGGAATCTTTCTATGGTCGCTCCCCGAGTCTTAGGGTTTTGGGAGGATGATATACGCCAGAGGGGAGAGGCTGGAGTGGGCCAGGGTGGCCACACCACCTGCTGGTGCGGCCTAGGGCTGCCCGCGCCAGGGGGTGGTGTGGGCCCCTTGTGGCCCATCTCCACTCCGTCTTCTAGCATCCTTAGTCTTCTGGAAAAATAGGATTTTCCGTATATTTTCCCGTATTTTCTGATCTTCGCGAATTTTGCCTCCAAACAGCACCTTTTCCATCAGAATCCTGACTGCAGCGGTCCATGCTCCAAAAGTCATCAACCATGCAAAAACAGATGAAATAACATAAGTATCACCTCTCAATATGAAATATATCAATGAATAATAGTGAATTAAGACATAGAATAGTGATGCAAAATGGACGTATAAACTCCCCCCAAGCTTAGACTTCGCTTGGACAAGCAAAACTGAGCTCAATAAACATGGCCTCAGGTTTATGGAGTGAAGAGTCGATAAAAGAATACAGACAAGAAGCATCACAATCATCAAATACACAGATCATAATAGAAGATAACTCACTATTATATAACTCAACTTGCAATGAGTAAAGGAAACACAATAAAGATACATAAAGTGAATCATCATTGGTAATGGCAAACTTAGCTCTTGGTCAAAGAATAGTTGATAATTTGCTGGAGTTCACAAATAGCTGGTTTTCAATGATAGCTTTCAAAGTAGTAAACATCAAGATAAGAGCAATGTGCAAAACAAGGAACATAAGCAACATGACTGAATAAATCATCATATGAATGAATGAAACACAACAACTCAAAATACTTGTTGAGATGGAAGGGAAGTAGGTTTACTGACTCAACTACAAAGTAAAAGAAAGGCCCTTCATAGAGGGAAGCAGGGATTGGAAGTCTCATAAAGAGCTCCCAAAAATTATGATACTTACTAGCTTTCAGCTCTCATTGCCCCTATCATAGGCATCTTTTGGTGATTAAGGTTAAAGTGACACAACTAAGAGGATATGCTTGACAAGTTATAAACTGAAGTCACATGCCCCTTACTTATGAGTACCGAACCTCATGCTACTCAACTTCAGTCACGAGCAAGCTCTTGTCATTGTAAATACATGCGTATCATTGAGAACCGCCAACGGGGTACCCCTTGCACATGACACAGGAGCTATCCCATAATCAAAATGACAAGGCAAGCAGACAGTGAGCATCTCAGCAATCTTTTTATTTGCTATTTGCATAGGTTTTTATTGAGGATGCTTCATAGAATGCTCACTATAGTTATGCTGCAAGTTTCCACCATGATTAGGCATGGCTTAGGCTAGCGGCCTAGGCGTTTCTCTAACACACATATAAACTCCATGATCTTACAAGTTCCACTTTTATTTCACACGGTCGGGATCCATACGCAAAAGAACATGATATCAACTAGGTACAAGTACCAATGAAGTGTTGAAAGCGGTCCCCATGATACATGGTTCTGCTAACTTCAACTCATAAAGCGCAAGCATATACGCAACAAAGAAGGACCCAATGGTTCAAGTTTATTAAATGCAAGAAGGTAAGGTATGCCATCAAGTTCATGAGAGCTTTAATCACTAGTTTTCACATAACAAGTTTAATTTGGGAGGTAGATAAAACAAGAATTTACTTGGAATAGCAATAATGCTACTAGATAGGTATGGTGGACACAAATGGCAAAGGTTTTGGTTTAAAGGAGGTGGATGCACGAGAAGAATTCCCTCTCAGTACAGGTTTTTGGCTAGCAAGGCTGGGTAGGAAGTACAAGACTTGAAGGAAACAAACAAACATACAAGTGATAAAAACAAACATGTAGTCTTCCTTGGAAGCACAAAAGATCTTAACTAGAGAATACTAAACTTATGAGCAAATCAAGAAAGAAAGATGATGAAATTATTTTTCTTTAAAGGTACTTTTATCTTTTCATTCAACTCTCAAAAATAGTGTGCTACTGACCGAGCCAGGTTTGCCAAAACCAACTAAATTAACTCAATGATCCCAAAGTGATACCAATACTAACAACAAGATCAATCATATAACCACGAATTGAAAACTAATATAAGCTATGCAAAAGAGTGAATGATAGAACTTCTCATTAATAATCCATAACGACAACTCACACCAAGGGATACATATCTAACAAGAGAGGGGACACTTTGATACGTCCAAAACGTATCTACTTGCCCGAACACTTTTGCTATTGTTTCTCCTCTATACTTGTGTGATTTGGATGCAACTAATGCGAACTGGCGTTGTTTTTAGCAGAATTGCCTTGGTGTCTACTTTTTGAGCAGAAAATCAACTATCAGGAAAAATCCCAGAAAATATGCCAAAAATCCTATTTCACCCGAAGACTCTAGGAGCCAGAATACGAGACGGAGAAGAGACCTGGGGTGGCCACACCACCTGGTGGCGCGGGCTAGGCCAGGCCGCGCCAGGGGGTGGTGTGGGCCCCCAGGCACCCCCTCGGCCTTTCTCTTCGCCTATAAGGATCCTTCTGACCTAAAAAATTTGGGGGGTTCGACGTTTTTCCAGAAGGAGTTCCGCTCCACCGCCACCACCAGATTCCACGAAACAGCACCAGAAACTCCGTTTGGCACCCTGCCGGGACGGGGAATTGGAGGAGATCATCGCCATCATCATCACCATCGCTTCTCCATCGACCATCCATGTTTCCCCCATCTATGAGTGAGTAATCCCCCGCTGTAGGCTATGGGGATGGTAGGGATTGGATGAGATCGTTCATGTAATGGCATCAGATTGTTAGGGCATGGTGCCTACTATCTTTTATTAGTGCTTTATGACTTTGTTGCGACTTGTTGTGCTTAATGCTTGTCACTAGGGCCCGAGTGCCATGATTTCAGATCTGAACTTATTATTGATTCATTATGATAGTATTTTTTCTGGTCTTATCTACAAGTTGTATACACACGTTGTTGTCCGGAACCTATGACCCCAAAGTGACAGAAATCGGGATAACCGGAAGGGAATGACTTTGATGTGAGGATCACATGTGTTCACGGAGTGTTAATGCTTTGCTCCGGTGCTCTATTAAAAGGAGCACCGGAATTGCCAGTAGTTCCCTAGAGGCCCCGCTACAAATGGGCTGGCAGGACAAAAGATGTTGTGCAAGTTCTCATTGCGAGCACGTATGACTATATATGGAACACATGCCTAGGATTGTCTAGTACTTGGGTGCTTTATCTTATTTATCTGCAATTGCCCTATGTTCTGTTTGCTATGTGAATTGTCTTGTCCATGCAACGCCCGTCCATCCATCCCTATGCCTACCGCACTCGAATCCCATTGTTTACTGCTTTCTTTACTACTATCTTTGCTTTGCCACTGCTATTACTTTGCTATTCCTACTACAAAACTGTTGCTACTGATAAACTGTTGTGAGCAAGATTGTTTCCAGGTGTAGCTGAATTGACAACTCAGTTGTTAAGGCTGATAAATATTCTTTGGCTCCCCTTGTGTCGAATCAATAAATTGGGTTTCACTTCCCTCGAAAATACTGCAATACACCCCATATACTTGTGGGTCATCACACTTCCATAATGCAAACCATACTACATAATAACTCCTCTATTCATGATATGACACTACTAAAAAGGTAAAAAGACAGAAGATAGTGATGTGATACCGCGGCACTCCCCCAAGCTTGGAATAAACCAAGGGGATGCCAAACCGGATGATGAATTACTCCTTCGGTGGTGGTGGTGGTATCCTCTCATCTTCGTCCGTCTTCCAGGGTAAGGGCTTCCCATCAACAAAGGACATCGTGGTTTCCAACATCCTGAAACTTGCAGCAGCACTTATGCGTTTAAATCTAGCCTCATACTCACAGTTTTGATTTTGAACGTCATAGAACTGTGCTTGTAGTTCGTTGGTTGTTTGGCGGAGTGAGAGGACTTCATCTTTGAGTTCAGCAGTCTCCTTTTGGTGCTCGGTGATGAGTTCGGAACAAATCTTATGGATGATATCCACTTCGCGCTCCACCATCTTCTTGTACCTAAAGACTTCTTGCTCCGGTGCTTCCATCCTGTCCTCCAGACTTCCTTCACATTTAGGGCCTTGAACCTCTTTAATCCGGACCTCCCCACCTTCAAGCAACAACTCCTTGGGATGAATCTCAACTCTCTCATGTATGGGTTGATGATCTCTTCTAAGGAATCTCCCTCGGCTGATCCAGTGGAAGACATTGTGGTTACAAATCTGGGATTCTACCTGACGAAAACACGATATACGAACCTCGGAAGATCCGGGGGTTATATATTATGAAGTTTCATAACAAGAGGAAGGTACTGGGTGAAAACGGGTCGGAGGCGGAGTCTGAGGTGGAATCACCACCTGGTGGCGCGGCCAGGGGTGGGCCCACGCCACAGGGTGGTGTGGGCCACCCTGGCTCCGTTTTCGTCCCGTTTTCGCTTCGTAACTTCCCTTATTGACTAAAAACTGCAAAAATATAGTTGGATTGTATTTTCGCGGAACTTTTCTTACCAGAACTATTACCTATTTGAAAACAGACTCTGCAGGTCTCTGAATTTGGTCCTTGATGAATTTCTCCAGAGTTATAACTTGAAAGGCATCAACATCTTCATTGTAAGAATCTCCAGCAATATAGTGCTTGAGTCGCTGCCCATTCACTACTTGTGTAGTATTATCTTTTAAAGAAGAAATTTTTATTGCTCCTGAACGGTATACTTCTTCAATAATGAAAGGTCCTTCCCATTTTGACAGTAGCTTTCCTGCAAAAAATCTAAGACGAGACCTATACAATAGAACTTTCTCACCAACATGAAATTCTCTCTTAAGTATTCGCTTGTCATGCCATCTTTTAACTTTTTCCATAAAGAGCCTAGCATTTTCATAGGCTTCACTCCTCCATTCATCTAAAGAACTTAAGTCAAATAATATTTTCTCACCAGCGAGCTTACAATCTCTATTTAGTTCTTTAACTACCCAGTAAGCTTTGTGCTCTAATTCTAAGGGTAGGTGACAAGCTTTCCCATAAACCATTTTATAAGGAGACATCCCCATAGGATTTTTATAAGTAGTTCTATAATCCCATAAAGCATCATTCAACTTTTTAGCCCAGTTTTTTCTAGATCTATTAACAGTCTTTTGCAAGATGGATTTAATTTCTCTATTTGATAACTCTACTTGCCCACTAGTTTGGGGGTGCTAGGCTGAAGCAATTCTATGATTAACATCATATTTAGCAAGGGTCTTTCTAAAACCACCATGAATGAAATGAGAACCCCCATCAGTCATGAGATACCTAGGCACTCCGAACCTAGGAAAGATAACATCCTTAAGCATTTTATGAGAGGTCTCCCCGTCAGCACTCTTTGTAGGAATGGCTTATACCCACTTAGTAACATAATCAATGGCAACGAGAATATGAGTGTAGCCTTTCGAAGGAGGGAAAGGACCCATAAAGTCAAATCCCCAACAATCAAAAGGTTCAATAACTAGAGAGTAGTTCATAGGAATTTCATTGCATCTAGAAATATTACCAACACGCTGACATTCATCACAAGATAAAACAAATTTTCTTGCATCTTTAAAAAGGGTAGGCCAATAGAAACCAGATTGTAGCACCTTTTGTGCAGTTCTATCTCCTGCATGATGTCCTACATAAGCACTACCATGACATTTACGCAATATCTCCTTTTGTTCATATTCTAGAACACATCTTCGCATAATACCATCCACTCCTTCTTTGTATAAGTGTGGGTCATCCCAAAAATAATGCCTCAAATCATAGAAGAACTTCCTTCTTTGCTGAGTTGTAAAAGTTGGAGGCAAATATTTGGAGACAATAAAGTTAGCATAATCAGCGTACCAAGGGCTCCCTCGCGAGCTTACCCCTACTGCAGCTAACTGTTCATTTGGGAAACTATCATTAACAGGCATAGGGTCAAAAGAGATGTTTTCCAATCGAGATAAATTATCAGCTACAGGGTTTTCAGCACCCTTCCTATCTACTATATGTAAATGAAACTCTTGTAAAAGCAGCACCCATCTAATAAGCCTAGGCTTAGCGTCCTTCTTTGTCATAAGGTATTTAATAGCAGCATGATCAGTATGAATGGTGACTTTTGAGTCTACAATATAGGGCCTAAATTTATCACAAGCAAAAACAACAGCTAGAAATTCCTTTTCAGTAGTAGCATAATTCCTTTGAGCGGCGTCTAGAGTCTTACTAGCATAATGGATAACGTTTAACTTTTTATCAATACGTTGCCCAAGGACAGCACCTATAACAAAATCACTAGCATCACACATTATTTCAAAGGGTAAACTCCAATCAGGTGGTTGAACAATAGGGGCTGTAGTTAAAGCCTTCTTAAGAGTTTCAAAAGCTTCCTTACAATCATTATCAAAAACGAAGGGTACATCTTTTTGAAGAAGATTAGTAAGGGGTTTTGATATCCTAGAAAAGTCTTTAATAAACCTTCTATAGAAACCAGCATGACCAAGGATACTACGAATACCTTTGATGTCTCTTAGGCATGGCATCTTCTCAATTGCCTCAACCTTAGCTCTATCAACTTCTATGCCTCTTTCAGAAACTTTATGCCCAAGGACAATCCCTTCATTAACCATGAAGTGGCATTTCTCCCAATTAAGAACAAGATTAGTTTCTTCACATCTCTGCAAAACTTTATCAAGGTTGTGCAGACAATTATCAAAAGAAGTTCCATAGACAGAAAAGTCATCCATGAACGCTTCTACAATTTCCTCACAAAAACCATGAAAGATAGCAGACATGCACCTTCGAAAAGTAGCAGGAGCATTACATAAACCAAAAGGCATACATCTATAAGCATAAGTTCCATAAGGGCAAGTAAAAGTAGTTTTTTCTTGATCTTGTTGTTTAACGGCAATTTGAGAGAAACCAGAATAACCATCAAGAAAACAAAAATGGGTCTTTTTAGACAACCTTTCCAACATTTGATCAATAAAAGGAAGCGGGTAATGATCTTTCTTAGTAACTTTATTGACTTTTCTAAAATTGATGCACATCCTATAGCCTACTACTATTCTTTAAGGAATAAGCTCATCATTATCATTAGGAACAACGGTAATACCTCCTTTTTTAGGAACACAATGAACAGGACTAACTCATTCACTGTCAGCAATAGGGTAAATAATACTAGCATCAAGGAGTTTCAATACCTCATTCCTTACCACTTCCTTCATCCTAGGATTTAAACATCATTGGTGCTCCACCACTGGCTTCGCAGCTGGTTCTATGTTGATAGAATGCTGACATATAGTAGGTGAAATCCCTTTTAAATCATCTAGAGTATAGCCCATAGCTCCTCGGTGTTTCTTCAAAACCTCCAACAACCTTTCTTCTTCCTTTCCTGAAAGTTTAGAGCTAATAATAACAGGATATATCTTTTTATCACCAATATAAGCATATTTAAGATCATGAGGGAGAGGTTTTAGATCGAAAATCGGATCCTTTTTACGTGGCAACGTGGTACCCAAGTCTTCTACAGGCAAGTCATGCTTTAGCATCTGGGGTTGACGATGAAGGATCTCGTCAATCTCATTCCTTTCTTCCATGAAGATCTCACTTTCGTGATCTTCCATAAATTGCTGCAAAGCATTGTTAGGAGCAAGAGAGATAGAAGCAAGTTGTTTAACTCTAAAATCCTCATTATGGGTTTCCTCTTCGCAAGGTTCTTTAGCAAATTTCGAAAAATTAAACTCATAAGATTCCCCATCAAACTTAGTCAAGATTTTCTCCCTCTTGCAATCAATAATAGCTCCACAAGTACTCAAGAAAGGTCTACCAAAAATGATAGGATAAGTTTTACTAGCAGCTGAACCAAGTACTAGAAAATCAGCAAGATACTTGATCTTACCACAAAGAACTTCCACGTCTCGTACGATACCAATTGGAGAGATGGTCTTTCTATTAGCAAGGTGAATAACCACATCAATCTCTTCCAATTCACAGGGACTGATTTCATGCATAATTTCTCTGTAAAGCTCATAAGGAATAGCACTAGAACTAGCACCAATATCACATAAACCATAATAGCAATGATCACTAATTCTAACAGAAATCACAGGAACACTAGCTGTTTTAGTTCTATTAGGATGTGAAACAATATTAGAAGCATCCTCACAAAAGACTATGTGTCCCTCTTATATGTTTTTAGTGACAAGGTCTTTCACAATTGCTACCACAGGTTCAACGTTTATTTGTTCATCAAGTTTTACAGTTCTCTTTTCACTTTTAGTGATTACATTAGTTATCATAGGATGATCTTTTACCTTATCTGGGAAGGGAATCTTCTCGATATAAGGTCCAGGTAAGATATGATCAATAATGTAACACTAAGTGCTCCCAACAGGAACACAGTCAACAATATCTTTACAAGGTGCATGGTACTTATTCCATCCCCTTTTTGGAATTTCAATATAAGAAGCAAAAGCTCTAAAGCAATTCATAATAACTTGCAAATCAAGACCATAAGCATTACTAATATTTTTAAAGTCATCAGTTCCCATAAAAGATTCAATGCATTCATAATCATAATTTATACCTGACTTTCTACCTTTGTCATTCTCCCAACCTTCAGCATTGTCTTGAATACGGTCCAAAAGATCCCATTTAGCTTCTTCTTCCATACGAGTGAATGATCCAGCACAAGAAGCGTCCAATAAATCCTTGTCATGTAGAGGGAGCCTTGCATAAAAGTTATTGATAATAATATTGTTGGGGAGCTCATGAATGGGACATTTGAGCATTAGTAACTTCAATCTCCCCCAAGCTTGAGCTGTACTCCCTCCATCAAGAGGCCAAAATTTGTATATTTGATTCCGATCTTTATGAATCTCACTAGGAGGATAAAACTTTGAATAAAAGAGAGGTACTATTTCCTCCCATTCCAGAGCTTGACCATTCTTCAGCAGCTTATACCAGTCCTCAGCTCTTCCTTTCAGTGATAATGAGAATAACTTCTTCTTAACTTGATCTGTAGTAATACCTGCACACTTGAACAACTCGCATAATTCGTGTATAAAGAGCAAATGATCACCGGGATGGACAGATCCATCTCCAACATAGTAGTTATCCATAACACGATCAATAATTCTTGTAGGTATTTTGAAAACATCATTCTCAGCAGGTGGTGGTTTATATACTACCTTAGCAGTGGTAGTAGCATTACCAAATAAGAAACTCAGCGAATTATCCATAACGAAAATAAAGCAACTAGCAGAAGTAAACAATACTCATAGTAGAAGTTTCCTTTACCAGTTCCACTCTCCAATAGTGCTTCACTCCCCAGCAACGGAGCCAGAAAATAGTTTTGATGACCCACAAGTATAGGGGGTGTATCGCAGTATTTTCGATAAGTAAGAGTGTTGAACCCAATGAGGAGCAGAAGGTGATGGCTAGTGTTATGGATCAGGAATTCTCTGCAAATACTTAGCAAGCGGATTTTTAGGGGTTTTTGATAAAGCAAGTAAACAAAGTACGAGTAAATAAAAGACAGTAAGAATGAATGCAGCAAGTGACCCAATCCTTTATGCAGCAAAGGACAAGCCAGTTGTATTTCTATAGATGACCAAACGTTCTCGAGGACACATGGGAAGACTGTCAAGTGCTTTCGCTTCATATAGTCGATTAATCTTCTCTAGCTTGCTAAGTGTTGTGTGGGTGAACCTGTGCTAATGTACCGACCTTCCTAGGACTAATACATACTTGTGATTATACCCCTTGCAAACATCCGTAAGTACAAGAAAGTAATTAAGGTAGAAACCTAACCACAGCTTTAAACTCTAAGACCCTTACGTCCCTTGTGCAATGGTTTCCTAACGGGGGTTCAAGTTTCTGTCACTCCGACAACCCCTACGATTTTTAGCCAAATACACAATGCATTCCCCTAGGCCCATATAGGTGAAGTGTCATGTAGTCGATGTTCACATGACACCACTAGAAGAAGTACACCATAACTTAAATAACAAACTATTGACTCTTTCTCAACACAACTCCACTACTAACAACATGACTTCTCCCATGTCCTCAGGAACAAAACGAACTACTCACAAGACATCATATGGATCATGATCAGAGATGGAATAATGATGTATAACAATCTGAACATAAACAATAATTCGACGGTTCACTCAATAGCATCAACAACAAAGAGTAATCAACACCGGGAAAGTTTCCCCTATGAACTGTGCAAGATTCAACCCAATTGTTACAGCAATATGGAGATGGTGATGAGGGTGCTGATGGTGATGATGGTGGTGATGATGATGATGATGATCCCGATGAAGTCCAGCTTGATGGTGGTGTTGATGGCGACGATCTCCCCTCTCCGGGAAGGAATTCCCCCGGCAGAAATCTGTCTGCCGGAGAGATCTTTCTCTCTCGATGTTTTCCGCCCCACAGAGGCGGTGGAATCTTTTTGTGGTCGCTCCTCGAGTCTTAGGGTTTCGGGAGGATGATATACACCAGAGGGGAGAGGCTGGAGTGGGCCAGGGTGGCCACACCACCTGTTGGCGTGGCCTAGGGCTGCCCGCGCCAAGGGGTGGTGTGGGCCCCCTGTGGCCCATCTCCACTCCGTCTTCTGGCATCCTTAGTCTTCTGGAAAAATAGGATTTTCCGTATATTTTCCCGAATTTTCTGATCTTCGCGAATTTTGCCTCCAAACAGCACCTTTTCCATCAGAATCCTGACTGCAGCGGTCCATGCTCCAGAAGTCATCAATCATGCAAAAGCAGATGAAATAACATAAGTATCACCTCTCAATACGAAATATATCAATGAATAATAGTGAATTAAGACATAGAATTGTGATGCAAAATGGACGTATCAATGGACCCCACCGCTTCACTTATTATTTTTTCCGCTGCTTGTTGTATTAAGACTAGATCATGAGATCCTTATTTGTGTAAGACCTTATGTATGGTTTGTAATGGATGATGCAATATGATATCCAATCTGTTATGTCTCACAAAAATGGTAATCCTGGGATTGCGAGGTATGGCATAACAGGCATCTGGGATTAAAAATCTGGGTGTTGACATGAAGTCAACATATACATCAACTGAAGTGAAGAAAAAGTTCTTAAGTAGATAGGAGTAGATTCTCTAGCCATAAAACCTACTTGTGTAGAGCATTGCAATAGCAGCAATGGCAAGCCTGTTAGTTAAGATACTAGTCTTAGTTACTAGATATTTCTGAGTTATTATTTCTGGTTCTTCTTTAAGAAGTTTCTTTCTCTCTCTTTAACCTAGAGTGTTCTCTAGATCTTTTGTAAAGAGTCAAGTTGTAATCTATAGTCATGTCTTGGACCTATTGTGTTTCTGTTGTACCACTCTGAGGGTTGTAATACTAGTGAACGGTGTTTCATTGGTGTTATGTCAACGACTGTAGTGTACTACATCATGAAGTGGTATGCTAGGTCACCGCAGCTGGTATCAGAGCATATGCTTTGACCTTAGGATTAAAACCCTTTTAGGAAGATCTATAGGTTGGATAGTGACTATAGGAACCATCTTATCTAAACCAAGACTTGTGATGGATATCCACTTGAGGATAATATTTTCACACTTAAGTGGGTGTTCTTGTCATCTTTCTTAAGGATTAGCTATATGTATTTCCTAGAGAAATGTCATTTTAGTATAGATCTAAATGGGTATAACCCCTTTAAGATATCTTAAGTAAGTTAAAATATCAAAGAAGATTACGACCAGGATTAGGATATCATGTGAAGTAGTATTAGTGATGGAGTCTATATTTAGAGTCCATGTGAAGTAGCAGAACCTTATCACTAGTAGATACCACCATACCACTTAAGGTAGACCATTAGAGTATGTATAGATACAATTGGAAGTAAATCATGTGGCATTCACTTGAGAATTACATGTGAGGGAGTAGAATTCTGTTAAGAATCATTGATAGTAAGTTAAGAAGAAGAGTTGTCATGGTGAGATAAGCTCTTTAATCATGATGACTAGGTAAATCTTAACAATTTCGTGGTGAGAATAGCTCTGAGGCCATGATAAGTTTGTACTTAGGACAAGTACTTAGTAAATAATCTTGTAGTAGCCGTACATAAAGAATAGTGTAGGTCTATGATAGAAGTCATAGATATTATAATACTACGATAATTGTTGGATTAAGATAGTAACTACAATTTTGTTAGTAGCTTTGAGAGATCATGTGAGGATAGTTATGATAGAATAGAAAATTAGTAGTCTTTAGTAGTCCCGAAATAAAGGTAAGAGGTTAGTTAGAACCAAAGTGAGACCACTTTACTCAAAATTATCCTGTTGCACCTTAGCAATTTGGGTAGATATTGGGACAAAGAGTAGTTTAACCTTTAAGTGCTAAGTATCACGGTGTAAACCTATAACAGGAGGTGTCATATACTACACAGCTAAGCCTGAATTCTAGAGGTACTATACTCAACTAATATATTCCGGGCTTAGAATGATGTGTGTTATATGTACCACATTAGGATTTTTGGTTTTTATTGCATCTTGTTGATTGACTAGATCTATGCATGAAGTTTGACTAGATGTGCATATGCATGTCGCATCATCAAGTTATTACTTGATGTTATAAACCTAGATAGAAAGGGAATTCGTGTAAGGGAGTGACGAGTTCCGAAGATCAAGATTAAGACTTGTAAGAAGAAGGAAGCTAAATATAAGGTGTATTAACACTATTTTGAAGGATGGATCAATTCCAACTCGCTATGAGCTGGCAATAAGAAGCGTTATTAGTGCAGAAAAAGGGGGAGAGCAATATGAAGGATGAATTTAAGTTCACTTAAGATAGGTGATGTTGCTAAGAAGCTAATAAAGTAGTTGTACCAGGTTCATGGAAGTATCATGAATCAATGCAAAGAAGAAGTTTGGAAACCGTAGCTGGTATTCAAGCTCTGACAAACTCAGAGAGGATGCCAGTAAGAAGTCAAAAACCATAGGATAATCCATACACCTAGGAGGATCCGCAGCTAGTATCCGTAGTTGGTATTCGCAGCTAGTATTAGCTGGTACCTGTAGCTGGTATCCTAACAGTATAGTGGAGTAAGTTATATTCATGTAATCTAAAGAATATAAAACTTGACCTAAGTTAAGTTAGACCTAAGGAGTATAGAAGTTAAGTGAAACGGCTTTCGAGACGCTTCGTCAGATCGGACTTACTGATGACCCACAAGTATAGGGGGTGTATTGCAGTATTTTCGAGGGAAGTGAAACCCAATTTATTGATTCGACACAAGGGGAGCCAAAGAATATTTATAAGCCTTAACAACTGAGTTGTCAATTCAGCTGCACCTGGAAACATTCTTGCTCACAGCAGTTTATCGGTAGCAACAGTTTTGTAGTACGAATAGTAAAGTAACAACAGTAGTAAAGTAAAGATAGTAGTAAAAATATCAGTAACAGTAGGATTCGAGCGCGGTAGGCATAGGGATGTATGGACGGGCATTGCATGGACAAGATAATTCACATAGCAATCAGAACATAGGGCAATTGTAGATAAATAAGATAAAGCATCCAAGTACTAGATAATCCTAGGCATGTGTTCCATATATAGTCATACTTGCTCGCAATGAGAACTTGCACAACATCTTTTGTCCTGCCAGCCCTTTTGCAGCGGGGCCTCAAGGGAACTACTAGCAATTAAGGTGCTCCTTTTAATAGAGCACCGGAGCAAAGCATTAACACTCCGTGAACATGATCCTCACATCAAAGCCATTCCCTCCGGTTATCCCGATTTGTGTCACTTCGGGGCCATTGGTTCCGGACAACAATGTGTGTATACAACTTGCAGATGAGACCATAAACAATACTATCATAATGAATCAATAACATGTTCAGATCTGAAATCATGGCACTCGGGCCCTAGTGACAAGCATTAAGCATAACAAGTTGCAACAAAGTCATAAAGCACTAATAGAAGATACTAGGCACCATGCCCTAACAATCTGATGCCATTACATGAACGATCTCATCCAATCCCTACCATACCCATAGCCTACAGCGGGGGATTACTCACTCATAGATGGGGGAAACATGGATGGTCGATGGAGAAGCGATGGTGATGATGATGGCGATGATCTCCTCCAATTCCCCTTCCCGGCAGGGTGCCAGAACGGAGTTTCTGGTGATGTTTCATGGAATCTGGTTGTGGCGGCGGAGCAGAACTCCTTTTGGAAAAACGTCGAACCCCCCGGAGTTTTTAGGTCAGAAGGCAACTTATAGGAGAAGAGGGAGATCGAGGGGGAGTCTGGGGCGGCCAGACCACCCCCTGGCGTGGCCTGGGCTTGCACGCGCAGCCAGGTGGTGTGACCTGGGCCCAACCCCCCTCCGTCTCGTATTCTGGCTCCTTAAGTCTTCTGGTGAAATAGGATTTTCGTCATATTTTCCGGGATTTTTCCTGATAGTTGATTTTCTGCACAAAAAGTAGACACCAGGGCAATTATGCTGAAAACAGCGTCAGTCCGCGTTAGTTGCATCCAAATCACACAAGTTTAGAGGAGAAACAATAGCAAAAGTGTTCGGGAAAGTAGATACATTTTGGATGTATCACTTACTAAAGCAAAAATGTCTAGAAGGTTAAGAGTAAGTCAAGTAATGTTAGAAGATTCATCTCGGAGATCCACAACTATGTGGGTGTACCGTAGATTCTTTCGTGAGACCTTATATATGCAATATATAAGTTAGACAAAGACCAATATCCTGACTATTGAGATAATGGATATTATTCATGAAGTTTAGAGACCATTAGGAAATCCCAAGGGGGAGAGTAAACCAGAAACACTGGAGTGATGTTGTCTAACTTTCTGACTAAAGGTTGGAGAAGTATAAATATATGATGAGAATAAGCCTTATTCTCATAAGGTTATAAGAAATCATCTATATAAGATTACTCTCTAGAGTATGTCTGGATGAATGACCCAAACAGCTGGTAAGTTATCCTTTAGTGTAAAGAGAGTATTCCAAAGTAGATCAGTGTAGAGTAATAGGAAAATCAGATTAGAATTGACAAAATGTGTCCACAACCAATTCTAAAGAGAACTGTCAGGATATAATCCAAGGGATTATTGTAACAGAAACCATAGGATAAATTAGGAATGATAGTTCGAAGTTGCCAAGTAGAAGATGATTCAAGGAAAAAGATTTGGATACGGGATATCACAATTATCCCCAATTTTGATCACGATGGATTTGAGAAATGGTGTGATCAATACAAGTCAATACCTGATTCCAAAAATCAAGAGAGTACAAACTTCAGGGACGAAGTTTATTTTAAAGGGGAGAGTCTGTAACATCCCAGCAATAGAGCTTAGAAATAAGCTGAACACAGGTGTGTGCAGTGCATTCATGCATAGAAAATCCGGATAATTTTCGTGCTTTTAAATAAAACTTATTAAAGTGATTGAAGCTTCTCTTAACTTGGTGGAACTGAAGTAGATCATCAAGCTGACTACGATAAGTTTCAATATGACCTTTGCTAAAACCTTATCTTTGGGTAATATAATTTGATCTAAGGGTAGATCAAATGTAATAAAATTAAGTCACAACACACTACTTAATAAGGAGTATTACATCTTCTAGAGATCATTACATGGTATTCCATACCACAACTCAAGGATGAATACTTAATATTCTAAAGATGATATCAAGGTATTATCTACCACAAACTTAAATACCAAGTTAAGCATATCACTTAAGTAAAGAAACTTTATAACTAAGTCTTGATACACTTGTTTTCCATAGTGATACCTACCATGGGTATCATGGTAGTTCTTAAATATCAATTCTTATCCCAAAGGAAGTATAATGGAAGTCAAGCCAAGACCATCCATTACATATCCTTAGTGTCATGATAATAGATGACATTCCTATTTAACCAAGTCCTAGTGTATGTTGATCATCAATGTGTGTGATCAATTCTTGACCTAGAACTTATTGACTCATAGCCTTTGACCTATTATGTTGACCTTCCAAATACCTTAAGTAGATTAATAAGAAGAAGAAATTAGTTATGCTTGAGTGTACCATCATCAATGGGATGTGATCCTTAGTGGAGATCAAACCATTTGATGTTGGAGGAGTTAACTCACTCATGAGTTAACTAGAAGCAGTACCTAAAACCAAGAGTTGAGCTAGTAATTGAGGAGCTATGAGAAGGCTAGTAGTATTAGTACATTAGATAACAATCTTGTTAGGACAATTGGATATAGACTTAGAATAAGCTTGATTAACAAGATAAGTCTATAGAGAGACTAATACAAGTTTACTACTTAGTTGAGTATAGATTGTGATCAAACAATTAGAAGCCTAAGCTTTGTATGATCAAATGATGGTGGTCATTATTCTCAAGTAACTTGGGAATAGATGATTAGGTGTTGAAGAAGAGTTATGAATATACCAAGTTAGGCAAGTCCTAGGAAGCTGAATCATCTAGCTTGAACATTAGAAGTCAAGTTAGAGTATGATAAAGTATATAACATGAATAGATGGAGTTAGCAGTAGCTACATTGATAGATGCATCAATGTTAGTTAATTAGAAGAGTTATATACTAGGAGTCAGAATGGAGTAATGTTAAAATGACATGACCGTATCATCATATGATGATGGATATGGTGGAGTCATATGATTGTCTTATTCCGGAAGATGTGATCTTTGTGGATAAGATAAGAGAGATTTATAGAGTATATTTAGGAAAGAAATTCCTTATATCAAGGTAAGCTTAGGGAGGTATTAAGGTAAGGATTCTTTAGAAGCTTTAACCAAGATCATGTCTACTGTATTATTCAAGACCCTAGAATCAAATGGATAGTGAAATCATTTCCTATTCCAAAGTAACTATTGAACAATACCTCTTGGACAACTAAAGCTTCCAAGAGGTAATTAGAGAACCAAGTGAGTGTTTGGTAAGCCTTGTCCAGTTGATTGTCTTAAACCGTAGAACCTAGAATGATAGAATTATCATGATCACATTACTAAGTAATTCCAAGATCCACTTTATGTAGAGATACCAGACCCACTCATGGATTAAGAAGTAGTATCTCTAAACCTTGATCCTTGTCCATATCTATAATTGAATATGGTTATTAAAACCTTTCAAAACCTATATCACCCCATCATGAACCCCAAAGATTAATACTTTATTATGTATATAGATAAATCTTTCATAAAGATAAGTAGGAACAAGATTCTATATACATCAATAATCATCTCAAACTAGTACCATAAAGATTATTAAGTAAGGACAGAATTATTTCTATGAAAACTTATTCTAAGAAATCAATTCCTAAAACCCTAAGTTATATTTACCTTATTGAATAAAAGAACCTTGAATATAATAACATATTTTCTATACATCACAAGAAATGTAGAGAAATTGGTTATAATTAACCTTTATCATAATATCCATGTCTTATAAAATTCTGGATATTTGAGTCCTTATGGAAATTCATATTTGAATTGGTTTTATAAAAAATACAACCCTGAAATCAAAATAGAAAATAGAAAAAGAAAACATAAAGAAAAAAAGACCTGGCCAAGCCAGCAGACTAGCTTGGGCCGCAGCCCATCTGGTAAGTGTCACTCGGGAGCAACAGCAGTAGAAATCCGCACGCTTTGCAAAGGCCCAGTACCAGCCCATCTACCTTTATCTCTCTCACTGTCACGTGGGACCCGAGAAGGACTGTGGGTTAGTTCGTAGAAACGCTAGGGGGTTTTCCGGAAAATGGCGTCGTCATCACCGCGACGCACACAGGCAGCTCGCTGGAGGTCTGCGCCGCCGTTGGATGCGCGTCGCCGGCGTCAGCAGGATCTAACCGCCCAGGTTCTCGCCGCTGCCCTAGCCGAGGATAAGAATGACACCGCGACATCCTCATCCTCATTCCCCCTCTCGCCCATGCTCTCTATTCCTCTCTCTGTATCCTAACCCTAGCTCGCCGGAGCTCTAAGGAGCCGCCATCTCCGGCATCCTCTCGCACATCTGAAGCCACCGGCGGGACCTCCGTGTTTTCCTGGTTCTTCTCACAGAAGGAATCGGCCGCGCGCAGTCGTAATCGTGTACAACATCATCATCTTCACCGGCTCTGACCGAGTGTCGCCGAGAACGTGTCATCGTCTCCGTCCTCTCCTGCTTCATCTGAGGCCACTAGCGCGTTAAGGGTAAGCCACTGAATCACCAGCACCTCTTTGATCCTTTCCTCGCGTGATGTATCGATGTTGCATCGAGCGCCGTCGTTCACCACCGTCAGTCATCGTCGGTGACGTTGATCCGATGACCATATCGTAGCAGAGCCACCACCAGTTGGTTCGTCTCGTTCTCCTCGTTCGAACCACCCAACCACGCCTGCCAAAACCCTCTCAAACACCACTGCTGTTCGTCGTCTGACCGTCTCCGGCGAGATGACGTCACCGTGATGTCAGCTCCTCGTCACCACCTAGCCACCTCTGCTAGTTTGACTAGTCTCTACCCGCGTGGCAGCCAACGTGGCCAATGGCCCACATGTCTGTGTCTGCAGCTTGGTTTAGTGTAGTATAAAAATTTGTATCTATTTAATAAATAAACAAAATCAAATAAGTTTAATATAAATATAAATCCAGAAATTTAATAAAATGGATTAAATCTTATTAATTGAATAACTTTTATTTTATAAATCAGAAAAGTGCATATTATATATCAATATGTTAATAAAAATAAAATCTATAATTTAACCTTATTATCAAATATTATTGTGTTAATTATTTAAATAATTATTATTTAATAAATATTTTTATAAGTAATCAAACTTTAAAAACTCATATTTTAATATTAGTAAATAAGAAAAATATAAATAATATACCAAAATTCTTATAAAAAAATCTACATTTGCAAACTTATTTAAATTATTTTTGTATCACTTAACCAATGTTTATTATTTATTAGGTATTTATAAAATGATAAAAATTGTAAAAATCATATCTTATTATTTAAAATTCACAAAAATACTTATAATATACCAAAATGATCACAAAAATGGAATCTACACACTAAAAATATAAAATCATATTTTTGAAGTGAAATAAAAGGTAAAGGTCTAATAAATCTTATTTAAACCCTTTTCTTTTATTTTAATTCATTAAAAATATATAAACCTTTACTAATGTCTTTAGCATTATTTGTTTGAAGTCTAAACAAATGTAATAACAAGTCAGTTAATGTTAAGTGAAGGTAACATAGGTAAAACCATTTTAAAATATATCTACTAAAACTATCATCTCAAATTAAAGGTATTTCAATTTTCCTAAAAAGATTTTATCAATTATGAATTCAACTAAAATAGTATATTGTCTATCACAAGAATTCTATCCACTCTCTATACCTAATAATAAAGGACGGATTGTTTCTCCCGGTTCAACACTTTTTTTGGACTCTTTTACCCTCCCACCAGACATTAAATTACCCTTATACCACCGGTGAGTAAAAAACGATTCAATAATATTCCCGTGATTTGGTGCGTCCGTAGGCCTAACAACTTTGTTCGAACTGGGCCGTGAACTACCCGAGTTTAAACAACCCCGTGTCGGTGCTCCCTTGACGAATAGTACCACCCTGCTCCCTTACAATAAATTCGACCAGTTTATATACTTTTGGATCACCTGCCAACAAGCCAAGCAACATGATTTGGGTGAGATAGAGCAGAAAGGCGTAGAAATTAACGAGGCAGAGCTCGAATGTGTGCGGTGCTTGGCTGCGGTCGGCGCTCACGGGAGGCCCGACGGGCGGTGGCGACGCCTGCAGGCAATGGGGAACTCGCAGGGGGGTAGCGGGCACGGATGCAGACGAAGAGGCCTCGAGGGGGAGGCAAGCACAGGCGGCTATGCGCGCGGAGTCGGGAAGATGGAGGTTGTGGAGGACAAGGGCTTGGGCGAGATGGAGAACTTGGTGGCGGGATTGGAGCTTGGGGAGAGGAGCATGTCCGCTCGGGATGAGAAAGATGAGTGGGAGGGGACCTAATCGCATTCTGAGCAGCCGTACTTGTCTGGGCTGCGCATGCTTCCGTTGCTGTTCTGGCCACTGGCGCTAGCTAAGGTAAGCTGCTCGATGTACATTTTAACATTGGGATTTTTTATGGTCAATTTAAATTTGAAAGTGAGAAAAATGTGAACTTAGCCTTGCAAGTAGTGACTTTTCTTTTCTTTTGTCGACTGCTATATGTGGCAGTTTTTAGCATGGAAAGAACCCTCCATAATCTGTGAAACTAGGTGCAGTCGCTTGGAGTCTTCTTCAAGTTCAGAAGGAGTCTGCTCATTGTCTTTGTGCCTGCTACAACAATGCATATATAAGAAACTAAACTTTATTCAAACTTCACTTTGTGTGTCTCATCACTAATTTCAGAAATCTATGTACTGCTATAGTCGCGTGCTTGATAAGGAGCCGTCGATGAGTGCGGCGTTGACAAGGATGAGCAGATGGCGTCCGTACCGCTGAGTCAGTGAGTGGCTTCGGAGGACGAGCATTCATAGAGCGTCATGAGTGGCTCGACCCATAGCAACACACGGGAAAATTAGGCCTAGGACTAACAAATGTGCTGACCTAATGTCTGTACGGTAAATTAAGGGCGAGGAATTTCTAGAACCTGTGATTGGACGAAAAGTCGATTGGACTAAAAGACTTCTCGTTGGCTCGCAGCAACAGTGTAGCACGAGTAGAAAGATTACTGCTAAATTGATCCTTTCTTCCACTGGTACTGTGCAAAGGTTGTTTTGCGATTTCAGATTGTGTAATGCTGACTGCTGAGACTAAAAAGATGTACTGATGTATTATTGTCTCCAAAATTATATTTCAGTTTGTTTATCTCGGTGCAACGCATGGGCACTTTTGCTAGTAACTCTAATAAAACACCATCTCATTCAAGTAATAACATTTAAACTCTAATTTTGTGGAATGTTAAGAAGTAAACCATCTACAATGTGATAACAAGTGATGTCTTATTCAACACATGCAAATTTCTACCACTTATGCTATGATTGTGTAATGTAATAATGTTTTCCTTTTTAATAATATTAGCTGATATAAAAACCTTAAAAGTGTTAACTTTAAGTTTAAATGCTTTTACTTTGTAAAGAAATGTTTTCCTCAAAAGTTATTCTTTTGAGAAACATTAAAAGTAATTCTTGAACACCTATTTAAACACTCTAATGGAATCTTAGTCTTGTTTAAGAAGTGTTTTAGATACCATGATCCATTTGAATGCTTTAGTATTGCATATAACGTGTTGAATTTTCTTATTGTTTCACACACACACTCTCACAAGCCTTAATAAAACGCACAAGTGTGAATCTGTTATAAAAGTGTAACACATTCTAAAGAACTCATTCCCAGTTTCCAAACCCTAGATTAGATCCGACTATTCCGAGGATTTGCGTTTATAAAATTGCATTACATTACTTATGCATCATTGCATCTTGCTTCTTTAAACATTAGTCCTTACCGGACCAATAATGTTGTTTACATAATTTGGATCTTCTATTGTCTTGAAGACCGTGAGTGCATAATCTTGCAATCACAAAAGGCAAGTTCACAATTTGCTCATGTCCTTTAATTATTTTCTATGCTTGTAACTCAACTGTGTCATCACCTGCATTTCAAAAGGGTCAGAAAACACTATTTTCATAATAATATGATTATAGATTATTTACCAAGTGGTAATAATCTATGGATATAGTTCCAGTGGTAAAGGAACATAATATCAAGGATTTAACAACCAATGTCTCCAGTGATTCTAGCGCCGTATATTACGCGTCAACCATGAGACTTGGAATGGGACGGGAAAGTCAGTTATATCTTCTCCCTTTCATATGGAGGCAAGATGACCTTATCGTGAGGCTGTTGATTTCTCGTGGAGTTTCAGAGAATCCAACACATGGGTGGGACCCCTTAGTTCCGCTCGAGTTAGGTGTCTAGATTATCTGTGCAGGTTGTCTGGGTCAGAGTTCACCATAGCTGATGGTGACCGCCAGTCAGAGATGCTTATAGAGTCTTCGGGAACTTCTCATGGTTATAGCTTGCCCTAGTTGGCGGCTTAACGGAGGTGTAGTCAGCCTTGGAGGATCGTGCATACATATGGGGTCACGGAGAGGGCAGTACTGGCTTGGATCTTAGACTGGGCCCCACATAAAGGAATTGTGGACGGGAATAAGCTGTCCGGTTGTGCAACAAGGCTAAGGTCTCTTATGGGAAAAGTGACGTACCTCTGCAGAGTGTAAGAATTGTGACATGTTACTCTCTGTTCTGGGAAGGAGCTACGAACACGACAGGAAAGGAACTCCAGGAAGTTCTGGTCAACCTGTGAAGGCTGTCGGACATAGTTTTCAGAATAATATCAACCTTTGAAGAAATGTTTACGAAAACCTGCATTGCCTACGACCTATGGTTTATGGCTGTAGAAATAGTGCATCATACACTCCTTTTTAGTGAACTTGCTGAGTACGCCTGTACTCAACCGTACCTTCTTAACCCTTGCTAGGTTCTAAGCCATTGAAGACGACGTCAACATCAATTTCTGCTAAAGAAACCATCATCGACAAACTCAAGATCTTCAACAGAGTCAACGAAGTCAACATATACATCAACTTAAGTGAAGAAAAAGTTCTTAAGTAGATAGGAGTAGATTCTCTAGCCATAAAACCTACTTCTGTAGAGCATTGCAATAGCAGCAATGGCAAGTGATGACCCACAAGTATAGGGGGTGTATCGCATTATTTTCGATAAGTAAGAGTGTCGAACCCAACGAGGAGCAGAAGGTGCTGGCTAGTGGTATGGATTAGGAATTCTCTGCAAATACTTAGCAAACGTTTTTTAGGGGGTTTTGATAAAGCAAGTAAACAAAGTACGAGTAAATAAAAGACAATAAGAATAGATGCAGCAAGCGGCCCAATCCTTTATGCAGCAAAGAACAAGTCGGTTGTATTACTTAAAATGACCAAACGTTCTCGAGGACACATGGGAAGACTGTCAAGTGCTTTCGCTTCATATAGTCGATTAATCTTCTTTAGCTTGCTAAGTGTTGTGTGGGTGAACCTATGCTAATGTACCGACCTTCCTAGGACTAATACATACTTGTGATTATACCCCTTGCAAACATCCATAAGTACAAGAAAGTAATTAAGGTAGAAACCTAACCACGGCTTTAAACTCTAAGACCTTTACGTCCCTTGTGCAAAGGTTTCCTAACGGGGGTTCAGGTTTCTGTCACTCCGGCAACCCCTACGATTAGTAGCCAAATACACAATGCATTCCCCTAGGCCCATATAGATGAAGTGTCATGTAGTCGACGTTCACATGACACCACTAGAAGAAGTACACCACAACTTAAATATCAAACTATTCAATCTTTCTCAACACAACTCCACTACTAACAACATGACTTCTCCCATGTCCTCGAGAACCAAACGAACTACTCACAAGACATCATATGGATCATGATCATAGATGGAATAATGATGTATAACAATCTGAACATAAACAATAATTCAATGGTTCACTCAATAGCATCAACTACAAAGAGTAATCAACACCGGGAAAGTTTCCCCTATGAACTATGCAAGATTCAACCAAATTGTTACAGCAATATGGAGATGGTGATGAGGGTGCTGATGGTGATGATGATGATGATCCCGATGAAGTCCAACTTGATGGTGGTGTTGATGGCGACGATCTCCCCTCTCCGCGAAGGAATTCCCCCGGCAGAATTCTGTCTGCCGGAGATATCTTTCTCTCTCGGTGTTTTCTGCCCCGCAGAGGCGGCAGAATCTTTTTATGGTCGCCCCCCGAGTCTTAGGGTTTCAGGAGGATAATATACACTATAGGGGAGTGCCAGGGGTGGACCAGGGCGACCACACCACCTGGTGGCACGGCCTAGGCTAGCCCGCGCCAGGGGGTGGTGTGGGCCCCTTGTGGCCCATCTCCAGCCCCCCTTCTGGCTTCCTTCGTCTTCTGAAAAATAGGATTTTCCATGTATTTTCCCGGATTTTCCGATCTTCGTGAATTTTGCCTCCAAACAGCACTTTTTCCATCAGAATCCTGACTACAGCGGTCCATGCTCCAAAAGTCATCAACCATGCAAAAACAGATGAAATAACATAAGTATCACCTCTCAATATGAAATATATCAATGAATAACAGTGAATTATGACATAGAATAGTGATGCAAAATGGACGTATCAACTCCCCCCAAGCTTAGACTTCGCTTGTCCCCAAGCGAAACTGAGCTCAATAAACATGACCTCAGGTTTATGGAGTGAAGAGTCGATAAAAGAATACGGACAAGAAGCATCACATTCATTAATACATAGATCATAATAGAAGACAACTCACTATTATATAACTCAACTTGCAATGAGTAAAGGAAACACAATAAAGATACATAAAGTATATCATAATTGGTAATGGCAAACTTAGCTCTTGGTCGAAGAATAGTTGATAATTTGCTGGAGTTCACAAATAACTGGTTTTCAATGATAGCTTTCAAAGTAGTAAACATCAACATAAGAGCAATGTGCAAAAGAAGGAACATAAGAAACATGATTGAATAAATCATCATATGAATGAATGAAACACAACAACTCAAAATACTTGCTGAGGTAGAGGGAATAGGTTTATTGACTCAACTAAAAAGTAAAAGAAAGGCCCTTCGCAGAGGGAAGCAGGGATTGCAAGTCTCATAAAGAGCTCCCAAAAATTATGGTACTTATTAGCTTCCAGCTCTCATTGCCCCTATCATAGGCATATTTAGGTGATTAAGGTTACAGTGACACAACTAAGAGGATATGCTTGACAAGATATAAGTTGAAATCTCATGCCCCTTACTTATGAGTACCAAACCTCATGCTACTCAACTTCAGTCACGAGTAAGCTCTTGTCATTGTAAATACATGTGTATCATTGAGAACCGCCAACGGGGTACGCCTTGCACATGACAGAGGAGCTATCCCATAATCAAAGTGACAAGGCAAGCAAACATTGAGCATCTCAGTGATCTCTTTATTTGCTATTTGCATAGGTTTTTATTGAGGATGCTTCATAGAATGCTCACTATAGTTATGCTGCAAGTTTCCACCATGATTAGGCATGTCTTAGGCTAGCGGTCCAGGTGTTTCTCTAACACACATATAAACTCCATGATCTTACAAGTTCCACTTTTATTTCACACCGCCGGGATCCATAAGCAAAAGAACATGATATCAACTAGGTACAAAGTACCAATGATGTTGAAAGCATTCCCCATGATACATGGTTCTGCTAACTTCAACTCATAAAGCGCAAGCATATACGTAACAAAGAAGGACCCAAAGGTTCAAGTTTATTAAATGCAAGAAAGTAAAGTGTGCCATCAAGTTCGTGAGAGCTTTAATCACTAATTTTCACATAACAAGTTTAATTTGGGAGGTAGATAAAACAAGAATTTACTTGGAATAGCAATAATGCTAATAGGTAGGTGTGGTGGACAGAAATGGCAAAGGTTTTGGTTTAAAGGAGGTGGGTGGACGAGAAGAATTCCCTCTCAGTACAGGTTTTTGGCTAGCAAGGCTGGGATACATATCTAACGAGAGAGGAGACACTTCCATAATGCAAACCATCCTACATAATAATTTCTCTATTCATGATATGACTCTACTAAAAAGGTAAAAAGATAGAAGATAGTGATGTGATACCGCGGCACTCCCCCAAGCTTGGAACAAACCAAGGGGATGCCAAACCTGATGACGAATTACTCCTTCAGTGGTGGTGGTAATATTTTCTTAGTTGAGGTGAGGAAATCCTCCAGCATCTTGCGAAGCCTATTATTCTCCCATTGAAGCATGTCCACTTTCTTCCTCAATTCTCGGTACTTATCGCAGAACTCCTTAGTGACTCGTAGCGCTTCCGTTGATGCAGGGCAAGTGACTAAAGGTACCAGCCCCTGCTTGGGGTCTTGGAGATCTTCCTCCATAGGCTCCTTCCCCTTGTCCTTGGCGGACACCATCATGCTTCTAAGCTTTCAAAAGTAGTTCCTGGCAGAAACAAATCGAAACAAAAACACACCGAAAACACAATATACAAACCTCAGGGGATCCAGGGGATTATATATCACGAAGTTTCACAACAAAAGGAAGTTACAGGGAGAAAACGAGTCGGAGGCGGAGTCCGGAGTGGCCACACCACCTGGTGGCACGGCCAGGGGTGAGCCCACGCCAGGGGGTGGTGTGAGCCACCCTGGCTCCGTTTCCGTCCCCCTTTCGCTTTCGTAGCTTTCCATACTGACTAAGAACTGCAAAAATATAGTTGGATAGTGTTTTCGCAGAACTTTTCTTACCAAAACTGTTACCTATTTGAAAGCGGACTCTGCAGGTCTCTGAATTTGGTCCTTGATAAATTTTTCCAGAGTTATAACTTGAAACGCATCAACATCTTCATTGTAAGAATCCCCAGCAATATAGTGTTTGAGTCGCTACCCATTCACTACTTGTGTAGTATTATCTTTTAAAGAAGAAATTTTTATTGCTCCTGAACGGTATACTTCTTCAATAATGAAAGGTCCTTCCCATTTTGACAGTAGCTTTCCTGCAAAAAATCTGAGATGAGACCTATACAATAGAACTTTCTCACCAACATGAAATTCTCTCTTAAGTATTCGCTTGTCATGCCATCTTTTAACTTTTTCCTTGAAGATCCTAGCATTTTCATAGGCTTCACTCCTCCATTCATCTAAAGAACTTAAGTCAAATAACCTTTTCTCACCAGCGAGCTTACAATCTCTATTTAGTTCTTTAACTGCCCAGTAAGCTTTATGTTCTAATTCTAAAGGTAGGTGACAAGCTTTCCCGTAAACCATTTTATAAGGGGACATCCCCATAGGATTTTTGTAGGCAGTTCTATAAGCCCATAAAGCATCATTCAACTTTTTAGCCTAGTTTTTTCTAGATCTATTAACAGTCTTTTGCAAGATGGATTTAATTTCTCTATTTGATAACTCTACTTGCCCGCTAGTTTGGGGGTGATGAGCTGAAGCAATTCTATGATTAACATCATCTTTAGCAAGGGTCTTTCTAAAACCACCATGAATGAAATGAGAACCCCCATTAGTCATGAGATACCTAGGCACTCTAAACCTAGGAAAGATAACATCTTTAAGCATTTTAGAGAGGTTTCCCTGTCAGCACTCTTCGTAGAAATGGCTTCTACCCACTTAGTAACATAATCAAGGGCAACAAGAATATGAGTATAACCTTTTGAGGGAGGTAAAGGACCCATAAAGTCAAATCCCCAGCAATCAAAGGGTTCAATAACTAGAGAGTAGTTCATAGGCATTTCATTGCGTCTAGAAATATTACCAACACGTTGACATTCATCACAAGATAAAACAAATTTTCTTGCATCTTTAAAAAGGGTAGGCCAGTAGAAACCTGATTGTAGCACCTTTTGTGCAGTTCTATCTCCTTCATGATGTCCTCCATAAGCACTACCATGACATTTACGCAATATCTCCTTTTATTCATATTCTGGAACACATCTTTGCATAATACAATCCACTCCTTCTTTGTATAAGTGTGGATCATGCCAAAAATAATGCCTCAAATCATAGAAGAACTTCCTTCTTTGCTGAGATGTAAAAGTTGGAGGCAAATACTTGGAGACAATAAAGTTAGCATAATCAGCGTACCAAGGGCTCCCTCGCGAGCTTACCCCTACTGCGGCTAACTGCTCATTTGGGAAACTATCATTAACATGCATAGGGTCAAAAGAGATGTTTTCCAATCGAGATAAATTATCAGCTACAGGGTTTTCAGCACCTTTCCTATCTACTATATGTAGATCAAACTCTTGTAAAAGTAGCACCCATCTAATAAGCCTAGGCTTAGCGTCCTTCTTTGTCATAAGGTATTTAATAGCAGCATGATCAGTATGAATGGTGACTTTTGAGTCTAAATATAGGGTCTAAACTTATCACAAGCAAAAACGACAGCTAGAAATTCCTTTTCAGTAGTAGCATAATTCCTTTGAGCAGCGTCTAAAGTCTTACTAGCATAATGAATAACGTTTAACTTCTTATCAATTCGTTGCCCAAGGACAGCACCTACAGCAAAATTACTAGCATCACACATTATTTCAAAGGGTAAACTCCAATCAGGTGGTTGAACAATAGGGGTTGTAGTTAAAGCCTCTTAAGAGTTTCAAAAGATCCCTTACAATCATCATCAAAAACGAAGGGTACATCCTTTTGAAGAAGATTAGTGAGGGGTTTTGAAGTCCTAGAAAAGTCTTTAATAAACCTTCTATAGAAACCAGCATGACCAAGGATACTATGAATACCTTTGATGTCTCTTGGGCATGGCATCTTCTCAATTGCCTCAACCTTAGCTCTATCAACTTCTATGCCTCTTTCAGAAACTTTATGCCCAAGGACAATCCCTTCATTAACCATGAAGTGGCATTTCTCCCAATTAAGAACAAGATTAGTTTCTTCACATCTCTACAAAACTTTATCAGGGTTGTGCAGATAATTATCAAAAGAAGTTCCATAGACAGAAAAGTCATCCATGAACACTTCTACAATTTCCTCACAAAAACCATGAAAAATGGCAGACCTACATCTTTTGGAAAGTAGCAGGAGCATTACATAAACCAAAAAGCATATGTCTATAAGCATAAGTTCCGTAAGAGCAAGTAAAAGTAGTTTTTTCTTGATCTTGTTGTTTGACAGCAATTTGAGAGAAACCAGAATAACCATCAAGAAAACAAAAATGGGTCTTTTTAGACAATCTTTCCAACATTAGATCAATAAAAGGAAGCGGGTAGTGATCTTTCTTAGTAACTTTATTGACTTTTCTGAAATCAATGCACATCCTATAGCCTACCACTATTTCATGGCTCTGTAATGGCGCCAGGAAAATGCTGGAGCGATGATGATGTAGAGCTCGTTGGGAACCCCAAGAGGAAGGTATGATGAGCACATCAGCAAGTTTCCCTCAGTTATGAAACCAAGGTTTAATCGAACCAGTAGGAGCAAGGAAACACCCCAAAGGTGTAGCTAGTTGAAGGATGGCAGGGTGCACTACCGGTGCTAGCAGCAACGTGGAGACCTGCACAACACAACCACAGAACTTTGTCCCCAACTTGCGATGAGGTTGTCAATCTCACTGTGTTTTGCGAAAAACAAAGGATTAAACGTATCGAATGGAAAGAAGTAAAAGTTTGCAGAAAGTAAACACTAAGCAGTAACAGTTTGTAGATTGTATGTAAAAAACAAGGACCGGGATCCATAGTTCACTAGAGGTGGCTCTCCTTAAGATAGATAACATGTTGGGTAAACAAATTACAGCAGGGCAATTGACAAACATCGAGAAAGCAATACATGCATATACTAATCATCTTGACTCCTTCGAGATTCAATTGGGCATTACAACATTATACATAGACCGCCATCCAACTGCATCTATGACTAATAATCCACCTTCAGGTTATCATCCGAACCCCCTCTAGTATTAAGTTGCAAGCAACAGATTATTGCTTTACGAACTGCGTGTAAAGTAAACAATACGATTGTTCTATGAACAAAGGATTGTTGTTTTATACCTAGTAGCAACAGCACATCTAGTACCTTAGAGATTTCTATCACTTCCCCAGATTACCAAAGGCATGAACCCACTATCGAGCATAAATACTAACTCTTGGAGTTGCTAGCATCTACTTGGCCAAGATAGCTACTAACAACGGAAAGCATGCAAGATCACAAATAACAAAGGCATGATAGAATCAATAATCAATCTGAAATAGCATCTAAATATCCATCGGATCCCCGCAAACACAACATGCAGAATTACAAATAGATGATCTTGATCATGAATGGAGCTCACAAGATCTAAACATGAAAGCACAAAGGAGGAGAACCAGCCATCTATCTACTACATTGATCCGTAGTCCAAGGATGAACTACTCACGCATCACACCGGAGGCTTGCATGGTGATGAAGAAGGCCTCCACGGTGAATTCCCCTCTCCGGCAGGGTGCCGGGAAGAGCTTCAGATCCCTCCCGATCTAGGGATGGAGATGTCGGCGGCTACAGACTCTTTCGTGGATTTTTGATCGGGTACTTAGGGTTTTCGTCCCGAGGGCAATATATAGGCGGAAGGAGAGGCCGCGGGGGTGCCTGGGCTGGCCACACCACCCCCTGGCGCGGCCAGGCTTGGCCCGCGTGGCCAGGTGGTGTGGTGGCCCCCTAGCTCCTCTCCGTCTTGTATTCTGGCATCTGATGACTTCCGTAAAAATAGGCACTTTGGCTTTTGTCCCGTCCAAGAATATTCATTTTCTGACTTTCCTGGAACCAAAAACAGCAGAAAACAGGCAGCTGGCACTTTGGCTCTTGTTAATAGGTTAGTCTAAGAAATCATATGAAAAGTACTCCAAAGTGTGGACAAAACACAAGAAAGTGGATAAAACCAAGCATGGAACATCAAAAATTATAGATACATTTGCAATGTATCAACATCCCCAAGCTTAACTCCTGCTCGTCCTCGAGTAGGTAAGTGATAAAAAGAAAGAATAATTTTTGAGGTGACATGCACCATCAAAGACTTGATCAAAGTATTTGTAAAACATTCAAAGCTGGGATCATAGTACTTCAATCATAGCATGAAATACAAAGTTCTATTAATAAGACAAAGAAACTATGATGCAACATGAAAAGGCACAACAAAAGATTCATGAATAACAATTCTTTGCAAGACGTTTGTTTGTTTCACATAAAGAAAACATAGCATAATAGTATTCAGCTTGTCCCTCATAGAGTAGCAAATATAAATGCATAGGACACCTTCAAAGTTCATAAGAGTGACTAGATACAATAGTTTAAAACAAGCAATAACAAGTTATGCAGGAATCAACTAGTCTTGGGACAATGCACATAGAACTAAGAATGGCCACTATGCTCTCAAAGTAGGTGCATAAAGATAGAAGGTGGAGACTCAATGTAATGGTGGAAGAAAGGCCTTTGTAAAAGGAAGTAGGGATTCAAGTCTCATAAAGAGCTTCCAAAAATTATGGTACTTATAGCTTTCAGCTCTCATTGCCCCTATCATAAGCATCTTTAAGGTGATTAAGGCTAAAGTGATACAACTAAGAGGATATGCTTGACAAGTTATAAACCAAAATCTCATGCCCCTTACTTACGAAGACCGATCCTCATGCTACTCAACTTCAGTCACGAGTAAGCTCTTGTCATTGTAAGTACATGTGTATCATTAAGAACCGCCAATGGGGGACCCCTTGCACATGATACGGGAGCTTTCCCATAATCAAAATGACAGGGCAAGCAGACAATGAGCATCTCAGCGGTCTTTTTATTTGCTATTTGCATAGGTTTTTATTGAGGGTGCTTCATAGAGTGCTCATTATGGTTATGCTGCAAGTTTCCACCATGATTAGGCATGACTTAGGCTAGCGGCCCAGGCGTTTCTCTAACACACATACAAACTCCATGATCTTACAAGTTCCACTTTTATTTCACACCGCCGGGATCCGTAAGCAAAAGAACATGATATCAACAGGGTACAAAGTACAAGTGCAATGTTGAAAGTGTTCCCCACGAAACATGGTTCTGCTAATTTCAACTTATAAAGCGCAAGCATATACGCAACAAAGAAGTACCCAATGGTTCAAGTTTATTAGATGCAAAAAGTAAAGTGTGCCATCAAGTTAGTGAGAGCTTTAATCACTAGTTTTCTCATAACAAGTTTAATTTGGAAGGTAAACAAAAGCAAGAATATACTTGGAATAGCATAAGCTAGTAGGTAGGTATGGTGGACTCTTTGGAATAACTTGGTTTAAGGAGTTGGATGCATGAGTGGAACTCATACTTGGTTGTGGAGGCTAGCAAAAGACTAGAGCGACAAACTAAGAGAGCAATAATGGCCATAATCATGCAGAGCGAGAAAACATCATTGATCAAAGCATAAAGTTATACTACAAGTTTAAAACTAAAGGATCATAAAGGCTATGGTGACTTGAGATAGTCATAACATGGTGTGAGCATGTGCCAAGTCAACCCAAATAAAGCATCAAAGGAGAATACCACTATACTATGCTTTAATATGCTAAAACAACGCATGATTCATCCAAGGCACATTAGGCAATCTCAATTGTTTATAACAAGTCGTGCTACAGAAAAGAATACTGAACATAAAGCTAAACCAATATCAAGCATGGCCTGACAAAGCATAGGCCACAGTCAAAACGAGCTCTTTTTACCACATAAGCATGAACTTTCCTACTCTTTTCCAAACCAAACCAAACTATTTGCAAACCAACGTATGAAAGAGGGGGTCCAACCAATTTATTCAGAAAACTAAGCAAACCAAGAAAACTAAAAACCAAAACAAAAACGAAAAAGAAGACGCTCCAAGAACAACACAGCTGAGCATGAAATAATAAAAATGAAGCGTTGGAAGAAACCTGGGATTTTTATTGATGAAGGAGGGAATGCCTTGGGCATCCCCAAGCTTTGACGCTTGTACTTCTTGGATATTTCTTGGGGTGACATGCGTGGCATCCCCAAGCTTGAGCTTTATTCCATCCTTCATCTCATTACTCATTTCTTCCATACACCTGAAATTTTTTCCTTCATACAAAACTTCACACAATCTTTATTAGCAACATTAGTGCACTCAAGATAAATACGTCTTAAGGTTCAGTTCTAACACCAAATAAATTTCCATTAGAACACTAGCTACTGTAGTACTTCCCTCAAAAATCTCAATTCGCCAAAAGAACTCAAGAAGGAACCAACAAGAAGCAAATGCAGAAAATGGAAGAAATCTGTCAAAACAGACCAGCAGGTAAAGACGAATTTTTTCGAAGACCTTCTGTTGCTCAAATCAAAAAGTGTTGAACTAACGAAAGTTATATAACAACCTGGGGCAGAATCACAAAAAATCACGCCTCAAAAATACGTTCAGATATTTTACACGAATATTTACGGTGAAGCACAGAAATCTGTTTCGGGACAGCAACTTTCCCAATCATTACTTCTCTCTAATTAGAGGTTACTCTTGGCACAAAAAGCAAATAAAAAGGATAAGGAGAGGTTATTACAGAGGTAATAACTTCCAAGACTCATCTAAAAAATTTGGGTTATCTCCCAATAAGTACTTTTGTTTAACGCCTTTAAGTTAGGCATAAGAAGCAAGAAAGAATCAAGTGTTCTCAAATGAATAAGCATTAAGACCGAATTTCTTGCACTTACCTCTCTTACTTTTGTTCTTAACCTTGGGGAAAATATGATTATTTGGTGGAGAAGAAAGGTGCATGGTCCCCTTTCCCACATCTATTATCACTCCAAGGAGTTCTAATAGGGACCTTCCAAGTGTAATTTGTCCTTTTCCTACACATTCAATAACAAGATAATCAGTAGAAATCATTTTCCCAAGGATCTTTGTAAACACTCCTTCAGCTATTCCAAGAGGTAATATAGTAGTATTATTAGCAAGAGATATTTATTTTCCTCCTTTAGTAAGCCCCCAAGTATTCAGAGATTTATAAATATCTTTGGGCATAAGGCAAAATTCAGACATGATATCATAGCGAGCTTGAAAAGTTTCAGTGTTTATCTCAATCTTTACTGTATAGAGCCACTTTGATGGTTCGTAATTTATTGGAACATAATTGTGATGCTCCCTAAGCGTATTATAGCAATCATTTAAGCTAGCAGTGCCAGTCTCAAGAGTGTTCAATCTACCAAATATTTTTGCAAAAGAAATATCAGTTTGGCTAGGCAAGTTGTAAGTGAGGATCAATTTCTATATAGCATTAATAGCTTCATCCTCATTACATCGGAGGAAATCTCCTCCCACAACAGCATCTAAAGCATATCTATAGCAAATTGCAATTCCAAGGTAAAAACTGCTAAGGAACAAGCTTTGAGTCATTTTAGGCTCAGTTTTTTTATGTAGATCAGAGATTCTAGACCAAGCTTCCTTAAAACTTTCCTCAATTCCTTGTTTAAAAGTGAAAATCATTTCCTCGGGTGACATAGTGATTGGAGCAAGGCTAGACATAATGCCAACTTAGGATAGGAACTAATTTTTTGAGTTTTTGAAATAAGAAAGCAAACTAGTAAAACTAATTTTTTGTGTGTGTTTTTGATAAAGAAACAAGCAAACAAAGCAAAAAGAAACTAAGCAAAACAAAAATAACAAAGTAAAGAGATTGGTTATGAGGGACTCCCCTTGTGAGATGTCCTTGACTCCCCAGCAACGGCGCCAGAAAAATGCTTGATGGCTCTGTAATGGCTCCAGGAAAATGCTGGAGCGATGATGATGTAGAGCTCGTTGGGAACCCCAACAGGAAGGTATGATGAGCACAGCAGCAAGTTTCCCTCAGTTATGAAACCAAGGTTTAATCGAAACAGTAGGAACAAGGAAACACCCCAAAGGTGTAGCTAGCTGAACGATGGCAGGACGCACTACCAGTGCCAGCTGCAACGTGGAGACCTGCACAACACAACCATAGAACTTTGTCCCCAACTTGCGATGAGGTTGTCAATCTCGCCGTGTTTTGCATAAAATAAAGGATTAAACATATCGAATGGAAAGAAGTAAAAGTTTGCAGAAAGTAAACACAAAGCAGTAACAGTTTGTAGATTGTATGTCAAAGACAAGGACCGGGATCCATAGTTCACTAGAGGTGGCTCTCCTTAAGATAGATAACATGCTGGGTGAACAAATTACAGCGGGGTAATTGACAAACATCGAGAAAGCAATACATGCATATACTAATCATCTTGACTCCTTTGAGATTCGATTGGGCATTACAACATTATACATAGACCACCATCCAACTGCATCTATGACTAATAATCCACCTTCAGGTTATCATCTGAACCCCCTCCAGTATTAAGTTGCAAGCAACATATTATTGCTTTACGAACTGTGTGTAAAGTAAACAATACGATTGTTCTATGAACAAAGGATTGTTGTTTTCTCCCTAGTAGCAACAGCACATCTAGTACCTTAGAGATTTCTGTCACTTCCCCAGATTACCAGAGGCATGAACCCACTATCAAGCATAAATACTAACTCTTGGAGTTGCTAGCATCTACTTGGCCAAGATAGCTACTAACAACGGAAAGCATGCAAGATCACAAATAACAAAGACATGATAGAATCAATAATCAATCTGAAATAGCATCTCAATATCCATCGGATCCCCGCAAACACAACATGTAGAATTACAAATAGATGATCTTGATCATGAACGGAGCTCACAAGAACTAAACATGAAAGCACAAAGGAGGAGAACCAGCCATCTAGCTACTACATGGATCTGTGGTCCAAGGATGAACTACTCACGCATCACACCGCAGGCTTGCATGGTGATGAAGAAGGCCTCTAGGGTGAATTCCCCTCTCTGGCAGGGTGCCGGGAAGAGCTTCAGATCCCTCTCGATCTAGGGATGGAGATGACGGCGGCTATAGACTCTTTCGTGGATTTTTGATCGGGTACTTAGGGTTTTCATCCTGAGGGTAATATATAGGCGGAAGGAGAGGCCGAGGGGGTGCCTGGGCTGGCCACACCACCCCCTGGCGCGGCCAGGCTTGGCCCGCGCGGCCAGGTGCTGTGGTGGCCCCCTGGCTCCTCTCCGTCTCGTATTCTGGCATCTGATGACTTCCGGAAAAATAGGCACTTTGGCTTTTGTCCCGTCCAATTCCGAGAATATTCATTTTCTGACTTTCCTAGAACCAAAACAGCAGAAAATAGGCAACTCGCATTGTGGCTCTTGTTAATAGGTTAGTCCAAGAAATCATATGAAAAGTACTCCAAAGTGTGGACAAAACACAAGAAAGTGGATAAAACCAAGCATGGAACATCAAAAATTATAGATACATTTTCAATGTATCACTAATCTTTGAGGAATAAGCTCATCATTATCATTAGGAACAACGGTAATACCTCCCTTTTTAGGAACACAATGAACAGGACTAACCCATTCAGTATCAGCAATAGGGTAAATAATACCAGCATCAAGGAGTTTCAATACCTCATTCCTTACCACTTCCTTCATTTTAGGATTTAAACGTCGTTGGTGCTCTACTACTGGCTTTGCATCTAGTTCTATGTTGATAGAATGTTGGCATATAGTAGGTGAAATCCCTTTTAAATCATCCAGAGTATAGCCCATAGCTCCTCGGTGTTTCTTTAAGACCTCCAATAACCTTTCTTCTTCCTTTCCTGAAAGTTTAGAGCTAATAATAATAGGATATATCTTTTTATCATCAATATAAGCATATTTAAGATCATCGGGGAGAGGTTTTAGATCGAAGACCGGATCCTTTTTAGGTGGCAACGTGGTACCCAAGTCTTCTATAGGCAAGTTATGCTTAAGCATCTTAGGCTGATCACGGAGAATCTTGTCAATCTCATTCCTTTCTTCCATGAAGATTTCACTTTCATGATTTTCCATAAATTGCTGCAAAGCATTGTTAGGAGCAAGAGAAATAGAAGCAAGTTGTTCAACTCTAAAATCCTCATTATGGGTTTCCTCTTCACAAGGTTCTTTAGCGAATTTTGAGAAATTAAACTCATAAGATTCCCCATCAAACTTAGTCAAGATTTTCTCCCTTTTTGCAATCTATAATAGCTCCACAGTACTCAAGAAAGGTCTACCAAAAATAATAGGATAAGTTTTACTAGCAGCTGAACCAAGTACTAGAAAATCAGCAGGGTACTTAATCTTACCACAGAGAACTTCCACGTCTCATACAATACCAATTGGAGAGATGGTCTCTCTATTAGCAAGGTGAATAACCACATCAATCTCTTCCAATTCGCAGGGACTGATTTCATGCATAATTTCTCTGTAAAGCTTATAAGGAATAGCACTAGAACTTTCACCAATATCACATAAACCATAATAGCAATGATCACCAATTCTAACAAAAAGCACAGGGACACTAGCTTTTTCAGTTCTATTAGGATGTGAAACAATGTTAGAAGCATCCTGACAAAAGACTATGTGTCCATCTTCTATGCTTTTAGTGACAAGGTCTTTCACAATTGCTACCACAGGTTCAACGTTTATTTGTTCATCAGGTTTTACAGTTCTCTTTTCACTTTTGGTGATTACATTAGTTATCATAGGATGATCCTTTACCTTATCTAGGAAGGGAATCTTCTCAATATAAGGTTCAGGTAAGATGGGATCAGTAGTGAAATACTCAGCACTCCCAACAGGAACACAGTCAACAATATCTTTATAAGGTTCATGGTACTTGTTCCATCCCCTTTTTGGAATTTCAATATAAGAAGCAAAAGCCCTAAAGCAATTCGTAATAACTTGTAAATCAAGACCATAAGCATTTTTAATATATTGAAAGTCATTAGTTCCCATAAAAGATTCAATGAATTCATAATCATAATTTATACCTGACTTCCTTACTTTATCATTCTCCCAAGCTTCAGCATTATCTTGAATACGGTCCAGAAGATCCCATTTAGCTTCTTCTTCCATGCGAGTGAATGATCTAGGACAAGAAGCATCCAATAAATCCTTATCATGTAGAGGGAGCCTTGCATAAAAGTTATTGATAATAATATTGTTGGGGAGCTCATGAATGGGACATTTGAGCATTAGTAACTTCAATCTCCCCCAAGCTTGAGCTGTACTCTCTCCATCAAGAGGCCAAAAGTTGTATATTTGATTCTGATCTTTATGAATCTCACTAGGAGGATAAAACTTTGAATAAAAGAGAGGCACTATTTCCTCCCATTCCAGAGCTTGACCATTCTTCAGCAACTTATACCATTCCTCAGCTCTTCCTTTCAGCGATAATGAGAATAACTTCTTCTTAACTTGATCTGTAGTAATACCTGCACACTTGAACAACCCTCATAATTCGTGTATAAAGAGTAAATGATCACCGGGATGGACAGTTCCATCCCCAACATAGTAGTTATCCATAACACGATCAATAATTCTTGTAGGTATTTTGAAAACATCATTCTCAGCAGGTGGTGGTTTATCTACTACCTTAGCAGTGGTAGTAGCATTCCCAAATAAGAAACTCGGCGAATTATCCATAATGAAAATAAAGCAACTAACATAAGTAAACAATACTCACAGTAGAAGTTTCCTTCACCAGTTCCACTCTCCAATAGCGCTTCACTCCCCGGCAACGGTGCCAGAAAATATTCTTGATGACCCACAAGTATAGGGGGTGTATCGCAGTATTTTCAATAAGTAAGAGTGTCGAACCCAACGAGGAGCAGAAGGTGCTGGCTAGTGGTATGGATCAGGAATTCACTGCAAATACTTAGCAAATGGATTTTTAGGGGGTTTTGATAAAGCAAGTAAACAAAGTACGAGTAAATAAAATACAATAAGAATAGATGCAGCAAGTGGCCCAGTCCTTTATGCAGCAAAGGACAAGCCGGTTGTATTACTTAAGATGACCAAACGTTCTCGAGGACACATGGGAAGACTATCAAGTGCTTTCGCTTCATATAGTCGATTAATCTTCTTTAGCTTGCTAAGTGTTGTGTGGGTGAACCTGTGCTAATGTACCGACCTTCCTAGGACTAATACATACTTGTGATTATACCCCTTGCAAACATCCGTAAGTACAAGAAAGTAATTAAGGTAGAAATCTAACCACAACTTTAAACTCTAAGACCCTTACGTCCCTCGTGCAATGGTTTCCTAACGGGGTTCAGGTTTCTGTCACTCCGGCAACCCCTACGATTAGTAGCCAAATACAAAATGCATTCCCCTAGGCCAATATAGGTGAAGTGTCATGTAGTCGACATTCACATGACACCACTAGAAGAAGTACACCACAACTTAAATATCAAACTATAGAATCTTTCTAAACACAACTCCACTACTAACAACATGACTTCTCCCATGACCTAAAGAACAAAACGAACTACTCACAAGACATCATATGGATCATGATCAGAGATGGAATAATGATGTATAACAATCTGAACATAAACAATAATTCAATGGTTCACTCAATAGCATCAACTACAAAGAATAAGCAACACCGGGAAAGTTTCCCCTATGAACTATGCAAGATTCAACCCAATTGTTACATCAATATGGAGATGGTGATGAGGGTGCTGATGGTGATGATGGTGGTGATGATGATGATCCCAATGAAGTCTAGCTTGATGGTGGTGTTGATGGCGACGATCTCCCCTCTCTGGGAAGGAATTTCCCGTGGCAGAATTCTGTCTGCCGGAGAGATCTTTCCCTCTCGGTGTTTTCCGCCCCGCAGATGCGGCGGAATATTTCTGTGGTCGCCCCCCGAGTCTTAGGGTTTCAGGAGGATAATATACGCCAGAGGGGAGTGCCAGGGGTGGACCAGGGCGACCACACCACCTAGTGGTGCGGCCTAGGCTGGCCCGCGCCAGGGGGTGGTGTGGGCCCCTATGGCCCATCTCCTGCCCCCCTTCTGGCTTCCTTCGTATTCTGGAAAAATTGGATTTTCCATGTATTTTTCCAGATTTTCTGATCTTCGTGAATTTTGCCTCCAAACAGCACCTTTTCCATCAGAATCCTGACTGCAGCGGCCCATGCTCCAAAAGTCATCAACCATGCAAAAACAGATGAAATAACATAAGTATCACCTCTCAATATGAAATATATCAATGAATAACAGTGAATGATATCATAGAATAGTGATGCAAAATGGACGTATCAGCAAGCCTGTTAGTTAAGATACTAGTCATAGTTACTAGATATTTCTGAGTTATTATTTCTGGTTCTTCTTCAAGAAGTTTCTTTCTCTCTCTCTTTAACCTAGAGTGTTCTCTAGATCTTTTGTAAAGAGTCGAGTTGTAATCTATAGTCGTGTCTTGGACCTGCTATGTTTCTGTTGTACCACTCTGAGGGATGTAATACTAGTGAACGATGTTTCATTGGTGTTATGTCAACGACTATAGTGTACTACATCATGCAGTGGTATGCTGGGTCACCGCACCATTGGCGCCTCCAAGGCTGCCGGCGAGGAGGCCCCATCCTCGTACAGGCCCCTGTCCCCGTCCCCGCATCCTCCATAGCCACTGGCGAGGAGACCCCCACTGGTCTCGGGCAGATCCCGCTCAGCTAGGACCCCTACGAGGTTGTTTACATAAGGCCGGAGAACCTCTACGACACCAGCATCGCCGACCCATGGTCGGAGGTAACCAGGGTTTTCTCCCCTTCCCTTGTTCTTCCCCCATTCCCATCGTTGGATGCTAGATCATATGTTATTAGGGCTCGGCTGTTCGTATTTTTATAGTAGCTAATCCTCTTGTGTTAGATCTCGTATTTTGATGAATCCCCTGTTCATAGTTGGGATCAGTTTTCGATTTGGTTTGAGATATGGGGAATAATTAGGAGATCTCAATCAGTTAATTTATGCAAATAATCAATCCCGATAATTAAAGTATCTCAATCATGTCCTTATTGCACTCTACTATTTTTTCCAACAGGGGGATAGCAGCGACGTCCGCAGCCACGATGAGTCCAAGGACACAAAGACTCGTCATGTGCTGAGGAGGTTGAAGTCTGGCCAGTACAACAACTTATTCACTAGCGACGTGTACAGGTGCCCATTCTGCCCCACCAGGAGGCTCCGCGCCACAGACTTCAACTCCCTCGTGAAGCCTGCCGAGGCCGTGAGGACCTGCGGTGAGTCCGTGAACGTCCATGGCTTCATAGCCAAGCACCAGGCGCTCGGTCTTCACCTCCGCAACCTCCAGAAGGTGGCTATCGAGGAAGGTCGCATGCCCCCGATCAAGCCCAAGGCGCCCAAGGTCAAGGGACTAGGCAGCAAGAAGTGGAGGAGGCGCTAGAGGAAGGAGGCGGAGGCACTCCTGGCAGAGGCCATGAGGGGCCACTGATCTACTGCTGCTGTAAAGCAGCTTATTTTGTCTTGTATGTGTTGAACTTGTCCGCTGTTGCTGCTGAGCAGCCTAATTTTCGAACCTCGTTAAGTACCGTACTATATAACCTATATTAGATGTTTTATCTACATCTTCTCTGTTTACTGAATTTATTTATGGTGCTGGTTAGTTTTGCTGCTCTAGATTTGCTACCAAATTGGAGAAAACGAGGGCAAAAGGAACAATGAATAAAGAGAGAAGCTGCTCTAGATTCGCTACCTTTTGTGGCAAAAAAATACAACTATTAGCGAGAGAGGGGGGGAAGGCGCTCTTAAAAAGGCCAATCATAAAAATAACAAAAAAGAAAACTTCCAATTTAGGCGACAGGGCGCACGTAACCACCAAACGCGCCCCACATGGTCCCACACCACGTCCCCCATAATCAGCGAGAGATGGATGGCTGGTCCACTGTGTATCCTGGCCCCACCCCTATCAGTATGTAACGGTCGAGGCAACGTAACGTAACGCTCAACGCACGACCCGCCCAACGCGGTCCCAACGGTTAGCATGTAACGGTCAAGCCTTTGACCTGACGGCATCCCCCCGTCCGAGCGCATGTGGGGGTTTTAGAGGAGGGAGGGCAAAAGTGAGGAAAAACTAAGAGGCTGAGGAAAACTAAGTACAACTAACGAACCAAGGGCACGAAAATAGGAATCTCTATAATCATTATGAGCTATGAAGTCTATTTCTTCAATATTTGATTCTAGGATAGCTCTTACCTAGTTTTCCTTACCTTTTACGGCTAATATGAGCTCATCCAGCTTAGCATTGAGTTCTTCATTATCTCGTGTGGAGATGGAGTTCACCTTCTTCGTGTTTGATCTATCCACATGCCACTGGGCATGATTGTCTTGCATATTGTCTAGCAGCTGCTTTGCTTCGGTAAGATGTTTGCCCATAAATGTTCCTCCAGCTACAGTATCAAGCATAGGCTTAGACACAGGGTTAAGAGCATTATAAAATAAGTGGAGAATTAACCAATCTTCCATTTCATGACTGGGACAATTTCTCATGCATTCTTTGATCCTCTCCCATGCAAGCGCTAGTGGCTCACGCTCTTCGTGTCTAAAACCAGTAATATTAGATCTTAGTTGCATAGTCTTTGCAAGTGGGAAAATTTTAGTCATAAATAAAGAAGTACACTCCACCCATGATGTAATAGTATTTCTAGGCAAAGATAGCAACCATTCTTTTGCTATTCCTCTAAGAGAGAAAGGAAATAAGTGCAATTTGACCGCATTGGGGTCAACATCTTTTATGCGCATCATATCACATATTTCAGTGAAAGTATTCAAGTGCATACATGCGCCATCAATAGCAGAGCCTCCAAATTAATTCGGTTGAACCAAACTTAAATAATGGGGCTTAATTTCATAATCATTAGCAACAATTGCTGGCTGATTAATAGGAGTATGCAAATAACCATTGTTGGGAGTTGCAAACTCCCCAAGCTTCTTTTCAGCCATATTGCCTATGTTTTTGTGTTTTTTAAACAAAGACTTATGATAGTAAAAACAAGAATTTAAAGACTAACTATTTTTTTGTTTTTTAAATAAAGACCGAAAGCAAACTAACAAAATTAAAAACAAGAATTAAAACTAGCAAGATTCCTACTAACCTCACCAGGGTAGCTATTGCTTCCCCGGCAACGGCCCCAGAAAAAGGGTTGATACCTTCGATCCGGATTACAAATGTAGTATAGCTCTTTTTCCATAGTATACCTAGGTTTATCGAATCCTTGGGAAGCAGAATGCATAGTGAAGTTACTTTAACGGACCTTCGGGAGTTTTAGAATTCCTTTTGTGTTTTTACCGGACCAAGAGTTTGCTGTCATTTGTTGTTGTCGATGATGAAGACAGAGAGGTCCTAGGGCTTTCGGTTTCACCTGTAGCTGTGCAAAACATCTGATGGGAATAAAATATAATAATAAAGTATGCATGTAATTGTTAGAGCAAGATAATTATATGTGGGCAGTGCATCCATAATTTCTATTGCCTTCGCAACCGCTTATACCAATAACCTACTAGTCTCATCCATAGAAGAAAGAGATCTTACGATATGCATAGTGACATCACCGTTAATTCCAAGTAAATCCCTCACATACAGCCATACTACCCCTTCTGTTACTAGGGTTTCCAACTGATAGCTATGAGATTCGACACATTTTTGATTGCTTTTATTGATGGTTTTCTCCCGGATTTGATAGTTTTCTGGCTTTACCTAACGCTAATACTTCAGTAGCAAAGAAAACTTGGATTTTAATGTGTGTTTCAGGTTCTGAACGTCAACAGAAGGATTTACCTAGAGAAATACAATATTCTGGAGAAAACAAGCAAGCCATACTTTGAAAGCACGCAAGGGAAGCTCAGAGAGGCTCTAATGAGCAACTATACGGCGGGAATATTTTTCCGGCCATATAGTTCCCACCGTATAGTTGCCGCCCCCTCTGTCTTGTCAAAAGGGACAACTTCCATGAAGGGACCAAGGACGAAAACACAACACAATAGCCGCCACACCATCCAGAAGGGAGAAAGAAGGGATCCGGAGAAGAAGGAGAAGACGTTCTTCATCTCGCTCCACGATCTTCGACCTCCTAGCCAATACACCCCCATAGCCACTACTTGTACTTGAGAGAGAGAGGGATCTCCACCTTGCAAGACTAGGGTTTGAGATTGTTTCTTCCCATTTTGAATTGTGTTGGATATTTTTCTATTCTAATTGTGGATATCCACGGTAATACCAAGACGAATTCCCTTTATTTGATTATATTGATGATCTGTTCTTCTCTCATGTGTGAGTAATTCCCTTGGGCGTGGGAGATGTAGGGGATTGGTGAGATGTGATGTGCCTTCATATATTATCCATTAGTTTGTGATTGATTCTAATTACTATATTATGTGTGCTTGACTATCTATGGGATGCTTAAACCTTGTTTTCCAATTAAGGGCCCAGACAACATGATACCTTGTTCTACACAAATAAGATCTTGTACGCTAGTGGACCGGCGACCCCCGGGTGACACGAGGATATCAATGGAAAGCTAGTTGACTCGAGGATAATGAGTAACCACTGTGCTTATTGCATTACTCCGATCTAAGGAGCTTAATCGCTAAGCGACCTGAAGGGTCTTAATTGTCTAATGTTTGACCATAGTTTTAGTAGCAGGCTAGTAGGATTATTGAAGTTGGAATGAAATCTACCGAGAGGAGTTCCGGCTAATTATGGATTGCTCGCCTACACATACATCTATAAGATTATAATTGTTACATTTACCACTCGTCCACCTGGCACATTCACTATCACCATGAACTGAATCTCCCCGTGCCTTCTTTCGCCATCTACAGGAAACAACAAACAAGCAAAGTCATTATTTACTTTTATGCATTATATTTCTGAAGTTTACATTTTAGTTTTATTTAAATCTATCGCATTTAGTCAAAATCCCGTTCATGTTTTAACACTTGCAGTCAATTCACTCGAAGACCTATGACAACTTCGGGTGTGATAGATACTTCATCAATAAACACTTACCTTGGGCTCCCTGTGGGATCAATATATGAACTTCGAAACTAGCTACAAACGATATGTGCACTTGCAGACATCAAGCTATTTTCTGGCATCGTTGTCGGGGAGCTAAGCGCTAAGTGTTTGTCTTTTGACATTTCAGGTGTTGCTTCTAGAAAATGTTCTCCTTAGGAGACAGAGGGTCTACACGCTCTGGTAGGACCTACCTGCCGGATTATATTGAGCGCGTGCCTGCTCAGAGGCACGAAGAAATTATTGAAAAACTTTTAAGATCAAATAAAGTTCAAGTTGAAAACCTGAGTGATATTATGGAAATCATGTCAATTTACAGGACAACTCATGTGAAACCTGAGAAAACTCTCAGGGAGTACAGTTGTCCAAGTTCTGAATTTCTTAAACAACCAATAGAGTTCCCTAATCCTGGAGTTAGAGAATATTGATTTGATGGTGGAATTATTAAAAATTTGCAGGAGAAAGCTTTTAGTGGAAGGGAAGATGAAGACCCAATAAGACATATTAGAGAGTTTGACAATGTGATAACATCGCTTGGACCAAAAGGTTTGCCAAGAGACTTCTCTCGTCTTAAATTATTTCGATGGTCTCTTAAAGGTAAAGCTCTAAACTGGCTATGTTCTCTCCCTCGCCATTACATTAAATGTTGGGAAAACTGCATTACTAAATTCATAAACAGGTTTCTTCCTTTTAAAAAGGTAACTGAACTAAGAAAGAACATAGGAAATTTTAGTCAGAACGTGGGAGAAAACTACCCACAAGCCTGGGAAAGATTCTTTGGAATGATCAATAGTATTCCTAATCATGGCTATTCAATCTGCCATTTATTTTATCATGGTCTCAATACTCAATGTAGAGAATTGCTTGACTTCTCAGTAGGAGGATCAATAAATACTTTAACGATTAAAGAATGTTTGGAATTAATGTCTACTAGGTCTAAGAATGATTCTTTATATAATCCTGATTTTGGCACTAAGCCAGAAAAAGGGATAGTTCGGATAATTCCTGATCTTATGCCTGAGGTACGTAAAACCATGAAAGAAAAAGGTATACCTTCTGAACTTGCTAAAGAAAAGGAAGAGGATTTGTTAGAAGTTTTAACTGAAGAATATGAAACTATAAAAGTTTTTCAAGAATTAAAACATCGACAAGTAAAATCTCATAATAACTTGCATAAGCACTTCCAAAAACACAAAAAGATTTTGGCAGAACTCACTGAAAATTATGATGAGATTGGCCAAGAAATAAAACTATTTCATAAGTATCTTAGTATGATTGAAACCTAGTGTGAACAAATAGCATCTGGTTCTCAAATTTTCTTCGTGATGATAAAGATATTTCTGTTTCTACTAATGTTGTCACAAGATGGGGTGCGGTTGTTATAGGACCCTTAGGACCATCGGAATACGAAGCTGAAAAAGAGCGTAAGGAAAAAGCCTTGCTCGAAGCAAGTCAAGAAGATGATACGTTGGTGGATCCTCAAGATGAGAATGAAACACAAGATCAAACCAAGGAATACCAAAATGATGTACAAGATGATCATTATGACTCTGATGCAGAAAAGGTTGATCCAAGAGAAGATAAAGAAACAAGTAAAGAAGATGAAGTTGTGGTAGTAGAAAACAAGGAAAGCAATAAGCAACAACAAAAGAAAGCAACGAAAGAACCCGACCCCCTGAAAAAGGTAAAAGACAATAGTAAGTCAGGTGAGAAAAAGCTTCCTTATCCAGATCAAAAATAGAAAGCACCGGGTGAGGTAATTTATAACTCTTTTACAAAGGCACTCGGTGACCTTCGTCTGGAAATTCCATTTGTGGATACAATCAAAGTTCCTACTTAGGGTAAATTCCTTGGTGATATTCTTAGTAGAAAGAAAAAATAACTGAAATTGTTGCCATGGTAACTAGCTATCCTACTAACGGGAAGTTGTTGTCTAAGTCTGGAGATCCTAGAATACCAACTATATCATCCTCCATAGGTAAAACAGATATTCATAATGCCTTATGTGATCTATGAGCAGGAGTTAGTGTAATGCCATACTCTCTCTATAAAAGGTTAGGATTAGGGGAGTATTCTCCTACTACTATCACTTTACAGATGGCTGACAAGTCCACTAAACAACCTGTTGGTATGATTGAGGATGTCTTACTTAGGATAAATGAGCATGTTATTCCCACTGATTTTATCATTCTTGAAATGCCAGAAGATGAAAGATTATCTATAATACTTGGAAGACCCTTCCTCAGTACTGCAGGTGCGTTAGTAGATTGTGCAAAAGGGAAGATAATCTTCAATGTTTATGATGCTGAAATCATCCGGTATTTTCCAAAGAAGCTAGAAGCATGAGAAATATATGTTCCACTGGCTAAACGAGTTCATGTGGTAAGTGCCATTGATAAGGGGCAACCAAAGGTACGAATTCAAGAAGAGATAAGAGGTTGAGTAATTAAACCATTCTTAATAAATGCTTAATGGGAGTCAACCCATTTTCGTTAATATACTAGAATAGACAATAAGAAGTTCATCACATTCCCACCATTTTCTCACAGACATTCTCGCGGAAGCGCGCCTGTGAAGATGCAGTTGTCAAAAAGTAGTAGAAATGTCGATTGAATGAGTAGAGAATAATAATAAGAATAAAAGTTTTAGTTTTCTATTTATAGAAGTTAAATTTTTTCTTTTAATATGCAAATATTGGTCGATAGTTTTTACTATCAATTTTCTGTTAAAAACTTGGTATTTCACTAAGTTATGGGATAAGAAGGCATCCTCGAAGTAGATTTTTTTTGATGATTACTGATGGTTTAACGACCAACTATACAGCAGGAATAAAAATTCCAGTTGTATAGTTCCGGTCGTATAGTTATCTGATACGTTGCTAACGTATCCATAATTTTTGATGTTCCATGCTTGGTTTTATCTACTTTCTTATGTTTTGTCCACACTTTGCAGTACTTTTCATATGATTTCTTGGACTAACCTATTAACAAGAGCCACAGTACCAGCTCCTTGTTTTCTGCTATTTTTGGTTCCAAGAAAGTCAGAAAATCAATATTCTCGGAATTGGACCGGACAAAAGCCAAAGTCGATATTTTACCGGAAGACTTGAGGGGAAACTTTGACCACTTCCTCCCTGAGTTCAATAAACCTTGGGTAATCCACTTAAGGGGAAACTTGATGTTGTTCTACAAACCTCTGCACTTGGAGGCCCAACAACTGTCTACAAGAATAGAAGTGCGTAGACATCAAGCTATTTTCTGGCGCCGTTGCCGGGGAGGTAAGGTAAAATGTACTCACATCCTCCGGTGTGAGTGCTCGAAGATATTTCCTTTAGATTCTGCAATTTTGTCTTTTTGTTTCTTGTTTTGACTAGTTAGGCTTAATGGAAAACAACAACAAAATTAGAGAGCTTTATAGTATTTATCTTGAGTTAGGACATGAAGTGTTTGAAGAGAAAATTAAAAAACCTATGGAACTTTATTTGCATGCTAATAGCAATGTTGTTAGTATGAATTCTTTGGACACCATTATTACTAATGCTATGGAAAAGTTTAAGCTTGGGGAAGCTAGTTTTTATGAAAATGATCTTTTTAGTTCCCCGGCTTTGGAAGATAGCTATTCTATTGCTTATGATGATACCAAACCTCCAATATATGATGATTACAATGATGAATATGATATTTTCAGTCCACCTACTATTGAGGATAAAATTAATGATTACAATATGCCTCCTATATTTGGTGATTATGGTGATGAGAATAATAATGATAGCTATTTTGTTGAATTTCCTCTCACCACAATTAATAAGAATGACTATGTTTATGTGGGGAGTTTTAATTCTTTTATGCATGTGGCTCATGATAAGAATTTTTTATGTGATAGTTATATTGTTAATTTTATTCATGATGCTACTGAAAGTTATTATGAGAGAGGGAAACATGGTTTTATGTATCTCAACAATATTAAGTTTCCCCTCTTTATGTTGAAAATTTTGAAGTTGCACTTGTTTTGCTTTACTATGCTTGTTGCTTTGTGCTTTCATGACTTGTTTCTTTACAAGATTCCTATGCATAGGAAGTGGGTTAGACTTAAATGTGTTTTGAATTTGCTTCTTGATGCTCTCTTTTACTTCAATTTATATTTCTTATGTGAGCATCTTCTCAAACTATCATGCCTAACTTAAAGGCGTTAAAGAAAAGTACTTATGGGGAGATAACCCAAAAGTTTTAGATGAGTCTCGGAAGTTATTACTTCAGTAATAATCGCTTCTTATCCTTTTTATTTGCTTTTTGTGCCAAGAGTAACCTCTAATGAGAGAGAAGTGATGCTTGGGAAAGTTGTTGTCCCGAAACAGATTTTTGTGCTTTACCGTAAAAATTCATGTAAACTCTCTGTACTTTACTTTGAGGCGTAATTTTTTGTGCTTCTGTCCCAGGTTATTATCCAACTTTCGTTAGTTCAACACTTTTCCATTTGAGCAACAGAAGGTCTTCGAAAAAAATTGTATTTACCTGCAGGTCTGTTTTGACAGATTTCTGCCATTATTTGCATTTGCTTCTTGTTGGTTCCTTTTTGAATTATTTTGGGGAATTGAGATTTTTGAGAGAAGTGCTACAGTAGATTGTGTTTTAATAGAAGTTTTATTGGTGTTGAAACTGAACCTAAAGACTTACTATCTTGAGTGCACTAATGTTGCTAATAAAGATTGTGTGAAGTTTTGTATGAAGGAAAAATTTCAGGTGTATGGAAGGAATGAGTAATAAGATGAAGAATGGACTAAAACTCAATCTTGGAGATGCCAGGCGTGTCACACCAAGAAATATCCAAGAAGTACAAGCGTCAAAGCTTGGCATCCCAGGTTTCTTCCAAACACTTCATTTTTATTGTGTCATGCACAGTTGTGTTGCTCTTGGAGCGTCTTCTTTTTCATTTTCGTTTTGGTTTTTAGTTTGCTTGGTTTGCTTAGTTTTCTGAATAAATTGGTTGGACCCCCTCTTTCATGCATTGGTTTTCAAATAGTTTGGTTTGGGTTGGAAAAGAGTAGGAAAGTTCAGGCTTAAGTGGTAAAGAGAGCTTGTTTTTGACTGTGGCCTATGCTTTGTCATGCCATGCTTGATGTTCTTTTGGCTTTATGCTTAGTATTATTTGTTGTAGCATAACTTGTTATAAACAATTGAGATTGATTAATGTGCATTGGAAGTATCATGTTGTTTTAGCATATTAAAGCATAGTATTGTGGTATTCTCCTTTGATGCTTTATTTGGGTTGACTTGGCGCATGCTCACACCATGTTATGAATATTTTTAGTCACCATAGCATTTATGATCCTTTAGTTTTCAACTTGTAGTATCACTTTATGCTTTGATCAATGATGTTTTGTCGCTCTGCATGATTATGGTCATTATTGCTCTCTTAGTTTGTCGCTCCCAGTCTTTTGCTAGCCTCCACAACCAAGTATGAGTTCCACTCGTGCATCCAACTCCTTAAACCAAGTTATTCCAAAGAGTCCACCATACCTACCTATTATCATTTGCTATTCCAAGTATATTCATGTTTTTGTTTACCTTCCAAATTAAACTTGTTATGAGAAAACTAGTGATTAAAGATCTCACGAACTAGATGGCACACTTTACTTTTCTTGCCCTTAATAAACTTGAACCATTGTGTCGTCTGTGTTGTATATGCTTGCACTTATTTTTTGGGGATTAGCAGAACCATGTTGTCATGGGGAACGCTTTCAACATTGCACGGGTACTTTGTACCTAGTTGATATCATGCTCTTTTGTCTATGGATGTCGTCGGTGTGAAATGAAAGGGGAGCTTGTAAGTCCATGGAGTTATGTATATGTGTTAGAGAAATGCCTGAGCCGCTGGTCTAATCCATGCTGACATGGTGGAAACCTGCAGCGCAACCATAATGAGCTGTCTATGAAGCATTCTTCTTATATATAAAAAGACTCAGATGTTGAGAAAAAAGAGAAAAAGATATTATGAAAAGAGGAAAGAGAGAAAAACACCATTTTCCCATGGTAAATAAGAAGATTGCTGAGATGCTCGTTGTCTGCTTACCTTGTCATTTTGATATGGGGATTCTTCTGTATCATCGGGAAAGGGCTACCCCGTTGGCGGTTCTCTTTGATACACATGTACTTACGATGACAAGAACTTATCGGTGACTAAACTTGAGTAGCATGAGGAGCGGCCCTCGTATTCAAGGGACATGAGATTTCCAACTTATACTTTGTCAAGCATATACTCCATAGTTTGTTCACTTTAACCTTAATCACTTCAAGATGCTTATGATAGGGTCAATGAGAGCTGAAAGCTAATAAGTACCATAATTTTTGGAAGCTCTTTATGAAACTTGAATCTCTGCTTCCTTCTATGAAGGCCTTTCTTTTACTTTTTTGTTGAGTCTCCACCTTCTATCTTTATGCACCTATTGAGAGAGCATAGTGGCCATTCTTAGTTTAATGTGCATTGTCCCAAGACTTGTTGATTGATGCATAACTTTGATATTGCTTGTTCTTAAACTATTTGTATCTAGTCACCCTTATAAACTTTGAAGGTGTCATATGCATTTATGTTTGCTACTCTATGAGGGACAAGATGAATGCCACTATGCTATGTTTTCTTTATGTGAAACAAACAAACGTCTTGCAAAGCATTGTTATTCATGAATATTTTGTTTGTGCCTTTCATGTTGCAACATAGTTTCTTTGTCTTATTGCTAGAACTTTGTCTTTCATGTTATGATTGAAGTACTATGATCCCAGCTTTGAATGTTTTGCAAATACTTTGATCAAGTTTATGATGGTGCATGTCACCTCAAAAATTATTCTTTCTTTTTTATCACTTACCTACTCGAGGACGAGCAGGAGTTAAGCTTGGGGATGTTGATATGTTGCTAACGTATCCATAATTTTTGATGTTCCATGCTTGGATTTATCTACTTTCTTATGTTTTGTCCACACTTTGGTGTACTTTTCATATGATTTGTTGGACTAACCTATTAACAAGAGCCACAGTGCCAGCTGCCTATTTTCTGCTATTTTTGGTTCCAGGAAAGTCAGAAAATCAATATTCTCGGAATTGGACCGGACAAAAGCCAAAGTCAATATTTTACCGGAAGACTCACGGAGCCAGAAGACAAGACGGAGAGGGGGCACAGGGTGATCACACCATGTGGTGGTGCGGGCTAGCCCTGGCTGCGCCACCAGGTGGTGCGGGCCCCCTGGCCACACACCTACCTTGCCTCTTTGCCTATAAGATGCCTCCCGATGCAAAAACCCTAAATCATCAAGCCTCCAGCCATGAAAAGTTCCGCAGCGCCGCTACCACCGAAGGGGAGATTCGGGGGACAGAAAGTCTCTGTTCCGGCACCCTAACGGGACGGGGAAGTGCCCCTGGAGCCATCTCCATCGATCTCCACCGCCATCTCCATCACCATTGCTGATTCCCATGATGAGGAGGGAGTAGTTCTCTTTTGAGGCTAAGGGTTCTACCGGTAGCTATGTGTTCATCTCTCTCTCTATGCATTATCTTATTGTGGTCATGAGCTTTGTAATCAAGTAGATCTACCTTGCTACTCAAGTGCTTTAATAGATCTCTGCTCTCCCCATGTGTGTGAAGTTGACAGTGTGCACACCATGGTGGCACTTAGGCAAGAGATTACAAATACTTGTTATGAGTTATATTTGGAGTTGGATGTCTTTATGAAATTGTGGTGTTTGTTGGACCCATCTAGTACTCAAGGTGACAGTGTGGAATTTTCTAGATGGGAAATATGAACTTTGAGGTGTGCTGTTATAGCCCTACCATCGATTAGAGTGTCTAACCGGAGAGTAGTTCAGCGTAGTAGCATAAAGAAGAATATATTTATATGAGAGTGTTCACTAGTGAAAGTAGGCCTTGTTTCTAAGCACCGAAACGTCGTTTGCTATTAGATCTATTACATGTTTGCTTGCTTCCATCTTTATTTCAGTTTGCCTTTAGTCTCTTCTGCGCCATCAAGCTATTTTCTGGCACCATTACTACTTATAATTATCTATACCACTTGTATTTCACTATTTCTTCGCCGAACTAGTGCACCTATACACCTGACAAGTGTATTGGGTGTGTTGGGGACACAAGAGACTTCTTGTATCTTGATTGCAGGATTGCTTGAGAGGGAATACCTTTGACCACTTCCTCCCTGAGTTCGATAAACCTTGGGTAATCCACTTAACGGAAAACTTGTTGCTGTTCTACAAACCTCTGCACTTGGAGGCCCAACAACTGTCTACAAGAATAGAACTTCGTAGACATTTATCTTTGCAATCAATAATTTTTCTTCGAAGGCATAGACAGTTTAACGACCAACTATACGGCGGGAAATAAAAATTCCGGCCGTACAGATATCGAGGCCTCCGTACTAAAATTTCTGAAAGGTACCGAGAGTTTAACGACCAACTATATGGCGAGAATAAAAATTTCGGCCATATAGTTCCGGCCGTATAGATATCGATGCATTCATAGAATTTTATTCCAAAAGTACTAGGAGTTTAATTACCAACTATACGGCGGGAATAAAAATTCTGACCGTATAGTTCCGGCCATATAGATATCGATGCCAGTTTAAGAAATTTATCTCGAGAGACATACAGTTTAACGACCAACTATACAGCGGGATCACTTTGATCTGGCCATATACTTGTGCCTGTATAGTTGTTTTTTTGTATAAAGAAACCCTAGTTGGCGGCACCGCCACAACTATATGGGCGGAGCACCATCACCCGCCTGTATAGTTCCGTCCTATAGTTCGGTACGACCACAAAATCGCACCAGGGTGGCTAGGTCTTCCTCCTCTCCTCATTATTTCTCTCATATTCTCTCTCCAAACCTCTCAAAATCCACCTAGAACTCTTGATTCTTCGCGGATTTCGTTCGTTTGAGTGGGGGAATCAATAGATCAGTATGTTTTTCCCTATCCATGCTTTATTTTTAGATTTCCATGGTTGAAACTCTCGCATTGATTTAGTGGATGAACTCGAGCTTATTTAGTTTTCCCTATCAATTTCTCACGTTAGGATTGAATTTTTCCACGTAGAATCATTCATATATCATATAGAAACTATATGCCTAAGGTTTTATGGTGAAATTTTTCAGTGTATCACGATGAACAAAATCGGCAGCCTTTTTTGTTCGAGCAAGCCCCAACAAGGAGAGGGCTCAAGCTCGGGGGCCCGAGCCCTATGCAACTCTAAGATGGACATTGTCTCATCGAGAAGGGTGCTGCCCACACGTTGGGCCGACCACAACTTTCTCACTGCGGCAGGGTTGAAGATGGACTTCGACCTCATGTGCAGCAAGACGGGGTTGGCGGTGCTTAGCTTCGCAAGCCACGACACCTACACCGAGCTCACCCATGAGTTCCTCGCCTCCTTCTATGACGACCACTTGGAGAAATGTAACATGTGCACAATAAGCTTCACCATGAACCGTACACACTATGAAGTGAGTTTCGAGCAATTTTGCAATGCTTTCAGTTTCCCTCAAACTTGGGAGCCCAATATTACTAACCTCTATAGCGTCACAAGTTGAGAGACTTGGGAGGTTATTTCTGTTAATGGTGGCAGTCACTTTTATCAGAAGAAGATGTCCACCATTCAGAACCCAGCCATCCGCTACTTTGCTTTGTTCCTCGCACACACGATGTTGGGAAGGGGTGATACTGGTTCCATGGCCAATGCGGACATGGCAATGATCACCAAGGCTCTCTTCCCTAATGCAACGCAAAGCCCTAGTCCTGCAGCTCTACTCATCCAGCACTTTCGCCACCAAAGCAACAAGACTAAAGGTGATATTCGCATTGGTGGATTGGTAACCGACCCTGCCTACGCACTGAACATTGCACTACCTGTTATGGAACCTGTTGATGGCTCCAAACTTATGGACGTCAAATATTTGACTACTTGTGGCTTCGTTGGTGTTTACCATGATAACCGGAGGCTCCGAGCATATCAGTTTAGTCATCTTGATGATACACAGGTTCAGAAGGTCCAGTTGCCATGCCCCCCAAGCCTTATAATTCCACCACCCTAATTACCATGGGCTTTTATTTTATTTGGGTATTTACTCTAGCTCATGTGGGTTGGGATGGATTCAACTATAATTTCTTTTGCTTGGCTTCTATTCCACATATTGGGAATGCATAAGAATAATGCCATGTTATTATTTTGTTTTCACAAGAATTTAAACATGGCATTAAATATTTTGCATGGGACATGCAACCACCATCACCACCTTTAGCTCATTTGTTTTTCTCTTGCTTTTAGTGGTTCTTTCTTTGTGGGATCATCTCCATCTCTCTCCACCATTCCCATGTACTCATCAACACCATTCTCCCCTTCATGCATGGTTCAAATAAGGTCTTTTTCCCATAAACCTTTGTCTTCCTCTTTTACTTGGATTCTCCTTCACCTCATCTTATGCTAATTCAGGCTCTCACTTTTTCTCTTGGTTTGATCTTATAAACAAGTTTTAAAACCTAAACACCTAATCAAAACCTAACCTAGCTTTCTCTCTCTATTTCCCTCTAACCCTAGTTCTACTTTAAACCCTAAACTTAACCTCACCTCTCCCTCTCCCTCTCCCTACCATGCTGTCCCCACCTCAGCTACCACCCCATCTACCCCAACCCCAACTAGAAACCCTAACCCGAGCCACCCTCTCTAACCCTAGCCCTAGCTAACCCGAGTCCCCCCCCCTCTCTCTCTCGGCCTCTCTTTCTTCTCTCGCTACCACAAGGCCCCACCTTCCCCTCCTCTCTCCCTGGCCTACCTGGCAGCCTCCACCACCCTACCCTGCCATGCCCTACCTGCCCCAACCCGAGCATGTGCGAGGAGGAGAAGGAAAAAGTGGCCGAAGCCACTTTATCCCCGCCTGCTCCCACACGGCACCCTCCTCCCTCTCCCTCGCTTTATCCTCCGCCCCACGCCTCCTAGCATCGCCCAGATCTGCCCAGAGCCCCTGCCTCTCCCCTCTTTCCTCTCCACCGACGTCGTCTACCTCTCGCCGGTCCCCGCCAGTACCACCGGCGTCCCCTCGTTCCTGCCGGCGTGCGCGACGTGGAAGTGGTCGAGGAGACCGAGGAGACCCCCCGGCTTCTCCCTGGACGCACCAGCGAGGAGGAGAAGGCCACCACTGCTGCAGTATGTCGACGCCCTGCCGAAACCCTAGATCTTCGGTTCGCCAGCTCCGCCGACGCCCTGCTGCGCCTCGTCCCGATCCGCCACCACCGACATCCTCGCGACGCCTAGCAGGAGAATTACCAGGAATCACAGGAGTACTACCCAGATCCATCTCTTGCTTCAACTGAGCTGCCAGGCAAGCACTACCACATGCTTGCATACATATAGTACCTATTGCCTCTATCTTATTTTTGCATCATTGAGTCGCGATTGCATTAAATTGAATCCCAAGCATATCCTTTACTTTTAAACCCCACCGAAGCTTGTTCCTCCATCCCATGAGCCATTACTACAGGAGTTGTTTGAGCCATGCGAGTCGTAGAAAAGCATGTGTAGGGTATGTGAGTGTCTGATGGATAACGAGGTACTTAAACAACTTAACCTGAGTAGTAATGGGATAACTAATGAAAGAGGCACCGGCGAGCAATATCTGCTATTTGGTTTTTCATGCTCACTTGTGTCCCGTAGGAGTCCCAATACTTGATTCTTGTTCCTTGTTTATTCGCACTATCCACATCCGGGAGGCCTTATCGACCCCCCTGAGCCAGAGCTTGATTCATTCTTATTTCTTGGGGCCACAATTAGTTTGGGGCTTTACTACTATCCTGTACTTATTCCATGTTACTGCTTTATTTAAGATTGTGCGAGGAGCACCTGTACTATTTTGGATCGCGCCATGTTTTCGTGGTATCGACAAGCCCAGTCACATTTTCGGGTTCCCAGTCGTTTACAGCCGTCGTCGCAAACCCTGGGTCCGTCTCGGAGCCGGCCAACTTCGTTGCGGGTAGCTTATTGGGGTGGCCCCCTAAAATATTTCCGAATCCTGTGATTGCTTTGTCGTGAATGCCTCGTTGGGTTTTGAGTTGGTTTTTCCGAGGTTGATCAAGTGTGTGTTGCTATTCGTGCACCCCTGCAGGGTAAATCTTTCTGAAAGCCGTGTCCGTGGTTATGGATGACTTGGAGCACAGTTTCTCGATCATAGACAAGTATAACTAAAGTACTGCTTTTAATTTGACTAAGTACTTGACTAGTAAATAGTGCAAAACTCATGGAATGGTTAATAAAACTGCCAACGAATGATGGGGGTTGTTTGTCCGCTTCCTCGTTGGTAAGCGAGGAGGAGGATGGATCTGTTAATTATACTGTTATAACTGTTGTTCTTAATTCACGGACATCCGTCTATCATTGGTTAGGCGGATGGTTAGCGAGTATCTATAGAATTGTTAGATATTATCTTTTGCTGCAATTGCGTCACCCCAGGTTGTGTCCTCTTTAGTGGCATAAAGACTTGCTGAGTACCCCTAGGGTCTCACACGATAAATTATTTGATTCAGATGAACAGGTGTACCCGCAAGATGGATACTAGGTGGAAGAAACAGATGATGTTGGCAACGATCATTCGGTGTAGAGATTCCGGGAACGGGGATCCGTGAGATCTGTGGGCGGGATGTGTTTATTTATGTGGCATCTTATGCCGATTTGCTTCTTATCCGTACTCGGATCTTGTTTTCCGCTTCCGCCTGATACTCTGATGTTTGTTGTATGAGGAGCTATCCTAAATTATTATCTCTATCTAGGATATTTGAATCTTGTCGTATGGCATTGCAATATTTCTATTTCTTTTAGATGGAATGGCTCTGAGGACTGTTGTATGTGGCTTGCATACATACTCATTTGTGTATGTAGTTGATCCCTTCGCCTGCCGATTACGCCGCTCGTTCTTGTCCTGATGTTCTGAAAGTGGTTAGGACGGCCGAAAGGTCTACCGTGAGTGGCCCTGGGCCCCACCGTACTATTTTAACCACTTTCGTTCATCCAGGCATGTAACTAAGAGCGTAATTCACCGAGGTAGTTACAATTGGTATCAGAGCCATCCCGCCCTTCAGGGTCTCAGCCAAAATGGTCGTTGTCAGTCTAGCAAATATTTTTGGTAGTTATGTATACTAGGGAAAAACAAACGTGAGAGTAGGACTGCTTCCATTTTTCTTCTTACCCACCCACCCACCCTTTTTCTGGTAAGGAAGTGTAACATTTTCAATTCTCTTCTAAAAATTCAAACTAGGATTCACGTGTTCTGGGTTCCGTAGTACCATAGGTTGTGTTTGTGTGTGTGTGTGTGAATTCTTTGTCTATCTGTTGCATCCAACTTGTTATCCCTATCTGCCTCTTGGTTATCAACTGTTGGTACATTCCATACCGACAGGCCTTTGTAAACCGACGCGATCTATTCTGATTCGTTGTGTACTGATGTGATCTATCTTACTCTTGGTTATCCGACGTTATCTTGTTGGGGTGTTCTTTTTCGTAGTTACCAATCTTTAGGTTCATCTTAAGAAGAAGGTGTTGGGATATGTGTTTTACTGATTCATGTGCAGAGTAATGATTTGAGTGCGGGATGGAGTCGCGACCATACCACTACTTTTATCATTTTCTATTGTATGTTGAACTAGTAGAGTTACTAATCTTGATTCGTGAAGTGGTTTTTGCGCATATAGTGGTATTTTAATGCCGAAATTTGTGGAAAGTTTTTCTTTGTTAGTTTGTGTACCACACTCCTTGTTCAGTCGTGTGCGTTATGCTTAATATCTTCTAGTTGCCTTAAACTTTGTTGATATTTTAATATCATCTCAGTGAATTGCATCCTTTAATCTTGATTAATTCCATTTTGGTACTATTTTGGATTATTATCATTCTCCATTATAGTACTGACTTGTGTTTTATATCAATCACAGGATGGCACCACCACGCCGTTCTGAGGAGGACATACCACCTGAACTTGGGGCTGCTTTGGCAAGTATTGCAAATGCTTTGGGCACTATGCAGCAGAACCAACAGCGCTTCGAGGAAAGCGTGAGGAGGAATGAGTTTGTTCCGCTACCTCCACCTCCCAAGCGAGGAGACATCAAGAGTTTTCTCAAGTTCAGCCCACGCCAGTTTGAGGTGTCTGATCAGCCACTTGATGCGGATGATTGGCTTCGTGAAGTGTTAAGGTTGCTGATGACTGCGGATGTTTCCGAGCAAGAATGGGTCAAATGTGCCACTCACCTTCTGAAGGGAGATGCAGCTCTGTGGTGGGAAAATTACCTCAAGGCAGATCTCTCTGGTTTTCAGCCTACTTGGGAGCAATTCACTGCGGCTTTCAAAGAGCAATATCTGTCAGAAATTTTCATGGAAAGGATGAAGGAAGTGTTTCTCAACCTCAAGCAGGGCACTGACAATGTCAATACCTACATCAGAAACTTCATGAACCTTTCTCGGTATGGTGGCGATGAGATCTCTGATGACAAGAAGAAGCAAAAGAGGTTTAGGCAAGGCCTCAATGCTTCCATCAAATATGCAATCACTCATGCAAGGCCGGCGTCTTTTCTGGAACTCCAACACACAGCTCTGCAGGAAGAAGCAAATAGGCAAGTGTTCGAGGAGTCAAAGAAACACAGCCGTGATATAGCAAGCTCTTCTGCTATGACAGCTCCTTCTAAGCGTCGTGTCTGGGTTCCTAACACCCCACCGTCGCTCCCTACTCCACCAAGACCATCAAGCTACGCACCAAGGCCACCAAACTCCTTCACTGCGGCTCCCAGGGGCTACAACCACAACTACCCTGGAGCGCCTGGCGGAGTCCCTGGCTACGTTGCTCCACGTCCACCTGGTGCTTGCTATACTTGTGGAAACACTGGGCATCAGCACTGGAATTGTCCAATGAACAACAAAGCTCTTCCACCACCACCTCCAAGACCTGCGGCAAGTGCTCCTATGATTCGTGCACCTCCACCTCGGGCTCTCAACATCAACACCAAGCCTGGGTCTACGGTTGCTCGGGCCAACTGTGTCAACGTCGCTCAAGCTGAACATGCACCTGGAGTTGTCATGGGTATGCTTCCTGTTAACTCAGTTCCTGCATGAGTTTTATTTGATTCTGGTGCTTCACATTCTTTCGTGTCATACAAGTTTGTGGAGAGTAATGGGTTACCTTCTGATGCTTTACCAACTCGCCTCATGGTGCAATCTCCTGGTTCAAACATGAGGGCTTCTAAAATCAGCTATGGCAGTCAAATTGAGATTGGTGGCTCTTCGTTTCCGGCTTCCTTAATTATTCTAGGAAATTCTGATATTGATGTTATATTGGGCATGGATTGGTTAATAGCAAATGCAGCTGTGATTGATTGTGCTGAACGTTCGGTTTCTTTGAAAATTCCTGAAGGCCATATAGTCTATTCTCCAAGTCTGACTCCTGCAATTCAGCTTTACTCTTTGGCGGCTCTGAATGATGATGCTATGGAAAGTATTCAGAGTGTTCCTGTAGTCTGTGAGTTCCTAGATGTCTTTCCTGAAGAGTTGCCAGGTATGCCTCCAGATCGTGAGGTTGAGTTTGTCATTGAACTTGAACCTGGTACCGCTCCTATCTCCAAGCGGCCTTATAAAATGGGTCCTACTGAGTTGGCTAAACTCAAACGTCAGTTGGATGAACAAGAGAAGTTGGGTTTCATTCAGCATAGTACTTCTTCTTGGGGTAGCCCAACCATCTTTGTGAAGAAGCGAGACAAGACTGATAGACTTTGTGTTGACTATCGGGCACTCAATGCTAAAACAATCAAGAATAAATATCCCCTTCCACGAATTAATGATCTCTTCGATCAGCTAGCTGGAGCTGTGGTATTCTCTAAGCTTGATTTGAGAAGTGGTTATCATCAAATCAAGATCCATAAGGAAGATGTTCCCAAAACAGCTTTCACCACTCGCTATGGCCTGTATGAGTACACGGTCATGTCTTTCGGTCTCACCAACGCACCTGCCACTTTCTCGAGGCTTATGAACTCGGTTTTCACGGAGTATCTTGATAAGTTTGTTGTGGTCTATCTAGATGACATTCTAGTCTATTCTAAGTCAAAATAAGAACATGAAGAACACCTTCGGTGTGTCCTAAACAAACTTCGTGAGAACCGCCTGTATGCAAAGTTCTCCAAGTGTGAGTTTTGGCTGCCTCAAGTCACATACCTTGGTCACGTCATCACTGCCAAGGGCATTGCCGTCAACCCAGAAACTATTAAGACAATTATGGACTGGCTTCCACCCATAAATGTCAAAGAAGTCCGAAGTTTCCTTGGTTTGGCCAGTTACTGCCATCGCTTCGTTAAAAATTTCTCGAAGATTGCGAAGCCTCTTACCGATCTCCTCAAGAAAGGCAAGAAATACCTTTGGACTCCTGCATGTCAAGCAAGCTTTGAAACACTCAAAGAGAAGCTCACTTCCACACCAGTCTTGGTTCCTCCAGATACATCAAAGCCTTTCCAGATATTCTGTGACGCCTCATTGCAAGGATTGGGTGCGGTCCTTATGCAAGAAAAACAAGTTGTTGCTTATGCATCTCGTCAGTTGAAGACGCATGAGATCAACTATCCTACACATGACCTCGAACTCGCAGTAGTTGTCTTTGCTTTGAAAGTATGGAGGCATTACTTGCTTGGCAATCGTTGTGAGATCTTTTCTGATCACAAGAGTCTGAAGTATATCTTCACACAGCCTGATCTCAACCTTCGTCAGAGGAGGTGGATTGAAACAATCAATTATTTCGATTTGACCATCAACTACACTCCGGGCAAAGCTAATGTCATGGTCGATGCTCTCAGCCGAAAAGCTTATGTCAACAATCTCATGGTGGAAGAACAACAACCTCTCTTGTGCGAGGAATTCCGCAAGCTAAACCTTGAAATTGTGGATCAAGGGTATCTTCTGAACCTTCTAGCAACACCTCTCTTGGAAGAAAAGGTCCGTTCCATTCAACTTGGTGATCCTTATACTAAAAAGATCATCTCCAACATTCAACTTCCGAAGTATGAGTCTTTCCACGTCGACGACCAAGGCACTCTTTTCTTTGAACACCGGATGTTTGTTCCGAACTACCCAGGTTTAAGAGAGCAAGTCCTCAAGGAGGCGCATGATTCTGTTCTTTCTATCCACCTTGGAAGCACTAAGATGTACATGGACTTGAAAACACAATATTGGTAGCCTGGATTGGAACGATATTGTGCCAAGTATGTCTCGGAGTGTGATGTTTGTCACAGAGTTAAAGCTGTCCATCAGAAACCTTCCGGTCTTCTACAACCATTGAAGCCTCTGGAATGGAAATGGGAGAAAGTAGAGATGGACTTCATCACTGGTTTTCCAAGGTCGCAGAAGGGCAACAATGCAATCTTTGTTGTCATGGACAGGCTTTCTAAGGTAGCTCACTTCTTTCCCGTCAAGGAAACAATTTCTGCAATTCAGTTGGCTGAGCTCTATATCAACAGAATTGTCTCTCTGTATGGAGTTCCTCTTGAGATCAGCTCAGACCGTGGAAGCACCTTCACTTCCAAGTTCTGGGGAAGTTTCCAAAATGCTTTGGGAACAAAATTGAACTTCAGTACAGCTTACCATCCTCAGTCGCAAGGACAAGTTGAAAGGATCAATCAGATTCTGGAAGATATGCTCCGTGCTTGCGTTATCTCTTTCGGCATGAAGTGGGAAGAATGTCTTCCTTATGCTGAATTCTCTTACAACAACAGCTTCCAGAAAAGTCTAAAGATGGCACCATTTGAGGCTCTCTATGGTCGCAAATGCAGAACTCCGATTGGTTGGTCGGGCGCAGGTGAAAGAATATTGTTTGGCCCTGACATTGTAACTCAAGCGGAGGAGAAAGTTCACATCATCCTTGAAAACCTGAAGATTGCTCAAAGTCACCAGAAGAGCAATTATGACAGAAAACACACGGACATGGAGTATGTTCCTGGTGATCTCGTTTACCTTCGTGTCACTCCCATGAGAGGCATGCACCGCTTTGGTATCAAAGGAAAGCTGGCTCCTAGATACATCGGTCCTTTCAAAATTCATGGAAGAAGAGGAGAAGTTGCTTATGCTCTTGAGCTCCCTGAACAACTCAAAGTCCATGATGTTTTCCACATCTCTCAACTCAAGAAGTGCTTCAAGGATCCTGTCAGGACCGTGGACCATGAACTCATCAATCTCCAAGAAGATCTGTCTTATCAAGAACACCCCATAAAAATTCTTGAAGTCATAGAAAGAAGGACTCGCAACAAGTCCATCAAGTTCTGCAAGGTGCAGTGGTCGCACCATTCCGTTGATGAAGCCACTTGGGAACGTGAAGATGAGCTCCGTGCCAAGTATCCTACCCTCTTTGAGTCTTCTTCTTCCTAGAATCTCGGGGCGAGATTCCTGTTTAGTGGGGGAGAGTTGTAGCATCCCAATTGTCTAACAATTGTAATGCTACTTGGTCTAGTAATATAATGGCTACTTCCTATATATAATTGTTGCATCATGATTATATCATGCTCATGTCATCATGCCACCTTGCATTTGAGCATCATATAAAACCCTTTTCTTTTGGTTTTTCTCTCATATGCATTATTAATTCTATTTACCTCTTGGTATTGTATTTGGTTATAGATATATTGTTTAATGCCCAAGTTGAGTTGGGGGCATATCTTTTATTCAACTCCATCACCTTTCTTTTCACCACCTTATAATTCCACCACCCTAATTACCATGGGCTTTTATTTTATTTGGGTATTTACTCTAGCTCATGTGGGTTGGGATGGATTCAACTATAATTTCTTTTGCTTGGCTTCTATTCCACATATTGGGAATGCATAAGAATAATGCCATGTTATTATTTTGTTTTCACAAGAATTTAAACATGGCATTAAATATTTTGCATGGGCCATGCAACCACCATCACCACCTTTAGCTCATTTGTTTTTCTCTTGCTTTTAGTGGTTCTTTCTTTGTGGGATCATCTCCATCTCTCTCCACCATTCCCATGTACTCATCAACACCATTCTCCCCTTCATGCATGGTTCAAATAAGGTCTTTTTCCCATAAACCTTTGTCTTCCTCTTTTACTTGGATTCTCCTTCACCTCATCTTATGCTAATTCAGGCTCTCACTTTTTCTCTTGGTTTGATCTTATAAACAAGTTTTAAAACCTAAACACCTAATCAAAACCTAACCTGGCTTTCTCTCTCTATTTCCCTCTAACCCTAGTTCTACTTTAAACCCTAAACTTAACCTCACCTCTCCCTCTCCCTCTCCCTACCATGCTGGCCCCACCTCAGCTACCACCCCATCTACCCCAACCCCAACTAAAAACCCTAACCCGAGCCACCCTCTCTAACCCTAGCCCTAGCTAACCCGAGTCCCCCCCCTCTCTCTCTCGGCCTCTCTTTCTTCTCTCGCTACCACAAGGCCCCACCTTCCCCTCCTCTCTCCCTGGCCTACCTGGCAGCCTCCACCACCCTACCCTGCCATGCCCTACCTGCCCCAACCCGAGCATGTGCGAGGAGGAGAAGGAAAAAGTGGCCGAAGCCACTTTATCCCTGCCCGCTCCCACACGGCACCCTCCTCCCTCTCCCTCGCTTTATCCTCCGCCCACGCCTCCTAGCATCGCCCAGATCTGCCCCAGAGCCCCTGCCTCTCCCCTCTTTCCTCTCCATCGATGCCGTCTAGCTCTCGCCAGTCTCCGCCAGTACCACCGGCGTCCCCTCGTTCCTGTCGGCGTGCGCGACGTGGAAGTGGCCGAGGAGACCGAGGAGACCCCTCGGCTTCGCCCTGGACGCGCCAGCGAGGAGGAGAAGGCCACCACTGCTGCAGTATGTCGACGCCCTGCCGAAACCCTAGATCTTCGGTTCGCCAGCTCCGCCGACGCCCTGCTGCGCCTCGTCCCGATCCGCCACCACCGACATCCTCGCGACACCCAGCAGGAGAATTACCAGGAATCACAGAAGTACTACCCAGATCCATCTCTCGCTTCAACTGAGCTGCCAGGCAAGCACTACCACATGCTTGCATACATATAGTACCTATTGCCTCTATCTTATTCTTGCATCATTGAGTCGCGATTGCATTAAATTGAATCCCAAGTGCTGCATATCCTTTACTTTTAAACCCCACTGAAGCTTGTTCCTCCATCCCATGAGCCATTACTACAGGAGTTGTTTGAGCCATGCGAGTCGTAGAAAAGCATGTGTAGGGTATGTGAGTGTCTGATGGATAACGAGGTACTTAAACAACTTAACCTGAGTAGTAATGGGATAACTAATGAAAGAGGCACCGGTGAGCAATATCTGCTATTTGGTTTTTCATGCTCACTTGTGTCCCGTAGGACCCCAAATACTTGATTCCTGTTCCTTGTTTATTCACACTATCCACATCTGGGAGGCCTTATGGACCCCCCTGAGCCAGAGCTTGATTCATTCTTATTTCTTGGGGCCACAATTAGTTTGGGGCTTTACTACTATCCTGTACTTATGCCATGTTACTGCTTTATTTAAGATTGTGCGAACAGCACCTGTACTGTTTTGGATCGCACCACGTTTTCGCGGTATCGACAAGCCTAGTCACATTTTCGAGTTCCCAGTCGTTTACATCCGTCGTCGCAAACCTTGGGTCCGTCTCGGAGCCGGCCAACTTCGTTGCGGGTAGCTTATTGGGGTGGCCCCCTGAAATATTTCTGAATCCTGTGATTGCTTTGTCGTGAATGCCTCGTTGGGTTTTGAGTTGGTTTTTCCGAGGTTGATCGAGTGTGTGTTGCTATTCGTGCACCCCTGCAGGTTAAATCTTTCTGAAAGCCGTGTCCGTGGTTATGGATGACTTGGAGCACAGTTTCTCGATCATAGACAAGTATAACTAAAGTACTGCTTTTAATTTGACTAAGTACTTGACTAGTAAATAGTGCAAAACTCATGGAATGGTTAATAAAACTGCCAACGAATGATGGGGGTTGTTTGTCCGCTTCCTCGTTGGTAAGCGAGGAGGAGGATGGATCTGTTAATTATACTGTTATAACTGTTGTTCTTAATTCACGGACATCCGTCTATCATTGGTTAGGCGGATGGTTAGCGAGTATCTATAGAATTGTTAGATATTATCTTTTGCTGCAATTGCGTCACCCCAGGTTGTGTCCTCTTTAGTGGCATAAAGACTTGCTGAGTACCCCTAGGGTCTCACACGATAAATTATTTGATTCAGATGAACAGGTGTACCCGCAAGATGGATACTAGGTGGAAGAAACAGATGATGTTGGCAACGATCATTCGGTGTAGAGATTCTGGGAACGGGGATCCGTGAGATCTGTGGGCAGGATGTGTTTATTTATGTGGCATCTTATGCCGATTTGCTTCTTATCCGTACTCGTATCTTGTTTTCCGCTTCCGCCTGATACTCTGATGTTTGTTGTATGAGGAGCTATCCTAAATTATTATCTCTATCTAGGATATTTGAATCTTGCCGTATGGCGTTGCAATATTTCTATTTCTTTTAGATGGAATGGCTCTGAGGACTGTTGTATGTGGCTTGCATACATACTCATTTGTGTATGTAGTTGATCCCTTCGCCTGCCGATTACGCCGCTCGTTCTTGTCCCGATGTTCTGAAAGTGGTTAGGACGGCCGAAAGGTCTACCGTGAGTGGCCCTGGGCCCCACCGTACTATTTTAACCACTTTCGTTCATCTAGGCATGTAACTAAGAGAGTAATTCACCGAGGTAGTTACAAGTAGGAAGGAGAGCAGGGACACCACCCTGCTTGGGAAGGACAGCAGCAGCAGCAGCCAGGAGGAGCCTAGGAACCGTGGCCCAAGCAGCCACAACAGGGGAACGGCTACGTCCCCTATTAGAAGTTCCAGCAGCTCAACCAGCGCGTTGGGGAGATCGACCACACTCTTCAGGATGTGAATGGAGATGTGAACATTTTGACTCACAACTTTAGTCACTTCATGATCCACTTCCCCTACTTCTACCAGTAGTACCCGCACCAGCCTCCAAATGACGGCAACAACTGAGCTTGGCAATAGCCTAAGCTTAGGGGAGGTTTGAAAACCTCCAAACTTTGCATTCATATTTTTATTTCTTCTTTTGATTTATTTCTTAAAAAATTGCATGTTTATTTTCAGTTTTGCATTCCTAAACCAAAAATACAAAAAAATAGTTGTAATTTTATTTGCAAGTTTGTTTCTCTTGGAGATTGCTTAATTTCAGGTGATTTGGCAATATGGAAATATATGAGAGGTTCGACTTAAATACAAGAACGAAGCAAGCAAGAGGAGGTATCGCATTCCTTTCATCACACTCTTTGCAACCTTAAATTGATCCTACAATTATTTACTTGCTTGCACTGGAGTCACTCCCCACTTAGCTTGTTATCCTACAAATTATATTCCTCTGCTAGTGTCTCCTTTTTAGCTTCGAAACAATGAGCAATGAACTTGGTTAAAATACTTCCTACATTTTTACAACAAGAAAAAGCATCTGAAAGATGACTTGAGTCCATTCTTAGCTCAAATAATTTGATTTTAGAACTACTCCATCCCATTTGAGCTTAATATAAATAGACTCGATAGTACCCTTGATTGAAATTGTTTGATTAAATGGATGCTTCAAAGTAGTAGAAATTATGCCACTACTTTTTATAATAATTACTATAAGATATTGCTTCACGCATACAACTCTGTCGTTCTCCATGGGGAACTATTAACTCTGATGGCCAACGAACGATCTAAATGTGGGAAACCACTTGATTTTGGCTATTGAGTTATGTAAACGTCTGTAGCAGCAATGCTAAGACGTGTAAATTTTTTAGTCTCCTCATGGTTTCATGTTCCAAGTGAAGTTGTAGTACTCCTCTGGCCCATTATTGCTCAACATTATTTATTGGCATGGTCACGAGTGCATAACATAGCCCCAATTAACATGTTAAAAATAGTGGCATGATTTCTCTATGAAAGAGCTGAAGTTTTTGAAAGACAAGAGAAATAAAAAGGTGCTTTGAGAGTCTTGAAATTTTGACATGGGAGTAGATGAGTTGTTCTTAAATTAAATGTTTTGATGCCAACCTGAGTACTCTTAATTGGTTAAATGAACAAGAACAAAAAGTTTTCGTCTCTCAACAAAGAGAGGCACCAAATGAATTTGTCTCACCTTCCTAGCTAAACTTTAGACACTTGTTTGGGCATATGATTTATTTGCTAGCAAGATATACGTGGTTAGGAAGTGGACTCAGTGCAATCTTGTGATACTTGTATGATCATATTTAAGATTGCAGGAATTGTGAAGAAAAGAATTTGACACCAATTCAAACTTGTGAGTTCCTTTATTTTCAGTCTCAAATCTCTGCTATTCTTCCTTATTTCCTTGTCACTCGAGGGCGAGCAACATCTAAGCTTGGGGGAGTTGATAGTTGTGAGATTCAACACACTTTTGATTGCTTTTATTGATGGTTTTCTCCCGGATTTGATTGTTTCCTGGCTTTACCTAAAACTAATACTTTGGTAGCAAAGAAAACTTGGATTTTAATGTGCGTTTTAGGTTCTGAACGTCAACAGAAGGATTTAACTAGAGAAATACAATATTTTGGAGAAAACAAGCAAGTCCCACTTTAGAAGCCCACGAGGGGAGCTCACAGAGGCTCTAACGAGCAACTATACGGCGGGAATATTTTTTTGGCCATATAGTTCCCGTCGTATAGTTGTTGCCGCCTCTATCTTGTCAAAAGGGACAACTTCCGTGAAGGGACCGAGGATGAAAACACAACACAGCAAGCGCCACACCATCCAGAAGGGAGAAAGAAGGGATCCGGAGAAGAAGGAGAAGACGTTCTTCATCTCGCTCCATGATCTTCGACCTCCTAGCCAATACTCCCCCATAGCCACTACTTGTACTTGAGAGATAGAGGGATCTCCACCTTGCAAGACTAGGGTTTGAGATTGTTTCTTCCCATCTTGAATTGTGTTGGATATTTTTCTATTCTTATTATGGATATTGATGTCTATGCACAGGGCCGACTCTATGTTTTCCAGGGCCCTAGGCAAAGTCGACAGCATGGGCCCCTAAGGCTAATGTATATATAGATATATCAAGAAAAATTATCATATATATATCACCTAAAATTGTGAAGGAATCGTCTATATTATGATCGTGTAAAAAATTAAAAACAGAAATAGAACAATCAGGGTTGAGATTTAATATACCAGTACAGCGGATCAGGGCTCGTCGTATGCGTCTGCTGGTGATCCCCGATAGGCGATAGATGAATTGACTGCGATCGAGTCAGGGCAGCAAGGCCCTGGAGATCGAGTCTTGTCACTTGTCAAATCAACGATCATTCTCCACGAACTAGGATCAACAGTAGCCGGTAGGGCCAGATCGCGACTTCATGAATCGCGAGCCGATGACCCTGGTGCCTGCCTGCCTGGTCGCCACGGAGTCGATTTCCTGCTAGCTTGGGAGTCAATTTCACGATTCACGAGCAACACGTGTCGATGCGGCGTATTGTAACCCATGCAGCACGCATCGATTTCCTGCTCACGTCGATTTCCAGCTCGCGTCAGACTCTGGTGCTTGGTTTCTCGCGTCGACACGTCGTGGGCAGCAGGCTAGCAGCCAACAGGCCCAGTACCAGATGTGACGATCGATGTGACATGTATACACCGGTATATACATGAGTAGTACAAATTTTTGGCCCCCCTTAGCCGTGGGCCCATGGCTGATGCCAAGGTCGCGGCCCCTTAGAGTCGGCCCTGTCTACGCACTTTTATTCTTGTAGACAGTTGTTGGGCCTCCAAGTATAGAGGTTTGTAGAATAGCAGCAAGTTTTCCCTTAAGTGGATTACCCAAGGTTTATCGAACTCAGGGAGGAAGTGGTCAAAGGTATCCCCTCTCAAGCAACCCTGCAATCAAGATACAAGAAGTCTCTTGTGTCCCCAACACACCCAATACACTTGTCAGGCGTATAGGTGCAGTAGTTCGACGAAGAGATAGTGAAATACAAGTGGTATGGATAATTATAAGTGGTAAACGTGCCAGAAAATAGCTTGATGGTGTGGAAGAGACTAAAGGCAAACTGAAATAAAGATGGCAGCAAGCAAACATGTAACAGATCTAGTTGCAAATGGTGTTTCAATGCTTAGAAACAAGGCCTAGGGACCATACTTTCACTAGTGAACACTCTCATATAAATATCTTCTCTTTATGATACTACTCTGAACTACTATCCGGCTAGACACTCTAATCCATGGTAGGGCTATAACAGCACACCTCAAAGTTTGCTTTTCCCCATCTATATAACCCCACACTGTCACCTTGAGCTCTAGACGGTTCCAACAAACACCACAATTTCATAGAAACATCCAACTCCAAAAATAACTCATAACAAGTATTTATAATCTCTAGCCTAAGTACCACCATGGTGTACACGCTGTCACTTTCACACACATGGGGAGAGCAGAGATCTATTAAAGCACTCGAGTAGCAAGGTAGATCTACTTGATTACAAAGCTCATGATCTTAATAAGATCACGCATAGAGAGAGATGAACACATAGCTACTAGTAGATCCCTTAGCCTTGAGAGAGAACTACTCCCTCCTCCTCATGGGAATCAGCAACGGCGATGGAGATGGTGGTGTAGATCGATAGAGATGGCTCCGGGGGCACTTCCCCGTCACCCCATTTGGGCTGCAGTAAATCAGGCCTATCGGGCTTGTCCGGACTCGAAATCAGATAAATTTTACGTTCAGAATGTTTGTCGTGAAATTTCCAACAACTTATAGCTGAAGATTTTTCCGTTTGACACCGTGTTCGACCCGAAACAGACCATCTTCAAAAAAAGTTCTGAGACAGATTTCTGGAAAATCCCAATTTGACTCCAACAAGGTTTCCACTTGTATTCTTGGTAATTCCTACACATCAAAGTGTAAAACAAGAACATTGTGCACTTTTGCAACTATTAGTAGGTTAGTCCAAATAAATCATAAACTTTGTATAAAAAGGAGTATCGAAAGCATATTATTAGTATAAAACCATCAAAAATTATAGATACGTTATGGACGTATCAGATATCCACGGTAAGATGAATTCCCTTTATTTGATTATATTGATGATCCGTTCTTCTCTCATGTGTGAGTAATTCCCTTGGGCATGGTAGATGTAGGGGATTGGTGAGATGTGATGTGCCTTCATATATTTTCCATTAGTTTGTGATTGATTATAATTACTATATTATGTGTGACTATCTGTGGGATGCTTAATGCTTGTTGTCCAATTAAGGGCCCAGACAACATGATACCATGTTCTACACAGATAAGATCTTGTACGCTAGTGGACCGGTGACCCCCGGGTGACACGGGGATATCAATGGAAAGCTAGTTGACTCGAGGATAATGAATAATCACTATGCTTATTGCATTAGTCCGATCCAAGGAGCTTAATTTCTAAGCGACCTGAAGGGTCTTAATCGTCTAGTGTCTGACCATGGTTTTGATAGCAGGCTAGTAGGATTATTGAAGTTGGGATGAAATCTACCAAGAGGAGTTCCGGCTAATTATGGGTTGCTCTCCTACACATATATCTATAAGATTATAATTGTTACATTTACCACTCGTCCACTTGGCACATTCACTATCACCGTGAACTGAATCTCCCCGCGCCTTCTTTCGCCATCTGTAGGAAACAACAAACAAGCAAAGTCATTCTTTACTTTTATGCATTATATTTCTGAAGTTTTAATTTTAGTTCTATTTAAATCTATCGCATTTAATCAAAATCCCATTCATATTTAAACACTTGCAGTCAATTCACTCGAAGACCTGTGACAACTTCGGGTGTGACAAAGACTTCATCAATAAACACTTACCTTTGGGATCCATGTGGGTTCGATATCTGAACTTCGAAACTAGCTACAAACGATCTGTGTACTTGCAGACATCACCAACCTGCAGATTAGTCATTACTCATACTCCCTATACCTGGCTCAATCCTCAGGGTCTTGAGTACCTGACAAGTCCTTGGATTGAGGCAAGAGAGGATACAATAATCATCATGTCATACAAACTAACACATGATCCCATCTATGATAAATAACATGCACAAAAGCTACATGGCTAGGCCGAAGCCCTTAGCCCAAGGAGAATTACTCACACACAGAGATGAAATCAAGAATCATAAACATTGTAATGCGAATCATGAGATTGATAGCAAATAGTCTTACAATGTCACCAATCGAACATGATATCTACTATTACAAGTGGTGGAATATGGCTATGGTGGTGGACAAGGGTTTGGACATTACATCTAAGTCTATTCCTCCGGCGGCTCTTCGGTGTTGTGGATGGAGTTCTGGGGGTGGCTCTCTTTGCTTATTTCTCATTGCCCGAGGCCTCTTTATATAGGGGTCCCTTCATGAAAGTTGTTCTGTTTGACCCAGCGGTGTCAGTGGAAACTATACGACCGAAATTTATTTCCCACCGTATAGTTGGTCGTTAAAGCATCTAGCTCCACTTCACGACCCCTGGTTTCTTCAGGTTGTTGGAAATCTCGTATCTTTGACTTTAATGTTGTGACTCCCATCATCAAACATCAATATATGCGTAGGAAAAAATAGAAAGAAAGGATTGCATACCCCTTTGATCATTAGGCATTAGTGGTAGGGTTTAGAGAGATATTTCATAAAAAATATGAATAATATCTAGTTTAAATGTGGATGTAGATGGCTATATTTCACAGCCATCAGACATTAGGGCTGAACTGTCGGGGTTTGGGGAATGACCCGACAGTTCGAGCACTTTTGGATGTCCAAAGGCGATGCAATCTTGATGTGTTGTTCTTGTCGGAGACACACTTAGAAAGTTATCCGGCAGACTGTTTATGGAGACGTTTGAAGATGGATGTCAAGATAGTTCAATTGAGTAATGGGCATAGTGGGCGTGTTGCTATGTTCTAGAAAAGAGAATTTACTATACAGCAACTTTATGCGGACTATAAGTATATTGATGTTCGAGTGGTCGAGAACCCAAAAAAGACCTGGAGGCTGGCTGGGATTTATGGCGAACCTAGATGGGAGGACAAATATAAAATGTGGGATAACATTCATGATCTAAACAACCAGCATGATCTTCCCTCGGCCATTATTGGGGACTTCAATGAAATACTATACTCGCATGAGAAAGAAGGGGGTAACCCGAGACCACAACCATATATGCAAGCTTTCAGGGATGTTCTGCGGGAGTGTGCACTCAATGATCTTGGCTTTGTGGGCGAACCTTTCACCTGGAAAAGGGGGAGAATAAGAGAACGTCTTGATTGTGTGGTCGTTAATAATGCTTGGAGAACGTTATTCCTGGAAGCTGAAGTTCAGCATATGGAGTTCGCTCGATCTAATCATAGACCGATTTTATCTTCAAACGGAGCCTCGTGTGGTCCAACAACATGGGAATCGACCCCGTCAATTTGAAGCCAAATGGATGCAGGAGAAGGATTTTTCGGAGGTTGTTCAAAAGGCTTGGGATGGCGCCAATCTATGGTTAGTGATGGGGGTGTCATGGCAAAACTTAATCACTTGCATATTGCCCTTCACGTCTAGGACCGTCGGTTCCTGAAGAGGTCCAGGCAGCGACTTCGGGATGCCCAAAGGGAGCTTGATAACACTATGAATGGGCCAATAAAAACTACAAATGAAGAGAAGGCAAAGGAGTTGGTTGATCTAATTGAAATGCTCTTAGAACAAGAGGAAGTTCAATGGTTGCAACGGTCACGTGCTAATTGGTTGCAACAAGTAGACAGAAACACTGCGTTTTTCCACCACTTTGTCTCGGCTCGTCGCAACAAGAACTTAATTAAAAAGTTAAGAGACGGTAACAACTGGGTAGAAGGTACATATGCACTTAAACCTCTCATTCTCCATTACTTTGTTAACCTATTCACTTTCTAAGTGCAAGATACAGATCCAACCATTCTTGATAAGGTGCAGCCGAAGGTCTCTCTTGAGATGAATGCCAAATTATTGGCTTCGTTTTCCACAGAGGATGTGAGGAAAGCTGTGTTCAGTATTGGGGACTTTAAGGCGCCCGTGCCAGATGGATTACATGCGGTTTTTTCTAAAAATTCTGGGATATCTATGGTGAAGAGATCACTAATGAAATTCTCCAAGCTATGACCTTGATGACCCACAAGTATAGGGGGTGTATCGCAGTATTTTCGATAAGTAAGAGTGTCGAACCCAACAAGGAGCAGAAGGTGCTGGCTAGTGGTATGGATCAGGAATTTTCTGCAAATACTTAGCAAACGGATTTTTAGGGTTTTTTGATAATGCAAGTAAATAAAGTACGAGTAAATAAAAGATAGTAGGAATAAATGCAGCAAGTGGCCTAATCCTTTATTCAGGAAAGGACAAGCCGGTTGTATTACTTAAGATAACCAAACGTTCTCGAGGATACATGGAAAGACTGTCAAGTGCTTTCGCTTCATCTAGTTGATTAATCTTATTTAGCTTGCTAAGTGTTGTGTGGGTGAACCTGTGCTAATGTACCAACCTTCCTAGGACTAATACATACTTGTGATTATACCCCTTGCAAACACCCGTAAGTATAAGAAATTAATTAAGGTAGAAACCTAACCACAGCTTTAAACTCTAAGACCCTTACGTCCCTTGTGTAATGGTTTCCTAACGGGGGTTCAGGTTTCTATCACTCCGACAACCCCTACGATTAGTAGCCAAATACACAATGCATTCCCCTAGGCCCATATAGGTGAAGTATCATGTAGTTGACATTCACATGACACCACTAGAAGAAGTACACCACAACTTAGATATCAACAAACTATTGAATCTTTCTCAACACAATTCCACTACTAACAACATGACTTCTCCCATGTCCTCAAGAACAAAACGAACTACTCACAAGACATCATATGGATCATGATCAGAGATGGAATAATGATGTATAACAATCTGAACATAAACAATAATTCAATGGTTCACTCAATAGCATCAACTACAAAGAGTAATCAACACCGGGAAAGTTTCCCCTAAGAACTATGCAAGATTTAACCCAATTGTTACAGCAATATGGAGGTGGTGATGATGGTGTTGATGGTGATGATGGTGGTGATGATGATGATGATCCCAATGAAGTCTAGCTTGATGATGGTGTTGATGGCGACGATCTCCCCTCTCTGGGAAGGAATTCCCCCGGTAGAAATCTTTCTGGCGAAGAGATCTTTCTCTCTCGGTGTTTTCTGCCCGCAGAGGCGGCGGAATCTTTCTGTGGTTGCTCCCTGAGTATTAGGGTTCCAGGAGGATTATATACGCCAGAGGGGAGAGCCAAAGGTGGGCCAGGGCGGCCACACCACCCGGTGGCGCGGCCTAGGGTGGCCCACGCCAGGGGGTGGTGTGGGCCCCATGTGGCCCATCTCCACTCCTCCTTCTGGCAGCCTTCGTCTTCTAGAAAAATAGGATTTTCCGTATATTTTCCCGGATTTTCTGATCTTCGCGAATTTTGCCTCCAAATAGCACCTTTTCCATCAGAATACTGACTGCAGCAGTCCATGCTCCAAAAGTCATCAACCATGCAAAAACAGATAAAATAAGATAAGTATCACCTCTTAATATGAAATATATCAATGAATAATAGTAAATTATGATATAGAATAGTGATGCAAAATGGACGTATCAACTCCCCCAAGCTTAGACTTCGCTTGTCCCCAAGCGAAACTGAGCTCAATAAACATGACCTCTGGTTTATGGAGTGAAGAGTCGATAAAAGAATACGGACAAGAAGCATCACATTCATCAATACATAGATCATAATAGAAGACAACTCACTATTATATAACTTAACTTGCAATAAGTAAAGGAAACAAAGTAAAGATACATAAAGTGAATCATATTTGGTAATGGCAAACTTAGCTCTTGGTCGAAGAATAGTTGATAATTTGCTGGAGTTCACAAATAACTGGTTTTCAATGATAGCTTTCAAAGTAGTAATTACCAAGATAAGAGCAATGTGCAAAACAAGGAACATAAGAAACATGATTGAATAAATCATCATATGAATGAATGAAACATAACAACTCAAAATACTTGTTGAGATAGAAGGGAATAGGTTTACTGACTCAACTACAAAGTAAAATAAAGGCCCTTCGCGGAGGGAAGCAGGGATTTCAAGTTTCATAAAGAGCTCCCAAAAATTATGGTACTTATTAGCTTTCAGCTCTCATTGCCCCTATCATAGGAATCTTTAGGTGATTAAGGTTAAAGTGACACAACTAAGAGGATATGCTTGACAAGTTATAAGTTGAAATCTCATGCCCCTTGCTTACGAGTACCGAACCTCATGCTACTCAACTTCAGTCACAAGTAAGCTCTTGTCATTGTAAATACATATGTATCATAGAGAACCGCCAACGGGGTACCCCTTGCACAAGATACAAGAGCTATCCCATAATCAAAATGACAAGGCAAGCAGACAATGAGCATCTCAGCGATCCTTTTATTTGCTATTTGCATAGGTTTTTATTGAAGATGCTTAATAGAATGCTCACTATAGTTATGCTACAAGTTTCCACCATGATTAGGCATGGCTTAGGCTAGCGGCCCAGGCGTTTCTCTAACACACATATAAACTCCATGATCTTAAAAGCTCCCCTTTTATTTCACACCGTCGGGATGCATAGGCAAAATAATCATGATATCAACTAGGTACGAATTACCAGCGAAATGTTGAAAGCATTCCCCATGATACATGGTTGTGCTAACTTGAACTTATAAAGCGCAAGCGTATACGCAAGTATACGCAACAAACAAGGACCCAATGGTTCAAGTTTATTAAGTGCAAGAAAGTAAAGTGTGCCATCAAGTTCGTGAGAGCTTTAATCACTAATTTTCACATAACAAGTTTAATTTGGGAGGTAGATAAAAACATGAATTTACTTGGAATAGCAATAATGCTAATAGGTAGGTATGGTGGACACAAATGGCATGGGTTTTGGTTTAAGGAATGGATGCACGAGAAGAATTCCCTCTCAGTACAGGTTTTTGGCTAGCAAGGCTGGGTAGCAAGTATAAGAGTTGAAGGAAACAAACATAAAAGTGATAAAGACAAACATGCAATCTTTCTTGCAAGCACAAAAGATCTTAACTAGAGAATACTAAACTTATGAGCAAATCAAGAAAGAAAGATGATGAAATTTTATTTCTTTAGAGTACTTTTATCTTTTCATTCAACTCTCAAAATAGTGTTGCTACTGACCAAGCAAGGTTTTCCAAAACCAACTAAATTAACTCAATGATCCCAAAGTGATACCAATACTAACAATAAGATCAATCATATAACCATGAATTCAAAACTAATATAAGATATGCAAAAGAGTAAATGATAGAACTTCTCATTAATATTCCATAACGGCAACTCACACCAAGGGATACATATATAACGAGAGAGGGGACACTTCCATAATGCAAACCATCCTACATGATAACTTCTCTATTCATGATATAACTCTACTAAAAAGGTAAAAAGATAGAAGATAGTGATGTGATACCGCGGCACTCCCCCAAGCTTGGAACAAACCAAGGGGATGCCAAACCTGATGACGAATTACAACTTCGGTGGTGGTGGTGTTCTCTCAGTTGGCGTGAGGAAATCTTCCAGCATCTTGCAAAGCCTATTATTCTCCTCTTGAAGCATATCCGCCTTCCTCCTCAAGACTCGGTACTTGTCGTAGAACTCATCAGTGACTCGTAGAGCTTCCACTTCTGCATGGCAAGAACTGAGATCTAGAGTTGGAGGTATCAGCTCCTTCAAGCCTGTTGTCATGTCCTTTACTTCCTCCTTGCCGTTATGATCCATGTCTTCACGCTCAAGCTTGTGATGGAGCTCCCAACGGCGTCGCAGCTCATAATCCTTTGAAGATGAACTCCGAAACGACATCTGAACAAAACAAACCGAAACAAAAACACGATGAGAACACGATATACGAACCTCGGGGGATCCGGGGGATTATATAATACGAAGTTTCACATCAAAAGGAAGATACTGAAAGAAAACGAGTCGGAGGCGGAGTCCGGAGTGGCCACACCACCTGGTGGCGTGGCCAGGGGTGGCCCCGTGCCATAGGGTGGTGTGAGTCACCCTGGCTCCGTTTCCGTCCCTCTTTCGCTTCGTAATTTTCCTTATTGACTAAAAACTGCAAAAATATAGTTGGATAGTATTTTCGTGGAACTTTTCTTACCAAAACTGTTACATATTTGAAACGGACTCTGCAGGCCTCTGAATTTGGTATCTAGTAGATTCTTCTGGAGTCACTACTTGAATAACATCAATATCTTTATCTTCATACACTTATTACTTGAGTCATAAAACCTTTCACTTCCTTATTACACCATTATCTCTACTACCAGGAAATTTCTTTCACACAAAACTTCACACAGTTCCCATTAGCAACATTAGTATAAGTGAAGTGATAAAACCTTTTGAATTCAACTTCAACTGAAAACCATCAAAACATAATCTACTGTAGCAACTCCTTCCGACAACCCAAAAATAATTCAAAAAGGAAATCGAATAAAGAAGCAAATGCAGGAGTGGCAAAATCTGTCAAAACAGACCAGCAGGTAAAGATCAATTTTTTCGAAAATCTTCTGTTGCTCAAATCAAAAAGTGCAAAACTAACGAAAGTTAAATAACAACCTGGGGCAGAAGCACAAAAAATTACAGATTAATACGACATACAGAGATCTCTCACGAATTTTTATGGTGAAGTACAAAAATCCGTTTCGGGACAGCAACTTCCCCAAATATTACTTCTCTCTCATTAGAGGTTGATCTTGACACAAAAACCAAACAAAAAGGATAAGGAGAGGTCATTACCGAAGTAATAAGTTCCAAGCCTCAAATAAACAAAAACAAACTGAATGCAAAAATAAATTGGGTTGCCTCCCAAAAAGCTCTTTCTTTATAGCCATTAAGATAGGCATGATAATTTTGATGGTGCTCACATAGGAATATGAATTGAAGTGAAAGAGAGCATTAAGAAGCAAAAATACACACATTTAAGTCTAACCCACTTCCTATGCAAGGTAATTTTTTAAACAAACAAGTTGCTGAAACCAGAGGCCACTAGCATAGGAAGGCAAAAGAAGTGCAACATAAAAACTTTCAGCATAAAACGAGGAAACTTGATATTATTGAGATACATAAGAACACTTTTCCCTCTCTCATAGTAACTTTTAGTATCATGCATAAACTTAACAATATAACTATGACAAGATCCATCATAACAATTATCAGTTATTCTAACAGAAAACACAGGAATACTAATTCTTATAATACTACTTTGTGAAACAATATTAGAGGTATCCTTACAAAGGATAGTGTGTCCATCTTGCACATATTTAGTGACAAAGTCTTTCACATTTGCTATTATAGGTTCATCAACCATTTGTTTATCAGGTTCAAAAGCTTTACTTGTACTTTCATTAACCATACTAACTATCATAGAATGTTCCTTTATCTTAACTGGGAAAGGCATTTTCTCAATGTAAGGTTCAGGTAAAACATGATTAGCAGTATAAACTTCAGTATTTCTTGCAGGAACACTCTTAGCAACATCTTTATAAGATTCATGATACTTATTCCACTTCTTTTTCAGCACTTCAATGTAGGAAGCAAAAGCCTTAAAATAAGAAGCAATAGCTTGGGAGTCTAGACCATAAGCATTTTTAATATTTTGAAAGTCATCAGTTCCCATAAAATATTCAATGCATTCATAATCATAATTTATACCTGACTTTCTTCCCTTGTCATTCTCCCATGCTTCAGTATTGTCTTGAATACGGTCCAGGAGATCCCATTTAGCTTCTTCTTCCATGCGAGTGAATGATCCAACACAAGAAGCATCTAATAAATCCTTATCATGTAGAGGGAGCCTTGCATAAGTTATTGATAATAATATTGTTGGGGAGCTCATGAATGGGACATTTGAGCATTAGTAACTTCAATCTCCCCAAGCTTGAACTGTACTCTCTCCATCAAGAGGCCAAAAGTTGTATATTTGATTCCGATCTTTATGAATCTCACTAGGAGGATAAAATTTTGAATAAAAGAGAGGTACTATTTCCTCCCATTCAAGAGCTTGACCATTCTTCAACAACTTATACCATTCCTCATCTCTTCCTTTTAGCGATAATGAGAATAACTTCTTCTTAACTTGATCTGTAGTAATACCTGCACACTTGAACAACCCGCATAATTCGTGTATATAGAGCAAATGATCATCGGGATGGACAGTTCCATCCCCAACATAGTAGTTATCCATAACACGGTCAATAATTCTTGTAGGTATTTTAAGAGCATCATTCTCAGTAGGTGGTGGTTCATCTACTACCTTAGCAGTGGTAGTAGCATTACGAAACAAGAAACTCAGCGAATTATCCATAATGAAAATAAAGCAACTAATAGAAGTAAACAATACTCACAATAGAAGTTTCCTTTACCAGTTCCACTCTCCAAAAGTGCTTCACTCCCCGGCAACGCTGCCAGAAAATAGTCTTGATGACCCACAAGTATAGGGGGTGTATCACAGTATTTTTCATAAGTAAGAGTGTCGAACCCAACGAGGAGCAGAAAGTGCTGGCTAGTGGTATGGATCAGGAATTCTCTGCAAATACTTAGCAAACGGATTTTTAGGGTTTTTTGATGATGCAAGTAAATAAAGTACGAGTAAATAAAAGACAATAGGAATAAATGCAGCAAGTGGCCCAATCCTTTATTCAGCAAAGGACAAGCCGGTTGTATTACTTAAGATAACCAAACGTTCTCGAGGACACATGGGAAGATTGTCAAGTGCTTTCGCTTCATCTAGTTGATTAATCTTCTTTAGCTTACTAAGTGTTGTGTGGGTGAACCTGTGCTAATGTACCGACCTTCCTAGGAATAATACATACTTGTGATTATACCCCTTGCAAATATCCGTAAGTACAAGAAAGTAATTAATGTAGAAACCTAACCACAGCTTTAAACTCTAAGACCCTTACGTCCCTCGTGCAATGGTTTCCTAATGGGGGTTCAGGTTTCTGTCACTCCGGCAACCCCTACGATTAGTAGCCAAATACAAAATGCATTCCCCTAGGCCAATATAGGTGAAGTGTCATGTAGTCGACATTCACATGACACCACTAGAAGAAGTACACCACAACTTAAATATCAAACTATTGAATCTTTCTCAACACAATTCCACTACTAACAACATGACTTCTCCCATATCCTCAAGAACAAAACGAACTACTCACAAGACATCATATGGATCATGATCAGAGATGTAATAATAATGTATAACAATCTGAACATAAACAATAAGTCAATGGTTCACTCAATAGCATCAACTACAAAGAGTAATCAACACCGGGAAAGTTTCCCCTAAGAACTATGCAAGATTCAACCCAATTGTTATAGCAATATGGAGGTGGTGATGATGGTGCTGATGGTGATGATGGTGGTGATGATGATGATGATCCCGATGAAGTCCAGCTTGATGATGGTGTTGATGGTGACGATCTCCCCTCTCCGAGAAGGAATTCGCCCGGCAGAAATCTGTCTGCCGGAGAGATCTTTCTCTCTCGGAGTTTTCCACCCCGCAGAGGCGGCAGAATCTTTCTATGGTCGCTCCCCGAGTATTAGGGTTCCGAGAGGATTATATACGCCAGAGGGGAGAGCTAGAGGTGGGCCAGGGCAGCCACACCACCTGGTGGCGCGGCCTAGGGGGCCCGCACCAGGGGATGGTGTGGGCCCCCTGTGGTCCATCTCCACTCCTCCTTCTGGCAGCCTTCGTCTTCTAGAAAAATAGGATTTTCCGTATATTTTCCCGGATTTTCTGATCTTCGCGAATTTTGCCTTCAAACAGCATCTTTTCCATCAAAATTCTGACTACAGCGGTCCATGCTCCAAAAGTCATCAACCATGCAAAAACAGACGAAATAACATAAGTATCACCTTTTAATATGAAATATATCAATAAATAACAGTAAATTATGATATAGAATAGTGATGCAAAATGGACGTATCAGACCTCTAGAGTAATACCTAATGGCTGGAATGAGACTACTGTGGTCCTCATTCTGAAGGTAGATAGTCCAGAGTCTATTACTCAATTTTGGCCTATTAGTTTGTGTAATGTGATCTACAAGATCATCTCCAAAATGCTGGCTGCCCGATTGAAAGCTATTCTTCCCGATATAATATCTCCAACACAAAGCGCAATTGTTCTAGGTCGTCTTATTACTGACAATGTTTCGGTGGCCTATGAATGTGTACATTCCATCAAAAATAAGAGATCAGGTAACTCTGGGACCTATGCTATAAAACTAGACATGCATAAAGCCTATGATAGAGTGGAGTGGGGTTTTCTAGATAACATGATGAGAAAGCTTGGTTTTCATGATAGATGGATTGGTCTGGTGATGGCATGTGTTAGCTCAGTGAAATACCAGGTGCAGTTTAATTCCAAAGAAACAGAGAAGTTTTCTCTTCGATAGGACTTAGGCAAGGGGATCCTCTTTCCCCATATTTGTTCCTTTTATGTGCTGAAGGTTTATCCAGTCTATTGCTGCATGAAGAAGAAGTTGGTGGCATTGATGGGATTAGGGTGTGCAGAAATGCACCGTCAGTTTCTCACTTATTATTTACTGATGATTCCCTAATTCTCATGAAGCCGGATTTTAATAATGCAACTTCCTTACAGCAAGTCCTTGATACCTGATGGCTCTGAAATATAGCCATCTACGTCCACATTTAAACTAGATATTATTCATATTTTTGATGAAATATCTCTCCAAATCCTGCCACTAATGCCTAATGATCAAAGGGGTATGCAATCCTTTCTTTCTATTTTTCCCTGCGCAGATAATGACGTTTGATGATGGGAATCACTACATTAAAGTCAAAGATACGAGATTTCCAATGACCCGAAGAAACCAGGAGTCGTGAAGTAGAGACAGACGCTTTAACGACCAACTATACGGTGGGAATAAAATTCCGGCTGTATAGTTCCGGTCGTATAGTTGCTATCAACACCGCTAGGTCAAACAGAACAACTTTTGTGAATGGACCCCTATATAAAGAGGCCTTGGGCGATGAGAAAGGAATGCCCCCAGACCATCAGTCGCCTCCAGATCTACATACATAACACCAAAGAGCCACCGGAGGAATAGATTTAGATCTAATCTCTCCACCACCATAGCCATATTCCACCACTTGTAATAGTAGATCTCTTCTTCGATTAGCGACATTGTAAGACTATTTTTTATCAATCTCATGATTTCCATTACAATGTTTATGATCTTTGATCTCATCTCTATGTGTGAGTAATTCTCCTTGGACTAAGGGCTTCGGCCTAGCCATATAGCTTTTGTGCATGTTATTATTATAGATGGGATCATGTATTAGTTTGTATGACATGATGCTCTCTTGCCTCAATCTAAGGACTTGTCAGGTACCCCAAGACCCCTAGGATTGAGCCAGGTATAGGGAGTATGAGTAATGACTAATCTGCAGGTTGGGAACCCCGGTGATAGAAGGGGTAGTATGGCTGTATGTGTGGGATTTACTTGGGATTAACGGTGACGTCACTATGCATATCATTAGTTCTCTTTCTTCTATGGATGAGACTAGTAGGTTATTGCTATAAGTGGTTGCAGAGGCAATAGCAATTATGGATGCACTGCCCTCATATAATTTATCTTGCTCTAACAATTACATGCATACTTTATTATTATCTTTTATTCCCATCAGATGTTTTGCACATCTACAGGTGAAACCGAATGCCCTAGGCCCTCTCTCTCCATCATCGACAACAACAAAAAATGCAAACTCTTGGTCCGGTAAAAACACAAAAGGAATTCTAAAACTCCTGAAGGTATGTTAAAGTAACTTCACTATGCTTCTGCTTCTCGAGGAGTCGATAAACCTAGGTATACTAGGAAAAAGAGCTATACTACATCTGTAATCCAGATCGAAGGTATCAATCCTTTTTCTGGCGCTGTTGCCGGGGAAGCAATAACTACCTTGGTGAGGCTAGTAGGAACCTTGCTAGTTTTAATTCTTGTTTTTAATTTTGTTAGTTTGCTTTCAGTCTTTATTTGAAAAATCAAAAAAATAGTTAATCTTTAAATTCTTGTTTTTATTATTATCATAAATCTCTGTTTAAGAAAACCCAAAAACATAGGAAATATGGCTGAAAAGAAGCTTGGGGAGTTTGCAACTCCCAATAATGATTATCTGTGTACTCCTATTACTCAACCAGTAGTTGTTGCTGATGACTATGAAATTAAGCCCCATTATTTAAGTTTGGTTCAACAAAATCAATTTGGAGGCTCTACTGTTGAGGACGCAGGTATGCAGTTGAATACTTTCACTGAAATATGTGATATGATGCGCATACAAGATGTTGACCCCGATGCGGTCAAATTGCGTTTATTTACTTTCTCTCTTAGAGGAAGAGCAAAAGAATGGTTGCTAGCTTTGCCTAAAAATACTATTACATCATGGGTGGGATGTACTTCTTTATTTATGACTAAATTTTTCCCACTTGCAAAGACTATGCAACTAAGATCTAATATTACTGGTCTTAGGCAGGAAGAGCATGAGCCACTAACAGTTGCATGGGAGAGGATGAAAGAATGCATAAGAAACTATCCCAGCCTTGGGATGGAAAATTAGTTAATCCTCCATTTATTTTATAATGCTCTTATCCTATGTCTAAGTCTATGCTTGATACTGCAGCTGGAGGAACATTTATGGGTAAACATATTACCGAAGCAAAGCAGCTGCTAGACAATATGCAAGATAACCATGCCCAATGGCATGTGGATAGATCAAACACGAAGAAGGTGAACTCCGTCTCACCACAAGAAAATGAAGAACTCAATGCTAAGCTGGATGAGCTCATATTAGCCATAAAAGGTAAGGAAACTCAGGTAAGAGCTATCCCAGAAACTAGAAGAAGTAGACTTCATAGCTCGTAATGATTATAACCCTGCTTGGAAGAAGAATTATAATCCTAATTTTCAAAAACACTATTCTAGTCCTGCAGGTAACTCTAATAATAGTATGGGATCAAGTAATGGTAGTCTCCAAGAAACACTTAAATCTTTCATAGACTCACACAATGAGCAAAACAATATCCTTGTTAAAATAATGGAGAACCATGATGCTATGCTTGGTAAATTATCTAACCAAGCTGTAAGTTTGAGGAATGATTTGCATGCCCTCCAAGAAAGAACGAGGATTGTTGAGGCACAACTAGGTAAGATAACCCAGAGTCAAACTCTCATTCTAGCTAAATTTGCAGGTAAAGGTGATCCCAATCCTGTTGAAGACCTCAAGATGATAAGAGTCCAAAGGCATGAGCCTGAAGAACTTGATTATAGTAATGCTCCCTCACCAAGTTACACTGTTGAAGATCTTATAAAAAGGATCAACATCAAGATTCTAGTAAGTGAAGGAAATGACGAAGCCATGTATCAACACTTCGTTAATCAGGTAGCAATAAAGGTACGTGAGCTTGAAGAAGAATATAAGAAAATTGCTGAAAAATTACCTGTTAAGCTTGATGATATATTTGAGCCTACTATTAAGATTAAAATTGGGACCAAGGAGATAGCTGCACTTTGTGATCTAGGTGCAAGCGTTTCAACAATTCCAAAGAGTCTTTTTAAAAAGTTAAATGTTGGCTCTTTTAAAATCACCGAGTTAAAATTACATCTTGCAGATTCTACCTACAAACAAGCTATAGGAATTAAGGAGAATACTTTAGTATACATTAAAGTTTGTCCTGCTCTTACTGATTTTGTTATTGTTGACATGCCTGAAGATAATACTACTCCTATTATATTGGACCATCCTTTTTAAGAACTATTAAGGCTTTGATTAATCTCCACGAAGGGAACGTGAAGCTTCAATTACCTTCATGGGGTCCTTTTATTATTCATTTCCCCAGGAAGAAGAAAGCCAAGCATGATGAAAAGGAGGCTATCACTTTGAAGGCCAACTATTTTGGAGTGGGTGTTCCACTCATCTGGCCTAAGTGAACAACATCAAGGTCAAGCTATTGACCATAAAAGAGCAGTCCATGGGAGACAACCCATATGAAATAAAGGTTTGAGTTAAGTTTTAGTTTAATAAAGAGTGCTAGAAAACTCAAGTTGAGGAGAATAAGTTTAGTAGTACTAAAAATCCTGTTATATACATGTTGTTGTTGGTCGACAGTTTTTACTGTCAACTTTCTGTCAAAAACAAGGTATTTCGCTAAGTTTCAGAATAAGAAGTAATTCTCGAAGAAATGGATTTTTTTGATGGCTATAGAGAGTTTAACGACCAACTATACGGCAGGAAATAAAATTCCAGCCGTATAGTTCTGGCCCTATAGATACTTTTGCCATCTACAATTTTTCTTTCAAAAGTACTGATGGTTTAACGACCAACTATACGGCAGGAATATTTTTTTGGTCGTATAGCTCCGGTCATATAGATATCCATGCTTTCGTACAAATTCTTTTCCATGTATAGACGGTTTGACGACCAACTATATAGCAAGAACATATTGTTCTGGCCGTATAGTTTTGGCCATATAGATGCGCCGCCAGGTGAAAACCCTAAAATTTTGACAGCAGGCTAACTATATGGCGGGAACACATTGTTCTGGCCGTATAGTTTGCCCGTATAGTTGCGTCCGACCACAAAAACTCCATGAGAGGTACCTCCAACCCCAAAACTTCAATCCTTTTTCTTTTTTGTACCTCCAAACTCTCTCAAAACCTCAAGAGATCTTCATCTCTACTCAATTTTGTTCGATTTCCTCGCACACAAGTCATCTATGGTATGTTTCTCCTCTGATCCTCCAATTACTTTTTGCAAATTTATTTACGATCTATTGTCATTATCAATCTAAGGTGAGACCTACTATGAACTAATTGCCATGATTCGCTTGCCTGGATTATTATTTTGAGGGGATTCTATAGTGTGCTATGATGAGAAATACCTTATGCTTATTATTGTTGGATCAAAAAGTTTTATTTTTGTCTTTCTTTATTATTTTAGATGATGAATACAAGGAGCCAAACTCGTGCGCGTGCCGCCCCTAGCGCTTCTCGGGCTGTCGCTCAAGACCGCAAGGGGATACGGTTCAGAAATTAGCTCCAACGTGATCGCTTCAACATGATCAAGAACCAAGAAGTGAAGGCAACCAAGTGGGCTTGCCCCATTATATTGAACCAACTCGGTATTTCTAATGACTTCAATTTACTTTGCAATAGGGTTGTCCTGCAAAACTTTGTATTCAATGATGTGCCTACCTATCGCCGGTTAACCATTGAATTTTTAAGTTTTTTGCAAAGCATCGTTAAACTATGGCATGGAGAGGACCGGATTTCTTTCTGGCTTATGAACAACAATTACACTTTATCACTAGATGAATGGTGTGCATGATTTAATTTGCCAAACAATAATGACAATGACTTGCGCGCATCCTTTACTAGCTTAGACCCTTCCCCGGAACAATATTACAATAGAATGAGCTTCAATTCTAGAGTGAGCAAGGGGAAGAATATTCAACATCCTGCAATTCGCTATTTGTTCTATGTTATTGCTAACACCTTGCAGGCATGTAATGAGTTCACGATACTCAATGATGAGGACATCTTAGTCCTTGCAAAGGCTGCTTTCAACAACTGTAGCTTTTCACTCAACTTGGGCGCAATCCTTGTGTGCTACCTGGAGCATCAATCCTCCCAAAGCCAAGGACCAATCACAGGTGAAGGCGTCATTACCATGCTTGCCACTGCCCTAGGCATCAACCTAGGTGAGTTGCAACCTATGCTAGGTGAGCGACGTGTTGGTTTCTCTACTTTAAAAGCTTGTGGAATGCTCACTAGGAGAGGTGGTGTTTATTACCTGCATATTGCTAGAGCTGGGCGTATCTACCCCGCTCCTTTGCTTAATGGTCTTTTATCTATCGAGGAAGGGCATTTGCTATATGACTTGCAGGTTGAGCAACACCAACCCGAGGAGGAGATTCCGGACGAGGATGAGGACCAAGAAGAGGAGCAAGAAGTTCCTTATCAAGAGGAGCAGCCATCAACCCGGCTCGCTACATACCAAGACTTCCAAGAACTTGGAGGGACTGTGGAGAGGATGCATAGTCTCTCTTTGAACCTCCGAGAATCAACTAGTAATTTATCCACTCACTTTGCGAACTGGAGTTCGACTTTTCCCGCCACCACAATGATTTGAAGCTCTTGCAAAAGCCTAAGCTTGGGGAAGTTTCCTCATTTATCTTTATTTGGCGTTCATTTGCTTTTATTTATTTCAAGGTTATGTTTTTAATTCGAGTTTATAAGCACTCTTGTTGGTTTCCCCAACACTTTATCTTTAGTTATTTCTATTTTTGTTTCGAGATTTTCTAGCCAATCTTTGCCACAAATTTTCTATTCTGTAATTCCCTCTCTTAAAAACAACAAAAATATTTCTCCATTTATCTTTATTTCCCCTCTTCTTTCTTTTATTTTCGCCTCGAGGTTCTCATGTATTTGCAGGAAGAGTGATTGACTTCGAGTTTCCAAGAAACCAATCAAAAAGGAAGAGAGAAGTGGAACCAAACATGAGAGGTATGCCTTATGACTCCCCACTTTTGAAGTTTGAGAAACCCATGCTAGTTAGTAGTAAATGTTGAGATATTATATTGGTGGAGTGAGTCTTTGTATTGTAGTAAAATTTTGTTTGCATGGGTATTCAGTTGGCTACGTTTTGTTCCAGCTCTTGTAGTTAACCAAGTCTTGCCTAAAATTTGCTAAACAATTGAAATAAGAAAAAGTCTCACAATTGAAGGCTTGGGTGTTGTAGTGTTTAGTCTTGGAGGCTTATTTCTAGAGACACTCAACACCACAGAAAATGTTGATTGACTTGATAACTCTCTTTAAAAGGATTTGTTCGATTGAATTAATGTTTAGCGGTTTTTGTGAGCATGTTAAAGTTTGCCTTGTGAATCATAAGAATGATATAGCTTTATGCGTGTCAAACTTCATGGGATGCCAACAACTCCGCTAGCCTACGAACGATCTTCATGGAGGAAACTCCTAGATTTCGGCTATGAGTTGATTAAACATATGTATCAGCAATGCGATAATGGGTAAGATTCTTGGCATTCTCGGGTAGCTGTGTTCATGATGGGACCACTTCTCTGGCTGTTATGAGAAATCATTATACAGAAGGAACAAAAACCTTAGTGATGCCACGAGTGTCCATCACAGCCCGATAAACGAAATAAAATCTTTGGCATGCTCTCAATTACTTAAGAACTAAAATTCTTAAAGGACAATGAATAGAAAAGTAGTGCTTGAAGAGTCTTGATTTATTGATGTGGGAGAATTGAGATACTCTAGTATATATGCTTTCATGACAACTCTCACACTCTCAAGTTTACATGATTATACTTTATTATTCAAAGGCAAGCCTATGAGTTGATTACATGACATGGAATAAAGTTTACTCATTTGAATCATCCATGTTAACAATAATTTTGCTGCGCTATAAGGATGCATAAAAACCCGTATGATATGCTTGCCATTACTCTATCTATGTTGAAGTTCTTCAGATTTATAAAGTGGAGGAAACATGAGACTACCAATCATGAGTAAGATCATCATCTCGTTATTTCAGTTTAAATGCTGAGTTCCTTTTTGGTTTTGGTTTTCTTGCTCGAGGACGATCAAGATTAAGCTTGAGGAGGTTGATGGCTCTGAAATATAGCCATCTACGCCCACATTTAAACTGGATATTATTCATATTTTTATGAAATATCTCTCCAAATCCTGTCACTAATGCCTAATGATCAAAGGGGTATGTAATCCTTTCTTTCTATTTTTCCCTGCGCAGATAATGACGTTTGATGATGGGAATCACTACATTAAAGTCAAAGATACGAGATTTCCAACAACCCGAAGAGACCAGGAGTCGTGAAGTAGAGACGGACGCTTTAACGACCAACTATACGGCGGGAATAAAATTCCGACCGTATAGTTCTGGTCGTATAGTTGCCATCAACACTGCTAGGTCAAACAGAATAACTTTCGTGAAGGGACCCCTATATAAATAAGCCTCGGGCGATGAGAAAGGAGCGCCCCCAGACCATCAGCCGCCTCCGGATCTCCATCCACAATGCCGAAGAGCCGTTGGAGGAATAGATTTAGATCTAATCTTTCCACCACCATAGCCATATTCCACCACTTGTAATAGTAGATCTCTTCTTCGATTGGCGACATTGTAAGACTATTTGTTATCAATCTCATGATTTCCATTACAATGTTTATGATCTTTGATCTCATCTCTATGTGTGAGTAATTCTCCTTGGGCTAAGGGCTTCGACCTAGCCATGTAGCTTTTGTGCATGTTATTTATCATAGATGGGATCATGTATTAGTTTGTATGACATGATGATTATTGTATCCTTTTTTGCCTCAATATAAGGACTTGTCAGGTACCCAAGACCCCGAGGATTGAGCCAAGTATAGGAAGTATGAGTAATGACTAATCTGCAGGTTGGGAACCCCAGTGTCAGAAGGGGTAATACGGCTGTATATGCAGGATTTACTTGGGATTAACGGTGACGTCACTATGCATATCATTAGTTCTGTTTCTTCTATGAATGAGACTAGTATGTTATTGCTATAAACGGTTGCAGAGGCAATAGCAATTATGGATGTACGGCCCACATATAATTTATCTTGCTCTAACAATTACATGCATACTTTATTATTATCTTTTATTCCTATCAGATGTTTTGCACAGCTACAGATGAAACCGAACGCCCTAGGCCCTCTCTCTCCATCATCGACAACAACAAAAGACGCAAACTCTTAGTTCGGTAAAAATATAAAAGGAATTCTAAAACTCCCGAATGTCTGTTAAAGTAACTTACTGCGTTTCTGCTTCCCGAGGATTTGATAAACCTAGGTCTACTAGGGAAAAAGAGCTATACTACATCCGTAGTCCAGATCGAAGGTATCAATACCTATTGTGAAAATTTGGAACAACCGGTGAGTTTGGCTAAGTCAAGTATATTTTTCTCCCCTAACACACATGTGCTTGTGCGTGCAGATGCCTGTGAAGTTCTACACATTGACACAAAACCTCTCTCTGATAAATATCTGGGTCTTCCCGCTCTAGTCGGGACTGATAGAAGTGATTGTTTCATCCATTTAATTGAGCGGATTATACAACGGATTAATGGATGGAAGGAAAAACTCTTATCTATAGGAGGGAAAGAGATTCTTCTAAAAGCAGTGGTTCAAACTATTTCAGTTTATGTAATGTCGGTCTTTCTTATCCCTATTGGCGTTTGTAAAAAAGATGACTAATGCTATAGCAAAATTTTGGTGGGGTGATGAAGAAAATAGCAAGAAAATGCACCGGTATGCATGGTGGAATCTTTGTTATCCAAAAAATGAAGGAGGTATGGGATTTCAGGACTTTCATTCATTCAACTTAGCGATGCTAGCTAAACAAGCATGGAGACTTATCAATAACCCAGATTCCTTATGTGTGCGTGTTCTCCGTGCTAAATACTATCCAAGTGGTGATATTCTTAAGGCTGGTCCAAAAAAGGGGCATCCTTCACATGGTAGAGCATTTTAGCTGGCTTAACTACTTTTAAAAGAGGTTATATTTGGAGGGTAGGAAATGATGAGAGTATAAACATATATACTGATCCATGGATTCCTTCTAGCCCGGATAGAAAAGTTATTTCACCAAGAGGAGGGTTTATTCAAAAGTATCAGAATTAATTGATCCAATCACTAGAGCATGGGATGAACTGTTGCTGCGCAACTTATTCTCCACGGTGGATGTGAACCGTATTCTGTAAATCCCCCTAAACACGCATGGTTTCAATGATTTTATTTCATGGAATTACACTACTCATGGTCGGTATACGGTCAAGTCAGGTTATTATCTATAGTGGAAGCATAGCTTTGGTCCATCAGAGGCTGCGCTTGCCATCCCAGGGTCTTCAACGCTTAATCATGTGTGGAAAGTAGTCTGGCAGCTTAAAATTTCGAGTAAAACCAAAATCTTTATTTGGCGAACTCTGCACGGTATTCTTACACTCAAAGAATTTCTGGCAGATCGACATATTGGCACAAGTGACAAATGTCCAATCTGTAACCAATCAGCTCAAGACGTCTTACATCTACTGTTTAAATGCCCAACTGCTATGTGGGAGGCTCTTGGGATTAATCAACTGATATCAACTGATGATAGAGGAAGTGGTTGTCGATCGGTCAGGCTCGGTGGTCCTTGAGTCCTTTCTCAAGAGGGAATCTGGAAATTTCCCTGGTTTCAATGTTGGGTTAAAGGAAACTATCGTTGTCACGTCCTGGTATCTGTGGTGGATAAGGAGGAGACGTACACATGATGATCTAGTTCCACCTATGCCAAATGCAAACTATCAGTGTTAACAATTGTATCTAATGCAGCTGCAGCAAAGTCGAACTCTGGTGGTCCAAAGCCGAAGTGGATAAAACCAAAGAGGAGAGAAGTAAAACTAAATGTTGATGGTGTTTTCATGCTGATACTCATGCAGGCTCTATTGGAGCTGTTCTTCGCGATTCTAAAGGAGGTTTTATTGCAGCATCAACAATTTTCTTTTCAAATATTGGATCTTCGACAGTGGCAGAAGCCATGGCTATGAGAGAAGGTTTAAAGTTGGCTAACCGTATGGGTTGCAGTAATCTGGTTACTGAATCGAACGTCACATAAATTATTCGGGCATGTACTGGTGAAGAAGCTTGGTGAGACGAGTCTGAAGCTATTTATGCTGATTGCATAGACTTGGTGACCCTCATTGGTAATGTTAAATTTCATTATTGTCCGAGGGATACAAATGAGGTGGCGCATGAATTAACTAGGGTTTGCTATTTAGATAAAAATTTCTGTAATTGAGCAAATGACCCTCCTAGTTTTATTATTTCTAAACTCGTAGCTGATGTAACAATTGTTGACTGACGGGCTGTAAATTTCAGACGCACTCGTTTTTCTTACCAGTGTACCTAAGGGGACTGAAAGATTTTAATGAGACGGCTTATATGCTTAATATACGATGTTTACCTCAAAAAAAGTAGGCATACATATATTACTATTTTAAGTCTTATAGCGTGCTGACCGAATCTTATTATTATAGTTGCTCCAAATGGCTCTAAGACTAACTCGAATGGGGGTATCATAGGTAGTATTATGCATGCCATGTTGGCTAAATTCTGATGTGACATGCTAATTAATGATGAAATAGATTGTGTTGGTATCATAGGTAGATATGGTATCATATTACGTAGAACTATAAAAACTGATTTCAAATAAATCTTGTACACAATTTTACATTAAGATTCTACAAAATAATAAATACACTAATACTATGTTACATTGTAAATATGGCATCATATAATAGTATGTACATGATACTTCCCGTTGTGAGCTGTACTAAATGTCGCGGTACAAGGGACCTCCAGGTCGAGCACCGATGGGCGGTGAACCTAGCTGATGACGTGCGGCACCCCTCACCCCAGGACACCCCACGAAATTTCACGCCTCCCGCAGTCCCGCTCCCCATTTCGAAATACTCCCAGCTCTTCTTCCCCCCTTTCCCCTTCCCAGCCCGGAGCCAAACCCTCCGCCTCCTCCCCCTCCCCGTCGTTGTTGTCCGCGTCGCGATGGCTCCCCCTTTCGTGTTCCCCTCGAACCTGCGGGATCTCGAGCGGGACTCCGACGGAGACGACGAAGCCGAGCCTTCGCTCCGGCCGGAGGCCCCCATTGCCGTCACGACCCTCCGCGCCGCCGACCTCGAGGAGTTCGTCAAAGGTACGCGCCCGCTCCACCTTCCACTTCCCCCAATCCTCCTTAGAATTCATATTTTCGGTTGGAGCTTGCCGGAATCGAGCGCTCAATGGGGGCGTGCGGCTCAGCTGCGTTGTCCGATTTGCCTCGAACTCGAGGTTGAACCCTAGATCCTGTAAATTTCGTGTCCAGCGCCCTACTACTCTTGTCTTGCAAACGGTTGGATAGGATTTTGCGAATTCTGATGCTTATAATTTTCGAAATCTGAAATGACAGTTAAGCAAACACCCCAATCCTCATAAATAACAGCCCCGGACCGTTGTTTGGCATTTTCCGGTGTAAAATTTCACTCGAAATGATTTGTTTTGGTCGTCTCTACGAATTGGAGCGTCAGGTTTGGATATAGCCTTGTCGTTTGAGCTAACTTGTGTTAGCTTGGTAGAATGCTTCTTCTGATTCCTCAGCATTTTGAGCTTGTTTCCAACGATTTTCTGGAAGCTGATGGTTTTATGTGCTGCTTTTACAATCTGCAAAGTAGCCAAATGTTTAAGAAAGTTATGCTAGTTCATGCATAGTAGTGGGTATTCTATTTTTTTTTCAAAAAAACGATCTCTAGATTCTATTGGGTTGATGCATATTAGCTTTGACTTGAACTTAAGCCCCACAGGGCACATGAATTAGCACTTCTTTTCTTCACTTTACATTTCAAGAGACCAGATAATTTTGTGAGTTGCTTTGTATCAGACCTGGGCACTACCATGAAATGTAGCATTGATTTCTGCAACTACAAATTCTTTAATTGGCTCAGACAGTAAAGAGTAAACTGGTCTCGTTTATCCTAAATGCCCGATACCTTTTGGAAGTTCTGTCTACATCCTCCTCCATGGTTTATATGGGCGTCTGGATTGGCAAGTCCTGCTGAAATTGATGTTGTTCTCTTTGTTTTAAAGGGTGCAGTATCGCACGTTTAAGTTCATGTATCATTTTTTGAATTAATATTTGCTTCCCCGGATTAAAACAGACTCCACACTTGAAAATTAAAAACTAGTGTCCTGGACATCTGAGAAAAGTCACTTTTGTCTATCTGCTCATCCAAGGGCTCATCTCTCCAGAGCTAAAATATATGAAATTTAAAAAATGAAGTACTCTTGTCATACGAAAGGTTGTCTATTTGCATCTGCTCTAAACTTTTATTAAAGCTAGTTTAAATACAATTCGATGTAAGCCACACTGGGTTTATTTTGCAAAATATTGGTACCTTGTGTATTGGAAGTATTGTGCCTTCTTTTTGAAGGAAACATTTACAGGAGAGCTCTACTGGACAATATAAGAGCTGAAAATAGACAATAAAAAGAAGACAAAAATAATAATGACCCAGTTTTCATGCTCTATGATCATGATCAAAACTGAAACACGTGTCTCTCCCTCAATTTTTTTTTGAAACAAGTGTTTCTAATGTTGGAATAAATTTACCATATAAGCAAGAGCCTCTAGAGTCCTAGTCCAGCCAGTTGGATTTTTTTCCCATTAATCATGTTTTCAGATTGTGTGCATCATATTAACAATCAGATGAGCTTGAACTAATTAACAAATGTCTGCACCAAATTTGTAGGCCCTCTAGACTATTTTACTTTGTCGAATAGGCAAGTAGCTATTTATGTTGTCAATTTGTGTATATCTTGTCAATATAAACTAACTCTTTCTTATGGTTTGACTTAAATTAAGGAGCATCATTTGATCTGTCTGACAAAGAACTCTTCTGCATCGAGGAGCGGGATGTATTTAATAGCATATACTCTCTTGTGCGTGACTTCACTTGCTTGCCCCCAGCCCTTAAGTTCAACCTTGTTGAGGCCTTGCGCTCCAACCTCAGTGTCCTTCTACCGAACATTGACTCACTTTCACGAGCTTCCATGTCATCCCCTTCTGATGGGATTCCTATCACTGACCGCATTGCCTCTCACCGCAATGCCCTCAAGATATACTCCTTTTTCCTCCTTTCAATTGTCCTCACTCAGGAATCTTCAGCTGATAGTGGCACTGGAGCAAAGGTAATATTTGTGCATAGGATATGATTATTTAGTTTTTTATACCTATACATCAAATGAGCTTGTTCTGCCATTTGGTTGTAGGTGACGACACATGGTCGGAAAAAGAATCCTGTTTATGCTTGGAATTGGGAAGCGCAAAGAGGGCGGATCATGAATCTTGTTGCCAATTCTCTTGAAGTTGACCTTACTTTTCTCTTTGGTCCAGGCGGTGCTGATGAAAGATATCTCTCTTTTGTTTCAAAGTAAATTCTGGAAACTTAACACATGGCAGTTTTCAGTGAACTTTTTTTAATAGTGATTTTATTTTCTTATAAATAGGTGTACTTTTGTTCTATTTGAGAATCAAAGTGTGTTAAAAGATGAGGAAACAAGAAAGGGCCTATGCCGGATAGTTGGTGCGATAGCTACAAAGCATCAAAGGATTTCTCAAACCAGTGCATCTGTCTTGCATTTGATCCATAAATATGATTTTACTGTCGCTTATCTTGCGGAAGCAGTTGCTGCTGCAGAGAAAAAGTTTGGTGACGGAAGCTTGGCAATTTCCCTGGTCAGGGAAATAGGTCGCACTGACCCAAAAGATTATGTGAGAGATGGTGCTGGTGCTGACAATGTTGGGAGATTCCTAGTAGAACTTGCAGATCGCTTGCCAAAACTTATGTCTACCAATCTTGGTGTTCTGATACCACATTTTGGTGGGGAATCATACAAGATTAGAAATTCTCTCGTTGGGGTTTTGGGCAAGTTGGCTGCAAAGGCATTTAAAGATGTTGATGGAAATAACACCATAAGGCTCCGAAGTAAGCAGGCTATGCTAGAAATTTTGATTGAGCGCTGTAGGGATGTGTCAGCGTACACGCGGAGTCGTGTGCTTCAGGTATGGGCAGAGTTGTGCGAAGAAAATGCTATTTCAATTGGCCTGTGGAATGAAGTAGCATCAGTTGCTTCAGGGAGATTGGAGGACAAAAGTGCAATTGTGAGAAAATCAGCATTACAACTTCTCATCACAATGCTGCAACACAACCCTTTTGGGCCTCAGCTAAGGACTGCAACCTTTGAGGCAACTTTAGAGAAGTACAAGGAGAAATTGCAAAGCATGGAGTCTCAGTCTTCTGAGGAAGGTGAACCTGTGAATGATCATCCGCTGGAAGAAGCGATTGTGGGGCAGGACGAGAGTGTGAGTGATAGTTGTCTACCTTCTAGTCAAGACCAGAGGGATCAAGATCCAATGTTTGCAGATATAACAAACTTAGAACAGATCAGAGCTTTGGTTGCATCCCTTGAGGCTGGTCTGCGATTCTCAACATGCATAATGTCATTAATGCCAATTCTTATCCAGTTGTTGGCATCATCTTCCGCTACAGATGTTGAGAACACTATTCTTCTATTAATGAGATGCAGACAGTTTCGGGTTGAAGGTTCAGAAGCAGCACTCCGGAAAATGTTGCCTCTGGTAATGCCTCAGAAAGTCTAGCTGTTATATGATCTCATGTATATCTGTTAAATCTTAAACACTTTCCTGACTCCTTAAGCTTTTTGCAGGTATTTTCTCAGGACAAGTCAATATATGAAGCAGTGGAGAGTGCATTCATCTCCATATACACACAGAGAATACCAACAGAAACAGCTAAAAGTTTGATAAACCTCAACATCGATTGCAGCATCGGTGACCTTGCTGCTCTGGAGAACTTGGTTAGTTCATTGGTATCAAAAGGAGAGATTTCATCCAGCACGGTACACTCTTATTTCCTTTTAATGTTTGCTATGAGCAACCTTATGAATGTGAATGTGTGACTGCTGATACTCGTTGCTACAGTAATGCTAAGTACTCTTCAGTTCTTGCATACGGAGTTCCATGTTTAGTGACGTGAGGCTTCTTAGATTATTCAATTTTTGTTTGTTATTGCATTGTAGTTTAGAAGTGCAACATGAGGTAATTACTTAGATTTGAGGTGAGTGAACTAATTTTTAGAAGACCCAGCAATTAAGAATTTAAGGTGCATGTTGAGAATTTTTACTCACAGCTATTCGTCACCTCAATGTGACATTTCCTTTTGAATATGCTAACAATAGGCAACTGTATGTACAAATGACTTGTGTGGCCTAAGTATAGCCATTTTGTTGAATGTTATTGTCCCATTTCGGTGATGTTTGCTATCTTATGGTGCTCGTAAGGAGCACACTTGCTAAGTTCCCCGTTTTCTTGCAGATGTCAGCTTTGTGGGATTATTTTTGCTTTAACATCAATGGTGTGAGGCCAGTGCAATGCCGTGGAGCTTTATCAATTCTTTGCATGGCAGCAAAGTCATCTCCCAGCATTCTGGGTACTCACTTACAAGATATTGTTGACATTGGGTTTGGACGCTGGGCTAAGGAAGAACCTCTGCTTGCTAGAACTGCATGCCTTGCCCTGCACAGATTATCAGAAGAAGACAAGGTCAAATTACTAAGTACTAGTACCAGAGTATTTGCTGCACTGCAAGGCTTGATAACTAGTTTCTCACTTCCTGAGAAAATATGGTATGGAGCAACAGAGAAAGCTACAAGTGCCATCTATACCTTGCACCCTGCACCTGAAATTTTTGCAACCGAGATTGCAAAGAAATCCCTCAATTCTGTATTCAGTGCCTTAGCGACGGATGACATGTCAAATGAAGTTGAGCTCGAAACTCATAATGGTGCATTAGTTTCAGCGGTATCAGCCACAAAGCTGGGTAGATTTCTTTTTGTTATTAGTCATATAGCACTTAATCATTTGGTTTACATCGAGACTTCTGTTAAGAAGATTCACAAGCAAAAACCGAAGAATGACAAATCACATCCGACTGATGAGGGCAGTGAGATAGATGCCTCCAAGAGTACAGAGGTAATTCTTACTTGGTTCCACATCTCTAACCATTTGAACATTCTGCATTTGACTTGTCATTCTTTCATCTGACCTGCACTTGTTATTGTCTATTATGCGATGCTGGCAGGCACAAGGCATAAATGCTGAACTGGGACTTGGTGCAACAATAGATATTGCAGTAGACTCTCTTGCTGAACAAGCTGAAAGGGAGATCGTTTCGTACTCCTGTGAAAAGAACCTTATTGGACATTGTGGACCATTTCTATCAAAACTCTGTAGGAACCTGACTTTGCTGCAAAAGGTTTGTATTGTATCGCACATCTGATATTTCCAAAAATATTAGTTCTGTTGCTCATTGTAACTTTTTCTGATGAGATATTTTTGTTTGATGTAGTTCCCGGTGTTACACGCTTCTGCAAAGCTTGCTCTTTGCATACTAATGATTATTGATGCTGAATTTTGGTATGTAATTATATTTTACATGACTGCCTTTGTTTAATATTAGGGTATCTTAGCTGTATACAATTAGTGACAACATTGTATCTCATGATATACTCAATTTTCAGCGAAGCAAATCTTCAAATTCTATTTACTGTTGCTGAAACCGCGCCCTCTGAAATCGTCCGATCTAACTGCACTATAGCCCTTGGCGATTTGGCAGTTCGCTTTCCAAACCTCTTAGAACCATGGACTGAACACATATATGCCCGATTGAGCGATACATCGGCATCTGTGAGGAAGAATGCTGTGCTGGTCATTTCTCATCTTATATTGAATGATATGATGAAGGTCTCTTTCTCCCACTGTTGAAACACATTTCGCTCTCTCCCATGGTTAAGACAGATTTCACATTTGCAAATCCTATACAGGTTAAAGGTTATATCAATGAAATGGCTGTGAGGGTAGAAGATGAAGATGAGAGGATCTCAAGCCTCGCAAAACTCTTCTTTCATGAGTTATCAAAGAAAGGTACATGTATAAACTGTACCAGTCAAGTTGATTTACTTAAATACTGCTGTTTGACTAAAGCTAATACAGTTACCTCTTTTTTCCTTTGGCGACTATGAAGGAAGCAATCCAATTTATAATCTTCTTCCGGATATTCTGAGTAGACTGTGCAATCAGCACCTTAAGGAAGAAACATTTCGCAACATTATGCAATTTTTAATTGGTTCGATTAAAAAGGTCTAACATGCTTGCTTTTTTTTGCCTGCCATTCATACTCATTGGCTTTTATCCCTTATTAACTATATTCATTATCAACTGTAATCTCAGGACAAACAAATGGAAGCTCTTGTTGATAAGCTCTGCAATAGGTTTGGTGGTGGAAATGGTATTATCCTTACTTCTACAATCAAATTATACTGGACAGTTATGCTGTTTCGTGTGTGTTTCCATGAATGGCAAATCAACTGTCCACCTTTTTTGTTTAAGAAACCATGAGACCAATGAACTTTGATGACTGGAGATAGAAAAGTATGAAGAAAACGAGAGCACTAACCACTTAACCAGAGATGTAATCCTCCGAATCAGCAGTTCGTCTTATTTGCGACGAATTTGGTGTAATTCTCTAGAGCTACCCTATTCAGTACATACAAGTATATACATACACTGTTTCGGGCCTATAGACCATGACCACTCACACATGAGAAAGGCTCAGCCCAACAATTCTTTAGTAAGCTTCACCGCAGAGTTAAGCAATATGGAAATTTATCAAGACAGTGTCTTCTTTGACTCATTTCAATCCTTTGTCTCCATGAAACAGCTGTGTGCTGCTGCATTTATTGTTTTGACCGTTTTCATGAATTGTATAACTTCAGGCTTACCCCTTCCTCAGATGTTTGATTCCTTCTTTGCTTGAGTTTCAGATGTTAGGCAGTGGGAGTATATCTCTTACTGTCTCTCTCAGCTAACCTACACCGAGAAAGGTTTGAAAAAACTCATCGATAATTTCAAGATGTTTGAGCATGCATTATCCGAAGATTCTGTGCTGAACCACTTCAGAAGCGTGATAGCAAAGGTTGGTTGCATAGCCTGGATGGCTGCATACGCTTCACATTTTGTTGAATACAGAAGACTGAAATTTTGAATTCTATGCTTTTATTGATCTATGCTAATTCATCCAAACAGTGTAAGAAGTTTGCTAAACCGGAGCTTAAAGTTTGCATTGAGGAATTTGAGGAGAAAGTTAGCAAGGTTCATGAAGAAAAGAAAGAACAAGAGGCCACGATGAGAAATGCCGAGGCACATAATCAACGAATTGGTTCTCTTGATAGAATCCTAGTTACTAACGAAGCTGGGCAGAATGATGAAAAGTCTGCTGAAGGTAAGCTAAAAGTTATTATTTTCTTTCAGAGTCTTCTTACATGTGCACTAGAGGGTAGAGAGAATTAGCAGTACACTGGAGTCACTAGAGAGCTCACTTATTTATGTGTATTTTGTTGACAGAGGAAGCTAGTGGTGAGGTTATTGATCCTTCAGTGGATAACAATGCTGATGATAAGGAGACAGGGGAGGCTAGTGAGGCTGTTGATCCTTCAGTGGAGAATAACAATGCTGCTGCAGATAAGGAGACAGGGGAGGCTAGTGAGGCTGTTGATCCTTCAGTGGAGGATAACAATGCTGCTGCAGATAAGGAGGCAGGGGAAGCCAGTGAGGTTGCTGATCCTTCAGTGGAGGATAACAATGCTGAAGATGATGAGGAGGCAGGGGAAGCTAGCGAGGTTACTGGTCCTTCAGTGGATGATAGAAATGCTGAAGATGAGGAGGCAGAGGAAGCTAGTGAGGTTACTGGTCCTTCAGCAGATGACGGAAATGCTGAAGATAAGGAGAACACGCCAGAATGCAGCGACAACATTTGTTCGGAAAAAAGTCAGACATCATCCACATGTACCGAAGCAGAAGATGGTAGCGCAGAGGTTCAGTCAGCACGGAAAGTCCGTAGAGGTGAGTTATATTTCCAGCGTCGAGTCTACATCCACGTTACGCATCCAGTTTCTGAAGGAACTTGTGGCTATGTGCTGTGTATGCAGGTTCGTCCCGATCAGTTGCAAAGAAAGCCAGTCAACCTGTTGACTCGGCAGACAGCGCTCCCGTAGTTAGGCGTTCGACCCGCTCGAGTAGAAGGTGATTTTCTACTCTCCATTGTGTTCATGAAGTCTTTGATTTTTGCCACACCGTGTTTCCATCGAAACCTGTACATGCCATTGCTTTCATCCACTGGAACCATGATTCCCTAATTTGAAATACCTTGCTGACAAACTGCGCAGACTTTGAAGGCGATGCTGGGTAATTCTCTGATTTGGAACAGCTGCAGCAGCTTTGAGTGTATCATGGACCAAGCGTCAGCTCCTTCGTCGGCTGTGTGACTATCTCGCCTTGAGATTATGGATTTCTGAAGCCGCCAGTGCTCCTGACGCGTGTCCACCGTAGTGCTTATCGGTCTAGTTTGTGTGCAGCCACCAGAGTACTTACTGTGTTGGCTGCTTGTATTTCACACTATTCATTCGAACAAGAACGACTTGTGTATTGTATTAACAGTTAGCTTTCAGTCAGTAATATGGTACACGCACTTCTAACTTGATGATTTACAATTTGTATCACTTGATGACGCTGCATGCTACACCCTCCGTCCTTTCTGTATTAACATACATATATGCCGGTCGTCGGTTCGTCGGTGTGGAGGATGCCGGGGCGGTTGTCCTGGGACTAAGATCGGCGTATGGCGCTGGCATGGTTTTGTGGTGTTTCTGTGCAGCATGAGGCGTTGCCTGGTTTTGGTTGGTGGTCAGCGGCAGAGGTTCTCAGCGCGAGTGCTCAGCTCTGGTCTGGTCGTCTTTGGTGCTCAGTTCCGCAACTACTTTTTGCAGGAGAGAAGGCGATTTGGGTGAAAGCCTAGCCCCGACATTGGGTTGGAGCTAGCGATGGCCACATCTCCGGACGTCGCTCCACTTGTTGGAGGCATTGTTGAGGAGCGAGCTTGCTTTCCCAATGATAAATGGCTTGGACTCTTCGGGTGAAAACTCAAGCTCCGGTTATTCGGAGCGGACGCCGGTGGTGTCACTTTTCTCTTGAGGGTGTCGTCTTGAAGAATCGACATGTGGCTATTTTGCAGCGCTTTCCTTTGGCCAGGGTTTGTAGATGTCGGGATGGCAGCCCTGGATGGTGGATGTGCGTCGAGGCGACGACCAGTGGCGGAGCTAGTCCAGATGTTGAGCCTAGGCAAGATTAATATGTAGCTATGTTGAGCAGGATTTGCCCTAATAATTCTTACTTAAGCTAGCTATTTCCTTAAGTAAATAAAGGAGTTTTGGAGCTAGAGCCCGGGCAGCCGCCCGGGCATGCCGGGCTGAAGCTCCGCCACTGGCAACGGCCTCAGGAACTGTTAGATTTGCGACAATCAAATAACGAAGAACGATAAAGAAATCACAGCAAAGGGGACATAGATTTAGCGTGGAAAAACCTCTCCAACAAAGAGAGGAAAAAACCACGGGCGCTAGCCAGCGAAACTTCACTATAACGGGAAGTGTTTACACAACGCCGGGGATTTCACAGATGCAACTTATCCCGGCCGGCGGCTTACAAGAGGTTTATATATCGGTGGTAACCTAGGTCTTCGACGATCTGTACCGCGGGGGGCTGTCGCCCCCCTCCCCCCACACACACCCCTAGGCGTCTCTGTTGGGCACAGAGTGGGCCAACTTCAGACTCCTATCTGCATCGGCCCAAAGCCTCCCGCGACGGGCCTCGCTACGCTCCATCAGAAGTTGGCTTTTACTTTGTAGAATTTGGATCAACATATAACAGGAACCATGGTGGGTAACGACTTCATGGGGCGGGGGAGTTGCTTGGCTTGGCTTGAGTCGCTAGTGTGGTGAGATTGTAGGTTCGGTCGACACGTCTCAGCGGAGGCGGTTGGACTTCATGTTGGGGCGGCAGCCTCAGATGTTGGTGCGATGGCCGTGGTGGTCTACGGGTGGCTTGTTTGTGTAGCTTGGGTTGCATGCGGTTACGTCGCGCGTTGCCGCATGATCGCGAGCGGTGGTATGTCAGTATGGTCGTCCCAGAAGGTGGTGTTGGCGGTCTGCGCTGGGCGTAGCGGAGCAATTGGATGTCGGGGCAGCGGCCCTGAGTTTGGCGGTGTTGAGGACATCGACCTCGCGTCGTGTGGGCGACAAGGCCGATTTGGCGTAGTTATCTTGGATGTTCGTCTTCTTCAGCTATGTTGGAGTGTCCCGTGCATGCTCTTCCGGCGTCTTCTCTCTGGCATGGGTGGGAGGTCAACTAGTCTGGGCAAGTGCGTCATTCGTTGTTTCATCGAGATTGGCCCTAGTTTTCTCGGGTTGAGTGAGTTTGCTGGCTTTGTGGCGAGAGTAGACGTGGTCCTGTGGTATTGAGCGTTGTTGTATGGTTTTCGTGCTAATTAACTGGACACCTCCTTCTAAATTAATGGATAAGGCAAAACTTTTACCTTCGTTTTGAAAAAAAAAAAACATACATACATACGCCGGCTCACTGGAACTATAATCTCCACCCGGCAAAGCGAAGAAAATGACCGTGCAACTTTGCCCAACCGAGGGCTCATCCTGCTTATCCTGTTTGCCGCAGCGACACGTCTCTCGTCATCGTACTAGACAGAGCCATCCATCAGGTTAGAGGGGGAAGCAAGCAAGCAACGGGGAAGATTAATAGTAACAGCCACAGCCCAATAATGCAGGAGCAAGGAGCAATCGTTCTCGCTTATCCATCCGCACCACTGCCCCCGATCCCGGGGCCGCTCCCAGCCACGCACGGGCAGACAGGCAGACACTACCGTTTCCTCCTCGGCCTCGCAGCAGATATGTTGTTCGGTAAAGAGGTGAAAATTCAGCCGCGACGGCGACCAGTCGATCGGGGGTCGCTGGTTGCCCGCTCCTCCTCACGTTGCCCCCCGGGCATGCTCCAGCCACCGGTTATTTGCGTGGCTGCAGCTGTTTCCTGTTAGATTCACGAATCTCGCTAGCTTGGCGTTGGTTGATGGATCGGTTTAGATTCACATTGACCCAGGTTTCGCTGGAACACGGGTGGCGTGTGCAGCAGCATCACGGTTACAAAGAGTAACCTTATGTCCTTCTTCAGGTGAGACGCGCAGCCCAACATGTTTAAGCAGAAACACGAGCAGCACGCTTGTTCGAGTTCGAGCCAGCCGTACGCTTCGTCGTCGGCTTTGTAACGGGCCGTGCAACTAGTACTTCAGTCATCGTCGTTAGAGTAGAGCTGACCCTTGGCGTGCGTGCGCGGTGTAGATTGGTTCGGTCGACAAGTTAAGGCCAAAGGCAGAGCACAGACCGTGTGTTTTTCCCGTCCACGCTAGGGGTATCGTGTCGTCAAATGCACGACGAGGCCAACGCCGAGGATCTGCCGTCTCGCGGAAGCAGGGCGGTCGACTTCGATTGCTTTGCCGGCTCGCGCGCCGTGTCCACGCGATTTTCTCTGGTCCTCTGGCAACGTCCGTCCGCGCGATTCGTGGCGCGCGCGAGCCCGCGGCGTCGCGGCCACACGATGCGAGGCCGAGCTGTAGGTCTCCAAATCAATCACAGATCAACGTCCCGGTCCGGATCAGGCGCACGCAACTGGACCGGACGCGCCGGAGCCGTGTGGTCAGGGACCTACGTGTGGTGCGCGGTCCCCGGAGGCCGGAGCGCGCGCATCGGCCCTATCCGACGACGACGACGACGCGCCACGCGGCAACGCCGGTCGTGCCGCCTCGCCGTGGGCGCCACCAGTCCACCACCACGTACGTACTAGTACGTACGTACTCCGCGGCGCGCGCTGTCGCCGTGCGGGGCGGGCGCACCGGGGTCTCTCGTGCGCTGCGGGCGCGGTGGCGCTAGCTTTGCGCCCGTACATGCCGTGGGGTTGGCATTGGCAGCGGATAAGGTCGCGCGCGCAAAGCCGCCAATGCATGGCGCTAACGTGTCGGGCGCGTGACTCATGCCAATCCGATCGTTGTTGAAACTTGTGCCCGGCCGCATGACCCACTGCTGATGGGACGGTGGAGGCATCTTCATCCTCCCCGCGATATCTGCATCGGAATTTAATAATCGTGTAACGGAAGAAACGATCGTAGTATATTCTGTTTTTAAAGGGAAAAAACAACAAAATATCCGAGTAATTACTCCCCCGTTTTAAAATATATATTTTAGCTTTGTGAAAAGAGTGTATCTTTTATATAGGTTTAAACGAAATCTACACACTAAAACGAGGGAGTATATACTACTAGCAGCAGCTGGCGTCGTTTACGTGCTGCCTTGTTTTTTACTTGGCGCGTCACGCGTGTAACGCCAGACGACGGGTTCGGTGCGTACGAACCAGCATGTTATCGTCCAATGAGCAAGACCAAAGGAAGCTTTTTTTTTGTTTTGAGAAAGAGACCAAAGGAAGCTGAGTACTATACTAGTTCATCATTTGTTTGTTTTGGAGAAAACAACTTCATCGTTGTTCTGTTGGTCACGACGCTGCAGCCATACACGTTCGTACAAAACACAAGGGGGGAAACCACCGGCGCGATGCTCTCGGCGACGGGAAAACCACCTGCTCTGTGGTGGTGTGGTGGCGACGGATTTAGGCCTTGCCTGGTTTAAAACGGTTCCTGTCCACGTCCGCCTTTTATTGGGACGTACGTAAGGTGGATTTAATAATGATGGCTTCTTACAAAATAATGTTTCTAACATGGGTACAAACAGCAAGTCACTTATTGATCGGCTCCAACCTTGCTCCCACTTCATTTTCGTTTACCAGAAGCAAACAAGCAACAGACGGACACTCGAAAAAAGCCAGTGTGTTTTGCAAAAAAAGCAAGCCGCATTTGAGTAAGCAGAGCACCCCCCGTGGTCCGTGGAACCCACTACAGAACCATTTTCTTTTTATCTCAAAATATGACCTGCTCTGCTGCACCGAGTCGCCGATTCTTCGTGCTGTTATTTTACTGTAGTTATTAAGTAAATGACTTGAATCATGACTGACTTTCTTTGAGAAAAAATCATGAGATCTCGTTGGTGAGCGGCAGCGGTGTTAGGGCATGTACAATAGTGCTGAGAAAACTGTCTATAACGGGAGGTTATAGCTGGTTTTGATGACGTGGAGAGGAGAGAGAGTATAGCTGTCTATAAACTTTTAGACAGTCTGTAGTAATCTTATAGACAGCTTACAGACGATAATTTGTTGTTGTATGAGTGGTGTCTGTAATTTATACTCACACATTGCTGGCTAAAAATAAATATCTTATAAACACATTATTGTATAAGCTATCTATAATATTATAGACACTGCCTGTCTAAACCAATGTCCATGCCCTTAGTGCGCCGCCGGTGCGAGTAACCCGGAACCGATTCTCGCTCGGCATGTGATGTGCGATGCGAGGGCTAATCAGGGTACCGGTTCGACGTGTAGGAAGGGCAAGAAATCACAGCTGAAATGACGGCGGATCTGCTTGCCGAGCCTGAAACGTGTCTCGTGCTGGCCATGTTCGGAGAAGAAGGAGATGCTTCCTTGCGCAGATCAGCTGTCAGGAGTTTGATGTCCCCAAGTCTTGTCCAACGGTGCACTGGCACGCCTTTTCTTAGCGAAGCATGCATGTGGCATTATTGGGTGCTAAACGGAACACATTACTAGTAGATCTTTAATAACAAATGAAAATTTATGAACAGCAAGAACCTCTAAATCGATATGATACCTATAAATTTATGAAAATTGGTGATGCAGACCGTTGATATGATACCTATAAATCGATGAAAGTTAAATTAGTTGGACTTAGGATAAACCTAAAACTTCAATTCAATTATTTCAGAACATAAGGGGTACACAAGCATAGATTAATATAGCAACCTCGAAACTATGCTCAAATGTTACCGTCACCTCGAAACAGGCTTGCGTCCAGTTATATTAATATAGCAACCACGACTGAGACTGCTATTGGGCCAGACGGCACAACGGCCAAAAGAAACGACAAAGAAAATGGAAAAGAAAAAGAAGAGAAATGTAACATCCCAAAAACCCTAATCAAGATTATCAAGTTCTAATCACCCCAATTTAGGGTTAACACAAAAACTTTTGTTAATAATTTAAATATGAATGCATGGGTGCTTTGCATTAGTATAGAATCGAGTGTAATTGCCATGCTTGATTGTAACAAATGATGAGAAATGGTTTAAAGGTGAATACTACATCATCTAGGCCAATTACAAACAAAATCAAAAGAAAAAGAAATCAAATATGAATAAATAAAGTAAATGGTCATTTTGGCCAAAGTTAACCACTAGGCCACTTTGAGTGTTCCTAGAAGAGAAATTTTAACAAAAACAATTCTACTTCTTTTCACCCCTTGCTAGACCAAGTAAAAGTGTATCAAGTCCCACTTTACAAACTTACAAAAACATTCTCCAAATCAATTTAAAGGACATGTGAAAATGGAATCAAGTGTATGTGCTAAAATCACACTTTTTCAAAAACCCTTCAAACCAATTCCACTTGACCTCTCCAAGCAAACATAGACTCTCAAGCTTAAGATAATCACCCACAAAGTTTCATTCAATATTTCCAAAATAATTTTTTTTCGGCCATTACAACAAACACCTGGCAGACACTAAACTAACTACTGCCTAACTTTACTGTTTCCACATTAATTCTCGACCATTTGGTCTCCCCTTAACTCCCTTGTCTCCTCTAGTGTCGAGAAGCACCCAGACCAATCCCCCTTTGGCCGTTATGCATAGTGGAGCGCCGACCGTTTTTATTCGTCGCCGGCCGACAGTGGGCAACGCGCTAGGAGCATCGCCACCCTCACCCACGACGCGCACCAGACACGCCTCGGTCAACCGCCACCCCCTGTCCAAGCCTTGACCGCAGACGAGCCCTGGACCACCCTACCTACGCCGCACCCAGCCTCTCTGCGCCATGCCCAGAGCACGCCAGCTCGCCGCACCCGACCACCTTGCACAGACCGCGCCTCGCCCTCGCCGTGCACGCTCACGCTCGCCATGATCACACCAACCCCGCAGACACCCCCGTTCGTCACCGCGCGACCCGCAACTGCCACACGTCGTCGCAAACACCTTTGCGTCCATGCGAAGTGCCGCACACTCCCGACCAAACCACACCACCCCACGCCTCGCCTTTAAGCCAACAACGATCGCCAGGGAACACAACACCGCCCACTAGCCTCCACCACGCCGATAGCTGCCTGTAGCGTCGTCACCGACGAGCTCGCGCCCGCACCGTTCGGTCCCCTCGCCGCAGTATAAGTAGAGGCCTCTCCTACCTCGTTTCTCCATACCCCAACACTCACCACTCCTCACTGATCCTCTCCCACTTCTTCCCGGAGCAAGGCGAGCTCTCCCTCGCCGGAATTTGGCCGAAGCCCATCGCTGCTGGAGGAGAAGGGCGCCATCAATTTAGACCACCCCAAGACCTACCGTGATCGCGCCTCGAACCGCCGTCGTCTACCACGTCGATCGCCCCTGTCGCCAACCCTAGCTGGAGCCCAGGTGAGCCTAGCCAGACCCCCACTGCCGCGTTAGGAGTTCCTCGCCGGAGTAGTTCGTCGTCGACGATGACTCCCAGCCATTGGATTAGAATTAGATCGCACGGTTCAGATGAGTAGATACCGTTTCACGTTAGAGGAGTCACTGACTGGTGGGCCCCATCTGTTAGCAGCCTGCTGCGCTGTGCAGTGCAGTTGGGCCGGTCCGTTTAGCTTTCCCGCTCAGGCCTGGAAATTCAAATAATGATTTTTCTTTTTAGTTTAAACTAGTTTCTATCCACAGATTCAAAAATCAATTCAGAGAGTTTCACTAAACCAAATCGCATGATTCAAATTTTGCTAGAAAGGTAATTAAATTATCTATCCAAGCTCGTTGGATTTAAACCATTTAGAGTTAGAGATCACATATAGTAAAAATAACAAGACAGAGACTTTTCCAACTTCAAATATTTTTCAAAAATCAACCATAAATGCTTTTGAGTTGATTCCAACTCTCAAAAATCACATTTGATAAGATCTATCTGAATATGTAAAAATATTTAGGTTTGCATGCAGTGACTTTGGACTAGTACCAAAATAATGCTATTAGGGCATTTCTAGTCACTTTAAATCTATTAAATAATAATCTTAAACTTTATAAAATATGATCAACACTTTAAATCACATTCCCATGTATTAAAATATGTGGTGATGACATGTGTCAACATGATCCCATATTTTAATTGGACAATATTAAATCTTAATTAATTTCAATGAGTAAAAAATATTTTTCTAAAATAAAATAAACAAGACTAAGTCTTTATTTCATGTGATGATTGTGATAATGCTAGATCATCAAGTGTGAGCCTTAGTGTGCTAAATATCATTAGTTAAGTATTGATTAGTGATTGTGTACCCCGTATTTCTTTATAGACGATAATCCCAACCAAGGATACGAGGAGGAGGAGTACTTCCAAAAAGAAGACGAAGAAAATTTCAATCACTGTACCAATCAAGGCAAGTCATCACTACTAAGCAAGCTAGCACTATGCAAGTTAACACTTGCCCCCTTGATAACTTAAGCAAGATGCATTAGACATGCTTTGGTTATATACCCTTGATTATATCAATCCCAAGTTTTACTTGCAAGCTTTATTTTTTTTACTTTACCAAAGTTCTCTACCTTTAGGGTAGATAGCATAAAGAGTATAAAACTAGGTCTATCTAGTTATACTTAGATGTCATTCTATGGCATGCGATTGAAGATTAGCACCCCTCATTAGTGAACACTCTTAACCTTCGTGGTTAGTGCTAAGCATAAAAGTTGATCACTTTAGATGAGAATACTTGGTGAAAATGATTATGAAAACCTTGGAATGATGATTCATTCTGTTGAGATGTTTTGACATGTGTTGAGAAACATAAGGATTTGATGATGAAAATGTTGAGGCATGAGCCTTAGCCCTTTTATAAAAGCTGATGGTTAGGTTCAGATGCGACACCATTCCAATTTTACCGTATAACCATAATACTTGAATTGGGTAGGGCTTAGCCGGAAGTTTATATGCCTTAGTATGGGTTCCCTCGCGGAAGAGGTTTGAGCTGAGGCTACCTCTTGATGTTTGTCCACCTATGTAGTGCCCATGATGGCTGATGGCCATGGCTGGGAGGCCAAGCTCATAGGGGAGGTGCCTATACTAGAGTGTAATTGAAAGGTTATGATTGATTATTCGCATACTAAGTATGATGATTCAGGGTTATCCCTGACGGATGTATCGAATTTTGTGGTGAAAGTGTATGATGACCCACAAGTATAGGGGGTGTATTGCAGTATTTTTGATAAGTAAGAGTGTCGAACCCAACAAGGAGCAGAAGGTGCTGGCTAGTAGTATGGATCAGGAATTCTCTGCGAATACTTAGCAAACGGATTTTTAGGGTTTTTTTGATAAAGCAAGTAAACAAAGTACGAGTAAATAAAAGACAGTAGAAATAAATGCAGCAAGTGGCCCAATCCTTTATGCAGCAAAGGACAAGCCGGTTGTATTTCTATAGATGACCAAAAGTTCTCGAGGACACATGGGAAGACTGTCAAGTGCTTTTGCTTCATATAGTTGATTAATCTTCTCTAGCTTGCTAAGTGTTGTGTGGGTGAACCTGTGCTAATGTACCGCCCCATCCAAGACTAAATACATACTTGTGATTAAACCCCTTGCAAACATCCATAAGTACAAGAAAGTAATTAAGGTAGAAACCTAACCACATCTTTAAACTCTAAGACCCTTATGTCCCTTGTGCAATGGTTTCCTAACGGGGGTTATGGTTTCTGTCACTCTGGCAACCCCTACGATTAGTAGCCAAATACACAATGCATTCCCCTAGGCCCATATAGGTGAAGTTTCATGTAGTCGACGTTCACATGACACCACTAGAAGAAGTACACCACAACTTAAATAACAATCTATTGAATCTTTCTCAACGCAACTCCACTACTAACAACAAGACTTCTCCCATGTCCTCAAGAACAAAACGAACTACTCACAAGACATCATATGGATCATGATCAGAGATGGAATAATGATGTATAACAATCTGAACATAAACAATAATTCAATAGTTCACTCAATAGCATCAACTACAAAGAGTAATCAACACCGGGAAAGTTTCCCCTATGAACTATGCAAGATTCAACACAATTGTTACAACAATATGAAGATGGTGATGAGGGTGCTGATGGTGGTGATGATGGTGATGATGATCCCGATGAAGTCCAGCTTGATGATGGTGTTGATGGCGACGATCTTCCCTCTCCGGGAAGGAATTCCCCCGGCAGAAATCTGTTTGCCGGAGAGATCTTTCTCTCTCGGTGTTTTTCCGCCCCGCAGAGGCGGCAGAATCTTTCTGTGGTCGCCTCCCGAGTCTTAGGGGTTCGTGGGGATGATATACGCCAGAGGAGAGAGGCTGGAGTGGGCCAGGGCGGCCACACCACTCCCAGGCACGGCCTAGGCCTGCCCGCGCCATGGGGTGGTGTGGGCCCCCTGTGGCCCACCTCCACTCCATCTTCTGGCATCCCGAGTCTTCTAGAAAAATAGAATTTTCCGTATATTTTCCTAGATTTTCTGATCTTCGCGAATTTTGCCTCCAAACATCACCTTTTCCATCAGAATCCTGACTGCAGCGGTCCATGCTCCAAAAGTCATCAACCATGCAAAAATAGATGAAATAACATAAGTATCACCTCTCAATACGAAATATATCAATGAATAATAGTGAATTAAGACATAGAATAGTGATGCAAAATGGACGTATCAACTCCCCCCAAGCTTAGACTTCACTTGTCCCCAAGCAAAACTGAGCTCAATAAACATGGCCTCAGGTTTATGGAGTGAAGAGTCGATAAAAGAATACGGACAAGAAGCATCACATTCAACAAATACATAGATCATAATAGAAGACAACTCACTATTATATAACTCAACTTGCAATGAGTAAAGGAAGCACAATAAGGATACATAAAGTGAATCATAATTGGTAATGGCAAACTTAGCTCTTGGTCGAAGAATAGTTGATAATTTGCTGGAGTTCACAAATAGCTGGTTTTCAAAGAAAGCTTTCAAAGTAGTAAACTTTCAAGATAAGAGCAATGTGCAAAACAAGGAACGTAAGAAACATGAATGCATAAATTATCATATGAATGAATGAAACACATCAACTCAAAATACTTGCTGAGATAGAAGGGAATAGGTTTACTGACTCAACTGCAAAGTAAAAGAAAGGCCCTTCGCAGAGGGAAGCAGGGATTGCAAGTCTCATAAAGAGCTCCCAAAAATTATGATACTTACTAACTTTCAGCTCTCATTGCCCCTATCATAGGCATATTTTGGTGATTAAGGTTAAAGTGACACAACTAAGAGGATATGCTTGACAAGTTATAAATTGAAATCTCAAGCCCCTTACTTATGAGTACCGATCCTCATGCTACTCAACTTCAGTCACGAGCAAGCTCTTGTCATAGTAAATACATGCGTATCATTGAGAACCGCCAACGGGGTACCCCTTGCACATGACACAGGAGCTATCCCATAATCAAAATGACAAGGCAAGCAGACAGTGAGCATCTTAGCGATCTTTTTATTTGCTATTTGCATAGGTTTTTATTGAGGATGCTTCATAGAATGCTCACTATAGTTATGCTGCAAGTTTCCACCATGATTAGGCATGGCTTAGGCTAGCGGCCCAGGCGTTTCTCTAACACACATATAAACTCCATGATCTTAAAAGCTGCCCTTTATTTCACACCGTCGGGATGCATAGGCAAAAGAATCATGATATCAACTAGGTACAAAGTGCCAGTGAAATGTTGAAAGCATTCCCCATGATACATGGTTGTGCTAACTTCAACTTATAAAGCGCAGGCGTATACGCAACAAACAAGGACCCAATGGTTCAAGTTTATTAAGTGCAAGAAAGTAAAGTGTGTCGTCAAGTTTGTGAGAGCTTTAATCACTAATTTTCACATAACAAGTTTAATTTGGGAGGTAGATAAAAACATGAATTTACTTGGAATAGCAATAATGCTAATAGGTAGGTATGGTGGACACAAATGGCATGGGTTTTGGTTTAAGGAATGGATGCACGAGAAGAATTCCCTCTCAGTACAGGTTTTTGGCTAGCAAGGCTGGGTAGCAAGTATAAGAGTTGAAGGAAACAAACATAAAAGTGATAAAGACAAACATGCAATCTTTCTTGCAAGCACAAAAGATCTTAACTAGAGAATACTAAACTTATGAGCAAATCAAGAAAGAAAGATGATGAAATTTTATTTCTTTAGAGTACTTTTATCTTTTCATTCAACTCTCAAAATAGTGTTGCTACTGACCAAGCAAGGTTTTCCAAAACCAACTAAATTAACTCAATGATCCCAAAGTGATACCAATACTAACAATAAGATCAATCATATAACCATGAATTCAAAACTAATATAAGATATGCAAAAGAGTAAATGATAGAACTTCTCATTAATATTCCATAACGGCAACTCACACCAAGGGATACATATATAACGAGAGAGGGGACACTTCCATAATGCAAACCATCCTACATGATAACTTCTCTATTCATGATATAACTCTACTAAAAAGGTAAAAAGATAGAAGATAGTGATGTGATACCGCGGCACTCCCCCAAGCTTGGAACAAACCAAGGGGATGCCAAACCTGATGACGAATTACTCCTTCGGTGGTGGTGGTGTTCTCTCAGTTGGCGTGAGGAAATCTTCCAGCATCTTGCTACTGACCGAGCCAGGTTTGCCAAAATCAACTAAATTAACTCAATGATCCCACAGTGATACCAATACTAACAACAATATCCATCATATAACCACGAATTGAAAACTAACATAAGCTATGCAAAAGAGTGAATGATAGAACTTCCCATTAATATTCCATAACAGAAACTCACACCAAGGGATACATATCTAACGAGAGAGGGGACACTTCCATAATGCAAACCATACTACATAATAACTCCTCTATTCATGATATGACTCTACTAAAAAGGTAAAAAAGATAGAAGATAGTGATATGATACCGCGGCACTCCCCCAAGCTTGGAACAAACCAAGGGGATGCCAAACCTGATGACGAATTACTCCTTCGGTGGTGGTGGTATCCTCTCATGTTCGTCCGTCTTCCAGGGTAAAGGCTTCCCATCAACAAAGGACATCGTGGTTTCCAACATCCTGAAACTTGCAGCAGCACTTATGCGTTTAAATCTAGCCTCATACTCACAGTTTTGATTTTGAACGTCATAAAACTGTGCTTGCAGTTCGTTGGTTGTTTGGGGGAGTGAAAGGACTTCGTCTTTGAGTTCAGCAGTCTCCTTTTGGTGCTCGGCGATGAGTTCGGAACAAATCTTGTGGATGATGTCCACTTCGCGCTCCGCCATCTTCCTGTACCTAAAGACTTCTCGCTCCAGTGCTTCCATCCTGTCCTCTAGACTTCCTTCACCTTTAGGGCCTTGAACCTCCTTAATCCAGACCTCCCCACCTTCGAGCAACAACTCCTTGGGATGAATCTTCAATTCTCTCATGTATGGGTTGATGATATCCTCTAAAGAATCTCCCTTGGATGATCTAGAGGAAGACATCGTGGCTCCAAATCTGGGATTCTACCTGGCAGAAACAGATCGAAACAAAAACATGACGTCAACACGATATACGGACCTCGGGGGATCCGGGGGGTTATATATTACGAAGTTTCATATAAAAAAGGAAGGTACTGGGAGAAAACGAGTCGGAGCCGGAGTCCTGGGTGGCCTCACCACCTGGTGGCGCGGCCAGGGGTGGGCCCGCACCATGGGGTGGTGTGAGCCACCCCGGTTCCGGTTCTGTCCCTTTTTCCCTTCGTAGCTTTCCATATTGGCTAAAAACTGCAAAAATATAGTTGTATTGTATTTTCGCGGAACTTTTCTTACCAGAATTGTTACCTAGTTGGAAACGGACTCTGCAGGTCTCTAAATTTGGTATCTAGTAGATTCTTCCGGATTCACCACTTGAATCATCAATATCATCTTCATACACTTATTACTTGAGTCATAAAACATTTCTCTTCCTTATTACACCATTGTCTCCACTTCCTGGAAATTTCTTTCACACAAAACTTCATACAGTTCTTATTAGCAACATTAGTATAAGTCAAGTGATAAAACCTTTTGAGTCCAACTTCAACTAAAAACCATCAAAACATAAGCTACTGTAGCAACTCCTTCCAAAAACCAAAAAGAATTCAAAAAGGAAATCGAATAAAGAAGCAAATGCAAGAGTGGCAAAATCTGTCAAAACAGACCAGCGGGTAAAGATGAATTTTTTCGAAAATCTTATGTTGCTCAAATCAAAAAGTGCAAAACTAACGAAAGTTAAATAACAACCTGGGGAATAAGCAAAAAACATTACAGCTCAATCCGACATACATAGATCTCTCACGAATTTTTACGGTGAAGCAAAAAAATCTGTTTCGGGACAGCAACTTCCCCAAATATTACTTCTCTCTCTTTAGAGGTTGATCTTGACACAAAAACCAAACAAAACAGATAAGGAGCGGTTATTACCAAAGTAATAACTTCCAAGACTCAAAGAAATAAAAACAAACTAAAAGTAAAAACAAATTGGGTTGTCTCCCATAAAGCTCTTTCTTTATAGCCATTAAGATGGGCATGATAATTTTGAAGAAGCTCTCATAAGGATATGAATTGAAGTGAAAGAGAGCATTAAGAAGCAAAAACACACACACATTTAAGTCTAACCCACTTCCTATGCAAGGGGATTTTTTAAACAAACAAGTTATTGAAACCAAAGACAACTTGCATAAGAAAGCAAAAGAAGTGCAACATAAAAACTTTCAGCATAAAACGAGGAAACTTGATATTATTGAGATGCATATGGATCAATCTATTGAATCTTTCTCAACGCAACTCCACTACTAACAACAAGACTTCTCCCATGTCCTCAAGAACAAAACGAACTACTCACAAGACATCATATGGATCATGATCAGAGATGGAATAATGATGTATAAAAATCTGAACATAAACAATAATTCAATGGTTCACTCAATAGCATCAACTACAAAGAGTAATCAACACCGGGAAAGTTTCCCCTATGATCTATGCAAGATTCAACGCAATTGTTATAGCAATATGGAGATGGTGATGAGGGTCCTGATGGTGATGATGGTGGTGATGATGGTGATGATGATCCTGATTGAGTCCAGCTTGATGATGGTGTTGATGGCGACGATCTTCCCTCTCCAGGAAGGAATTCCCCTGGTGGAAATCTGTCTACCGGAGAGATCTTTCTCTCTCGGTGTTTTTCTGCCCCACAGAGGCGGCGGAATCTTTCTGTGGTCGCCCCCCCCGAGTCTTAGGGTTTCGTGGGGATGATATACGCTAGAGGAGAGAGGCTGGAGTGGGCCAGGGCGGCCACACCACTCCCAGGCGTGGCCTAGGCCTGCCCGCGCCATGGGGTGGTGTGGGCCCCCTGTGGCCCACCTCCACTCCATCTTCTGGCATGCTGAGTCTTCTGGAAAAATAGAATTTTCCGTATATTTTTCCAGATTTTATGATCTTCGCGAATTTTGCCTCCAAACAGCACCTTTTCCATCAGAATCCTGACTGCAGCGGTCCATGCTCCAAAAGTCATCAACCATGTAAAAAATAGACGAAATAACATAAGTATCACCTCTCAATACGAAATATATCAATGAATAATAGTGAATTAAGACATAGAATAGTGATGCAAAATGGACGTATCAGTGTACCATCTCTGCAGAGTGTCAAACTATTCAAATAGCCTCGTCCGCGCTCATGGACAGTTGGAGTGGCCATACTGTTCCATCGTCATATGTTTTCAAAATGACTTGTGAAATGAATTGTAACTTTGACTTGACCACAACAGGGTTGTGAATATGAAAACTAGTTTCCCACTTAAGTGATCCAGAACATTAAATTAGCTTTCTTTACTTCTAAATTCAGTTTAAGATAAATCTGGCCTTTTGCAAATAAACCTAGAGCTTAAGATTCCTACTAGAACTACCTTACTTGTTAGTGATAGTTTGCGAGTACTTAAAGAGTACTCATGGCTTTGTCCCTGGCTATTCCCGTGGCCAGACTATGAGGAGGACTACCAGGATGACGGACAACAGGATGTCTACGACAACTAGGATCATCTCCCATCGTCAGCATTGCCTGTGACCCTGAAGATGGAGCCCACTACTACACTTTATTATTCCGCTGCTTGATTATATTAAGACTGGATCATGATATCCTTTATTTATGTAAAACCTTATTATGGTTTGTAATGGATGATGTACTGTGATATCCAATCTGTTATGTCTCGCAAAAATGGTAATCCTGGGATTGCGAGGTATGGCATAACAAGCATCTGGGATTAAAAATCCGGGTGTTGACAAAAAACAAAGCTGACAATAGTGGTTCGAGCAAAACGAGGATGGCCCGCAACCGCTGCACCCCCCGGAGAATTTTCACCATGCTCCTAGCGCTCTGAAGCATCGCTTATCAAGCAACACCTCCAATAAGGAAAGTGATGACAACAATGCTGCTGGTCGGGCTGGTCATAGGGTTTCCCCCGATACGCTATGGGAGGTGGGGAAGACATACACCTGATGCCCTTCAGGAAGGACGGCGACACTGATAGGAGTCGCCACGTCGGTATCTAGACGATAAGGATTTCTCCCAACCCCTCAAAAAACCACACTCCTGGACACTTCGAATGGCTCCACCAAGCTCACCGCCCACTAGCACACACCAACACGGTCTTGCAGTCACCATCGTCGTCTCACCATGACCAATGATGTGAGGTGGTATGACCGAAATGAAGAAACTTCAGCGAGGTGGAGGTACATTATACACTAGAGGGAGCTACTGTTGGGTTCGCAGCATAGAAAACAAAAAATTTCCTACGATGGGAACTATACACCAAGATCTATCTACTAGATACAAGCAACGGGTGGATATACATCCATAGAGAACTTACCCTCGAAGACAACAAAGCTTTGTTAACGAGATGGAACTCGTGGATGATGTAGTCGTACACTTACCGATCTCAAGATCATGATGAAGTCCTTCAGGTCCAGCAGTTCCAGCAGTTCCAGCACCATCAGGTCCAGCACCATAAAGTCCAGCACCATAAAGTCCAGCATCGAAAAGTAGCAGTGCATCCGTGATCACACACATGTTCGGTCCACCGAACAACCTCCGCCTCCTCGCTCTAGTGATGCAGCGGAAGCATCAACTCCTTTCTAGATAAAGCCACCGGGAACATGTATCTCGCTAATGGGAATAACTAGAGGGAGAAGAGAACCTTCACGAGGAGGTGGTGCAAGAGGAGAGGAGGAGGAGGTGCTCCTTATATAGGGGAGGGGGCAGCCCAAGGGGGCATGGCGCCAGCCATGGTGGGTGCCCCCACCTCTCCCTCATTCATGTGGGTGGAGCTCCCACTCACATAAACACACACCTCCACTCATGTCCACTCACATGCATTAAATTTGCACCAAATTTAATGCAAGCTCTCATTAAATAAAACACTTTTATTTATTTTATTCATAATTTTGTTAATTACTTTAATTAACAAACATTCACATAAAAATCCCTGCAACATTTCAATATCACATGCAGAACTAGTTTCAGCAATTTCACCCGAAATAATTCCGGTTTCCATCAAAATGATTCCAACGCTTTCTTAATCTTTATCTGAAACATATTTTCTCCAAATGGTGTCGGTATCCATTAAGTGTGTCACCCTACGGTTCACGAATAATGCAGACATGATCGAGACCCCTCTCTGATCAATAATTAGCAGCGGGACCTGGAGATCCATATTGACTCCGATATATTCAACGATGACTCTTGTGATCGTGTGAACCTTTAACGTCGTAACTGAATCCCTTTGTCTCGTGATATATTACATGTCCGAGATTCGATCATTGGCATCCAAATACCTAGTTTGATCTCCTTACCGACATGCACGCTTTTCTTGTTCCCGTGATATAACATTCTAGTGATCACATCACTTGCTTGGAAGTTATCTTAATGTGATATCACCGAGAGGGCCCAGAGTATATCTATCTGTCATCGGGATTGAAAAAATCCAATCTTGATCCATGAGCCTCAACATAACACCTTCAGAGTATCTGAACCCACCTTTATAGTCACCCTTTTACGGTGTGACGTTTGATGTTATCAAGTTACTCTTTTGATGTTAGGAATTAACATGATCTCATGGTCTAAGGACTAAAATTACTTCGTGTGATGTTATAGCAATATAAACATAATGACTTTGATCGTAATGCTATACTTCGGATGAATGTTCATCACATCATTCCACCAATGTTGTGACCTCGTTATTAACAACATCCAATGTCCATGATCAGGAAACCTTGATCATCTTGTTAATCAACGAGCTAGTTTATATGAGAGGCATTACTAGGAACTTTGTATTTTGTTTATTAAACACACATGTATTAATGTTTCCAATTAATACAATTATAGCATGCAAAATAAACATTTATCATAAACATGGATAATAACCACTTTATTATTGCCTCTCGGGCATATTCCCTTCAGTCTCCCACTTGCACTAGAGTCAATAATCTAGTTTGAAAAACTTTGCGTATTGAACACCTATGGCTTTATGGTGTTGCATATACACGATTGCTAGTGGTTAACATAATCTCCGGATCTGACAGTTTCAGGTCCGTGTGTATTTGCATGTCTTTGTGTCTCTACACATCACTCATTCTGTAATGAGATGGCATTGTATAAATTTGGTCCTTTGGTGAGACCTTTAGTTTGTTCGGGTTAAAATATGTTGATATAATTGTCATACAATATATCTTCATAGTATTATCCCACTTTGAACCACACCTAGTTTGATAACAAACTACTTAACACAAATGCCCTCATTTGCTGCTACTATAGCAGTCATATACTTAGTCTTTTTTGTAGTATCCGTCACAATGTCTCAACTTTTGGAACTCATCCAAATCCATCATCAAACATCCTTTCCATTACACTGTGCCACCCATAGTCTAAAATGAGATAAATTTAATTTGTATCTTGTGACCAAACTAGTATCAATGTAACACTTTACAATGAACTACCTTCAACTAGTTGTCACTTATACATGATATATTCTTAGTTCTTCGAAAGCTCATAAGAATATCTTTACTATCATCCAATGATCATCGTATGAATCATTCTAGTATGTGCTCATAATATTTAGAGCATAGGACATATCTGGATATATACATATCACGGTATAATCGATCAAAATATTCATGTGATTTTACTCACCAAGTGTTGAAACACTTGAATCTTGATACAATCCTTTCCATGCAGCAAGAAGCTTTCTTGTTGTTTCCATATTGAACCCTTTCAATATCTCATATATGCACGTCTGGCATAATCATATTAGCGCATCAATCTATCCATATAGACATTGATGCCAAATATTCCGATTTTGCCCAAGTCTTTCATCGAAATCATATTTTAATGAAATTCTTAACTTGTGTCAATAAAAGATACATCATTTACAATCAACAATATGTATTCTACATAATGTATTAGAAATTTGTCTCAGCGCTCCCACTTAATTTCTTGCAAATGCAAGCACCTTCATCATCTTCGATGAAATTAAACTCCTTTAACATTTTTATCATGGTGAAGATTCCAACTCCGCTATGCTCACTTCAACTATTGAAGTTTGCATGCCCCTTTTAGCACCCTTTGAATTAACAAAACCCTTCGGACCGTGTCATGTACACGTCCTAGGTAACCATTCTTTTAGAAGAACCTTGTTTTGTTTATTCAACTACCATATACCAAATTATATCTAGTGGTTGCTACATTAATCCGTCAAGACTAAATATTGCTATGAAAGATCAAATCTTGTCATAGTCAACTCCTTGAACATTGCCATAAACTTATTTCTGACATGTCGACTATTTCATAGATGTTAAACATCCATGTATATTTCTTTATAGATCCAAACATGACCGATAGGCTTCACGCCTTTCGGAGGGTCTTCCAAGTTTAGAAACTTTATTTCTCGTGTATGGATACTATCACGGATTCTATGACTTCTAGTAATTTTATTTAGTCAGGGCCCATCATCGCTTCTTTGCATGCAGTCGGTTCATCATTGTCAAAATAATAACGACTTCTGTTTCAAATCTTACTATTTGATTCTTACCAACCCGCATGGTTCAATAAGAACTCTAATCTCCAAGATCACACCCTTTGTAATCACGGGAGCCATGAGCATTGTGGCCACCACCGGGACACTTTCCGGCGCTGTGCTACTTAGCACATATAGCTAAGGTTCAACAACCTTATCAAAGTTCTATTGTCCTCCCACTTAACTTTTCATGGAAAATTCCTTCTCAAGAAACTTGACGTTCCAAGCGACAAACTCTTTTGTCCTCGGTGTTATGGAGGAATTCCCAACAAATTCTTTGGGATAACCTACAAAGACGTGCTTATCCGACTTTGGTTGTAAAACATTTTACTTATGCATAGCATACCAAAATTTAAGAAAAGACAATTCGGGTTTTATCCCAAACCATAACTCATATGGTGTCATTTCAATGGATCACGATGGTGCTCTTTTCAGTGTAAAAGCGGTAGTATCTAAAGCTTTAATCCTTAAAACATAATGGAATTTATTGTTGGGGATCGGTGCAGAAAACAAAAAATTTCCTACGCCCAAAAACTGCCTAGGATCTATCTATGTAGTAATGCGGTAACGGCTGATCCGTAGAGAGTACATACCCTTGCAGACCATACGTGGTTAACGTTTCGTGGGGAACATGGTTGAAGTAGTCGTACTCGTAGCCGACCTCAAGGCCGCGAAGCTCCTCGCAGGTCACCCCTTGCTCCTTCTTCATCTTCATCATGCAACAGCTCCGGCTCACGACATTTAAGCGCCCCAAGTGTTGCGCCTCGTGTCTTCGTACACATCCGGTGCAGGATGAGACCTCCGGCTCCCCGATCCCGCCAGGAGTGCAGAAGTTGAAATCCGGCTAGGAATCCTTGCAGCGCAACGGCGTACTGCAGGTGTGCCTCGATCGCACAGCCCAGACTTGGGGCCATGGTCACGAGGTATAGAGAGAGGGAGGGAGAAAGTCAACCAAAGGACTTCTCAAGTTGTGTGTTTAATCCCACCCATGGGCACCCATTTATATAGGCGGAGGGGGTGTGTCCTCCCCATTGGGTTAGCCATGTGGGATTAATAGTCAAAAGAAAATAACAGGAATTTTCGTCCTGGCCGATTGGGCCAAATCTACTCAGCCCAATAGACAAAAACAGAAAATACCTAATAAAAGAAAAGGGGAAAACAGCCTGGGGCTCAGCCAGCCGGGTGGGCCGACCTGTCCCCCGCGGCCCAGCGCACCTGCTGCTAGTGCCCGGGTGGGCCGGCACTCACCCGCGGCCCCGCAGCCAACGGCCAGCCCGGGTGGGCTGGATGACCTGGCGGCCCGGCTCGGCGAGGGAAGGGGAGAAGCGGCCCGCGCGGCGCGTGGTTATCCGCCGCCCGCGCGGCCAGCAGTCCGCCGATGCCTGCCCTTAGTGGGCTGCTTGGCCCACAACAAATGTCTTTCCTTTTCCTTTTTCCTTTTTCCTTTTTCTTTTCTGCAGTTTTATTTCTAGACTATTTCCCTCGGGGATCTAGCCTAATATAAAAGTTTCTTTTATAAATCTTAATCTAAATATTATTTAGAATATATTAATTCATAATTAACATATAATAAACATATATTTAAATTCCCATTTATCCGAAAACACTTTTCCGATCTTTTCCTTTATTCTTTCTCCGAACAACTTCGGATCTCTCCGCGGAACGATTCCAGCTTTCTCTATTGTGATTCCGTCTTACGAATGATCGCTCTTATCGTACCCTTAAGTGTATCCTCTCACGGCTCGGGAATGCTCTAGACATGATCTATATCAATGATCAACAGAGGGACCAGGGATGTCCATGTGACCCCTATGCATTCCTAATGACAATGTCGTTTAAACCGTCTAAATATAGCATCCTCTTCCTTTTGTTTCTCGATACAACTTGTCCGAGATCCGATCATTGGCATCCCATACCTTTGTTCAATCTCGTTCACAACAAGTTCTGTTTTCTTGTTACCGTGATATTACATCCCCATGACCTAGTCACATGTTGCAACATTTATAGATGTAATCTCACCAAGTCGGCCGTATGTATCTTTACCCGTCATGTGGGTGAACAAATCCCAGTCTTGCAGTCACATGTCATCTACTGTTCCTTCGGAATACCCAACATACACCTTTATGGCCACCGCATTACCAGATGACGGTTGATGCAGTCTAAGCAGCCTAGGGAAACAGTGAGTAATATGAGCTCACGGTCTAAGGAGAAGGAGTCTAGGTATAGCTATTGCAACAATGAACTATATGACTTGATCGTGTTGCAATCCTTCGAGGAATGTCCAACCACATCATTCTCCAATGATATGATCTCGTTGTCAGTCGGCATAAATGCCCATGATCTTGAAACCCAGATCATCTTCATGACCAACGAACTAGTATGAATAGAGGCTACTAGGGACTTTGTTGTTTCATACCACACCTGTACCAATGTTTCTACTTGGCACAGTTATAGCACAATATGTAACTATTATGAACTAATTGAGATATGAACAATAAAAACCTATTTATTATTTGCCTCTAGGGCATATATCCTTCAGTCTCCCACATGCAGTAGAGTACAAATAACCTAGCTTGCATTTTACTCGTATAAACCATACACCATATGCGTTTACAGATCATGCATGCTCATGGGAAACGTCATGTCCATGTTCTGTTTTACCAGATCATTATGTCTTTTGCAAATCGTTAATGTCTTCCTAATTTGACATTCACACCATTATCTTATAATGGGTCAAAGTATTTGTTTGAAAACAAAGCGATACTTTGTTTCTAGTGCTTATGATGACGATCGTTTTCACCGTTGTCACCTAAACTTCGAAACACACTTTTCTATCCTTTGTGTATATACTATAGTCATGGCAGCAGAACGAGGCCGGATTCCAGGAGCTTACAGTGACGTTAGATCAACCTCGAGGGCTTTGTCATGGGCACTGGGCCCTAGGACACATCATTCTACGTTAAAAGCGAACTAGCCCCGCCATAACATTATACATCACATCAGATGGATCCTTTATACTTCTATATCTATGTAGATCCTAGTGCATGAAATGCATCTATGCCACTTACATTGCTTCTTGCCATTTAAGTACAAACTTAATTATGGTTCAGTGACCAACTGAGGAATCACTTAAAGACATGTTCTTACAGTTAAGAGCTAGTCCTTCCAACTAGAACCTTGGGTCACATTATGTCGAGTATACAACATGGTTTTATGGAAGAACTTATGACTGAGGCATAGGAGATGCAACTCATCTCTTTCTTTCGACCATAGTTGCAATACTAACTCAATGCTTCATATGGTAAGAACTACTTTCTCACATGTTCCATTCTGAGCTACTTCAGAATTTTGCTTAGGACATTCTGAACATCTTTCATAATCAAGTCCAGGAAGCATTTCACATTTAGTGTTTATTAAACTCACCAATCTATCTCGATAGATTTTATTGTTTAATAACTTCAACTTCATCCTTACTTAAATATTATTAACACCAATCACATCATTCATATATGTCGTCCATATATCCTAGAATGATTTTACGCTCCCACTCAAATATGATATTCATGTTTGAGATCTAGGGATTTCACTTAGCTCCCACTCAAAGTATGTCAGCTACATATTATGAATTAGCCAAGCTGATTTTCTCCCACTCAAATCTAGGTCCTCTCGATAATCTTGGACATTCCAAAATTCTTTGATCACTATCAAATCGAGAATTCCACTAACGAGATTTCAATGACAATTCATTTCTCGTACTTAGGTCCATCGCGCTTCTTTGTAATTTGTAGGTATGTCTTGTTCAAAACATGACAAGTGAATCAATAATATAGTTCTACAAACTTATAGAATATATAGTTGAATCCTACTTCCTTTAGTAAAAGTATTCACTGAAACTTTATGATCATTATCATTGGTTTCTCCTCTATTTGTAGAGTTTGGTTTCACGAAACAAATTCCACTGCGCCACTCAACAATTCGTAGGTAAGGTCAAATACCTTGTTTTGATCTTTTACTTTCTTCCACCTATATCTTCATCAAGACTCTTCAACTTAGGACAACAGAAGGTTTGCCCATTCGTGGAAGATGCATTCATAGCATCACATTCATCAATACATAAATCATAATAGAAGACAACTCACTATTATATAACTTAACTTGTAATAAGTAAAGGAAACACAATAAATATACATAAAGTAAATCATAATTGGTAATGGCAAACTTTGCACTTGGTCAAAGGATAGCTAACAATTTGCATGAGTTCAAACATAAAGGGGTTTTCAATGATAGCTTTTAAAGTAATACTCTCTAAGATAAGAGCAATGTGCAAAACAAGGAACATAAGAAACATGATTGAATAAAGCATCATATGAATGAATGAAACATAACAACTCAAAATACTTGCTGAGATAGAAAGGAATAGGTTTACTAACTCAAGTAGAAAGTAAAAGATAGGCCCTTCGCAGAGGGAAGCAGGGATCTCAAGTTTCATAAAGAGCTTCCAAAAATCATGGTACTTATTAGCTTTCAATTCTCATTGCCCTATCATAAGCATCTTTAGGTGATTAAGGTTAAAGTGAACAAACTATGGAGTATATGCTTGATAAAGTATAAGTTGGCAATCTCATGTCCCTTGAATACGAGGGTCGCTCCTCATGCTACTCAAGTTTAGTTACCGGAAGTTCTTGTCATAGTAAGTACATGTGTATCATAGAGAACCGCCAACGGGGTACCCCTTACCCGATGATATGGAAGAATCCCCATATCAAAATGACAAGGCAAGCAGACAATAAGCATCTCCGCATCTTCTTATTTACCATGGGAAAAATGGTGCCTTTTTCTCTCTTTCCTCTTTTCTCATCTTTTTTTCTCAATGTATATCCCTTTTTTTATAAGAAAAATGCTTCATAGATTGCTCATTATGGTTACGCAACAGGTTTCCACCATGATTAGGCATGCATTAGACCAGCCGCCTAGGCGTTTCTCTAACACACATACATAACTCCATGGACTTACAAGCTCCCCTTTCATTTCACACCGACGACATCCATAAACAAAAGAGCATGCTATCAACTGGGTACAATGTACAAGTGCAATGTTGAAAGCGTTCCCCATGACAACATGGTTATGCTAATCCCAAAGTATAAGTGCAAGCATATACAATATAGATGACACCATGGTTCAAGTTTATTAGGGGCAAGAAAATTAAAATGTGCCATCAAGTTCATGAGAGCTTTAATCACTTATTTTCACATAACAAGTTTAATTCGGAAGGTAGATAAAAACATGAATTTAGTTGGAATAGCAAATGCTAATAGGTAGGTGGCCACAAATGGCATAGGTGTTGGTTGAAGGATTGGATGTACGAGAAGTATTCCCTCTCAGTACAAGTTTTTTAGGCTAGTAAGGCTGGGTAGCAAGCATAAGAGTTGAAGGAAACAAACAAACATACAAGTGATAAAAACAAACATGCAATCTTCCTTGGAAGCACAAAAGATCTTAACTAGAGAATAATAAGCTTATGAGCAAATCAAGAAAGATGACAATGAAATTATATTTCTTAAGAGTACTTTTATCTTTTTCATCCAATTCTCATAATAGTGTTGCTACTGATCGAGCCAGGTTTGCGAAAACTCACTAAATTTACTTAATGATCCCAAAGTGATACCCATACTAACAACAAGATCAATCATATAATAGCAACTGAAAACTAATATGAGGTATGCAAAAGAGTAAATGATAGAACTTCTCATTAATATTCCATAACAGCAACTCACACCAAGGGATACATAGATATCTAACTAGAGGGGAGACACTTCCATAATCCAAACCATCCTACATGATAACTTCTCTATTCATGATATGACTCTACTAGAAAGGTAAAAGGATAGAAGATAATGATGTGATACCGTGGCACTCCCCCAAGCTTGGAACAAACCAAGGGGATGCCAAAACCTGATGACGAATTACTCCTTCGGTGGTGGTGGTGTTCTCTCTATGAGCTTTTCAATCAATTTCCTCAAGTCCTCAATCTCAAAGGTGAGAGTACGAATCAACTCCGAGTTATGCTTAATGCGGTTCATGATCATGTCAGGTTGTGAATCCCAGCTCGTACGATTTCTTTCCCCACTCTTCCTCCTTGAAGTCTTCTTTTCCTGCATGGTTAGAATGGGGCATATCCCAATTGGAGGGTAGTTTCTCCTTTGGTATATTCTGAAATTGATGCTCATGGATAAGGGTATGGAAGGGATTCTTGGTGCGTGGAGAAGGTGACCGTGAAGCTAAACAATGACGCGGAGTCTTCCCTCAAGTGGACATCCGTGCAGCCCTTTTGAACCTGGTAGGGTTTGCCACCACCCCAATGCTTGCAATGGTGGTGCTGGCGTGCGGATGCTGGTCTTCATTTTCCTCCTCTTCAACTTCACTATCGATCTCCTCCTCCTTCTTAAAGTCTTGGAGATCCTCCTCCCCAGGCTCCTTGCCCTTATCGTTGGCAGAGACCATTGTGCTTCTAAACTTTAAGAATAGTTCCTGGCAGAAACATATCGAAACCAAAACACAGCGAGAACATGATATACGAACCTCGGGGGATCCGGGGGATTATAGATTACGAAGTTTAACAACAAAAGGAAGGTACTAGGAGAAAACGGGTCGGAGACGGGCTCCGGGGTGGCCACACCACCTGGTGGCGTGGCCAGGTGGGCCCGCGCCACAGGGTGGTGTGAGCCACCCTGGCTCCGTTTCCGTCCCTCTTTCGCTTCGTTGCTTTCCTTGTTAGATAAAAACTGCAAAAATATAACTTGACAGATTTTTCGTGGACTTTCTTACCAGAACTGTTACCTATTCGAAAACAGACTCTGCAGGTCTCTGAACTTGGTGTTTAATAACTTCTTCTAGAATCACCGATTTAATAACATCAATATCTTCTTCTTCATACACATATTGCTTGAGTCATTTAACCTTTCACTATCTTATTACACCATTTCCTCCTATAACTTGGAAATTCCTTTCACACAAAACTTCACACAATTCTCATCAGCAACATTAGTGCATGCAAGGTAATAAACCTTTTAAGTTCAATTTCAACTGAAATCCATCAAAACATAAGCTAATGAAACAAATCCTTCCAAAATCCCAAAAGGAATTCAAAAACGAAATCGATTTAAGAGGCAAATGCAAGAGTGGTAAAAATCTGTCAAAATAGACCAACAGGTAAAGATCAATTTTTTCGAAAATCTTTTGTTGCTCAAATCAAAAAGTGCAAAACTAACGAAAGTTAAATAACAACCTAGGGCAGAAGCACAAAACATTACAGCTCAATCCGACATACATAGATTTTTCACGAATTTTTACAACGAAGCACAAAAATCTATTTTGGTACAGCAACTTTCCCAAATATTACTTCTCTCTCATTAGAGGTTGATCTTGACACAAAACAAAAGGGTAAGGAGAGGTTATCACCGCAGTAATAACTTCCAAAACTCAAATAAACAAAAACAAACTGAAAGCACAAATATATTGGGTTATCTCCCAAAAAGCTCTTTCTTTACAGCCATTAAGATGGGCATGATAATTTTAATGGTGCTCACATAAGAATATGAATTGAAGTAAAGCAGAGCATCAAGAAGCAAATATATACATGTTTAAGTCTAACCCACTTCCTATGCAAGGGAATTTTGTAAGAAAATAAGTTGTTAACCAGAGGCTACTAGCATAGGAAGGCAAAACAAGTGCAACATAAAGACTTTCAGCATAAAGCGAGGAAACTTAATATAATTGAGATGCATTAGAGCAATCTTCTCTCTCTCGTAATAACTTTCAGTATCATGCATAAATTTAGCAATATAACTATCACATGAACCATTGTAGCAATGATCACTTATTCTAACAAAAAACACAAGGACGCTAGCTCTCATAACACTACTTTGTGAAACAATATTAGAAGTATCCTTACAGAGGATAGTGTGTCCATCTTCTACATATTTAGTGACAAAGTATTTCACATTTGCTATTATAGGTTCATCGTCCACTTGTTCATCAGGTTCAACAACTTTATTTGTACTTTCATTAACCATACTAGCTATCATAGAATGTTCCTTTATCTTAACTAGGAAAGGCATTTTCTCAATGTAAGGTTCGGGTAAAACATGATTAGCAGTATAAACTTCAGTATTTCTTATAGGAACACCATTAACAATATCTTTATAAGGTGCATGATACTTATTCCACTTCTTTTTAGGAATTTCAATATAAGAACCAAAAGCTTTAAAATAACTTGCAATAGCTTGAGAATCAAGACCGTAAGCATTACTAATATTTTGAAAGTCATCGGTTCTCATAAAAGATTTAATGCATTCATAATCATAATTTATACCTGACTTTCTTCCTTTATCATTCTCCCATGCTTCAACATTGTCTTGAATACAGTCTAGAAGATCCCATTTAGCTTCTTCTTTCATGCATGTAAATGATCCAGCACAAGAAGCATCCAATAGATCCTTATCATGAAGAGAAAGCCTTGCATAAAAGTTATTGATAATAATATTGTTGGGGAGCTCATGAATATGACATTTGAGCATTAATAACTTCAATATCCCCCAAGCTTGAGCTGTACTCTCTCCATCAAGTGGCCAAAAGTTGTATATTTGATTTCGATCTTTATAAATCTCACTAGGAGGATAAAATTTTGAATAAAAGAGAGGTACTACTTCCTCCCATCCAAGAGATTGGCCATCCTTCAGCAGCTTATACCATTCATCAGCTCTTCCTTTCAGTGATAATGAGAATAACTTCTTCTTGACTTGATCTGTTGTGATACCTGCACACTTGAACAACCCGCATAATTCGTGTATAAAGAGCAAATGATCCTCGGGATGGACAGTTCCATCTCCAAAATAGTAGTTATCCATAACACGATTAATAATTCTTGTAGGTATCTTGAAAGTATCATTTTCAGCAGGTGGTGGTTCATCTACTACCTTAGTAGTGGTAGTAGCATTATGAAATAAGAAACTAAGTGAATTATCCATATTGAAATAAAGTAACTAACAAAAATAAACAATACTCATTATAGAAGTTTCCTTTACCAGTTCCACTCTTCAATAGCGCTTCATTCCCCGGCAACGGCGCCAGAAAATAGTCTTGATGACCCACAAGTATAGGGGGTGTATCGCATTATTTTCTATAAGTAAGAGTGTCGACCCAACAAGGAGCAGAAGGTGTTGACGAGTGGCTTGGAGCAGGAATTCTCTATAAATACTTAGCAAATGGATTTTTAGGGGTTTTTGATAATGTAGATAAATAAACTACGAGTAAATAAAAGACAATAATAATAGATGCAGCAAGTGGCCCAATCCTTTCTTTTAGCAAAGGACAAGCCGGTTGTATTACTTAAGATGACCAAACATTCTCGAGGACACATGGGAATATCGTCAAGTGCTTTCGCTTCATATAGTTAATTAATCTTCTTTAGTTTGATAAGTGTTGTGTGGGTGAACCTGTGCTACTGTACCGACCTTCCTAGGACTAATACATACTTTTGATTATACCCCTTGCAAGCATCCACAAGTACAAGAAAGTAATTAAGATAAAAACCTAACCATAGCTTTAAACTATGAGATCCTACATCCCTTGTGCAAAGGTTTCCTAACGGCGGTTCAAGTTTCTGTCACTCCGGCAACCCCTACGATTAGTAGCCAAATACACAATGCATTCCCCTAGGCCCATAAAGGTGAAGTGTCATGTAGTTGATGTTCACATGACACCACTAGAAGAATAACACCACAACTTAAATAACAAACTATTGAATCTTTCTCAACATAATACACTACTAACAACATGACTTCTCCCATGTCCTCAAGAACTAAACGAACTACTCACAAGACATCATATGGATCAAGATCAGAGATGATATAATGATAAGTAACAATCTGAACATAAAAATAATTCAACGGTTCCGCTCAATAGCATCAACTACAACAAGTAATCAACACCGAGAAAGTTTCCCCTAAGAACTATGCAAGATTCAACCCAATTGTTACAACGATATGGAGTGGTGATGATGGTGCTGGTGGAGATGATGATGGAGATGATGGTGATGATGATCCCGATGAAGTCCAGCTTGATGGTGGTGTTGATGGCGATGATCTCCCTTCTCCGAGAAGGAATTTCCTCGATAGGTTTCTACCTACCAGAGAGCACTTTCTCTCTCTGCAGTTTTCCGCCCCATAGAGGCGGCGGAATCTTTCTGTGGTCGCTCCCCGAGGCTTAGGGTTTCATGGGGATAATATACGCCAAAGAGGAGAGCTGGAGGTGGGCCAGGGCGGCCACACCACCTGGTGGTGCGGCCAGGGGTGGGCCACGCCAGGGATGGAGTGGCCCCCCTGTGGCCCAACTCCGCTCCCCATTTGGCATCCTTCGTCTTCTAGAAAAATAGAATTTTCCATATATTTTCTAGGATTTTCTGATCTTCGTGAATTTCGCCTCCAAACAGTGCCTTTTCCATCAAAATCCTGACTTTAGCGGTCCATCCTCCAAAAGTCATCAACCATGCAAAAACAAATGAAATAACATAAGTATCATCTCTTAATATGAAATATATCAATAAATAACAGTAAATTATGATATAGAATAGTGATGCAAAATGGACGTATCAGTGGTCTTGGAGGAATCTCCTTCGACAAGATCCACCTGCTTGGTCTTGATGGCGGCCTTGAAGGCTGGTTTGGCAGAACCCCGGAAACTTAGCCTAGGATCTATCTATGTAGTAATGCGGTAACGGTCGATGCCTAGAGAATACATACCCTTGTAGTATGTACGCAGTTAACATTTCGTGGGGAACGTGGTTGAAGTAGTCGTACTCGAAGCCGACCTCAAGGTCGCGAAGCTCCTCGCAGGTCACCCCTTGCTCCTTCTTGATCTTCATCATCTTCATCGTGCAACGGCTCCGACTCACGACATTTAAGCGCCCCAAGTGTTGCGCCTCGTGTCTTCGTACACATACGGTGCATGATGAGACCTCCGGCTCCCCGATCCCGCCGGGAGTGCAGAAGTTGATATCCGGCTAGGAATCCCTGCAGCGCAACGGCGTACTGCAGGAGTGCCTCGGTCGCACAGCCCAAACTTGGGGCCATGGTCACGAGGTATAGAGGGAGAGAGAGAAGGAGAAAGTCAACCAAAGGACTTCTCCAAATATTGGTGTGTTTAATCCCACCCATGGGCACCCCTTTATATAGGGGGAGGGGTGCGCCCTCTCCTTTGGGTTTCCCATGTGGGACTATTCAAGGGAGAGGGGGGAGGCGCATGGGCCTTAATGGGCCAGCCGGCCTGGGGTGGGCCCCACCCCGCGCATAGCCCTAGGCTGGCCGGGTGGTCCCCCTTGAGGCGCCTGGGCCTTGGCCCTTGGCCCTTCCCCTTTTGGTTTTCCCTCATGGGCCTTAATTCACTAGGAAGTTCGGCCCATTAGTAGAATAACCCTTCAAATTAGATTTTAATATTATACTCCCTCCGTCCCAAAATGTAAGGCGCCTAAGCTTTAGCCAAAAGTCAACATCTTCTAAGTTTGACCAAGTTTATACGAAAAATATGAATATCTACAATATCAAATGGACATTTTGAGAAACTATACTTTCTGATGAATCTATTGATATTGATTTGATATTGTGAATGTTTATATTTTTACGTATAGATTTGGTCAAACTTAAAATATGTTGACTTTTGACTAAAGCTTAGGCGCCTTACATTTTGGGACGGAGGGAGTATTTAATATTAATTACATTAATTAATATGTAAATACATATTACAAAATCCATCTTGACCCGAAACACTTTTTGGTTCCCTTTTGATTTCCTCCGAACGACCTCGGATCTTTCCCAGAATGATTCCGGTCCCTTATTCTTTCTTCGAACAACTTCGGATCTCTCTGTAGAACGATTCCGGCTTTCTCTCTTTCTCTACTGTGATTCCATCTTATGAATGATCGCTCTCATCGTACCCTTAAGTGTATCCTCTCACGGTTCAGGAATGCTCTAGATATGATCTGTATCAATGGTCAACAGAGGGACCAGGGATGTCCATGTGACCCCTATGCATTCCTGATAACAATGTCATTTGAACCGTCTAATTGTAGCATCCTCTTCCTTTTGTTTCTCGATACAACTTGTTCGAGATCCGATCATTGGTATCATATACCTTTGTTCAATCTAGTTCACAACAAGTTATGTTTTCTTGTTACCGTGATATTACATCCCCATGACCTAGTCACATGTTGCAACATTTATGGATGTAATCTCACCAAGCCGGCCGTATATATCTTTACCCGTCATGTGGGTGAAGAAATCCCGGTCTTGCAGTCACATGTCATCTACTGTTCCATCGGAATACCCAACGTACACCTTTATAACCACCGTATTACCAGATGGCGTTTGATGCAGTCAAAGCAGCCTAGGGAAACAGTGAGTAATATGAGCTCACGGTCTAAGGAGAAGGAGTCTAGGTATAGTTGTTGCAACAATGAACTATATGACTTGACCGTGTTGCAATCCTTCGAGGAATGTCCAACCACATCATTCTCCAATGACATGATCTCGTTGTCAGTCGGCATAAATGCCCATGATCTTGAAACCCAGATCATCTTCGTGACCAACGAACTAGTATGAATAGAGGCTACTAGGGACTTGGTTGTTTCATACCACACATGTACCAATGTTTCTACTTGGCACGGATCTAGCACAATATGAAACTATTATAAACTAATTGAGATATGATAATAAAAATGTATTTCTTATTTGCCTCTAGGGCATATATCCTTCAATCTCCCACTTGCACTAGAGTACAAATAAACTAGCTTGCATTTTACTCATATAAACCATATACCATATGCGTTTACAGATCATGCATGCTCATGGGAAACGTCATGTGCATGTTCTGTTTTACCAGATCATCATGTCTTTTGCAAATCGTTAATGTCTTCCTAATTTTGACATTCACTCCATTATCTTATAATGGGTCGAGGTATTGGTTTGGCAACAAAGTGAGACTTTTGTTTCTAGTGTTTATGGTGACGGTCGTTATTCACTATTGTCATCTAAACTTCGAAACACACTTTGCTATCCTTTGTGTATATACTATAGTCATGGCAGCAAAACGAGGCCGGATTCCAGGAGCTTACAGTGACATTAGATCAACCTCGAGGGCTTTCTCATGGGCACTGGGCCCTGGGACACATCATTCTACGTTAAAAGCGAATTAGCCCCGCCACAACATTATATATCACATCAGATGTAGCCTTTTATACTTCTATATCTATGTAGATCCTAGTGCATGGAATGCAACTATGCCACTTACATTGCTTCTTGCTACTTATGTACAAACTTAATTCTGGTTTAGTGATCAACTCAGGAATCACTTAAAGACATGTTCTTATAGTTAAGACTTTGTCCTTACAACCAAAACCTCGGGCCACATTATGTCGAGTATGCAACATGGTTATATGGAAGAACCTATGACTAAGGCATAGGAGATGCAATGCATCTCTTTCTTTCAACCATAGTTTCAATACTAACTCAATGCTTCATATGGTAAGAACTACTTTCTCACCTTGTTCCATTCTGAGATACTTCAGAATCTTGCTTAGGACATTCTGAACATCTTTCAGAATCTAGTCCAGGAAGCATTCGACATTCAATGTTTTATTAAACTCACCAATCTATCTTGATAGATCTTATTGTTTAATAACTTCAACTTCATCCTTATTTATCTAACTTAAACTTTATTAACACCAATCACATCATCCACATATATTGTCCACATATCCTAGAATGATTTCACGCTCCCACTCAAATATGGCATTCATGTTTGAGATCCAGGGATTTCACTTTGCTCCCATCTCAGTTACATATTATGAATTAGCCAAGCTGATTTGCTCCCACTCAAATCTAGGTCCTCTCAATAATCTTGGACATTCCAAAATTCTTTGATCATCATCAATTTTGAGAATTCCACTAACGAGATTTCAATATCCATATATTTCTAGTGTAAATCCAAAAGACTTAAGCATCACTACTGTTGTAGTCAACTTCCTTGAATTTGTCCAAACTTGTGACAAATCGAGCTTTTGTCATTCATTAAGTTTCATTTCCCTCTTATGACTTTGCCGTCAATCAGAAATATCAAGTAAACTTCTTTACTTTAATAAGATCAAGTAACATGTTACTTTGCAATCTTAAATGTAACTTAATATAGGATTTTATGACACCTTGTCATTTCTCGCACTTAGGTCCATCACGCTTCTTTGTAATTTGTAGATATGTCTTGTTCAAAAACATGACAAGTGAATAAACAATATGATTATTCAAACTTGTAGAATATATAGTTGAATCCTACTTTCTTTAGTAAAAGTATTCACAGAAACTTTATGATCATTATCATTGGTTTCTCTTCTATTTGTAGAGTTTGGATTCATGAAACAAATTCCGCTGCGCCACTCAACAATTCGGAGGTAAGGTCAAATACCTTGTTTTGATCTTTTACTTTCTTCCACCTGTATCTTCATCAAGACACATTAACTTAGGACAACAACATGTTTGCCCCTTTGTGGAAGATGCATTGATAGCTTCCTAAGAATGCTCTACAAAGACTTGTTTGTTCGCCACGATTTTGACTTATCGAAATCTCCAGAAACTCGAACGTGCCATAACACTTATGGTGTTGTTTCCACGAATCTTTTAGATGTTCCTTTGTATTTCAAATGAGTGTTTGCTTATTTCGATCTTTAACTCTAAACGACAACTATAACCCCATAAGAGATAATACTATACCATATGTATCTTAATACATAATGATTATGATGTTCAGATATTTCAACAAAGTTTGAATTCATCCAATTATCATAATTTGTGAAGCCAAACTTAACTTGAATACTTTAGTCGTGTCGATCAAATCGAAGAGACTTGTTAATTCAATATCCTCTTTGCTATTGAACTCATTTGAACAATTCAAATCATTTCAAACTTCATGTTTCATTAAGTAAATACACTTATTCACTTAAGTCCACAATCAATGATTTCCACTACTTGTTGAAAATATGATACATCATTATGTATAAGCTTCAACATTTCTTTGCATCACCGTTTTACCAGAATATGGAGTTTTAGTCATTCTGCCCAAGAGGCATGGTTTTGCAAAGTCTCTAGATTAAGCATCTAGGACCCCGATCTTTCATAAAGAACCTGTAATAACCAAAATGACTTAAACTATAGTTTCATTTCATTATTAAACTTTGGATATCTTTTAGCATTCTTATCCTTTTATAAATGTTTAAACCATTATCATTAACATAGTGATGAGAATAACTTGTTTGTAATCGCAATGTGACCATAAGGTATTGTTCATAAGAATAGTACAAACTGGTTTGTAACTTGTTCATATGAATAATTGTCTCGCCAACAGCAAGACGCACAAACTAGGATTACAAATTTATATTCAAGTCCACTAATCCAAATGATAAACTTTGAGGGAAGAGGTGATGTCAGCCATCAACTTTTTTTCTTGCCGTCATCAAGTCATGTTGCCTCAAAACCAGCAATTCTCAAGCAGGTCCTCCTGTTTTCACAAAACGGGACAAGTATCAAATACTTTGCAAACTGCAACGAGTTTTGCAAGAATCACACTGATAATTTGTATATCTTATATATACCTTTTCATCCATGACCTCCATCTGCAATCAAGCCCTTTCAAGAGTTCTCAACTCTAATGCAGGATTGCTAAGTGTTTCTCCAAACATTCCGGAGTCATCGAATTATCTACTAATGGTTATTGTATCAAGAAGAGAAGATCACCTTTTACGAGGATATCCCTCAGGCATGGGTATTAATCTATGAAGTTGGACCCTTTTGCTAAGTACCAAATCACGCAATATATTCCCATGGTCGCAAAGGACCTCAATGGGATAGGCCAAGGTCTACTAAGATATTTGCAAATAGACATCTATACTAAGTTTATAATAAGAGATCAATTTATAATTGGTCTCCACTAAAATAGTCATCCCCTAGACAACTTTAGTGATCGCATGATCCCTATCCTCTGCACCTCCCCCGATCGTCACGGCCATCAATGCACTATCAAAGGTATACATTCAACAATGCCAATCACATCATCCATGTGACTCATGCTCGATCTTTCGATCTCTTGTGTTTCGAGGCCACACTTCTCTAACGTGCTAGGCTCGCCAAATCTAACTTGTGTATATTCGCTGTGCAACATGGATTACACCCACTGTATGCGAACGTAGATATGTCTGACACCCAGGCCTGTAACCCTCGATCGCCTCATACCGAAGAACTTTCTTGGTGGTGCACACACAAGGGGAACACGGAACATTGGAATTCAATAGGGATTATCTTATTTGCTACCGTTGAGTATCTAAATACTAGCACACAATAAGATGTAAAAACTAGTATCAACATCATATGTACAATGTGATATGATATGGTGTTTCTTGTGCCTTGATCTGCATCGAGCGCTCCGGCATGATCTCCATCGCGCCCTTGGTTTGACGCCAAGTCCACGACGCCTCCACCGGGTCGTCCATCGGAATGATGACTATTACTATACTACTTAGTAACAGAAAAGTAAACTACTTTACCTTCGTATCGACCAATGCCATATCATAATCACATGCTCCCTGCAAAATAAAGTTAGATGCCTCTACTTTATCTATTGCAAGTTTTACGTGGTTGTTAGGGATTTCGCACTAGAACCATTTCGAAACTACGAACTTTCCAACCCCAACATGGATCCAACAGTTGTCTCTATTACACCCCTTTCGGGGCCCTCCGCTGTAAATGCTATATCAACTATTGAATGAGAGACAGACACCCGCTAGCCACTTATATGGTACAAGCCGTATGTTGAGCGTGGAACCAGTCTCGCGTACGAATACACGTGATGTCTACGCACTTCTATTCTTGTAGATAGTTGTTGGGCCTCCAAGTGCAGAGGTTTGTAGAACAGCAACAAGTTTTCCCTTAAGTGGATCACCCAAGGTTTATCGAACTCAGGGAGGAAGTGGTCAAAGGGATCCCCTCTCAAGCAACCCTGCAATCAAGATACAAGAAGTCTCTTGTGTCCCCAACACACCCAATACACTTGTCAGGTGTATAGGTGCACTAGTTCGGCGAAGAGATAGTAAAATACAAGTGGTATGGATAAAAGATAACGGTGCCAGAAAATAGCTTGATGGCGTGGAAAAGACTAAAGGAAAACTGAAATAAAGATGGAAGCAAGCAAACATGTAACAGATCTAGTAGCAAACGGTGTTTCAATTCTTAGAAACAAGGCCTAGGGATCATACTTTCGCTAGTGAACACTCTCATATAAATATCTTCTCTTTATGATACTACTTTGAACTACTCTCCGGTTGGATACTCTAATCCATGGTAGGGCTATAACAGCACACCTCAAAGTCCGCTTTCCCCATCTAGATAACCCCACACTGTCACCTTGAGCTCTAGATGGTTTCAACAAACACCACAATTTCATAAAAACATCCAACTCCAAATATAACTCATAACAAGTATTTGTAATCTCTAGCCTAAGTGCCACCATGGTGCGCACGCTGTCACTTTCACACACATGGGGAGAGCAGAGATTCATTAAAGCACTTAAGTAACAGAATAGATCTATAGATTACAAGCTCATGATCTCAATAAGATCATGCATAGAGAGAGAGCTGAACACATAGCTACCAGTAGAACCCTTAGCCTTGAGAGAGAACTACTCCCTCCTCATCATGGGAATTATCAACGGTGATGGAGCTGGTGGTGGAGATCGATGGAGATGGCTCCGGGGCACTTCCCTGTCCTGGCAGAGTGCCGAAACATAGACTTTCTATGCGGAATCATATGAAAAGTACTCCAAAGTTGGAACCAAACATAAGAAAGTAGATAAAACCAAGCATGGAACATCAAAAATTATAGATACATTTGCAATGTATCAACACATAAGGTCGATCTGGGCCGCTTCATCAAACAATACCGCGATATAAACAAGTACACGTTAGAGGGTAACAACTAAGGGATCAATGCCCAAACAAAACTTGTGCGTACTGGCCGTACAGAACTCCTACGCATAGATCGGCTCTGATACCACTATTGGGGATTGGTGCGAGGAAAACAAAAAATTCCTACGTTGAATCCCAAAAACTGCCTAGGATCTATGTATGTAGTAGTGCGGTAACGACCGATGCGTAGAGAGTACATACCCTTGTAGACTGTATGCGGTTAACGTTCCGCGGGGAACGTGGTTGAAGTAGTCGTACTCGTAGCCGACCTCAAGGTCGCGAAGCTCCTCGCAGGTCACCCCTTGCTCCTTCTTCATCTTCATCATGCAACAGCTCCGGCTCACGACATTTAAGCGCCCCAAGTGTTGCGCCTCGTGTCTTCGTACACATCCGGTGCACGATGAGACCTCCTGCTCCCCGATCCCGCCAGGAGTGCGGAAGTTGATATCCGGCTAGGAATCTCTAGAGCGCAACGGCGTACTGCAGGTGTGCCTCGATTGCACAACCCAGACTTGGGGCCATGGTCACGAGGTATAGAGAGAAGGAGGGAGAAAGTCAACCAAAGGACTTCTCAAGTCGTGTGTTTAATCCCACCCATGGGCACCCCTTTATATAGGCGGAGGGGGTGTGCCCTCCCCATTGGGTTAGCCATATGGGACTAATAGTCAAAAGAAAATAACAGGAATTTTTGTCCTGGCCGATTGGGCTGAATCTACTCAGCCCAATAGACAAAAACAGAAAATACCTAATAAAAGAAAAGGGGAAAACAGCCTGGGGCTCAGCCAGCCGGGTGGGCCAACCTGCCCCCCACGGCCTAGCGCAGCTGCTGCTGCTGCCAGTGCCCGGGTGGGCCGATGCTCACCCGCGGCCCAGCAGCCATCGGCCAGCCTGGGTAGGCTGGATGCCCTGGTAGCCCGGCTCGGCGAGGGGAGGGGAGAAGCGGCCCGGGGTGGGCCGTCCGCGCGACCGCGGCCAGCGCTGGCGCGCAGTTATCCGCCGCCCGCGCGGCCAGCAGTCTGCCGATGCCTGCCCTTAGTGGGCTGCTTGGCCCACAACAGCTGTCTTTCCTTTTTCTTTTCTATAGTTTTATTTCTAGACTATTTCCCTCGGGGATCTAGCCTAATATAGAAGTTGCTTTTATAAATCTTAATCTAAATATTATTTAGAATATATTAATTCATAATTAACATATAATAAATATATATTTAAATTCCCATTTATCCGAAAACACTTTTTCTTTATTCTTTCTCCGAACAACTTCGGATCTCTCCGCGGAATGATTCCGGCTTTCTCTATTGTGATTCCGTCTTATGAATGATCGCTCTCATCGTACCCTTAAGTGTATCCTCTCACGGTTCGGGAATGCTCTAGACATGATCTGTATCAATGATCAAGAGAGGGACCAGGGATGTCCATGTGACCCCTATGCATTCCTAATGACAATGTCGTTTGAACCGTCTAAATGTAGCATCCTCTTCCTTTTGTTTCTCGATACAACTTGTTCGAGATCCGATCATTAGCATCCCATACCTTTGTTCAATCTCGTTCACAACAAGTTCTGTTTTCTTGTTACCGTGATATTACATCCCCATGACCTAGTCACATGTTGCAACATTTATAGATGTAATCTCACCAAGTCGGACGTATGTATCTTTACCCGTCATGTGGGTGAACAAATCCCGGTCTTGCAGTCACATGTCATCTACTGTTCCTTCGGAATACCCAACGTACACCTTTATGGCCACCGCATTACCAGATGATGGTTGATGCAGTCTAAGCAGCCTAGGGAAACAGTGAGTAATATGAGCTCACGGTCTAAGGAGAAGGAGTCTAGGTATAGCTGTTGCAACAATGAATATATGACTTGATCGTGTTGCAATCCTTCGAGGAATGTCCAACCACATCATTCTCCAATGATATGATCTCGTTGTCAGTCGGCATAAATGCCCATGATCTTGAGACCCATATCATCTTCATGACCAACGAACTAGTATGAATAGAGGCTACTAGGGACTTTGTTGTTTCATACCACACCTGTACCAATGTTTCTACTTGGCACAGTTATAGCACAATATAAAACTATTATAAACTAATTGAGATATGATAATAAAAAGCTATTTCTTATTTGCCTCTAGGTCATATCTCCTTCAGTTATATAAATGACACCTTTGATCTTACCATGTCAAACAAGGTTTGATTTGATCTCTCGAACATACCATACTCCTGTGGTTTATCGAGAAATGCAAATTCATGGAACAATTTCTAAAATCTTAGGTGTTTTGCTAAACCTGTAACTCAAATATCTTCCTTTATGATCAAATCATAAACTCTTTTATTTTCTTGTTACAATGATTTTTCACTTCATCTTGGAAGTCTTTGAACAATTTTCAAATGTTTCATGCTTCTTCCTTATTAAGTAATATATAGATATATTCACTCACATTTCTGGAGAAAGCATATGAAGCAAAAAGATCCATCGCATATGGCTACACATAATGGACTATATACATCAACATGCATAATATCCAATAAGTTAGTCATCCGTTCCTCTTTGGCCTATGGACGGAGTTTCAATTATCTCGAGGAAAGTTTCACAAGCGTCAATTGATCAAAATCAAAAAACTCCAAAAATCCATCAACATGGAGTTTCTTCATGTTTACTTTCCAATATAATTCAAACAACGATGTCACTTCATAAGTGATCTTCCAATCATTTGTCTTACGACATTTTAGCAATAATGTTTATGGATGTGATTTCTCCAACTAGACTTGTAAAAGTTCATCCATCCTTTATGGAATACGGTAACTATTTGAACAACCATTGTTCTCGTAATACCGGAACAAAATAACAATTATTAAAACAAATCTTGAAGGTTAGGTTTGACGATAACGAAAACACAATAACACTTTATTTGTTTTTTATGAACATCATCACTTATTCTCTTGCTAGTTACTTAGGTTGTTGCAGTTCATGAATTGTGTTGTTCTGTATGACACTTCACACCAACCAATTCAGTATCCAATACCTTACAAACACATTGTTTAACAAGCAAGGAATATAGCCATAACATGTATATCTTCTATATACCTAAGTTGGACATCTCCAACCTTTTCTTTTCTGCCAAATATTTTACAGATTCTCTTTAAACAATTCATTTTATTTTAAAAGAATCTATCAACATCAATCGTGATGTCATTCACACGACACATAGTACAAAGTGTATATAGTCAAATACTAATACCTTTGGACTTGCACTTTGAAGTGGATCACCATCATCAAATGTTTGGTGTTCTTTCAATAATCCATTCTTTAGTAATCTATTAGTGTAGTAAACATTTTACTTACATATTCTATTCATCCTTATCATGACAACTTTCATGATCAAGATACTATAGCCTATAAGAAAGAATCGCGAGTATAATGTTAGTTCCCAAAATCTTTTTGGGAGATCCGAATGCCTAACATCTCCATCCTTAACAAATTCTCATACAATATAAGAACATGTATTTTGCTAAATTATACTCTATCATAATGCAACCACAAACATTGTTTTAGATATCACAATATCTTCCACACATGATGGTTTCTGAAACAATTTTTTAGCTCCTAGATAATCTTGATATTAAAACAACTTTTGAATATCAATAATCATGGAGACAAACATGATACTTTAGATACTAACATTGGAATTCTTACTCTTGATTTAATACTACTTATTAAACTTCATGGAGTAAATAGAGTTTGCTGAAAGTTTGCAAGAGGACTTCTGAACTTTAAATTGACATTCAAAACAATACGATACCAGTTCATAAAGTAAATATCCAGAATTCTATAGTTCTATTATCTCAATTAAAACTAAGCATAAGGTAGTGAACAGATGCCAATGACTACAACAAATTATGCAAATTCACTTTGATTTAGTTTATGACAAATTGAGTTCGACTAATCCAAATTAGAAATGAACTCCCACTCAAAAACGACATCTCTCGTGCATTTTTGGTGATTACATGAACCAAATCCACTACACCAAGTCTGATCATCACGTGAGTCGGTGTAGCTTCAAAGGCGAGCATCAATATGGGCATCACATCAACTATATGACTCATGGTTAACCTTTCGGTCCGTGTTCCGAGGCCATGTCTGTACATGCTAGGCTTGCCAAGTAAGAACCTTAGTATTCGCGTGGGTAAAACTGCCTTACACCCGTTGTATGAAAGCGTAGAGTCGAGTACACCCGATCATCACGTGATGTCTCGAAACATGATCCATAGAATGGTGCATACTTAAGGAAGAACACATTTTATCTTGATATTTAAATAAGGGATCATCTTATAATGCTACTAAAACGTCAAACTAACATTATAAGATGCAAACAGCATATGTATAAAGTGGAATGATATGGTCCATGCATTTGATCACCATCATGTGCATCGTGGTCTGATATCTATCATTCCTTTGTGTGTAAGGCCAAAGTCTATGGAACTTACACTTTAAGTGTGTTTTAAGGGTATCTACCATACATCTACTCACAACATTACCATATCATGACACTAGTCCAACAACAATCTAAACTAGACGCCTCTAATTTATCCATTGCAAGTTTTTACGTGGCTTAGGGCTTTCGAAGATAGAACTAGTCTCACCTACGAACATGGAACAACAACGATGATAACTAAGTTATTAGCAACTCGTTGTAAATCAGATATTAACTATAGTAGGAGAGACAGACACCCACTAGCCACTTATGCAAAACTAGTTGCATGTCAGTCGTGGAACCGGTCTCATGTGTGATGACATGTAAAGTTGGTTCGGGCCGCTTCATCCCACTATGCCACCAATATCCAAAATACATAGAAGATGCAATAACATAATCATCATCGCCAACATATAAACATATGTGTACTACCCGTGCAAAGCACCTACGCATAGATCAGGCTATGATGCCACTGTTGGGTTCGCAGCATAGAAAACAAAAAAATTCTACGATGGGAACTATACGCTAATATCTATCTACTAGATACAAGCAACGGGTGGATATACATCCATAGAGAATTTACCCTCCAAGACAACAAAGCTTTGTTAACGAGATGGAACTTGTGGATGATGTAGCCGTACACTTGCCGATCTCAAGATCGTTATGAAGTCCTTCAGGTCCAGCAGTTCCAACACCATTAGGTCCAGCACCATCAAGTCCAGCACCGCAAAGTAGCGGTGCATCCGTGATCGCACACACGTTCGGTCCACCGAACAACCTCTGCCTCGTCACTCCAGCGATGCAGCGGAAGCAACAACTCCTTTCTAGATAAAGCCACCGAGAACATGTATCTCGCTAATCCGAGACCATGGGAATAACTAGAGGGAGAAGAGAACATTCACGAGGAGGTGGTGCAATAGGAGAGGAGGAGGAGGTGCTCCTTATATAGGGGAGGGGGCAGCCCAAGTGGGCATGGCCCCGACCATGGTGGGTGCCCCCACCTTTCCCTCATTCATGTGGGTGGAGCTCCCACTCACATAAACACACACCTCCACTCATGTCCACTCACATGCATTAAATTTGCACCAAATTTAATGCAATCTCTCATTAAATAAAACCCTTTTATTTATTTTATTCAGAATTTTGTTAATTACTTTAATTAACAAACATACACATAAAACTCCCTACAACATTTCAATATCATATGCAGAACCAGTTTCAGCAATTTCACCCGAAACAATTCTGGTTTCCATCGAAATGATTCCAGCGCTTTCTTAATCTTTATCTGAAACATATTTGCTCCAAATGGTGTCGGTATCCCTTAAGTGTGTCACCCTACGGTTCGCGAATAATGCAGACATGATCGAGACCCCTCTCCGATCAATAATCAGGAGCGGGACCTGGAGATCCGTACTGACTCCCACATATTCAACGATGACTCTTGTGATCATGTGAACCTTTAACGTTGTAACTAAATCCCTTTGTCTCGTGATATATTAAATGTCCAAGATTCGATCATCGGCATCCAAATACCTACTTTTGATCTCGTTACCGACATGCACTATTTTCTCGTTCCCGTGATATAACATTCTAGTGATCACATCACTTGCTTGCAAGCTATCTTAATGTGATATCACCGAGAGGGCCCAGAGTATATCTATCCATCATCGAGATTGACAAATTCCACTCTTGATCCATGAGCCTCAACATAACACCTTCGGAGTATCTAAACCCACCTTTATAGTCACCCTTTTACGGTGTGACGTTTGATGTTATCAAGTTACTCTTCCGATGTTAGCAATTAACATGATCTCATGGTCTAAGGACTAAGATTACTTCGTGTGATGTTATAGCAATATAAACATAATGACTTTGATCGTAATGTTATACTTCGGATGAATGTTCATCACATCATTCCATCAATATTGTGACCTTGTTATTAACAACATCCATTGTCCATGATCAGGAAACCTTGATCATCATGTTAGTCAACGAGCTAGTTTATATGAGAGGCATTACTAGGAACTTTGTATTTTGTTTATTAAACACACATGTATTAACGTTTCTAATTAATACAATTATAGGATGCAAAATAAACATTTATCATAAACACGGAATAAGATAATAACCACTTTATTATTGCCTCTCGGGCATATTCCCTTCAGCTACCTCCACCAGTGGCATTGCAAGTGCCCGTGTATGGAGGTCTCGATGGTGCCGCGATGAAAACATGGGAGCCAGTTGCTTTTTTGAGTATTTTTTTGGAGTCCTGTTTGCAAAGTTAGAGTGCTACATTGTATTTCTTTTTTCTATATGGGTCCTCGTTGTATTCTGTACACCACTTTAATGCACTTTTCAGGGCCTTCGGACCTATCCTGTTAAAAAAATTGTCCAAATTGTTAGAGTACACCACGGTTAGGTAATAGGGTAGATCAAGATTGCTATACTTGGTAGTTTAGCATTCTATTTCTACTATCATTCTTAGTCCCCAAGTCTTCTAATAGTATATAAATAATCCAAGAGCTCACGATGTAATCATACAATACGCAAAATTATTGCCTTCATGGTATCAGAACATCTTGGTTCTTGACCTAGGGTTTAGCCCAACGCTTCCGTCGCGCCGCCCCCAGGTAGAACAATTTTCACTAGGACAACGCAACTCGTAGATTAGATCTAATAGATTTCATCAAAAATTTCCCATTGGCTACTTGACTTGTGGTTTTTATTCTTTCGTCTATCATAGATCAGATTGTGTCACCCATTACCCCCTATCGTCATCACGCACCTCTAATCCAACCTCAACATGGACTCATCTCCAGCAAATAATCCTTGCCAACGATCGTGCTAAAGATACTATGTGTGACGCCTCAAGGGACGCCTTCACGTGCCATCACTGCTTCTCCATCCGCACATTGCCACCTTGCCAGCTCGTCTTCACTAACATGAATCGGGACAATTGTGCCCGAGTACACGTCTTGCCATCAACAAAGGGCCGCATCTGCATCATCAAATGGTCATCATCGCTGACAACAATCTACACCAACAACTCCGTCGCACGTACTGCATCATCGCTGCCGTCACCAATCAAGGTCTTCGCCAACGGGTTCTGCGTTGCCACACTCCTGCATGTAGATGAATAAAACGGGTTTGATCCCTGACATCTACAACGTCTCGTCCAGCAAACGCGCAAGAGTTCATGCATGTGGATGAATAAAACGGGTTTGATCCTCGATATCTACTACCGCTACAGTTTAGTCGCCATCAACAACCACCTCGCTGTCTTGTCCACCACGACCTTGCCACTAGAGTTGCAGTCCAATTTTTATTTGCATTGCTTGTGCTCAAGTTTTTCTTGCAACCACTTCGTCTACTCCGGCTCATTCACGCAACCGACCGTACACAGAGGTCTTCTCTGCTGCTCCCTCCGAATCTGGTTCATATGGCTCATGATGGTCTCTATTTTTGCATGCCCAGTATTGGCAACGCCGACGCGTACTTTCGTCCCCGACACACTCCCGAGCTTGGCAAGCTCGGCACGACGTGTCGTCTACCTCTACTACCACAACTATAGCTACGTTTACCTCGAGTTGACTACTGCTACAACCACTTTTTATTATTTTGTTGCTCTAGCGACATCCCCCGGGCTCAACGACATCGACCACAACTACATCAACCTCAACGACTTCATGAATAGCGACTACATCACCAACTGTACAACAACACCATCGACCACGACTACGACACTGCCACTCTCGGCTACATTGATAATGGCATCAAGGGCTATCATCCATCGGCATCTTCTCCAGTCGGCGCTTCAGCTTATGCTCCAATCGAACTGTCTGTGATGCTTCTGCTGTTCGCGTCACTATTGATCCGACTAGGGTGAGGGGGAGCGGGTATTATGCCTTGTTACAACTATATTATTGCCTTCACAAATATTGCCTTCAAGCCACGTACCACCATCGTCATTATGCCTTGTTACAACCATATTATTTAAGTGGCAGAGCTAGAGCTTATAGTACCAAGGTGCCACAACAAACAAAAATCATCATTTTCGAGGTGAATATATGGTGATAATTTGTATTCTATATAGAAAATAGATTTTAGAAGAAGGCCCACTCAAGTGAGGTACCAGAAATTCGCTCCCAACAGGATTCGAACTCGGCCAGCAGGGGTACACCACTGTGATCCTACCACTAGACCGCTACCTAGTTTTCATGGCCCTAGGTAATTTAGTTTCATATATTTAAGAAGCAATGGACAAGGTAGGAGTAGGCTACCCGTATAGTCAATGAGTATAAAACTTTACACACACATGTACCTACAGGTATAAAATTTTATCCATACTCATACCCGACAGGTGCACGTACCCGTTGAGTACTCGACGGATAAATGTAATAGTACACAAGTTATTCATAATTTTACACTCATCAATATCATATTTGGCAAAAAATGCTGTCTCTACTCAATAAGGTCGACGAGTACATAAAAATTATCAAAATTTAGAAGTCGCAATCTCATACTCACCTCAAGGATACTCGGCCCATAGATTGACACTTTATAGATAAGTTTTACATATCAGTTTAAATAGTAGGGTATGGTCATACCCACAGGTACAAGAATAGGGTATGCGTATTATCAATGGATATAAAAGTGTTTCCATATCCTGCACGTGCGTAACACGTGGGTAAAATTATCGTCCTTTTACTTAGACTAAATTCACATTGTTGTGGGGCTAACCATTTATTCAAAACCTTAATATGTATTTCCTCCTATCTCAAATTAGATACCAGATATTCGTCCAGACATGTCATACAAATCTGAGACATCTAAGTCGACTACTAATTTCGTTCCTAAGTACTCTATAAAATATCTTTTTCTTTTTTTTGCAAATTTCCACCGATCTATTAATAATCATCAACAGCAGTACACAGATTCTAAAAGTAATAAAAATTACAAATAGGTCAATGGACCACCTAGCGACGACTACAAACGCTGGCACGAGCCGAAGGCGCGTTTCCGTCCTCGCCCCTCTATCACCGGAGCCGGGCAAAGCTTGTCGTAGTAGAGCTTGTTGTAGTCGACGAACGGGAAGTCGTCGTGCTAAGGCCCCAAAGGACCAGCATACCAGAGTAGCAACCATCGCCGAAGATGACAAACGTAGATCGGAAGAGACTGACCTCAAACCATACCAACGAATACGAAAAACGATCGAATCCCAAGGGATCCGTCGGACACACGACTTCACGCGCCCTTCACCGATGCTAGATGCACCAACAGAGCGAGGATAGGACGGAGGACCTTATTCTGACTTCAGAACATAGCCGCCGCCTCAACATCCTGAAAAAGTCACTGAAAACAGTTTAGACGAAACACTGAGACCTTCCGCCGGCGAGAGGCCGTGGTCCGCCACGTCTCCAAGGCCCTAAGGCCACCGGAGACGGAACGAACCGGTGGCGTCGCCGGCGGAGGGAAGAAACCCTAGATGGGTGTAGCCGCCGCCTTCTCTCGTTGAGGGAAGCATTTTATATTTAGAACAGAGATACCCCTCCGTTAAAAAATGTAAGATATTTTAGCTTTGTAAAATGGAGTATCTAGACGCTTTTACTATATAGATTCACCCGAACCTCTACGAACATATGCAACTAAAAGATGTCTAGATACATTCGATTCATAAAACTAAAATGTTTTATATTTCTGAAGGGAGGGAGTAATAGTCTTTCAAACTTCTGGAAAAATGGAACTACATTTGAGTACTCTCGTTCACATTTCCTCTTAAATTCATACCGCGATTCCACATACCCACTGGAAACTCTCTCTGAAACCTGACGAAAGCAGAAACTGAACCAACAGCCATCACCATCTTGTCACCGGCCGGCCGCCACTCGTCTCCGCCTATAAACCGCTCCCCCGCACACGGGCCACACCGCATCACACCCACACACACACGCGCGCGCACAGACATACACGAGACGGCGCGCGCACGCTGGGGACGGCACGGCGGAGCCACCACCGGGACCCACCACCACCTGACGCTCTCCCCCCCTCGCCACCTCGTTGACAATGGCGGTAGCGCGGCTGCGCTCGGCCTCCTCGGCGGCGGCGCGGCTCCAGCCGGCGCTCTCGGGTCGCGGCGAGGACCGGCGCCGGCACTTCGGGACGGCCGCGGCCGCGGCGGTGGTCGCGGACGCGGTTGGGGCCGGGTGCGCCAGGTGGGAGCCGATGGGGGCGCGGGAGTACTACGACTACCGGAGGGCCATCTACGGCGACATCACACACAAGGCCATCCTCGTCGACGCCGCCGGGACACTCCTCGCCCCCACCGAGCCCATGGCCCAGGTCTGCTCTACGCCCCCCTTACCGCATCTCCAATTCTCGTATTGCTCTGTTGTTCTGTTTGATTCTGTTGGCTTGTTCCGTGAGATGCCGATGGCCGAGGCCTGCATGTTCCGTTTGTAGGTAGTGTACACGGTTAGACAATGGTGCGTAATCTGGGTCGATCAGATCCGTCGCTGCTCTGTTCGATCGACTGTATTCATGAATCTGGGTTGCGTGGACATGGGGAAATTTATCTGTGCTATTCAATATTTGTTGGGATGGATCATTCCATGGGTAACGGTGTTCATGTTTTTTGATGTGGCTTGTTCTGAATGTTGATTTTAGGTGTACAGAACACTCGGCCAAAAGTACGGGGTGAAGTACTCGGAGGATGAGATCTTGATGAGGTACCGGCAGGCGTATGCGCAACCATGGGGTAGATCACGGCTTAGGTATGCCATTTATCTTCTGCGTGGCCTGTTGTGTTCTTAATATGATTTTGCATGTGAAGTCTGCTACATGTTAGATGGCTCTGTATGATGTTTTTGTCTGAACTTTTTGAACGGAGACTTGAATTGAATTTTTTGAAGGGAGCCTTGTGTTCAGTTTGTAAAGGGGCTCACACTGAATCGAAAGTTGGCATTTACGGCCGGGATATTTATGCCATCAATGCTATTGTGCACTTTAAGCAAGGCTATTGCACAAGAAGTGGGAACTAAATACTACCCTCCGTCTCAAATTACTTGTCTTAGATTTGTCTAGATACGGATGTATCTAGACATGTTCTATAACTAGATACATCCGTATCTAGACAAATCTGAGGCAACTGATTTGAGACGGAGGGAGTACTATTTGTGATTCACTTCATGGAAGTTGGTTCATAAACCAGCATAAACACCTCCTCATGAACATTGACATGGAAGTTGATTTATAAACCAGCATAAAAACCTCCTCATGAACGTTACTCAGACAGAGTTATCTCTCAATCTAAGAGAAACTGCGAGCTAAGAATATTTCCATCTAAAGTTAAATTTAACAGAAGTAAATTTCTCATCAAAACGTAAAGGGATCCTTGCAAGAACATTTTGGTTTCTTAGAAACAAAATCTTTCAGACCGAATCAGGAATTGGTCCCAAATTTTGTCCGCGGTCTTCGAGAATTATTTTCTCAGTCAGGAATAAGATATTTTTGTTTGTTTTGGTGATGCTAAATAAGAAGTGGGTGAGAGAACATTGATTCGTAAGTTCCTGGTAGTATTCTGAAATATAGTTTAGCTACTGTACAGTTCAGAGAAACATCTTACGGGAAAGTCATATGGAACTATTCTTTTCTCAGCATTTATGGAAGATGGTTATGGGTAGTACTGGTACAATCATTTCATTCGTTTGTAGCTTATCATGCCTTTGCATTCATGTTCCTCCTTGGAACTTGGAGTTGCTATGTACCAGAAAATACAACTATGAGCTTGCCTCGCAGCCCTCTGGATATGTGGATTTGTTATTTGCATTCCAGATTAATTATTTGAAACCCCTCTTGGCAACATATAGTTAGTTCTGTAAAATATGTTGTTTCACAGGCTAATGTTTCTGAATATCTCCAGGTATGTTGATGATGGAAGACCCTTTTGGCAACATATAGTTAGTTCTTCTACAGGGTGCTCAGATTTAGAATACTTTGAGGAACTTTATCATTACTACACAACTGAAAAGGTGAGATCAAGTTCCTAATAAGAAGTATCCTGAGACCATCTTACTGTATGTTAGACCTTACAAAGTGTGTTATGTTTGCTAGGCTTGGCAGCTCATTGACCCTGATGCTAAATATGTTTTTGAGGCATTGAGAAGGGCTGGTGTAAGAACAGCTGTCGTGTCCAACTTTGACACCCGTCTCCGGCCACTTCTACAGGCCCTGAATTGTGATCACTGGTTTGATGCAGTTGCTGTATCTGCTGAGGTGGGTTTCCATTTTCAGATGAGCTTGTTTAACTTAGTCTACTGCTTGAGCTGTGGCTGATTCTGTTGCTACCATCCTTTGTATGCAAGTTCGGCCTTCACTTTTCCTATTAATCTTTGCCTTTAAACTCGGTTCTCTTGTTTTCTGCTAACAGGTTGCAGCTGAAAAGCCAAACCCAACGATATTCTTGAAGGCCTGTGAGTTGCTGGGCGTGAAACCTGAAGAGGCTGTGCATATTGGTGATGACCGTAGGAACGACTTATGGGGAGCTAGGGACGCAGGCTGTGACGCCTGGCTTTGGGGCAGCGATGTTCACTCCTTCAAGGAGGTAAGGTCTCCAACATTAAGCTGCAAATCTGTTATTGTCCTTTCGCAAATATGACGTCTGGGAGTAGCATTTCGGTGTCACTGTAGTTGGGATTATGCACATGATGTAAAAGTCCAGTAGCTCTACGCTTTTATTGTTACGACCAAAATTTTGTTGCATCACAGATTACTTTGTTACATCCACCATGGTAACTGTTCTATTTTTAAAGAACTTCTTTACGTAGTTTTTTTTCTGAGGAAAATTAGCAATATCCCTTTTTATAGCAGCTCCAGTTTCCAGAAAGTTATGTTTGCTCACATCAGCAATATCCCTATTGTGCAGGTTGCAGAAAGGATCGGAGTTAGCGTGGGTATGGGCAACTGTATGTGATTCGCTACGCTTGCTCGCGCTCTATCCCATAAGCCGACTCGACTGTGTGTGGCGGTCAGCGACACTTGCTCGGTTGCGCGAACCGCTACCCTTCCTTTCTTCCTGAAGAGTATGCTCGCAGAGCCCCCTGAGCTTCAATAAAAGGCTGGGATAAGGAGGTGTTTTACCTCCTTCCTTTTTGTACATAGTGCCGACCCTTCTTGCTCGGGTGTCTGGCTGTCCGCTGTACATATTTTTCCAGAGAACCGAGGGCCTGTGTCAGTCCTTAATTTTCCTACGTAGTTAGTATATATTATGCTAGTAGAAAAAGTGTACTCTTATTATGTAGTTAAGCAAACTCGATTTACCCCGTTTGGATGTTTCGCGGGGTGTGGTCTGAATCTTGTGTTTCAAGCAGTGAACTGAACCCAATGTGTCCCTTGCATTTTTACGAAAATTTGGATTTGGTTATTTCCTCTACATAGCATTCATTTTCTTCCGGTTGAGCTGGTTGCCGCTTGCACCGTGTGGGTGCGGCACACGGGCGCTATGATACCTCGGCACCTTGGAGCGCCTCTGTTTCAACCATGATTTCTTTCTTCGGTAGTCCTTGATGAGCTTACATGGCTGAGCCCGAGAATCCGTGCATCAAGGCATGGAGACACTGTTAAGCATGAACATAGGAAAGTGAATTCCCCAACAATGTGCGCAAGAATCATGCAATTTGTCTACAGTATCTCTGCTAAAAAAAAGAAGTGTATTCAGCTGCACAAAATTCTTGAGGAAATAAAGCAAAATGTACACAGCATCAGAGGCGCGTATCAAGCATCAATCGTTTGAGCAGAGAGCAGTAGCTAGTACCCAATGTAGTACTGTACTAGAAGTTTGCATGCGTGCGTCTGTACACCAGGCCGGCGTACGTCCTACACACCTACCTAGCTCGCTCACTCGATCCCTTGACCAACCCCAGCAGCCTCGCGGGCGACAAGATCCGGGGACTGATGACGACGTCCACCACCCTCCGCGCCTTCCGCTCCTCGATCGTCTCCAGCCGCGGGGACCATGGCCTGTCTCTCGCCGCCCCGACCAGCATCTCGTAGTGCTTCCTCAGCTCCGGCGTGCTGCAGATCGGCGCCCCGTTCTCCTCGTCGTCACCACGGCCACCATTACGGGCCTGGCCCTGGCTGCCAGTGACGGCCTTCACGATGAACTCCTCTGTGACGCTGATCACCGTCCGTCCGTCACCGTCCTTGACGTACTCGAACGGGCTCCTCGTGCCCCCGGCCAGAGACGGCGCCGAGAACGTGGTGGACGAGACGCCGCCGCGGGCGCCCTCGTGGTGCTTGTCGTACGAGAGCGACGCGAGCGACCCCGCGGTGACCGCGCCCTGCCCCTGCGCGGGGAGCCGGTCCACGGGAACGACGACGTACGTGCGTCCGGCCTCGAGCCGGTCCTCGACGGCGAGCACCGGCGCGGGGCGGCCGACGCGGAACGCGTCCGCCCGGCACACCACGCGGCCGCCGCCTCCGTGCTCCACCATGGCCTCCCCGGCCGTAATCCCTGGCTCCGCCGCCCGCGTCTCCCCGCCCCACAGCACCAGCCTCGCAGCTCGCGGTCGCCCCCGTTGCCTCCGCGCGGGGACGACGCAGAGCCACCCCAGCACGCCATTCCCCATGGCACGCGCGCACGTACGCACGCGCCCAGCAGCAAGCAAGGTCGAGGCTGGAGCTTGCGATCAGTTCACGAGCTCACGACGAGGCGAGCTAGCTAGCTGCGCATTATGGAAGTCGTTGACACTCGCGGTCGCTATATAATAACCACGGTCCACGGCGAGCTGGATGTGGGTGGGTACAAGTGGTGGTGCGGGTTTGACATGAACGTGCGGGCGCTGCACAGATGAACGGGTGGACGGACTGCCCCTGGGCGGGAAGTCCGCGGCATTTTCGCGATGACTGTTCTCCGGGCGGCACTGCGAGTGGCGTGCATGGAGTCGGACTCCTGCCCGGTGCCGCGGAGAGGAACGAGGATGCAAGTGGTGGGCGGGGTTCGTGGTACGAGGTCGAAAGGGCGGCGCGCGGGCTCGTGGCTGCATCTGCGTACCCGAAACTGGGCGGCGGTTGGTCGTTAGTACTAGTATGTTCTTTGTAGTTGCCGTGCCGGCGAGGGTTCGTACGAACATCTCTAGTGTAGTGTAGGAGCCCATCTGTGGACGGTGCCTGGCTGCATATGCGCTGCCGAGTGGGCACTCACAATGCTCGAGAGTGATTTTTCTACCGTGCACAGTAGGCAACGTGCATATGTTGTCCATTGAGTTGTTGTGATTTTGTGCTTTGAGATTAGTGCAATGATGTATTGCCATGTTTCATCGCGTTTCACAAAAATTAGACATGTTGACACAGAGTAAAACGGGATGAAACCGTGCACACGGTAGAATCCCTTTTCTGCACTCACAATGGCCACCGGTTTTAGTGATGGAACATGCACAAGAAAGTCTCGGAAACCCTTGCGCTATGTTTGGGATCAAGAACGTTCTATACGGCCATTTCCTTGCTACTGCCTCTGAACCGAGCCGGATCCCTGATGGATCCAAATAGACGCCTTTTCTGTTTTCAAATTGCTTCTATATGTTAGAGTTAGATGGGCTGCGACCCATATAGACAGTCTATATAGTCAAATAAATCTTGAAATCCTAAGGCCTATCTACTATGGCAGCTTGGAAACTGTGTGGGAAGACAAAGTTTAGTCTCACATTGTAGCTGAGAGAGAATTGAACCAGCTTATAAGGTGAGCTGTTTCACGCACACTAAGAGCATCTCCACTCGTTGGTCGTTCTCAGACCGAATTCCGGCGCTATTTAGCGCCGGACGGAGCTAGTTTTCGGCCTGGGAGCGCCCAGTTTCCCACTCGCGTTCCCAGGCCGAGTTCCCGGGTTTCGCGAAATTCAAGCAAACTCGGCAGAATTTGGCGAAATATAGGCGATTTTCATTAATAACGGGCAGATTTGTACTATTACATCGTTCAGGCGTAAACAAAACTAAAAAAACTTGGAAAAGGCCAATGTCGCCGATGCCACCGGACGCTGCCTCACATGCCGAAGTTACGGTACAAGTTGGTGTAGTACGTGTTGGAGATATGCCCAAGAGGCAATAATAAAAGTGGTTATTATTATATCTTTGTGTTTATGATGAATGTTTACATCCCATGCTATAATTGTATTATTAGGAAACACTAATACATGTGTGTTTTGTAAACATAAGAGAGTCCCTAGTAAGCCTCTTGTTGAACTAGCTTGTTGATTAATTGATGATTATGGTTTCCTGATCATGGACATTAGGATGTGATTAATAACAAGGTAATATCATTAGGAGAATGATGTGATGGACACACACACCCATAGTAAGCGTAGCATAAGATCAAGTCATTAAGTTCGTATTGCTGTAAGCTTTCAAACACATAGTAACCTATTCCTTCGACCATGAGGTTATGTTAATCACCATCACTGGATGAATACTTTGATGACATCAAACGCCGCTTTGTAACTGGGTGGTTATAAAAGTGTCATTAGGTATTCTGAAAGTATGTGTTAAAGCTCATGAACCAAGATTGGGATTTGTCCATCCATATGACGGATAGATATGCTCTGGGCCCTCTCGGTGGAATGTCATCTAGTTAGCTTGCAAGCATGTGACTAGGTCACAAGGGATGACATATCACGGAACGAGTAAAGAGTACTTATCAGCAACGAGGTAGAACTAGGTATGGAGATACCGACGATCAAACCTCGGATAAGTATAGTATCGCGAGACAAAGGGAATTAGTTTCATATGTAAATGGTTCAATCGATCGCGAAGTCATCGTTGAGTATGTGGGAGCCATTATGGATCTCCAGGTCCCGCTGATGGTTATTGATAGGAGATGTGTCTCTGTCATGTCTGCATATTCACGAACCGTAGGGTGACACACTTAAGGTTCGAAGTTGTTTTAAGTAGATATGGAATGTGCGTTGGAGACCGAATGTTGTTCGGAGTCTCGGAATGGATCCGGGACATCACGAGGAGATCCGGAATGGTCCGGAGAATAAGATTCATATATAGGAGATCATTTTATGAGATAGGAAATGTTCCGGAGTGTTTGTATGAGGATTCTAGAAGGTTTCGGAATGTTCCGGAAGATTCTAGAAGATATCTTGGAGTTTGCTTGAAAATCAATAGGGATCAAGGAGTCCTGTTGGGTCAAGATAAGGAGTCGTGGGGGAGGAGGATTCCTCCCCACCTCCCCAACCCGCCGGCCCCATAGGAGGGGAGTCCTACAAGGACTCCCCTTCCCTGGCGCGCCCTCCCCTCTTTAAATAGAGGGGCAGGGGGTGCCCCCTCCTCCCTTGCTCTCATAATCCCCAATCTCTGCCGCCTCTCTCCTCCACCATCTTCTGCACAGGCATAGGCGAAGCCCTGCAGAATTCTCTACTCCACCACCACCACCACCACGCCGTCGTGCTGCTGGGATTCCGTGGAGAAGATCTACTACCTCCGCTGCTCGCTGGAACGGGGAGAGGAAGGTCTGCTTCGAATCCGCACGTGTGACCGACTGCGGAAGCGCTGCCGAATCATGGCGCCGGAAGGATCGTCAACTTGACCAAGGGCGGAAGCGCTGCTGGAACGCGACGCCGGAGGGATCGTCTACTTGACCGAAGGCGGAAGCGCTGTTGGAACGCGACGCCGGAAGGATCGTCCACACGATCTTGAGATCGGCAAGTGATCGACTACATCAACCACGAGATCTAATCTCGTTAACGCTTTCGGATCTACGAGGGTTAGTTCCCATCTATCTCGTTGCTCATGTCTAATAGATTAGATCTTGGCTTTTATCCAGATTAGATCTTGGTTTTGTTCGTGCTTGCGGTAGAAATTTTTTGTTTTCCATGCTACGAACCCTTAAGTGGTATCAGAGCCGTATCTATGCGTAGATCTGTTGCACGAGTAGAACACAATGTTTTTGTGGGCGTTGATGCTTTTGTTGTCGATGTCTTAGCGTGTACTTTGCATCTTGCGGCATGGTGGGATGAAGCGGCTCGGGCTAACATTACATGTCATCGCACATGGGACTTGCTCCACGCTTGACGTGCAACTTGCTTTGCACAAGTGGCTTTGCGGGTGTCTGTCTCTCCCACCATAGTTAAGATTCAATTTACAATGAGCATCTTGACAACACTTGTATCAACGTTGTGGTCCTTGTTCGTAGGTAAGATCGGTCTTATGCGAAAGCCCCAAACCACGTAAAACTTGCAAAGAAAATTAGAGGCGTCTAACTTGTTTTTGCAGGGGTTTTGTGATGTGATATGGCCAACATGTGATTGTGATTGTATTTGATGTATGCAATGATCCTTGTTGTAATATGGCAACCGGCAGGAGCCTAATGGTTGTCTTTAATTCTGTTAAGACCTGCGTGTCTGTTCATCTTGTAATAGCTTTATTCCAAGTAGTTGTAATAGTTGCTGGTGATGATGGACAACCATTAAGCGGCGCCACTGACCTTGACGCAATGCTGGTGATGATGGAGATCATGTTCGTGCTTTGGAGATGGAGATCAAAGGCGCAAGAAGAAAAGGCCATATCATATCACACTAATTATGAATTGCCTGTGATGTTAATCCTTTATGCATGTTGTATTGCTTAGATCGCGACGGTAGCATTATAAGATGATCCCTCTCACTAAATATCAAGTAATAAAGTGTTCACCCTTAGTTGGCACCGTTGCTAAGACTCGTCGTTTCGAAGAATCTCGTGATGATCGGATGTGATAGATTCTACGTGTGCATACAACGGGTGCAAGCCAGATTTGCACATGCGGAAACTAAGGTTATCTTGACGAGCCTAGCATGTACAGACATGGTCTCGGAACACGGAATACCGAAAGGTAGAGCATGAGTCATATAATTGATATGATGAACATGAAGATTGTTCGCCAATGAAACTACATCTTCTCTCGTGAAGATCGGACTTGGTGTAGTGGACTTGGTTCGTGTAATCACTAAGACAATGTGAGGGATGTTGTTTTGAGTGGGAGTTCACCTAGTTAGTTTAATAATTAAATTTGAACTCAATTTGTCATAAACTTAGTCTAAACTACTTGCAAATTGTTATAGATTATGGCGACCCCCTCCATCAATTTCAATGCGTTCCTAGAGAAAGAAAAGCTTAAAAATAATGGAAGCAATTTCACGGACTGGTTCCGTGGACTGAAGATCGTCCTCAGGGCTGGTCAGTTGACCTATGTGCTCGATGCACCGCTAGGTGACCCACCTGCAGATAATGCCACCGATGACGAAAAGAATGTTTTCGCCATTCGGAAGAATCATTACTCCACAGTTCAGTGTGCCATCCTGTACGGTTTAGAAGCGGAGCTCCAACAGCGTTTTGAGCACCACGACCCGTTCGAGATCATTAAGGAGCTCTGGCTAATTTTTGAGACTCGCGCAGCCATGGAGAGCTATGAGGCCTCCGAGAAATTCTTTAACTGTAAGATGGAAGAAGGAAGCTCCGTTAGCGAGCACGTGCTCACCATGTCTGGGTACGCTAAGAAGCTCCAAGAGTTGGGAATATTGATTCCTAATGAATTGGGGATTCACCGTCTCCTTCAATCACTGCCACCAAGTTACAAGAACTTTGTGATGAACTACAACATGCACTGCATGAACAAGACGTTGCCTGAACTGTCGTCCATGCAGAAAACTGCTGAAGTGGAGATCAAGAAGGAGCAACAAGTGTTGATGGTCAATAAGACCACCAATTTCAAGAAACGGGGCAAGCCTAAGAAGAAGGGCAACTTCAAGAAGGACAGCAAGAAAGCTGCCGCACCTGCTAAGAAGCCCAAGGCTGGTCCTAAACCTAAAACTGAGTGCTTATACTGCAAGGGAGCTGGTCACTGGAAGCGTAACTGCCCCAAGTACCTGGCGGATCTGAAGAATGGCAACATCAAGAAGAAAGGTATATTTGATATATGTGTTATAGATGTGTATCTTACTAGTAATCGTAGTAGTGCCTGGGTATTTGATACTGGTTCGGTTGCTCATATTTGTAACTCGAAACAGGAGCTGCGGAATAAACGAAGACTGGCAAGAGACGAGGTGACGATGCGCGTTGGAAATGGCTCCAAGGTTGATGTGATCGCCGTCGGCACGCTCCCTCTACATCTACCTTCGAGATTAGTTTTAAATTTAAATAATTGTTATTTGGTGCCTGCGTTAAGCATGAACATTATATCTGGATCCTGTTTATTGCGAGACGGTTACTCTTTTAAGTCTGAGAATAAAGGTTGTTCGATTTATATGAGTAATATCTTTTATGGTAATGCACCTGAGATGAATGGTTTATTCTTACTGAATCTCGATAGTAGTGATACACATGTTCACAACATAGATGCTAAACGAATTAAATTGAATGATAATTCTACATACATGTGGCACTGTCGTCTTGGTCACATTGGAGTGAAGCGTATGAAGAAACTCCATTCAGATGGACTTCTTGAATCACTTGATTTTGAATCACTTGAAAGATGCGAAGCATGTCTAATGGGAAAAATGACTAAGACTCCATTCTCTGGTACAATGGAGCGAGCTACAGACTTATTGGAAATAATACATACCGATGTGTGCGGTCCAATGAGTGTAGCATCGCGTGGTGGATATCGTTATGTTCTCACTTTCACGGATGACTTAAGTAGATATGGGTATGTCTACTTCATGAAACATAAGTCCGAAACTTTCGAGAAGTTTAAGGAATTTCAAAGTGAAGTGGAGAATCATCGTAACAAGAAGATTAAATTTCTGCGTTCTGATCGCAGGGGTGAATATCTAAGTTACGAGTTTGGCATGCATTTAAAGAAATGTGGAATACTTTCACAGTTGACACCGCCGGGAACACCACAGCGTAATGGTGTGTCTGAACGTCGTAATCGAACTCTCTTAGATATGGTTCGGTCTATGATGTCTCTTACAGATTTACCGTTATCATTTTGGGGCTATGCATTAGAGACAGCCGCATTCACTTTAAATAGGGCACCATCTAAATCCGTTGAAACAACACCGTACGAATTGTGGTTTGGTAAGAAACGTAAGTTGTCGTTCCTTAAAGTTTGGGGTTGCGAAGCATACGTAAAGAAGTTACAACCTGATAAGCTAGAACCCAAAGCGGAGAAATGCGTCTTCATAGGATACCCTAAAGAAACAATTGGGTATACCTTCTATCATAGATCCGAAGGCAAAGTTTTTGTTGCAAAGAATGGATCCTTTCTTGAGAAGGAGTTTCTCTCGAAAGAAGTGACTGGAAGGAAAGTAGAACTCGATGAGGTTATTGAACCTTCTCTCGGATTTGAGAGTAGCGCAGCACCGGAAGATGTTTTGCTGCCGCCTGCACCAATTGAAGAGGAAGCTAATGATAATGATCATGAAACTTCGAACGAAGTTACTACTGAACCTCGCAGGTCAACGAGGGTTCGTACCACTCCTGATTGGTATGACTCTGCCTTGAATGTCATGTTGGTGGACAACGATGATGACCCTGCGACGTATGAAGAAGCTATGGTGAGCCCAGATTCCGACAAATGGCTAGAAGCCATGAAATCCGAAATGGGATCCATGTACGAAAACCAAGTGTGGACTTTGGTGGACTTACCGGATGGCCGTAAGGCTGTCGAGAACAAATGGATTTTCAAGAGAAAAACAGATGCTGATGGTAATGTTACCGTCTATAAAGCTCGACTTGTCGCGAAAGGGTTCCGACAAATTCAAGGAGTTGACTATGATGAGACATTCTCACCAGTAGCGAAGCTAAAGTCTGTGAGGATTTTGTTAGCAATTGCTGCACATTTCGATTATGAGATTTGGCAGATGGATGTCAAAACGGCGTTCCTTAATGGTGACATTGAGGAAGAGTTGTATATGGTACAACCCAAAGGTTTTGTCGATCCTAAAGATGCTGACAAGGTATGCAAACTTCAGCGCTCCATTTATGGACTGAAGCAAGCATCCCGTAGTTGGAATCAACGTTTTGATAAAGTAATCAAAAACTTTGGATTTATACAAACTTATGGAGAAGCTTGTATTTACAAGAAAGTGAGTGGGAGCTCTGTAGCATTCCTAGTACTGTATGTAGATGACATATTGTTGATTGGGAATGATATAGAACTTCTTAATAGCGTCAAAACCTATTTGAATAATAGTTTTTCAATGAAGGATCTTGGCGAAGCGACATACATTCTAGGCATCAAGATTTATAGAGATAGATCAAGACACCTAATAGGGCTTTCACAAAGTACATACTTGGACAAAGTTCTAAAGAAGTTTAGAATGGAAGATAGCAAGAAAGGGTTCGTGCCCATGTTGTCAGGTAAGACCTTGAGTAAAACTCAAAGTCCAGCTATGGCAGAAGATAGAGAGAAAATGAATAAAATTCCCTATGCCTCGGCCATAGGTTCTATCATGTATGCCATGCTGTGTACAAGACCGGATATAGCACATGTTGTTAGTTTGACTAGCAGATATCAAAGTGATCCTGGAGAGGAACACTGGACAGCGGTCAAGAATATCCTAAAGTACCTAAATAGGACTAAGGATATGGTTCTTTCTTATGGAGGTGATGAACAGCTTGTTGTAAACGGTTACACCGATGCTAGTTGGAACACCGATCCGGATGACTCAAAGTCACAGTCGGGTTACGTATTTATTTTGAATGGTGCTGCAGTGAGCTGGAGGAGTGCGAAGCAAAGCGTTGTGGCGAAATCTTCAACTGAATCGGAATACATAGCTGCTTCGGAGGCTGCACAAGAAGCCGTTTGGATGAAGGAATTCATTACTGAACTCGGCGTGGTTCCCAGTGCGTTGGACCCGATGGCCATCTACTGTGATAACACAGGTGCCATAGCTAATGCGCAGGAGCCAAGGTCACATAGCAAGCTGAAGCACATCAAGCTACGTTTCCACGCTATTCGCGAGTATGTCCGAGATGGTGACATAAAGATTTGCAAAGTACACACTGATCTGAATGTGGCAGATCCGTTGACTAAACCTCTCCCTAGGGCAAAGCATGACCAACACCAGAACGCCATGGGTCTTTGGGTATATTACCATGTAATCTAGATTATTGACTCTAGTGCAAGTGGGAGACTGTTGGAGATATGCCCAAGAGGCAATAATAAAAGTGGTTATTATTATATCTTTGTGTTTATGATGAATGTTTACATCCCATGCTATAATTGTATTATTAGGAAACACTAATACATGTGTGTTTTGTAAACATAAGAGAGTCCCTAGTAAGCCTCTTGTTGAACTAGCTTGTTGATTAATTGATGATTATGGTTTCCTGATCATGGACATTAGGATGTGATTAATAACAAGGTCATATCATTAGGAGAATGATGTGATGGACACACACACCCATAGTAAGCGTAGCATAAGATCAAGTCATTAAGTTCGTATTGCTGTAAGCTTTCAAACACATAGTAACCTATTCCTTCGACCATGAGGTTATGTTAATCACCATCACTGGATGAATACTTTGATGACATCAAACGCCGCTTCGTAACTGGGTGGTTATAAAAGTGTCATTAGGTATTCTGAAAGTATGTGTTGAAGCTCATGAACCAAGATTGGGATTTGTCCATCCATATGACGGATAGATATGCTCTGGGCCCTCTCGGTGGAATGTCATCTAGTTAGCTTGCAAGCATGTGACTAGGTCACAAGGGATGACATATCACGGAACGAGTAAAGAGTACTTATCAGTAACGAGGTAGAACTAGGTATGGAGATACCGACGATCAAACCTCGGATAAGTATAGTATCGCGAGACAAAGGGAATTAGTTTCATATGTAAATGGTTCAATCGATCGCGAAGTCATCGTTGAGTATGTGGGAGCCATTATGGATCTCCAGGTCCCGCTGATGGTTATTGATAGGAGATGTGTCTCTGTCATGTCTGCATATTCACGAACCGTAGGGTGACACACTTAAGGTTCGAAGTTGTTTTAAGTAGATATGGAATGTGCGTTGGAGACTGAATGTTGTTCGGAGTCTCGGAATGGATCCGGGACATCACGAGGAGATCCGGAATGGTCCGGAGAATAAGATTCATATATAGGAGATCATTTTATGAGATAGGAAATGTTCCGGAGTGTTTGTATGAGGATTCTAGAAGGTTTCGCAATGTTCTGGAAGATTCTAGAAGATATCTTGGAGTTTGCTTGAAAATCAAGATAGGGATCAAGGTGTCCTGTTGGGTCAAGATAAGGAGTCGTGGGGGAGGAGGATTCCTCCCCACCTCCCCAACCCGCCGGCCCCATAGGAGGGGAGTCCTACAAGGACTCCCCTTCCCTGGCGCGCCCTCCCCTCTTTAAATAGAGGGGCAGGGGGTGCCCCCTCCTCCCTTGCTCTCATAATCCCCAATCTCTGCCGCCTCTCTCCTCCACCATCTTCTGCACAGGCATAGGCGAAGCCCTGCAGAATTCTCTACTCCACCACCACCACCACGCCGTCGTGCTGCTGGGATTCCGTGGAGAAGATCTACTACCTCCGCTGCTCGCTGGAACGGGGAGAGGAAGGTCTGCTTCGACTCCGCACGTGTGAACGACTGCGGAAGCGCTGCCGAATCGTGGCGCCGGAAGGATCGTCAACTTGACCAAGGGCGGAAGCGCTGCTGGAACGCGACGCCGGAGGGATCGTCTACTTGACCGAAGGCGGAAGCGCTGTTGGAACGCGACGCCGGAAGGATCGTCCACACGATCTTGAGATCGGCAAGTGATCGACTACATCAACCACGAGATCTGATCTCGTTAACGCTTTCGGATCTACGAGGGTTAGTTCCCATCTATCTCGTTGCTCATGTCTAATAGATTAGATCTTGGTTTTGTTCGTGCTTGCGGTAGAATTTTTTTGTTTTCCATGCTACGAACCCTTCAGTACGGGTCCGTCGTGCCGTCGTCGTCGTTGCTCGACATCTGCAGGCGGCGCGAGCTGCCCCAGCCAACGTCGTTGTACCTCCGCGGCTGGCTGGAAGGCTCGGCGTCATCGTCGAGGACGACGAGAGGTGCGCCCTGGAAGGAGGGTCCGCGGCGCGCCCTGACCTGGCGTTCGGCCTCCTCCTGCTGGCGCTGGCACGCCGCGCCTCTTCCTGCTCCCAGTCCGCCCTGGACCAGGCGAGGATGTTCGACTCCTCCATAGGTGGTGGCGGCGTGGCTTCACGCAGAGAGCGCTCGATCGCTATTCTGATGGCGACGGCATCCTCACCAGCGTCGGCGGGCTCCATCTTCGGTTGGCGCAGGCGAAGCCGGCCAACCGGCGGGGCCGACACCGTTCGGTGCTCGTTGATGACGATCCCCACGCACGTGTCCTCGGCGGCGAGCTCCTGGGTGTATCGTCCTCGCGCTTGGCAGGCCGAAAGAACTCGCCGCTGCTTCGCGGGGACTGCGCCGGCGCTGTCCCGGACGAGCGCGACATGACGGAGGAGGAGGAGGAGGTGAGGGCGCCCAGGGGAGGCACCTAGGTCTCGCCGCTGGTGCCGGCGAATGGGGGAAGCCCAGCCGAGGTTGTTCCCAGCGTGGATGTGCTCGAGGACATAGTTGAGGATACGCCCTAGCACGCTCCACCACTGAGGCGGCTCGCCGCGTTGTTGCGCTTCGGCGGCTGATGAGTGCATATTTGCATCATGTTTTACACTATTATTTTGCATTGTAGATGTAGGATTTTGGTAGGCACTCACGCGCACATTTTATGTCTATTTTCACCAGGATCACGACATATGATGGATCAAATGGATACGATTCTTGGAATAGTTGTAATATGGAGAAAAGGAGTCAAAAATAACGTAAATTGCTTATTTGGAAAATATTAATAATACCAGAAGAAAACCAGGAAGGCAGAGAGTCCAACGACCAACTATACGGGCGGAGCAATTTTCCGGCCGTATAGCTCTGGCCGTATAGTTGGTGCCGCCTCTGCCTCGTCAAATAGTTTCACCCCGTGCAATTGGTTCGGGGAGACAACATACAGAACACCCAGAAATCGCGAAAACCTCACCTCCGGAAGGCATCTAGAGGGGGAACTCATCCGTCAGGGATCCATCTTCATCCTGCACAGATCCGAGAGGATAAGGCATCCATCTTCATCCTGTAGTTCCAAAGTTCTATTACACACGTGATTCTTACTTTCTGCATTAAGTTTTGTTTTACTTTAAATCACCTTGTTCAACCAAAAATTCAAAAACAACTCTAATTTACTTGCATTTTAAAGTTATTTCTTAAGTACTATGTTTAGTTATAGTTAAAAGCATTTTAGTCTTTCACCTACTGCTCCCTGTGGGATCGATATCTTTATTTCGAAACTAGCTACAAACGATCTGTGCACTTGCAATCATCAAGGTATTCTCTGGCGCTGTTGCCGGGGTGCTTAACACTATAAGTCACTTTACTTCTAGTTATTTACTTTCGTTGTAGTAATTTTTACTTGAGTTGCAGGACCACAACAATGGACAATACTCAGTATTTAAACCAGCTTGAGGCAGTAAGGAAAATGGGTTCGCCCGTGGACGCTTTTATAACTGTCAACAAAAGCATAAATCCGGATGGAGTCGAGATCCATCCTTTATTATTCGAGTTATTACATTCTAAGAAATTTGTAGGAACTAATGAAGAAAGTCCATATGGACACTTACAATTCTTTGAAGACATCCTTAGTTCCTTTACTTTTGACGACTGTAATCTTGATATGGTTAAAACCCAGTTGTTTAGACAAACTCTCTCTAATACTGTTTGCGACTAGTACAGATCTTTTTGTGCAGAAGCACCGGACTTGGGAGGAATTGACAAACAAGTTCCTATCAAAATATTAGTCTGAAAGCAAAGCTCACAGGATGAGAGGTATTATTATCAGTTTCAAAAATAAACCTAGTGAGGGCATATATGAAAGATATCTAAGGTATAAAAGCTACCTAGATAATTGCCTCATCATCGTTTACCCGAATGGTTAATCACCCATACCTTTTATGGAGGGCTAAGTATTGAAATAGAACGAATCCAGACACTGCTTCTAATGTCAGTTTTCTATCTTATACTTATGATGAGGCTTGGAATCTAATAATAAAAATGAGAGAAGCAACTGAAAATTTTAAAGATAAGGAAAATATTACAAATAGTTTTTCTGAATATGCTTGCATTAATGATTTCCTTGTAGATGAGAGGACAGATGCAATGATTAAAACCCTCGGTATTGATTCTTACTCAGTAAAGAAAATTATTTAGAATTATACAGGGTATTTACAGGTACCTATAGAATGGGAACCTCGTAAACCTCTCGAAGAAAAGAAGCGTGCAAGAGCGCTAATGGAAGAGTTCTCCTCGATACCTATACATGGGATCTTTGAAAAAATACAAAGGGAGGAAGAACAAGCAAAGAAGAGACCAAAGAAACCAGAAAGGAATTCCGAAGCTACAAACAAAAACAATGTAATAATGAATGATCTTATGGAAGCACGAATAGTGGAAGATGAAGTGATTATGTTAGACCTTGAAACCTCAGAATTCATCAAAAGTAAGGTTTGAGGTAACGAAACTTCTAAACCAACGACCCCCATATATTGTGGAGAAATTTTCTTATATGGAATTTGTGAACCAATTTCCACCATAAATATTATGCCTTCATCACTTTATGAGGAACTCCACTATAATTTAAATAATCCAGATATGGAACCAGTAGACACTATTATTAAATTGTCTAACATAACCCTTATAAAACCGGAAGGAGTAATCAGAAATATCTATGTCTTTATTGGCTCACTCATGTACCCCCTTGATTTTCATATAGTTGATATGCCTCGAGATTCTTTTTGTCCTATTATTTTAGGCATGCCTTTTATTTCATCACCAAAGCTCGAGTAGATAATCAGAAGGAAACTATTTCATTGAAGTTTGGAGAAGAGGAAATGGCATTCTACTTCACCAAACTAAAGAAGAGGCCATATGAAGTGGAGGATATCAAGGAAGAAAAGACAATTGCCAAACTAGCAGCAATTCATTTCAGTACTCCACAAGATGAATTAGAAAGGAGATTGATTAATTGGGAAGAAACACCAGATGATGAGAAGAAAGAAGACATGGATGATTACCTTGATTCAATTCCAGAAGCACAAAATCCACATGACTATGAGGAATTGGTAAGAATAGGAGATGAAGAACCTCCGCCAATAGAATTGAAAAAACTTCCTGACAATATGAGGTATGAGTTTTTAGATAATGAAAATAAATTTCCTATTATTATTAGCAAGAATCTATCAGAAAATGAAACGAATAAACTCATTTCAGTTTTTATTAAGCATCGTGAAGCCTTTGGATATACTTTGAGTGATATTAAAGGAATAGATCCATCTATTATAACACATAAGATTACCGTGCTTGATGATGCTGGACCCGTAGTAGATACGCAAAGAAGGCTTAATCCTAAGATGAAGGAAGTAGTAAGAAAAGAAGTTATACGCTTACTTGATGCTGGCATAATATATCCTATTTCCGATAGTAAGTGGGTTAGCCCAGCTCATTGTATACCAAGACAAGGTGGTCTTGATGCTGCTATGAATGAGGAAGGTGAGCTAGTTCCTGTGAGGCCAATTGTAGGATATCGTATGTGCATTGATTTTAGGAAGCTAAACCGAGAGACACAGAAAAATCATAAACCTATACCATTCATGGATAAAATCTTAGAAAGACTTAGTAATAATTCTTACTTTTGTTTTCTTGACGGTTATTCTGGATACTCTCAAATTGCCATACAACCAGAAGATCAAGAGAAAACAACTTTCACTTGTCCTTATGGCACATATGCTTATAGATTAATTCCATTTGGCTTATGTAATGCAGCAGCAACTTTTCAGGAATGTGTTCTAAATATTTTTGATGATTTTGTTGAGAAGACTATGGAAGTCCTAACAAATGTTTTTGTCATCTGTGGAACACCTTTTGATAATTGCCTCTACAATCTGACCAAAGTTTTGCAGAGAGGCAGGCAATAATACTTGGTTTTGAATTAGGAACAATGCCGGTTCATGGAAAGAGAAGGTAAAGTTTTCGGACACAAAGTTTCAGAAAAGGGAATAGAAATAGATAAAACTAATATAAATGCTATAGAAAATCTCCCCATACCTTAGGACATTAAAAACTTAAAAATGTTTCTGGGACATGCATGTTTTTATAAGCGGTTTATAAAAGATTTTGCTAAACTAGTTATGCCCCTCACAAATCTTCTTGATAAAGAAACTCCATTCTATTTAGATCATGACTGCATTGCAGCTTTTGAGAACCTTAAGCATAAACTAGTTTCAACACCTATCATGCAATCTCCAAAGTGGGATGAACCTTTTGAAATTATGTGTGATGCTAGTGATTATGCTTTAGGGGCTGTTTTAGGATAGCGAGACGGAAATAATCCGAATGTTATTTATTATGCTAGTAGACCTCTTAATAAGTTTCAGAAACATTATGCTACTACAGAAAAGAGTTTCTAGCTATAATTTTTTGCTTGCAACAAATTTAGATCTTACATAATTAATTCTAAGGTAATAATTCATACGGATCACCAAGCTTTGCGTCACCTCCTTGTGAAAAACGATGCCAAGCCCAGGTTGATTAGGTGGATTTTGTTACTACAAGAATATGATTTCCAAATAGTAGATAGGAGTGGTAAGGATAATCTTGTACCATATCATCTCTCTAGGATGGAGGGAATAATTAATGACCCCGTACCTATTAATGAATCATTTCCGGGAGAATATTTAGAAAAAGTAGAAATTGTTGATCCATGGTATGCAGATTATGCTAACTATCTAGCAACAAAATTTATACCTCCTGGTATGATAAGAAATCAAAGAATTAAATTCTTTAATGATCTTAAATATTACTTTTGGGATGATCCGTATCTATATCATCATGGACTTGACGGAATGATTCGGAAGTGTGTTCCTAACCATGAAATGAATGCAATATTGAAAGCTTGTCATGACAGTCCATATGGAGGACACCATGCAGGTAAGTTAACTGCTGCCAAGGTACTTCAATCCGGATTCTATTGGCCTACCCTGCTCAAGGATGCACACATGTATGTGGAATACTGCGATGCCTGCCAAAGAAGAGGTAATATAGGTAGGAGACAAGAAATGGCAATGAATTATAGCCTCATAATTGAACCCTTTGATGTTTGGGGAATGGATTACATGGGACCATTTATAGAGTCAAATGGTTACACCCATATTCTTGTTGCTATTGACTATGTTACTAAGTGGGTTGAAGCTATCCCAACAAATCATGCGGATGCAGCTACCTCAGTGAAGATGATCAAGGATGTCATATTCCTCAGGTTTGGAGTTCCTAGATTTTTAATTACTGATGGTGGTTCTCATTTTATGAAAGGGACTTTCAGGAAAATCCTAAGCAAGTATGGAGTAACTCACCACGTTGCTTCACCATATCATCCCCAAACAAGTGGTCAAGTGGAACTCTCTAATAGAGAACTGAAGACCATACTCGAGAAGATGGTGGACAAATCAAGAGAGGATTGGTCATACAAGTTAAATGACACTCTATGGGCATACCGTACCGCGTTTAAAAATCTAATGGGTATGACACCTTATAAGATGGTGTACAGTAAGGCATGCCATTTACCTTTAGAATTAGAATACCAAACTTTTGGGCAATCAAGAATCTAAATTATGATCTCAAAGCAGCAGGGAAAAAGCGTTTATTAGATATGCATGCTTTAGATGAGTTTAGAAGTGAAGCCTATGAGAATGCTAGATTGTTTAAGCAAAAAGTGAAAAGATGGCATGATAGAAAAATAGAGAATAGACCTTTTAAAAGTGGAGACAAAGTGTTGCTCTATAATTCTCGTCTTAAGTTGTTTCTAGGAAAACTCGGATCAAAGTGGGAAGGTCCATATATAGTTGAAGAAGCCTATTCGTCGGGAGCAGTGAAGCTCCAAGTAAAAACACTCTCTCTTGCATGGGTGGTAAATGGACAACGCTTGAAGCATTACCGGGTGAAAGAAGATATAAGTACAATCACTATAGAATTTAGCACCCCTGAAGAAGTGATAAAGCGAAGATATAAAAAGAACGGAAATTACAAGAAGAATGGACTCAAGACAGAATGAGCGATACCACGATCAAGCTATTGACCATAAAAGAGCGCTTCATGGGAACCCATGTGAAATAAAGGTTTGAGTAAGTTTTTAAATTTTCAGCTTAAGTCTAGTTTTAGTATTGTGTTAAATGAGAAACAATTTGTGCTCTAGCAAAGAAGAAGGAAGATTGATGATGGCAAAATTGGTCGAAAATTTAAGCTGATATTTCTTTGTCAAAACTCGATATTTCGTTAAGTTTCAGATTAATAAAAGATTCTTGGAGAAGCAGAATTTTTTTGGTGGACACAGAAGGTTTAACGACCAACTATATGGCGAGAATAAAAATTCCAATCGTATAGTTCTAGCCGTATAGTTGTTGCGACAACAACACTTCCATCCATAAAAGGTACTAAGAGTTTAGCGACCAACTATACGGCCAGAATAAAAATTCCGCCCGTATAGTTGCGGTCGTATAGTTGTCAATGCCTTTGACCAAATAATTTCTGGGGTACTGAGAGTTTAACGACCAACTATACGGCCAGAATTAAAAATTCCGCCCATATAGTCACGGTCATATAGTTGTCAACCCTTCTCCAAAAAATTTATCCAGGATACAAAGAGTTTAACGACCAACTATACGGACGGAATTAAAAAAAATCCGCCCGTATAAGTCAGGCCATATAGTTAGGTTCCACCGTAGATCTAAACTATAGTCGGTTCATAACTATACGGTGGGAACTATACGGGCTTCACCCATATAGTTGCTCGTTACGCAAGGAGGCTAGGGTTTTTGACCCCTCCTTTTAAAGCTGATTGGATCTAATATTTTTCATTAAGTTTTCGTAGAGCCACAACCTCCAGCCTCGAAAGGTCTTCATCATCCCTATACAAGCTCCCTTAACAACATCCGTGCAGAGAAGCCATGCAACCCTTCCACGTCAACAAGATATAGAAGAAGAAAGAAGAGAAGCCCGTGAAGAGGATCGAAGAAGCAGAACCAAAAGGATCGTCATCATCATGTGGCCCGGAGATCAAGCCTCTCCCAAATTGGGAGGACATGTTCCCACAAAGGATGGAGATGATGAGACAAGCTGAGCAGGGAAGGAACAAGGATGAGTACCTCCCTAATCCTTATCGTTACAACATAGGATCCTATTATAAACCTCCTCTTGGTCCATCACCTCTTAAACCTAAGAAGGTACGGCAAGATGAGATTCATGATAAGATCTATGAGTTAGAAAAGTCTTCTAAGGCATGTGTTGAAACAATTGGAGAAGGGATTAACTCCTACTAGATGATGAGCAAAGACCTTGAGAAGAAGGTCGATGACATCGATGGTAGAGTTGGTTTCTTAATCAAAACTGTCTTTGAGTTGACAGATGAGAATAAATTCCTCAAGAGGAAAATGTTGAAGCTCCAATATGACATGGTCGAGCTCAGCATTTGCTTTGCAAGCATAGTTAAAGAGGGCAACATGAAAGAAGAAGCCGACGCTTTTCCTACCCACGAGGAGGAATAGGTACCAACAAGGAGTTAACTGATCCCGCCTGGCTTGATTCCAAACTTGGGGAGATCTTTAAAGACCTTGTAATCTTTCATACAAGTTTTATATTATCGCTTTTTCATTAGTTCAAACTTCATATAAAGTTTGCATCATTAGGATTCCCTTTAGGAATAGTCGATCCCTTTTATGAAATTCCGAGCTTATTATTATATATGGAGGAATTTTGAGTCCATGTTTGTTTTATTGATATATGAATGGCTTGAGTATGATTTTACTTGCACTTGATGATAGCCGTAGGAGTCTTCCATATCATTGGTATTAATGGAACACCTAAAGATAATTTGGTCATTATACTGTAAGACTACGGGTTTGATTTATAAAGAAAAATTATCTATATGGATAAATTGAAAAAGAAACCTTGAAAAAAGGAAAATAAAAGTGTTATCAAAATAGAATGAGAACAAGTGGATGTAGAGTCTTCAAGTCATAAGAATGCTCCATATATAATTGGAATTTGGTAATCGAGATTGTTAAACTTTGAATTCCTGCATGAAGTGGAATGTATGGCTAGCTCCTTTGCACAAGACTTAAACAAAAAGTGTGAGCATATATACAAAAGAAAATAAAAAGAAAAAGAGCGAGTGTGCAAAGAGAAAGTAGGCATATACCACTGTATTGTAGTAGGACAAAGAAATACTTTCAAGATTCTGAATCCTAAGTGAATACGTTGATCCTAAAACACCTGGGACTGCCTCGCTAACTCATTAGGTTGATCCGGATACTTTTACACTATATTGAGATTCATCTATTATGAACCATTGATTACTAAGGTGTGGAAGCCTGCTAATGCTATTTAGAGGGATCAAGTAAGGTATTATTCATGAACTTATTTCTATGTATCGTACATGAAAAACACATGCTGCAATTGCCTCATTTATTTTATCGACTCAGCTTCATGAATATGAGGATCACATCCATTAAGCTAAAACTTTCTCGGGACGAGCAAGAGTCTAAGATTGGGGAAGTTGATGAGTGCATATTTGCATCATATTTTACTCTATTATTTTGCATTGTAGATGTAGGATCTTGGTATTTTACGGCGCTCGTGCGCACATTTTATGTCTATTTTCACCAGGATCGGGATATATGATGGATCAAATGGATACAATTCTTGGAGCAGTTGTACTATGGAGAAAAGGAGTAAAAACAACGTAAATCGCATATTTGGGAAATATGAATAATACCAGAAGAAAACCAGAAGCGAACGAGGGAGTGATGTCTACGCACTTCTATTCTTGTAGACAGTTGTTGGGCCTCCAAGTACAGAGGGTTGTAGAACAACAACAAGTTTTCCCTTAAGTGGATCACCCAAGGTTTATCGAACTCAGAGAGGAAGTGGTCAAAGGTATCCCCTCTCAAGCAACCCTGCAATCAAGATACAAGAAGTCTCTTGTGTCCCCAACACACCCAATACATTTGTTAGGTGTATAGGTGCACTAGTTCGGCGAAGAGATAGTGAAATACAAGTGGTATGGATAATTATAAGTGGTAACGGTGATAGAAAATAACTTGATGGCGCGGAAAAGACTAACAGCAGGCTGAAATAAGATGGAAGCAAGCAAACATGTAACAAATCTAGTAGCAAATGGCATTTCAGTGCTTAGAAACAAGGCCCAGGGATCATACTTTCACTAGTGAACACTCTCATATAAATATATTATCTTCATGATACTACTCTAAACTACTCTCCCGTTGGACACTCTAATCCATGGTAGGGCTATAACAACACACCTCAAAGTAAGCCTTTCCCATATAGATAACCCCACACTGTCACCTTGAGCACTAGATGGTTCCAACAAACACCACAATTTCATAAAGACATCCAACTCCAAATATAACTCATAACAAGTATTTGTAATCTCTAGCCTAAGTGCCACCATGCTATGCATGCTGTCACTTTCACACACACGGGGAGAGCAGAGATTTATTAAAGCACTTGAGTAGCAAGGTAGATCTACTTGGTTACAAAGCTCATGATCACAATATGATCATGCATAGAGAGAGAGATGAACACATAGCTACCGGTAGAACCCTTCGCCTCGAGGAAGAACTACTCCCTCATCATCATGGGAATCAGCAACGGTGATGGAGATGGCGGTGGAGATCGATGGAGATGGCTCCGAGGGCACTTACCCATCCCAACAGGGTGCCGGAACAGAGACTTTTTGTCCCCCGGGTCTCCCCTTCGGTGGCGGCGGCGCTGCGGAACTTTTCATGGCCGGAGGCTTGACTCTCTAGGGTTTTTGCCTCGGGAGGAATATATAGGCGAAAGAGGCAAGGTCGGTGGCCAGCCAGGGGGCCCACACCATGCCCTGGCGCGGCCTAGGGGTGGTGTGGCCACCCTGTGGCCCCTCTCCGACTCTCCTTCTGGCTCCGTGAGTCTTCCGGAAAAATAGGAACTTTGGCTTTTGTCCCGTCCAATTCTGAGAATATTCATTTTTTGACTTTCATGGAACCAAAAATAGCAGAAAATAGGCAACTGGCACTATGGCATCTTGTTAATAGGTTAGTCCAAGAAATCATATGAAAAGTACTCCAAAGTGTGGTCAAAACACAAGAAAGTAGATAAAACCAAGCATGGAACATCAAAAATTATAGATACATTTGCAATGTATCAACATCCCCAAGCTTAACTCCTGCTCGTCCTCGAGTAGGTAAGTGATAAAAAGAAAGAATAATTTTTAGGTGATATGCACCATCAAAGACTTGATTAAAGTATTTGTAAAACATTCAAAGCTGGGATCATAGTACTTCAATCATAACATGAAATACAAAGTTCTAGCAATAAGACAAAAAAACTATGTTGCAACATGAAAAGGCACAAACAAAAGATTCATGAATAACAATGCTTTCAAGACGTTTGTTTGTTTCACATAAAGAAAACATAGCATAATAGTATTCAGCTTGCCCCTCATAGAGTAGCAAATATAAATGCATAGGACACCTTCAAAGTTTACAAGAGTGACTAGATACAAATAGTTTAAAACAAGCAATGTCAAGGTATGCATCAATCAACAAGTCTTGGGACAATGCACATAGAACTAAGAATGGCCACTATGCTCTCAAAGTAGGTGCATAAAGATAGAAGGTGGAGACTCAATATATAAGTGGAAGAAAGACCTTCATAGAAGGAAGCAGAGATTCAAGATTCATAAAGAGCTTCCAAAAATTATGGTACTTATAGCTTTCAGCTCTCATTGCCCCTATCATAAGCATCTTAAAGTGATTAAGGTTAAAGTGAACAAATTATGGTGTACATGCTTGACGAAGTATAAGTTAGGAATCTCATGTCCGTTGTATATGAGGGCCGCTCCTCATGCTACTCAAGTTTAGTCACCGGTAAGTTCTTGTCATCGTAAGTACATGTGTATCATAGAGAACCCCCAACGGGGTACCCCTTGCCCGATGATACGGAAGAATCCCCATATCAAATGACAAGGCAAGCAGACAACGAGTATCTCAGCAATCTTCTTATTTACCATGGGAATATGGTGCTTTTTTCTCTCTTTCCTCTTTTCATAATCTCATTTTTTATTTTTCTCTTTTTTCACAATATAGGACTCTTTTTTATAAGAAAAATGCTTCATAGACAACTCATTATGGTTACGCTGCAGGTTTCCACCATGTCAGCATGGATTAGACCAGCGGCCTAGGCGTTTCTCTAACACATATACATAACTCCATGGACTTACAATCTCCCCTTTCATTTCACACCGACGACATCCATATACAAAAGAGCCTGATATCAACTAGGTACAAGTACCAAGTGCAATGTTGAAAGCGTTCCCCATGAAAGCATGGTTCTGCTAATTCCCAACAAATAAGTGCAAGCATATACAACACAGACGACACAATGGTTCAAGTTTATTAAGGGCAAGAAAAGTAAACCGTGTCATCAAGTTCGTGAGAGCTTTAATCACTAGTTTTCTCATAACAAGTTTAATTTGGAAGATAAACAAAAGCATGAATATACTTGGAATAGCATAAGCTAGTAGGTAGGTATGGTGGAATCTTTGGAATAACTTGGTTTAGGGAGTTGTATGCATGAGTGGAACTCATACTTGGTTGTGGAGGCTAGCAAAAGACTGTGAGCGACAAACTAAGAGAGAAATAATGGCCACAATCATGCAGAGCGACAAAACATCATTGATCAAAGCATAAAGTGATATTACAAGTTGAAAACTAAAGGATCAGAAAGGCTATGGTGACTTTGGATAGTCATAACATGGTGTGAGCATGCGCCAAGTCAACCCAAATAAAGCATCAAAGGAGAATACCACAATACTATGCTTTAATATGCTAAAACAACGCAAGATTCATCCAAGGCACATTAAGCAATCTCAATTGTTTATAACAATTTATGCTACAACAAAGAATACTAAGCATAAAGCCAAAACAATATCAAGCATGGCATGATAGAGCATAGGCCACAGTAAAAAATGAGCTCTTTTTACCACATAAGCATGAACTTTCCTACTCTTTTCCAAACCAAACCAAACCAAATCATTTGAAAACCAATGTATGAAAGAGGGGGTCCAACCAATTTATTCAAGCAAACTAAGAAAACAAAGCAAATGAAAAACCAAAACGAAAACGAAAAAGAAGACGCTCCAAGAACAACACAACTGTGCATGAAACAATAAAAATGAAGGGTTTGGAAGAAACCTGAGTTTTTTATTGATGAAGAGGGGGATGCCTTGGGCATCCCCAAGCTTTGACGCTTGGACTTCTTGAATATTTCTTGGGGTGACACGCGTGGCATCCCCAAGCTTAAGCTTTAGTCCATTATTCATCTCATTACTCATTCCTTCCATACACCTGAAATTTTTCCTTCATACAAAACTTCACACAATCTTTATTAGCAACATTAGTGCACTCAAGATAATAAGTCTTTGGGTTAAGTTCCAACACCAATAAAACTTCCACTAAAACACAAGCTACTGTAGCACTTCCCTCAAAAAGCTCAATTCCCCAAAAGAACTCAAAAAGGAACCAACAAGAAGCAAATGCAAATAATGGCAGAAATCTGTCAAAACAGACCAGCAGGTAAAGACTAATTTTTTTGAAGACCTTCTGTTGCTCAAATCGAGAAGTGTTGAACTAACGAAAGTTAGATAACAACCTGGGGCAGAAGCTAAAAAATTCACGACTCAAAATAATGTACAGAGATTTTACACGAATTTTTACGGTAAAGTACAGAAATCTGTTTCAGGATAGCAACTTCCCAATCATTACTTCTCTCTCATTAGAGGTTACTCTTGGCACAAAAAGCAAATAAAAAGGATAAAGAGCGGTTATTACAACTTCCAAGACTCATCTAAAACTTTTGGGTTATCTCCCAATAAGTACTTTTCTTTAACGCCTTTAAGTTAGGCATAATAGTTTGAGAAGATGCTCACATAAGAAATATGAATTGAAGTAAAAGAGAGCATCAAGAAGCAAATTCAAAACACATTTAAGTCTAACCCACTTCCTATTCATAGGAATCTTATAAAGAAACAAGTCATGAAAGCACAAAGCAACAAGCATAGGAAAGCAAAACAAGTGCAACTTCAAAAATTTCAACATAAAGAGGGGAAACTTAACATTTTTGAGACACATAAGCCCATGTTTCCCTCTCTCATAATAACTTTCAGTAGCAACATGAATAAAATTGACAATATAACTATCACAAGAAACATTCTTATCATGAGCCACATGCATAAAAGAATTAATACTCCCCACACAAACATAGTCATTCTTATTAATTGTAGTGGGAGCAATTTCAACAAAATAGCTATCATTATTATTCTCATCACCATAATCATCAAATATAGGAGGCATATAGTAATCATAATTAATTTTCTCCTCAATAGTAGGTGGACTGAAAATATCATATTCATCATTGTAATCATCATATATTGGAGGTTTTGTATCATTATAAGCAATAGAATAGCTATCTTCCAAAGCTGGGGAACTAAAAAGATCATTTTCATAGGAACTAGCTTCCCCAAGCTTAGACTTTTCCATAGCATTAGCAATAATGGTATCCAAAGAATTCATACTAACAACATTGCTATTAGCATACAAATAAAGTTCCATAGGTTTTTATATTTTCTCTTCAAACACTTCATGTCCTAACTCAAGATAAATACTATAAAGCTCTCTGATTTTGTTGTTGTTTTCCATTAAGCCTATCTAGTGAAAACAAGAAACAAAAAGACAAAATTGCAGAATCTAAAGAAAATAACTTCGAGCACTCACACCAAAGGATGTGAGTACCTTTTACCTTACCTCCCCGGCAACGGCGCCAGAAAATAGCTTGATGTCTACGCACTTCTATTCTTGTAGACAGTTGTTGGGCCTCCAACTGCAGAGGTTTGTAAAACAGCAGCAAGTTTTCCATAAGTGGATCACCCAAGGTTTATCAAACTTAGGGAGGAAGTGGTCAAAGGTATTCCCTCTCAAGCAACCCTGCAATCAAGATACAAGAAGTCTCTTGTGTCCCCAACACACCCAATACACTTGTTAGGTGTATAGGTGCACTAGTTTGGCGAAGAAATAGTGAAATACAAGTGGTATGGATAATTATAAGTGGTAATGGTGATAGATAATAACTTGATGGCATGGAAAAGACTAACGGCAGGCTGAAATAAAGATGGAAGCAAGCAAACATGTAACAAATCTAATAGCAAACGGCGTTTCAGTGCTTAGAAACAAGGCACAGGGATCATACTTTCACTAGTGAACACTCTCATATAAATATATTATCTTCATGATACTACTCTAAACTACTGTCCGGTTGGACACTCTAATCCATGGTAGGGCTATAACAGCACACCTCAAAGTAAGCCTTTCCCATCTAGATAACCCCACACTGTCACCTTGAGCACTAGATGGTTCCAACAAACACCACAATTTTATAAAGACATCCAACTCTAAATATAACTCATAACAAGTATTTGTAATCTCTAGCCTAAGTGCCACCATGGTGTGCATGCTGTCACTTTCACACACACGGGGAGAGCAAAGATCTATTAAAGCACTTGAGTAGCAAGGTAGATCTACTTGGTTACAAAGCTCATGATCACAATATGATCATCCATAGAGAGAGAGATGAACACATAGCTACCGGTAGAACCCTTAGCCTCGAGGAAGAACTACTCCCTCATCATCATGGGAATCAGCAACGGTGATGGAGATGGCGGTGGAGATCGATGGAGATGGCTCCGGGGGCACTTACCCGTCCCGGCAGGGTGCCGGAACAGAGACTTTCAGTCCCCCGAATCTCCCCTTCGGTGGCGGCGACGCTGTGAAACTTTTCGTGGCCGGAGGCTTGATTCTCTAGGGTTTCTGCCTCGGGAGGAATATATAGGCGAAGGAGGCAAGGTCGGTGGCCAGCCAGGGGGCCCACACCATGCCCTGGCGTGGCCTGGGGGTACCCGCGCCTGGGGGTGGTGTGGCCACCCTGTGGCCCCTCTCCGACTCTCCTTCTGGCTCCGTGAGTCTTCCGGAAAAATAGAAACTTTGGCTTTTGTCCCGTCCGATTATGAGAATATTCATTTTCTGACTTTCCTGGAACCAAAAACAGCAGAAAACAGGCAACTAGCACTGTGGCATCTTGTTGATAGGTTAGTCCAAGAAATCATATGAAAAGTACTCCAAAGTGTGGACAAAACAGAAGAAAGTAGATAAAACCAAGCATGGAACATCAAAAATTATAGATACATTTGCAATTTATCAGGAAGGCAGAGAGTCCAACAACCAACTATACGGGCGGAGCAATTTTTCTGACCGTATAGCTCCGGCCATATAGTTAGCGCCGCCTCCGCCTCGTCAAATAGTTTCACCCCGTGCAATTGGACTCATCTCGGTATCACCATATGAATCATCGTTTGACAATAATATCGACCACATGCTTGAAGAAGAACTCGACTAAGCTCGAGATAGTTCCGTCAGTTTTGGTCGTGCAATTGGCCGAGCAGCTCATGGACGTCGCGATTCTTGGAACTGACGACCCTACGGCCAAGGAAATTGACCTGCCATGGCTGGTTCCCGGAAGAAAGCCGGAGCAACACAATAAATTAGGCAACGACATGGACTGGGCGGTGGTGGCGACGCAGAGGACGGCCCGTTTGTGTTGTGCAGCTGGGTCATGTACCTTGTCTGGTCAGACACGTTCGGATACCCTCGGTCTTTTTGGGTTGGCCCGCTCCAGGAGGTGACCTATTTCATACACAGAAAGTGTTTGTTTTAGTCTGTACTAGCTGAATACCCGTGCGTTGCCACGGAATAACAATCGAATACGCAAATACTTATTCAAACATTATTCTATTTTATGTGACAAGTGACAAGCTCATCCTCAGAACAACAGTGGGCTCCAACACGGTAATACGGTTGACTTAAAAATGTCTAAGACTTTATCCGGAGAATCCTTTAATCTAAAAAAGGTTAAGCAGAATAGTTGTATTTCCACCGATCCAAATTAATAGACTGAGTTTTGTCAATATTCGGATGTTTATACGCTTTTTTGGAAAAGAGTATATATTAATATCACAGTGATACCAATTACACCCAGCCTCTGCAACAACACATGCCCTAGCGGCTCTACGGATGGACACAACCCAGAAAAAAGAAAGAAGAATTACAAAAAAGAAAAGTCCCGCTACAGAGAACTAATCCTCAAAGCAACAACACTGACACCATCAGAACAACACCAGTAGTCCACCACTCCAATAACAACGCCTTCAATAAGGAAACAGTGCCCAAGCGCCGTCGTTGCCCGATCTAAGATCATAGGTTTTCACCCTGAAGAAAGTCCTCGCTCACAAAACAATGCCTTCAACAAGATCATTGCCAGGCACAACCAGTTAAGGCCAGACCTTGGATTTTCACCCTGCAAGGTAAGATTGGGAACTCCCCCTGTGTTGTCTTCCCGCACCAGCAGACGCTGCAACGAGTCCCATATCACGCAGCTCTCCATCGCCACAAGAACTAAAATCATCATCGCTACCCTCATATTTCTGCTTTCCTGACAATCTCCGCATCTGATTTCACCATGGCTCTAAGAATGACACTTGGTGGGAACAAACAACAGAGCTTCGCAACGCTCCCGCTGAAACCAAACGGCCAGAAAAACAAGGTGCGCACGGCCGAATACCTTCCGATCCAGCAATCTCCAGGCATGATACGCCCATGGGAGTTCGCCGGCGGAGCCTTCCGGAACCCGCCTCTCCAGACCAGATTAACGAGGGCAGACAACATGCAATTCTTCGTCTTCGTGCGAAAGAAACCAAAGGACCACCTTCTTTATTAGATCCGACACAGCGATCCCCACATCGCCGGCCGGTTCCGGAGAACGGAACGAGCAGGCCGACCATCGGTGCCGGATCAGGCTTAGCACCGCCACTAAGGGCAAGCCATCGCCTCCATCCTCAGCACCATCTGCCGCTTCCCCAAGATCCCGGCTAACGCCGCCCACGGCCCTCGCCGTCCCGGTCCAGTAACCGCCGGCCCCGAGCACGAAACCACCGCTCCACGTAGCCCTCCGCGCCACAACAGGGTGACGCCACCCGCGCGAGCGCGCCACCTAGCCGGGCGCCGCCGCGCCCCGCGCACGTGCGCCGCCGCCGGTCGTCGATCTTGTCCCGCGCCTAGATCTGGCGAAACAGGGGGAGAATAGGGGCCCCGCCTCCACCGACGCCGAGCGGCTTTGCCGCTAATCCCGGCGGCGGCGAGGAGGGAGGAGCGGAAGGGGACGGGAGGGGGCGGCGGCGGTAGGGTTCCCCCGGTCGCTCACGGGAGCAACACGGGAGGGGTACGCGGGAGGGGATGTTTATACGCTAGATACATACGAATCTAGAAATGCATTAATTTAGATCGTATAGAGTAACAAATATTCCGTAAGTAACATTCAATTTTTCAGCGCCCATTAGAGACTTTTTTATGGATTTTTTTGCTTGGTTTTTTAACGTTTTTTCCTGTGTTGGTGCGGACCGGGTGAGAAGTCCCGCCCGCACACCCGTGAACGCACGACGCATTACCACATCAAAGGAACATTATTTTTCTTCTCTTTTTGAGCAAACAAACATTTCTTTTATATTCAGATGAACAATTCAGAATAAAGCAACACTTGTCAAGTGTATTGTTGTGCTGCCCAGTTGGTCTGTGTTGTACTGCTGTGTTGTTTTGCTAATTGAGACACATATGAAACCTATTTCTCTCCGTTTCTCGGATCTGCACCGATACACAGTGAGCAATAACCGCTAGGACACAAAACAACACACGCACATACTTCCTTGCCCAGGCCGCCCTACTTTTCTCCTTGCCGCAATCCAGCCACTGACGACAGATTACTTTTGGCAAGAGAATCCTGAATCCCTCCTCTATTCTGAGCGGCTAATTTCCCCCATCCATACATGCCTCTATTCTGAGGGTGGCCTGCAGCTCAGCACGGAAGGATCTGGTGATGGCAGCGGCAACGAGCCTCGAGCTGACGCCAGCGTTGCTGCTGCTGGTCGCAATCTAGAACGGGGAGATTGTCGGATCAAGATGTAGAATCCTTACAGCCGGAGGTCAGGCCGTGCAGGCTCGCTAGTTGGGTGTCCCTTCCTCCCGGTAATGCAGGATTTCACGCTCCCTCGCCTGCGACCTAGAGGCAGCGTCCCTCCCAGGAGCTTGACCTCCAGCTGATGTGCTCACCTCCAAACCGGAGACAAATCTTGTCATTAGTTCGGATGGGAGATCCTGGATCTTGGGGTGGGTAGGATTGGGGTCGCCGCGATCCTGTTCCACCGGCCGGAGGAGGTGGAGCTCTCTGGTGGCTGAGACTGAGGGGTTGGTGGCCTGATGTGCGTGGCCGCCGAGGACTCGTGGCTCGGCCAGGCCATCCCCTCCCCTACCTTCCTCGTCGGCTGCTCCACCACCCTGTGTCCCGGCTTGCCATCCAGCCCATCCACGCGTCTCCCTGGGTGAGCTCGCCACCTGCCCTCCCTCCGCCGCCAGGAGCCAGCGAGGCAAGGTAGCACCAACCCCGCGTCGAGCCCCCTTCCTGGCTTACCTCACCTCTCCATGGCCAACGGCGATGCATGCAGGACAGCAGGAGGGCGTGCTGGGGGTTGTCACCTGCTCCGGTCACTCGCCTTCTTACTCACCTCTCTCCCCTCCTGTTGGCCGTCTTTCCCTCTGCATCGCACCCGAGCATGCTTTCCAGACGCGGGCGCCGCCGGCAGGACCTCGATAGCCCTAGCGCCCCTGGCGGCACCTAGCTATTATTCTCCGCTGCTATCCCCTTGTCGCCTCACGCGTGAGGTTGGAGCTCGCAGGTGGATCAGGAGAAAGGGCAGGGCGGCGGCGCCCGCGGTGAAGGGGATTTCCTGACCGATGGTCTGTTCCTGCTAGTACGAACCGTCTAGCGACCTTGCGGTGGCATCCCATGTAATATCCTCAATGTCATATAGCGGAAAGACACATTTTGTCTAGACAATGTCAAATATGCCCCACATGTCATAGACTAAAATTCCTTATTCTTTTAATTTTGCACTGAATATTGATCAACCAGTACTAACTCGATTTATTCAGAAAATTGACAAAGCAATTCAGGAAATTCGACTAGCACCACGCCATTGAAAATTGACAAATCAATTTTGGAAATCCACGGAGCAATTTTTCAGGCGTACCAAGAACAATGTCTGTTAATTGATTGTAGTCCCAACGTCGTACACGTACCTAACTCGTAACTGAGATATTATTACGATCTCCTGATCTGTACATCAATACAAACTCTCTATCTCACATGCCAACGCCGGCCTCCTGGTTTGCTCTACACACACATATATACCCCCGGAACCTGCACCTGCACCTGCAAACCACGATCGACCGCTCTTGTTCGTTCCTCATCGCGAAACCCCCGGCCACACCGACACCATGTCCATGTCCGCGGCTCTATCCGCCGTCCGCGCCACCGGCCGGCAGCATGTCTCCGCTTCCAAGTACGTCGCGAGGCAGGCGACCGGGTCACACGTGTTCCAGATCGACACGTACGCGCACGTCAGGAGGATGATGGCCAATGGCGAAGCGATGAGATCAGACAAGTTCACCGTCGGCGGCCACGACTGGCGTGTCCAGTGCTACCCGAACGGTTGCCAGGAACACGAGGGCTTCCTCTCTCTCTTCCTCAACCACGCCAGCCACGCCGAGACCGGCGACGCTATGGCCAAGTTCCGGTTCAGCATACTCGACCAGGCCTGGAAGCCATCCTACATGTACAACAGGAACAGCACAGCAATCGAGGGACACCGCTTCTCGGATGCCACCGGTCTCTCTCGGGGGTGGAAGGAATTCATAAAACACGAGGATCTGAACAAGGCGGACAAATATCTCAAGGACGACTGCCTCACCGTCGTGTGCGACGTCACCTTCACCGGGCTGAGCCTCGACTGCCACACAGAGGTTGACGTGCCGGCGTCGCCGCCGTTCGACTTGCGCGGTTCACTTGGAGAAGTCATCTGGAATAAGCAAAAACCGGACGTGAAGATCGTGGCCGGTGGGGAGACGTTCGCCGCGCACCGGTGGGTGCTAGAGGCCCGGTCCCCCGTCTTCAAGCAAGATCTCTCGCTTGCCTCCGCGGCCTCCGAACTACGCATCGACGGCATGGATGCCGACGTGTGCAAGGCTGTGCTCCAGTTCATCTACACCGACGAACTAGATATGCGTCTGCCCCGGTTCATCTATAGGGAGATACTGGGTACGCATTCGCTACAGGCCGCCGGGATGGCGGAGCGGCTGCTCGTTGCGGCGGACAGGTATAAGCTGGAGAAGCTGAAGCAGATCTGCGAGACGGCGCTGCTGCCGACCATCCGCCTGAGCTCCGTGGCTGCCACACTCGCGTTGGCGGAGCGGCACTGTTGTCCCGACCTGAAGAAGGCATGCATCCAGTTCCTCTCTTCTCCCGGCAACCTTAAAGCACTCGTGGAGACAGATGCTTTTGAGAAGATGAAGATGGACTGCCCCTCTACTCTCTTGGACCTGCTCGTGAAACACATGGTGGTGAAACAAACGCAATAGGCCGGTGCAATGTGCCGTCTCGGGTCTTGCTGATTCTTAGATTTCTGAAAAACCAAATTTCTGATAAATATGTGGCACCAATTATTTTGTCCAAACTAGAACCTAGATTGATTGGTCTATGCATGTGTTTCTTCAAACTCTATGTTAATTTGTTACGTCATACGTTTATGTTGTTCATAAATATAAATATAAAACGCATAATTATATGTGTGGTCTAAGTTTTTAAAGCTATCATAAGTTGTTTTGTTAGCACCATAACCTGATTTGTTCATCGGTACTCCAATATTAGTGCAACTATCTATCTCTATTTGAGTGCAAACGTAAACGGGTTATGCCATGACCTTACCCATCAATCTTCCAATTCACCCATTGCATCTTCTATCCCCAATTTTGTAGAGATACAAATGTCTCTCATCATTCTTAGTCTAACTAGTCACTCTCGATCTTTGACGATGGGGGTGCACCTTGCATTGCATTTTTTTTTGAGAAATACCTTGCATTACAACTAACATGAGGTAGATGAGCAACCTGTGGGCAAGCCGTCCCCGCAAAGTAGAGCTCCAGCTAGATTGTTGGGCGGGCCAACCAAAAGAGAAGAGCCCAATGGTTTCTTTCATGGGCTTCTCCCCCCTCTCTCTCGATCTAGTTGGCTAAGCTGGACACGCCATGGCCCAGTTCGGCTTCAAGGAAGCTCCACCACTGCTTATTACACCGTGTTTGCATTTGAAATCGGATCATATTGGGAAACTTAATACCATGGCCTTGGATCCAATGAAGTGTGTCATGTTATGACGACGTCGAGGCAGCTAGTATGCAAATTATGCATGTAGACAAATAAAAATAATTGTTGTGTAGCTAATTCCTACCAATGGGTCCTACTGTAGAACTGCCACGTTCAACAAGATTAAGGCAACGCGACCAAAGTTCAAGTGTCACACCATGGTCAATAAGTCAAAGAATGAAGGGAGTAAGAAAAGGTCAAACAAAGGCCAAGTGAAAAAACTCAAGATGTTGGAGTGATAGGTGAGCTAGTCAAGGTAGATAAAAATGCGGAACATTATTCTCTCTTCTTATTGCTTCTAAGATCATATACATGCATCCTGTTCAAACATAGTATGCATTTAGGGCTTGTAGTTATACATACATCAACAACTGGAAATTGAATTTGTCCCACCGTAGGAAGAAGATGAAATGGATGACATGAACTAGGGGAGGAGTTAGCCGTGTTAGGAAGTTGTGGGAACAGTGGAGGAGCTTCTCGCATCGAGTAGGAGTTGGGACAGTCAGCAGGAGGTTGGTGCATCAGGAAGGAGGAGGTGATGAGAGCGGCCAAGGAGGAGGGAAACTACATGAGTGGTGGTTGGATTTTAGCCTGTCCATCTCATGGGAGAGGAGAGAGTACCTCGCTACTTCAACCTTATATTTTAATTTTTGTGTTTGAAAAACTTTGCAAATATCATTTTTTCTGAGCATTTGTAAACATCATTTTAACTTTTTTTTTTCTGAGTGGACATTTTAACGTATTCATGTCTGTTCGTCTGGACTAGGCCTGTGCAAACCCGGTTTCAGTGGTTTGGCCGGTTTGGGCTAGTTTAAAATTTTGTACTAGCTTCGAAGTTTGGATTTCATTTGTAAAGGAAAATGAACTAGGGTGTAAGTGGCTGGTTTGACCGGTTTCTGTTTTTTCACACCCTTAGTCTGGACCATGAGTATCCGAGTAATAGCCGACAAATAAAGCCCATACAACAAAGTTGGGCTTGCCACATCACTTTTCCCCTCAAAACAGAAAAAAAAGGAGTAGCCGCACAGCACAACCCGCCGCCGCCGTACGCACGCAGACCGTAGGAGCACCAAGCGCAGCCGGCGGCACCGCGACACCTTCCCCTCTCTTCCTCCCAGTCCCAGCTGACCTAGCTTTCTCGCGCTCTCAGGGATGGGCGTCGAATCGGCACAGCCAACCCCCGCCGCCGCCGAGCAGGCCCAGGATCTCATCGACGTAATTCCCAAACCTCCCCACGATTCCACCCTCGTTCTTAGGCTATACTGTCTATCGGGGTGTACTGTGTGCGCGATTGACTAATCGACTCGGCGGGTTTTGATTTTTCTGCTTTGCCAGGCCGCGAGGTACAACGAGCTGGAAGACGTCGTCGCCCTCTTCTCCGCCGGAGTTTCCCTCGACTCCGCAGATTCGCAAGGGCGAACGGGTTGGTTTTGTTCTTCGCCCAAACTGTTTAAGTCAGCTGCTTGGATTACTCTTAGTTCTCTGCTTAGATTTTGTTTTTGGTGCTGCCCTGTGATGTGATTTTAAAATGGTGTGTGAATATGTCTTGGCTGTTGAATCATCAACTTGGAGTATATCATTGCCGTTTTGGGGGAGATTAGAACGTTGTGATTTTGTTGAATTGGGTTGGCTCCTTGGTAGAAGCCAAAAGTTCACGCTCCTTACAATGGAGTGCTGGGATATCTTTTCGATGTTGCTGTTCTTATTAAGCCACTGTCATAATTTAGTTAACTTAAAAAACTCCAGAAGTCTCTGAAAATGGAGAACTTCCAAATTCATTGGAAGCTCAGTGACAAACTTGATGATTCAACCAAACATGATAGTAGATCACTACCTAACCCTTTTTCCTGTTACTGTCAGCTCTTCATATGGCTTCTGCCAATGGGCATCTTGATGTGGTGGAGTACTTGATTCAAAATGGAGCGGTAAGAAAGCTACTGGTTTTTAAAGGTTTTATTGCATTCTACTACCAGATAAAATATACTTGTACTGATAATTCAATATTTCCTTTTGAACTTTGTTCTTCTGAACAGTTGAAGTTATTTTATGGACTTTAAACGGAATTTGCATATTTCTTAAGCAGTTCATGTTATAGTGATACCGTTCTTTATGGATGCAAAATTAAATACAGAACGTTAATTCTACAAACTTGGAGAAGAACACGCCTCTCCACTGGGCATGCCTCAATGGACATATAGAGGTTGGTTCAGTTGCCTAACTGATCTAAAAATGTTTTCCCCTGTGCTGATTTGAATACTTATTCTCACGGTCTCACCAGTGCTTATAAAAACACCTACCCAGGTAATCAAAGCTTTGATATGTGCTGGGGCTACCGTAAGTGCACTGAACAGGTACCAATATTTTTGACAGCTAAAATTATTGCACCAATAAATAATACTACTTGGTCAAACTTTGCGTAGTTTGACTTTTGGAAAACATATAAGCCTTAAGCTTTGAAACGGAGGTAGTAGTTTATTACTGCAGTCATTTCAGTTTTCGACTTACTATTAAGTCTCATGGTTATTTCTTATCATAAAGTAACTATCCATTGGTAATACTGCAGCGCTGTCGCATTTTTGCTGTATCTTAATATAATTGAGATAACACAACAGGTGGTAACACACTTGAATAAAAATCATAGAAATGTTGCAATCTAAACTGGGATTAACTATGACTTAGTAACTTCCGAAAATAATTTAGTTACAGAAAATAAGCACATGCCAGGACCCCCCACATTGTATAGTATCGGATCGTAGCATGTAAAATTCATGGCGATAGAGCAATCCATTATATCAATACTGTAATGCCCCAATATTGTTTGCTTGAGTTGTATGCGTTATACGGTGAGGATATGCAAATTGAAATCATGGTTGCTTAGGTGATATCTTTTTTGTCATCAGTTTCTTTTACACTTATTTGTTACCCTGAGCTAGTGTATAGATAAGTAAAGACATGGTTGCTTCAGCATTTGATTCAGCCACCACATTCATTACTCAAGAGAAAAGGCGTGCATATCCTCTCTCATGAAATCGTCTTAATGGGTAATCTAAACGCATCATTGCTAACTCTAATACTTATCAAGAAAACAAACTACCTGGCACGATCTTGAGTAGGTTCAGGTTCTCAAGACCAAATTTATCAGTTAAACTGAAAATGTAATCATTAATTGTGAAATAATTTAGCAAGATCATGGAAAATTGGCTTATCGACCTCAGGGACACCGACAAAGAGGTGTTGGACGATCAACTTGTATGTACCTTGTCACGGCGAAGGAGGGAGAATGATGTACCATCTTTAATTTGTAGACGGAGAGGAGACGCTAGAATAATGTGTCAGACGGATCAGTGATATGTCAGGTTGTGTGTGTGTGGACGAGGGATAGCGGGAGTAAAAAGACTACTATAGCAGCAAACAATCTGCTAATTTGCTTAGTTGTTTGTACAAGATCTCAACGAAAAATCATCACATATCCCCATCTTATCTTCCCTATTCATTACTTTAGTTAGTTGTCCCTCTCTCTCACACACACACACGTTTGGTCTATTTTACCTTTGAGACGGACATGTTTTGAAGGTAGCACATGAGGAATACGAAACAAACAATCTGTTGGGTCTTATTGATGATCAATAATGTGCAACGATGTAAGTCTCTCGAATTCTTGCATCCCACAACATCTAAATCATAAAGTAGATAATTATCTAGTCATTTAGGGACAAAGTTGTTCCAGATTATCAAATGAGAACCTAAACATAACAATACTTACAGTAATATCATGAATAAGTTCTGTGTGCTTTAAAGTGTTCTCAAGCTCATTCTTAGTTGAAACAACCACTCTGAATCGATGCCTTAAGGACTCAAGAGCTATGACCACTGTTGCACGAGCGACTTTTAGTTCATAGGCCTACTAGTTGTGTGGCCGAAAGACAGTTCGACTCTCGTACGCTGTGTCAAACCCCGTATAGTGTTTTCAAAATATGAATTATTACACTTCAACATCCACGAGATTTATGCAATCATTTCTCAGCTACCGCCACGGTTCGTTGATTTCATGGGAGTGTATGGTTTACGAAATGAAATACTCATGGGTAAGTTTTGGGCATTATTTTAGACTTTATTGGAGTGAAGATGCGGTACCAATTTTTCTTGTATGATACGAAAGTGCGGTGATAGAGTTAGGTGCGATGATTGGTATGCAGTCGGATGCTCCTGCCCAGCAGTATTTCTGGTGCTTGGCAGTTTCTATGGCGCTGCAGTTGCTCTGGTTTAAGGGGTTTCAAAATTACCAGAGATTCATTTATTTAGAAGCAATCACATGGAGTGAGCAGTTGGGCGGGGAAGGACAATGGTGGAAGAGACGGATAGAGAACTGCGTATGAATAAGCATTATGCAAGACAACAAGATTAAAGCAGATGAAAAAAGCTTAAGTCAATCAAGATACAAAAGATACACCACACTTAAGCACATCCGTGACTTCGAAGCAAACGCAGTCTCACACATGAAATTTTGATTAGTATACCACAGATAAACGAGCTACGGACTATTGAATGTTTTACAAGCCCAAAGATACAAATTAAACAAACATGTCTTGTAAGCTTGGCCCCATTATATAACAACCACGAAACATAGAGTGAGCAATCTTATCCCCATTGGCATAAAGACACCAAAAAGGGAAAATAAGGTGATGCTAACTCCCAAATGAATCACTCGATCTTCCATTTAATCATCTTCATCTTGAGCATGGTCCTCATCTTTGTCTTCTTCACTGGGCACTCAATTGGCCAAAGGTTTTTGCACACTGGAATTTGAACATTTCGGATGACTCCACCTTCAACAGGATAGTGGTTGTACTTGTGTTGAGTCATCTTGGCTATATCCACAAAGTTGGAAGCACAAATGACAAGCAAAGACGTGAGGCTTCTCAAGGTCAAGTTTTGTTTTGCTTCTTTTTATACTTGACACTAGAGCTTGATGATGGTCCGGCTTCACATTCGCTTGGCTTTTCTTGGACTCAGGCTGCTCATTCTTTTTCTCAATCCTCACGGTATACACACCATGCTTCACCTCTTCAGAAAGGGGTGATTTTGCTCTTCAGTATCCATCAATGAAGGCTTGAATGGAAGATGCAAACGGTACAAAACACTTTTGTTTCATCAAAGAAGTCGAATCTCATTAAAAAATGAAGTCCATCACATTATAGGGCTGCATCCCTGTAGTTTGTCCAATGGTTTAACCCACCTGGATATTGCCATAAAGTTCTAGAAGCTCCTCTAGCATGTTCTGAATGGCTTGCTCTATCCCTGAAAATTTTACATTATAGGACTAATACTCTATACTGCGAGATGCGCTACAATATTATTATTTTCTCTAAGTATATTCATTTCTGTAGGTGAGTACATTTACTCTCCGTAGTTACTGAGTCCTAGTTCAGATTGCAATATTTCTAAGGTTGCTGTGTGTTATACAAACAAGAATGCCAATTTGAGTGTTATTACCTGGTGTTGTGTTATCTCCGTTTTTTAAGCTATTGTGAATATTTGAAGTGGTCGGCTAAGCTCTTTATGTATTACCAATGGAAAGTTTCTTATGTTAAAATAATCCGTGAAACTTTACGAGTAAGGTGGAAGATTAATCTTTTCATAACTATGCATTAGATTTTTGTAAGTAATGACTGTGTTTTTAAGGCATGGTGTGGTAATCTGCAGTCATGAGAAAACCCCTATGGATGAAGCAGTGACCCTTGGAAAGATGGAAGTGATCGATGCAATTGGTGCAGCAGTAGCTCAAGCAGAGCTCGATGGCGTTACTGTCTCCTAAACAGACTTCTATTCTCCTGGAGCGATGTATGACTTGCCACCCTGTTCTTATCTTTTTCTGTCAGTGTTTCTTCGTGTCTGTGTCACGGTAGGATGCTGATATGCTAGTGTCTGGGGCATTAGATGTTGAGTCATGAGTTTCGTATCATCTGTGTCGGCCGTTGCCTTTTATTGTCAGATGACATAGAATCCGTCTGTAGACTATATATGCAGCAGTCACATGTAATGTCATGGCTCTATAATATAAGATTGTAAGTGTCTTTTGCTTGTAAGGCCATCGATGTCTGCCTGGACTAATAATTCTGTTCTGGTGGAATCTCCTAGCTAGGCCCCCGGGTAACATTTCACAGTGAAGAGAGTTTTGCATTTGTGGTTTCTTATGTTGTCCCTGATCCATTTTTGTGTCCAAATACACGGACCACTTAACCTGACATTGACGTTGCTAATGCTGGTCATGTGTACGTCTGTTAGCTTTGTGGGTTGCAAACTGAGGCCATGGACTATCGTGATTTCATCCAATATAGTCCAGTTGACTTTATTCGGGTGGCATCCAACTATAGATTTGGTGCTCTCACTTTGTCATATCCAGGTCGCTGTAGCCTATAGCTGCATCCGTTCTCCCCAGACAACAGAAGTACATATGGCAATTGGTTTTACCAGCTACAGCAAACTTCATATGGTCGCTGACTCGATTTGTTCGGTGCACCATGGTCAACGTCATGGTTAGACGAGGAGAGACTGAGATGCCCTCCATTGTGTATATATTGACCTAATAATGGTCACGGCAGGAAGACATCTTCTTCCTCCGTTCTGATGAGCCATAGCATAGAGGGAGGCAGCAGTCTTCTGCATTGGCGTTTCTTCTTAGGATCACCTAGATCTTCGCGATGTGACTGCTACACATGGCCTGACTTTCACGTAAATCTCTCATTCGCTAAGCTCTCAAATGCCAGACTTGTGCAGTTCTTGCTCCAGCAACAGTTCTGTTATGAGCAACTTCAGAAGCTTCAGGGCATTTTGCAGCAGCGGCATCAGTCTGACTGAACCTTCTTTTTAAAATGGGTACTTACCGAACCTCACAAATTTATAAGCTATTCATAGGGCACAAGGAGATACCAACCACCTTTCATTGGTTTTGTAAATCATGATCCATTCTCGAAAAAGATGTCATGTTCTCAGCAAAAGCACCGAGCTCCTCCTCATGGATAGGCTAAATGGGTTCTATTCAAGTTGCCTTTGTAGTGGCCACAGACATGCACTAACGACCAAAGCATGGACAAGTTTTGCTAAAAGTAAGTGATGAGAAATCAATATGATACCAAGTATTCAATAGGACAACTAAGTAGTAAAACTCCACTTGAACTGCTGGTAGATCGGAATTGAGTAACTAAGGGAGACGCAAGAAGACACCGAACTGTCATCTAATCTTTAGCGCCTGGTCATGGATAGAAACTGAATTCCATATAAGTCACATTACCATGGCCGGGCAAGGCCAAATCATATAAATCAAGCTGAAAATGGGATTCACCGAAGAAAATAGTTGCAGAAACACATGGGAGACAGTAAATAACTAAACTAATTATACTCCTTATAAGTTGTACGGAGTACTATATTCTTGGTGGCAACAACATACTGAAGATGAGAATTGTTGTCTGTTCTCTGAGCTTCATCGCTACATAATGTAGGAGAGCATGCACCATGGATTATGCCAACCCAAGCGTGAAGACTAAACTTTCTTCACATATAATGGGAGAGAACTTACTGTCATCCTCCTGCGTTCCCAGACTATAGATGGTCTCTAGTGCAGCTGTCTTGGGGTCATAGTAGCCCAATGACCAACCCGTGCTGAGCAAAATTCGTCCATCCTTTGGGTCGATAGCCAATGGTGTGGTCTCCTCTGAAGAATACTCCGAAGAGAACTCTGTGAGATCGATATGGTACTCCCTTAACCACGTCCCATTGTTATCCTTCATCATCCATATGTCAATCGCGTTAATGCTCGGGTTTGAGCAAGCCACACAAAGCGCACCTTGTAGACAGAGGATAGACATACGCCCTACGGCATGGCTGCATTGTGGGCCTTGAAGAACCTCGAACTCCTCTGCCTGAACATCGAAGGCGACGATTTCAAAATTTGGAGAATCTTGTGCAAGATTAGGCGCTACCAGCCAGCAGATTTTGCCATTGAAATGGGTGGGTGGCGTGCTAGCTAATATGGGTCTGGGAGGAGGGTCTATTGGACGCCATTCCCGTTCTTCCACATACCGCATTTTGCACTCAAGCTGGTACTCTAGTGTTATCATGTTCTTTTCTTTGTAGGAGGTAAGCACTAGCGCATGCTTACTAGTTTCTGAGTTATAGCCCAACCCTATACGACCATCAAAGGAAGTGTCTTCGCCGTCTTCAAACGGTATGTTCTTGCAGTAAGCCGTGATAGGATTGCAAACAAAACTCCCGGTACGGCTGCTTCCGACACTGAGACCATGGCAAGGCTGTGAACATGCAAAACCAGGACCCAAGCCTGGTGCGTCTAAATCAATGAAGTTCTGCAAATCGATGCATCGTTCGTCGGGGGGACTAATGATCATCATGATCCGAGGGCTCTTATTCAAGTTTGCGTGGAGGACATGCGATTGTATAAAGCGGTCGGTCATGATCATCGCACGCCATTCTCTGCAGACCAAGCTCAAGTCGGCGACGGAGCATGCGGGCATCCACTTGAGGATGTGAAACCAAGCCCTGGTGGCTGGTGATGAGAGGACGATCTCCTCGACCGTCCGTCCCACGGGCACGAGGCTCTCCTGGAACAAGCCTAGCGACGGGTGATCACAGTCAACAACAAAACTACCCGTGACGGCGTCCTCCGCTCCAAATATAGACTCTAGCGTGCCGCCATTAGCGTCCATAGTAAACACCTTGCAGTTTCCTGTCCCGCACATGATCTTTCGGCGCCCGTCGTCGTCGCTGTTAAACATGTAAAGCGGAGCTACCCAGTCGGACTTTATCCGCATCAGCTCGGGTTCTGTCCAGGCCGTTACATCGATGCAGCAGAGCTGCTCCCATTGCCGCCGTGGCTCGTGATCTCCCAACGTCCACATACGGTACATGCCGTCGTCGCCGGCATGGCACATGCATAAACGCCTGTTTAGCTCCACCATCTGGACGACAGCATCCTCCGGGTCGGACGGCCATGACGGCGGCGGCAGCGAACCGAAGGTCTCGTCGCTTACGCGGAAAGTGATGATGTCATCGTCCTCGCAGAGGAAGTACAAATACCCATCATCGAGGAACACGCCTGGGTTACCCTCCCACACGGTGCACATGAGGGGAGGCTGGTGGGCGGCAGGCCTCCAGCACGCCGGCGGTCTGTCGAGGACGTAGACCTCGCAGCAGGGTGGATGACCGTCCAAGTAGCTCCCGCTGAATAGGCGCACCGCTTTGTACTCGCGGGTAACCGAACAGTAGCCCAAGCCGTAGCATACGTCGTGGAAGTGCGGTGGCTCGGGTTGGGTCGCCGTCTCGTACCGGTGACTCGTTTTGAGCGGCGCTATGCTGTCGGGGAGGAGCAAGGATGAACCGGTTGAAGGGTTATAGACGAAGTAGCCCTTGCTGCGGACGAGGTGGAGGCCACGGACTGGCCTGGTGATGATAGCCGGATCCCGGAACTCTTTGGGCTTGGGCGTGAGCTTCGTCGCCGGACCACCAGGCTGCCAGATGTGTAAGTAGGCTTCTTCTTCTTCTTCTTCGGATGGTGCGTCGCTTGGGCAGAAGAAAAGCCTGGGCTGGCCCTGCCTGTTGGTGTTGGCTCGCCGGAGGTGCAGGTCGACGAAGGTCGCTGACGAGAGCGCGGCGCACCACGCGTGGGATACGCTGCGGAAGCGGCCGACCGATTTGGCCGGCAGGTAAGGGAGGATCTCCATGATGGTTGTATCCTCCGGCAACGTCGTCGTCGACGAGGAGTCATGGTTTTCGTTCGCCATGTTGGTGATCAGCCGGCCGCCTGATGGATATGCGTTAATTAATCTCTTGATTGGTAACGATCGATGTGCACCATCAAGTTTTCATTGATATATAATATCAAGATCAATCAATTGTTGCAAGAGAACAAGGATTCTAAACCGGCCGGAGTATGAGTTTGCTGCTAGTACTACTAGATCATCTCGTGGTAGTACGTCTAGCTACATGGGACGCAAGAAGAATACCTGTGGTATACGGAAGAATGTACTCCACAAACAGTGCCACACCACCCGTCGTGTCGACGGAGGCAAGCAAGCAAACTGGTGTGTCGTGTGCTTCACAGGCTCACTGCAGCGTAGGCGACTTATTAGCCCTTGGCTAGTTTTTTTTACAGGTAGCTGTTAGCAAAATTTTGTTCAACCGGAGTGGATCAGCAGATGTAAAATAATTTTTTTCTGCGATCCGAATTTATAGTGCCTTCTCCCTCTGTTTCATACAATAGGAAATTCAAACCACTTCGACCAATTTGGCGTGACTGCTATTCGGGCCCAACTAGAGCATGTTGCCGCACTGCTCTGTTTTAGTTTTTCTTTGACTGTTTTTTCTCGGTTCCCTTACACTTGTTTTATATTTACTAGCACAAATGTCCGTACGTTGCTACGACGGAATAAATTTATGCATAAATACTTACATAAAATCAGCAAGTTTGAAAGTTGAACGGTAACAGCTTGTCGTTGGCTCCTTATTTTCCCAATTCTCTAAAATAACTTCTCTAAAAGAAATCTCTAAAACAATTGCACAAATTTAACATTCCAAACTAAAAGCACTTCAAATTTGCTTATATAAAAAAGTTCTACACATTGTTCTTCAGAAAACATGTGAATGACAGAGTCAGTTAGGGGCTTTCGTGTAGCCGAACTTGCAAAATTCTTCGTGAAAATGATAGTAGAAATGTCGCACATTGTAAACAAGAAAAAATAATAACATGTGAACAGTGGTGGACCACAAATTGAGATTAGCCATTCTAAAAATTTAGAATCATTTTTAAGACAAAAACACTTGTCTTCTCTAGCAAACCATCTACTGCAACAAAAACCGGTTATATTTAGGGACGGGTCTCAACAATAAAATGTGATTATGATTTCCTTGTGTACTTTGGTACACGAAATACTGACCCGTTTGTATCTAGGAGGAGGCTGCATATAAACCTTCTCACTCAACTCGCCATTAAGAAAAGCATTCTGAACATCAAGCTGGGACACAGACCAGCGTCGAACAGAAGGAACAATAAGAAGAGTACGCACAGTGGTCATATGGGCCACAGGGGCAAAAGGCTCATCATAGTCACGGCCGTGTTCCTGCTGAAAACCACGAGCCACAAGACGCGCTTTATAGCGCTCAAGAGATCCATCAGAGCGGGTCTTAATTTTATAGACCCACTTACACGTGATAGGACGAACACCAGAAGGGGGAGAAACAAGATCTCAGGTGCCAGTGCACTCAAGCGCAGCGATCTCCTCAGCCATAGCAAGCTGCCATTCAGGATGACACGCGGCATCCCGATAAGAAGTCGGCTTGGAGACGATAGAGAGACCATACTGACTAGGAGAGTAACGGTCTGGAGCACGACGCTGACGAACAGGCCATGAAGAGGGAAGCTCATCCGCGGAAGATGACTCATCAGAAGAGGAGGAAGAAGGAACAGCGGAGGAAGGGTCCGAAGCCGGAGAACCTGGAGAACTAGGGGAACTAGACGGAGGAGAGGATGACGCCGAAAACAAAGGAGGCGCATCAGAAGGAGAAGGTGGAGGAGTAGAGACAACGGGAGGTGTATCAAGAAAAAGAAGAAAAAGAGAGATCATCAGCCGGGTAAGTACCAGAGGTGGGGCGAGGATAGAAAGGACGCGTCTCATCGAACGTGACATCACGAGAGATGCGCATCCGATGACCAACGGGGTCCCAACAGCGATAGCCCTTATGCTCATCACTGTAGCCGAGAAAAACATACTCAACAGACTAAGCGGTCAGTTTGGTGCGTTCGCGAGGAGGGAGAAGGACATAGCAAACGCAACCAAATAAACGAAGAGTCGAGTAGTCTGGACAGGTACCAGAGAGACGCTCGAGAGGAATGTCACCCTGAAGAGCAACAGAAGGCTGGATGTTAATGAGGTAAGTCGACGTAGCGACAGCCTCAGCCTAGAAATGCGGCGGAAGAGAGGAAGCAATCATCATAGCACGGGTAGTCTCGAGAATATGAGGATGCTTACGCTCGGCGACACCATTTTGAGCATGGGCGCCGGGACACGAGAATTGAGCAAGGGTGTCCTGCTCAGCGAGGATGCCCCGCTGGTGCTGGGAGATATACTCTCCTGCAGAATCAGCATGAAACACACGAATAGGAGTGGAATACTGAGTACGAACCATGGTCACAAACCGTTGATAAATAGGAAGCACCTCACTGCGAGAGCGCATAAAAAATAACCAGGTGTACCGTGAAAAATCATCGATGAACAAAATATAGTATCGATGGCCCCCTTTTGAAGCAAAGGGAGCTGGACCCCAAACATCTGAATGAACTAAATTAAAAGGTCGCTGAGATACAGACACACTAGTAGGATAGGGAAGCTGAATCTGTTTGCCTAACCTACAACCCTGACACGAATGTAAAGACACATCTCCTGAGACAGGCCCTAGAAGACCACGACGAACTAATGACGATAAACGGGAGCCACAAAGATGACCCAGCCGATGATGCCACTGCTGAAACGAGCCGGTGACAGAAGCAGCAATCGCAGGAGAACTGGCAGAGGAAGTGTCAGCAGAAGGAACGCGAAGCCAGTATAACTCCCATAGCCCCGGAGACTCAATGCTGCGAGGGCCAACTCCAACCAGAGCCTGTGTACGATGGTCCTGAACAGCACAAGAATCAGCGTCAAGAATGACACGACAACCAGAATCAGTAAGCTGACTAGCAGAAAAAAGGTTCATCTTAAGACTGGGAACATGAGAAACATCAGGAACAGAGAAAGAGGAAGTAGAGAGGGTGCCTCGACTGGAAACAGGAAGAGAGGTACCATCAGCCGTGATAACACGAACAGGAGAAATAAGAGAGCGAAGAGCAGAAAGAATAGAAGACGCAGAAGTCATATGAAAAGAAGCTCCAGAATCCAGATACCACGGGGATGACGTACCTGACTATGTAGAAGGTGATGGTCGCGCGGTGCCAGAAGAGCTAGGCACAGAACCAGCAGTACCCGACGAGGAAGAGCCTGTAGCAGCGAGCAGACTATGAAGACCACGGATAATATCCTGATCAGACAGTGCACTAGCAGGAGGTCCAGAAGCAATGGCAGAAGATTCTGAAGAGCCAGCCTGCCGACGAGCAAGGTACTGCTGACGTAAGCGTGAATCTCTCGTCCAGCAGCGAGAGATATCGTGGCCAGGCTTGCCATAGTGGGCGTAGGGAGGACGGGAACCACGAGGCTGCTGAGGCTGACTCTGACCCTGGGTCGGCGGAGCAGAGAGTAGCGGCGGTGCTAGAGACCGTGACGAAGCCGGTGGCACGGGGGGACCACGAGCAGCAAGAACAGATGGAACCTCAAGAAGACCAGCACCACGAAGATGAGTCTCCTCAGCACGAAGCTCAGCCAGTACCTCAGAGAGCGGAACACGACCACGGGCAAGCAGCTGGGCAGACGCGGCTCAAAATCTTTGCAGAGCCGTGACAATAACTCAAAGATGCGCTGAAACTCCAGATCCGCGCGCACATCAGACAACAGGGATAGGTGTTACACACAGCTGTACAAAGAGAGTTAAGCTGACGCCAAATAGCAGCACTCTGAGTATAGAACTCATCAATAGTGGAATCACCCTGCTTAAGATCATGCTCCTGACGAACCACAGACAGATAAAGAGCATCTCCAGACGGCTGATAGCGCTGACGAAGAAAAGCCCACTGAGCAGCAGTAGTGGTAAGACCCATGAACTCCGTAGCATACTGAGGCAGAACACTAGAAGTGAGAACAGCAGCAGCACGAGCATCCTCATCTATCCACTGAGTGTAGTCAGCCAGATCCAGCCGGTAGGTCGCAACAGCAGTAGAATGCTCCTGGACCTTCCGATCATAATCATCCCGAGCAGTATCATCAACACTCTGGGCTGCATCCTTGACCGCCTGAGTGGCATCGGAGGCAAGGGCAACGGGCGTCGGTGCAATAGGCGCCGTAGGCGCAACGGGGCGCGGTGGACAGGAGACCTCACCGGAAAGCACATCCCAAAGGCGAAACCACGTATATGTACGCGCATGAAGGCAGCAAAATCAGGATAATTCGCGCCATCAAAAATCACCGGGCAGCAATGAATCGCAACATAGCCCGACGAGGAAGACATAGCTCTGTCGATTTTTTTTCCAGATCCGATCGAGATCGGACGAAAACTGGGCGGCCGGGCGTGGCAGTGGAGAGCTGGGGCGAGCGGCGGCCGGGGAGGAGGCGGCGGCGGGCGGCTGAGGCGAGCGGCGGCGGCGGCCGGAGAGGAGGCGGCGGCGGCGGCCAGGCGCGGCGGCGGGATGCCGGGGCGAGCGACGGCGGCGGCTGCGAGGGAGAAAAAAAGCCTACGGCTCTGATACCATGTTAGGGTAATAGATCATTGTATTACCAGAGGGTCAAATGCCAGAATATATAGTACATGTACAGGTGAAAATGTACAGGAAGCCCAATAACATAGGGGAAACTATTATATACAAATATATACTCTAGCACCGTTCATGTTCATCCACTTACATTGCTGAACGTGGACTTTCAAAAAATATTTGTTGGCACCTACATGCACTAAGACCAAGTCTGCAAGTTCAATTTTTTAGGTCAGAAAAGAAATGAAGGAGAGCACGACACCTCGTCTGCTTTCAGCCGCCATGGATCTTGGCCACCTGGCTGCGAGATCTCCATGGATGCGATGCCTCCTCCCCTCCATCTCTCAGGCCTCCATCTCCAACCAGCACCGCCCCTCCCCTGCCCTCCACATCGGCTCAGCACCTCCCCTCCCCAGCTCGTCCATGGACGCCCCACCCCAGCCCGTCCATGGCCATGTGACGGCCGTCCCTCCGAACGACGACCACCCAACGATGGCGGCCGCGAGGTGTCCCTTCTCTCCCGGCCACGATGCCCCTTCCCTTGCCCTATATCCTTCTACCACTCCCTACCTATGGAGCACGATTTCTGGTGAAATCGAAAAAATGGCGGTGAAATCGAAAAAAATGGCGGTGGAAGAAAAGAAGGCGGCCGGCTGTGATGCGCCCTTCCCTTGCCCTATCTCCTTGCACCGGAGGTCCCAGCGCGCCATTTCGCCCGACTCATCGCTAGCCTGACGAGGGCGGCCTGTTCCTGAGGCCGGTGTACGGCGGCGGCGGGGCAACACGGATGCCGGCCAGTGTACGGCGGCAGGGGAGGAAACGATGGGCGCTCGGTAGGGGATGGGATGGGTTGTATAGGAGGTGGAGAAGATGGGTCCCAGCGGGCGGCGTAGGGCTTGGCCGCTGGCAGGAGGCCTTGCCGACGGCGCGGAGCTGCGGACGGGCGGGCCGCGACTTCCCACCTCGCCAGATCCCTCTCTGTCTCGGGCATCTTCCGGTGCCGCCGCTCGATTTTGTCGGGTAGGACACGGCGATGCTCTGCGCGACGGAAGCGAAGAGAACAGGGAAGTGGACTTAAGCGGTGGCAGTACATGTAATTACACCGAACTGGCGAGGGCAAAACCGTCCAAAAAAAGACTGGTAAACAGAATCGTTCCGTATTTTATTATTAGACACAGATATAGATTCTACCATTTCTTCTACTCCTTCCGTTTTCGTTTATAAAAATATATATATTTCGTTATTACTAAGTATATGCGTTGATTTATGTTTTCCATTTTTATTTTTGTCTTAACCTTTTTTTCAAAAACATTAAAAAACTTAAACAATCAACTTTTTTAGGACAAACATTTCCTAAAAGTAAGAATTTTATAGAATCTTATGAACAATATTTGTACCCGACAAATATTTTTGAATCCATGATCATACTGACTTTGAATGGCACAGACATTTTTTAAATCCATGTACATATTTTTTGAACCCGTGAACATCTTTTCAAACGATGAGAACTTTTTTGAACCCTTAATTATTTTTAAAACAATGAACGTTATTTCAAATCATGTGAACATCTTTAAAATATTGTGAGCGTCGTGAACATTTTTGGAATCTGGTAATCATTTATCGAACCTGTAGTTATTTTGAACCATGAATATCTTTTTTTTCTATGATACACCCTGGAAGGTCTACTAAACACGTAGAAGGAGCTGCCGACGGCAGTTTACAACACCGCAGCGCGGTGGGCCACGGCTACCAACAACAAGGGGTGGTAGCTCCCCAACAAACTAAGCCTATTCTCCACTAACAACGCATCCACCGGCTCCGGAAAGCCAAATATCTCGGATCAGAACAACCTAGCTAAACGCCACTGGAGATAGTCGCTCCGTATCTTCATCTTGATGGTCGCCACAGCCGGTCGCGCGCCGTTGAACACCACATCATTACGGTGTCTCTAGATGCTCCAGAAGACCAGGATGATGGATGTCCAGAGGTCGCGCTGGTGTGCTTTTGCACAAGGTCTCGTTGTCCACCAGAGAAGCAAGTCCGTATCCACCGCGGGCATCCACTGGGGTTTGCCCCATCGTCGCAGTGCCCAATCCCAAACCTCCCGGGCCACCACACAACCAATCATGATGTGCTGAATGTTCTCTGGCTCCTGGTCGTAGAGCGGACATCTAGGGGGTCGCGGGAGCTGGCGCCGCTCCAGACGGTCAGCCGTCCAGCAGCGGTCACTCGAGGCTAGCCAAGCAAAGAACTTACAACCATGCGGGGCACGCGAATGCCAGATCTGGGTGGCGGCCGGAGCCCGGGTGGATCCCGCAAAGAAGGCGCCATATGCCGACTTTGCGGAGTACACCCCATCGTGTGACCATCTCCAGGTCAACACATCTTCGCGCTCTGGGTCAAGCCTAACCCCCACAAGCGCATGCCAAAGGAGGAAGAATTCGGGCACTGCCGCTTCCCCCAAGTCTGGACCACAATCCCTCAGCCAGGTCCCGTCCAGGCCCTCTCGGACTGATTGAGATCTTACCTTGCTTGGGGGGATCCCTGCAAGGAGATTCGGGGCGATCTCCTGAACCCTGCGGCCATGAATCCACCTGTCTTGCCAGAACTTAGCTCTCTCCCCGTTGCCCAGAGTGTAGCATGTGGCAGCATGAAAGAGCTCCATCGACTGCCGCGGGAGTCCTAGGTCGAATTCTGCCCACGGCCTATCAGGGTCAACCCTCTGCAGCCACGCCCAACGACACCTCAAAGCGAAGTTCATCAAGCGGAGGTTGGGAATCCCTAGACCACCGACATCCTTTGGCGAGCAGATTTTCTCCCACGCCACTAGGCAATGACCACCGTTCGCTTCCCTCCTGCCCCACCACAAGAATGCCCTAACAATCTTACGGAAGGCCACCAACGTTTGAGGGGGAATATCTAGCGACATAAGCGCATGCACCGGAATGGCCGAAAGTGTGGTCTTCACTAGAGTGGTCCGCCCGCCCCTGTTCATGAGACCCGCACACCACGGCCGAAGTCTGTTAGCCGCATTATCCACCACGAACTGTAGTTGCATCTCCGTCAGCTTGCGGAGGCCCAAAGGAAGGCCCATGTATTTGCAAGGAAAGCTGCCGACCTCGCATCCCAGGATATTGCGGGCAAGCTGAACCTGCTCCAGAGAGCACCGAATCGGGTGCACCGAACATTTTGCCAGGTTGGTGTGCAGGTCCGATGCCCCTCTAAAGTCCGAAACAATCGCCGCACAGGTGTGCAGATCCAGGGGCATGGGTCGCACAAAGGTGATGACATCATCCGCGTACATGGAAGTGCGGTGACGGAGTCCACCGGCCACCAGCTCCGAGAGGAGCCCCTCGGCCGCCGCCCGCTCAAAGAGTCTATACAACACGTCCATCACCGCGTCAAACAAGAGCAGGGAGAGCGGGTCTCCCTGCCTCAGCCCCCTCTGGTTATAGATAACCACTCCAGGGGAGCCGTTCAGTAGGACCCGGGTCGAAGCCAGACTCAGCAATCCACAGATCATGGCGATCCATCTCTCCCCAAAACCAAGTCTGGCTAGGACCTCGAGCAGGAAGGCCCAATCCACGGTGTCAAACGCCTTGGTGATGTCCAGCTTCAGCATGATCGTCGCCTTCTGGAGTCGCTGAAGCTTCCTGGCCGTGGCTTGCACAAGCTAGAAGTTGTCATGGATGCAATAGCCCCTGATGAAAGCACTCTGATGGGGGCCCACCAGCTGAGGCATCCTAGGCGCCAAGCGGGCCGATAGCGCCTTAGCCACAAGCTTCGCCACACTATGGATTAGGCTGATGGGGCGAAAGTCCTTGACTTCTACCGCATCCGCATGCTTCAGAAGTAAGGTGATCAATGCCTGGTTCGTCGCGTGCAAACCCCGCGTGTCCCCTTCCCACAGCGACTGGAAGGCCGCCAGCACCTCAGCCTTGATGATTGGCCAACACGAGATGTAGAATCTGTCGGTGAAGCCATCAGGCCTCGGGGCCTTGTCAAGTTCCTGATTTCGATGACGCCCCAAACCTCCTCTTCTGAGAACAGAATCTCGAGCTCAGAGAGGTCGTGCTGCACCAACCCCAAGAAGTCCAAATCCCGGGCCGATTCCCGTTTCGGGCATGAGCCTAGCAACTGCTCATAAAAAGAGTCCACAGCCTTGGTCTTGCCCCGCTGTTCCGCCACCAACACCCCCTCAACCTTGAGGTGGGCAATAAAGTTCTTCTGTCTCCGGTGGTTAGCATGGGGGGGAAGAATTTGGTGCACGCATCCCCCTCGCTAAGCCACAGAACCCTAGATTTCTGCCGAGCAATCATCCTCTCAAGTGAGGCTAGACCCAACAACTTCTTCTTGAGAAGCCTTCGGAAGGCCCGATCGCTAGCAGAGAGGTCCCTTAACTCCATAGCCACATCCATCCTCAAGATCAGCTTGTTGGCCAACAAAATTTGTCTCTTGTTGCTGCCGATGATTCTATCACTCCAGCTGGTCAAAGCCTCCGTTGTGGCCTTGAGCTTAGCCACAAGCCTCATAAACGGGTTACCAACCTCCACCACTAAGGCCCAAGCATTCTCAATGGTCTCCATGAACCCATCCACTTTGGGCCAGAAAGCCTCAAAACAGAAGCGCTTGCCAGTTTCGAGTTGGGCATTGAGGTTGAGAAGCAGTGGGCATTGATCAGAAGTCGAAGAGCCCATCGCCGAGAGGAAGGAGGAGGGGTACCTCAACTCCCAGTCCATAGTCGTAAAGACCCTGTCCAAGCACTCCAACATGGCATGGGCCCTCTCGTTCGACCAAGTGTAGCGGTGACCATTGAGGTAGAGCTCCTTGAGCTCCAGAGAGGTCAGAGTCCTCCTGAACTTAGCCATCATGCGCCGGTTAAGGTTGAAGTTGTTCTTGTCCACCGCGTCGATAATAAGGTCGAAGTCGCCGGCCACCAGCCATGGGCCTGGATGGAGCGCCCTGACCTCCACAAGCTCCTGTAGGAACAACCTCTTGGCGGTATCCCCTTGGGGGCCATAGACCCCGGTGAACCACCATCCTCCTGACCCTGGGGACTCAACCCACGCCGTGATGGCATTGGTGGAAATGTGGGGGTTAGACAGGACAACCATTGACGACTTCCAAGCAAGAAGTACCCCACCACGCGTGCCCTCTGCAGGGAGGAAGAAAAACTCGTCGAACTGCCTGCCAAGGCAACGATCCACAGTAGCCCGGGAAACCACCTGAAGTTTGGTCTCCTGCAGGCACACCACACTAGCTCCAGAGAGCGAAACCACCTGGTAAATTGCGTCACACCGAGACAATTGGTTCAAGCCTCTTACATTCCACACCAGGAGATAGAGGAGGTTCGACATTATTAATATTACAGACATACGCAAAGCAACCAGCCAAGTAGGTAATCTCTAGACCACAATGGCCTCCACACCGTCCTCGTCGAAAGGCAGTGCCTTAGGCGTCCACCCAAAGAGGGCGAGGCAAGCTAAGAGGCTCTCCTGCGTCAGGGGCTCGTCGAAGAACTTGAGATATGCCTGTAGAGACTCATCCCCGATCACTTCACCCTCCCGGGCAATGCCAAACTGCACCATTAGAGCCTTCTACTGTTGTGAGACCGGTGTGCCCAGCGCGAACCTGCCAGCTACTCGATGACAACGTCGTAACACCGCGGGTGGGACGTGCTTGCACCGTGGCCTTTTGGGAGCTGGGCATGGGAGCAAGGCCTGTTTGTGGGCCCGACATCGCTCCCGGAAGCTGGCAAGCCGCTCGCTATCACCAGCTATAGAAATGCCAGCCCCTGCCCCCCCTCCCGCACCCAACGAGCCCCTGGGTGCACTCGCCCTAGCTGGACCAGATGCATCCCGCCAGGTGCCACCAACAGCGCCCTCCTCCCCTTGAGATTGAACTGGAGGCGGAAGGGGATCCTCCACCGACTCCTTCTCTGGACGGAGGTCGCCAGCACTCTCCTGCCCCTGTTCCTCCTCGGCAGCAGAAGCCCTAGACGAAAGGGCCACCTCAACCACAGGCTCTCTCCTCGATCCACCAGGGATCCCGCGGCCCATCTCCACATCCCAGCTCCCGCTCCCTCCTGCAGGCGAGGCCCACGACGCGGTTGAGCCAAAAGAAAGCCCACAACCCATAGGGGTGCATGGGCCCACCTCACCCAGCGATGCAGCCCTAGGGATTTGGAATGAAGCAGAGCCCTGACGGCGGGAAAGTTCCCCCAGCCACGCTCCCTGCCCAGGAACCACATGATTCTGGAGGGATCGGTCGCCGTTGGACGGTCAAAAGGTGCGCCACCTTTTGGACCGGCCCCGCAGCACCTTTCCCGCAGCTTTTTCCGCCTTCGACCGATGCGGCTCCCACGCTGGTCCCCAGCACGTCCTCGGTGGGCCCCGTCTGACGTGGCCACGGGGGAACCATTGCCGTCTGGCCAAGCGCGACGCGCCGCTCCCGTCCCCCCTCCAGCGACGGGGCTGCTACGGGTCGCCGCCGTCCAATCTCCCGCGCGAACAGACGAAGCGCGCTTGCCGATGCCTAGGGCCGGAGGGGCTAGCTCCGAGATCGCCACCGAAGCCATCGCCGCCCTCGCCATCGTCGCTCGAGTCACCGCCTCCACCACCTAGCGACGACCGGTCCGTGGAGGCCGCCGTATCTTCCACCCGGACTAGGTGCACCACGGCATCGAATTCCAGCAGCGCAACCTCCTCAGGAATCAGAGCTTCCACCGGTAGCAGCAAGTCATCGTCTTCCTCCCCGAACTCCAGAGGCTCGGTGTGGCACCCCGCTAAAACCACTACTAGAAAATCGATGCGTTTTTGTGCATTGCATCATCATGACCGCATGCTCATGTCATGATGCCACATTGCATTTGAGCATCGTCATCATCATGCATGGTTTTGCCTAAAACTTTTTTCAAAAAGACTACCTTTGTTTTCTAAATACCCCGTCTTTAATTTCAAATCAAAAACCCCGGTTCTCCGGATTATTTTGTTTTGTCTAAAAACGGATTACAAAAGCCTCGTTTTTAATAAATAAAATATTTAGATTATTTTTGGGAGGCAGGCAACTAGGCCCAAAAGCCCAGCCGGCCACCTCCAGACCAAACCCTAACCTAGTCCGCCCCAAACCCTAACCATCTATCCCCACCCACCGCCACTCCCCTAGCTACGTGAAACGCACACACGCGCTGCAGCGCAACACACACACAACACCCAGCGGTGCATCACGAGACACACGCACGCGCGCAGTAACAACCCCAGCCCGTTGGCCCGATGCGTCTCGCACCGACGCGGCACGCTGACCGTGTCCACGCGCGTGGCCCCACCACCCTGTCTCCTTCCCGCATCGAGCCAACCCACGACTCCCACCATGCCTCGGTTCCATCACCCCGATGCCACGCTCCTCTCCCTCGTTCTCCATCCCCTTTTTCCGCCGCCGCCATCGCCCGCATCCCTCGCCACCATCCCCAACCCGCGTCTCTTCTCTGCTCGCCTCGCGCGCTGCCGCACACGCAGCCCCACGCCCTGCTGGCCCCATCGTCGACCCCCCATCTACGCCTTCCTCCCCGCAGCAGGAGCCGCCCGCGACCGCGACCCCGAACCACCCCGCCATGGCCGCTTCCAAGGGTTCCGGTGGCCGTCGCTCGAGCTTCTCCGGCCGTGCCTCTGCCTCGCCACCACCTTGAGCCCGACCTCGCCGGAGCCCACCTTGCTGGTTGCCGCAAAGCACAGCGAGCGGTCCCCGCTCCGGCAGTGAGCCCGCCTCCGTCGTCCTCCGGCCACCTTGGTGTTCTGCCTCAACACCGGCTCCGTCGGCCTAAATCGCCGCCTCAAGCTCTCCTCCACCGTCGAGCTCCTACAACACACCGACCATCGGCCGCCCGACTCCTCTTCCTCCCACCGCTGGTGCCTCGGCCAGTGCTGTAACACCCTCAAATCGGCCCTATGCAAGTTTTAGCCCTTTCCGCTAAACCCGCATAGAAACGATTCTAGGACGCCCACCAGGCACTTTCGTGCGGGTCGAAAACGAAGTAATAACATTACACAACAGTCCTCGATGGGACCCACAGAACAGATATATATACAACAGCGACTCCCTGAGTCAAGAATACAGATATACAATACAAAGATCCAAATCACCTTGAAAACGATAGAGCGTCCGACTATGGACAAGATGCGAATGGGGCTAAGAGCCCTGAAGAATAACCCATGGCGTCCATAACCCTGCCCAGGCCAAGCCAGAAGGGTAACCCTGCTAACGACGTCAAACCTGCTAAAACAAAAGGGGTGCCGACAAAGGGCAAAGGAAAAAGAGGAGCGTTAGTACTGAGGCCAGTACACGGCGAGGCTAGAATTCGGCGGCTCTCGCCTACATAGGTATGGTGGGCTGAAGCGGCAGCGCAGCGGCACTAAACAACCAATAGAGACTTTGTGAACCTGGCGGCTATTAGAGAGGGATAAGAAAGCCCTATTCGGATCCAACCTGAGACTACACCAAACATACCCATCCTGGTATTTTCCCCTCGAGACCAAACAAGGAAGTTGGACCGAGGAACTCACACAGTTGGCAATCTTACTCATTCCATTATAGTTGCAGCAATTACTAATCAGATATAGGTAGCATGAGTCATCCTGATAGCATAAGTAGTGGGCAGTTTTAATCACCATTCCGTTGTAGTTGGAACATTTACTAGTCAGATATAATTGTCCTGAGGAATCCCAAAACCCAGCAATTGTTGGCACTTTTATCACATTCCATTGGAGTTGCGATACTTACTAGGCAGGTGTAGTAAGACACAGATCACCACAAATCCACCAGTTGTTGGCATTTTTATTATCCATTCCATTGTAGTGAAGCTGAATTACTAGTCACATATTAAGTCAAATTTATAGCACTACTTTAGTTATGCTTGTCTATGATCGAGATACTGTGCCCCAAGTCGTCCATAACCGCGGACACGGCTTTTAGAAAGTTTTACCCTGCAGGGGTGCACAAATAGCAACACACACTCGATCAACCTCGGAAAAACCAACTCAAAACCCAACGAGGCATTCACGACAAAGCAATCACAGGATTCAGAAATATTTCAGGGGGCCACCCCACTAAGCTACCCGCAACGAAGTTGGCGGGCTCCGGAACGGACCCAGGGTTTGTGTGGTTGGCTGTAAACGACTGGGAACCCGAAAGTATGACTGGGCTTGTCGATACAGCGAAAATGTGTCACGATCCTAAACAGTACAGGTGCTCCACGCACAATCGTAAATAAAGTAGTAACATGGCATAAGTACAGGATAGTAATAAAGCCCCAAACTACTTTGTGGCCCCAAGAAATAGAAATGAATCAAGCTCTTGCTCAGGGGGGTCTATAAGGCCTCCCGGATGTGGATAGTGCGAAAAATCAAGGAACATGTATCAAGTACTCGGGGTCCTACAGGACACAAGTGAGCGTGGAAGAACCAAATAACATCTATTGCCCATCGATGCCTCTGCATTAGCTAGATCTAGCTTTTTAATAGTTGTATTTAAAGTCATGATCATCTCCACCAATAAGCATCTCCACCAATAAACATCTGCCAGCATTCCAACAACTGTGGTACTTGACAACACAAGATCGCACCTGAGCAAGCAACTACGACTCGCAAGGCCAGCTATCTACCAAACACAGGTAATGGGAGGTGTCCAAGGCAATATAGAGGCTGCATGGGATATATCTGGTACGGAACACTAAAGCATCGCGACACGGATAGCAATAGATCAACATGAGGAAATAAAGACTATAAAAGCAAAATAGGTAGAAGGGGGAGGGATGCTCGCCTGGAAAACACTGTCGACGGATCATAGCCGGAGAACTTGTCGATACTCGTATCCACTCATCGATCTAATCCGCGAAGAAGCAAACACTAGCAGAAACACCGGATGCAATATTTAATACCACGGCAGAAGATCTGACATGCTTATGATATGATGCAGATGCGGTGCAATTCGGCAATATTAAGCGGAACCGGGGTTCCGACAATTAATTACATGGTTCAAGTTATTTAGAACCCCGCAATTTAAATGTTGTATTAACAAGGCAAATCATGGCATCGGTTCGCTACACCATTTAAATGGAGTCCAGAATAAGACAAAGATATCCCGCAGATGGACTCCATATTTAATTATTAGATGAATCGACAATACAACCCGGACCCACAAAATATGTATGCATGCATGTTCAATTGATATGCAACAATTCATATAGATGGCATTTATAAAAAATAGGGGTCTTGGTTAGGGGATCACATTAGGGTTCGGCGAACTTGGTGTTCACCGGGGGTCGGTGGGGTTCGGTTCCGGCGGGATCGGTCTTCGGGGTCGAACTCCGGGATCGGGCTTCAGGATCCGAGGACGGAGAACTTGGCGTCCGGGGAGAAGATCTTGGCGTCCCGGTGGCGATCTTGGCGGTCTTCGGGTCCGGGCCTTGCATCCGGGAAGGAGGACTTGCGGTTTCCCCGTGAAGCGATCTTGACGCTCGGTGCCTGCGAAGTAGATCTTGTCGTTCCGCGATGGAGAACTTGAGTGTTCGGTCTCGGGAGTCGATAGCGAACTCGGTTCCGGTGTTGATGGCCTTCGGGTACCGCGGGTTCTCGGCGTCTAAGAAGATCTTGTCGAATCTTCGCTTCACGAGTACATAGCTTCGGTGTAGATCTTGGCGAACATACATACATATTACAAACTATCCTTCTGAGTCTGCCATAGATGAGATCTTGACTTGGCGTCCCAGGTGCATGTGCGGCAGGGTGTTGTGCTCTCTGTTAACAGAGGAACGAGGTGGAGGCACAGGACACGGACGGGCGGCGATGTGTGGGGCGCCCGCAGGAAGGTGACGAGGTAGACGACCGCATGGTGGAGGTACAGAGAGGAGGCCGCTTGAGCCGGGTACAGGGGACACGGCAACGGCGCCATCGAGGTCCAGGCGGCGCGTGACTGCGGCCGGTGAAGGGCGGCTCGGGCGCACTGCAACGCTTGATAGCGGTGCTGACGGGCTCCGGTGAGGCCGGTCCTAGGCTGGTCGTGGAGGTGCGCGGCAGCGACAAGAACGCAGCGTCGGCGACGACCTGTGCGTGCCCGACGCAGAGGCGGGGCGCGACCAGAGCAGGGCTCGCGGATGGAGTGGCTCGGGGGATAGGGCGGGCGTCGTCGGGCGGCGGGGTGGAGAGGCGCGGCGAGGCTCGGTTGGAGGCGAGGAAGGGCGGCGATGGGGTCGCGGCAGGGTCGACCTCGGCCGGATCGACGGGGAGGGGCTGCTGCCGCCGGAGATCGAGAAGGAGGCGAGGGCGGCGGGGCCCCAGGGGAGCGGCGGGGATCCGAGAGGAGGACGCCGGCGGGAGAGATGAGCAGAGGCGGGCGACCCGGGTTGGGGACGAAGGGAACGAGGAAGGAGGGAGGAAGCAGGGTCATGGGGTGGGGAGAGAGAGGGTCCGCGGTCCGGCGTGAGGTGGGCCCGCGGGGAGGGGATCGAGGAAGGAAGTGGGTCGCGTACGCAATCAATGTGGTCGGCTGGGGTTCGCACGGGGCGGGCGGGAGAAAGGACGGCGCGGGGTATGGGTTTGCGTGCCCAGGCGGAAGCGTGTCCGCGCGTGGGGCCGGACAAGTGGAAGGGAGGCGTGCTACGCGTGAGCACCTGGCGGCGGCTGCTGTGTGGTGTGCGGGTAGGATAAGGGTGAGAGGGAGTGTGTGGCGTGGGGCTAGGGTAGGAAAAAGGTTAGGGCTAGGGGCGTTTTAGATAGGGTTTGGAGGTGGCCGGCCGGGCTTTCGGGCCTGGCGGGCTGCCTCCTAAAAATAAAAGAAAATATTTTATTATTTAGTTCGGGGCTTTTGAAAACCGTTGGTAGACGAAACAAAATAATCCGGAGACCCGGGTTTTATATTTGAATAAAGACGGGGCGTTTAGAAAACAAAACCAGTCTTTTCGGAAATAGTTTTTAAACGAACCATGCATGATGATGACGATGCTCAAATGCAATGTGGCATGATGACATGAGCATGCGGTCATGATGATGCAATGCCCAAAAACAACGCGATTTTCTAGTAGTGGTTTTAGCGGGATGCCACAAGTGCCCCGTCCGTGCAGGCACCTCCTCTGTTTGTGCTGTTACCTAGCGAGGACTGCATGTTCCTCTATGTGTCTTGCTGCCATCGTGCCCCTGCAACGTGTTCGGGTTAATGCCTGGACAGGAAAACGGCCTCCTCGCGCAGTGCCTTTATTCTGTTGGTGTCTGCTTGCCTCCGTGCATTGTGACCCCGATAAAGACTGCTGCAAGCCTCTCGAGGCAGACAAGACCGTCACCAAGATCTCCCGAAGACCTTCGACATGGAACGACAAGGTTTTCCTTCTCGAGACACCATGACCTCCTTTCTAGATCCGATGTCGTACACTGAAGACCGAACCGAACCCCTCAGAATGACAACTTCTTCCCGGAGCCCGAAACCGAAGACCCCGTACCCGAAGATCCGAAGACCAAACCTTGAAGCTCCGACCCCGAAGACCGAACCCCGGCACCGGCTTCATGATCTCCTTCGCGGACGCCAAGACCCCGTTCCCGGAGGTGAAGACCGATCCCGCCAAGACCGAACCCGAACCCCTTCAAGCACCAAGATCGCCGATAACCGATGTGTGAACCCTATCCGAGACCCCTATTTTTATAATATGACATATATACTTGTTGCATATGAATTACTCATACTCGCATGCATATTGTGTGGTTTGGGGGAATTATGCCGATTCACCTAAATTAAATATGGAGACTATATGCGGGCTATTCTAGTCTTATATTGTCTCCATTTAAATTTGTGTAGCAAACCGATGCCATGTTTTGCCTTGTTAAGACAACATATAAATTGCGGGGTATCTAAACAACTTGAACCGTCTAATTAATTGTCGGGGCCCCGGTTCTGCTTAATATTGCCTAGTTGCACCGCATCTGCATCATATCATAATCATGCCGGATCTTCTGCCGTAGTATTAAATATTGCATCCGGTGTTTCTTCTAGTGTTTGCTTCTTCGCAGATTAGGCCGATGAGTTGATGCGAGTATCGACAAGTTCTCCGGATATGATCCTTCGGCAGTGTTTCCCAGGCGAGCATCCCTCCCCTTTCTACCTATTTTGCATTTCTAGTCTTTACTCCCTCTTGTTGATCTATTGCTATCCTTATTGCGATGCTTTAGTTTCCGTGTACCATTTATATTCCCTGCAGCCTCTATATTGCCTTGGACACATCCTATTGCCTGTTGTTTGATAGACAGTCGGCCTTGCGAGTCGTAGTTGCTTGCTCAGGTGCTGCTTTGCATCGTTGTTGTTCCATCGTTGTTGGAAGGTTGGCACATGCTTAATGGTGGAGATACTTAATGGTGGAGATGATCATGACTTTAAATACAACTATTAAATTGCTGGGATAAGTAATGAAAGAGGCACCGGTGGGCAATATATGCTATTTGGTTTTTCATGTCCACTTGTGTCCCGTAGGCCCCGACTACTTGATACCTGTTCCTTGATTATTCGCACTATCGACATCCGGGAGACCCTATGGATCCCCCTTAGCCAGAGCTTGATTCATTTCTTATTTCTTGGGGCCACAAACTAGTTTGGGGCTTTATTACTATCCTGTACTTATGCCATGCTTTACTGCTTTATTTAAGATTGTGCGTGGAGCACCTGTACTGTTTTGGATCGTGCCACGTTTTCGCGGTATCGACAAGCCCAGTCACACTTTCGGGTTCCTAGTCATTTACAACCATCGTCAGAAACCCTGGGTCCGTTCCGGAGCCGACCAACTTCGTTGCGGGTAGCTTAGTGGGGTGGCCCCCTGAAATCTTTTATGAATCCTGTGATTGCTTTGTCGTGAAAGCCTCGTTGGGTTTTGATTTGGTTTTTCCGAGGTTGATTGTGTGTGTGTTGCTATTTGTGCACCCCTGCAGGGTAAATCTTTCTGAAAGCCGTGTCCGCGGTTATGGACGACCTGGAGCACAGTATCTCGATCATAGACAAGCATAACTAAAGTAGTGCTATAAATTTGGCTTAATATGTGACTAGTAATCAGCTTCACTACAATTGAATGGATAATAAAAGTGCCAACAACTGGTGGAACTGGGGTCTATCGTGTCATGTTACACCTGCCTAGTAAGTATCGCAACTCCAACGGAATGAAATAAAAGTGCCAACAACTGCTGGGTTTGGGATGTTACATGCTAATTGTATCTGACTAGTAAGTACTGCAACTACAACTGAATGGTTAACTAAAACTGCCCACTACTTATGCTATCAGGATGACTCATTCTATCTATATCTGACTAGTAAGTGCTGCAAATATAATGGAATGAATAAAACTGCCAACTGTGTGAGTTCCTCGGTTTGACTTCCTCGTTTGGTCTTGAGGGGGAATACCAGGATGGGTATGATTGGTGCTAGTATAAGTTTGGTTCCGAATAGGTCTTTCTTATCTCTCTCTAATAGCCGACAATTTATCGAGTCTCTATAGGTTGTTTAGTGCATGCTTCGCTGCCGCTTCAGCCCACCATACCTATGTAGGCGAGAGCCGCCGAATTCTAGCCTCGCCATGTACTGGCCTTAGTACTGACGCTCCTCTTTTTCCTTTGCCCTTTGTCGGAACCCCTTTTGTTTTAGCAGGTTTGAGATCGACGTCGTTAGCAGGGTTACCCTTCCGGCTTGGCATGGGCAGGGTTATGGACGCCATTGGTTATTCTTCAGGGCTCTTAGTCCCATTTGCATCTTATCCATACTCGGATGTTGAATCGTTTTCAAGGTGATTTGGATCTTTATATTGTATATTTGTATTCTTGACCTAGTGAGTTGTTGCTGTATATATATATATCTGTTCTGTGGGTTCCATTGTGGACTATTGTGTAATGGTATTACTTCGTTTTCCACCCGCACGCAAGTGCCTGGTGGGCGTCCTTGAATCGTTTCTATGCGGGTTTGGCGGGAACCGCTAAGATCTGCATAGGGCCGATTCGAGGGTGTTACAGAGTGGTATCAGAGCTCAGCAGTTGCGATACCCCACTGGTCCAGCCTGTTGGATAACCTAGCTAACGGACGTTGTAGAGTGTCAGAACTATTTTGAAAAATCGGTTGGATAGATCTGATTAGGTCTACTTTTACTCCTTACCCCTATGCTATTCTCCTCTTACCCATGCGTGTTTTGAATCTACTCTTACCTTTTCTTCGAGTCCAGGAATTCTCGTGGTTGTGTTTCCGTCGTACCTTCAGGGTTTCGCTTTCTCTTTTGGTAACGGTGTAACTACATCCGGTCTTCATGCTATCTGAGGAACCCTTCATCTGTTGTACCTTTTGGTGGATCAAAATCCACTGAAATCTTTCTTTGTATCTTCTGGTGTTTTTCAACGCGATGACATCATCTATGCTAGATCCGACGATGAGCCTGCATCACTCCTTTGTTTCCGAACCTCTCTCGTCGAGATCTTCAGTCTGAATTCCGAGAATGGGTTGCACGATTTTTCTACTGCATGTGCGGAGTAATAGTTTGGGTGCGTGATGGATTGCCCCCCATGCCGACTACTCAAATCTATTTGCTCTCGTACATTGAAGTGGATTAGAATGCATCGTTTCTCTCCTTCTATCGAAGTTAGAGGTGGCTTTGTTTGTTGATACCTTTACCTTCGTCCTTTGTTCCTGGAGTGTTCTCTCGACGATCCAGGACAACAACCCCTTGTTGGTGGTGTCGCCGATTTCAAGATGGACAAGGATCTTTGTTAGTGGTGTCGTGAAGATCTACACGAAGCGAGAAGATTCATGTCATCAGCCTTCTTCCCCGGACCATGAGGCGGATCTCAAGGGCGAGATCCCTTGTTAGTGGTGTCGAATTGTGGCACCCCGCTAAAACCACTACTAGAAAATGGCTGTGTTTTTGTGCATTGCATCATCATGACCGCATGCTCATGTCATCATGCCACATTGCATTTGAGCATCGTCATCATCATGCATGGTTTTGCCTAAAACTTTTTTCAAAAAGACTACCTTTGTTTTCTAGATACCCCGTCTTTAATTTCAAATCAAAAACCCCGGTTCTCCGGATTATTTTGTTTTGTCTAAAAACGGATTACAAAAGCCTCGTTTTTAATAAATAAAATATTTAGATTATTTTTGGGAGGCAGGCAACTAGGCCCAAAAGCCTAGCCGGCCACCTCCAGACCAAACCCTAACCTAGTCCGCCCCAAACCCTAACATCTATCCCCACCCACCGCCACTCCCCTAGCTACGCGGCACGCACACACGCGCTGCAGCGCAACACACACACAACACCCAGCGGTGCATCACGACACACACACACGCGCGCAGTAACCACCCCAGCCCGCTGGCCCGATGCATCTCGCACCGACGCGGCACGCTGACCGTGTCCACGCGCGTGGCCCCACCACCCTCTCTCCTTCCCGCATCGAGCCAACCCATGACCCCCACCATGCCTCGGTTCCATCACCCCGATGCCACGCTCCTCTCCCTCATTCTCCATCCCCTTTTTTCCGCCGCCACCATCGCCCGCATCCCTCGCCACCATCCCTAACCCGTGTCTCTCTCCTCTGCTCGCCTCGCGCGCTGCCGCACGCGTAGCCCCACGCCCTGCTGGCCCCCATCGTCGACCTCCCCATCTACGCCTTCCTCCCTGCAGCAGGAGCCGCCCGCGGCCGTCTATCCGCCCCCCCCGCGGCCGCGACCCCGAACCACCCCGCCATGGCCGCTTCCAAGGGTTTCGGTGGCCGTCGCTCGAGCTTCTTCGGCCGTGCCTCTGCCTCGCCACCACCTTGAGCCCGACCTCGCCGGAGCCCACCTTGCTGGTCGCCGCCAAGCACACCGAGCGGTCCCCGCTCCGGCAGTGAGCCCGCCTCCGTCGTCCTCCGGCCACCTCGGTGTTCCGCCTCAACACCGGCTCTGTCGGCCTGAACCGCCACCTCAAGCTCTCCTCCACCGTCGAGCTCCTGCAGCACTGACCATCGGCCGCCCGGCTCCTCTTCCTCCCGCCGCTGGTGCCTCGGCCAGTGCCCCGTCCATGCAGGCACCTCCTCTGTTCGTGCTGCTACCTAGCGAGGACTGCATGTTCCTCTGCGTGTCTTGCTGCTGCCATGCCCCTGCAATGTGTTCATGTTAATGCCTAGACGCGAAAATGGCCTCCTCACGCAGTGCCTTTATTCTGTTGGTGTTTGCTTGCCTCCGTGCATTGTGACCCCGATAAAGACTGCTACAAGCCTCTCGAGGCAGACAAGAGCTTCACCAAGATCTCCCGAAGACCTTCGACGTGGAACGACAAGGTTTTCCTTCTCGGGACACCATGACCTCCTTTCCAGATCCGATGCCATACCTTGAAGACCGAACCGAACCCCTCGGAACGACAAGTTCTTCCCGGAGCCCAAAACCGAAGACCCCGTACACGAAGATCCAAAGACCAAACCCTGAAGCTCCAACCCCGAAGATCGAACCCCGGCACCGGCTTCATGATCTCCTTCGCAGACGCCAAGACCCCGTTCCCAGAGGTGAAGACCGATCCCGCCGAGACCGAACCCGAACCCCTTCAAGCACCAAGATCGCCGATAACCGATGTGTGAACCCTATCCGAGACCCCTATTTTTATAATACGACATATATACTTGTTGCATATGAATTACTCATACTCGCATGCATATTGTGTGGTTTGGGGGCATTATGCCGATTCACCTAAATTAAATATGGAGACTATATGCGGGCTATTCTAGTCTTATATTGTCTCCATTTAAATTTGTGTAGCAAACCGATGCCATGTTTTTCCTTGTTAAGACAACATATAAATTGCGGGGTATCTAAACAACTTGAACCGTCTAATTAATTGTCGGGGCCTCGGGTCCGCTTAATATTGCCTAGTTGCACCACATCTGCATCATATCATAATCATGTCGGATCTTGTGCCGTAGTATTAAATATTGCATCCGGTGTTTCTTCTAGTGTCTGCTTCTTCGTGGATTAGGCCGATGAGTTTATGCGAGTATCGACAAGTTCTCCGGATATGATCCTTCGGCAGTGTTTCCCAGGCGAGCATCCCTCGCCTTTCTACCTATTTTGCATTTCTAGTCTTTACTCCCTCCTGTTGATCTATTGCTATCCTTATTGCGATGCTTTAGTTTCCGTGTACCATTTATATTCCATGCAGCCTCTATATTGCCTTGGACACATCCTATTGCCTGTTGTTTGATAGACAGTCGGCCTTGCGAGTCGTAGTTGCTTGCTCAGGTGCTACTTTGCGTCGTTGTTGTTCCACCGTTGTTGGAAGGTTGGCACATGCTTAATGGTGGAGATGCTTAATGGTGGAGATGATCATGACTTTAAATACAACTATTAAATTGCTGGGATAAGTAATGAAAGAGGCACCGGTGGGCAATATATGCTATTTAGTTTTTCATGTCCACTTGTGTCCCGTAGGCCCCGAGTACTTGATACCTGTTCCTTGATTATTCGCACTATCCACATTCTGGAGACCCCATGGATCCCTCTTAGCCAGAGCTTGATTCATTTCTTATTTCTTGGGACCACAAACTAGTTTAGGGCTTTATTACTATCCTGTACTTATGTCATGCTTTACTGCTTTATTTAAGATTGTGCGTGGAGCACCTATACTATTTTGGATCGTGCCACGTTTTCGCGGTATCGACAAGCCCAGTCACACTTTCGGGTTCCCAGTCATTTACAGTCGTCGTCACAAACCCTAGGTCCGTGCCGGAGCCGGCCAACTTCGTTGCGGGTAGCTTAGTGGGGTGGCCCCCTGAAATCTTTTATGAATCCTGTGATTGCTTTGTCGTGAAAGCCTCGTTGGGTTTTGATTTGGTTTTTCCGAGGTTGATCGTGTGTGTGTTGCTATTTGTGCACCCCTGCAGGGTAAATCTTTCTGAAAGCCGTGTCCGCGGTTATGGACGATTTGGAGCATAGTATCTCGATCATAGACAAGCATAACTTAAGTAGTGTTATAAATTTGACTTAATATGTGACTAGTAATCAGCTTCACTACAATGGAATGGATAATAAAAGTGCCAACAATTGGTGGAACTGGGGTGTATCGTGTCATGTTATACCTGCCTAGTAAGTATCGCAATTCCAATGGAATGAAATAAAAGTGCCAACAACTGCTAGGTTTGGGATGTCACATGCTAATTGTATCTGACTAGTAAGTACTGGAACTACAACTGAATGGTTAACTAAAACTGCCCACTACTTATGCTATCAGGATGACTCATTCTATCTATATCTGACTAGTAAGTGCTGCAACTATAATGGAATGAATAAAACTGCCAACTGTGTGAGTTCCTCGGTTTGACTTTCTCGTTTGGTCTCGTGGGGGAATACCAGGATGGGTATGATTGGTGCTAGTATAAGTTTGGTTCCGAATATGTCTTTCTTATCTCTCTCTAATAGCCGACATTTGATCGAGTCTCTATAGGTTGTTTAGTGCATGCTTCACTGCTGCTTCAGCCCACCATACCCATGTAGGAGAGAGCTGCTGAATTCTAGCCTCGCCGTGTACTGGCCTCAGTATTGACGCTCCTCTTTTTCCTTTGCCCTTTATCGGCACCCCTTTTGTTTTAGCAGGTTTGAGATCGACGTCGTTAGCAGGGTTACCCTTCCGGCTTGGCCTGGGCAAGGTTATGGACACCATTGGTTATTCTTCAGGGCTCTTAGCCCCATTTGCATCTTAGCCTGGGCAGGGTTATGGACGCCATTTCACCTGCTAGTCGAAAGGTGCAGCCGCCGCGCAGCCTCAGGGCGCGAGATCTCCGAAGCCAGCCGTCGAACAGGTTGTGCGCGCCCCAGGGGAAGGAGCAGCACCAGCGGCGGGGGCCCGCGACAGGGTGGGGGAGATCACCGGGGAAGCCGCCTGCGGCGGACTGGGGCTGCCGTCCCGCACCACGTTGGAATAGGAGCTACCAAAGGAGGAATCCGAAGCCATCTCCTCGTCCTCCGCCTCAGCTATGTCGGCCCAACTCAAGGTCTTCGCAGCGCTGGTGAGATGTGCCATGGGGGAGGGGGGGGGGGTGGAGGTCGCCAGAGAGATGGCGGCCACCGCGCGGAGGGGTGCCTGGCTCACGCTCCTACCCTAACGCTCCCCCGATTGGGTTCTTGCTGGTCTTGAGGCTGATATCTTTTTTTTTTGAGAAACCATGAATATCTTTTTTAATCCATGAAAGTGTTTTAAACTCATGACTTTTTTTCGAACCTTATGAACTTTTATTGAATCTATTAGACGTACTATTTCGAAACCTTGATTACTTTTGAAACCCTGTGGAAACCAAAAAATAAGGGGGGAAATCTAAACAACAAAAAAGAGAAAAATATAATAAAATATTTAAAAGGCAATAGAAAATAAATATAAAATATAAAAGAAAAAGAAAAAATGAAACTGAAAAACAAATAAAGGGTGCGCAAAAAAATGAAAGTGCGAGGCTAGTCATGAGAGATAGAGACCGCAATAAGGACTTATAGGATTTTTTTTGAAAGATAATATATATATATTTTTTGAAAGATAATATATATTAAAAGGGCTTATAGGATTTATGGGTCCGTTTTGGTGTTGGTTATTTTGAAAGCTCCCCGCCCTACATGGTGTGTTGGCTGATACACTATGTAGGAGTGGACGCTTTAAAAAAAACGAATTTACTAGGTTCTCTACCCTCCCTCCCCTCCCGACCCCTCCCGCAGCGCACCCTAGGGCGCCGCTGGGGGGCTCCCTATCCCGCCGCCAACCACCCCCACCCTGATCTACCACCCCTTCGCCGTTGTCGTCGGCGCCGGACGCGGTGGCGGCGGCCCCGACACCGAAGGGGCCGGGGAGAGCAGATCGTGGCGACAATTCGCTGGTGGCGCCTGGGGTCGGCGCTGGTGCTTCGGCCAGGGCGGTGCCCCTGGTCGTGTGGCGGCGATGGCTGCTCCCTGGACATGAGATCTGATCGTGGAGATCGGCTGCTTGCAGAGGCTGGGCCGGTGCCCGAATCGTGTTGCGGCGACAGCTACCCATTGGTTATCAGCGCAAGGTGTGGCGGCTGTGGTCGTAGGTCTAGGCTTCCGCCTAGATCCGCCATCGGCGCGGTCTTTTGGCTGCCTGAAGTTGTGTGGGGAGGCGGCACGATGTTTCTTGCTCGGGCCAACGGACCCGCGGGGGCGCGTGGTTATTGCAGGCTTGTCTCCTCTTCCGCCGGAGGGAACGGGTGGCAGACGGCGGCGTGGGGGGGGGGGGGGGGAGGCAGTTGTTCTATCCAATAATGGCGGTCGGTCCTAGGGTTCCTTCAGCGCGAAGACAAATATCTGCTTGTTGCTTGCACTCATTGATCCGGCCTGGAGAGGCGGGTTCCGGAAGGCTCTGTCGGTGAACTCCCATGAGCGCATCATGCCTGGAGATTGCTGGATCGGAAGGTATTCGGTCTTGCGTGCCCATGTTTTTCTGGCCGTTTCGTTTCAGCAGGAGCGTTGTGAAGCTCTGCTGTTTGTTACCATCATGTTTCATGTCTTCGACGATCCATGGTGAAGTCAGATGCGGAGAATGTCAGGAAAGCAGGAACATGAGGGGAGCAAATGGTGATTTGAGTCTTTGAGGCGACGAGGAATTGGCTGCGTGATCTGTGACTTGCGGCAGCGACTGTTTATGGGGGCGACAACACAGGAGGACATCTTACCTTGCAGGGTGAAAATCCAAGGTCTGGCCTTAATTGGTTGTGTCTGGCAATGACCTTGTTGAAGGTATTGTTTTGCGAGCGAAAACTTTTTCCAGGGTGAAAATCTATGATCTTTGATCGGACAACGACGATGCTTGTGCACTGTTTTCTTCTTGAAGGCATTGCTATTGGAGTGATTGAACTACTGTTGTTGTTCTGGTGGTGTTAGTGTCATCGTTCTCTGTTGCTGTTGCTGGACTTTTCCTTTTTGTAATTTTTTTTCCTTTTCTAGGCTGTGTGCATTGGTAAAGTCGCTAGGGCATGCGTTGTTGCAGAGGCTAGATGTAATTGGTATCTCCATGATATTAATATATCTCTTTTCCAAAAAAAAAAGTTCCTGGAAACCTGCTAAATCTTAGTCATGTTCATTTTTGTTAGATTTGGGGGCCAAGATTCGTGAATAATTTAATTTATTTTTCTTTACCGCACAGTTGTGGTGTTCTAAATTTTAGAAGTGTGAGCGTGAATGCATCGGAGGGGAAAAACGGCTAGACTCGCCTCATTCACTTGCACAAGCATAACGTGCTGGACACATATGGAGACTTGTGGCCCATGCTGGCCCAACACCAGAAAAAAAAGGTCGCTAATTAAAACTGGTATACTAACATAACACGACCGTAAACGCCACAACCTATCGCTCGATTCGACTGAAAAGGTCGTTTGGCACTAGGTAAATGAATACTTGGATTTATTTTATTTATATTACGATTCTAAAAACACCCACATGTTTGGTTGTCATCGGAATTTGAAAATGACGAGTCTAAGATAGGAATTGGGTTTACACATAAGGATATTTCGATGATTTGCCAAATGAAATAACGGTCCAATTCCATGCCACCAAATAGCATAGGGATAGAATGGCAAAATAAATTTTAGCATTCTAGGCTCAAATGATGGATATCAAACGACTTCTTATTTCTTTTTCAACTGAGACTTAGGGGCAAAACGAACCTAGAAATTTTATAAGCCCTTAATGCGGTGTGCTATATTTGGTATGCCAAAAAATTATCTAGATTCACATCTATCTATGTACTAAAATATATGTAGATACATACGAATCTATACAATTTCAAGTACTTATTATCATACGAAGGGAGTATTTTTTGTGGTGCCTACATAATCATACTAATTTTTTGTGGTGCCTACGTAATCATACTATTCTTTGGTGCCATGTCAGCGGGCTTATATAGAAAAAAGGCAAGTTGCTAGCTCTCAGGATTTTGACAATGGTAGTATCTTAGCATGGTATCATAAGCATTTTTCCTATCTGACACTATAGTTAATAAAGAAATAGATTGGTGTTGTATCTCAGGCATTTCACAATGGCTATTTCTTAGTGCCGTATCCTAGTTAATTTGCTTATGTGGCATGTCATTTATTAAAAAAAAGATGGTTGTTATATCTTAGCTAAGATATAACCCTGACACGCTATCATAGGAAAAAGAATTGGCTAGTACAATCACACATATGCATGAGACTAAAATCATTAAATACCACCCTTCTAAGAAATAACATAAAAGATACACTCTATTATAATGGCAGTTTCTTAACTTTTAATGACTCCTATGATAACATGGTAAGAGACCCTCCATTGTGATACAACCCTTGCACGGAACATAGGCAAAAATAATGGTTGAGGCCGAGGAGGTTGAGGTTGTTTTGGATGATATATTGGATCATCCAATCCTAAACGCTCACCTAAACAAACTCGGCCAAGAAAGGTTTATGATGTCTCAAATGTACGAAGGAGTATTAGGAAAAGAACCAAAAAAACATTTACATAATGCAGAATTTGAAAGGCATGACTTGGAACAGTGAGGAGTTTAAAGACCTAGCAAAACATCATTTGTAAAAGAGTCTATTAGGGAACATCGGTCAGACTTTATTGTCTTATTGGAGACATGAAGGTCTAATTTCACAGTTCATTTTTTAAATCAACTTCCAAGTGGGTTGAATTTTGCTTGGTTTTTCCTACCACCTCATGGAAGATCTAGGGGTATTTTGGTTGGAATTAATAGCGACACTATCCAAGTTCTCAAGGTGAGTACGGGGGATTATTGTGTCAAGTTGCATATTAAATGTAAGAGAGATGGTTTTCAGTGGGTTTTTGTGCCATATATGGTGCTGCTCAGGAGGCACATAAAGCGGATTTCCTTATAGAAATGGTTCGTATGTGTGAGTCAGAACCTCTACCAATGTTGGTTGGTGGAGACTTTAACATTATATGCTCTAGAGAGGAAAATAATAATAATAACTTCAAAGCACATTGGCTGTTTGTCTTTAATGCGATTATTGAGAGTCTAGACCTTAGAGAAATTGTGCTCTCATGTCGGTAGTTCACTTAGCCTAATCGCAGTGACAAGCCCACCTATAAAAACTAGACCGCATTTTAGCTAGCATTGAATGGGAATAGAAATTCCCCCTTGTTACGATTCGGGCTCTTACTAGGGCTGGGTCAGACCACACACCACTTCTTATCGACTCCGGAGTGAAAGCACACTTAGGGAATACTCCACGATTTTCCTTCGAGTTGTATTGGTTACGACACGAATGATTTTATGAGATGATAGCCAAAGAATGGTCATCTGTAAATGGGGGAAGTGATCCGATGGAAAAAATGGCTAAATAAGATTCGACATCTGAGGCATTTTCTTAAAGGTTGGGCGAAAAACTTAAGTGGGAAATACAAAAAGGAAAAATAAAAATTACTTTCTGTAATTGACGATCTTGATGTGAAGGCGGAACAAGGACCCTTGACGGTTGGCGAGCGTGATATTTTAAAGAATGCTAATGAGCACATCACCAATCTTCGGAGAGATGAAGAGACCAAATAGGCTCAAGGAGCTAAAGTTAAACATGTTCAGGAAGGGAGTAACAATACAAAATATTTCCATTTGATTGCAAATGGTAAACATTGGGAAAACAAGATATTTCAGTTGGAGCAGGATGAGGGAACCATTGTTGATGAAGATAACCTAAAAATTTATATTACTGAATATTATAAAAATTTGTTTGGGTCGCCATCACCCACAAATATTTTGACGAGGGAGGAATTAACTCAGGACATACCGCAGTTATCAGATGTGGAGAATAGGATTCCGACAACTCCTTTTATTGAAAAGAAAGTGTATGAAGCTATCTCTCAAATGGAGCATAATAAAGCACCTGGTCCAGATGGATTTCCGGCTGAGTTTTTCCAAAAGTTGTGGGAAGTGATTATAAGTGATCGAATGACACTATTTAGTTACCTTATTTCTAGGAATTTGCCCCCGTTTAAATCGAACTTTGGTGTTATCACTTTACTACTCAAAAAATAAAATGCGGTACAAATACAACAATACAGACACATATGCTTATTGAATGTTAGTTTCAAAATATTTACAAAAGTGGGAACTAATCGTATCACGGCTATTGCTCCAAAAGTAATTAGACCTACTCAATCTGATTTTATGATGGGACGACATATCCTTGAAGGGGTGGTTGTCCTTCATGATACCATCCATGAGCTTCACCGGAAGAAAATGGATGGAGTTTTGTTTAAAATTGACTTTGAAAAGGCATATGGAAAGTCAAATGGTCTTTCCTACAACAAAAGTGCGTATGAAAGGTTTTTCACCTAGGTGGTGTAAACTGATTGAGCAATTTGTTTAGGGAGGGAGTGTTGGAATAAGGGTTAATGATGATATTGGACATAACTTTCAAACTAGAAAGGGGTTACGGCAAGGAGACCCATTATCCCCGATGTTGTTCAATATCGTTGTAGATATGCTAGCCATTTTAATTGCAAGGGCAAAGGAAGATGGTCAAGTGGGAGGCCTCATTCCACATCTTGTTGATGGAGGGGTTTCAACTCTACAATATGTGGATGCTACTATTATTTTCATGGAACATGATCTACCGAAGGCCGTGAACATGAAACTAATACTATGCATTTTTGAACAAGTATCGGGACTAAAGATAAATTTCCATAAAAGCAAGATTTTATGTTTTGGTAAAGCAAAAGAAGAGGAGCAGCAATACAAATAAATATTTGGTTGTGAGGCTGGATCTCTGCCTTTTATATACCTGGGTGTGCCTATTCATTACAGAAAACTTAAAAATTCAGATTGGTATCCAGTAGAAACTAGATGTGAAGGAAAATTAGGTTGCTGGAAGGGCAAACTATTATCTTATGGCGACCGCTTAGTCTTGATAAACTCTGTATCAACAACTTTACCCATGTTTATGTTGTCGTTTCTAGAAATACCTAAGGGGGTAAGGAATCGATTGGATTTTTATATGTCTTGCTTTTTTTGGCAAAGTGATGAGAATAAAAAGAAGTATAGGCTCACAAAATGGAATATAATTTGTAGACCAAAAGATCAGGGTGGTTTAGGTATTGGTAATTAAGAATAGATGTTTACTAAGTAAATGGCTTTTCAAGTTAATGAACGAAGAAGGTGTATGGCAAGATCTGCTTAATAATAAATATCTAAGTGAGAAAACTTTTTCAGGAGTCTAAGCAAAGCCGACAGATTCTCCATTTTGGAAAGGACTTATGCGGGTAAAGACTGAGTTCTTTGCTAAAGGTCATTTCAAGGTAGGGTACGGTGTAAAAACTAGGTTTTGGGAGGATACATCATTGGGAGATACATCGTTAGCGCAACAACATCCATCATTATACAATATTGTGCATCAGAATAATGTTACTATAGCATAAGTTTTAGCTCAAGTATCGCCGAACATTGGTTTTAGGAGAGTACTTACTGGTAATAAGTGGAATGATTGGCTTCATTTATGCCAAATACTTATGATGGTTCAGCTGTCGTCGGATGAACAAGATAAGTTTCAATTCAAGTAAGTCATATAGATCTTTAGATAAAACCGGGACACTAGATCCTAAATCTAGAATAGCATGGTGTGTCTCTTTTCCAGTAGTGATTAATACCTTGGGGATCCATACATCCCCAAGATTAGGTGGTATCATAGCTTCTCTATTTTATCTTTTAACCTTTTCTTTTATAACATAATTTGCTAGGTAAGAACCAAATCCTGCTTGATGACCATTAAAGGATGGATCATTATAATTTTTTGCAACAAGTTAATGAGTTCGTGCAAGCTACATTTATCAAGATAAAGTAGAGGTTCTTTTGTTTCACTTAACATTTTAAATTCTTCTAGTTGTTTATCATTTGTTGGTTATTTATCATTTTAAATCACATTAATTTCTTCATCCTCTTTTGATGGTTCTTCTACCACTTAGATATTGAGTTGTGATAATAGTGGCTCAAGGAGATCATTATAATTCATTAATTCATGGTAAGTTTCTTCCAAAGATGGTGTACTTGTGGTGATGGTAATAGAATTCATACCTATGGCCGGTTGTTCTTGTGGTTTTCCTACAGACATACTTAACAAGGTTGCTTGATTATCAGCGAGTCTTGATAATGCTTCGTCCAAGCCAGCTGCTTGGTTTTTTAAACCCTTAATGTCAGAACCTATGGATGAAAGTGACTTATGTAGTTCTTCTATCATGGTGGCATGCTGAGCTACTTATTCACTAAGATTTTTATTAGGCTCCTGTTGTTTCTCCAGGTTCTCATTAGCTTGTGGAATGGTGGCAAGTTTCCATTTACTTTCATTAGCATTAGGATATGGAACAAAGGAATGGATACCATAGTTGTTTGGAGCATACAGTGGCCTACCATAAGAGTTATTGTAGTTGTTCCCATATCCATTACTTCCAAAGTTTCTTATGAAGTTGACATATACACTTTCAATGGTGTTTGTTACTAACTCTTGTAGAGGAACATTATCAATATTTTGCTTAGATACGTAGGAAAGTATGGCATCAAGTCTAGTTACTACGGGGTCTAGTTCTTCAATGGAGTTAACTTTCTTAGATGAGTTTGGTTCTCTTTCAGTGTGCCATTGACTATTGTTGTGGAGCATGCTTTCTAGGATAATTTTAGCTTCAGACACAGTTTTACTCATAAATGCACCCGCCTTAGCGGAATCTAGAATGCTTCTTGACATGATATTTAGACCATTATAAAAAGAATGCAATATGGTCCATTCGCTAACCCCATGTGATGGGCAGGATCTAAGCATGTTTTTAACTCTCTCCCAAGATGTTGCTACATGACATAGGTACGACTACTCGGGTGCATAAAGGCTCACGACCCATGAAGATTCAAGATGATGGCCCAAGAAGTATCCAATGAATTAGTTGTATTAGGAAATGAAACATGAACCGATGATATGTTGGTGTTGTAATCATACATATGTAACCTATCCGTATACGGCTTTTAGACCCGGTCTATAGTATATAGGACGGGAGAAGCCTATGAGGGGACAACCGAAAACCCCCAAGCGACCTATAATAGAGCTATTCATCAAGTAATCAGGCGACTTCGACTCCCTTGTTTGCCTGATATCCGACGAAATACCCAGCATTCTCTTTTTCGCAAAACCCTAAGTCCATCACCATGGGCATTTCCAAGGTTACCCCTCGTCAATTGGCAGCGTCTGTGGGAAACCTGAACGCTGGAGCCATGGATTCGGCAGATCCCTTTTCATCAAGCAATAATCCAATGGCAGCGACACCACGCCCGCCCACCCCTGTTTTGATACCCGCCAACGGCGGATTCGATCTCACCATCGGGAGTTTTCACTTCCAAGTAAAGGATCCCGAAGAATCGCACCTCTCGGCTGTGATCTCATCAGAGCTGTCGGTCGATAAAACTGCGCCCGCGGCGATAGCCGTGACATCCGTTGGATCATCCGCAGAAGTCATGCTGCAAGACGAAGCAGCCGAAGAAGGCGAGGACAACGCGACAAATCTAGGGGATCTTGATGGTCTTTATGACGATCTCTCCTCCGGATCAGACCCCCAACCAATCATGCCATAAAGATTGAGTCCGACAAACGTGGAACCCGAAGGGAGTGACAAAAGCATCGACTTCAGAATCAGGATGGCCAAAATCTACCCAGAGGAGAAACTGCTGGATTTCACTAATCCTTCGGATAGTGTCTCCCTTAACTCCGATGAAGACGACACTAGTCCATACATAACTTAGCATCAAGTGTGTGTAATCATCGGGGATGCCTCAACTCAGCAGGTCTCCAACGGTAACCCTATTTTTGACCCCGACGATATTTTGTCAGATGATAATGCAGGAGACCATGGAAACGAAGGAAATCATGGTGACCCGATGAACAACAACATAACCCCGAGAAGATAAGAACCACACAGAAGTGAAAGGAAACACCTCTGGCTACCAGTCGAAGCTTGGCAAAAAGCAAGGGTAGCAATTTTGGGTGCAGTTCCAATGACGTCCGATGCCACGCGCGAAGATTTACTAGCATATCAATACCTTCTTCATCACAAGAAAAGAGACTAGCTAAGGATGCACATACAACTTGATGAAAGAAAACAGATAGCCGACGAATCCAGCCTAAGATAGGCACAACTAAGCTCTACCCGAGGATCAGGGAGCGTAACAGGGGAGCACCGCCAAGGAGAGGAGCATCACAGCTACAAAACATACCCGAAGCTAAAAGAAACGAACTGACTCGAGAACTCGACCTGTCATTCATGATAGTAGATCCAACAGGACACCTCAAAGCAAAAACAGCCCAAGCTGCAATTGTAGCCGCACAAACGTACCTTCTTACAACCCAACCAGCACCCGATGACCCTCGTGCATCTCTCCACCGCTCCGCTTTGATGAACCTCAACATGGTAGGAGCGTCTGTCACACAAGCAGAACAAGGAATCACACAACAACCCGACAGATCCCCACGCTGTTGTAGCAGCCCTCAACAAGTGGGACACACCCGACGATCACGATCGCCACATCGAGTCCACTTCTCAGGATTAGAGCCACGAAACAATGCAAGAGACGATATTATACAACGCATGATCGATAGATCCAGGGAAGAGTGTAGCAACCGAAGATATTATGACGGTGAAAGCAAAGATGAACATGAGATATGCGGGGCTAATTGCTTTACCCGATGGGTTCGCAAAACACCAGTACCAAAGGACTTCAAACAGCTTCATGATCGTCAAAAGTACGATGGTCTCCAAGAGCCCGAAGCTTGGTTGGAAGATTATCTAGCAGCTATCAAATTACAAGGTGGCGCCAAAGCCACCGCAATGCAAAGTTTGCAGCAACATCTGACTGGCGCGGCATGATCCTAGCTAACACAGCTACCCGAGAATCCATCAGCAGCGAGAATGTTACTGATGACAAATTCATCAGAAATTTCCACTCCACATTTAAACAACCCGCATCTTTGGAACAATTGCGGGCATGCAAACAAAACCCAGGAGAACCAATACGGGCCTTTATCCAGTGGTGGAACATCATAAAAACCTAGCTGAAGCTATATCCGACGAAAGAGCAATTGACGCTTTCAATGATGGGCTTCATCGGCAAGAATTCATCGAAGAATTGGGGCGAATCAAACCCAAGACAATCTCATAGTTGATGGACATGGTCAGCCGCTGGACCAATGGGGAAGACGTAGTACACAATAAAAGAGCCCGTTCACCCGAAGAAGACTAGGATAGACGAAATAATGACAGAAGACGATGAAACAATGATAGATACATCGAACCAAGTTACATCGCAATCGGTTTCTCTAGAGGGGATAACCGAAGAAGTAACGAATACAATAGTGGGTATCGCAGTAGCAGGGACGACACCGGTGGAAGCCAGCCACAACAACAATACCAGCCGAAAAATCGAGACCGACTAATGTCAGCAGGGCAAATGCTAGAAGGGCCCTGCAATATGCATTTCTACGTTGACTCAACAAGAAAAATGCGATCCAACCATCTCCTAAAAGATTGCCAAATATTTTTTTTAATGCAGGAGCTATGCAATGCAAGGGCAACTGAAGCAACAAACCGAGGCTACGCTACTATACCTGGCGCTTTAGCCATCGGCGCACTACCATCACTGGTGGGGAATCCACCAGTTGGGCAGCCGGAAAACACAACAAACCAAGAAGACGAATATCCTAGATCAAAAGGAGCAATGTCGATGATCCAGAAAGGATGGCCCTCTAATAGGACACAAAAGCTAATTACCAGGCAAGTGAACCTGGCAGTAACAGCACCACCCCCTACACCTAAGTATCTCCACTGGTCAGAACATGAAATTACCTTAGCAGAGCTGATCACCCACTTCGGGTCCCATGACCGGGCTAATCAGCACTAATAGTCGAAGCACAAATCGGCAGGTTCGACATGAGCAAGGTTTTCCTGGATGTAGGGAGCAGCATCAACATGATCTATGCCAAAACTTTGTGGGCAATGAATTGGTCCATGAAAAATCTAGTGTCTACAGACACAACTTTTCACGGGAAGTTCCAGGCAAAGCCGAAATTACTCTGGGCAAAGTCCACCTTGACATAGTCTTCGGGTCAAGGAACAACTTTAGACGTGAAAAACCGGAATTCGAAGTCATGGATTGGCCATCATAGTACCACGCGATCCTGGGACGGCCATCTTTCGCCAGATTCATGGAAGTAACCCACTATGCATATTTGGTACTAAAAATGCTAGCCCCCAATGGGGTCATAACGGTACGAGGAAGTTTTAGCCGTTCGGACAACTGTGATCGAGAATTTAACAAACTATCAAAGTCCTTCGGGATGGAGACAGGGCTTGGCCAGGTAAAAATAGCAGATGAAGAACCGCTACATGAAGAATATGCCCCAAATAAGCAGACCTGTGAAACATCAACTTCTCAACTTCAAGTGACCTAGTAAACCAACCACTTTTTTCTCTGGTCCGCCGTGTAGAGACGACGCCTCTAGGATGGAACCCCCCGACACAGAGTATGATGGAGCACCTCAATATGAAAGCCACGAATCTTAGGATGATTCTTTACGTTTACGTATTTTCTATTCAATAAAGGCCAACAGCCAGGTGAACACACCGAACAATGTATCCCTTTATATTCGTCGATGAATAAAGAAGAATTTCCCACAATAAGGTTTCAAGACACATGCATGCCTCAACAATTATGCCAAACACGCCAAATCGTCGGGTCCTATTCAAAGGATATCTCACGTAAATAAGAAAAATCTCGTATAAACATACGAACTTTTTTGACAAATACAATAGCTTCATACAATATTTTTTTCTAGAAAAGTACAAAGGTACACAATGAAATAAAAATAGCCAGATAACAAAATTTATAAAAAAAATCCTCGTCTGCCTCTAGGCACCTCCAAACAATCCTAATCGCAGGTCTATGGGTGGCAGCATAATGTGGCGCCATATTAACAAGATCACCATCAGAAAGGAGAGGCAACCCTGCTGAGACAATACCAAATCCAGCATCGGATGATGCACGTGCACCCAATAAAGTGCAAGTTTGGAACCTGCCACAAGCTGAAGCTTCACGAAATGATGAATCCTTTCACCCTACCGAAACTTCACAAGCAAGTCATCTAAGGTCTATGGTTGAGGATCCTAAGGAAACATGGCATTGTAAACAATGGCCAATGATCTGCGGCAACACTCGACAAACTGCTCTACCTCGGTACGCGGTCTTGAAGCAAAGCCACGACATAAGCACGGTGGTGATCAATCCAAAAATCCGTCTCAGAATTCTAGGAAGCAGACACAAAAGCTTGAATTTGATTGCTCAAACGTTGGGTTTCCTCCCTCTTGCACAATCGAATGCCTACAAAAAAGGAGAGAAAAGGAAAAATTGACACCCCGAAAGAAAAAAGGGACAACACAAAATAAACATGGAAGACTTACACAACATATTTTCGCTCGCTCCGGAGATTTCTTCCAAGAAGTATGCTTCACGGTCCAAGGCTTGGCACGTTTTCGACTGAGCAACATCTACCATCGATTGAACAACCCGAAGCTTCCCTTCAAGTTTATTCACCTGTTCAATTTTCTTAGCATACAATGGCAGGTCTACTATGCGTACAATGGTAGTCTCGGTTGCACCCAATACAGATGAAGATGGGATCGCATCTGACGTCTGGGTAGGCATAGAGGGAGCCGCCGAATCATTAAATATCTAGCAGGGCACAAGGAAAACACAAATCCTTCAACATACAAAGGGTAACTCATGTGCATATATACAGAAATTTTCGTCTCATCAAAAGGAAGCACTCAACAATAGGATAAGTTAGAGGTTCATTACAATAGTAGCACTAGAGACACGGAAAACTACAAAACAAAACTACGAAGCTGATTTCTCCAAAGACATAGTTGCACTAGTAGAAGGAGCACTAGCTACAGGAATAACAGGAGCAGCAGCCGAACAAGGGGTGCCAATTGAAGAAGGGGCAAATGATTTCTCCGGGCCCGTGCCTATGCTCAGAATTAGCCAAGAATACTTCTTGGCCCTCTTAATGAAAGGCTTCAAAACAACTACCGAGCCATCGGAAGCGACTGGTATAGAGGAGCTTAACTTTTTGCCAACCGACCTTCTTGCCATGCGCCATCACCAAAGCCATCGAAGTCTTGGCACCAGTCTTCGACCGCGTGATGCTATATCCAATAGGCGGGCTGGGATCAGCACCAAAAAGATGACAAGGTAATTGAGATCTATTGGCACTTCTTTCTTGGGGAAAACCTCAGCATGTAGACTCTTGAAGGCGCAACGCCAGCAGAAAAGAAGGTTGCGCCCACGGACACTGTTAGCCTCTAGAGTGCCAACGGCATCCGACAAAGGGTTAACCCTCTTATCTTCGTCCAACACTAAATTTTGTCCAGTCAGCTCTACACAAAAAGGTGGGTTGAGAACTAGATGGAAGAAAAAGGAGTAAAAACAATTTTTTTTATTTAAGATAAAAAACTTACGGGTCAAGGAAGTGTTAAGGGCCTCCAAGCACTTCTGAAGATCTTCGTCTCGGGTGGCAACTTGTTTGGCCTTCTCTTCAACATCAACATTGGTTTTCTGCTTGGCCTCTTCCAAAGCCTTCTCGGTTACTCAAAGTTTTGCCTCCAGATCGTTAGCACGCTTCATCGTGTCGTCCCGGATAACTTCGGACTCTTTGACAATGGGTGAGCAATCAGAGAGTAATACAAAAACTCAGGAAAACAAAAGGATGTGGAAGAACTCAAAATCGCAAAATATGAACATAGTATACCTTTCAGATCTTCGGCTTTGTTATGGATCTTGATAAAGTGAGAGGCCATATCAACCATCTCACGCATCAAAGGCTGCAAAAAGCGGAATGTCAGAGAAATGAGCAAAGAGAGAAGCACCTAAGCATGTCAAAAGCCAAAAAACCACTTACATCCTGCATATCCACCTAGATAGGGTTTTTAGATATCACCATGCCCTTGCCAGTTGATTTTCTTGTTTTCTATGGTGGTGGTTTCGGCAAAGTGGCAACATCTTTCTGGATAATTTGGTCTGCAGGAAATGCATGCATATCCTTTGGATCCCAAGATGGCTGCCCAGAGATTTCACCGAATGAGGGGCAATAGATGTACCAGGAGGATACAAGAAAGAATCTTTATCGTTATCACCACTGCAAAAGCAAGCACAAAAAACTCAACAACTTCCTCATCTAAAACTCAATAAAAGGGCAGTAAGCACTTACGAAGAAACGTCCTACGTAAAGCAGAACAGATTCATCTGAGGAGGAGCCGACGAAACTGGGGCGGCATGTAGAGGCTTTGAGCCAGTAGAATCATCCAAGTCATCGATCGTCTCTGCTACATCAGGACGCTTTCTTTTTTGCCAAAGGGAGCTATAAAAAAATCTTCAGAATGAGCTGACGTAAGATACTGCGTCCTTGATGAAGATTCTGCAACAGATGCCTCCATCTCCTTGTCGGTAGCAGTCCTGGCCATAGGGAGATCGTCGGATGCAGAAGGATCAGCGGGAAGCTCACCGCTTTCAGGGAGAGAAGAAAGGCAGGACAGATGATCATAATCCTGCATAGACAGAAGATCAACAATCACAAAGGAGGACAATTGTAAAAGAACAAAAGGCACAGACGAACAAAGAGCAAAAATCAAGGAATTTACCTCGGGAAGGCGGTTCTTTTTGCCAAATGGTTCTACACGACAAGTGGATGGAACCGAGACCTTTTTGGTTAGTGTGGTTAAGTTTCGAACCCTATTTTCATAGGCCTTGAGGGCAAAATCATTCGGTGAAATCCTCATCGGGTCCTTCTTACCAGTATATGCCCACATACCAGCAAGCCTTGCCCGAAGAGGCTGCACACGGATCCACAAGAAATATGCCAAGATTTGAAGTCCTGACAATTCCTTGCTAACCTCATGACACAATTTGGAAATACATGCAAGAAGGGGTTCAATCTCTGTCATTTCTTTGGGAGTGGGGTACTGATCCCAAGAATCTAGTTTGCGACAAGGTTTATTGGGGTCAAAAGGGGCTAAGCCGAAAGACTGGCCTTTGACTAAGCAATCTTTGATGTAAAACCATTTGGTTTTTCACCCTTGGACAGAATCAGTGATCTTAAAATCAAAATAATCTACATCGGAGCAAACAAAGAAGATGGCGCCACCAACATCATGGATAATGGTGTCGGTGGCATTCCGACGAACATAGAAGAAATACTCCCATACGAACTAGTGGGTATGGATCCCGAGGAAGAATTAGCAAAGAGTGACGAAACAAGCAACTTGGAGATTAGAATTAGGCGTGAGCTGATTTAGCTGCATGCCATAGACAAAGAGGAGACCTTGAAGAAATTCATGGATGGGGAGACAAAGGCCGCGGAACAGAAAGGAGAGGAACATTAACCTCCACCCAGGTTCCAGAATTGGAGCAGCTTCATCCCCAGGGATGTTGAAGGCGCCCTCCTCGAGATGGCCAGATTTCCACACCTCGTGCAAATCTCGCACCGTGCACTCCGAAGGGGCCCATCCGATAGTCCTCTTGCTAGTGGCCTTGGCAGCCGTAGCAGAAGTTCCCGCCTTGCTTTTTCCCATGGTGGTCGAAGAACAACAATGGGACGAGGAGGAAGGTAGTAGTAGGCGAGCGAGACAGATGCAAGAAAGGGTGCAAGGAAGAAGATGATGCTAGCAAATATGAGGTAAAATAAGTAAAATAAATCTACCCCCCAATATAAAGAGACAAAGCTTGCAGCTCGAACCGTTCAATGCAAAATCGAACCGTCGAAAGCACACAAGATGACGATGCATGGCAAAGAATTTCACTGGGGACCTCGCACGACGGCTCGATATTCGTGAGGAAAAGGGGACGTCTCGATCTTCGTGAGGAAAAGGGGACGCGTAGTCAATGGAGAAAATCGAAAGCACACAAGTAGTTATTACTATGGTAAAAATGGAGAAACCTCGCAGGACGGCTTGATCTTCGTGAGGAAAAGGGGACACGTAGTCAAAAAACTCCACTAAACATGCCACACATGCGTCATCATGATTGCTGCACGGTCCCATATTTGAAACGTCCCATCACGATGTTTCACTGGGAAACCACGACACAAGATTTGTCATCACTGATGTTAGACGATGCAAGTCGCAAAGGAAATAGCGGCATCACAACAAGGGACAAAGACCCGAAGAAAAAACAAAACCTTTTTTGGTCAGAGAAAATTTCTCGATAAAAGAGACTGAGACTACAATCGAATACAAAATATTTCGACTGTAGCCTCGGGGGCTACTCGTATCGGGAGCACTGGCCGCGCACCTGATAAAAATCAAAAGAATATTGGTGAAATGGATATGGCATAAGTTTTTGAGCCTATGTGTCGATAAATAAATCTGAAAATAGCCTCGGAGCTACTCCCATCAGGAGTGCTGGCCGCGCACCTAACGAAGAAAGGTAAACAAAGTATCATTAAAAGATTACTCCTATCGGGAGCATCTACAGAAGGTAGAAAGTTTCAAAAACTTGTCCAAGACAAAACAAGTCAGCTGGTAAAATTTGAATATTAGAATCTTGGATCGCACTCGACGCGACAAAACTTCGAATGCCATGTCTAAAACATGAAGGTAAGACCCCAAGGTTCGTTCTGTGTGGCCTGATAATTGCACAAGAATGCGCTCTGCCAGTAAAATATCCGTATCAATGATATGATGAAAAATCCCGATGGACGTGTTGGGTACCCGATAAAATAGAACTAGAATTCAGTATTCGATAAGACCTCAGCGGCTCGAACTGAATTACGCTAGTTATAATTCCAAATTCATGCCTGGGGACCTGAATTTGATGTAGGTCAATAGTGGTTTTGCCCAGGAGCATTTAACTGATTCCCGATCCATCGGATGCATCATGCTTATTGTACCGGATCCCTATAAAAACCAAAACAATAGAAACAAATTAGAGCAAAGAAAAACTAAAAATATCATTTAGACTCAACCAGAATCTATGGTTCAGATAGAGTCTCGGGGACTACTGACATAGGTACGACTACTCGAGTGCTTATGATTCGTCATCCTGGTTGCATAAAGGCTCACGGCCCATGAAGATTCAAGATGATGGCCCAAGAAGTATCCAATGAATTAGTTGTATTAGGAAAGGAAACATGAACCGATGATATGTTGGTGTTGTAATCATACATATGTAACCTATCCGTATACGGCTTTGAGACCCGGCCTATTATATATAGGACGGGAGAAGCCTATGAGGGGACAACCAAAAAAAACCCAAGTGATCTATAATAGAGCTATTCATCAAGTAATCAGGTGACTTTGACTCCCTTGTTTGCCTGATATCCGACAAAATCCCCAGCGTTCTCTTTTCCACAAAACTCTAAGTCCATCACCATGGGCATTGCCGAGGTTACCCCTCGTCACTACATGTTCATTATCATTTTGTCTAAATGATAGGATACTATTTCTATTTTGTAGGATCTTAACCAGTGGGTAGTATTTCTTAATGAAAGCTTCTTTTAGGTCGTCCTAGGAGTTTATACTAGCAGTTGAAAGATCACGGATGTCGCCTAGAGGGGGGGTGAATATGCGGTTAAAACTTTTAGGAGATGGGCTTGATAAATGCGGAATAAAACTAGTGTTTTCTTTTATTAAGCACAAAGCCTAGATATACTAAGGTTCACCTATGTGCACCAACAATTTATGTAAGCAAGACAAGCAACAATGTGATAGCAAGATAAATTGCTTCAAGCACGAAGGCTCTCACAATGTAAAGTGCATAAGTAAAGAGCTCGGGTATAGAGACAACCAAGGCACGCGGGGACGACGATATTTCACCGAGTTCCTCCCAACAAGAGAGTACGTCTCGTTGGAGGGGTGGGCGGTACTAAGACCACCAACGCCACAAAGGCCTCACCCTATTCCCCCGAGCACCCACCACGCGGCAAGCACCCGTTCCACTATGGAACACTTGAGGGTGGTCACTGAACCCGTACAAGATTGGGGCTATCTCCATAACTTAATTGGAGGCTCCCAATAATCCCCACCAAGGCCTCAATCTTGGGGAGAGCTTCACAACTTAATTGAAGGCCCCAAGAACATGCCACAAAGGCCACACAACCTTCTAGGGTTCCAAGAACCCAAGAGGGACAAGCTTCTTGATTTCACCGAACAAATCCTCTAGGGAGAACACAAACCGATGCACCTAATGCAAAAGGCAAGAACACCACACAGATGATCCACAACTTCACTCTCAAATTCCAACAAGGCTACTAAAGCACTTGGGAGAATAAGAGAGGAAGAACCAAAGGGAGAACACAAAATCCCCCAAGATCTAGATCCCAAAGATTCACTCACAAAGAGGTGATTTGGTTTGGTCAAAATGTAGATCTATATCTCCTCTATCTTCCCCTCAAATATTGACAAGAATCATTGTAGGGGGAGAGATTAATCAAGCACAAAAGATTTAAGGCAAAGAGGGTAAAAGGCTTGAGAAAAAGAGGAGAAGAACCACTAAAACAAAACAGAGAAAGAGGCTATTTAAAGGCCCCTAGAATTTCTTCCTGTTGGAGCCAGAAATCGGCCTGGGCCAGTAGTACCGCTAAGGCCCGGTACTACCAGACCAAGCGAACGAGCGGAGCTAGGCAGGGCCAACACGAGCCAGAGTGAGCAAAGAACTAGGAGCAGAGCGGATTGAGAGAAAGGGGAAGCGAAGCTGGGCTGGGGCAGTAAGCGCAACGTGCGGGGGAGCTTGGCCCAAGCGAGCGAGGCAGCGACAGTAGCGCGCACGAGCGGCAGGCTGATGTCTACACACTTCTATTCTTGTAGACAGTTGTTGGGCCTCCAAGTGCAGAGGTTTGTATAACAGCAGCAAGTTTTCCCTTAAGTGGATCACCCAAGGTTTATCGAACTCAGGGAGGAAGTGGTCAAAGGTATCCCCTCTCAAGCAACACTGCAATCAAGATACAAGAAGTCTCTTGTGTCCCCAACACACCCAATACAGTTGTCAGGTGTATAGGTGCACTAGTTCGGCAAAGAGATAGTGAAATACAAGTGGAATAGATAATTATAAGTGGTAACGGTGATAGAGAATAGCTTGATGGCGTGGAAAAGACTAAAGTAAAACTGAAATAAAGATGGAAGCAAGCAAACATGTAACATATCTAATTGCAAACGGTGTTTCAATGTTTAGAAACAAGGCCTAGGGATCATACTTTCACTAGTTAACACTCTCATATAAATATCTTCTCTTTATGATACTACTCTTAACTACTCTCCGGTTGGACACTCTAATCCACGGTAGGGCTATAACAGCACACCTCAAAGTAAGCCTTTCCCATCTAGATAACCCCACACTGTCACCTTGAGCACTAGATGGTTCCAACAAACACCACACTTTCATAGAGACATCCAACTCCAAATATAACTCATAACAAGTATTTGTAATCTCTAGCCTAAGTGCCACCATGGTGTGCACACTGTCAACTTCACACACATGGGGAGAGTAGAGATCTATCAAAGCACTTGAGTAGCAAGGTAGATCTATAGATTACAAGCTCATGATCTCAATATGATCATGCATAGAGAGAGAGATGAACACATAGCTACCGGTAGAACCCTTAGCCCCGAGAGAGAACTACTCCCTCCTCATCATGGGAATCAGCAACGACGATGGAGATGGTGGTGGAGATCGATGGAGATGGCTACGGGGGCACTTCCCCGTCCCGGTAGGGTGCCAGAACAGAGACTTTCTGTCCCCCGAATCTTCCCTTTGGTGGTGGCGGCGCTGCGGAACTTTTCATGGCTGGAGGCTTGACTATTTAGGGTTTTTGCATCGGGAGGCATCTTATAGGCAAAGAGGCAAGGTCGGTGGGCGGCCAGGGAGCCCACACCACCTGGTGGCGTGACCAGGGCTAGCCCGCACCACCACATGGTGTGGCCGCCCTGTGGCCCCTCTTCGTCTCGTCTTCTGGCTCCGTGAGTCTTCCGGTAAAATATCAACTTTGGTTTTTGTCCCGTCCAATTCCGAGAATATTCATTTTCTGACTTCCTGGAACCAAAAACAGCAGAAAATAGGCAACTGACACTATGGCATCTTGATAATAGGTTAGTCCCAGAAAGTATGTAAAAGTACTCCAAAGTTGGAACAAAACATAATAAAGTAGATAAAAACCAAGCATGGAACATCAAAAATTATAGATACGTTAGCAACGTATCAACATCCCCAAACTTAACTCCTGCTCGTCCTCGAGTAGGTAAGTGGTAAAAAGAAAGAATAATTTTGAGGTGACATGCACCATCATAAACTTGATCAAAGTATTTGTAAAACATTGAAAGTTGGGATCATAGTACTTTAATCATAACATGAAAGACAAAGTTCTAGCAATAAGACAAAGCAGCTATGTTGCAACATGAAAAGGTACAAACAAAAGATTCATGAATAGCAATGCTTTGCAAGACGTTTGTTTGTTTCACATAAAGAAAACATAGCATAGTGGCATTCAGTTTGGCCCTCATAGAGTAGCAAATATAAATGCATAGGACACCTTCAAAGTTCATAAGAGTGACTAGATACAAATAGTTTACGAACAAGCAATATCAAAGTTATGCATCAATCAACAAGTCTTGGGACAATGCACATAGAACTAAGAATGGCCACTATGCTCTCAAAGTAGGTGCATAAAGGTAGAAGGTGGAGACTCAACATAAAAGTAAAAGAAAGGCCTTCATAGAAGGAAATAGGGATTCAAGTTTCATAAAGAGCTTCCAAAAATTATGGTACATACTAGCTTTCATCTCTCATTGCCCCTATCATAAGCATCTTGAAGTGATTAAGGTTAAAGTGAACAAACTATGAAGTATATGCTTGACGAAGTATAAGTTGGAAACCTCATGTCCCTTGAATACGAGGGCCGCTTCTCATGCTACTCAAGTTTAGTCACCGGTAAGTTCTTGTCATCGTAAGTCCATGTGTATCATAGAGAACCGCCAACGGGGTACCCCTTGCCTGATGATACGGAAGAATCCCCATATCAAAATGACAAGGCAAGCAGACAACAAGCATCTCATCAATCTTCTTATTTACCATGGGAATATGGTGCTTTTTTCTCTCTTTCCTCTTTTCATATATCTCTTTTTTTCTCTTTTTCTCTTTTTTCTCAATATGTGACTCTTTTTTATAAGAAGAATGCTTCATAGACAGCTCATTATGGTTATGCTACAGGTTTCCATCATGTCAGCATGGATTAGACCAACGGCCCAGGCATTTCTCTAACACATATACATAACTCCATGGACTTACAAGCTCCCCTTTCATTTCACACCGACGACATCCATAGACAAAAGAGCATGACATCAACTAGGTACAACGTACAAGTGCAATGTTGAAAGCGTTCCCCATGACAGCATGGTTCTGCTAATCCCCAACAAATAAGTGCAAGCATATACAACATAAAAGACACAATGGTTCAAGTTTATTAAGGGCAAGAAAAGTAAAGTGTGCCATCAAGTTCGTGAGAGCTTTAATCACTAGTTTTCTCATAACAAGTTTAATTTGGAAGGTAGATAAAAACATGAATATACTTGGAATAGCAATTGCTAATAGGTAGGTATGGTGAGACTCTTTGGAATAACTTGGTTTAAGGAGTTGTATGTATGAGTGGAACTCACACTTGGTTACGGAGGCTAGCAAAAGACTGGGAGCGACAAACTAAGAGAGCAATAATGGCCATAATCATGCAGAGCGACAAAACATCATTGATCAAAGCATAAAGTGATATTACAAGTTGACAACTAAAGGATCATAAGGGCTATGGTGACTTGGGATAGTCATAACATGTTGTGAGCATGTGCCAAGTCAACCCAAATAAAGCATCAAAGGAGAATACCACAATGCTATGCTTTAATATGCTAAGACAACGCATAATCCTTCCAAGGCACATTAAGAAATATCAATTGTTTATAACAAGTCATGCTACAGCAAAGAATACTAAGCATAAAGCCAAAACAATAACAAGCATGGCATGACAAAGCATAGGCCACAGTAAAAAACAAACTCGCTTCACCACTTAAGCATGAACTTTCCTACTCTTTTCCAATCCAAACCAAACTATTTGAAAACCAATGTATGAAAGAGGGGGTCCAACCAATTTATCCAGAAAACCAAGCAAACGAAAAACCAAAACAAAAACAAAAAATAAGATGCTCCAAGAACAACACAACTGTGCATGAAACAATAAAAATGAAGCGTTTGAAAAAAACCTGGGACTTTTATTGATGAAGAGGGGATGCCTTGGGAATCCCCAAGCTTTGACGCTTGTACTTCTTGGATATTTCTTGGGGTGACACGCGTGGCATCCCAAAGCTTGAGCTTTAGTCCATCCTTCATCTCATTACTCATTCCTTCCATACACCTGAAAGTTTTCCTTCATACAAAACTTCACACAATCTTTATTAGCAACATTAGTGCACTCAAGATAATAAGTCTTTTTAGTTCAGTTTCAAAACCAATAAAACTTCCATTAGAACATAAGCTACTGTAGAACTTCTCTCAAAATGCTCAATTTCCCAAAAGAACTCAAAAAGGAACCAACAAGAAGCAAATGCAAATAATGGCAGAAATCTGTCAAAACAGACCAGCAGGTAAAGACGAATTTTTTATAAGACCTTTTGTTGCTCAAATCAAAAAGTATTGAACTAAAGAAAGTTAGATAACAACCTGGGGGAGAAGCACAAAAATGTACGCCTCAAAAGGACATACAGTGATTTTACACGAATTTTTACGGTGAAGAACAGAAATCTGTTTCGGGACAGCAACTTTCCCAATCATTACTTCTCTCTCATTAGAGGTTACTCTTGGCACAAAAAGCAAATAAAAAGGATAAGGAGCGGTTATTACAGAGGTAATAACTTCCAATACTCATCTAAAACTTTTGGGTTATCTCCCAATAAGTACTTTTCTTTAACGCATTTAAGTTAGGCATAATAGTTTGAGAAGATGCTCACATAGGAAATATGAATTGAGGTAAAAGAGAGCATCAAGAAGCAAATTCAAAGCACATTTAAGTCTAACCCACTTCCTATGCATAGGAATCTTGTAAAGAAATAAGTCATGGAAGCACAAAGCAACAAGCTTAGGAAAGCAAAACAAGTGCAACTTCAAGACTTTCAACATAAAGAGGGGAACTTAATATTGTTGAGACACATAAAACCATGCTTCCCTCTCTCATAATAACTTTCAGTAGCATCATGAATAAAATTAACAATATAACTATCACATAAAACATTCTTATCATGAGCCACATGCTTAAAAGAATTAATACTCCCCACATAAACATAGTCATTCTTATTAATTATAGTGGGTGCAAGTTCAACAAAATATCTATCATTAGTATTCTCATCACCATAATCATCAAATATAGGAGGCATATTGTAATCATAATTAATTTTCTCCTCAATAGTAGGTGGACTGAAAATATCATATTCATCATTGTAATCATCATATATTGGAGGTATAGTATCATCAAAGTAAATTTTCTCCTCCATGCTTGGGGGACTAAAAATATCATGCTCATCAAAAACAGCTTCCCCAAGCTTAGACTTTTCCATAGCATTAGCAATAATGGTGTTCAAAGAATTCATACTAATAACATTGCTATTAGCATGCAAATAAAGTTCCATAGGTTTTTTAATTTTCTCTTCAAACACTTCATGTCCTAACTGAAGATAAATACTATAAAGCTCTCTAATTTTGTTGTTGTTTTCCATTAAGCCTAACTAGTGAAACCAAGAAACAAAAAGACGAAATTGCAGAATCTAAAGGAAATAACATCGAGCACTCACACACCAGCAACCGCACTAGAAGATAGCTTAGTAGCTAGAAGATGTGAGTACCTTTTACCTTACCTCCCTGGCAACGGCGCCAGAAAATAGGCGCTTGCCGTGGGAGGTTCTTCTTATTTAATCCTGCGGTGTGAATACCTTTTTCCTTACCTCCCCGGCAACAGCGCCAGAAAATATCTTGATGTCTACACACTTCTATTCTTGTAGACAGTTGTTGGGCCTCCAAGTGTAGAGGTTTGTAGAACAACAGCAAGTTTTCACTTAAGTGGATCACCCAAGGTTTATCGAACTTAGGGAGGAAGTGGTCAAAGGTATCCCCTCTCAAGCAACCCTACAATCAAGATACAAGAAGTCTCTTGTGTTCCCAACACACCCAATACACTTGTCAGGTGTATAGGTGCACTAGTTCGGCGAAGAGATAGTGAAATACAAGTGGAATAGATAATTATAAGTCGTAACGGTGATAGAAAATAGCTTGATGGCGTGGAAAAGACTAAAGTAAAACTGAAATAAAGATGGAAGCAAGCAAACATGTAACAGATCTAATTGCAAATGGTGTTTCAATGTTTAGAAACAAGGCCTAGGGATCATACTTTCACTAGTGAACACTCTCATATAAATATCTTCTCTTTATGATACTACTCTTAACTACTCTCCTGTTGGACACTCTAATCCACGGTAGGGCTATAACAACATTCCTCAAAGTAAGCCTTTCCCATCTAGATAACCCCACACTGTCACCTTGAGCACTAGATGGTTCCAACAAACACCACAATTTCATAGAGACATCCAACTCCAAATATAACTCATAACAAGTATTTGTAATCTATAGCCTAAGTGCCACCATGGTGTGCACACTGTCAACTTCACACACACATGGGGAGAGTAGAGATCTATTAAAGCACTTGAGTAGCAAGGTAGATCTATAGATTACAAGCTCATGATCTCAATATGATCATGCATAGAGAGAGAGATGAAAACATAGCTACCGGTAGAACCCTTAGCCTCGAGAGAGAACTACTCCCTCCTCATCATGGGAATCAGCAACGACGATGGAGATGGTGGTGGAGATCGATGGAGATGGCTCCGGGGGCACTTCCCCGTTCCGGCAGGGTGCCGGAATAGAGACTTTCTGTCCCCTGAATCTCCCCTTCGATGGTGGCGGTGCTCCGGAACTTTTCATGGCTGGAGGCTTGACTATTTAGGGTTTTTGCATCGGGAGGCATCTTATAGGTGAAGAGGCAAGGTCGGTGGGTAGCCAGGGGGCTCACACCACCTGGTGGCGCAGCTAGGGCTAGCCCGCGCCACCACATGGTGTGGCCGCCCTGTGGCCCCTCTCCGTCTCGTCTTCTGGCTCTGTGAGTGTTCCGGTAAAATATCAACTTTGGCTTTTGTCCCGTCCAATTCTGAGAATATTCATTTTCTGATTTCCTGGAACCAAAAACCGCAGAAAATAGGCAACTGGCACTGTGGCATCTTGTTAGTAGGTTAGTCCCATAAAGTATGTAAAAGTACTCCAAAGTTGGAACAAAACATAAGAAAGTAGATAAAAACCAAGCATGGAACATCAAAAATTATAGATGCGTTAGCAACGTATCACGTGCGCAACAAGGTTAGCGATCGAAGTAGGGGATCGGGGCTGTTAGGGGTGTAACCCCAGGTACCCCAGAGTTGATGAATAGGTGATTGCATAAAAGAGATACATAAGGATAAAAATATGAAGGATAAAGAGAAAAGAATAAGGAAAAGGAGAAAGAAAACAAACATGGGCCGGACTGCCTCTATATATGCCGGATTAAAGAATAATCCGGTCAGCTGGGACATCCGTCCCCTCCCAGGGTGGGCCAACCCAAGTTAATTCGGCTCACCACGGGCCGTCTCCGTCGCTCCGCCACTCCCACCGGGTCAGCAATCCCCGACGAACCTCACCCGCATCCCGCTAGAAGCACGTCGACGCCGAACCGTCCTAGCTCCCGCCACCTTGACCGCTTCCCCCGGGTGGGCCAGATTCGGCCCACCGTGGGGAGACTCCCGCACCGACATGGCACGCCACCGCCTCACACCGCTAAGTCGCCAGCAGTTCCCTGGGTGGGCCGACTCAGCGGGAATCCCGACCCACCCCGGATCACCGCCTGTCTCCAACGCCCACGCTCGGCTGGGCCACTCCGGGTCACCGCCTTGCTCGGCCCGGGCAGGGGAGACCCGGCTGGGTCATCTTGGCTCGTCCACCTGGGCCGAACCTCAGGTTAACCCGGCTGGGCTGAGAATAATCCGGCTGGGAACACTGTTCACCGCCTAGCGGGGCCCCATTTTACCCCCAAGCCGGATTATTTCCACCCATATCCGAATTTCACTTCCCCGGGCCGAATTACTTCATCCCGGATGTCATTTCTCTCGTACCGGGACCCACCAGTGACCTCTACATCGACACGCTGCCAAGTCAAGTCAAGCCTACGTCAGGTGCCAGTCTTGGGACGCCCCTGGCTCAGACTGGCCCCTTTGGTCCAAGATGCTAAGGAATATGCTGGGCATCTTGGGAGATGCTAGGGAATATGCCGAGCATCTCCAAAGATGCTAAGGAATATGCCGAAGGGATAAGACCAATGACTCAACAAAGGACAAGCTGACTAGGCAAGCCCCACAAGACAGCTCATAGGAGTACTTTAGATGACATACCTTGTCCCCTGGGCTCCCCTTTATAAGGAGCACCAGGGGTAACGGTACATGGGAGGCTCCCTGAAGGGCTCCTCTCCCTCTGCTCACTAGGAGCATGGTTTCTTCTTCCTCTGCTCTCTCCTTGAGAGGCATAAGAGTACAGCTCAAGGAGCACCATTGTAGCCACAAGCATGTCAAGAGATGAGATTAGATGAAGGAGTAGAGGTGTTATCTCACTAGGAGATCCTCGAACCTGGGTATATCGTGTCTCTCTGAGTTCTTCCGTATGAGGTCTTCACTTCATCATCCCTCCCCTGATTCCTCCATCGTCCATTCGGCCCCAACTTTAGCCTATACTAGGCATCTGCCGTGACACCACCACGACAGTTGGCGCCCGCCGTGGGGCTGATAAGCAGCGCTGGTTGGGTTACCATCCGGACGGGAACGTCTTCATCAAGCTCTGCTTCAACATCGATCAAAGGTCTATGCATCCTCTTCCTCAACATACAGAGAGCAGGGGAGTTGGCATACAAGCCTCCCTTGTTGAGGTGTTTCAACCTCTTCACCAACAATACAGTAAGTCGTAGCTGACCCTTTGGGAGTGACTCAACTAGATAACTCAACCAACATGCACATGAGATACCCTGGATGTCACTCGGGGACTATCACCTAGTTGTTCACCCTAGGGATGAGATAACTCGACCCCGGGACTAGCACACAAGCCTTTTGAGTCACCTAAAGGTAGAAAAAGTAGCTCGGGGACTCGGTGTCTCCGAGCATAGAAAAGTAACTCGGAAAAGACTTAAGATATGCCATGATCTCGTATATATCCACTGCTTTGTGTCTTTAAGCTGCTTTGGATAAAAAAGTAGCTCACCGAGTCATTTTGAACTCGGATTTAACTCAACTTACCAATTTACCTAATAACTAGGATTATACTTCGCCTTGCCGGGTTATCTGGTAACTCGGATTTGACTCAGTCAGCCGGATTACCTGGTAACTCAGATTTAACTCGGATTGCTGTTTTCAGCTTACCAGGTCATCCGTAACTCGGATCGGTATGTGCATCACCATGCCAGGTTACCCGATAACTCAGATTTTACTTCAGTTTGCCTAATTATAGGTTTCCAAGTTACATGGTAACTCGGATTTTATCTCGGTTTGCCTAGTTACATGGTAACTCGAATTTACCCTCGGTTTTTCTGGTTACATGGTAACTTGGATTTTACTTCAATTTGCCTAACTATAGATTTCCAGGTTACATGGTAACTCAGATTTAACCTCGGTTATCCTAGTTACATGGTAACTCGGATTTTTACTTCATTTTGCCTAACAAGAGGTTTCCTAGTTACATGGTAACTCGGATTTTACTTCAGTTTGCCTAATTGCAGGGGTAATTCGAACTCGCTTCAGTTTCCTAGTTACAGGATAACTCAGATTTTAACCCAGCTTACTAGGTTATCTTATACCTCAAATCAGTTTGTTCCATATCTTGGATGGCATGTGCCAGCATATCAATCATTCATCATATCAAATCTCGGATCTATATCTCGGATCCATATCTGTGGAAGTGTGCCACAATATCATGAAGTCATGTCATAACTCCAAATCATATCTCGGATCCAAATCTATGGCAGTTTGTCAGCCAATTGTAAGACCATATCATATCTCAACCAATTAACTCGGATCTAAGACTTATGTCAGATTCGAATCAAGCAACTCAAACTCCCATCAGGTTACTCGGATTTGAGTCATGTGACTCGGATCTTGTAACTCGGATTTTGGGTCAAGTAACTCAAAACAGAGACTCATGTCAATTTTGAGTCATATAACTCAGCAATTATAACTCAGATGAGATGACTCGGATTACAATTCATAAGGCTAGAGCCGAATCGGGCCAGAAGCCAAAAGAGTTACCCAAAAGGGTTAAGGCTAGAGCAAAATTCGGCCAAAAGCCAAAAGAGTTATCCAAAAGGGTTAAGGCCAGAGCCGAATCAGGCCAGAAGCCAAATGACTTACCCAAAAGGGTTAAGGCTAGAGCCGAATCAGGCCAGAAGCCAAAAGAGTTACCCAAAAGGGTTAAGGCCAGAGCCGAATCAGGCCAGAAGCCAAAAGAGTTACCCAAAAGGGTTAAGGCCAGAGCCAAATCAGGCCAAAAGCCAAATAACTTACCCAAAAGGGTTAAGGCCAGAGCCGAATCAGGCCAGAAGCCAAATGACTTACCCAAAAGGGTTAAGGCCAGAGCCAAATCAGGCCAGAAGCCAAATGACTTACCCAAAAGGGTTAAGGCCAGAGCCAAATCAGGCCAGAAGCCAAATGACTTACCCAAAAGGGTTAAGGCCAGAGCAAAATCAGGCCAGAAGCCAAGTGACTTACCCAAAAGGGTTAAGACCAGAGCCAAATCAGGCCAAAAGCCAAATGACTTACCCAAAAGGGTTAAGGCCAGAGCCAAATCAGGCCAGAAGCCAAATGACTTACCTAAAAGGGTTAAGGCCAGAGCCAAATTCGGCCAGAAGCCAAATGACTTACCCAAAAGGGTTAAGCCCAAGAAGGCCGCGTATCGATTTGAGTCAATTATTGACAAGGATATATACTAAAAATGGAGAAAAATAACTATGTGTTGATAACAACTCTGTAGATACTTTCTATGAAGCCTATGCATGATTCTACGGATCCCCCATAGCCTCGGGGACTAATGTTGGGGGTGTAACCCCAGGTACCCCAGAGTTGATGAATAGGTGATTACATAAAAGAGATACATAAGGATAAAAATATGAAGGATAAAGAGAAAAGAATAAGGAAAAGGAGAAAGAAAACAAACATGGGCCGGACTGCCTCTATATATGCCGGATTAAAGAATAATCCGGTCAGCTGGGACATCCGTCCCCTCCCGGGGTGGGCCGACCCAAGTTAATTCGGCCCACCACGGGCCGTCTCCGTCGCTCCGCCACTCCCACTGGGTCAGCGATCCCCGACGAACCTCGCCCGCATCCCGCTAGAAGCACGTCGACGCCGAACCGTCCTAGCTCCCGCCACCTTGACCGCTTCCCCCGGGTAGGCCAGATTCGGCCCACCGCGGGGAGACTCCCGCACCGACGTGGCATGCCACCGCCTCACACCGCTAAGTCGCCAGCAGTTCCCTGGGTGGGCCGACTCAGCGGGAATCCCGGCCCACCTCGGATCACCGCATGTCTCCAACGCCCACGCTCGGCTGGGCCACTCCGGATCACCGCCTTGCTCGGCCCGGGCAGGGGAGACCCGGCTGGGTCATCTTGGCTCGTCCACCTGGGCCGAACCTCAGGTTAACCTGGCTGGGCTGAGAATAATCCGCCTGGGAACACTGTTCACCGCCTAGCTGGGCCCCATTTTACCCCCAGGCCGGATTATTTCCACCCATGTCTGAATTTCACTTCCCCGGGCCGAATTACTTCATCCCGGACGTCATTTCTCTTGTACCTGGACCCACCAGTGACCTCTACGTCGACACGCTGCCAAGTCAAGTCAAGCCTACGTCAGGTGCCAGTCTTGGGACGCCCCTAGCTCAGACTGGCCCCTTTGGTCCAAGATGCTAAGGAATATGCTGGGCATCTTGGGAGATGATAGGGAATATGCCGAGAATCTCCAAAGATGCTAAGGAATATGCCGAAGGGATAAGACCAATGACTCAACAAAGGACAAGCTGACTAGGCAAGCCCCACAAGACAGCTCATAGGAGTACTTTAGATGACATACCTTGTCCCCTGGGCTCCCCTTTATAAGGAGCACCAGGGGTAATGTTACATAGGAGGCTCCCTGAGGGCTCCTCTCCCTCTGCTCACTAGGAGCATGGTTTCTTCTTCCTCTGCTCTCTCCTTGAGAGGCATAAGAGTACAGCTCAAGGAGCACCATTGTAGCCACAAGCATGGCAAGAGATATGAGATTAGATGCAGGAGTAGAGGTGTTATCTCACTAGGAGAGCCTCGAACCTGGGTATATCGTGTCTCTCTGAGTTCTTCCGTATGAGGTCTTCACTTCATCACCCCTCCCCGGATTCCTCCATCGTCCATTCGGCCCCAACTTTAGCCTATACTAGGCATCTGCCATGACACCACCACGACAGTTGGCGCCCACCGTGGGGCTGATAAGCGGCGCTGGTTGGGTTACCATCCAGACGGGAACGTCTTCATCAAGCTCTGCTTCAACATCGATCAAAGGTCTATGCATCCTCTTCCTCAACATACAGAGAGCAGGGGAGTTGGCATACAAGCCTCCCTTGTTGAGGTGTTTCAACCTCTTCACCAACAATACAGTAAGTCGTAGCTGACCCTTTGGGAGTGACTCAACTAGATAACTCAACCAACATGCACATGAGATACCCTGGATGTCACTCGGGGACTATCACCTAGTTGTTCACCCTAGGGATGAGATAACTCGACCCCGGGACTAGCACGCAAGCCTTTTGAGTCACGTAAAGGTAGAAAAAGTAGCTCCGGGACTCGGTGTCTCCAAGCATAGAAAAGTAACTCGGAAAGTACGACTTACTGTATTGTTGGTGAAGAGGTTGGGGAAGAGGTTGAAACACCTCAACAAGGGAGGCTTGTATGCCAACTCCCCTGCTCTCTGTATGTTGAGGAAGAGGATGCATAGACCTTTGATCGATGTTGAAGCAGAGCTTGATGAAGACGTTGCCGTCTGGATGGTAACCCAACCAGCGCCGCTTATCAGCCCCACGGTGGGCGCCAACTGTCGTAGTGGTGTCACGGCAGATGCCTAGTATAGGCTAAAGTTGGGGCCAAATGGACGATGGAGGAATCCGGGGAGGGATGATGAAGTGAAGACCTCATACGGAAGAACTCAGAGAGACACGATATACCCAGGTTCGAGGCTCTCCTAGTGAGATAACACCTCTACTCCTGCATCTAATCTCATATCTCTTGCCATGCTTGTGGCTACAATGGTGCTCCTTGAGCTGTACTCTTATGCCTCTCAAGGAGAGAGCAGAGGAAGAAGAAACCATGCTCCTAGTGAGCAAAGGGTGAGGAGCCCTTCAGGGAGCCTCCCATGTAACATTACCCCTCGTGCTCCTTATAAAGGGGAGCCCAGGGGACAAGGTATGTCATCTAAAGTACTCCTATGAGCTGTCTTGTGGAGCTTGCCTAGTCAGCTTGTCCTTAGTTGAGTCATTGGTCTTATCCCTTCGGCATATTCCTTAGCATCTTTGGAGATGCTCGGCATATTCCCTAGCATCTCCCAAGATGCCCAGCATATTCCTTCGCATCTTGGACCAAAGGGGCCAGTCTGAGCCAGGGGCGTCCCAAGACTAGCACCTGACGTAGGCTTGACTTGACTTGGCAGCGTGTCGACGTAGAGGTCACTGGTGGGTCCAGGTACGAGAGAAATGACGTCCGAGATGAAGTAATTCGGCCCAGAGAAGTGAAATTTGGACATGGGTGAAAATAATCCGGCCTGGGGGTAAAATGGGGCCCAGCTAGGCGGTGAACAGTGTTCCCAGCCGGATTATTCTCAGCCCAGCCGGGTTAACCTGAGGTTCGGCCCAGGTGGACGAGCCAAGATGACCCAGCCGGGTCTCCCCTGCCCGGGCCGAGCAAGGCGGTGATCCGGAGTGGCCCAGCCGAGCGTGGGCGTTGGAGACATGCGGTGATCCGGGGTGGGCCGGGGTTCCCGCTGAGTCGGCCCACCCAGGGAACTGCTGGCAACTTAGCGGTGTGAGGCGGTGGCGTGCCACGTCGGTGCAGGAGTCTCCCCGCGGTGGGCCGAATCTGGCCCACCCGGGGGAAGCGGTCGAGGTGGCGGGAGCTAGGACGGTTCGGCGTCGACGTGCTTCTAGCGGGATGCGGGCGAGGTTCGTCGGGGATCGCTGACCCGGTGGGAGTGGCGGAGCGACGGAGACGGCCCATGGTGGGCCGAATTAACTTGGGTCGGGCCACCCCGGGAGGGGATGGATGTCCCAGCTGACCGGATTATTCTTTAATCCGGCATATATAGAGGCAGTCTGGCCCATGTTTGTTTTCTTTCTCCTTTTCCTTATTCTTTTCTCTTTATCCTTCATATTTTTATCCTTATGTATCTTTTTTATGCAATCACCTATTCATCAACTCTGGGGTACCTGGGGTTACACCCCCAACAATGAGCAAATTAAGAAAGAAAGATGATGTAATTATATTTCTTTAGAGTACTTTTATCTTTTATCTTTCAACTCTCAAAAATAGTGTTGCTACTGACCGAGCCAGGTTTTCCAAAACCAACTAAATTAACTCAATGATCCCAAAGTGATACCAATACTAACAACAAGATCAATCATATAACCACGAATTGAAAACTAATATAAGCTATGCAAAAGAGTGAATGATAGAACTTCTCATTAATAATCCATAACGGCAACTCACACCAAGGGATACATATCTAACGAGAGAGGGGACACTTCCATAATGCAAACCATCCTACATAATAACTTCTCTATTCATGATATGACTCTACTAATAAGGTAATAAGATAGAAGATACTGGTGTGATACCGCGGCACTCCCCCAAGCTTGGAACAAACCAAGGGGATGCCAAACCTGATGACGAATTACTCCTTTGGTGGTGGTGGTATCCTCTCAATGAGCTCTCTGATAAGTTTCCCCAAGTCCTCAATCTCAAAGGTGAGATTACGAATCAGCTGCGAGTTTTGCTCAATGCGGCGCATGATCATGTCGGGTTGAGAATTCCAGCTCTTGCTATTCTTTCCCCACTCTTCCTCCTTGAAGTCTTCTTTTCCTGCATGGCTAGAACGAGGCAAATCCCAATTGGAGGGTAATTTCCCCTTGGGCATATTCTGGTATTGATGCTCATGGATAAGGGTATGGAAAGGATTCTTGGTGTGTAGAGGAAGTGACCATGGAGCCAAACTATGACGAGGAGCTTCCCCCCCAGTCTGCATCCGTGCAGTCCTTCTAACCTCGACAGGTTTCGTCACCACTCCAATGCTTGCAATGGTAGCGCCGGTGTGCGGATGTTGGCCTTGCTCCTCTTCACCTTCACCTTCACTCTTGATCTCCTTCTCCTTCCCGGGGTCTTGGATGTCTTCCTCCATAGGCTCCTTCCCTTTATCCTTGGCGGACACCATCGCGCTTATAAACCTACAAAGAGTATGTCCTGGCAGAAACAGGTCGAAACAAAGACACGACGAAAACACGATATACGAACCTTAGAAGATCCGGGGGGTTATATATTACGAAGTTTCATAACAAGAGGAAGAAACTGGGTGAAAACGGGTCAGAGATGGAGTCTGGGGTGGCCTCACCACCTGGTGGCGCAGCCAGGGGTGGGCCCGCGCCACAGGATGGTGTGGGCCACCCTGGCTCCGTTTCTATCCCTTTTTCACTTCGTAACTTTCCTTGTTGACTAAAACTGCAAAAATATAGTTGGATTGTATTTTCACGGAACTTTTCTTACCAGAACTGTTACCTATTTGAAAACAGACTCTACAGGTCTCTGAATTTGGTCCTCGATGAATCTGTTTGGAGTTATAACTTGAAAGGCATCAACATCTTCATTGTAAGAATCTCCAGCAATATAGTGCTTGAGTCGCTGCCCATTCACTACTTGTGTAGTATTATCTTTTAAAGAAGAAATTTTTATTGCTCCCGAACGGTATACTTCTTCAATAATGAAAGGTCCTTCCCATTTTGACATTAGCTTTCGTGCAAAAAATCTGAGACGAGACCTATATAATAGAACTTTCTCACCAACATGAAATTCTCTCTTAAGTATTCGCTTGTCATGCCATCTTTTAACTTTTTCCTTAAAGAGCCTAGCATTTTCATAGGCTTCACTCCTCCATTCATCTAAAGAACTTAAGTCAAATAATCTTTTCTCACCAGCGAGCTTGCAATCTCTATTTAGTTCTTTAACTGCCCAGTAAGCTTTGTGTTCTAATTCTAAGGGTAGGTGACAAGCTTTCCCATAAACCATTTTATAAGGAGACATCCCCATAGGATTTTTGTAAGCAGTTCTATAAGCCCATAAAGCATCGTTCAACTTTTTAGCCCAGTTTTTTCTAGATATATTAACAGTCTTTTGCAAGATGGATTTAATTTCTCTATTTGATAACTCTACTTGCCTGCTAGTTTGGGGGTGATAAGCTGAAGCAATTCTATGATTAACATCATATTTAGCAAGGGTCTTTCTAAAACCACCATGAATGAACTGAGAACCCCCATTAGTCATGATATACCTAGGCACTCCAAACCTAGGAAAGATAACATCCTTAAGCATTTTTAGAGAAGTCTCCCTGTCAGCACTCTTTGTAGGAATGGCTTCTACCCACTTAGTAACATAATCAATGGCAACAAGAATATGAGTGTAACCTTTCGAAGGAGGGAAAGGACCCATAAAGTCGAATCCCCAGCAATCAAAAGGTTCAATAACTAGAGAGTAGTTCATAGGCATTTCATTGCGTCTAGAAATATTACCAACACGCTGACATTCATCACAAGATAAAACAAATTTTCTTGCATGTTTAAAAAGGGTAGGCCAGTAGAAACCTGATTGTAGCACCTTTTGTGCAGTTCTATCTCCTACATGATGTCCTCCATAAGCACTACCATGACATTTACGCAATATCTTAGTTTTTTCATATTCTGGAACACATCTTCACATAATACCATCCACTCCATCTTTATATAAGTGTGGGTCATCCCAAAAATAATACCTCAAATCATAGAAGAACTTCCTTCTTTGCTGAGCTGTAAAAGTTGGAGGCAAATACTTGGAGACAATAAAGTTAGCATAATCAGCATACCAAGGGCTCCCTCGCAAGCTTATCCCTACTGCAACTAACTGTTCATTTGGGAAACTACCATTAACAAGCATAGGGTCAAAAGAGATGTTTTCGAATCGAGATAAATTATCAGCTACAGGGTTTTTAGCACCCTTCCTATCTACTATATGTATATCAAACTCTTGTAAAAGCAGCACCCATCTAATAAGCCTAGGCTTAGCGTCCTTCTTCGTCATAAGGTATTTAATAGCAGCATGATCAGTATGAATGGTGACTTTTGAGTCTACAATATAGGGCCTAAACTTATCACAAGCAAAAACGACAGCTAGAAATTCCTTTTCAGTAGTAGCATAATTCCTTTGAGCAGCGTCTAGAGTCTTACTAGCATAATGGATAACGTTTAACTTTTTATCAATTCGTTGCCCAAGGACAGCACCTACAACAAAATCACTAGCATCACACATTATTTCAAAGGGTAAACTCCAATCAGGTGGTTGAACAATAGGGGCTGTAGTTAAAGCCTTCTTAAGAGTTTCAAAAGCTTCCTTACAATCATCATCAAAAACGAAGGGTACATCTTTTTGAGGGATATTAGTGAGGGGTTTTGATATCCTAGAAAAGTCTTTAATAAACCTTCTATAGAAACCAACATGACCAAGGATACTATGAATACCTTTGATGTCTCTTGGACATGGCATCTTCTCAATTGCCTCAACCTTAGCTCTATCAACTTCTATGCCTTTTTCAGAAACTTTATGCCCAAGGACAATCCCTTCATTAACCATGAAGTGGCATTTCTCCCAATTAAGAACAAGATTAGTTTCTTCACATCTCTCCAAAACTTTATCAAGATTGTGCAGAAAATTATCAAAAGAAGTTCCATAGACAAAAAAGTCATCCATGAACACTTCTACAATTTCCTCACAAAAACCATGAATGATAGTAGACATGCACCTTTGAAAAGTAGCACGAGCATTACATAAACCAAAAGGCATACGTCTATAAGCATAAGTTCCATAAGGGCAAGTAAACGTAGTTTTTTCTTGATCTTGTTGTTTAACAGCAATTTGAGAGAAACCAGAATAACCATTAAGAAAACAAAAATGGGTCTTTTTAGACAACCTTTCCAACATTTGATCAATAAAAGGAAGTGGGTAGTGATCTTTCTTAGTAACTTTATTGACCTTTCTAAAATCGATGCACATCCTATAGCCTACTACTATTCTTTGAGGAATAAGCTCATCATTATCATTAGGAACAACGGTAATACCTCCTTTTTAGGAACACAATGAACATGACTAACCCATTCACTATCAGCAATAGGGTAAATAATACCAGCATCAAGGAGTTTCAATACCTCATTCCTTACCACTTCCTTCATCCTAGAATTTAAACGTCGTTGGTGCTCTACTACCGGCTTTGCATCTGGTTCTATGTTGATAGAATGTTGACATATAGTGGGTGAAATCCCTTTTAAATCATCCAAAGTATAGCCCATAGCTCCTCGGTGTTTCCTCAAAACCTCCAAAAGCCTTTCTTCTTCCTTTCCTGAAAGTTTAGCGCTAATAATAACATGATATATCTTTTTATCATCAATATAAGCATATTTAAGATCATCAGGGAGAGGTTTTAGATCGAAAACATGATCCTTTTTAGGTGGCAACGTGGTACCCAAGTCTTCTACAGGCAATTCATGCTTTTGCATCTTGGGTTAACGACGGAGGATCTCGTCAATCTCATTCCTTTCTTCCATGAAGATCTCACTTTCGTGATCTTTCATAAATTGCTGCAAAGCATTGTTAGGAGCAAGAGAGATAGAAGCAACTTGTTCAACTCTAAAATCCTCATTATGGGTTTCCTCTTCGCAGGGTTCTTTAGTAAATTTCGAAAAATTAAACTCATAAGATTCCCCATCAAACTTAGTCAAGATTTTCTTCCTCTTGCAATCAATAATAGCTCCACAAGTACTCAAGAAAGGTCTACCAAAAATGATAGGATAAGTTTTACTAGCAGCTGAACCAAGTACTAGAAAATCAGCAGGATACTTAATCTTACCACAAAGAACTTCCACGTCTCGTACAATACCAATTGGAGAGATGGTCTCTCTATTAGCAAGGTGAATAACCACGTCAATCTCTTCCAATTCGCAGGGACCGATTTCATGCATAATTTCTCTGTAAAGCTCATAAGGAATAACACTGGAACTTGCACCAATATCACATAAACCATAATAGCAATGATCACCAATTCTAACAGAAAGAACATGAACACTAGATTTTTTAGTTCTATTAGGATGTGAAACAATATTAGAAGCATCTTCACAAAAGACTATGTGCCCATCTTCTATGCTTTTAGTGACAAGGTCTTTCACAATTGCTACCACAGGTTCAATGTTTATTTGTTCATCAGGTTTTACAGTTCTCTTTTCACTTTTAGTGATCACATTAGTTATCATAGGATGATCCTTTACCTTCTCTAGGAAGGGAATCTTCTCGATATAAGGCTCAGGTAAGATGTGATCAATAATGCAACACTTGGTGCTCCCAACAGGAACACAGTCAACAATATCTTTATAAGGTGCATGGTATTTATTCCATCCCTTTTTTGGAATTTCAAATCAAGACCATAAGCATTACTAATATTTTGAAAGTCATCAGTTCCCATAAAAGATTCAATGCATTCATAATCATAATCTATACCTGACTTTCTACCTTTGTCATTCTCCCAAGCTTCAGCATTGTCTTGAATACGATCCAGCACAAGAGCCATCCAATAAGTCCTTATCATGTAGAGGGAGCCTTGCATAAAAGTTATTGATAATAATATTGTTGGGGAGCTCATGAATGGGACATTTGAGCATTAGTAACTTCAATCTCCCCCAAGCTTGAGCTGTACTCTCTCCATCAAGAGGCCAAAAGTTGTATATTTGATTCTAATCTTTATGAATCTCACTAGGAGGATAAAACTTTGAATAAAAGAGAGGTACTATTTCCTCCCATTCCAGAGCTTGACCATTCTTCAGCAGCTTATACCATTCCTCAGCTCTTCCTTTCAGTGATAATGAGAATAACTTCTTCTTAACTTGATCTGTAGTAATACCTACACACTTGAACAACCCGCATAATTCGTGTATAAAGAGCAAATGATCATCGGGGTGGACAGTTCCATCCCCAACATAGTAGTGATCCATAACACGATCAATAATTCTTGTAGGTATTTTAAAAGCATCATTCTCATCAGGTGGTGGTTCATCTACTACCTTAGCAGTGGTAGTAGCATTACCAAATAAGAAACTCAGCGAATTATCCATAACGAAAATAAAGCAACTAGCAGAAGTAAACAATACTCACAGTAGAAGTTTCCTTTACCAATTCCACTCTCTAGTAGCGCTTCACTCCCCGGCAACGGCGCCAGAAAATAGTCTTGATGACCCACAAGTATAGGGGGTGTATCGCAGTACTTTCGATAAGTAAGAGTGTCGAACCCAACGAGGAGCAGAAGGTGCTGACTAGTGGTATGGATCAGGAATTCTCTGCAAATACTTAACAAACGGATTTTAGGGGTTTTTGATAAAGCAAGTAAACAAAGTACGAGTAAATAAAAGACAGTAGGAATAAATGCAGCAAGTGGCCCAATCCTTTATGCAGCAAAGGACAAGCCGGTTGTATTACTTAAGATGACCAAACGTTCTCGAGGACACATGGGAAGACTGTCAAGTGCTTTCGCTTCATATAGTTGATTAATCTTCTTTAGCTAGCTAAGTGTTGTGTGGGTGAACCTGTGCTAATGTACCGACCTTCCTAGGACTAATACATACTTGTGATTATACCCCTTGCAAACATTCGTAAGTACAAGAAAGTAATTAAGGTAGAAACCTAACCACAACTTTAAACTCTAAGACCCTTACATCCCTTGTGCAATGGTTTCCTAACGGGGGTTCAGGTTTCTGTCACTCCGGCAACCCCTACGATTAGTAGCCAAATACACAATGCATTCCCCTAGGCCCATATAGGTGAAGTGTCATGTAGTCGACGTTCACATGACACCACTAGAAGAAGTACACCACAACTTAAATAACAAACTATTGAATCTTTCTCAACACAATTCCACTACTAACAACATGACTTCTCCCATGTCCTCAAGAGCAAAACGAACTACTCACAAGACATCATATGGATCATGATCAGAGATGGAATAACGATGTATAACAATCTGAATATAAACAATAATTCAATGGTTCACTCAATAGCATCAACTACAAAGAGTAATCAACACTGGGAAAGTTTCCCCTATGAACTATGCAAGATTCAACCCAATTGTTACAACAATATGGAGATGGTGATGAGGGTGCTGATGGTGATGATGGTGGTGATGATGATGATTATCCTGATGAAGTCCAGCTTGATGGTGGTGTTGATGGCGACGATATTCCCTCTCCGTGAAGGAATTCCCCCGGTAGAAATCTGTCTGTCAGAGAGATCTTTCTCTCTCGGTGTTTTCCGCCTAGCAGAGGCGGCGGAATCTTTCTGTGGTCGGTCCCCGAGTCTTAGGGTTTCGGGAGGATGATATATGCTAGAGGGGAGACCCTGGAGTGGGCCAGGGTGGCCACACCACCTGCTGGCGCGGCCTAGGGCTGCCCGCGCCAGGGGGTGGTGTGGGTCCCTTGTGGCCCATCTCCAGCCCCCCTTCTGGCTTCCTTTGTCTTCTAGAAAAAATAGGATTTTCCGTATATTTTCCCTGATTTTCTGATCTTCGCGAATTTTGCCTCCAAACAGCACCTTTTCCATCAGAATCCTGATTGCAGCTGCTCCATGCTCCAAAAGTCATCAACCATGCAAAAACAGAAGAAATAACATAAGTATCACCTCTCAATATGAAATATATCAATGAATAATAGTGAATTATGACATATAATAGTGATGCAAAATGGACGTATCAACACCTTAGAGGCGGAGAAGAAGAAGTCCACCGGCATTCCCCTCACCAAGGCTCCTGCCATGGAGTAAGTATTTTCATTCTCCGACTTTGTGCTTTTTAGCCCATACCTTTTTTCAATTCTTTTACTTATACTTTGTATGTTTCAGGAGGAAAGCCGACGCTAGTTTGAAGCGATCCTCCAAAGATGTTGGAGGGTCAAAAAAACATTCGTAATATGCTGACCAGGGATTTGTCCGCCAAGTCCTCTCCCGCTACCGCTCCCCCTACTCCTCCCGCCAAGCCTTCTACTGGCCCCATTGGGCCTTCATCTCCCGTCATCCCTGAGATCTCCGCCATGGAGACAGATGTCAATCCAATACTTGATATCTCAGGCTCTGTCGAGGCAGATGTTGCTCCCAGCGGCCAGGCGACACAGGAGAGCACCTCCTCTAAAGTGGCTGAAGCTCCGGCTAAGGATTCCACCGAGAAAGGGAAGGAAGTGGTGGAAGAGGTGGACGTGGAAGCGACGAACGAGGCGGGAGTTTCCGAGCCATCATCTACTTTGAAGGTGCAAGAGGCAACTAGGGCTTCATCCATGCCTCTGGCTTCAACCTCTCCATTGGCTGCGACTCCTCCGACGTTGATCCTGGATGACCTCATCATGCAGGCCAATGCCATCTATAAGAATGCCCGGACCTTCCATGATTCCTATGCTCATTTGGCCAACAATCTTAGGGTCATTGCCATCGTAAGTATTTTGAGCTTTACTTCTTTTGATTTGTAATGTATCCCACTATAGCCCCCGAGCTCTTAGGCGGATAAACCAATAGTTATTGGCCTGAGTGCTCCAAAGAACTAAGTGTAGAACTTGCCTGTGTAACCCCCGAGCGTTTAGTTGAAACTGAATAGTTCCGACTATATGCTCTAGATAAACTAGCTTATTTTAAAATCATATACTGTAGCCCCCGAGCGTTTAGTTGAAACTTGAATAGTTCCGACTAGATGCTCTAGAGAAACTAAGCATGTTAACATTTTGTGCAGAATGAGAATAAACGGAGGATAGCCGCCAATGAGAGGTTTGTTGCTCTGCAGAAGGAACTGGACCTTGAACAGGGTAAAACCAACTTCCTGAAGCAACAGATTAAAAATAGCCAGAGTCGATTTCCTACAACAGCTCCTTGCTTTTCTCATTGAATTATTTCTTCCGTCTTCTGATATCACTTTCTGATTTCCATTTTACAGAAGCCATTGCCAAGGCCAAGAGCATTATCGAGCAATCCAAGCATATCCAGGATCTCGATGATGAAAATAAAATTCAGAAGAAGGACCTGGCCGATGTCGTCAAGGGCCATGAGACAGCGATGAAGGTGTTGCAAGAGTCTACTGACACCAAGATGTGGCGCCTGAAGGATGAAATTTTGCAACTCAAGGAGAAGAACCAAGCTTCCCAAGATCAGAATGCTAGACACCTTGAGGTGTACAAGACAGTCTAGAAGGAGCGCGATGCCTTGGCGGAGACGTGCAAGCAAGCGGAGACGAGCTTCTTCGGTAACCTTTCTCCGTCTTGTTTGCTTCTGTAATTTGGACAGCTATTTTACTTGTCCTGTACTCATGGTCCTTGTATTTTGTGCAAACCACAGCTCCCATTGGCTTAGCCAATTTGGGTGAGGGTGCTCCGGATCCCAAGGAATGCATGATTCTTGCCGATAACTTCATCAGCACCGCCATCGCCCAAGCCAAGGAGATAGCTCAACCTCTAGGCATCAATATCAAGGCGGCAGACTTAGCGGCCAAGTTCGTGGAAATCCTAAGCCGAGCCCCCAAGAAAGTCAAGGACTGGAAAGCCTATTGCATTTAGGATGGTGCTAGGATGACCCTGTCCTTGGTCAAGGCACACTACGACAATGCCAACATCGACTTGGTGACCTTCGGCATACCCAAGCTAGACGAGGAAGATCGAGAGATCGATAGCGATGCTATTTGGAACTCCCTCACTGGCTTCGACACTAGAGTTGCCAAGATGGTCAAGGCGGACGTCTCCGTTCCTGCTAAGATTCTTTATGAAGACATGGCCTTGCCTGAGTCTAGCCCCTCTCCTTCAGAGTTTGACGATCTCTCCCAGCCTAGCTCTCCTGATGATGCCACCACAAAGCCCCCTACAGTAGAGCCATAAAAACAATATTTGTATTAAATGTGTCTCTGTGATGTGTATGCGGAAAAAACCTATGTTTGGCTAAGGAGGAAAAACTAGCATCAAGCCTCCTGCAACTTATCTGTGTCCAGCATGTGTAAATATTTTTAAGCAAGTGCTGGCTTATCCATTATTCTAGTTCATATGCTTGACCTTTCGTGAGATAGAAGACTCGCATCACATAACTATGCTCTTAGGTGATGATGCTTAATAGCACCGTCAAGAACCTAAGATCAAAAACCGCCGGCTTTGAGTGCCGAAAAGTCACTACTCCGGAATCCACATAATAACTTCAGAAAACGTGTAGACCAGAAAACTTAGGCTAACGCCCATAGGCGGAATTTTCACAAGGGCAATTGCAACCTTGCGCATAAAGGGTTTATATGATCCAAAAATGAACAACTAAAGGAGGTAAAAGACTTAGAGAATATGAGTGAACCAAATGCTTTATTTCGTTGATCATATAAGAAACTTATTACATAATATAAATGTGCTAAGTGTAAAAGGGGCGTAGCTGTGCTATGTTCCATGGTTGATCTGTCTCCGAGTAATCATCATCAGAGTCACATTGCTTACGCTTGCGGTTTTTTGGCCTATCTTTCAACTCGCGAATATCGATGATGTAATAGGAACCATTTAGCAATGCTTTGCTTATGACGAACGGTCCTTCCCAAGCCGGGGATAGCTTGTGTGATTTCTCCTTCTTGAGTCTAAGCACCAGATCCCCCTCTTTAAACGAGCGATGCTTTACATGGCGACTATGATAGGCACACAGCTTATGTTGTTAGATGGCGGATCTCTGGCATGCCAGAACGTGCTCTTCTTTGAGTAGGTCCACAAATAAGCGTCTAGATTCTTCAGCGTCATCCTCGTTGTAGGCGGAAACTCTTGGTGCATCGTGGAGTATGTCGGATGGGAGGAATGCTTCTGCTCCATAAACCATGAAGAAAGGAGTCAAGCCGGTGGATCTGTTGGGTGTTGTTCTTAAACTCCACAAGACATATGGTAATTCCTTCGCCCAGGCTCTAGCTGCTCTACGTAGTGGTGCCTCTAAGCGTGGCTTGATTCCATGCAAAATTAGTCCATTGGCCCTTTCAACTTGCCCATCTGACTGTGGGTGTGCCACAGATGCTAGGTCAAGGCAGATGCCTTTTTCATGACAGTACTCCTCAACTTCTCCGAGAGATAAATTTCTGCCATTGTCGGTGATGATACTATGTGGGAGACCAAATCTCACCACTAGATCCCAGACAAATTTGAGGGATGTTGCCCCATCAAGCTTTCTAATGGGTTTAGCTTCAATCCATTTTGTGAATTTGTTAACTACTACTAGCAAGTGTGTGAATCCACAAGGTGCTGTATGCAAAGGTCCCACCATGTCCAGCCCCCAGACTGCAAACGACCAAGTTATTAGTATTGTTCGCAATTCTTCAGCTGGAACACTTGGTTGTCTTGCACAAAAATGACACCCAAGGCATGTTTGTACCAACTTGTCAGCGTCCGCCTTAGCAGTTATCCAGTAGAATCCTTGTCAGAAAGCTTTATCCACCAACGATCGGGGAGCGGCGTGATGCCCGCAATCTCCGAGATGTATTTCCCTAAGGATGGCAATACCTTGCTGCTAGGAGACGCATCGTACGAAAACTCATGCGGTACTTCTTTTGTATAGCTGGCCATCAATGATGACATATCCTTTTTCTCTGTGTACTATTTGCTGGCTTTCGACTTCGTCAGCGGGCAAAGTTCTGTCCTGTAGATAGTCCATGAACGGTTTCGTCCAAGCCAGAGAGGTCACTGTTACTGTGTTAACAAATGAATCTACCCTATCCGGGTTGTCTAGGTCTGCTCCTTTCACGAATGGGGTCCGTAAATGTTCCAGGAAAACGCCTGGCGGAATTGGTCGACAAGCTGATCCAAGCTTTGACAGTAGATCTGCCGCCTCATTATCCCCCCTTTTGACGTACTTGACTTCGTAGTTATCGAAGCACTTGGCTATTTCATCTACTTCGTCTCGATATGCCGCCATCATAGGGTTCCACGCGTTCCAGGTGCCAGCTACTTGCTGGGCAACCAAGTTAGAATCTCCACAGCAAACTGTGCGATTGATGCCAATATCCTTAGCTATGCGAAGTCCGTGAATGAGGGCCTCATACACCGCCATGTTGTTGGTAGCATTGAAGTGGATCTGCATAATGTATTGCAGCTTTTCTCCTGTTGGTGATTGTAATAATACACCAGCCCAGGATCCATTGAGTAGCTTTGATCCATCAAAGTGCATAACCCAATATTCTGGCTCTAGTACAGGAGTGTCTTCGGGCAATTCTGTCCAATCTGCGAGAAAGTCCACCAATGCTTGTGATTTGATAGCGTCGTGTCTCTTGTAGGTGATTTCAAAGGCGACAAGTTCAATGCCCCACTTTGCCACTCTCCATGTAGCATCGCTATTGTTGATGATGTCGGACAGTGGAGCTTTGCTCACTACTGTGATGGGGTGCTCCTGGAAATAATGCCTTAGCTTACGTGAAGCAAGGAAAACTCCATAAGCTATCTTATGGTAGTGCGGGTAACGTTGTTTGGATTCCGTCAAAACCTCGCTTACATAGTAAACGGGCCGCTGAACTCCATGTTCGTGCGTTGGTTCCTAGCGCTCCACCACGATGACGATGTTGATTACTCGGTTGGTTGCCGCCATGTAAACTAATATAGGATCCCTTGGCACCAGTGCTGCAAGTATTGGTGGGGAGGAGAGTATGGTCTTCAACTCCTGAAGTGTTGCGTCAGCTTCGTCCGTCCATCTGAATTTGTCTGCCTTCTTGAGCAACTTGTAGAGCGGCATAGCCTTCTCACCAAGTCGGCTGATGAACCGGCTTACTGCTGCAACGTAGCCTGTGAGCCTTTGTATGTCCTTCAGGCATGTCAGGCGTTTGATGTCGAGGATGGCCTTGATTTTCCCTGGGTTCACCTCGATTCCGCGATGCGAAACGATGAAACCCAACAGTTTGCCGGAGGGTACCCCAAAGACACACTTCCTGGGGTTCAGCATCATGTTGTATTTCCGGAGATTGTCGAAGGTTTCCTGCAAGTCAACGATAAGATCATTTGATTTCTTTGACATTACCTGATGTTGTCCATGTAAGCGTGTACATTGTGACCTATTTCGTCGTGTAGGCAACATTGCATCGTCCGCTGGTAGGTAGCCCCAGCGTTTTCAACCCAAAGGGCATCGTGACGTAGCAATACGTGTCATAAGGTGTGGTGAACAAAGTGGCCACTTGGTTGGACTTTCGCATCCGGATTTGGTGGTATCCTGAGTAGGCATCGAGAAAACACTAAAGTTCCGAGCTAGTCATCGAGTCAATGACTTGGTCATGCGAGGCAAAGCAAACGGATCCTTCAGACACGCTTTGTTCAAGCCGGTGTAATCAACGCACATTCTTAATTCATTGGTTCCCTTTGTGGGGACAAGTACAGGATTTGCCACCCATCAGGTGTGAATAACTTCTTGGATAAAGCCAGCCTTAAGTAACCTAGCTATATTTTGCCTATAGCCCTTTGTCTTTCGTCACCAAAGTGTCGTAGAGGTTGCTTCACCGGTTTGGCATTAGGATCAATATTCAAGCTATGTTCAGCAAGTTCCCTAGGAACACCTTTCATGTCGGCGGGTTGCCAGGCAAAGATGTCCCTATTCTCACGGAGGAACTCGACGAGCGCGCTTTCCTATTTGGGATCCAGGTCCATGCCAATGGCGGTGGTTGATGACCCACAAATATAGGGGTGTATCGCAGTATTTTCGGTAAGTAAGAGTGTCGAACCCAACAAGGTGCAGAAGGTGTTGACGAGTGGATTGGAGCAGGAATTCTCTATAAATACTTAGCAAACAGATTTTTAGTGGTTTTTGATAATGCAGATAAATAAAGTGCGAGTAAATAAAAGACAATAATAATAGATGAAGCAAGTGGCCCAATCCTTTCTTTTAGAAAAGGACAAGCCGGTTGTATTACTTAAGATGACCAAACTTTCTTGAGGACACATGGGAATCTCGTCAAGTGCTTTCGCTTCATATAGTTAATCAATCTTCTTTAGTTTGATAAGTGTTGTGTGGGTGAACATGTGCTAATGTACCGACCTTCCTAGGACTAATACATACTTGTGATTATACCCCTTGCAAGCATCCGCAAGTACAAGAAAGTAATTAAGATAAAAACCTAACCACATGTTTAAACTCTGAGATCCTACATCCCTTGTGCAAAGGTTTCCTAACAGGGGTTCAGGTTTCTGTCACTCCGGCAACCCCTACGATTAGTATCCAAATACACAATGCATTCTCCTAGGCCCATAAAGGTGAAGTGTCATGTAGTCGACGTTCACATGACACCACTAGAAGAATAATACCACAACTTAAATAACAAACTATTGAATCTTTCTCAACACAATTCCACTACTAACAACATGACTTCTCCCATGTCCTCAAGAACTAAATGAACTACTCACAAGACATCATATGGATCAAGATCAGAGATGATATAATGATAAGTAACAATCTGAACATAAAAATAATTCAACGGTTCCACTCAATAGCATCAACTACAACAAGTAATCAACACCGGGAAAGTTTCCCCTAAGAACTATGAAAGATTCAACCCAATTATTACAACGATATGGAGTGGTGATGATGGTGCTGGTGGAGATGATGGTGATGATGATCCCGATGAAGTCCAGCTTGATGGTGGTGTTGATGGCGACGATCTCCCCTCTCCGGGAAGGAATTTCCTCAATAGATTTCTGCCTGCCGGAGAGCTCATTCTCTCTCTGCAGTTTTCCGCCCCGCAGAGGCGGCGGAATCTTTCTGTGGTCGCTCCCCGAGGCTTAGGGTTTCGTGGGGATAATATACGCCAAAGAGGAGAGCTGGAGGTGGGCTAGGGCGGCCACACCACCTGGTCGTGCGGCCAGGGGTGGCCCACGCCAGGGGGTGGTGTGGGCCCCATGTGGCCCAACTCCACTCCCCCTTCTAGCATCCTTCGTCTTCTGGAAAAATAGAATTTTCCATGTATTTTCTGAGATTTTTTTTATCTTCACGAATTTCGCGTCTAAACAGTGCCTTTTCCATCAGAATCCTGACTTCAGTGGTCCATCCTCCAAAAGTCATCAACCATGCAAAACAGATGAAATAACATAAGTATCATCTCTTAATATGAAATATATCAATAAATAACAGTAAATTATGATATATAATAGTGATGCAAAATGGACGTATCAGCTCCCCCCAAGCTTAGACTTCGCTTGCCCCAAGGGAAAACTGAGCTCATTAAACATGACCTCAGGTTTATAGAGTGAAGTGTCGATAAAAGAATACGAACAACAAGCATCACATTCATCAATACATAAATCATAATAGAAGACAACTCACTATTATATAACTTAACTTGTAATAAGTAAAGGAAACACAATAAATATACATAAAGTAAATCATAATTGGTAATGGCAAACTTTGCACTTGGTCAAAGGATAGCTAACAATTTGCATGAGTTCAAACATAAAGGGGTTTTCAATGATAGCTTTTAAAGTAATACTCTCTAAGATAAGAGCAATGTGCAAAACAAGGAACATAAGAAACATGATTGAATAAAGCATCATATGAATGAATGAAACATAACAACTCAAAATACTTGCTGAGATAGAAAGGAATAGGTTTACTAACTCAACTAGAAAGTAAAAGATAGGCCCTTCGCAGAGGGAAGCAGGGATCTCAAGTTTCATAAAGAGCTTCCAAAAATTATGGTACTTATTAGCTTTCAACTCTCATTGCCCCTATCATAAGCATCTTTAGGTGATTAAGGTTAAAGTGAACAAACTATGGAGTATATGCTTGATAAAGTATAATTTGGCAATCTCATGTCCCTTGAATACGAGGGTCGCTCCTCATGCTACTCAAGTTTAGTTACCGGTAAGTTCTTGTCATAGTAAGTACATGTGTATCATAGAGAACCGCCAACGGGGTACCCCTTACCCGATGATATGGAAGAATCCCCATATCAAAATGACAAGGCAAGCAGACAATAAGCATCTCCGCATCTTCTTATTTACCATGGGAAAAATGGTGCCTTTTTCTCTCTTTCCTCTTTTCTCATCTTTTTTTCTCAATGTATATCTCTTTTTTTATAAGAAAAATGCTTCATAGATTGCTCATTATGGTTACGCAACAGGTTTCCACCATGATTAGGCATGCATTAGACCAGCCGCCTAGGCGTTTCTCTAACACACATACATAACTCCATGGACTTACAAGCTCCCCTTTCATTTCACACCGACGACATCCATAAACAAAAGAGCATGCTATCAACTGGGTACAATGTACAAGTGCAATGTTGAAAGCGTTCCCCATGACAACATGGTTATGCTAATCCCAAAGTATAAGTGCAAGCATATACAATATAGATGACACCATGGTTCAAGTTTATTAGGGGCAAGAAAAGTAAAATGTGCCATCAAGTTCATGAGAGCTTTAATCACTAATTTTCACATAACAAGTTTAATTCGGAAGGTAGATAAAAACATGAATTTAGTTGGAATAGCAAATGCTAATAGGTAGGTGGACACAAATGGCATAGGTTTTGGTTGAAGGATTGGATGTACGAGAAGTATTCCCTCTCAGTACAAGTTTTTAGGCTAGTAAGGCTGGGTAGCAAGCATAAGAGTTGAAGGAAACAAACAAACATACAAGTGATAAAAACAAACATGCAATCTTCCTTGGAAGCACAAAAGATCTTAACTAGAGAATAATAAGCTTATGAGCAAATCAAGAAAGATGACAATGAAATTATATTTCTTAAGAGTACTTTTATCTTTTTCATTCAATTCTCATAATAGTGTTGCTACTGATCAAGCCAGGTTTGCGAAAACTCACTAAATTTACTTAATGATCCCAAAGTGATACCCATACTAACAACAAGATCAATCATATAATAGCAACTGAAAACTAATATGAGGTATGCAAAAGAGTAAATGATAGAACTTCTCATTAATATTCCATAAAAGCAACTCACACCAAGGGATACATAGATATCTAACTAGAGGGGAGACACTTCCATAATCCAAACCATCCTACATGATAACTTCTCTATTCATGATATGACTCTACTAGAAAGGTAAAAAGATAGAAGATAATGATGTGATACCGTGGCACTCCCCCAAGCTTGGAACAAACCAAGGGGATGCCAAAACCTGATGACGAATTACTCCTTCGGTGGTGGTGGTGTTCTCTCTATGAGCTTTTCAATCAATTTCCTCAAGTCCTCAATCTCAAAGGTGAGAGTACGAATCAACTCCGAGTTATGCTTAATGCGGTTCATGATCATGTCGGGTTGTGAATCCCAGCTCGTACGATTTCTTTCCCCACTCTTCCTCCTTGAAGTCTTCTTTTCCTGCATGGTTAGAATGGGGCATATCCCAATTGGAGGGTAGTTTCTCCTTTGGTATATTCTGAAATTGATGCTCATGGATAAGGGTATGGAAGGGATTCTTGGTGCGTGGAGAAGGTGACCGTGAAGCTAAACAATGACGCGGAGTCTTCCCTCAAGTGGACATCCGTGCAGCCCTTTTGAACCTGGTAGGGTTTGCCACCACCCCAATGCTTGCAATGGTGGTGCTGGCGTGCGGATGCTGGTCTTCATTTTCCTCCTCTTCAACTTCACTATCGATCTCCTCCTCCTGCTTAAAGTCTTGGAGATCCTCCTCCGCAGGCTCCTTGCCCTTATCATTGGCAGAGACCATTGTGCTTCTAAACTTTAAGAATAGTTCCTGGCAGGAACATATCGAAACAAAAACACAGCAAGAACATGATATACGAACCTCGGGGGATCCGGGGGATTATATATTACGAAGTTTAACAACAAAAGGAACGTACTAGGAGAAAACGGGTCGGAGACGGGCTCCGGGGTGGCCACACCACCTGGTGGCGTGGCCAGGTGGGCCCGCGCCACAGGGTGGTGTGAGCCACCCTGGCTCCGTTTCCGTCCCTCTTTCGCTTCGTTGCTTTCCTTGTTAGATAAAAACTGCAAAAATATAACTTGACAGATTTTTCGTGGACGTTTTCTTACCAGAACTGTTACCTATTCGAAAACGGACTCTGCAGGTCTCTGAACTTGGTGTTTAATAACTTCTTCTGGAATCACCGATTTAATAACATCAATATCTTCTTCTTCATACACATATTGCTTGAGTCATTTAACCTTTCACTATCTTATTACACCATTTCCTCCTATAACTTGGAAATTCCTTTCACACAAAACTTCACACAATTCTCATCAGCAACATTAGTGCATGCAAGGTAATAAACCTTTTAAGTTCAATTTCAACTGAAATCCATCAAAACATAAGCTAATGAAACAAATCCTTCCAAAATCCCAAAAGGAATTCAAAAACGAAATCGATTTAAGAGGCAAATGCAAGAGTGGTAAAAATCTGTCAAAATAGACCAACAGGTAAAGATCAATTTTTTCGAAAATCTTTTGTTGCTCAAATCAAAAAGTGCAAAACTAACGAAAGTTAAATAACAACCTAGGGCAGAAGCACAAAACATTACAGCTCAATCCGACATACATAGATTTTTCACGAATTTTTACAGCGAAGCACAAAAATCTATTTTGGGACAGCAACTTTCCCAAATATTACTTCTCTCTCATTAGAGGTTGATCTTGACACAAAACAAAAGGGTAAGGAGAGGTTATCACCGCAGTAATAACTTCCAAAACTCAAATAAACAAAAACAAACTGAAAGCACAAATATATTGGGTTATCTCCCAAAAAGCTCTTTCTTTACAGCCATTAAGATGGGCATGATAATTTTAATGGTGCTCACATAAGAATATGAATTGAAGTAAAGAAGAGCATCAAGAAGCAAATATATACATGTTTAAGTCTAACCCACTTCCTATGCAAGGGAATTTTGTAAGAAAATAAGTTGTTAACCAGAGGCTACTAGCATAGGAAGGCAAAACAAGTGCAACATAAAGACTTTCAGCATAAAGCGAGGAAACTTAATATAATTGAGATGCATTAGAGCAATCTTCTCTCTCTCGTAATAACTTTCAGTATCATGCATAAATTAGCAATATAACTATCACATGAACCATTGTAGCAATGATCACTTATTCTAACAAAAAACACAAGGACGCTAGCTCTCATAACACTACTTTGTGAAACAATATTAGAAGTATCCTTACAGAGGATAGTGTGTCCATCTTCTACATATTTAGTGACAAAGTATTTCACATTTGCTATTATAGGTTCATCGTCCACTTGTTCATCAGGTTCAACAACTTTATTTGTACTTTCATTAACCATACTAGCTATCATAGAATGTTCCTTTATCTTAACTAGGAAAGGCATTTTCTCAATGTAAGGTTCGGGTAAAACATGATTAGCAGTATAAACTTCAGTATTTCTTATAGGAACACCATTAACAATATCTTTATAAGGTGCATGATACTTATTCCACTTCTTTTAGGAATTTCAATATAAGAACCAAAAGCTTTAAAATAACTTGCAATAGCTTGAGAATCAAGACCGTCAGCATTACTAATATTTTGAAAGTCATTGGTTCTCATAAAAGATTTAATGCATTCATAATCATAATTTATACCTGACTTTCTTCCTTTATCATTCTCCCATGCTTCAACATTGTCTTGAATACAGTCTAGAAGATCCCATTTAGCTTCTTCTTTCATGCATGTAAATGATCCAGCACAAGAAGCATCCAATAGATCCTTATCATGAAGTGAAAGCCTTGCATAAAAAATATTGATAATAATATTGTTGGGGAGCTCATGAATATGACATTTGAGCATTAATAACTTCAATATCCCCCAAGCTTGAGTTGTACTCTCTCCATCAAGTGGCCAAAAGTTGTATATTTGATTTCGATCTTTATAAATCTCACTAGGAGGATAAAATTTTGAATAAAAGAGAGGTACTACTTCCTCCCATCCAAGAGATTGGCCATCCTTCAGCAGCTTATACCATTCATCAGCTCTTCCTTTCAGTGATAATGAGAATAACTTCTTCTTGACTTGATCTGTTGTGATACCTGCACACTTGAACAACCCGCATAATTCGTGTATAAAGAGCAAATGATCCTCGGGATGGACAGTTCCATCTCCAAAATAGTAGTTATCCATAACACGATTAATAATTCTTGTAGGTATCTTGAAAGTATCATTTTCAGCAGGTGGTGGTTCATCTACTACCTTAGCAGTGGTAGTAGCATTATGAAATAAGAAACTAAGTGAATTATCCATATTGAAATAAAGTAACTAACAAAAATAAACAATACTCATTGTAGAAGTTTCCTTTACCAGTTCCACTCTTCAATAGCGCTTCATTCCCCGGCAACGGCGCCAGAAAATAGTCTTGATGACCCACAAGTATAGGGGGTGTATCGCATTATTTTCTATAAGTAAGAGTGTCGACCCAACAAGGAGCAGAAGGTGTTGACGAGTGGCTTGGAGCAGGAATTCTCTATAAATACTTAGCAAATGGATTTTTAGGGGTTTTTGATAATGTAGATAAATAAACTACGAGTAAATAAAAGACAATAATAATAGATGCAGCAAGTGGCCCAATCCTTTCTTTTAGCAAAGGACAAGCCGGTTATATTACTTAAGATGACCAAACATTCTCGAGGACACATGGGAATATCGTCAAGTGCTTTCGCTTCATATAGTTAATTAATCTTCTTTAGTTTGATAAGTGTTGTGTGGGTGAACCTGTGCTACTGTACCGACCTTCCTAGGACTAATACATACTTTTGATTATACCCCTTGCAAGCATCCACAAGTACAAGAAAGTAATTAAGATAAAAACCTAACCATAGCTTTAAACTATGAGATCCTACATCCCTTGTGCAAAGGTTTCCTAACGGCGGTTCAAGTTTCTGTCACTCCGGCAACCCCTACGATTAGTAGCCAAATACACAATGCATTCCCCTAGGCCCATAAAGGTGAAGTGTCATGTAGTTGATGTTCACATGACACCACTAGAAGAATAACACCACAACTTAAATAACAAACTATTGAATCTTTCTCAACATAATACACTACTAACAACATGACTTCTCCCATGTCCTCAAGAACTAAACGAACTACTCACAAGACATCATATGGATCAAGATCAGAGATGATATAATGATAAGTAAAAATCTGAACATAAAAATAATTCAACGGTTCCGCTCAATAGCATCAACTACAACAAGTAATCAACACCGAGAAAGTTTCCCCTAAGAACTATGCAAGATTCAACCCAATTGTTACAACGATATGGAGTGGTGATGATGGTGCTGGTGGAGATGATGATGGAGATGATGGTGATGATGATCCCGATGAAGTCCATCTTGATGGTGATGTTGATGGCGACGATCTCCCTTCTCCGAGAAGGAATTTCCTCGATAGGTTTCTACCTACCAGAGAGCTCTTTCTCTCTCTGCAGTTTTCCGCCCCATAGAGGCGGCAGAATCTTTCTGTGGTCGCTCCCCGAGGCTTAGGGTTTCATGGGGATAATATACGCCAAAGAGGAGAGCTGGAGGTGGGCCAGGGCGGCCACACCACCTGGTGGTGCGGCCAGGGGTGGAGTGGCCCCCCTGTGGCCCAACTCCGCTCCCCATTTGGCATCCTTCGTCTTCTGGAAAAATAGAATTTTCCATATATTTTCTAGGATTTTCTGATCTTCGTGAATTTCGCCTCCAAACAGTGCCTTTTCCATCAAAATCCTGACTTTAGCGGTCCATCCTCCAAAAGTCATCAAACATGCAAAAACAAATGAAATAACATAAGTATCATCTCTTAATATGAAATATATCAATAAATAACAGTAAATTATGATATAGAATAGTGATGCAAAATGGACGTATCAGTGGTCTTGGAGGAATCTCCTTCGACAAGATCCACCTGCTTGGTCTTGATGACGGCCTTGAAGGCTGGTTTGGCAGAACCCCGGAAACTTAGCCTAGGATCTATCTATGTAGTAATGCGGTAACGGTCGATGCCTAGAGAATACATACCCTTGTAGTATGTACGCAGTTAACATTTCGCGGGGAACGTGGTTGAAGTAGTCGTACTCGAAGCCGACCTCAAGGTCGCGAAGCTCCTCGCAGGTCACCCCTTGCTCCTTCTTGATCTTCATCATCTTCATCGTGCAACGGCTCCGACTCACGACATTTAAGCGCCCCAAGTGTTGCGCCTCGTGTCTTCGTACACATCCGGTGCATGATGAGACCTCCGGCTCCCCGATCCCGCCGGGAGTGCGGAAGTTGATATCCGGCTAGGAATCCCTGCAGCGCAACGGCGTACTGCAGGAGTGCCTCGGTCGCACAGCCCAGACTTGGGGCCATGGTCACGAGGTATAGAGGGAGAGAGAGAAGGAGAAAGTCAACCAAAGGACTTCTCCAAATATTGGTGTGTTTAATCCCACCCATGGGCACCCCTTTATATAGGGGGAGGGGGTGCGCCCTCTCCTTTGGGTTTCCCATGTGGGACTATTCAAGGGAGAGGGGGGAGGCGCATGGGCCTTAATGGGCCAGCCGGCCTGGGGTGGGCCCCACCCCGCGCACAGCCCTAGGCTGGCCGGGTGGTCCCCCTTGAGGCGCCTGGGCCTTGTCCCTTAGCCCTTCCCCCTTTTGGTTTTCCCTCATGGGCCTTTATTCACTAGGAAGTTCGGCCCATTAGTAGAATAACCCTTCAAATTAGATTTTAATATTATACTCCCTCCGTCCCAAAATGTAAGGCGCCTAAGCTTTAGCCAAAAGTCAACATCTTCTAAGTTTGACCAAGTTTATGCGAAAAATATGAATATCTACAATATCAAATGGACATTTTGAGAAACTATACTTTCTGATGAATCTATTGATATTGATTTGATATTGTGAATGTTTATATTTTTACGTATAGATTTGGTCAAACTTAAAATATGTTGACTTTTGACTAAAGCTTAGGCGCCTTACATTTTGGGACGGAGGGAGTATTTAATATTAATTACATTAATTAATATGTAAATACATATTACAAAATCCATCTTGACCCGAAACACTTTTTGGTTCCCTTTTGATTTCCTCCGAACGACCTCGGATCTTTCCCGGAATGATTCCGGTCCCTTATTCTTTCTCCGAACAACTTCGGATCTCTCTGTAGAACGATTCCGGCTTTCTCTCTTTCTCTACTGTGATTCCATCTTATGAATGATCGCTCTCATCGTACCCTTAAGTGTATCCTCTCACAGTTCAGGAATGCTCTAGATATGATCTGTATCAATGGTCAACAGAGGGACCAGGGATGTCCATGTGACCCCTATGCATTCCTGATAACAATGTCATTTGAACCGTCTAATTGTAGCATCCTCTTCCTTTTGTTTCTCGATACAACTTGTTCGAGATCCGATCATTGGTATCATATACCTTTGTTCAATCTAGTTCACAACAAGTTATGTTTTCTTGTTACCGTGATATTACATCCCCATGACCTAGTCACATGTTGCAACATTTATGGATGTAATCTCACCAAGCCGGCCGTATGTATCTTTACCCGTCATGTGGGTGAAGAAATCCCGGTCTTGCAGTCACATGTCATCTACTGTTCCATCGGAATACCCAACATACACCTTTATAACCACCGTATTACCAGATGGCGTTTGATGCAGTCAAAGCAGCCTAGGGAAACAGTGAGTAATATGAGCTCACGGTCTAAGGAGAAGGAGTCTAGGTATAGTTGTTGCAACAATGAACTATATGACTTGACCGTGTTGCAATCCTTCGAGGAATGTCCAACCACATCATTCTCCAATGACATGATCTCGTTGTCAGTCGGCATAAATGCCCATGATCTTGAAACCCAGATCATCTTCGTGACCAACGAACTAGTATGAATAGAGGCTACTAGGGACTTGGTTGTTTCATACCACACATGTACCAATGTTTCTACTTGGCACAGTTCTAGCACAATATGAAACTATTATAAACTAATTGAGATATGATAATAAAAATGTATTTCTTATTTGCCTCTAGGGCATATATCCTTCAGTCTCCCACTTGCACTAGAGTACAAATAAACTAGCTTGCATTTTACTCATATAAACCATATACCATATGCGTTTACAGATCATGCATGCTCATGGGAAACATCATGTGCATGTTCTATTTTACCAGATCATCATGTCTTTTGCAAATCGTTAATGTCTTCCTAATTTTGACATTCACTCCATTATCTTATAATGGGTCGAGGTATTGGTTTGGCAACAAAGTGAGACTTTTGTTTCTAGTGTTTATGGTGACGGTCGTTATTCACTGTTGTCATCTAAACTTCGAAACACACTTTGCTATCCTTTGTGTATATACTATAGTCATGGCAGCAGAACGAGGCCGGATTCCAGGAGCTTACAGTGACATTAGATCAACCTCGAGGGCTTTCTCATGGGCACTGGGCCCTGGGACACATCATTCTACGTTAAAAGCGAATTAGCCCCGCCACAACATTATATATCACATCAGATGTAGCCTTTTATATTTCTATATCTATGTAGATCCTAGTGCATGGAATGCAACTATGCCACTTACATTGCTTCTTGCTACTTAAGTACAAACTTAATTCTGGTTTAGTGATCAACTCAGGAATCACTTAAAGACATGTTCTTATAGTTAAGACTTTGTCCTTACAACCAAAACCTCGGGCCACATTATGTCGAGTATGCAACATGGTTATATGGAAGAACCTATGACTAAGGCATAGGAGATGCAATGCATCTCTTTCTTTCAACCATAGTTTCAATACTAACTCAATGCTTCATATGGTAAGAACTACTTTCTCACCTTGTTCCATTCTGAGATACTTCAGAATCTTGCTTAGGACATTCTGAACATCTTTCAGAATCTAGTCCAGGAAGCATTCGACATTCAAGGTTTTATCAAACTCACCAATCTATCTTGATAGATCTTATTGTTTAATAACTTCAACTTCATCCTTATTTATCTAACTTAAACGTTATTAACACCAATCACATCATCCACATATATTGTCCACATATCCTAGAATGATTTCACGCTCCCACTCAAATATGGCATTCATGTTTGAGATCCAGGGATTTCACTTTGCTCCCACTCAAATACGACATTCATGTTTGAGATCTAGGGATTTCACTTAGATCCCACTCAAAATATCTCAGTTACATATTATGAATTAGCCAAGCTGATTTGCTCCCACTCAAATCTAGGTCCTCTCAATAATCTTGGACATTCCAAAATTCTTTGATCATCATCAATTTTGAGAATTCCACTAACGAGATTTCAATATCCATATATTTCTAGTGTAAATCCAAAAGACTTAAGCATCACTACTGTTGTAGTCAACTTCCTTGAATTTGTCCAAACTTGTGACAAATCGAGCTTTTTGTCATTCATTAAGTTTCATTTCCCTCTTATGACTTTGCCGTCAATCAGAAATATCAAGTAAACTTCTTTACTTTAATAAGATCAAGTAACTTGTTACTTTGCAATCTTAAATGTAACTTAATATAGGATTTTATGACACCTTGTCATTTCTCGCACTTAGGTCCATCACGCTTCTTTGTAATTTGTAGGTATGTCTTGTTCAAAAACATGACAAGTGAATAAACAATATGATTCTTCAAACTTGTAGAATATATAGTTGAATCCTACTTTCTTTAGTAAAAGTATTCACAGAAACTTTATGATCATTATCATTGGTTTCTCTTCTATTTGTAGAGTTTGGATTCATGAAACAAATTCCGCTGCGCCACTCAACAATTCGGAGGTAAGGTCAAATACCTTGTTTTGATCTTTTACTTTCTTCCACCTGTATCTTCATCAAGACACATTAACTTAGGACAACAACATGTTTGCCCCTTTGTGGAAGATGCATTCATAGCTTCCTAAGAATGCTCTACAAAGACTTGTTTGTTCGCCACGATTTCGACTTATCGAAATCTCCAGAAACTCGAACGTGCCATAACACTTATGGTGTTGTTTCCACGAATCTTTTAGATGTTCCTTTGTATTTCAAATGAGTGTTTGCTTATTTTGATCTTTAACTCTAAATGACAACTATAACCCCGATAAGAGATAATATGTATCTAATACAAAATGATTATGATGTTTAGACATTTCAACACAGTTTGAATTCATCCAATTATCATAATTTGTGAAACATCTTTCACAAGTTCCTTTTATGCTAAACTTAACTTGACTACCTTAGTCATGTCGATCAAATCAAAAGGACTTGTTAATTCAGTTAATTCCATCTCCATTTAGTTATGAACTCATTTGAACAATTCAAATCATTTCAAACTTCATGTTTCATTAAGTAAATACACTTATTCACTTAAGTCCACAATAAATGATTTCCACTACTTGTTGAAAATATGATACATCACTATGTATAAGATTCAACATTTCTTCGCATATCACCGTTTTACCAGAATGCGGAGTTTTAGTCATTCTGCCCAAGAGGCATGGTTTTGCAAAGTCTCTAGATTATGCATCTAGGACCCCAATCTTTCATAAAGAACCTGCAATAACCAAAATTACTTAAACTATAGTGTCATTTCATTATTAAGCTTTGGATATCTTTTAGCATTCTAATCCTTTATAAATGTTTAAACTATTATCATTAACATAGTGATGAGAATAACTTATTTGTAATCGTAATGTGACCATAACGGTATTGTTCATAAGAATAGTACAAACTGGTTTGTAACTTGTTCATATGAATAATCGTCTTGCCGAAAGCAAGACACACAAACTAAGATTACAAATCTATATTCAGGTCCACTAATCCAAATGACAAACTTTGAGGAAAGTGGTGATGTTGGCCATCAACTGTTTTGCTTGCCGTCATCAGGTCACGCTGCCTCAAACGCAACAATTCTCAAGCAGATTCTCCTGTTTTCACAAAACGGGACAAGTATCAAATACTTTGCAATTTGCAACGAGTTTTGCAAGAACCACATTTATAATTTGTATATCTAACATATACCTTTTCATCCAAGACCTCCATTTGCAATCAAGCCCTTCCAAGAGTTCTTAACTCTGATGCAAGATCGCTAAGTGTTTTTCCAAATAATCTCTTTTCATCCATGATGGAGGAAAAACCCATCCAACGGCTCATACTGTATGTGCCTTATTCTGTAGAATACAAAATGTAGCCCAACTCTCCATCGAATGGAGAATGGCTTCTTGGATGATAATGGAGAAAACACAAACATTCCGGAGTCATCAAATTATCTCCTAATGGTTATCGTATCAAGAAGAGAAGATCACCTTTTACGAGGATATCCCTCAGGCGTAGGTATTAATCTATGAAGTTGGACCCTTTTGCTAAGTTCCATATTAAGCAATATATTCCCATGGTCGCAAAGGACCTCAATGGGATAGGCTAAGATCTACTAAGATATTTGCAAATAGACATCTAGACTAAGTTTATAATAGGAGATCAATTTATAATTGGTCTCCACTAAAACGGTCATCCCTTGGACGATTTTAGTGATCGCATGATCCCTATCCTCTGCACCTCCCCCGATCGTCACGGCTATCAGTGCATTATTAAAGGTAGACATTCAATGATGTCAATCACATCATCCATTTGACTCATGCTCAATCTTTCGATCTCTTGTGTTCCGAGGCCACGCTTCTCTAGCGTGCTAGGCTCGCCAAATCTAACTTGTGTGTATTTGCTGTGCAACATGGCTTACACCCACTGTATGCGAACGTAGATATGTCTGACACCCAGGCCTATAACCCTGGATCGCCTCATACCGAAGAACTTTCTTGGTGGTGCACACACAAGGGGAACACGGAACATTGGAATTCCATAGGGATTATCTTATTTGCTACCGTTGAGTATCTAAATACTAGCACACAATAATATGTAAAAACTAGGTATCAACATCATATGTATAATGTGATATGATATGGTCTTTCTTGCGCCTTGACCTCCATCGAGCGCTCCAGCATGATCTCCATTGTGCCCTTGGTTTGACGCCAAGTCCACGATGCCTCCACCAGGTCGTCCATCGGAATGATGACTATTACTATACTACTTTAGTAACAGAAAAGTAAACTACTTTACCTTTGTATCGACCAATGCCATATCATAATCACATGCCCCCTGCAAAATAAAGTTAGACGCCTCTACTTTATCTATTGCAAGTTTTACATGGTTGTTAGGGCTTTCGCACTAGAACCGTTTCTAAACTACGAACTTTCCAACCACAACATGGATCCGACAGTTGTCTCTATTATACCCCTTTCAGGGCCCTTTGTTGTAAATGCTATATCAACTATCGAATGAGAGACAGACACCCGCTAGCCACTTATACGGTACAAGTCGTATGTTGAGCGTGGAACAAGTCTCGCGTACGAATACGCGTAAGGTCGGTCCGGGCCGCTTCATCAAACAATACCACGATATAAACAAGTACACGTTAGAGGGTAACAACTAAGGGATCAATGCCCGCACAATACTTGTGCGTACTAGCCGTACAACACTCCTACACATAGATCGGCTCTGATACCACTGTTGGGGATCGGCGCAGAAAACAAAAAAATTCCTACGGCGGAACCCCGGAATCTTAGCCTAGGATCTATCTATGTAGTAATGCGGTAACGGTCTATGCGTAGAGAATACATACCATTGTAGTATGTACGCGGTTAACGTTCCGCGGTTAACGTTCCGCGGGGAACGTGGTTGAAGTAGTCGTACTCGAAGCCGACCTCAAGGTCACGAAGCTCCTCGCAGGTCACCCCTTGCTCCTTCTTGATCTTCATCATCTTCATTGTGCAACAGCTCCGGCTCACGATGTTTAAGCGCCCCAAGTGTTGCGCCTCGTGTCTTCGTACACATCCGGTGCACGATGAGACCTCCGGCTCCCCGATCCCGCCGGGAGTGCGGAAGTTGATATCCGGCTAGGAATCCCTGCAGCGCAACGGTGTACTACAGGAGTGCCTCGATCGCACAGCCCATACTTGGGGCCATGGTCACGAGGTATAGAGGGAGAGAGAGAAGGAGAAAGTCAACCAAAGGACTTCTCCAAATATTGGTGTGTTTAATCCCACCCATGGGCACCCCTTTATATAGGGGGAGGGGGTGCGCCCTCCCCTTTGGGTTTCCCATGTGGGACTATTCAAGGCAGAGGGGGGAGGCGCATGGGCCTTAATGGGCCAGCCGGCCTGAGGTGGGCCCCACCCTGCGCACAGCCCTAGGCTGGCCGGGTGGGCCCTCTTGAGGCGCCTGGGCCTTGGCCCTTTGTCCCTTCCCCCCTTTTGGTTTTCCCTCATGGGCCTTTATTCACTAGGAAGTTCGGCCCATTAGTAGAATAACCCTTCAAATTAGATTTTAATATTATATTTAATATTAATTACATTAATTAATATGTAAATACATATTACAAAATCCATCTTGACCCGGAACACTTTTCGGTTCCCTTTCGATTTCCTCTGAACGACCTCGGATCTTTCCCGGAATGATTCCGGTCCTTTATTCTTTCTCCGAACAACTTTAGATCTCTGTGTGGAACGATTCCAGCTTTCTCTCTTTCTCTACTGTGATTCCATCTTACGAATGATCGCTCTCATCGTACCCTTAAGTGTATCCTCTCATGGCTCGGGAATGCTCTAGACATGATCTGTATCAATGATCAACAGAGGGACCAGGGATGTCCATGTGACCCTATGCATTCCTGATGACAATGTCGTTTGAACCGTCTAATTGTAGCATCCTCTTCCTTTTGTTTCTCGATACAACTTGTCTGAGATCTGATAATTGGTATCATATACCTTTGTTCAATCTCGTTCACAACAAGTTATGTTTTCTTGTTACCGTGATATTACATCCCGGTGACCTAGTCACATGTTGCAACATTTATGGATGTAATCTCACCAAGCCGGCCGTATGTATCTTTACCCGTCATGTGGATGAACAAATCCCGGTCTTGCAGTCACATCTACTGTTCCATCGGAATACCCAACGTACACCTTTATAACCACCGTATTACCAGATGGCGTTTGATGCAGTCAAAGCAGCCTAGGGAAATAGTGAGTAATATGAGCTCACGGTCTAAGGAGAAGGAGTCTAGGTATAGCTGTTGCAACAATGAACTATATGACTTGATCGTGTTGCAATCCTTCGAGGAATGTCCAACCACATCATTCTCCAATGACATGATCTCGTTGTCAGTCGGCATAAATGCCCATGATCTTGAAACCCAGATCATCTTCGTGACCAACGAACTAGTATGAATAGAGGCTACTAGGGACTTGGTTATTTCATACCACACATGTACCAATGTTTCTACTTGGCATAGTTCTAACACAATATGAAACTATTATAAACTAATTGAGATATGATAATAAAAACCTATTTCTTATTTGCCTCTAGGGCATATCTCCTTCAGTAATCTGCTTCTTTGAAGCCGGCATCTCTGAGGCATCGACCTGGTTTTGGATCTCCTTGATCTCCTCACCGTAGAGGACTACTTCGGTGATGGCGGCTTCACTGAGCTCGCACTCCCGTGCCTTGGAGAAACTTCCATCTATAGTGATGACGCCATTTGGTCCGGGTATCTTGAGCTTGTTGTAGATAAAACATGGCCTTGCGAGGAAGGAGTGGAAGATGTCGTGTCCAAATAAACGTGTTACACGCTCTTAAAGGCACCACTTCAAAGGTCATGCGTTCTTGGTGGTAATTTTTTACATCACCAAAAGCGACCAGAAGGGTGATGCAGCCCAGGGAATTTGCTTGTCGGCCAGAGACAACTCCATGGAACACAGTGTTGCTCTTCCTTAGCTGGGTCTCTGTCAAGTTCATCTTGTGCAGTGTATACATGTACATGATGTTGATGCTGCTTCCATTGTCCACGAGGCACTTGGTTAACTCTGTGCCATCAATCAGGGGGTTGATGACCATGGCATACTGGTTCTTTGTGGGGATAAGTTCTGGATGATTTTTCCTATCCCAAGTAATTGGAACTTCCAACCACCTGACGTACTGGGGAACCAGAGGGAGGGTAGCCATCAGTATCCTCAGAGAGGTTTTCTGGGCCCGGACGGTGGGAGTGCCAAGGAAGGTGTGGTAACATGGAGCCTTCTTTTCAAAGGGATTTTTCCACATCCCATCCATATTGCTTGAGTCCTTGGGTTGTTCCTCCTTCTTCTTCCCTTTGCTCTTTCCGCGGGTTTTGTTTTTCGACTTCGCTTGTAGCCGAACTCAGGGTCCTCCTTGAGATCATTGACAAACTTGCATTAGTGGTTGGTGTGGGTGGACTTGCTGTTGGCATCGAGATGGACAAAACATGGCATGTCACGGTACTCTTCGTATGTTTGGAGAACGCGGGACGCTGAGGGTGTAGCATCACTCCTCTGCTGGCCACTGCTAGCCCCTGGCCACGTCCATGCTGTCCGCCTCCGCCTCTGCCAGTGAACATTGCGGCGACCATATCGGCTGCTTGCTTCTCTTCAGGCGGATTCTTCTGCTTGTTAGTATTGTTGTTTTTTCTGGCCTGGGTAGGGATTGCTATTGCCGGCAGTGATCCGCATACGTCGTCATCAGCAGCAGCAAATTCGCTAGCCATGGTGATCATTGCATTGAGGGTGAGCTCATTGTTGTCTTGCTTGCGTTTCAACTTATGGCGGAGCAAAGTTCCCTTTTCTAGACTGTCGACGAAGGCAGCCATAGTGGTCTGTTCGTGTACCCCTCCGCAGGAATTTTTCATATCCAGCCAGCGAGAGGGGTAAGCATGAGAAGTTTCATCCTTTTCTTGCACACACCGTTTGAGGTCTCCGACAGTACATGGACATTTATACGTACCCTCGAAATTCTTGGTGAACGCTTCATGCATGTCCAACCAATTGCATATTGATTTCTCCAGCAAGTCATCGATCCATTGCCGGGCGGTGCTGGTCAACATGAGTGGGAGGTACCTAACGGCGATGTTGCGGTTTCCCCCTGCGATGTGAATCGCTTTGAGGTAGTCCTGCAACCACGTTGCTGGCAGAGCAGTGCCATTGTAGGGCTTGATGGTCTTGTCTATCCGGAGGCCCTTGGGGTAAGTTCTGGCCCGTATTACTGGTCCAAAACAATGTGGCCCAAGGTATGGAAGTTCCCGAGCTTCTTGGATCTTGTCCAGCCACGATCATGCGTCATATGGCTCTGGTTGTTTCCCTTTTCCGTCATGGGGAGGGGAGTTGTGGCGCGATTTGTTAGATCCACCATGGCATCTAGGTGGCAGTGGAGGCGGGGGGTTAGCCTTCTTGCCTTGGCCCTCCTGTGACTCCTCACGCCTGTCGCGGTTGCTTGTTGGACATGGTGGTTCCTCATGGGACCTGCTCCAGTGTCCTTCATTGCCGCTGCGCTCTCCGGCATGCCGAGGCTTCTCGCCCTGGTCGCGTATACCGACACCGGTCTGGGGCTGCCTTGGCGGTGGCATGCTTGTACAATGGAGAGGCTCTGGTTCCTCGTGAAGATGGTGGTGGAGGTGGCGACCGGCGAGGATGAGCTTTCCTCCGTGATCAGAGGATATGGGGATGGCGTCAGTCCTATTGTGTGCCTCCCTTTGTCTTTGCTTTGTGGATCCTTTGTGGGATCCCTCGTCACGGGGAGATTTTAGCCTTCTGCGGCTGTTCAGGGTTGACTGGCAAAGCTCCGGGTTGGACTCAAGCCTCTGTGAGGTAGCCTTTTCCTGTTGCTTGCATGCCTTAGCGACAAGGTCGTACACCTAAGCGACTGCTTCTAGCGACCTGTCCTGCTCCAGGAGGGTCTTGGAGATGGTGACGTTGAGGGCGGGAGTTGGCAAGACTTGCCTCCCCTCTAAATCAATGTATGGGGTGGCTTTTGTTGGCTTGGAGCCCTCATACCCCAACCTGCGCCGAACGCCGGGATCTTCAACGACATGAGCTGGCGCCTTCTTTGCCTTTTGCTTCAATAGCAATTGCTTGTACTCAACCTCCATAGCTCTTGCCGCCTTAATGGATTGCTGCACACTAGCCATGTCTTCGTCCAGCTTAGCGTCGTGCTCCACGAGGCACTTGGCCTCCGCCAAGATTGACGCACGCTTCTCGTTAAGCTCCGTAACGCTCCGGATGTGGGCGACGGTGATAGGTTCAATGAGGAGTGCACCGTAAATTGCTTTGTCAGTGGGGCTAGGCAATGGGTTGCTGGCTACTGACGTTGATAGTGGCATTGGCGGCTGATTTGGTTGTCGGGCCGTACTAGGGGCCATGGTGAGTTCCTGCGCCGGTTGCGGGCGGATAACCGGAGGAGGCATAGCCTTGGACGGAGCCGGAGGCTCGGCAGCCTTCTTAGCTGCTGCTACTCTGGTAATCGCTAGCATGGGCGAAGCTCTCTCATGCTCTGGTTCTTGTCCGTCTTCTTCCATCATGCTCCCAATGGCGACTAGCACCTGGTGGGAAGTGTTGGTCTTCTCGGTGCGCTCCTCCGTCTTGATCTCCTGCTCGATCTCCCTCATAACAGTGTCGTATTCCTCCAAGTTAGCGTCCGAGCCACCGCCATCCATATTGATGTCAGCGTATAACGCGTCAAGGATGGAATCAGAGTTGGCTTCGGTGTTGGCGATGGCGGATGTGGAGGGTGATGGAGGCGGGCCGTTGTTGTTGTTTCCTCCTCCGGCCATGACGGTGATTTCCGTTTTAGCCTCTTCGTTGGATTCCGCATATTCGTTGACGATGGTAACCATCTCACCAAGGGTGAGAGGACCTGCGGCCTGCCGCCTTCAGAGGGTATGTCGGAGGAGTGTTCCAGGTGTGAGCCCTTCCACGAAGTGGTAAACGAGCTCGTCAGTGCGGTCGCCCTCTAGGGTTTCCCTCACCCTCATCCATCTGGCAAGGTATTCATGGGGAGGTTCTCCATCCCTCTAAACGCATCTAGCCAGATTGAAGATGGTGACAACACCGACAAAGTGAGACCTACGTATCTCTAACGCTCGGGGAAGCCAAGTGGATTTGCGGGGTCCTTCCACCTTTATATCCTGCACATGGGCGGTTTGGGTGGGCCTCGAAATTTCCTAATCCGAGCCACCATACTCCAAGGAGAGGTATGGCCTAGATCCTTCCGCGAACGTGTCCAGCTCATAGGCGGTCCGTGCAGGGCTTAACGAGTTTCCGACTTCCTAGGAGCTAGGACCCTGAGTCAGTTTCGCCGATGAAGATGTGGATGTCTCCGAAGGGGATGACGGAGCATCGCGTAGGGTTTGTTTTCTCTGGCACCCAGAACTCGTCTAGAGGGACGATTGGGACGTTGCCGGAGAAAAGAACACGTCTGATGGCTACGGTGTCAGCGATTCCCGCAAAGAGATTGGACCTCGCCCGGTGTAGAGCTTGAATCGCCTCTTGCCCCATGGTGGGCACCAACTATCGTGGTATTGCCGACGAGTATGCCAATAGTGCATGTTTAGAGACGCGGGGTAAGGCGGAGAGTTGGCGGGTACGAGGTAACACATCTTACCCAGGTTCAAGTCCCACAACGGTGGCGAAACTCTACCCCTGCTATAAATCACTATAATGGCAATATGCCGAGTTACAGAGATAGGTTTGCTGTACGAGGTGTTGCGTGTTGTACGCATCAATCTGAGAGGTTGTGCCCTAAAGGCTCCCACATGTCATCTTATAAAGGCGCCAAACCTAGGGTTTACAGGGAAAGGTCTTTGCTGGACAAGGTAAAGAGTCCTACACTAATACGAACTAGTCTTCTGTGTCTTGTACTCCAAGGCTTCGAGTATGTCAGTGACTCCTATGTAGCCTTCCTTTATCTGGCATGGGCCTCCCTTCTGGATCCGTCTAACTGGGCCACCCAGCAGGCCATAGGCCTTTCTACCAACTATGGGCCACCCGGGTTAGGCGGACTGGCGACATGCTATGGAATACCCATATAGCATATCCCCAACAAACATGAGACCGGCAAAAGGTAAAACCTATCAAGATTACCTTTGCATTGAGAATACTTGACCTTGTCTTCATCGATCCATGAACACCGAGGATAGCAAGCATCAAACATGAGATCTTCTAGGGATGACGCATTTTGAGCTTGCACAACGCATCTTCTTCTTCATTTCATCTACCTTGAAGCCAACACATGCTCCAAGAAATGCCAATGGACAATTCCTATAAGTGAAACTTAATATACACATTAGTCCATAAAGATTGTCATTAATTACCAAAACCACACATGGGGGCCCACATGCACTTTCAGCAGCAGGAAGTGATAATAACCATTCTTTAGCTCTACCTCTTAGTGAAAATGGGAATAGTTTAAGTTTGACAATATCGTTTTCCACATTTTTAAACTTTTGCATATCACAAATTTGACAAACATGCAAATGCATAGAGGCATCCACACTAGTACTCCCCCCAAATTGTTCTCTAGTTATAAGATTTAAAAGACCGGGACTTACTTTAAAACTTTCAGCAGTAGTTTCAGGAGTGGTAATGGGTCTAGCCATGATCTGATCATTAGGGGTGTTTGTGTAGTCACAAGTTTTGTTCTTTATCCTATGTATACAAATAAGTAATACTAATTTTTATGTGTTTTTGTGTTTTAAGGGAAAACTTAAAAATACTAAAACCAAGACAAAATAAAATACTTTAAAATCTAAAAGGAGAAGAAAAGGCTAATAGTGGTGCAACCTCCCCAAGATTGGGTTGTTGGACAAGTTGATGAAGATGACGATGCCAGAAAATAGGCAGTTGTCGTGGGAGTTACCTTGCTCTTCAAACTTGCTCTCCAAAATTGATGAGCATGCAATTGTGATGTACCTTTGCCAATTCCCCAACAATGATGCCAGAAAATAGTCTAGCAGTTGCAGTGGGAGTTGACTTGTGCTTCACCACGCAGCAACCACTATGATGTATCCTTCTACCAATTCCTCGGCAATGGCGCCAGAAAATAGTTCTGATGTCAATAAATGCAACCACTTTACATTGGGACTCCAAGTGCAGAGTGTTGTTGTAATCTTCTTTTCCCCACAAGGTTGGCTCGAGGGTTTATATCGAACTCTCGGGGAATTGACTATGAAAGGATGTTCGTCTTTTCCTCTTCAAGCATCCTGTAAAGTAAAATAATTTGTCTTGTGTCCCCAACTTCACCAAGTGGTTGTCAAGCACAAGATTTCGTATTAGTAATATGAAATTAAATATAAAACAAACTAAAGTAAAGAAAGTAAAGTAATGCAAACTAGATGATATGGAAGATAGTGAAGTTATTTTTGGGTTTTTATAAGTGATTGCAAGTAGAGAAAGTATTTTTATATTTTCGAAATAATAAATTGTAGGAATTGTAAAGGATAGTAGATGCAATGAAAAGTTGTTCCTTATGATAAAAATCGGTCCAGGGTTCATGGGTTCACTTATCTACTCTCCTTTTAGGTTGCAGTGATTACAAAACAATTCATCAATGATAAAGATTCATGGAAATTCTATAATTTCTTGATAAAAGGAATTAATATGGGCATCACATTCTAATATTGAGATGGAATACATCTCTCTCTCTCTCTCTTATACCCCTCAAGAAGGGAAATATCCATGCAATCTTGATTTAAGAATAGATCAGAGTATAACTTTAAGCAATATTATATGATGTTTGAAATACAAAATATGCTACCTTGATCTAGTCAAGGTCATCATACCGTCACGTGATAACTATAGCACATGATTTCACTTTACCCCTAGTGAGGCAGCAAAATAAAGGTAAAAACCAAAGTAGATCTTGAATAATATGTGTCACAATTCAATCTCTACCCCTATGCTAGTCCATCTAACACACACTTCTCCCCATACAAGTTCTTGCATACAAGTTGCATCAAAACAAGCAATGAAGAACGGGGTGCATGATATGCATCTATTAAAACATCTTACACAAAATAGATTGCAATCTCAAATATCAAATCAGAGAACAAAGATCCACCACATAGGAATTACAAATATGACCATAATCATGTTGGGCAGCTCATATGGTATTAGATATATGAAGAACAAGAGAGAAATAGATCAAGCTACTGCCACAAACCCATAACCCGGAGGTAGAATACTCCCCCTTCATCATGGTGATGAAGCTGGAGATGTTGGAGAGGGTGGAGATCTCCCAGGAGGTGGCTCTGCGGAGTTTTCCCCTCCAATCTTCGCTGGATCTAACTCTATTTGGTGGTGTTTTCGTCTCTGGTGGCTCTCTCCCCGAGTACGCCCGGGGGTCCTTATATAGGTTTTTTAGGTCAAGAGAACTGCATGGGTGAAAGAATCAAGACGATCGGACGGTAGAGGAGGGAAAGAGCATTGGTGGCGCGCCCACCAGGCCTGGGCGCACCATCTAGGCTCTTTTGGCCCTCCTAGTGAGATTCCAATACTCTAGATGCTTCTAGTGGATAAATATTGGCATTTCCAAAAGTACATGCCCATTTGACTTCGTTTAGGTCCTGAAACATCAAAACATTGAAAACAGGGTTTTTCTGCCCTGTAGGGTTATAACCAAAATAAAGAGGATCATTGGTAAATCCCAAAAATCAATATAAAACAGGGATATAACATTATATATATAATGCAAATATGTGGGAAAACATGTTAACAAACTACAAAGTTCATGTATGCATTTTACATGCATCACCGGCCCATTACCCTTTCTTCATTATTTGACTTCAGATTACTACTGTTTGTTATGCAGAGGTTTCTCCCACAATCCACAGAGGACAAACAAAATCCCCCACGTACATGGGTAAAGACTGCAAGGATAGGAAGATCCATATTCTAAGGACTACATGCTGATTCCTAATGTCGACACCGGTTTAGCTCTGGGTAAGACCTCTGCCCGAGATACATTAAGGGACTGGTCTGATATTGATGATGATGATTGTAAGATTTTAAAGGTATTTTACCCTCCGCCAATTGCATTCACATATCCGTTGCACTTGACACCAGGTGATATTGATGAACAAGTGGTGGAGGAGGCACCTTTAGCCATGGGAGGCTGAGTTGGAACTAAGAGACGCGCCGGTTCTGGGGTCCAGAAGACCTAGAAGAGCTGCAAAGTGGGCGTCAAGAAAACTCGCGCGAGACTAATGTCGTCCGGGTAAGTTATCTGAGCCAACATACTCTTGTTGTTCTATATTTCTTGTTTCTGTCTTTCCTTTCTCTAGCTGAGACAATTTATTACTGTACCCTTATGCAGGGCCTCGCTGGACGTCACTCAGAGTGCGTCCTGCATTGCTTCACATATAGATGTGCCTCTGTCTCCTCCTCTGGCTGGAGTTCCAAGCCCGGCAAGAACGAGCACTCCTCCGGCACTAGGTGTTGACATATCATGGTCGAGAGGAGTGGCCGACATTGGGGAGGGACATGTCGCTCTAGAGGACAAAACTATTCATCAGTCGAGATATGATACCTCGGCTCTACAGAGAAGAGGACTCCAACACCGGCCATATAGGCGTCGGAGACAAGGAACCTTGAGACTCCGGAAGCGCCAGAGCACCCTCAACTGCAGCAACAGCAACAAGCCCAGCTGCAACAACCACTAGAATAGCAACAGCAAACCTAGTAGCGCCAACCTCAGCAGCAGCAAACCCAACAACGCCAACCTCAGCGGCAGCGATCATAGCAGCAACAAAAACAACAACAAATTGTGTCGTAACCCTCAGGACAACAATAACAACAACCCCGCTGACACAACATCAACCGAAGAAACCAGGAAAGCCAACAATTGGGTCCAAGCACCAATCAGTCGTAGATATGCTGAAGAAAACCTTTGCTGCTTCTGAGAGGAATCCCGACATGCAAGTGACACTACATGTTAGCCCGGCTGTGGCTATGGTCAGCGCCAAAGTGCTTCCTGCCAGGAAAGGGTTCCCTTAATCACTTTGCCATGGAATCGATCCCCAAAAAGTTTAGAGGAGTAAAATTTTGTTTTTTGCAAATCAAAACTTTTGAACAAAACTATTACTATTACAAACCGAAATAAGTGTAGTAAATCAAATTATTCATTATTACAAACCCAAATAGATGTAATAAATCCAATAATTTAATATTACAAACCGAATTGAATGTAATAAATCGAATCGTTCGCAAGCAAATCAATGAAAACAAACACAACTAATTGTCGTAGAGACGCCAGAGATGCTCAACAAGATCATCATGTAACTGATTATGTGCCTCCTTATTCTCGATGCTTCGGTGTATTGCGAGGAACTGGTCGATCCTCTCCAGTAGCACTCCTCCGAAGGTTGAACCAATCATCATGGGCTTCGACGGCTCATGTGATGGTGAGGAACAAGTCTTTTTGCATTCGAAACTGGCGCCCGAATTGCTTGTATATGTAGGTGGCATCGGGTTTGAAATAATCTCACATGGTCTTCTCATGCACCTCGGCTCTGTTTCGGTTGACCCATGCACGGCCGAACTAGGATCCCCTCCTCAGCACCCGAAAATCTTCGTTCAAAATCATAATCATTGCCATTTCCAAATCCTCGTCTTCATCTTCTTCCTCCTCGGATGAAGAATCATCGAAAATCATCTCTCGCAACCTCTTCATCTACAACCAAATGCTATCGGTCATGAACAAAGTCGAGAAACAAACCCAAATATCATAGGGGAATTCAGTCGAGTACCTTGTGCGCGACGGAGGGGAAGATCGCGGCCAGAGCAGTTGCGCTGGCCAAAAGGGGACTCGACGACCGGGCGGGCTAGAGGACGGACGGATGGCAAGGTCTTTGCCGACAAACGCCCTCCTGGCGGCTCCGCGACGACCGGACATCCACGAACTAGTGTCTCCGCCGCCGGGAGAAATTTGTCGGAATCCGGCCACGGACCTCGGTCACGGCTGCCAACTAGACACCCGTGGTTGCTCTACACCGCCTCTTTCCCCTCCCAACGCTTTTCCAACCGAAATCGACCTCGTCGTGGCCGGAGACGAGCTTTCTTTCGGTTCCGACAGGAGACGGGATCCACCTCGACGCGGCGGCTCTAGGGGTCGATTCCGGTGACAGCGAGCAGCCACGACAAGGGCGGATGGGGGGAAATGGGGTTGCGGTGCTTCGGGAAGGCGCGGAGGGAAAACGGTAGCCGGCGGGGGCAACGCCAGCGGGAATGGTGCGGCGGGGCGGCTGGGCAGTGACAACGGGGTGGAGGAGGAAAAAATATGGGAATAGTGGCCTCTGGCACGTATATTTGCGAGTCGTCAATGCCGATTTCTAAAAATTATACTCCTCTAAAGCCATTTGGGAAGGAGTTAGAGTCGGCTCCGGTCTGTTAGAGGAGAAAATATACTCCTCTCACCTAATGCTTTAAGAAATGGATCGAGATCAGATCACTTGGACGCACGACGATATGATTATGTCCCTTAGTTTTTATGGTCTTTTAATTGAAGAACGGTGCAACATAGTACATGAGAAACTACAAGGTACTACTAGCAATGTTGCTTATTAACCTGTCAATGCACTTTTGGTGGCTCGAAGATGATAGCAGTATCCGATCTTTTTTCAAGAAAAGTTAGATTGGAAGCATGTGCATATCGTGCTGAAAGTGTACTGCTAGTCTGCCACCAAAGATAATCAGTCTTCTTGTAACTTTCTCAGGAAGGTGGATTAATCCGTTAACATGCCATGTTTAGTGGGTTTTGTTGGTACTTTCTGCAACCGTAGTCTCTTCACTGAGCCATTGATCTCAGATGCAGTACTACTCCTCCCAGAACATGATTGGTTATGAGGAAGAGTGGCCAAAGTCTCCTAACCGGTTATCACTGCTACTTTATCAGATCACTACCTCTTTTTTCCTTCAGCTTCACAGATGCTTTGATTTGGCTATGTGAAGCAAGATTAGAGGCCAGGCTTTTTTAGCAGCACTCTTTAATGGCTTCACCAACCCATAAAGCAACTTGTTAGACCTTCAAGTCAAGAGATTATGACCATGCTACAACGCTAGTACTGCTGCAAATTGCTAAATGTGGCATGGCAATGGTTACTACAGTAAGATATACTGTACTAATTTGCTGCCGAGGCTGGTCCTGCAGGTATGCCAGATTGCCAGGTACAGAGACAAGGCACCACACGGACACTATCCAACTGGAGGCTGGAAGACAGGTCAAGTAGAAGGCTGAATTGTCAAGTAAATTGTTAGATGGAGGCTGAAAGTAAACTGGTTTTATTTGGAGAAGGATCACCGTAAACTGATTCGTGTTTCCTGTCATCCGCCACGTCATGAGAATATATTGGCACTTCCTGCTGGTCATGGTTTAATGTTGCCTGTTGGGGACTTGGGCAGACAACCCCCTAAATTAAGCCAGTGGTTGACTGATTGATTGATTGATTGATTAGAGCAAGTACAATAAGATACAGTCAGCTGCTATAAGAAATAAAATAGTATAGTTTAGGTGAGGTGGAGGAGAGAGAGGAGGAGAGAGAATGTAAGCCGCTGTAAGTTAAGAGTCAGCTCTAGTACGTGTTCCTAGACACTTTATAAAGGTGACATGTGGGCCACATATTAATTAAGTAGTACACTTTTGTAGTCAACTATTATACATATTGAATATAGAGTTGGCTATAGCTGACGTGTCACTTTCTTATAGCCAACAACCGACTATATTATTGAACTTGCTCTTAGTTGGCTAGTACCGGTGCTAAACCGCTTAGGGACAACACTACAATCCACGCATTAACCTAGCTGGAGGAAGAAGACAATGCACCAAGCGCTAGCAATCGAAAACCACCACCATAACTACCAAGACCTGTTTGCAATACAATGGAATAATCGTCTGCTTGCAAAAGTAAGTTTATAAATTGTTGTGAGATTGATAGAACAAAAAAAATACAACATATGGATTGTGTCCAAAGTCTAGAACAAACAAGAACTAGAACCGGTTTATAACAAGAGAGCTACCGTGGGCGCAAGGAGCATAAGAATTGTACTTGCTCCGTCCAAAAATAAATGACTTTATTTTTTTTCTAGATTCTCATGTATCTATACACACGTTGTGACTAAACAGTTGGATAAAATCCGAGATATGATTTGCGCAGCATTGAAAGCAGCAGATAAAACCGACAAGAACAAAGGAAAAAGACACCACCTCCCCCACCTCCCTCTCCACTCTCCTATCTTCTCCCCCAACCCCTCACCCCCAAAGTGCATTTCTTTCCTCCCCGCTCGCTCGCTCGCTTGCACCCATTAATCCAAAGCAATGCCACCGTGGAGGCTGCGTGCATGCTATCACCGGCAGTGCTAGATCAACACCGAAGCACAGTCAGGCGCGCGTACAAAAGGCGGTGGCGACAGAAGAGGAACGAGACGAGGAAACAACTGTGACATGACAGGAGAGACGAGCGCACCCAATGCATGAACACACCCTAGCCAGGGCGTGGGAGGCGACAATGCGCAAGGGGCAACACCACAACACGCCGGATGGCGATGTTGGCCGTCAACTGTTAGCGATATTATCAGCCACCGCTTGTATTCTCTTGTAACCCTAGTCGCCCTCCATCTACAGTTTATATTCTTTTGTGTTAATCACCGTTAGATTAGATATCGTGTAGAGGCAGGTTAGGTCATGTGGCAGTGTATAAATACCCCTGCCCCAATCAATACAATTGTGTTGAGCAAATTCTCCTAACCTACATCAACGATTCCAAGATGGTGTCTTCATAGGCGTAGTCTCGGCGGGCTTCGACTATGCCGACCACCACCACCAGCCAGAAGTACGTGCAGCGCGCCCTCCCCAACGGGGACTTTTACACGACGTAGTGTAGCACGGCGACGCGCGCCACGCCGGGAAGTACATGTGGACGGATGGGTAGAGGACTGGATTCACGCGCAGACGACGGGGCGGGGCAAGTCTGTGAAATGATACACAATACTACTAATCTTAGTGCGACCTTTGTACGTTACTCCATTAGTGAATGCAACATGCACACTGCCACGATCTACGAAATACAGTATCAGCAAGTTAATGAACACTGCTGATCGCGTGCAAGGTACTGTACTACTACTACTACTATGCAGGCATGTGTTATTGAAGGCGTACAGCCACACGCTTCAGAACAGTCACGCGCAAGAACAGAGCGTTGTATTGCACATACACAAAACACACGTGCAGATGCTTATGGGACATGTCCTGTGAGGATGCTTCATTTGGCCCGTGCATGACATCCTGGCTATAACGTAGGACCACAGACACGGGCGGAGCAACGGCGTAACTGCACGGTGCTGACGGCTAGTCGGCGACACGCCGGCCCCATCACGGGCAGCTCTAATTGCGGGCGTATCCAATAGGGACATACTACTCCTACGGAAATGCATATACGTTGGTTTCCCATCTTTAGGCTGGTGACAATGGTCGTCTCTTCAGTGCCGTTTCTAATGCCGCCACGTCGTAGAATCTCTTCGCCCATGCATGAAAAGTTTGCAATGTATCGTCTCCTTTCGTTGTATGCACATTAAATTAACCCCGGGGATCTTCTACACTCTGTAGCTACTATGGCTAAGAAGAGAAAGGACAGAAGACGCTGCCTAGCCCACACGGGATCAGCCATTATTGCTTTTCCGTCGAAGCACGGGACAAGAGCCGGTTCTTTGCTTACTCCCTCCGTCACAGTTTGGAGTACGTTTTACAAAAACCATGCGTTTTCAAAACTCCTATCCTACTAGGCACGTTAGACTTAATCACATAATTAATGCTTCCTTTTTTCTCTCCACTTCCTACTCCATGCGGCCAAGAAATTAATTCTTGCATGCAACTCCATCAATGCATGCACCTAAACTTCTCGTTTTCATTGAGTAATTACGTTTAATAGGGCGCCGAATAATTAATGGACCTATTTTCTCCTAGTAAATTTGCATGTTTTTTTTACAAATCTAGCCCTAATCAGCGCCCACCTAGATCCCAACGATCTCTCTAAAACGCCTTCCAAATCGTGACGGAGGGAGTACATACAGCTATCTTCTGTCCCTTCATTAATCACCTCTCCACATTAGCTCTAATCCTAGGTGGCAAGCGCTAAGAGACGGCTGACTAAGACCATTGGCAACGGCCTTAGTCTAGCCCTACTTAGTCTAGCCCTAGTGAGAGTATCATAATCAGTACTACCTCTGTTTGAGATTATTAATCCAAGTTGCTAATACCAAGACACTCCATAACTCTCTCATTAATATATGCATGACTAATAGTTTTACATGCATGAGAGAAGTGAGAGAAAAAGAACAATATGCATTGGACGATAGAGACTAATAAATAAGATAATCTCAAACAATATAAAAAAGCTCTTTCGACCAAACAGAGGTAGTACTATCATACACGCCATGTTGACAAAAATCTGATGTGTCATAATAATTAATAAAAAGAGATGGTTAGCCTAGCCCTACTGAAAGTATCATAAGTAGTATCATACATGCCATGTTGACAAAAATCTGATGTGCCATAACAATTAATGAAGAAAGAGATGGTGTATGATACTACTCCCTCCGTCCAGGTTTAAAGGGCCTACACGTATACTTAGGTCGATTATTTGACCAATAAAATATAAATAATTTTACACAAATATTATACCATTAGAAAATATAACATCTAAATTTTCTAATAATAAATTTTTTATGGTAAATAATTAATATTTTATTAGTCAAATTTACGATCTAGATATATGTGTAGGCCCTTTAAACAGGGACCAAGGGAGTAGATACCGTATCATAGCTACTATATTTGACTAATAAATCTAGATCGTATAAAGGGCCTTTAAACCGGGACTAGTATCATATGTATACCTATAATACTTTAACCATCTTTTTCTTTATTAATTGTTGTGTCACATCAGATTTTTTCCATCGTGGTATGCATGATACTAGCTACGATACTCCCACTAGGACCAGCCTTACAAAACAACCCCGTCACCTCAGTTTTTGAGTGGTTCAGTTTTGCTTCTTAGCCCCTCATTTTCAGGTTTCACATATATTTTCATCGCTAATCGTCCTCACATGGTACACAAATAAAATATTATTTGTTTAATTTATTAATTAACTAGTTTTAATTATAATATTGTTTCATAAAAGTTCACAAAATATTTCTAACATAATATTTTCATAGAATTTTTTTCAAACAGTATCAAGATGATAAATACAAAGGACATATTTTTTTAGTTTCTTCATGACTTAGTATCGGTTTCAGTAAAAATTGTTAATTAAATATCCAAAAGTTTTATCACAGATTCAAGCACACGTAAGGTGCAACAATATTCATAAAGTTTATCAAAAAATTCATATAAAATTCGTACATGTATGTATAGGTTTCTTAAAAGATTCGTACAAAATTTATATAACATTTTCAAAGAATATTCAACAAAACTACTTACAAGGTTTATAAATATTAATATATATTTATTTTTCACGGAATATTCAACAATATCCATACAAGGTTTTATCATTTTTTTCATATAAAATTTTTCTTAGAATATTTAGTTTATGAAGAAATACAAACATCAGATACATCAATGTGTCAAGGAACGAGATGGTTAAATAGATGATTACTACTATACATTTATTTCATAGAAATTTCAATACAGATTTCGAGAATTTATACTAGATTTTTTTCTAGAACAGCAACTTGAAAATTCCAATACTGTTTATGCGGTCATCACAAATTAATTGTTATTAATACAAAACAAACCATGAAAAAAACTTTTGAAGAAAATAGCAATTTTTTTTTTGGAAAATAAGAAGATTAGTCCATGATTCAAAGAGGTTTCATACACAATCCAATCTAGAAAACAAGAAACAACATATTGCATAGAACTGTAACAAAAATTGAACAATTATTTTACAGAAGATTAGTCTATGATTCAAACAATAACAGTAGATCTCATAGGTAACATTCACCAAAGATATTTACTAACTTCTCATGTAGATTTCTTTCACAAATCTCGATTTTTTCTTCAAGGTAGTAAGAAATGTACAACAATGAATCTTCAAAGAAAATACAACTAAACTTGTTTGAACTAAACATGAAAGATCCCTAATGTACTGCAATGAATCTTCAAAGAAAATACAACTAAACTTGTTTGCACTAAACATGTATGATCCTTATAAATTTCGTAGGCGACAAGTTTGCACTAAACACAAAAGATCCGCAAGATTCATACGGGAGAAACAACAAACAAACCTGCGGATCTGGAGCAAGAAACATCAAAAATCACAAGATTCATATAGATCCACAAGATTAAGACATGTATCAACACATATTCAAAACAAGATCCAGCACCTAGTCGATGCCCTTGCTAGATACGAGTGGTCGCATGGAGAATGGATCCCAGCAGGGCATCATGGATCAAGGCCCCCCAGTCTACAATCGATTGGCTGGGACGGGGAGGTCGTCATGGCCCCGAGCGCGGCCCACAGTGGCATCGAGGGGGTGGTGTCACTGTAACAGAGCGGAGGAGAATAAGGGCGCGTCGTGACTGATACATTGAAATGTATCTATAATTTTTGATGTTCCACGCTTGTTTTTATCTACTTTCTTATGTTTTGTCCACACTTTGGAGTACTTTTCATATGATTTCTTGGACTAACCTATTAACAAGAGCCACAGTGATAGCTGCCTGTTTTCTGTTGTTTTTGGTTCCAGGAAGTCAGGAAATGAATATTCTCGGAATTGGATGGGACAAAAGCCAAAGTTATTATTTTACCGGGGGACACTTGGAGCCAGAATACGAGATGGAGAGGGGCTGGGGCCTGGCCACACCACCTGGCCACATGGCCAGGCCTGGCCCGCGCCACTGGTTGTTCTGGCCGCCCCAGGCACCCCCTCGGCCTCTCCTTCTGCCTATATATTGCCTTTGATACGGAAACCCTAAGTACCCGATCAAAAATCCACGAAAGAGTCTGTAGCCGCCGTCGTCTCTGTCCCTGGATTGGGAGGGATCTGAAGCTCTTCCTGGCACCCTGCCGGAGAGGGGAATTCACCCTGGAGGCCTTCTTCATCATCATGCAAGCCTTCGGTGTGATGCGTGAGTAGTTCATCTCTGAACTACGGGTCCATGTAGTAGCTAGATGGCTGGTTCTCCTCCTTCGTGCTATCATGTTTAGATCTTGTGAGCTCCATTCATGATCAAGATCATCTATTTGTAATTCCTACATGTTGTGTTTGCGGGGATTCGATGGATATTGAGATGCTATTTCAGATTGATTATTGATTCTATCATGTGTTTGTTATTTGTGATCTTGCATGCTTTGTGTTGTTAGTAGCTATCTTGGCCAAGTAGATGCTAGAAACTCCAAGAGTTAGTATTTATGCTCGATAGTGGGTTCATGCCTCTAGTAATCTGGGGAAGTGACATAAATCTCTAAGGTACTAGATGTGATGTTGCTACTAGGAGAAAACAACAATCCTTTATTCATAGAACAATCGTATTGTTTACTTTACACGCAATGCGTAGTGCATTTATCTGTTGCTTGCAACTTAATACTCGAGGGGGTTCGGATGATAACCTGAAGGTGGATTATTAGTCATAGATGCAGTTGGATGGCGGTCTATGTATAATGTTGTAATGCCCAATCGAATCTCAAAGGAATCAAGATGAGTAGTATATGCTTGTATGCTTTCTCAATGTTTGTCAATTGCCCTGCTGTAATTTGTTCACCCAACATGTTATCTATCTTAAGGAGAGCCATCTGTAGTGAACTATGGACCCCGGTCCTTTCTTTTACATACAATCTATAAACTGTTTACTGCTTTGTGTTTACTTTCTGCAAACTTTTACTTCCTTCCATTCGATACGTTTAATCCTTTGTTTTCAGCAAAACTGGTGAGATTGACGACCTCATCGCAAGTTGGGGGCAAAGTTCTGTGGTTGTGTTGTGAAGGTCTCCACGTTGCTACTAGTACCAGTAGTGCGCCCTGCCAAGGCTCAGCTAGCAACACCTTTGGGTTGTTTCCTTGCTCCTACTAGATTGATAACATTGGTTTTGTACCGAGGGAAAACTTGATGTTGTACTCATCATACCTTCCTCTTGGGGTTCCCCAACGAGCTCGATATATTTGGGGCCATCAAGCTCTTTTTCTGGTGCCGTTGTCGGGGAGTCAAGGACATCTTCGCAAGGGAAGTCTCTCATAACCAATCTCTTTACGTTGTTGTTTTTGTTTTGCTTAGTTTATTTCTGCTTTGTTTGCTTGTTTCTTTATCAAAAACACATAAAATTAGTTTTACTAGTTTGCTTTCTTTATTAAAAACACAAAAAATTAGTTCCTACTATAGTTGGTATTTTTGTTGGTCTGTTATTGTCTTGCTTTATCATGTTTTCTATCAATGGTTGGTTTCTTTGAAACTGAATCTTATTGGCAAGGTGGGTTCACGGAAGAACAAAAATATTATTATAAGGAACACCGCTTGTCACAAAAAGGGAAACACTTATGGGAACAAATTGATAAATTGTATACCATAGCTATAAACGTGTGCTCTACTTATAATGTTACTTATTGCTTTGATAAATCTTGTTGTTGTAGGAGGTATAAACACCTCCCTTTTCAATGTGAGTATAATGATAATGTTACCATATCTTCTTATGTTAAAGGGAATTATGACTTTTATGATGTGAAACAAATTGAAGAATTTATTGCTTGGAAGGGTACATTTGAACTTGCTAGTTTGCTTGAAAGTACTGATGATTCACCTTATAAATATGAGGTTTATGGTGTACTTAAATTTTTCTTTGATAATTACAAGGTAGAAAATGGCTATATTCTTGAATATCTTAAGAGATGCTCTCCACCAATGGAAGAGACTAATGCCTTGCGGGAGCCTATTGAAGAAGAAATTGCTAAAATTGGAAGCTCATTGATGAAAAAGAGGAGGAGAGTGATGATCAAGAGGAGGAAGAATGGATCTATCCATCCCTACCTTCTAATGAGAGTAACTCTTTACCCCTTACATTATTTGATTGTCCCCCATGCTTACCAAAGGAGGATGAATGTCATGTGCCTGAGGATTCTTTTGAAAATATTTATAATAAAGCTCCAGTGTTTCTAGATCATGAAAAGCATGCTTTATGTGATATTTATATTGTTAAGTTTATTAATAAGGCTACTGAAAATTATTATGAGAGAGGAAAATATGATTGTAAAAGTTTTCATGGTATTGAAACACCTCTCTATTTGCTGAAAGTTTTGAAGTTACTCTCGTTTTATCGTCCTATGCATGTCATTTTGTTCTTTGTGAATTTATTTGCGTATAAGATTTCTATGCATAGGAAGAGGGTTAGACTTAAATATGTTTTGAATTTGCTTCTTGATGCTCTCTTTTACTTCAATTCATATTTCCTATATGAGCATCTTCTCAAATTATCATGCCTAACTTAAAGGCGTTAAAGAAAAAGTACTTATTGGGAGATAACACAAAAGTTTTAGATGAGTCTTGGAAGTTATTACTTCAGTAATAACTGCTCCTTATCCTTTTTATTTACTTTTTGTGCCAAGGGTAACCTCTAATGATAGAGAAGTAATGATTGGGAAAGTTCCTGTCCCGAAATAGATTTCTGTGTTTTACCGTAAAAAATCGTGTAAAATCTCTGTATGTCCTTTTGAGGCGTGAATTTTTGTGATTCTGCCTCAGGTTGTTATCTAACTTTCGTTAGTTTAACACTTTTTGATTTGAGCAACAGAAGATCTTCGAAAAAATTCGTCTTTACCTGCTGGTCTGTTTTGACAGATTTCTGCCATTTTCTGCATTTGCTTCTTGTTGGTTCCTTTTTGAGTTCTTTTGGGGAATTGAGCTTTTTGAGGGAAGTGCTACAGTAGCTGGTGTTTTATTGGAAGTTTTTTTGGTGTTGGGACTGAACCTAAAGACTTATTATCTTAAGTGCACTAATGTTGATAATAAAGATTGTGTGAAGTTTTGTATGAAGTAAAAAATTCAGGTGTATGGAAGGAATGAGTAATGAGATGAAGGACGGATTAAAGCTCAAGTTTAGGGATGCCACGCGTGTCACCCTAAGAAATATCCAAGAAGTACAAGCGTCAAATCTTGGGGATGCCCAAGGCATCCCCTTCTTCATCAATAAAAATCCTAGGTTTCTTTCAAACGCTTCATTTTTGTTTCATGCACAATTGTGTTTTTCTTGGAGCATCTTCTTTTTTGTTTTTTTTTGTTTTTTCGTTTGCTTGGTTTCCTTAGTTTTCTGAATAAATTGGTTGGACCCCCTCTTTCATATATTGGTTTTCAAATAGTTTGGTTTGGTTTGGTTTGGAAAAGAGTAGGAAAGTTCATGCTTAAGTGGTAAACAGAGCTTGTTTTTGACTGTGGCCTATGCTTTGTCATGCCATTGTTTTGGCTTAATGCTTAGTATTATTTTTTGTAGCATGAATTATTATAAACAATTAAGATTGCTTAATGTGCCTTGGATGAATCATGCGTTGTTTTAGCATATTAAAGCATAGTATAGTGGTATTCTCCTTTGATGCTTTATTTGGGTTGACTTGGCGCATGCTCACACCATGTTATGACTATCCAAAGTCACCATAGCCTTTATGATCCTTTAGTTTTCAACTTGTAGTATCACTTTATGCTTTGATCAATGATGTTTTGTCGCTCTGCATGATTATGACCATTATTGCTCTCTTAGTTTGTCGCTCCCATTCTTTTGCTAGCCTCCACAACCAAGTATGAGTTCCACTCATGCATCCAACTCCCTAAACCAAGTTATTTTAAAGAGTCCACCATACCTACCTATTAGCATATGCTATTCCAAGTATATTCATGTTTTTGTTTACCTTCCAAATTAAACTTGTTATGAGAAAACTAGTGATTAAAGCTCTCACGAACTTGATGGCACACTTTAATTTTCTTGCCCTTAATAAACTTGAACCATTGTGTCGTCTATGTTGTATATGCTTGCACTTATCTGTTGGGGATTAGCAGAACCATGTTGTCATGGGGAATGCTTTCAACATTGCACTGGTACTTTGTACCTAGTTGATATCATGCTCTTTTGTCTATGGATGTCGTTAGTGTGAAATGAAAGGGGAGCTTGTAAGTCCGAGGAGTTATGTATATGTGTTAGAGAAACACCTAGGCCGCTGGTCTAATCCATGCTGACATGGTGGAGACCTGCAGCGTAACCATAATGAGCTGTCTATGACGCATTCTTCTTATTAAAAAGAGTCCTATATTGAGAAAAAAGAGAAAAAGAGAAAAAAAAGAGATTATGAAAAGAGGAAAGAGACAAAAAAGCATCATTTTCCCATGGTAAATAAGAAGATTGCTGATATGCTTGTTGTCTGCTGATACGTCCATTTTGCATCACTATTCTGTGTCTTAATTCACTGTTATTCATTGATATATTTCATATTAAGAGATAATACTTATGTTATTTCATCTGTTTTTGCATGGTTGATGACTTTTGGAGCATGGACCGCTGCAGTCAGGATTCTGATGGAAAAGGTGTTGTTTGGAGGAAAAATTCGCGAAGATCAGAAAATCCTGGAAAATATACAGAAAATCCTATTTTTCTAGAAGACGAAGGCTGCCAGAAGAGGGAGTGGAGATGGGCCATAGGGGGCCCACACCACCCCCTGGCGCGGGCCACCCTAGGCCGCGCCACCAGGTGGTGCGGACGCCTTGGCCCACCTCTGGCTCTCCCCTCTGGCGTATATATTCCTCCTGAAACCCTAAGACTCGGGGAGCGACCACAGAAAGATTTCGCCACCTCTGCGGGGCGGAAAACACCGAGAGAGAAAGATCTCTCCGGTAGACAGGTTCATACCGGGGGAATTCCTTCCCGGAGAGGGGAGATCGTCGCCATCAACACCACCATCAAGCTGGACTTCATCAAGATCATCATCATCATCACCACCATCATCACCATCAGCACCCTCATCACCATCTCCATATTGCTGTAACAATTGGTTGAATCTTCCATTAGTTCATAGGGGAAACTTTCCCGGTGTTGATTACTCTTTGTAGTTGATGCTATTGAGTGAACCGTTGAATTATTGTTTATGTTCAGATTGTTATACATCATTATTCCATCTCTGATCATGATCCATATGATGTCTTGTGAGTAGTGATACGTTGCAAATGTATCTATCATTTTTGATGTTCCATGCTTGGTTTTATCCACTTTCTTGTGTTTTGTTCCAACTTTGGAGTACTTTTATTATGATTTCTTGGACTAACCTATTAACAAGAGCCACAGTGCCAGCTGCCTGTTTTCTGTTGTTTTTGGTTCCAGAAAAGTCAGAAAATGAATATTCTCGGAATTGGACGGGACAAAAGCCAAAGTGCCTATTTTTCCGGAAGGGATCAAGTGCCAGAATACGAGATGGAGAAGGGCTAGGGGCCGGCCACACCACCTGGCCACGCGGCCAGGCCTGGCCCGCGCCAGGGGGTGGTCTGCCGCCCCCAGCACCCCCTCGGCCTCTCCTTCCGCCTATAAGTTGCCATCAGGACAAAAACCCTAGGTACCCGATCAAAATCCACGAAAGAGCCTGTAGTCGCCGTCGTCTCTGTCCCTAGATCGGGGGGATCTGAAGCTCTTCCCAGCACCCTACCGGAGAGGGGAATTCACCCTGGAGGCCTTCTTCATCACCATGCAAACCTCTGGTGTGATGCGTGAGTAGTTCATCCTTGGACTACGGATCCATGTAGTAGCTAGATGGCTGGTTTCTCCTCCTTTGTGCTTTCATGTTTAGACCTTGTGAGCTCCGTTCATGATCAAGATCATCTATTTGTAATTCATACATGTTGTGTTTGCGGGGATCCGATGGATATTGAGATGCTATTTCAGATTGATTATTGATTCTATCATGTCTTTGTTATTTGAGATCTTGCATGCTTTCCGTTGTTAGTAGCTATCTTGGCCAAGTACATGCTAGCAACTCCAAGAGTTAGTATTTATGCTCGATAGTGGGTTCATGCCTCTGGTAATCTGGGGAAGTGACAGAAATCTCTAAGGTACTAGATGTGTTGTTGCTACTAGGGAGAAAACAACGATCATTTGTTGATAGAATAATTGTATTGTTTACTTTACACGCAGTTCGTAAAACAATAATCTGTTGCTTACAACTTAATACTGGAGGGGGTTCGGATGATAACCTGAAGGTGGATTATTAGTCATAGATGCAGTTGGATGGCGGTCTATGTATTATGTTGTAATGCCCAATCAAGTCTCAAAGGAGTCAAGATGATTAGTATATGCATGTATTGCTTTCTCGGTGTTTGTCAATTGCCCCGCTGTAATTTGTTCTCCCAGCATGTTGTCTATCTTAAGGAGAGCCACCTCTAGTGAACTATGGATCCCAGTCCTTTACTTTACATACAATCTACAATCTTTTATTGCTTTGTGTTTACTTTCTGTAAACTTTTACTTCTTTCCATTCGATACGTTTAATCCTTTGTTTTTCGCAAAACACGGTGAGATTGACAACCTCATCGCAAGTTGGGGACAAAGTTCTGTGGTTGTGTTATGCAGGTCTCCACGTTGCTACTAGCACCGGTAGTGCGCCCTGCCAAAGCTCAGCTAGTAACACCTTTGAGGTGTTTCCTTGCTCCTACTAGTTTGATTAAACCTTGGTTTCATAACTGAGGTAAACTTGCTGCTGTGCTCATCATACCTTCCTCTTGGGGTTCCCAACGAGCTCTACATCAACACCGCCATCAAGCATTTTTATGGGCGCCGTGCATTGAGCCATCAAGCATTTTTCTGGCGCCGTTGCCGGGGAGTCAAGGACATCTTCACAAGGGAAGTCCCTCATAATCAATCTCTTTAATTTTTTGTTTTTGTTTTGCTTTGTTTGCTTGTTTTGTTCTTCAAAAAACACAGAAAAAATTAGTTTTACTTGTTTGCTTTCTTATTTGAAAACCCAAAAAAAATGACTACTCTTGAAAACACCAAGTTGTGTGACTTCACTAGCACCAACAACAATGATTTTATGAGCACTCCTATTTCTCCACCTATGGCTGAAAATACTTTCTTTGAGATAAAACCTGCTTTGCTCAATCTAGTTATGAGAGAACAATTTTCTGGTATTGGTAATGAAGATGCTGCTTCCCATCTAAATAACTTTGTTGAACTTTGTGAGATGCAAAAGCATAAGGATATAGATGGTGATATTATTAAACTGAAATTGTTTCCTTTCTCTTTGAGAGGAAAAGCTAAAGAATGGTTGAATTCCTTAACTAGGAATAGTATTGATTCTTGGACTAAGTGCAAAGATGCTTTTATTGGAAAATACTATCCTCCTACTAAGATTATATCCATGAGAAGTGAAATAATGAAGTTTAAACAACTTGATAATGAGCATGTTGCTCAAGCTTGGGAAAGAATGAAATCTTTGGTAAAGAAGTGTCCCACTCATGGACTGACTGCTTGGATGATCATCCAAACTTTTTATGCAGGATTGAACTATTCTTCAAGGAACCTATTGGATTCAGCTACTGGAGGTACCTTTATGACCATCACTTTGGGTGCTGCAACAAAACTATTGGATAATATGATGGTTAATTATTCTAAATGGCATACTGAGAGAGCTCCACAAGGTAAGAAGGTAAATTTTATTGAAGAAACCTCCTCCTTGAGTGATAAGATTGATATTATTATGTCTATGCTTGTTAATGGGAAAGCCCACATTGATCCAAATAATGTTCCTTTAGCCTCTCTGGTTGCTCAAGAAGAGCAAGTTGATGTGAACTTCATAGAAATAACAAATTTGGCAACAATACTTATGGTAATAATGCTTATAGGAACAATTTTGCTAACAACAATTATAAGCCATATCCTCCCAAGAATGGTAATGCTCATGGAAATTTTTACAACAATAAGAGTTCTCCCTCTGAACTTGAAGTTATGCTTAAAGAGTTTATTAGTAAACAAACTGCTTTCAATAAAACTATTGAGGAAAAACTCTCTAATGCTGAAAGAAATATAACATCTTTGGCTGAAGCTCAATCTACTTTGAATAGAATGGCTGCTAAACCCGAAACTAATGAGAATCCCTTTGCAGGTACTAATACCATACAAGTAAGAATTGATGAAAATGTTAGACTATTAGCTGAATTACATGCTAAGTGGGAAATAGAAGATGAAATTGCTAGAAACATTAGTGTTTCTACTATCACCACCACTAGTGTTGAGGCTAGTAATAGTTCTACTACTTTAAATGATAAAGTTGATTTTGATCTTGATGTTTGCAACATATCTGAAATTATTAAGTTCCTACAAAAGCTTGCTAAAAGTCCTAATGCTAGTGCTATGAACATGGCTTTTACAAAACACATTACTGATGCTCTCATAAAGATTAAAGAAGAAAAGATGAAACATAAAGCTTCTATTCCCATAAAACAAGAAGATGGTTGGGAACCCATCATTAATATGAAAGTGAACGATTTTGATTTCAAAGCTTTGTGTGATCTTGATAGTAGTGTTTCTATTATGCCTAGAAGGATTTATGATATGCTTGATTTGCCTCCTCTTGAAGATTGTTATTTGAATGTCCCACTTGATGCTAATGCTAAAAAGAAACTCATGGTGAGTCGTAATGATGTTCTTATTATGGTTAATGATTCCTATGTCCCCATTGATTTCTATGTTTTGGATGTTGAATACAATGCTTCTTGTCCTATTACTTTGGGAAGACCTTTTCTTAGAACTGTTGGTGCCATCATTGATATGAAAGAAGGCACCATTAAATATCAACTCCCACTCAAGAAAGGTATAGAACACTTACCTAAAAAGAGAGAAAAGATTTCTTTTGCTTCTCCTATGAAAACAAAATTTGGTCTTAATGCTTCTTCATTTGAGAACATTTGATTCTTTCTTTGGTTCTTATGCCTAACTTAAAGGCGTTAAAGAAACGTACTTGTTGGGAGATAACCCAAGAGTTTTAGTTGAGTCTTGAAAGTTATTACCTCTGTAATAACCTCTCCTTATCCTTTTTATTTGCTTTTTGTGCCAAGAGTAACCTCTAATGAGAGTGAAGTAATGATTGGGAAAGTTGCTGTCCCGAAACAGATTTCTGTGCTTCATCGTAAAAATTCCTGAGAGAGCTCTGTACATCGGATTGAGCTGTAATTTTTTGTGCTTTTTCCCCAGGTTGTTATATAACTTTCTTTAGTTCAACACTTTTTTATTTGAGCAACATAAGGTCTCGAACAAATTCGTCTTTACCTTCTGGTCTGTTTTGACAGATTTCTGCCATTTTTCTGCTTTTGCTTTTTGTTAGTTCCTTCTTGAGTTCCTTTGGGGAATTGAGATTTTTGAGGGAAGCGCTACAACAGCTATTGTTCTAATGGAAGTTTATTTGGTGTTAGAACTGAACCTTGAGACTTATTTATCTAAAGCGCACTAATGTTGCTAATGAGATTGTGTGAAGTTTTGTATGAAGGAAAATTTTCAGGTATGGAAGGAATGAGTAATGAGATGAAGGATGGACTAAAGCTCAAGCTTGGGGATGCCACGCGTGTCACCCCAAGAAATATCCAAGAAGTACAAGTGTCAAAGCTTGGGGATGCCCAAGGCATCCCCTTCTTCATCAATAAAAATTCCAGGTTTCTTCCAAACGTTTCATTTTTATTGTTTCATGCACAGTTGTGTTTTTCTTGGAGCATCTTCTTTTTGGTTTTGGTTTTGGTTTTTAGTTTGCTTGGTTTGCTTAGATTTCTGAATAAGTTAGTTGGACCCCCTCTTTCACACTTTGGTTTACAAATAGTTTGGTTTGGTTTGGAAAAGAGTAGGAAAGTTTATGCTTATGTGGTAAAAAAGAGCTCGTTTTTGACTGTGGCCATGCTTTGTCATGCCATGCTTGATATTGTTTTGGCTTTATGCTTAGTATTCTTTGCTGTAGCATGACTTGTTATAAACAATTGAGATTTCTTAATGTGCCTTGGATGAATCATGCGTTGTTTTAGCATATTAAAGCATAGTATAGTGGTATTCTCCTTTGATGATTTATTTGGGTTGACTTGGCGCATGCTCACACCATGTTATGACTATCTCAAGTCACCATAGCCTTTATGATCCTTTAGTTTTCAACTTGTAGTATCACTTTATTCTTTGATCAATGATTTTTTGTCGCTCTGCATGATTATGGCCATTATTGCTCTCTTAGTTTGTCGCTCCCAGTCTTTGCTAGCCTCCACCACCAAGTATGAGTTCTACTCATGCATCCAACTCCCTAAACCAAGTTTTTCCAAAGAGTTCACCATACCTACCTACTATCTTATGCTATTCCAAGTATATTCATGCTTTTTTTACCTTCCACTTGTTATGAGAAAACTAGTGATTAAAGCTCTCATGAACTTGATGGCACACTTTACTTTATTGCCTCTAATAAACTTGCACCATTGGGTCCTTCTTTATTGCGTATATGCTTGCGCTTTATAAGTTGAAATTAGCAGAACCATGTACCATGGGGAACACTTTCAACATTGCACTTGTACTTTGTACCCCGTTGATATTATGTTCTTTTGCTTACGGATCTCGGCGGTGTGAAATAAAAGTGGAACTTATAAGATCATGGAGTTTGTATATGTGTTAGAGAAACGCCTGGGCCGCTAGCCTAAGCCATGCCTAATCATGGTGGAAACTTGCAGCATCACCATAATGAGCACTCTATGAAGCATCCTCAACAAAAACCTATGCAAATGGCAAATAAAAAGATCGCTGAGATGCTCATTGTCTGCTTGCTTTGTCATTTTGATTATGAGAAAGCTCCCGTATCATGTGCAAGGGGTACCCGGTTGATGGTTCTTAATGATACACATGTACATACAATGACAAGAGCTTACTCGTGACTGAAGTTGAGTAGCATGAGGATCGGTCTTCGTAAGTAAGGGGCATGAGATTTCGGTTTATAACTTGTCAAGCATATCCTCTTAGTTGTGTCACTTTAACCTTAATCACCTTCAAGATGCTTATGATAGGGGCAATGAGAGCTGAAAGCTATAAGTACCATAATTTTTGGAAGCTCTTTATGAGACTTGAATCCCTACTTCCTTTTACAAAGGCTTTTCTTCCACCATTACATTGAGTCTCCACCTTCTATATTTATGCACTTACTTTGAGAGCATAGTGGCCATTCTTAGTTCTATGTGCATTGTCCCAAGACTAGTTGATTGATGCATATTTTGATATTGCTTGTTTTAAACTATTGTATCTAGTCACTCTTATGAACTTTGAATGTGTCCTATGCATTTATATTTGCTACTCTATTGAGGGACAAGCTGAATACTTTTATGCTATGTTTTCTTTATGTGAAACAAACAAACGTCTTGCAAAGCATGTTATTCATGAATCTTTTGTTTGTGCCTTTTCATGTTGTATCATAGTTTCTGTGCTTATTGCTAGAACTTTGTCTTTCATGTTATGATTGAAGTACTATGATCCCAGCTTTGAGTTTTGCAAATACTTTGATCAAGTTTTGATGGTGCATGTCACCTCAAAAATTATTTCTTTTTATCACTTACCTACTCGAGGACGAGCAGGAGTTAAGCTTGGGGATGTTGATACGTTGCAAATGTATCTATAATTTTTGATGTTCCATGCTTGGTTTCATCCACTTTCTTGTGTTTTGTTCCAACTTTGGAGTACTTTTATTTTGATTTCTTGGACTAACCTATTAACAAGAGCCATAGTGCCAACTGCCTGTTTTCTGTTGTTTTTGGTTCTAGGAAAGTCAAAAAATGAATATTCTCGGAATTGGACGGGACAAAAGCCAATGTGCCTATTTTTCCGGAAGGGATCAAGTGCCAGAATCCGAGACGGAGAAGGGCTGGGGGCCGGCCACACCACCTGGCCGCGCGGCCAGGCCTGGCCCACGCCAGGGGGTGGTCTGGCCGCCCCCAGCACCCCCTCGGCCTCTACTTCCGCCTATAAGTTGCCCTCGGGACAAAAACCCTAGGTAGCCGATCAAAATCCACGAAAGAGTCTGTAGCCGCCGTCGTCTCTGTCCCTAGATCGGGGGGATCTGAAGCTCTTCCCGGCACCATGCCGGAGAGGGGAATTCACCTTGGAGGCCTTCTTCATCACCATGCAAGCCTCTGGTGTGATGCGTGAGTAGTTCATCCTTGGACTACGAATCCATGTAGTAGCTAGATGGCTGGTTTCTCCTCCTTTGTGCTTTCATGTTTAGATCTTGTGAGCTCCGTTCATGATCAAGATCATCTATTTGTAATTCATACATGTTGTGTTTGCGGGGATCCGATGGATATTGAGATGCTATTTCAGATTGATTATTGATTCTATCATGTCTTTGTTATTTGAGATCTTGCATGCTTTCTGTTGTTAGTAGCTATCTTGGCCAAGTAGATGCTAGCAACTCCAGGAGTTTGTATTTATGCTCAATAGTGGGTTCATGCCTCTGGTAATCTGGGGAAGTGACAGAAATCTCTAAGGTACTAGATGTGTTGTTGCTACTAGGGAGAAAACAACGATCCTTTGTTCATAGAACAATTGTATTGTTTACTTTACACGTGGTTCGTAAAGCAATAATCTGTTGCTTGCAACTTAATACTAGAGGGGGTTCGGATGATAACCTGAAGGTGGATTATTAGTCATAGATGCAGTTGGATGGCGGTCTATGTATTATGTTGTAATGCCCAATCAAGTCTCAAAGGAGTCAAGATGATAAGTATATGCATGTATTGCTTTCTCGGTGTTTGTCAATTACCCCACTGTAATTTGTTCACCCAGCATGTTATCTATCTTAAGGAGAGCCACCTCTAGTGAACTATGGATCCCGGTCCTTTACTTTACATACAATCTACAATCTTTTACTACTTTGTGTTTACTTTCTGCAATCTTTTACTTCTTTCCATTCGATACGTTTAATCCTTTGTTTTCCGCAAAACACGGTGAGATTGACAACCTCATCGCAAGTTGGGGACAAAGTTCTGTGGTTGTGTTGTGCAGGTCTCCACGTTGCTACTAGCACCGGTAGTGCGCCCTACCAAAGCTCAGCTAGTAACACCTTTGAGGTGTTTCCTTGTTCCTACTGGTTCGATTAAACCTTGGTTTCATAACTGAGTGAAACTTGTTGTTGTGCTCATCATACCTTCCTCTTGGGGTTCCCAACGAGCTCTACATCAACACCGCCATCAAGCATTTTTCTGGGCGCCGTGCATTGGGCCATCAAGTAGTTCGTTTTGTTCTTGAGGACATGAGAGAAGTCATGTTGTTAGTAGTGGAGTTGTGTTGAGAAAGATTCAATAGTTTGATATTTAAGTTGTGGTGTACTTCTTCTAGTGGTGTCATGTGAACGTCGACTACATGACACTTCACCTATATGGGCCTAGGGGAATGCATTGTGTATTTGGCTACTAATCATAGGGGTTGCCGGAGTGACAGAAACCTGAACCCCCGTTAGGAAACCATTACACAAGGGACGTAAGGGTCTTAGAGTTAAAGTTGTGGTTAGGTGTCTACCTTAATTACTTTCTTTTACTTACGGATGTTTGCAAGGGGTATAATCAGAAGTATGTATTAGTCCTAGGAAGGTCGGTACATTAGCACAGGTTCACCCACACAACACTTAGCAAGCTAGAGAAGATTAATCAACTATATGAAGCGAAAGCACTTGGCAGTCTTCCCATGTGTCCTCGAGAACGTTTGGTCATCTTAAGTAATACAACTGGCTTTTCCTTTGCTGCATAAAGGATTGGGCCACTTGTTGCATTCATTCCTACTGTCTTTTATTTACTCGTACTTTGTTTACTTGCTTTATCAAAAACCCCTAAAAATCCGTTTGCTGAGTATTTGGAGAGAATTCCTGATCCATACCACTAGCCAGCACCTTCTTCTCCTCGTTGGGTTCGACACTCTTACTTATCGAAAATACTGCGATACCCCCCCTATACTTGTGGGTCATCAAGACTATTTCCCGGCGCCGTTGCCGGGGAGTGAAGCGCTATTGGAGAGTGGAACTGGTAAAGGAAACTTCTATAGTGAGTATTGTTTACTTCTGCTAGTTGCTTTATTTTCGTTATGGATAATTCACTGAGTTTCTTATTTGGTAATGCTACTACCACTGCTAAGGTAGTAAATAAGTCACCACCTGCTGAGAATCATGTTTGAAAAATACCTACAAGAATTATTGATCGTGTTATGGATAACTACTATGTTGGGGATGGAACTGTCCATCCCGGTGATCATTTGCTCTTTATACACGAATTATGCGGGTTGTTCAAGTGTGCAGGTATTAATACAGATCAAGTTAAGAAGAAGTTATTCTCATTATCACTGAAAGGAAGAGCTGAGGACTGGTATAAGCTGCTGAAGAATGGTCAAGCTCTGAAATGGGAGGAAATAGTGCCTCTCTTTTATTCAAAGTTTTATCCTCCTAGTGAGATTCATAAAGATCGGAATCAAATATACAACTTTTGGCCTCTTGATGGAGAGAGTACAGCTCAAGCTTGGGGGAGATTGAAGTTACTAATGCTCAAATGTCCCATTCATGATCTCCCCAACAATATTATTATCAATAACTTTTATGCAGGGCTTCCTCTACATGATAAAGATTTATTGGATGCTTCTTGTGCTGGATCATTCACTCGTATGGAAGAAGAAGCTAAATGGGATCTTCTAGACCATATTCAAGACAATGCTGAAGCTTGGGAGAATGACAAAGGTAGAAAGTCAGGTATAAATTATGATTATGAATGCATTGAATCTTTTATGGGAACTGATGACTTTCAAAATATTAGTAATGCTTATGGTCTTGATTTGCAAGTTATTACGAATTGCTTTAGAGCTTTTGCTTCTTATATTGAAATTCCAAAAAGGGGATGGAATAAGTACCATGCACCTTATAAAGATATTGTTGACTATGTTCCTGTTGGGAGCACTAAGTGTTACATTATTGATCATATCTTACCTGAACCTTATATCGAGAAGATTCCCTTCCCAGATAAGGTAAAGGATCATCCTATGATAACTAATGTAATCACTAAAAGTGAAAAGAGAACCATAAAACCTGATGAACAAATAAACGTTGAACCTGTGGTAGCAATTGCGAAAGACCTTGTCACTAAAAACATAGAAGAGGGACACATAGTCTTTTGTGAGGATGCTTCTAATATTGTTTCACATCCTAATAGAACTAAAAAAGCTAGTGTTCCTGTGCTTTCTGTTAGAATTGGTGATCATTGCTATTATGGTTTATGTTATATTGGTGCCAGTTCCAGTGCTATTTATTATGAGCTTTACAGAGAAATTATGCATGAAATCAGTCCCTGCAAATTGGAAGAGATTTATGTGGTTATTCACCTTGCTAATAGAGAGACCATCTCTCCAATTGGTATGGTACACGACGTGGAAGTTCTTTGTGGTAAGATCAAGTATCCTGCTGATTTTCTAGTACTTGGTTCAGCTGCTAATAAAACTTATCCTATCATTTTTGGTAGACCTTTCTTGAGTACTTGTGGAGCTATTATTGATTGCAAGAGGGAGAAAATCTTGACTAAGTTTGATGGGGAATCTTATGAGTTTAATTTTTCGAAATTTGCTAAAGAACCTTGCGAAGAGGAAACCCATAATGAGGATTTTAGAGTTGAACAACTTGCTTCTATCTCTCTTGCTCCTAACAATGCTTTGCAGCAATTTATGGAAGATCACAAAAGTGAGATCTTCATGGAAGAAAGGAATGAGATTGACGAGATCCTCCGTCATCAACCCCAGATGCTAAAGCATGACTTGCCTATAGAAGACTTGGGTACCACGTTGCCACCTAAAAAGGATTCGGTTTTCGATCTAAAACCTCCCCCTGATGATCTGAAATATGCTTATATTGATGATAAAAAGATATATCCTGTTATTATTAGCTCTAAACCTTCAGGAAAGGAAGAAGAAAGGTTGTTGGAGGTTTTGAAGAAACACCGAGGAGCTATGGGTTATACTCTGGATGATTTAAAAGGGATTTCACCTACTATATGTCAGCATTCTATCAACATAGAACCAGATGCGAAGCTAGTGGTGGAGCACCAACAACGTTTAAATCCTAGGATGAAGGAAGTGGTAAGGAATGAGGTATTGAAACTCCTTGATGCTGGTATTATTTACCCTATTGCTGACAGTGAATGGGTTAGTCCTGTTCATTGTGTTCCTAAAAAAGGAGGTATTACCGTTCTTCCTAATGATAATGATGAGCTTATTCCTCAAAGAATAGTAGTAGGCTATAGGATATGCATCGTTGGGTCCGCATCATAGAAAACAAAAATTTTCCTACGATGTGAACTACACGCCAAGATCTATCTACTAGGTACAAAGCAACTGGTGGACATACATCCAACGAGAACTTACCCTCGAAGACAACGAGTTTTGTTAACGAGTAGGAACTCGTGGTTGATGTAGTCGTACACTTGCCGATCTCAAGATCGTGAGGAAGTCCAGCAGGTCCGGCTCCAGCACGTCCATCAGATCCAGCTCTAGTAGCACCAAGTCCAGCACCGCAAAGCAGCGGTGCATCCGTGATCGCACACACGTCCGGTACCCCGACAACCTCCGTCCCTCGCTCCAGCAAAGCAGCGGAAGCATCAACTCCTTTCCAGATAAATCCACCGGGAACATGTATCTCGCTAATCCGAGACCATGAGGGAATAATACTAGAGGGGGAGAGAGATCCTTCACAATGAGGTGTGAGTGAGAAGTGAGGAGAGGGTGGCCTTTTATAGGAGGAGGGGGTGCCCCTCCTTCATGGCCGGTGCATGGAGGAGGTGCCTCTTCACCTCCTCCATTCATGTGGTGGTAACCCCTCCACATTAAAATGCCTCTTCACATTCCCTTTTAAAGTCTCCACTTTAAATGCATTAAATTTCTCCAAATTTAATGCTCTCTCATTTAATAAAACTCTTTTATTATTTTTATTCAGAATTTTGTTAATTACTTTAATTAAAAAATATTCACATAAAACCCCCTGCAACATTTCAATATTACATGCTGAACCAATTTCAGCAATTTCACCCGAAACAGTTTCGGTGTCTATTGAAATAATTCCAGCGCTTTCTTAAATCTTTATCTGAAACATATTTGCTCCAAATGGTGTCGGTATCCCTTAAGTGTGTCACCCTACGGTTCGCGAATAATGCAGACATGATCGAGACCCCTCTCCGATCAATAATCAGCAGCGGGACCTGGAGATCCATACTGACTCCTACACATTCAACGATGACTTCTGTGATCGTGAGAACCTTTAACACTAGTAACTAAATCCCTTTGTCTCGCGATATATTACATGTACGAGATTCGATCATCGGTATCTCCATACCTAGTTTGATCTCGTTTTCGACATGCACTCTTTTCTCGTTCTCGTGATATAACATTCTAGTGATCACATCACTTGCTTGCAAGCTATCTTAATGTGATATCACCGAGAGGGCCTAGAGTATATCTATCCGTCATCGGGATTGATAAATTCCACTCTTGATCCATGAGCCTCAACATAACACCTTCGTAGCACTGAACCCATCTTTATAGTCACCCTGTTACGGTGTGACGTTTGATCTTATCAAGATACTCTTCTGGTGTTAGCAATTAACATGATCTCATGGTCTAAGGATAAAGATTACTTCGTATGATGTTATAGCAATATAAACATAATGACTTTGATCGTAATGCTATACTTCGGATGAATGTTCATCAAATCATTCCACCAATGTTGTGACCTCGTTATTAACAACATCCAATGTCCATGATCAAGAAACCTTGATCATCTTGTTAATCAACGAGCTAGTCTATAAGAGAGGCATAACTAGGAACCCTTTTTGTTTATTAAACACACATGTATTGATGTTTCCGATCAACACAATTATAGCATGCAAAATAAACATTTATCATAAACATGGAATAAGATAATAACCACTTTATTATTGCCTCTCGGGCATATTCCCTTCAGTCTCGCACTTGCACCAGAGTCAATAATCTAGTTTGAAAAACTTTGCGTATTGAACACCTATGGCTTTCTTGTGTTGCATATACGCTATTGCTAGTGGTTAACATAATCTCCGGATCTGACAGTTTCAGGTCCGTGTGAATTTGCATGTCTTTGCGTCTCTACACATCAGTCATTCTCAAATGAGATGGCATTGTATAAATTTGGTCCTTTGGTGAGACCTTTAGTTCGTTCGGCTCAAAATATGTTGATATTATTGTCACACAATATATCTTCATAGTATTATCCCACTTTGAACCACACCTAGTTTGATAACAAACTACTTAACACAAATGCCCTCCTTTGCTGCTACTATAGCAATTATATACTTAGCCTTTTGTTGTAGTATCTGTCACAATGTCTCAACTTTGGAACTCATCCAAATCCATCATGGAATATCCTTTCCATTACATTGTGCCACCCATAGTCTAAATTGAGATAAATTTAATTTGTATCTTGTGACAAAACTAGTATCAATGTAACACTTTACAATGAACTACCTTTAACTATTTGTCACTTATACATTATATATTCTTAGTTCTTCCAAATCTCATAAGAATATCTTTACTATTGTCCAATGATCATCTTATGAATCATTCTGGTATATGCTCATAACATTTAGAGCATAGGACATTCTAGATATATACATATCATGGTATAATCGATCAAAATCTTCATGTGATTTTACTCACCAAGTGTTGAAACACTTGAATTTTGATACAATCCTTTCCATGCAGCAAGAACCTTTCTTGTTGTTTCCATATTGAACCCTTTCAATATCTCATATATGTATGTCTGGCACAACCATATTTGCGCCTTAATCTATCCATATAGATATTGATGCCAAATATTCCGGGTTTGCCCAAGTCTTTCATCGAAATCTTATTTTAATGAAATTCTTAACTTGTGTCAATACAAGATACATCATTTCCAATCAACAATATGTCCTCTACATAATATATTAGAAATATGTCTCAGCGCTCCCACTTAATTTCTTGCAAATGCAAGCATCTTCATCATCTCCGATGAATTTAAACTTCTTTTAACAGTTTCATCATGGTGAAGATTCCAACTCCGCTATGCTTACTTCAACTATTGAAGTTTACATGCCCTTTTAGCACCCTTTGAATTAACAAAACCCTTCGGACCATGTCATGTACATGTCCTAGGTTACCGTTCTATTAGAAGAACCTTGTTTTGTTTATCCAACTACCATATACCAAATTATATGTAGTGGTTGCTACATTAATCCGTCAAGACTATATATCGCTATGAAAGATCAAATCTTGTCATAGTCAACTCCTTGAACATTGTCGTAAAATTATTTCCGACATGTCGACTATTTCATAGATGTTAAACATCCATGTCTTATTTCTTTATAGATCCAAACACGACCGATAGGCTTCACGCCTTTCCGGAGGGTCTTCCAAGTTCAGAAACTTGATATCTCGTGTATGGATACTATCACGGATTCTATGCCTTCTAGTCATTTTATGGAGTCAGGGCCCATCATCGCTTCTTTGCATGTAGTCGGTTCATCATTGTCAAAACAATAATGACTTACGTATCAAATCTTACTATTTGATTCTTACCGACCCACACGGTTCTATAGGAACTCTAATCTCCGAGATCACACCTTTTGTAATCACGAGAGCCATGAGCATTGTGGCCGCCACCGGGACACTTTCCGGCGCTGCGCTACTTAGCACATATAGCTAAGGTTCAACAACCTTATCAAAGTTCTATTGTCCTCCCACTTAACTTTTCGCGAAAAATTCCTTCTCAAGAAACTTGACGTTCCAAGTAACAAACTCTTTTGTACTCGGTGTTATGGAGAAATTCCCAACAAATTCTTTGGGATAACCTACAAAGACGTGTTTATCCGACTTTGGTTGTAAACATTTTACTTATGCATAGCATATCAAAATTTAAGAAAAGACAATTCGGGTTTTATCACAAACCATATCTTATATGGTGTCATTTCAACGGATCACGATGGTGCTCTTTTCAGTGTAAAAGCGGTAGTCTCTAAAGCTTCAATCTTTAAAACATCATGACAGTTTTATAAATGACACCTTTGATCTTACCATGTCAAACATGGTTTGATTTCATCTCTCGAATATGCCATACTCTTATGGTTTACCGGGAAATCCAAATTGGTGGAACAATTCCTCAAATCTTAGGTGTTTTGCTAAACATGTAACTCAAATATCTTCCATTACGATCAAATCATAAACTCTTTTATTTTCTTGTTACAATGATTTTTCACTTCATCTTGAAAGTCTTTGAACAACTTTCAAATGTTTCATACCTCTTCCTTATTAAGTAAATATACAGATATATTCACTCAAATTTTTGAAGAAAGCATATGAAGCAAAAAGATCCATCGCATATGGCTACACATAATGGACTATGCACATCAGCATGCACAATTTCCAATAAGCTACTCATCCATTCCTCTCTGGCCTATGGACGGAGTTTCAATTATCTCGAGGAAAGTCTCACATGCGTCAATTGATCAAAATCAAAGACTCCAAAAATCCATCAACATGGAGTTTCTTCATGTTTTCTTTCAAATATAATTTAAACAGCGATGTCACTTCATAAGTGATCTTTCAATCATTTGTCTTGCGACATTTTAGCAATAGTGTTTATGGATGTGATTTCTCCAACTAGACTTGTAAAAGTTCATCCATCCTTTATGGAATACGGTAATTATTTGAACAGCCATTGTTCTCATAATACCGGAATAAAATAACAATTATTTAAACAAATCTTGAAGGCTTGGTTTGATGACAACGAAAAACACAATAAGACTTTATTTGTTTTCGATGAACATCATCACTCATTCTCTTGCTAGTTACTTTGGCCATTGTAGTTCATGAATTGCGTTGTCATGTATGACACTTCATACCAACCAATTTGGTATCCAATACCTAAGAACCACATTGTTTAACAAGCAAGGAATACAGCCATAACATATATATCTTCTATATACCTAAGTTGGACATCTCCAACCTTTTATTTTCTGCCAAATATTTTATAGATTCTCTTTCAGCAATTCCTTTTCTTTTAAAAGAATCTATCAACATCAATAGTGGTGTCATCAACATGACACATGGTACAAAGCGTATATAGTCAAATACTAATACCTTTGGACTTGCACTTTGAAGTGGATCACCATCATCAAATGTTTGGTGTTCTTTCAAAAATTCATTCTTTAGTAATCTATTAGTGTAGTAAACATTTTACTTACATCTTCTATTCATCCTTATCATGACAACTTTCATGATCAAGCTACTATAGCTTATAAGGAAGAATCACGAGTATAATATCAGTTCCCAAAACCTTTTTGGTAGATTCGGATGCCTAGCATCTCCATCCTTCACAAATTCTCATACAATATGAGAACATGTATTTTGCTAAATTATACTCTATCATAATGCAACCAAAAAACATTGTTTCAGATATCACAATATCTTTCACACATGATGGTTTCTGAAACAATTTTCAACTCCAATATAATCTTGATATTAAAACAACTTTTTGAATATCAATAATCATGGAGGCAAACATGATACTTTAGATACTAACATTGGAATTCTTACTCTTGATTTAATACTACTTATTAAACTTCATGGAGTAAATAGAGTTTGCTGAAAGTTTGCAATAGGACTTATAAACTTTAAATTGACATTCAAAACAATACGATACCAGTTCGTAAAGTAAATATCCAGAATTCTATAGTTCTATTATCTTAAATAAAAACTAAGCCTAAGGTAGAAAACGAATGCCAATGACTACAACAAACTATGCAAATTCACTTTGATTTAATTTATGACAAATTGAGTTCGACTAATCCAAACTACTAATGAACTCCCACTCGAAAACGACATCCCTCGTGTCTTTTTAGTGATTACATGAACCAAATCCACTACACCAAGTCCGATCATCACGTGAGTTGATGTAGCTTCAAAGGCGAGCATCTATATGGGCATCATATCAACTATATGACTCATGCTTAACCTTTTGGTCTGTGTTTTGAGGCCATGTCTGTACATGCTAGGCTCTCCAAGTAAGAACCTTAGTATTCGCGTGTGTAAAACTGTCTTACACCCGTTCCTATGAAAGCGTAGATTCGAGTACACCCGATCATCACGTGATGTCTCGAAACACGATCCATAAAATGGTGCATACTTAAGGAAGAACACATTTTATCTTGATATTTAAATGAGGGATCATCTTATAATGCTACCAAAAGCGCCAAACTAGCAGTATAAGATGCTAACATCTAATGTGTAAAGTGAGATGATATGGTCCACGCATTTGATCTCTATCACTTGCATCGTGGTATGATATCTATCATTCCTTTGTGTGTAAGGCCAAGGTCTATGGAACTTACACGTTGAGTGTGTTGTAAGAGTATCTATTATACATCTACTTACAACAATACCATATCAAGACACTAGCGCAGCAACGATCTAAACTAGACGCCTCTAATTTATCAATTGCAAGTTTTACGTGGCTTAGGGCTTTCGGAGATAGAACCGTTCTCACCTATGAACATGAACCACAACGAGGATAACTAAGTTATTAGCAACTCGTTGTAAATTAGATATTGACTATAGTAGGAGAGACAGACACCCGCCAGCCACTGATGCAAAACAAGTTGCATGTCAGTCGTGGAACCGGTCTCATGTACGATGACATGTAAGGTTGGTCCGTGCCGCTTCATCCCACTATGCCACCAATATCCAAAATACATGGAAGATCCAATAACATGATCATCATCGCCCACATATAAACATATGTGTACTACCCGTGCAAAGCACCTACGCATAGATCAGGCTCTGATACCACTGTTGGGTCTGCAGCATAGAAAACAAAAAATTTCCTACGATGTGAACTACACGCCAATATCTATCTACTGGGTACAAAGAAACTGGTGGACATACATCCAACGAGAACTTACCCTCGAAGACAACAAGTTTTGTTAATGAGTAGGAACTCGTGGTTGATGTAGTCGTACACTTGCCGATCTCAAGATCGTGAGGAAGTCCAGCAGGTCTGGCTCCAGCACGTCCATCAGATCCAGCTCCAGTAGCACCAAGTCCAGCACCGCAAAGCAGCGGTGCATCCGTGATCGCACACACGTCTGGTACCCCGACAACCTCTGTCCCTCGCTCCAGCAAAGCAGCGGAAGCAACAACTCCTTTCCAGATAAAGCCACCGGGAACATGTATCTCGTTAATCCGAGACCATGGGAGAATAATACTAGCGGGGGAGAGAGATCCTTCACAAGGAGGTGTGAGTGAGAAGTGAGGAGAGGATGGCCTTTTATAGGAGGAGTGGGGGTGCCCCTCCTTCATGGCCGGTGCATGGAGGAGGTGCCTCTTCACCTCCTCCATTCATGTGGTGGTAACCCCTCCACATTAAAATGCCTCTTCACATTCCCTTTTAAAGTCTCCACTTTAAATGCATTAAATTTCTCCAAATTTAATGCTCTCTCATTTAATAAAACTCTTTTATTATTTTTATTCAGAATTTTGTTAATTACTTTAATTAAAAAATATTCACATAAAACCCCCTGCAACATTTCAATATTACATGCTGAACCAATTTCAGCAATTTCACCCGAAACAGTTTCGGTGTCTATTGAAATAATTCCAGCGCTTTCTTAAATCTTTATCTGAAACATATTTGCTCCAAATGGTGTCGGTATCCCTTAAGTGTGTCACCCTACGGTTCGCGAATAATGCAGACATGATCGAGACCCCTCTCCGATCAATAATCAGCAGCGGGACCTGGAGATCCATACTGACTCCTACACATTCAACGATGACTTCTGTGATCGTGAGAACCTTTAACGCTAGTAACTAAATCCCTTTGTCTCGCGATATATTACATGTACGAGATTCGATCATCGGTATCTCCATACCTAGTTTGATCTCGTTTTCGACATGCACTCTTTTCTCGTTCTCGTGATATAACATTCTAGTGATCACATCACTTGCTTGCAAGCTATCTTAATGTGATATCACCGAGAGGGCCTAGAGTATATCTATCCGTCATCGGGATTGATAAATTCCACTCTTGATCCATGAGCCTCAACATAACACCTTCGTAGCACTGAACCCATCTTTATAGTCACCCTGTTACGGTGTGACGTTTGATCTTATCAAGATACTCTTCTGGTGTTAGCAATTAACATGATCTCATGGTCTAAGGATAAAGATTACTTCGTATGATGTTATAGCAATATAAACATAATGACTTTGATCGTAATGCTATACTTCGGATGAATGTTCATCAAATCATTCCACCAATGTTGTGACCTCGTTATTAACAACATCCAATGTCCATGATCAGGAAACCTTGATCATCTTGTTAATCAACGAGCTAGTCTATAAGAGAGGCATAGCTAGGAACCCTTTTGTTTATTAAACACACATGTATTGATGTTGCCGATCAACACAATTATAGCATGCAAAATAAACATTTATCATAAACATGGAATAAGATAATAACCACTTTATTATTGCCTCTCGGGCATATTCCCTTCAATCCATTATGCTAGTAAGACTCTAGACGCTGCTCAAAGGAATTATGCTACTACTGAAAAGGAATTTCTAGCTGTTGTTTTTGCTTGTGATAAGTTTAGGCCCTATATTGTAGACTCAAAAGTCACCATTCATACTGATCATGCTGCTATTAAATACCTTATGACGAAGAAGGACGCTAAGCCTAGGCTTATTAGATGGGTGCTGCTTTTACAAGAGTTTGATCTACATATAGTAGATAGGAAGGGTGCTAAAAACCCTATAGCTGATAATTTATCTCGATTGGAAAACATCTCTTTTGACCCTATGCCTGTTAATGATAGTTTCCCAAATGAACAGTTAGCTGCAGTAGGGGTAAGCTCGCGAGGGAGCCCTTGGTACGCTGATTATGCTAACTTTATTGTCACCAAGTATTTGCCTCCAACTTTTACAGCTCAACAAAGAAGGAAGTTCTTCTATGATTTGAGGCATTATTTTTGGGATGACCCACACTTATACAAAGAAGGAGTGGATGGTATTATGCGAAGATGTGTTCCAGAATATGAACAAAAGGAGATATTGCGTAAATGTCATGGTAGTGCTTATGGAGGACATCATGCAGGAGATAGAACTACAAAAAAGGTGCTACAATCAGGTTTCTATTGGCCTACCCTTTTTAAAGATGAGAGAAAATTTGTTTTATCTTGTGATGAATGTCAGCGTGTTGGTAATATTTCTAGACGCAATGAAATGCCTATGAACTACTCTCTAGTTATTGAACCTTTTGATTGTTGGGGATTTGACTTTATGGGTCCTTTCCCTCCTTCGAAAGGCTACACTCATCTCCTCGTTGCCGTTGATTATGTTACTAAGTGGGTAAAAGCCATTCCTACAAAGAGTGCTGACGGGGAGACCTCTCTAAAAATGCTTAAGGATGTTATCTTTCCTAGGTTTGGAGTGCCTAGGTATCTCATGACTGATGGGGGTTCTCATTTCATTCATGGTGGTTTTAGAAAGACCCTTGCTAAATATGATGTTAATCATAGCATTGCTTCAGCCTATCACCCCCAAACTAGTGGGCAAGTAGAGTTATCAAATAGAGAAATTAAATCCATCTTGCAAAAGACTGTTAATAGATCTAGAAAAAACTGGGCTAAAAAGTTGAATGATGCTTTATGGGTTTATAGAACTGCTTATAAAACTCCTATGGGGATGTCTCCTTATAAAATGGTTTGTGGGAAAGCTTGTCACCTACCCTTAGAATTAGAGCACAAAGCTTACTGTGTTTCCTTTACTCATTGCAAGATGAGTTATATAATAGTGAGTTGTCTTCTATTATGATCTGTGTATTTGATGATTGTGATGCTTCTTGTCTGTATTCTTTTATCGACTCTCACTCCATAAACCTGAGGCCATGTTTATTGAGCTCAGTTTCGCTTGGGGACAAGCGAAGTCTAAGCTTGGGGGAGTTGATACGTCCATTTTGCATCACTATTCTATATCTTAATTCACTGTTATTCATTGATATATTTCATATTAAGAGATGATACTTATGTTATTTCATCTGTTTTTGCATAGTTGATGACTTTTGGAGCATGGATCGCTGCAGTCAGGATTCTGATGGAAAAGGTGATGTTTGGAGGCAAAATTTACAAAGATCAGAAAATCCGAGAAAATATAGGGAAGATCCTATTTTTCTAGAATACGAAGGCTGCCAGAAGAGGGAGTGGAGATGGGCCATAGGGGGCCCACACCAACCCTTGGCGCGGGCCACCCTAGGCCGCGCCACCAGGTGGTGTGGCCGCCTTGGCCCACCTCTGGCTCTCCCCTCTGGTGTATATATTCCTCCCGAAACCCTAAGACTCGGGGAGCGACCACAGAAAGATTCGGCCACCTCTGCGGGGCGGAAAACACCGAGAGAGAAAGATCTCTCCGGTAGACAGATTTCTGCCGGGGGAATTCCTTCTCGGAGAGGGGAGATCGTTGCCATCAACACCACCATCAAGCTGGACTTCATCGGGATCATCATAATCATCATCACCACCATCATCACCATCTCCATATTGCTGTAACAATTGGTTGAATCCTGCATTAGTTCATAGGTGAAACTCTTTGTAGTTGATGCTATTGAGTGAACTGTTGAATTATTGTTTATGTTCACATTGTTATACATCATTATTCCATCTCTGATCATGATCCATATGATGTCTTGTGAGTAGTTCGTTTTGTTCTTGAGGACATGGGAGAAGTCATGTTGTTAGTAGTGGAGTTGTGTTGAGAAAGATTCAATAGTTTGATATCTAAGTGTGGTGTACTTCTTCTAGTGGTGTCATGTGAACGTCGACTACATGACACTTCACCTATATGGGCCTAGGGGAATGCATTGTGTATTTGGCTACTAATTGTAGGGGTTGCCGGAGTGACAGAAACCTGAACCCCCGTTAGGAAACCATTGCACAAGGGACGTAAGGGTCTTAGAGTTTAAAGCTGTGTTTAGGTTTCTACCTTAATTAATTTCTTGTACTTACGGATGTTTGCAAGGGGTCTAATCACAAGTATGTATTAGTCCTAGGAAGGTCGGTAAATTAGCACAGGTTCACCCACACAACACTTAGCAAGCTAGAGAAGATTAATCAACTATATGAAGCAAAAGTACTTGACAGTCTTCTCATGTGTCCTCGAGAACGTTTGGTCATCTTAAGTAATACAACTGGCTTGACCTTTGCTGCATAAAGGATTGGGCCACTCGCTGCATTCATTCCTACTGTCTTTTATTTACTCGTACTTTGTTTACTTGCTTTATCAAAACCCCCTAAAAATCCGTTTGCTGAGTATTTGCAGAGAATTTCTGATCCATACCACTAGCCAGCACCTTCTGCTCCTCGTTGGGTTCGACACTCTTACTTATCGAAAATACTGCGATACACCCCTATACTTGTGGGTCATCATCTGCTTGCCTTGTCATTTTGATATGGGGATTCTTTCGTATCATCGGGCAAGGGGTACCCCGTTGGCAGTTCTCTATGATACACATGTACTTACGATGACAAGAACTTACCGGTGACTAAACTTGAGTAGCATGAGGAGCGGCCCTCGTATTCAAGGGACATGAGATTTCTAACTTATACTTCGTCAAGCATGTACACCATAGTTTGTTCACTTTACCTTAATCACTTCAAGATGCTTATGATAGGGGCAATGAGAGCTGAAAGCTATATGTACCATAATTTTTGGAAGCTCTTTATGAAACTTGAATCCCTACTTCCTTCTATGAAGACCTTTCTTCCACTTATATATTGAGTCTCCACCTTCTATCTTTATGCACCTACTTTGAGAGCATAGTGGCCATTCTTAGTTCTATGTGCATTGTCCCAAGACTAGTTGATTGATGCATAACTTGATAGTGCTTGTTTTAAACTATTTGTATCTAGTCACTCTTATGAACTTTGAAGGTGTCCTATGCATTTATATTTGCTATTCTATGAGGGACAAGCTGAATGCTACTATGCTATGTTTTCTTTATGTGAAACAAACAAACGTCTTGCAAAGCATTGTTATTCATAAATCTTTTGTTTGTGCTTTTTCATGTTGCAACATACTTTCTTTGTCTTATTGATATAACTTTGTCTTTCATGTTATGATTAAAGTACTATGATCCCAACTTTGAATGTTTTACAAATAATTTGATCAAGTTTATGATGGTGCATGTCACCTCAAAAATTATTCTTTCTTTTTATCACTTACCTACTCGAGGACGAACATGAGTTAAGCTTGGGGATGTTGATACATTGCCAATGTATCTATAATTTTTGATGTTCCATGCTTGGTTTTATCTACTTTCTTGTGTTTTGTCCACACTTTGGACTACTTTTCATATGATTTCTTGGATTAACCTATTAACAAGAGCCACGGTGCTAGCTGCCTGTTTTCTGCTGTTTTTGTTTCCAGGAAGTCAGAAATTGAATATTCTCGGAATTGGACGGGACAAAAGCCAAAGTTATTATTTTACCGGGGGACACTTAGAGCCAGAATACGAGACGGAGAGGGGCTGGGGCCTGGCCACACCACCTGGCCACGCGGCCAGGTCTGGCCCGTGCTAGGGATTGGTCTGGCCGCCCCAGGCACCCCCTCGGCCTCTCCTTCTGCCTATATATTGCCTCTGATACGGAAACCCTAAGTACCCGATCAAAAATCCATGAAAAAGTCTGTAGCCGCCGTCGTCTCTGTCCCTAGATAGGGAGGGATCTGAAGCTCTTCCCGGCAACCTGCCGGAGAGGGGAATTCACCCTGGAGGCCTTCATCATCATCATGCAAGCCTCCGGTGTGATGCGTGAGTAGTTCATCTTTGGACTACGGGTCCATGTAGTAGCTAGATGGCTGGTTCTCCTCCTTTGTGCTATCATGTGTAGATCTTGTGAGCTCCATTCATGATCAAGATCATCTATTTGTAATTCTGCATGTTGTGTTTGCAGGGATCCGATGGATATTGAGATGCTATTTCAGATTGATTATTGATTCTATCATGTCTTTGTTATTTGTGATCTTGCATGCTTTCTGTTGTTAGTAGCTATCTTGGACAAGTAGATGCTAGCAACTCCAAGAGTTAGTATTTATGCTCGATAGTGGGTTCATGCTTCTGGTAATCTAGGGAAGTGACAGAAATCTCTAAGGTACTAGATGTGTTGTTGCTACTAGCGAGAAAACAACAATCCTTTGTTCATAAAACAATCGTATTGTTTACTTTACACGCAGTTCATAAAGCAATAATCTGTTGCTTGCAACTTAATACTGGAGGGGGTTCGTATGATAACCTGAAGGTGGATTATTAGTCATAGATGTAGTTGGATGGCGGTCCATGTATAATGTTGTAATGCCCAATCAAGTTCCAAAGGAGTCAAGATGATTAGTATATGCATGTATTGCTTTCTCGATGTTTCTCAATTGCCCCGCTGTAATTTGTTCACCCAGCATATTATCTATCTTAAGGACAGCCACCTCTAGTGAACTATGGATCCCGGTCCTTTTCTTTACATACAATATATAAACTGTTTACTTATTTATGTTTACTTTCTGCCAACTTTTACTTCTTTCCATTCGATATGTTTAATCCTTTGTTTTCAGCAAAACCGGTGAGATTGACAACCTCATCGCAAGTTGGGAGCAAAGTTCTGTGGTTGTGTTGTGTAGGTCTCCACATTGCTACTAGCACTGGTAGTACGCCCTGCCAAGGCTCAGCTAGCAACACCTTTGGGGTGTTTCCTTGCTCCTACTGGATTGATAACCTTGGTTTCGTACTGAGGGAAAACTTGTTGTTGTGCTCATCATACCTTCCTCTTGGGGTTCCCCAACATGCTTGATATATTTTGGGCCATCAATGACCGAGACCTCCACGGTTGCCGACGGTGGATCCCGATCTGCAGCCTCCGTCCCTCGCTCCAGCAAAGCAGCGGAAGCAGCAACTCCTTTCCAGATAAAGCCACCGGGAACATGTATCTCGCTAATCCGAGACCATGGGGGAATAATACTAGAGGGGGAGAGAGATCCTTCACAATGAGGTGTGAGTGAGAAGTGAGGAGAGGGCGGCCTTTTATAGGAGGAGGGCGTGCCCCTCCTTCATGGCCGGTGCATGGAGGAGGTGCCTCTTCACCTCCTCCATTCATGTGGTGGTAACCCCTCCACATTAAAATGCCTCTTCACATTCCCTTTTAAAGTCTCCACTTTAAATGCATTAAATTTCTCCAAATTTAATGCTCTCTCATTTAATAAAACTCTTTTATTATTTTTATTCAGAATTTTGTTAATTACTTTAATTAAAAAATATTCACATAAAACCCCCTGCAACATTTCAATATTACATGCTGAACCAATTTCAGCAATTTCACCCGAAACAGTTTCGGTGTCTATTGAAATAATTCCTGCGCTTTCTTAAATCTTTATCTGAAACATATTTGCTCCAAATGGTGTCGGTATCCCTTAAGTGTGTCACCCTATGGTTTGCGAATAATGCAGACATGATCGAGACCCCTCTCCGATCAATAATCAGCAGCGGGACCTGGAGATCCATACTGACTCCTACACATTCAACGATGACTTCTGTGATTGTGAGAACCTTTAACGCTAGTAACTAAATCCCTTTGTCTCGCGATATATTACATGTACGAGATTCGATCATCGGTATCTCCATACCTAGTTTGATCTCGTTTTCGACATGCACTCTTTTCTCGTTCTCGTGATATAACATTCTAGTGATCACATCACTTGCTTGCAAGCTATCTTCGGGATTGATAAATTCCACTCTTGATCCATGAGCCTCAACATAACACCTTCGTAGCACTGAACCCATCTTTATAGTCACCCTGTTACGGTGTGACGTTTGATCTTATCAAGATACTCTTCTGGTGTTAGCAATTAACATGATCTCATGGTCTAAGGATAAAGATTACTTCGTATGATGTTATAGCAATATAAACATAATGACTTTGATCGTAATGCTATACTTCGGATGAATGTTCATCAAATCATTCCACCAATGTTGTGACCTCGTTATTAACAACATCCAATGTCCATGATCAGGAAACCTTGATCATTTTGTTAATCAACGAGCTAGTCTATAAGAGAGGCATAGCTAGGAACCCTTTTGTTTATTAAACACACATGTATTGATGTTTCCGATCAACACAATTATAGCATGCAAAATAAACATTTATCATAAACATGGAATAAGATAATAACCACTTTATTATTGCCTCTCGGGCATATTCCCTTCAATCCATTATGCTAGTAAGACTCTAGACGCTGCTCAAAGGAATTATGCTACTACTGAAAAGGAATTTCTAGCTGTTGTTTTTGCTTGTGATAAGTTTAGGCCCTATATTGTAGACTCAAAAGTCACCATTCATACTGATCATGCTGCTATTAAATACCTTATGACGAAGAAGGACGCTAAGCCTAGGCTTATTAGATGGGTGCTGCTTTTACAAGAGTTTGATCTACATATAGTAGATAGGAAGGGTGCTAAAAACCCTATAGCTGATAATTTATCTCGATTGGAAAACATCTCTTTTGACCCTATGCCTGTTAATGATAGTTTCCCAAATGAACAGTTAGCTGCAGTAGGGGTAAGCTCGCGAGGGAGCCCTTGGTACGCTGATTATGCTAACTTTATTGTCTCCAAGTATTTGCCTCCACCTTTTACAGCTCAACAAAGAAGGAAGTTCTTCTATGATTTGAGGCATTATTTTTGGGATGACCCACACTTATACAAAGAAGGAGTGGATGGTATTATGCGAAGATGTGTTCCAGAATATGAACAAAAGGAGATATTGCGTAAATGTCATGGTAGTGCTTATGGAGGACATCATGCAGGAGATAGAACTACAAAAAAGCTGCTACAATCAGGTTTCTATTGGCCTACCCTTTTTAAAGATGAGAGAAAATTTGTTTTATCTTGTGATGAATGTCAGCGTGTTGGTAATATTTCTAGACGCAATGAAATGCCTATGAACTACTCTCTAGTTATTGAACCTTTTGATTGTTGGGGATTTGACTTTATGGGTCCTTTCCCTCCTTCGAAAGGCTACACTCATCTCCTCGTTGCCGTTGATTATGTTACTAAGTGGGTAAAAGCCATTCCTACAAAGAGTGCTGACGGGGAGACCTCTCTAAAAATGCTTAAGGATGTTATCTTTCCTAGGTTTGGAGTGCCTAGGTATCTCATGACTGATGGGGGTTCTCATTTCATTCATGGTGGTTTTAGAAAGACCCTTGCTAAATATGATGTTAATCATAGAATTGCTTCAGCCTATCACCCCCAAACTAGTGGGCAAGTAGAGTTATCAAATAGAGAAATTAAATCCATCTTGCAAAAGACTGTTAATAGATCTAGAAAAACCTGGGCTAAAAAGTTGAATGATGCTTTATGGCTTATAGAACTGCTTATAAAAATCCTATGGGGATGTCTCCTTATAAAATGGTTTATGGGAAAGCTTGTCACCTACCCTTAGAATTAGAGCACAAAGCTTACTGGGCAGTTAAAGAACTAAATAGAGATTGTAAGCTCGCTGGTGAGAAAATATTATTTGACTTACGTTCTCAAGATGAATGGAGGAGTGAAGCCTATGAAAATGCTAGGCTCTTTAAGGAAAAAGTTAAAAGATGGCATGACAAGCGAATACTTAAGAGAGAATTTCATGTTGGTGAGAAATTTCTATTGTATAGGTCTCGTCTCAGATTTTTTGCAGGAAAGCTACTGTCAAAATGGGAAGGACCTTTCATTATTGAAGAAGTATACCGTTCAGGAGCAATAAAAATTTCTTCTTTAAAAGATAATACTACACAAGTAGTGAATGGGCAGCGACTCAAGCACTATATTGCTGGAGATTCTTACAATGAAGAGGTTGATGCATTTCAAGTTATAACTCCGGAGAAATTCATCAAGGACCAAATTCAGAGACCTGTAGAGTCTGTTTTCAAATAGGTAATAGTTCTGGTAAGAAAAGTTCCGCGAAAATACAATCCAACTATATTTTTGCAGTTTTTAGTCAATAAGGGAAGTTATGAAGCGAAAAAGGGACGGAAACGGAGCCAGGGTGGCCCACACCACCCTGTGGCACGAGCCCACCCCTGGCCGCGCCACCAGGTGGTGAGGCCACCTCAAACTCCGCCTCCGACCCGTTTTCACCCAGTACCTTCCTCTTGTTATGAAACTTCATAATATATAACCCCCCGGATCTTCTGAGGTTCGTATATCGTGTTTTTGTCGTGTTTTTGTTTCGATCTGTTTTTGCTAGGTAGAATCCCAGATTTGTAGCCACAATGTCTTCCACTGGATCAGCCGAGGGAGATTCCTTAGAAAAGATCATCAACCCATATGTGAGAGAGTTGAAGATTCATCCCAAGGAGTTGTTGCTCGAAGATGGGGAGGTCCGGATTAAAGAGGTTCAAGGCCCTAAAGGTGAAGGAAGTCTGGAGGACAGGATAGAAGCACTGGAGCAAGAAGTCTTTAGGTACAAGAAGATGGCGGAGCGCGAAGTGGATATCATCCATAATATTTGTTCCAAACTCATCACCGAGCACCAAAAGGAGACTACTGAACTCAAAGACGAAGTCCTCTCACTCCGCCAAACAACTAACGAACTGCAAGCATAGTTCTATGACGTTCAAAATCAAAACTGTGAGTATGAGGCTAGATTTAAACGCATAAGTGTTGCTGCAAGTTTCAGGATGTTGGAAACCACGATGTCCTTTGTTGATGGGAAGCCCTTACCCTGCAAGACGAACGAAGATGAGAGGATACCACCACCACCGAAGGAGTAATTCGTCATCAGGTTTGGCATCCCCTGGGTTTATTCCAAGCTTGGGGGAGTGCCGCGGTATCACACCACTATCTTCTATCTTTTTACCTTTTTAGTAGAGTCATATCATGAATAGAGGAGTTATTATGTAGTATGGTTTGCATTATGGAAGTGTCCCCTCTCACGTTAGATATGTATCCCTTGGTGTGAGTTGCCGTTATGGATTATTAATGAGAAGTTCTATCTTTCACTCTTTTGCATAGCTTATATTAGTTTCAATTCGTGGTTATATGATTGATCTTGTTGTTAGTATTGGTATCACTTTGGGATCATTGAGTTAATTTAGTTGGTTTTCGCAAACCTGGCTCGGTCATTAGCACACTATTTTTGAGAGTTGAAAGAAAAGATAAAAGTACCTTTAAAGAAAAATAATTTCATCATCTTTCTTTCTTGATTTGCTCATAAGTTTAGTATTCTCTAGTTAAGATCTTTTCTGCTTCCGAGGAAGATTGCATGTTTGTCTTTATCGCTTGTATGTTTGTTTGTTTCCTTTAGCTCTTATACTTGCTACCCAGCCTTGCTAGCCAAAAACCTGTACTGAGAGGGAATTCTTCTCGTGCATCCACCTCCTTTAAACCAAAACCTTTTCCATTTGTGTCCACCATACCTACCTAGTAGCATTATTGCTATTCCAAGTAAATTCTTGTTTTATCTACCTCCCAGATTAAACTTGTTATGTGAAAAATTAGTGATTGAAGCTCTCACGAACTTGATGGCACACTTTACTTTCTTGCATTTAATAAACTTGAACCATTGGGTCCTTCTTTGTTGCGTATATGCTTGCGCTTTATGAGTTGAAGTTAGCAGAACCATGCATCATGGGGACTGCTTTCAACACTTCATTGGTACTTGTACCTAGTTGATATCATGTTCTTTTGCTTATGGATTCCGGCGGTGTGAAATCAAAGTGGAACTGTAAGATCATGGAGTTTATATGTGTGTTAGAGAAACGCCTAGGACGCTAGCCTAAGCCATGCCTAATCATGGTGGAAACTTGCAGCATAACTATAGTGAGCATTCTATGAAGCATCCTCAATAAAAACCTATGCAAATAGCAAATAAAAAGATCGCTGAGATGCTCACTGTCTTCTTGCCTTGTCATTTTGATTATGGGATAGCTCATGTGTCATGTGCAAGGGGTACCCCGTTGGCGGTTCTTAATGATACACATGTATTTACAATGACAAGAGCTTTCTCGTGACTGAACTTGAGTAGCATGAGGTTCGGTACTCATAAGTAAGGGGCATGGGACTTCAATTTATAACTTGTCAAGCATATCCTCTTAGTTGTGTCACTTTAACCTTAACCACCAAAATATGCCTATGATAGGGGCAATGAGAGTTGAAAGCTAGTAAGTATCATAATTTTTGGGAGCTCTTTATGAGACTTAAAATCCCTGCTTCCCTCTATGAAGGGCCTTTCTTTTTACTTCTTAGTTGAGTCAGTAAACCTATTCCCTTCTATCTTAGCAAGTATTTTGAGTTGTTGTGTTTCATTCATTCATATGATGATTTATTCAATCATGTCGCTTATGTTCCTTGTTTTGCACATTGCTCTTATCTTGATGTTTAGTACTTTGAAAGCTATCATTGAAAACCAGCTATTTGTGAACTCCATTAAATTATCAACTATTCTTCGACCAAGAGCTAAGTTTGCCATTACCAATTATGATTCACTTTATGTATCTTTATTGTGTTTCCTTTACTCATTGCAAGATGAGTTATATAATAGTGAGTTGTCTTCTATTATGATCTGTGTATTTGATGATTGTGATGCTTCTTGTCTGTATTCTTTTATCGACTCTCACTCCATAAACCTGAGGCCATGTTTATTGAGCTCAGTTTCGCTTGGGGACAAGCGAAGTCTAAGCTTGGGGGAGTTGATACGTCCATTTTGCATCACTATTCTATATCTTAATTCACTGTTATTCATTGATATATTTCATATTAAGAGATGATACTTATGTTATTTCATCTGTTTTTGCATAGTTGATGACTTTTGGAGCATGGATCGCTGCAGTCAGGATTCTGATGGAAAAGGTGATGTTTGGAGGCAAAATTTACAAAGATCAGAAAATCCGAGAAAATATAGGGAAGATCCTATTTTTCTAGAATACAAAGGCTGCCAGAAGAGGGAGTGGAGATGGGCCATAGGGGGCCCACACCAACCCTTGGCGCGGGCCACCCTAGGCCGCGCCACCAGGTGGTGTGGCCGCCTTGGCCCACCTCTGGCTCTCCCCTCTGGTGTATATATTCCTCCCGAAACCCTAAGACTCGGGGAGCGACCACAGAAAGATTCGGCCACCTCTGCGGGGCGGAAAACACCGAGAGAGAAAGATCTCTCCGGTAGACAGATTTCTGCCGGGGGAATTCCTTCTCGGAGAGGGGAGATCGTTGCCATCAACACCACCATCAAGCTGGACTTCATCGGGATCATCATAATCATCATCACCACCATCATCACCATCTCCATATTGCTGTAACAATTGGTTGAATCCTGCATTAGTTCATAGGTGAAACTCTTTGTAGTTGATGCTATTGAGTGAACTGTTGAATTATTGTTTATGTTCACATTGTTATACATCATTATTCCATCTCTGATCATGATCCATATGATGTCTTGTGAGTAGTTCGTTTTGTTCTTGAGGACATGGGAGAAGTCATGTTATTAGTAGTGGAGTTGTGTTGAGAAAGGTTCAATAGTTTGATATCTAAGTTGTGGTGTACTTCTTCTAGTGGTGTCATGTGAACGTCGACTACATGACACTTCACCTATATGGGCCTAGGGGAATGCATTGTGTATTTGGCTACTAATTGTAGGGGTTGCCGGAGTGACAGAAACCTGAACCCCCGTTAGGAAACCATTGCACAAGGGACGTAAGGGTCTTAGAGTTTAAAGCTGTGTTTAGGTTTCTACCTTAATTAATTTCTTGTACTTACGGATGTTTGCAAGGGGTCTAATCACAAGTATGTATTAGTCCTAGGAAGGTCGGTAAATTAGCACAGGTTCACCCACACAACACTTAGCAAGCTAGAGAAGATTAATCAACTATATGAAGCAAAAGTACTTGACAGTCTTCTCATGTGTCCTCGAGAACGTTTGGTCATCTTAAGTAATACAACTGGCTTGACCTTTGCTGCATAAAGGATTGGGCCACTCGCTGCATTCATTCCTACTGTCTTTTATTTACTCGTACTTTGTTTACTTGCTTTATCAAAAACCCCTAAAAATCCGTTTGCTGAGTATTTGCAGAGAATTTCTGATCCATACCACTAGCCAGCACCTTCTGCTCCTCGTTGGGTTCGACACTCTTACTTATCGAAAATACTGCGATACACCCCCTATACTTGTGGGTCATCATCTGCTTGCCTTGTCATTTTGATATGGGGATTCTTTCGTATCATCGGGCAAGGGGTACCCCGTTGGCAGTTCTCTATGATACACATGTACTTACGATGACAAGAACTTACCGGTGACTAAACTTGAGTAGCATGAGGAGCGGCCCTCGTATTCAAGGGACATGAGATTTCTAACTTATACTTCGTCAAGCATGTACACCATAGTTTGTTCACTTTACCTTAATCACTTCAAGATGCCTCTATGAAGGGCCTTTCTTTTACTTTTATGTTGAGTCTCCATCTTCTATCTTTATGCACCTATTGAGAGAGCATAGTGGTCATTCTTACTTTAATATGCATTGTCCCAAAACTTGTTGATTGATTCATAACTTTGATATTGTTTGTTCTTAAACTATTTGTATCTAGTCACCCTTATGAACTTTGAAGGTGTCCTATGTATTTATGTTTTGCTACACTATGAGGGACAAGTTGAATACCATTCTCATTATGTTTTCTATATGTGAAACAAACAAACGTCTTTCAATGCATTGTTATTCATGAATCTTTTGTTTGTACCTTTTCATGTTACAACATAGTTGTTATGTCTTATTGTTAGAACTATATCTTTCATGCTATGTTAGAGTACTATGATCTCAACTATCAATGTTTTACAAATACCTTAATCAAGATTGTGATGGTGCATGTCACCTCAAAAATTATTCTTTTTTATCACTTACCTACTCGAGGACGAGCAGGAGTTAAGCTTGGGGATGTTGATACGTCGTAAACATATCTATAATTTTTGATGTTCCATGCTTGTTTTATATCTACTTTCTTATGTTTTGTCCACACTTTGGAGTATTTTTACAAATTTTCTAGAACTAACCTATTAACAAGATGCAATAGTGCTAGTTTCCTGTTTTCTGTTGTTTTTGGTTTCAGAAAAGCAAGTAAGGAAATATTCTCAGAATTGGACCGGACAAAAGCCAAAGTCAATATTTTACCCGAAGCAACATGAAGTCTGGAGGGGAGACGAAGTGGCGCACCAGGACAGCCACACCTGGTGGTTGCGCGGCCTGGGGGCGCGCCACCAGAGGGTGTGGGCACCCTGGTGCTCCACTGACCTTGCCCTTCCGCCTATAAAAGCCTCCCAGGACGAAAACCCTAAGTACCCAATCAGAATTTCACGAAAGAGTTTGTAGCTACCGCCATCTCCATCCCTAGATCGGGAGGGACCTGAAGCTCTTCTCGACACCCTTCTAGAGGGGAGAGATCACCCTGGAGGCCTTCTTCATCACCATGACTGCCTCCGGTGTGATGCGTGAGTAGTTCATCCTTGGACTACGGGTCCATGTAGTAGCTAGATGGTTGGTTCTCCTCATTTGTGCTATCATGTGTAGATCTTGTGAGCTCCATTCATGATCAAGATCATCTATTTGTAATTCTGCATGTTGTGTTTGCAGGGATCCGATGGATATTGAGATGCTATTTCAGATTGATTATTGATTTTATCATGTCTTTGTTATTTGTGATCTTGCATGCTTTCTGTTGTTAGTAGCTATCTTGGACAAGTAGATGCTAGCAACTCCAAGAGTTAGTATTTATGCTCGATAGTGGGTTCATGCTTCTGGTAATCTGGGGAAGTGACAGAAATCTCTAAGGTACTAGATGTGTTGTTGCTACTAGCGAGAAAACAACAATCCTTTGTTCATAAAACAATCGTATTGTTTACTTTACACGCAGTTCATAAAGCAATAATCTGTTGCTTGCAACTTAATACTGGAGGGGGTTCGTATGATAACCTGAAGGTGGATTATTAGTCATAGATGTAGTTGGATGGCGGTCCATGTATAATGTTGTAATGCCCAATCAAGTTCCAAAGGAGTCAAGATGATTAGTATATGCATGTATTGCTTTCTCGATGTTTCTCAATTGCCCCGCTGTAATTTGTTCACCCAGCATATTATCTATCTTAAGGACAGCCACCTCTAGTGAACTATGGATCCCGGTCCTTTTCTTTACATACAATATATAAACTGTTTACTTATTTATGTTTACTTTCTGCCAACTTTTACTTTTTTCCATTCGATATGTTTAATCCTTTGTTTTCAGCAAAACCGGTGAGATTGACAACCTCATCGCAAGTTGGGAGCAAAGTTCTGTGGTTGTGTTGTGTAGGTCTCCACATTGCTACTAGCACTGGTAGTACGCCCTGCCAAGGCTCAGCTAGCAACACCTTTGGGGTGTTTCCTTGCTCCTACTGGATTGATAACCTTGGTTTCGTACTGAGAGAAAACTTGCTGTTGTGCTCATCATACCTTCCTCTTGGGGTTCCCCAACATGCTTGATATATTTTGGGCCATCAATGACCGAGACCTCCACGGTTGCCGACGGTGGATCCCGATCTGCAGCCTCCATTCCCATATCCGAAAGGGGAAGGGCTGGTCTCCATGGGTCAAGGAGGAGATGACGAGGCGAGTGGGAGAGGTGGCGGTGCTCCGGGGGAGGGGGTCAGAGAAGATTTGGCGGCTCGGGGGAGGGGGCAGCCGGGTAGGGGAGATTTGGTGGCTCGTGGTGATCCCTCTCCTTCGGACAAAAGGTTATTCTGAAATAGTGGGAGGACTAAAATGCAAATGTGCCTTAGACGATGACCGAGAACATGAATCTCCAAGAAACGTGCGGCAGAGATGGTGCCGGGGGGCGAAACCTACTTGTGGTAAATCCAGTCTCGACATACTGCTATGTCCGAGATCTTCCAGTCCCTACAAGATCCACGAGACAAAGCTTAATGGAAATTGTCTTTACAATAAAAGAAGGTCAATGAAGTTTTCAGGAAGGAAGGAATCCATACATCGTACAGGCATACTGCATGTGCCAGTATGGGCACATGCAGTACACGCGCATATTGATACCCTCCATATGGTATACACCAAACGTAGGGATACCCACTTCTTCTAGTAAAGGGAACAAATCCAAGAATTTTACAGTAAGGTCCCACTTGGTTCGTCGGATTGAAGCTGAAAAACGACCGTATTTATCGGTTTCGAAAAAAAACCGGATCGGACGAGTATCGGCACTTGGATTACTGTTTTGGTTTCCCTACTCGGTCGTTTCCAGCCGTATACGGAGCGGAAAAACTCACGGACCAGGGGGCATCCGTATTTGCCGGCCGTAATTCGTTGTGCACGTGAAAACGGAACCGTAAACAATCAGGGGCGAGAAATTAACGGGAGTTGCCAAGCGCGGCCTAAGTTGTGCCAAACTAGGAGGAATCGATAACCTGGCTCATTGCATCGGTTGCATGTTATATAGGTGGGAAAACGTCGCTCACCACGGCGCATACAGGAGATGTGTCGTATAGGGTTGTGTATTATATTATGTCTATATGGTAAGTATACTTGTAGATTAACACGTTGTTTCGAACATAAATCATGTTACGCGCAGTAAAATATGCGTACAAGTGTATTAGCTGGCCCCGATCTGCTGCCAAGATCTGAAGTCTGAATGTTCCCGGCAATTCAGTTATGCAGCGGGAACGTAGCGAACTGTACTGTGCGCTTAAGTGCACGCGGAACAGGGCGCAAAAGTTCAACGGCGTGCCGCAAATATCAAAAGTTTCAGTTTCCAAGAAGGTTAGCCTAGCCTCCCTAGAACGTGGCAGCCAAGATGCGGCATTGCGGCGACAAACGACGAAGTTCAGATGTTATTAAAGAGGAAAAGACGGGCGAAGTTTAGTTTGTGCAAGAAGGTTGGTGAGGAACGGTGTTCATGTCGGGCGGTCATTCCTTTTTCTTTATAGAGAACACACGTATTCCATTAAAAGAAAAGCAAGTTACATGATGCAACATACGTGAAAACTAAAAGATAGACCGGGATAAACAGATTATCCAAAATATGCAGATAAAATCTGAGAAATACAAAACGATCTCTAAAATTTTCCGTAACCACCATAGCCAGCGGCCGCCGCCCAACTCCAGCGCCGCCGAGGCGGATGCCGGAAGAGACGCCGAACCTCCACCATTGTAAGATCTTTGCTTAATTATCGGGCTAATCTCGACGTTGCGGGCCAGGTTCCCACTACGCGATAGAAGAAGATACTGTCATTGTCACCCGATGAAGTGCCATGGATATTATATGCAAGAATCAAGTCGTAAAGAAGTGCGCTCGTGCAACAGACACGAGGAATTCTAGGATGTGGACATTGTAGGAATCAGATGCGGTCAGTTTCGTCCTAAACATGCTTGCACTACTTAGGGAGGTGATCGTGCCGTTTCCAAAGCAAAGTAATGATCTCTTGTAGATTTTGTTTACAGGTCGAACTAATAAGTAACCCATGGATCGAGATTTCTTCGGTAAACAGCATTGTCTTCGAAGTTTTTTCTTGAACTATAGTATAATAAAAGATGTCTGGCCAAATTTCTACTCTGTCTGTTCCAGATTATAAAAGACGTTTTGGGTAGTCTAACCAAAACATCTTATAATCAGAAACAAAGCTATTAATATTTTTCCAATCTAGGAAAAAACTTGTGAGATTTTACCCCTAAGTTGAGATCATTCGAGATGGTCTTACGCTACATTTTTAAATATTGGTATAGCAAACTAGTGTTGCATATAGGATCGGTATGGTACAACTAATCGTAAGTTATCATTATATAACTACAATGAGTTTAATGAAATTTTACGGGAATTAGATATGCCCATAACAATTTCCGCAAAAAAAAATGATATGCCCCTAACAAGTACACACATTGCATGTTATCCTAACAATATGGATCTAGCTTTCATTTTACAAAATAGATAACTAAAAGTATAAAATCTATCACGATGCCGCACCCAAAGGTAATATATGGTAAAACAAAACGTTAAACAAATGGTGAACACACAATCGGATACTCTTCAAAAATTGAATCGACTTTTAAAATAAATCTCAACACCAAATAAAAGTTTTGTAAAATGATTTTGGATATGACCTTTTTGTCCAACATCCTACACCGAGGTGTGGAGATCACATAGCTCAACTCCTCGGGTTAGGGGCATCGAGGTGTTGCACCGACCTTGTACTCGAATCCGACATGGACATGCATAACACCATCGATCTAGGGTGCTACGGTTCACAAGCTCAACGTTGTCTTAGAGGGTGTTATGGTGCCCAACATCGACACCCCGAACCAGGGCGTCAATGTGAACGCTCCAGTTTAGATGTTTGGGCATCATACCGCTTTGGATTTAGTCATTATGCATGTCCATGTCGGATTTGAGTGTCATGTATTTTCACGCCTTGACTCAAAGATCCCAAATTATGTTATAAAGTGATTCATATTTTACCGAAGATCAAAATTTTAAGATTTTACTAGATACTGTCTCATCCTTTGGTGCACTTTTTTTCTCTGACACGAGACATGGCATATGTTGGAAGGTATCTCTAAAGTAGGGATGTCAGCTGGCCCCGAGCAAAATCCTAATGGGTTCAACCGGGCCAGGGAGGGCCTGATTTGCCCCTCCTGTTGTATCCGGTTGGCTACCGCCTTTCTGCGGTGGAGGCAGTTCCCTCTTGTACGCTGATGTATCGCCGACACTTGCTGAAGTTTCTCCCTTTCATCATACTGGCCTCACAATGTGGGTCAAGGTGATACGACGATGGTGACTACAAGACCGTGGTGGCGTGTGCTGGTGGGTGGCGAGCTTGGTGAAGCAATACGAAGCGCCCGAGGGTATGATTTTTTTAGGGGTCGGGAGAAATCCTTGTCGTCTAGACACCGACGAGGTGACTCCTTTATGTCGCCTTCCTTCCTGAAGGGTGTCGGGTGTATCTCTTCCCCACCTCCCGTAGCGTAACGGGTGAAACCCTAGGACCTGTCCGGGCAGTAGCATAGTTGTCGTAGCTTCCCTTCTTGGAGGTGTTGCTCGGTGTGCGACGCTTCGGAGTGTTAGACGCGTGGTGGTACTTTTTCGGAGGGCGTAACAGTTACGAGTTATCACTGTTTTCGGTGAACCGCCGTTGCCAAATTTATTTTCTTTTCTTTCTTCTTGGCTTCTTTTGTGCTTGACTTGTGTTGTTTCATCTCAGCCTTGTTCGCAAAGATGTATCGCGTAGTTGCTATAGTAACATAGCAGGGTGAAATACTGTTTATAAAAAATCCTAACGGGTGGCCCCACAAGCGCAACAAAGTACGAAGGCAACATCAGCTTAATTGCCCGTGTTTTCATCATAGGGACAGGATAGGTGGGGCAAGGACCCAAAGTAAAGCGTGATTAAATTGCTAACACCCATCTATTCTTGAGACAAGCTGGTTAGGACATGATGGCCGTAGACGTGCTCTGCTTGCCACTAGCCCAGCCACGAAGTTTCGACACGCCTACCTCCTCCTTAAATTTATTTAGAGCTATATACATATCTAGTCTCACAACTTGCATGTGATGTGCAAATTAGTCCCACTTCTTGTAAAATGGGATACCACAGTCCCACAACTTGTTTTGATGTGACAAAACTAGTCCAAATGATCTAGAAGCGAACACGTGGCGACTTATTTTTTGCAATAACGTCCCTGGTACGTCTGGCCTTAATGCTATCTAACCATGCACGAGCCACCTGTTAGTGGAGAAGTTTAAGAAAAAAATGCACATTGTGAGATTTGAACCAAGGATCTTAGAGTTAGCTTGAGCGTATTTTACCACTAGGAAACGACCTCCTTTTGGTTATAATTTGGACCGTCGCTTCATATAGGTTTATAAACATGTTTCTCCATCATCAAACGCCTTTTTTTTATGCAACCATATATTTCATTAGACAATACGATTACAAAGATTACATATATAGTCACCAAAAGAGAAAAATTTGCGTGTCACGTAACTTTGCACAAAGTATCTTGCAAGTACAAAAATTACAATTCCATCCACGGAGAAACTTGTGCCTCACCTGAACGTCATCCACCATAGTCCTCCGCCGCCACCATGGCAGCGCCAGAAAAAGAGGCGAACATCCATCATACCAAGATATGGAAGAGCACCTCCGCATACAACGATGCTTTTCGAGCCAATGAACCGGACCGTCACAAGCGACGAGACCGAAACTTTTTGGCACGTCGACCGGCGATCTTCCCCGTGGTCACCAGTTCCCGACGTTGTCAACTTCATCCAACGCAGCTGAAGAAGAGGAACATCGTCATGTGCCGTCATCCACGCGCCCAACTGCAAGACAGCAAACACACCTACGACAGTCGACACGACTATCACCCGCGAGAGCGCCGATCGCCGACCATCGGACACGAATCTCGCCGCTTCTACAGATCGGCGAGAGTACATGGTCTGTAATTGGTTTACCATAGAGAGCAGTAGCTAGCGAGCAAAACATAAAAAAAACTTCCTAGGGAAAGCTTGCTAAATCATTAGTGTAATAGCTAGCTAGGAATAAAGAATAGAATATTAGGATTAAAGAGTGATAATAAGATAAGATATGAAAAAATACTCCGTTTTCTCGAAATAGATATCAGAGATTTGTCTAAATTAACATATACCTATAACTGAAACACGCTTAGATACATATAAATTTAGACAAATCTCTGCATCTATTTCGAAATGGAAGGAGTAATACACATGGATATCGGATAAGGAAAATTTTCACAGGTAAGGGATTTATTTTGAAATATTTTGAATATAAGCATATAAGAAGAAGAAACTTGTCAACTTAATTCAGGAGCGTGTATTGACATGAACACCCTTGTCACAAATATATTTGTATGAGAAATAATAAATATTTCCATGTTAGTATAATATTCACAGTATAATAATGGTCCTTTTTAGCCATATCATGTGAGAAAATAATTGAAAGCAATGTTATGTCGATGGAAGCTGTTTTTGCTCGCGAGCACATATGCACTCCTTTCCCGGTTTGCGGATGTCGTGGTGGTGTCACGGCAGATGTCATGGATAGGCTAAAGGTGGGGACTAATACACGCTAGGGGAATCTAGAGAGGGATAGTGAAGTGATTCTCCACACAGAAGTTTGTATTGATTTCCTTCCAAGGTTACAAGTGCTCCTAGAGCTGTATTGGCGAGAGGAGGAAGGAGTTCTCTTACTCTCGCCCACAGATCACACCTGAAACCCTAGCCCAAAACAGAATAGCAGAGAAACCAACCCCTCCTACAGAAGCCCTAACCCCCCTTTTATAGGGGAGGCTCGGTTCCTGCCTATGGCATACGTGGAGGTATATTCCTAAGAATATGCCTCCTCCCAATGGGGTAAGCCGACCGGGATGTTTTTCCCCTGCGTCATGCTTGCTTTAGCTACGTGAGCCTCTGCGGCGCCCGCGTCAGCCGACATGGGCTTCGTCACCCCTGTCGGCCATGACCCGGTGGTCCCGCTCTTTTCCGCTTCGCTCATGCAGTGCGTACCGGACCCTCTTTTTGACTAGCAAGATTCCTTCCTTCTCCTAGAAGCCAATCATGACCCGGATCACAGCTGACCCGGGCACCCTTGTTCCTGCATACAAGCAAACATCCACTTCCGACTTACTTCCTAGGCCGGTCGAGACTTAGTTAGGCGAACGCCCCCTGGTCCGGGTTACTCCGTGATTCGGCCCGCCTTGAGGTGACCCGGCCAGCATTCGCTTTGGCCTTGCCGAACCTCGGCTAACTCGGCCTTTATACCCCGGCGTGACCCTACCCGGGGGTATCCCCCCAACAGCGGAAGAAACGATATAGAAAAGAAAAGTCTAGTTTTCACTGGAGGTCGGCCTGCCCTGCTACCGACGGCGATCGCCACTGCTACCGAGGTCGGCCTGCCCTGCCCTGCTGGCAACGATGACCACAGCTGCTATCCAGGCCACTCTTCGGTGCTCCAAAGGTGCGCTGTCGTGCGCCACTTTGCTGCAAAGGAAGACCGCCCTGCTGCGACTGCAACTTCTTCTAATGTCGGTCGCCTGTTCTACCAAGGTCTAGGGTTGCTTCCATTGTTGCTGCCAACTCCGTCAAAGCAGGTGCATACACATGGCGGCCGATCGAGCTGCAAGCGACGTCACTAGAGCGGCAAAAGGGCCACCGTTCTTCTTCATCGGCAAAGTTGCGACGACGCTTTCTCCGGCGGCAGTCGATCCTCAGTGAGGAGCGACAGGGGCATGGAGAGTCGAGAACCCCGGGGACGCTTAATTAATTTTTTAATTAATTAATGATTTAACGGGGGGTCGACGGAGGAACGCACTTATCAACCTATATGAAATCTACAGTCCAAAATACAATAGCAAGATCCCTGTGCCACAGCGGCAAAGCAGGTTCAAGCTAATGATAAGGTCTCTAGTTCGAATGATCCAACATGTATTTTTCCTTAAGCTTCTCCACTGACAGGTGGGTCCTGCATGGTTAGATAGCATTAGGCCACACGTGCCAGAGAGGAGTATTCAAGAGTGTTTTTGCAAAAGTACGTCGCCACGTGTCCGCTTCTGAGTCATTTGGACTAGATTTGTCAAAGGACGCCAAGTTGTGGGACGGCAGTACCCCGTTTTACAAGATGTGAGACTAATTTGCACATCACATACAAGTTATGGGACTAAAGGTGTATATAGCTCATTTATTTATTCATCAACGCATGATAAAACTACTAGGCTAATTAATTAGGTAGTGGTGATTATGGTGTGAAGAAGTTGATGTAAATCGATCCCCGAGTGGGGAAGATTTCATCACCCCTGGAAAGGATAAGAAAAGGAACCGGAAGGTGGGAAATGATGGTGCATGATCTGATCGATGGCGTTTTTTCTAGCAAGGACCACGCCATCTCGTCAAGCTAGCTAGAACTTCTTTCTACTCTCCATTCAGAAATGTAAGACATGAATGTACGTAGATACTTTTTAGTGTATAGTTCATTATGACGTCTAGATAAAATCGATTCATAAAACTAAAACGTTTTATACTTCTGAACGGTAAGTGGTGTAGACATCACATAAGTGAAGTAAGCGTTAGGTTGTGTGAAGCCAATACCATCACATGCGTGCCGCTAAACCCACACGAATCCGGCCGGCCTGTTGGCCTGGTGCGTTGCACAAAAGTAGTTCAAGTTGAGCACTACGGTCCCCGATGGGGTACATTGCCGTGGATGTTGAGTACTCATCCACCCACCTGATCGAAACAGTTATGTGTGTAGTCAGACTTAGGGCATCTCCACTGGGTCGACCCATCCGGCCGATCCAAACGATCCCTTTCTGTTCATTTGGGTCGGTCTGCGGTGGCTTTTGGATCGGGGTCCGGCCTGTCAGGCCGACCGCGTCCAGCGGGGCGACCCATTTGTCCGCGCTTGGCCATCACCAACGCCGGAGTAAATTCCAGTGTCTTCCCGCCGTCTCCCATCTTTCTTTCCCGCGACTTCTAGGTGTCTCCCGCCGTGTCTAGGCGCCGCCATAAAAAGGGGAGGGTGCCGAGATATCTTCGACCATACCTGCGCCACCCAAGCACAAAACCACACCATGCCTGGCCGCCATCGTCGTCCCTACAAGCTCCGTGGCAACCCCGACGCCGGCAGAGAAGAGGTGCCCGAGCACCCGCCGCTCTCATGGTGGCCAAACCCGCTGGAGTCTCCGATTCCGGGGCACCTGCAGATTTATAGGCTGCGTCCCGGGCCGCGTCGCCCTTTCTACAACCGTCACGTGACCGCCGGCGAGCCTTTCACGATGGAGGTGGCGGAACGCGTCTTCTTGCCGGAGTACCGGCGATCGGACTAGCTCACATTGGTGCGTGGAGACCTCCGGGAAGCGGTGCGACCCAATCCCGATGACGCTTCCCTGCGTGATCGCCTCGACCGAGCTGAAGAGGAGGTGCATGCGTAGCGGGAAATCATCGTGCCTCTCAATGAAGAATGGTGTATCTGACCCATCGCAGCCCTCGGCCCCAGCACCGGCGGTGGCGCGTAGTTTCATGTGTGTGTGGTGTGCTTGTAACAAATGTTATAGGGCTTGAATAAATATTTCCATTGCAAATGGCCAATGCCTACATTGATACATTGTGCATGGTGCGCATACAGCCTAGCCTACTCATCGGAGTCGGAGGTCGAGCGCTAGCATCTCCGGCACATGCTGTCGTCGAAGATGTTGACGCCGAGCCTTCCTTTGTCGTCGTACTTGAAGACGAGGATGTTGCTCGCTTCGATCGGGTGCGCGCGGGCGAAGCACTCCCAGTCGTTGCCGAGGTACAACCAGCCGAGGTGGTTGAACTGGAGATCGATCGGGTACCTGGTGGTCCTGAAACCGTTCGCCCGCAGGATACAAGCGGGGGTGGTGCATCACCGACAAGGGTCACGAATGTGCGGGGCAGGAGCAGCTTGTCACTCGGCATGCCGACGTGGATGGCCACGACGAGCTGGATGCCTGGGTCGACCTCATCGGGCGACGACAACGATGAGGGAGAGCATGATGGCGTGCTGATTTGGTCACGTCCTCCGCGCCTCCCTCGACGTCCACGGCCGGCACGCCCTCCCCTCAATCCTTCACCGCCGGCCATGGCTAGCTACAGGTACTGGAGAACAAAAATGAGAAGGAGATAATGGACTGGTGTGGGAGAAAATGACCGCGGGCGGCCAGTTCAAAAGGCCCGGCATCGGATGCTGGCACGGAGGCCGAAGAGACGACACTGAAGTGTCCAATCAGGAGGCCAGGCGTCGGGTGGCGCCTGTAGTGGCGGTGGAGAGCGTGTCGCCAGTCAGTGTGCCGTCTCGTTGCAATTGATGGCGCAGGTGGTCGCCGGTTAGCCTTCTACCAGCGACTCTGAATCGCTGCCACGGTTGCGTTTGAACCGGTGCCGCTGCGCGCATCTAAATCAACACTGTGGTTCCTGAAGGGTGGGCTAGAGGCACCAATGGGTAGGACACGCCTTCCGTCCACGTGCATCTGGGCCGACGCAACCGTTTCCCAGATTTAGTGTACGGGTGGGTCGGTCTGCACGCGTTTGCCCGGTTGGGTCGTGTCGTGCTGCTACGAGTTCGGACGCGCTCGGACGGATTGGGTAGAACCGGTGGAGATGCGCTTAGCCGACATCGACAAGATTAGCGTGCTGCTACTTTTGAAGTTGCCCAATAGATACCGGGCAGAAGAAAGTACTCCCTCCGGCCTATACTATTAATGTTCTTAACTTTGTCTAAATACGTATACATCTAGTTTAAACAGTTAACTAAATACATACGAATCTAGATAAAGTTGAGGGAATTAATATGAATCGGAGGAAATAATACAGTACTTTAGTACACTATATAATACTCCAGTATTCCCCTGCTTCTACGTATAGGATACGCGAAAGATTTTGCATTGCATTTTGGGGCTAGGGAGACGGCCGGTCTCCGAGGGCATCTCCACCGGGTCGACCCAACCCGTCCTGGCGTGTCCAAACCCATCCGCGCGGACGCGCGCAATGTGCGCGGTGCCGCAGTGGCACGACCCATCCATCTCGATGCATCCGGCTCGACCCATCCGTGCACCTAATTTGCGTGACCACTGAGTTGGCCCGGACAGCGCAAGCACCACGCAAGTGTCCGGCTATCGGCCTCTCCGGGCTCATGTGTAAGTGAAACATTAATAAGTAAACTGACTTTCCATTAGATTAAGCCCCGCCGATTACAAAAATGCCATTTGAACAATCTAAAACTACTAAAATGGGATATTCCATTAATCTCCGGGCTCATTGTGGAATGCACAAGCATAACACTCTTCTAAAATGGGATAGTCCATTAATCTCTCACAAGAGCCAAGAAAGATACCAAATAAATTCAACAAAGGCTCGAACACAAGAACACAAATACATGATGTGCCAACCAACATACACAAAACTACTTGACAACTCAATATAGGTATGAGGGAAGCACAACATGTACAAACATATATAAAGGTACAAAACCAACACATGCACAAGGGAGCAAGTAACTTTCAAATTAAAGGAGTTGAACACATGTTACATCAAGAAGGAACATTGGATATAAGGTAGAAGCAAGATAATCCAATTGGCTTGACTTAACAAAAATAAATAATGAAGATCCCTCAATTCTTCATAATGTAGCCAAGCCCCTAATGCCCTCCAACCAACACCTATTGATCAAGTTTTAGCTTGTTGGTCCCCAACCAAGTTGGGTCCTAAGAGGTTAGTCATAATAGGCTTGGTCACCCAAATGGTTCTTTTCTTGACACCACTTTGGGCACCAACAAATTTGGCAAACACATTGCCCACCTCATCCTTACCAAGAGAATATGCATCATATATTGATACATTGCAAATGTATCTATAATTTTTTATGTTCCATGCTTGGTTTTATCCACTTTATTGTGTTTTGTCCACACTTTGGAGTACTTTTCATATGATTTCTTGGACTAACCTATTAACAAGAACCACAGTGCCAGCTGCCTGTTTTCTGCTGTTTTTGGTTCCAGGAAAGTCAGAAAATGAATATTCTTGGAATTGGACGGGACAAAAGCCAAAGTGCCTATTTTTACGGAAGTCATGAGATGCCAGAATACGAGACGGAGAGGGGCCAGGGGCCACCACACCACCTGGCCCAGCTTGGCCCACGCTAGGGGGTGGTGTGGCCAGCCCAGGCACCCCCTCGGCCTCTCCTTCCGCCTATATATTACCCTCGGGATGAAAAGTCTAAGTGCCCGATCGAAAATCCACGAAAGAGTCCGTAGCCGCCGTCATCTCCATCCCTAGATCGGAAGGGATCTGAAGCTCTTCCCGGCACCCTGCCGAAGAGGGGAATTCACTCTGGAGGCCTTCTTCATCACCATGCAAGCCTCCGGTGTGATGCGTGAGTAGTTCATCTTGGACTACGGATCCATGTAGTAGCTAGATGGCTGGTTCTTCTCCTTTGTGCTTTTATGTTTAGATCTTGTGAGCTCCGTTCATGATCAAGATCATCTATTTGTAATTCTTACATGTTGTGTTTGCAGGGATCCGATGGATATTGAGATGCTATTTCAGATTGATTATTGATTCTATCATGTCTTTGTTATTTGTGATCTTGCATGCTTTTCGTTGTTAGTAGCTATCTTGGCCAAGTAGATACTCGCAAGTCCAAGAGTTAGTGTTTATGCTCGATAGTGGGTCCATGCCTCTGGTAATCTAGGGAAGTGACATAAATCTCTAAGGTACTAGATGTGTTGTTGCTACTAGGGAGAAAACAACAATCCTTTGTTCAAAGAATAATCGTATTGTTTACTTTACACGCAGGTCGTAAAGCAATAATCTGTTGCCTGCAACTTAATACTGGAGGGGGTTCGGATGATAACCTGAAGGTGGATTATTAGTCATAGATGCAATTGGATGGCAGTCTATGTATAATGTTGTAATGCCCAATCAAGTTCCAAAGGAGTCAAGATGATTAGTATATGCATGTATTGCTATCTCGATGTTTGTCAATTGCCCCGCTGTAATTTGTTCACCTAGCATGTTATCCATCTTAAGGAGAGCCACCTCTAGTGAACTGTGGATCCCGGTCCTTTTTCTTTACATACAATCTATAAACTGTTTACTGCTTTGTGTTTACTTTCTGCAAACTTTTACTTCTTTCCATTCGATATGTTTAATCCTTTGTTTTCAGCAAAACACGGTGAGATTGACAACCTCATCGCAAGTTGGGGACAAAGTTCTGTGGTTGTGTTGTGTAGGTCTCCACATTGCTACTAGCACCGGCAGTGCGCCCTACCAAGGCTCAGCTAGCAACACCTTTGGGGTGCTTCCTTGCTCCTACTGGTTCGATTAAACCTTGGTTTCATAACTGAGGGAAACTTGCTGCTGTGCTCATCATACCTTCCTCTTGGGGTTCCCAACGAGCTCTACATCAACACCGCTCCAGCATTTTTCTGGCGTCGTACACTGAGCCATCAAGCATTTTTCTGGCGCCGTTTCCGGGGTGTCAAGGACATCTTCACAAGGGGAGTCCCTCATAACCAATCTCTTTACTTTGTTATTTTTGTTTTGCTTAGTTTCCTTTTGCTTTGTTTGCTTTTTTTTCAAAAACACAAAAAATTAGTTTTACTAGTTTGAATTCTTTATCAAAAACACACAAAAATTAAGTCTCCTTTAGTTGTTACCTCCTCCTTAGCTCATCATGTTGATCCCTAAATTCACCCTGAAAGACCTTTCAATTGGTAGTGGTTCTATATTTGGGAAAGATAATATTGAAAAATTCTTTAATCATGTTAGTAAGCATAAAGATACTGAGGATAGATCCCTTGCAGAACTTGCTCCAAATTATGAGATTGCTGCAGTTTCTTTAATTCATATGTTAGAAGCTAGGTTTGTTAACCTCAACCCTTTAATGCAAATAATGTTTCTTAAGCTTAAAGAAATTGAGGACCCTGAAAAGAGGGATTTTGTTCTAGAAACTTTGTTTAAGGAGTTCTATGATGTTGCCAAGGAAGCTAGAAAAGTCTTTGAACGTTTCAATATGCTAGGCTCATGTGTAGACGTTGTTGGTACACGAGAAAAGATGAACAAAACCGAACCTAATGGGGAGGAACCTAAGATACCAATACCCTTCAAACTAGTAGCAATACATGATGCCATAGAAAAGAATTTTGATTGGATTGTTCCTGCAAACCCTTTTGATGAGAATAGTGAACCTAAGAGCATTGAGAGAGGATCCTCTAGAAATTATTTGGATGATATACCTTGCCTTGTTGAAAATATTTCTGGTATTGATCTTAATGCTTCTTCATTTGAGAACACTTGATTCTTTTTCTTGCTTCTTATGCCTAACTTAAAGGCGTTAAAGAAAAGTACTTATTGGGAGATAACTCAAAAGTTTTAGATGAGTCTTGGAAGTTATTACTTCAGTAATAATCGCTCCTTATCCTTTTTATTTGCTTTTTGTGCCAAGAGTAACCTCTAATGAGAGAGAAGTAATGATTGGGAAAGTTGCTATCCCGAAACAGATTTCTGTGCTTCACCGTAAAATTTTGTGTAAAATCTCTGAATGTCTTTTTGAGGCGTGAATTTTTGTGCTTATGCCCCAGTTTGTTATATAACTTTCGTTAGTTTAACACTTTTTGATTTGACCAACAGAAGGTCTTCTAAAAAATTCGTATTTACCTGCTGGTCTGTTTTGACAGATTTCTGCCATTTTCTGCATTTGCTTCTTGTTGGTTCCTTTTTGAGTTCTTTCGGGGAACTGAGCTTTTTGAGGGAAGTTCTACAGTATCTAGTGTTCTAATGGAAGTTTATTTGGTGTTAGAACTGAACCTTAAGACTTATTTATCTTGAGTGCACTGATGTTGCTAATAAAGATTGTGTGAAGTTTTGTATGAAGGAAAAATTTCAGGTGTATGGAAGGAATGAGTAATGAGATGAAGGATGGACTAAAGCTCAAGCTTGGGGATGCCATGCGTGTCACCCCAAGAAATATCCAAGAAGTACAAGCGTCAAAGCTTGGGGATGCCCAAGGCATCCCCTTCTTCATCAATAAAAATCCCAGGTTTCTTCTAAACACTTCATTTTTATTGTTTCATGCATAGTTGTGTTGTTCTTGGAGCGTCTTCTTTTTCGTTTTCGTTTTGCTTTTTCGTTTGCTTTTGTTTGCTTAGTTTTCTGAATAAATTGGTTGGATCCCCTCTTTCATACATTGGTTTGCAAATAGTTTGGTTTGGTTTGGAAAAGAGTAGGAAAGTTCATACTTATGTGGTAAAAAGAGCTCGTTTTTTACTGTGGCCTATGCTTTGTCATGCCATGCCTTGTTTTGGCTTTATGCTTAGTATTCTTTGCTGTAGAATGACTTGTTATAAACAATTGAGATTGCTTAATGTGCCTTGGATGAATCATGCGTTGTTTTAGCATATTAAAGCATAGTATTGTGGTATTCTCCTTTGATGCTTTATTTGGGTTGACTTGGCGCATTCTCACACCATGTTATGACTATCTCAAGTCACCATAGCCTTTATGATCCTTTAGTTTTCAACTTGTAGTATCACTTTATGCTTTGATCAATGATGTTTTGTCGCTCTGCATGATTATGACCATTATTGCTCTCTTAGTTTGTCCCTCCCATTCTTTTGCTAGCCTCCACAACCAAGTATGAGTTCCACTCATGCATCCAACTCCCTAAACCAAGTTATTCCAAAGAGTCCACCATACCTACCTACTAGCTTATGCTATTCCAAGTACATTCATGCTTTTATTTACCTTCCACTTGTTATGAGAAAACTAGTGATTAAAGCTCTCACGAACTTGATGGCACACTTTACTTTACTTGCCCTTAATAAACTTGAACCATTGTGTCTTCTATGTTGTATATGCTTGCACTTATTTGTTGGGAATTAGCAGAACCATGCTTTCATGGGGAAAGCTTTCAACATTGCACTTGGTACTTGTACCTAGTTGATATCATGCTCTTTTGTATATGGATGTCGTCGGTGTGAAATGAAAGGGGAGCTTGTAAGTCCATGGAGTTTTGTATATGTGTTAGAGAAATGCCTGGGCCGTTGGTCTAATCCATGCTGACATGGTGGAAACCTGCAGCGTAACCATAATGAGCTGTCTATGAAGCATTCTTCTTATAAAAAAAGAGTCCTATATTGAGAAAAAAAGAGAAAAAGAAAAAAAGATATTATGGAAAGAGGAAAGAGAGAAAAAAGCACCATATTCCCATGTTAAATAAGAAGATTGCTGAGATGCTCGTTGTCTGCTTGCCTTGTCATTTTGATATGGGGATTCTTCCGTATCATCGGGCAAGGGGTATCCCGTTGGCGGTTCTCTATGATACACATGTACTTACAATGACAAGAACTTACCAGTAACTAAACTTGAGTAGCATGAGAAGCGGCCCTTGTATACAAGGGACATGAGATTTCTAACTTATACTTCGTCAAGCATGTACACCATAGTTTGTTCACTTTATACTTCAAGATGCTTATGATAGGGGCAATGAGAGCTGAAAGCTATATGTACCATAATTTTTGGAAGCTCTTTATGAAACTTGAATCCCTACTTCCTTCTATGAAGGCCTTTCTTCCACTTATATATTGAGTCTCCACCTTCTATCTTTATGCACCTACTTTGAGAGCATACTGGCCATTCTTAGTTCTATGTACATTGTCCCAAGACTAGTTGATTGATGCATAACTTGATAGTGCTTGTTTTAAACTATTTGTATCTAGTCACTCTTATGAACTTTGAAGGTGTCCTATGCATTTATATTTGCTACTCTATTGAGGGACAAAATGAATGCTATTATGCTATGTTTTCTTTATGTGAAACAAACAAACGTCTTGCAAAGCATTGTTATTCATGAATCTTTTATTTGTGCATTTTCATGTTGCATCATAGTTTCTTTGTCTTATTGCTAGAACTTTGTCTTTCATGTTTTGATTGAAGTACTATGATCCCAGCTTTGAATGTTTTACAAATACTTTGATCAAGTTTATGATGGTGCATGTCACCTCAAAAATTATTCTTTCTTTTTATTACATACCTACTCGAGGACGAGCAGGAGTTAAGCTTGGGGATGTTGATACATTGCAAATGTATCTATAATTCTTGATGTTCCATGCTTGGTTTTATCCACTTTCTTGTGTTTTGTCCACACTTTGGAGTACTTTTCATATGATTTCTTGGACTAACCTATTAACAAGAGCCATAGTGCCAGCTGCCTGTTTTCTGCTGTTGTTGGTTCTAGGAAAGTCAGAAAATGAATATTCTCGGAATTGGATGGGACAAAAGCCAAAGTGCCTATTTTTCCAGAAGTCATCAGATGCTAGAATACGAGACGGAGAGGGGACAGGGGGCCACCACTCCACCTGGCCACGCGACCCAGCCTGGACCGCGCTAGGGGGTGGTGTGGCCAGCCCAGGCACCCCCTCGGCCTCTCCTTCCACCTATATATTTCCCTCGGGACGAAAACCCTAAGTGCCCGATCAAAAATCCACGAAAGAGTCTGTAGCCGCTGTCATCTCCATCCCTAGATTGGGAGGGATCTGAAGCTCTTCCCGGCACCATGCCGGAGAGGGGAATTCACCCTGGAGGCCTTCTGCATCACCATCCAAGCCTCCGGTGTGATACGTGAGTAGTTCATCCTTGGACTACGGTCCATGTAGTAGCTAGATGGCTGGTTCTGCTCCTTTGTGCTTTCATGTTTAGATCTTGTGAGCTCCGTTCATGATCAAGATCATCTATTTGTAATTCTTACATGTTGTGTTTGCGGGGATCCGATGGATATTGAGATGCTATTTCAGATTGGTTATTGATTCTATCATGTCTTTGTTATTTGTGATCTTGCATGCTTTTCGTTGTTAGTAGCTATCTTGGCCAAGTAGATGCTAGCAACTCCAAGAGTTAGTCTTTATGCTCGATAGTGGGTTTATGCCTCTGGTAATCTGGGGCAGTGACAGAAATCTCTAAGGTACTAGATGTGTTGTTGCTACTAGGGAGAAAACAACAATCCTTTTTTCATAGAACAATCGTATTGTTTACTTTACACGCAGTTCGTAAAGCAATAATCTATTGCTTGCAACTTAATACTGGAGGGGGTTCGGATGATAACCGGAAGGTGGATTATTAGTCATAGATGTAGTTGGATGGCGGTCTATGTATAATGTTGTAATGCCCAATCAAGATCCAAAGGAGTCAAGATGATTAGTATAGGCATGTATTGCTTTCTCGATGTTTGCCAATTGCCCCGTTGTAATTTGTTCACCGAGCATGTTATCTATCTTAAGGAGAGCCACCTCTAGTGAACTATGGATCCCGGTCCTTTTTCTTTACATACAATCTATAAACTGTTTACTGCTTTGTGTTTACTTTCTGCAAACTTTTACTTCTTTCCATTCGATACGTTTAATCCTTTGCTTTTAACAAAACACGGTGAGATTTACAACCTCATCGCAAGTTGGGGACAAAGTTCTGTGGTTGTGTTGTGCAGGTCTCCACATTGCTACTAGCACCGGTAGTGCGCCCTGCGAAGTCTGAGCTAACAACACCTTTGGGGTGTTTCCTTGATCCTACTGGTTCGATTAAACCTTGGTTTCATAACGGAGGGAAACTTGGTGCTGTGCTCATCATACCTTCCTCTTGGGGTTCCCAACGAGCTCTACATCAACACTGCTCCAGCATTTTTCTGGCGCCGTACACTAAGCCATCATATATCAAGATAGGCTTGGATGAGGAGTTACCCATGGTTCATGAGTAAGAAAGGTGCCCCTTCTCGCGGCAAATGTAGCAAGTTCTTCTCTTGCTATCTTTCTTCTTAGAAGAGGCCACCCCTTGAGGAAGAGCTTGAGTCTTGGGAAGAGGCCCGCTTCTAGCTTGAGGTGGAGCTTGACGTGGAGCTTGAGGCCGCTTCCCTTGTTGCTTCTTCTTCAATGGGCAAAATATCACATGATGGCCTTCTTCCTTGCACTTGAACCACACAATGTTGGACGGATTCTTCACTTGACCTTGGCCATTCTTCTTGTTGCCCTTGTGCTTCAACATGTTGGTGGGCATGTTCTTGATGTTGGAGTTATATCCAAGCCCACTCTTGTCATTTGGGGATCTTCGCACACCCAAGATGTTCTTGAGTGTGGTCTTCCCTTCATGACACTTCTTCAAGTCATTCTTCAAAGAATTGACTTGAGCCTTGAGCTTTTCCTCTACATGGTTAGTATCAACAACAATACTAGAGGAAGTAGATGCTACGTTGTTAGAGCAACAAGGCAAGGGATGCAATTCATCACAAGATATAGCAATAGCATGAGTGGATGAATTACAAGGACTAGCACATGGCAATACGACACTAGGAGTAGATGTAGTTCTAATGTCCACATGAGGCTCAACAGATGTTACCTTTGACACAATAGCCTCATGAGCCAACTTTATCCTACCATGGGAAACTAGAAGATCCTCATGCGAGCTTGAGAGCTTAGCATGACTCTCTTCCAATTTACCATAGTTGCTAGTTAGCAAAGCAAGTTGAGCATGTATCTCAACATTCTCCTTCACAATAGATGCTTCACAAGATATAGAGTTAGTAGCACAAGCATCATCAATAGTAGTAAGAGGTGGGGGCAACTTGGAAGGATCTTTAGAGTAAGAAGCTTTAAGTTGCTCATGTGACTCGGTGAGTTTGATGAGCTCCCCCTTTATGACCCTAGAGCCATTGTTGAGGTGCTCAAAATCCTCAAGGAGTTTAGCATAGGCAACTTCAAGCTCATCATTTTTAATTTGGTGGTCACTTTCCACCTCAAGGTCTCTATCATGATATTTCTTCACCCTAGATAGCTCTAGGGGAAAGGTATCCTCAAGAGATTCCTTGGTGGTTTGTTCCTCTTCAAGAGCTTCATTTAAGTTTGCAATGTCATTAGCATACTCACGCTCGAGACTACTCATTTTGTCAATTGTGTCCTCATGCTCATAAATTAGTTGCTTACTTTCAATGGCAAAGTTCAAGATTTCGATGAAAGTAGAGCAAGCATTTTTATCATTGTGTAGAGCACGAAGGACTAGCTCCCCCTTCTCTTTTAAAGAAGCAACATCATCTTCTACTTATAAGTCAACATTCACATCATCATTAGGTGCATTGGGATCCAAAGGAGAAGTTACCTTTGATTCCTTAGCCATGAGGCATAAGTGAATGTTGGTAGAAGGTGATGATGGGGGAACCCTTGAAGCTCCAATCACAACCTTGCCTTGGACCACACATTCTTCGATTTCCTCTTGTGACAACTCACATGTTGGTGTAGTGGAAGAAGATGAGAACTCATCACGGCTGGAGGTGGAGGGAACCCAATCATCCTCATTAAGCTTGGACACATCATATTTTGCTTGAAACTTGGTCCAAATATCATGAGCATTCCGAAAAGGCATGATTGATGAAAGAACTACAAAGCTCACAACATTAAGAAGCACATTAGATGCTTGACATTCGAGATAAGAGTTTGTCTCCTCCTCCAAAGATAGATTTTGGGGATCCTTAGGAGGAGACAAGCCCATATCTAGAATTCGCTCAATATTTGGGCCAATGACCCGGAAATGACTAAGCATGCAAATACGCCAAACATCATAATTTGTGCCATCAAAAGTAAATGTGTGAGAGTGCACTAAACCCCTAGGAGACATCCTTACTCTCGAGGCGGTGAAGCCTAAGAAGCGAGAGACCTCGCTCTGATACCAATTGAAAGGGAAATGGACGTCACCTAGAGGGGGGTGAATAGGCATTTTAAATTATTACGGTTTAGGCTCTAATAAATGCAGAATAAAACTTAACATTTAATTTATCAAGCCAAAACCTATATCCACTAGGTTCACTAAGTGCACCACCAACCTATGCTAAGCAACACAAGCAACAAGGTGATAGCAATATAATATACTTCAAGCACGATGGCTATCACAATGTAAATTGCATAAGTAAAGGGCTCGGTTGAGAGATAACTGATGGACGTGGAGACGATGATTTGTTTCCCGAAGTTCACTTCCAAAGAAGCTACGTCTCCGTTGGGGAGGTGCGGCGGCGCAATGTACTTCGAACTCCACAAGTGGCTCACCTCGAGGTGTGGTGGCTCGAGGCTCACCAAACGCCACACAAGGCCTCACCCCAAGATGCGAAGGCACGCAACCTACCGACGCCACAACAGGCTCACCCTATTCTCCCGTGAGCTCGCCACAAAGGCCTACTCACGTTCCACTATGGGACACTTGAGGGCGGTCACCGAACCCGTACAAGGTTGGGGCAATCTCCACAACTCAATTGGAGGCTCCCAACAATAATGCCACAAAGGCTACAAAGCCACAAAAGGCAACAAGGCCACAAAATGCTACAATATCACAAAAGGTCAACAATCCAACCACACAACCGTCTAGGGTTCCAAGAACCCAAGAGAAACAAGCCCAAGGGCTTGAACTCGCCGAATCTCCAAGGAGAACTCAAACCTATGCACCAAATGCAAGAGGCAAGTCCTTCACTCTCAAATTCCACCAAAGCTATAAAAGCTATTGGGGGAATAAGGGAGGAAGACCACAAGAGGAGAACACAAAAATCTCCAACATCTAGATCCCAAGGATTCCCTCACAAAGAAGGGATTTGGCTTGGTGAGGCTTGTAGATCTAGATCTCCTCTCTCAAATCCTTCAAAAAGATGCAAGAGTCATAGGAGGGGAAAGGGGAGAGGGCAAGCTCTTCAAGGTCAACAATGGAGGAGAGAGAGAACCAAAAACCGTGAAGAACAAAAGTTAGGGCCGAAGGGGAAAGGGGAGCTCCTTTTAAAGGGCTCCCTGATCTGCCCGTTACTCACAGATTCGTGCACGGCCGATAGTACCGGTGGGTGGCCGGTACTACCGGTGGCACCGAGTCAACGGTCAGAAAACAGAAAGAGAAAGAACAAAAACGCGAGCCTGACCGGTACTACCACTGCTTCGCCGGAACTACCGGTGGCAAGAATGTCCTAGCAGTACTACCGCCTGAAAATCTGATCCAAGTTCCGTCAAATAGGGCTAACCAGGCAGAGAGAGCACTGAACGAAAAATGGGTTTACCGGAAGTTGGGCCGGAATTAACACCGGTACTACCGGCGGCAAACTGCCCTGGCGGTACTACCGGTGGCCCACCGGAACTACCAGTCAGGCAAAAACTTCAGAACCAGAACTGCCACAACTTTTGCATCCGAACTCCAAACGAGATGAAACCAATTTTGTTGGAAATATAACGACGTGTAGAGCTTGTTTGATACCATGAATATATATGTCAGATACCATGAATATATATGTGAGATACCTCTCAAGGTGTGGAGCCGGAAAACCCGCAAGATCAAAAACGCAATAAGATATGCAAGGGAAATCCGTTTTTGATGAACTAGAGCTTGTTATGAAGATAACCACAAGCTCTAGATCCTCACATGGACAAGAACCAAACAACAACCATGAAAGATGATGCTATGTATGCAAAGGTTTGAGCTCTCTCCGAAAGATACGAACGAGTCACCCACTCGAGAGCCCCTCTTGATAGTACGGCTATCTATCCTAAATCCGGTCCCAACACTACAAGAGACCGGTAAAGTAGAAACCCTATCAAGATTATACCTTTGCCTTGAGCATCCCACTTGAGCTTGATGTAGACGATCTTGTCACCTTCAAGATGGAACACCTTTCTTGATTGCACTTGCTTAATGAAGTCTTGAGACATGCTCCCCCATACACCATGGGGAAGCCTCTTCTTCGAACTTGTCTTCATCATTATCTTGAGCTTGCACATCAATTCTTGATGATGACTTGAAGAAAGCCATGAGGAACTCCATCTTCTTCTTCTTCTACTTGATTCCAATAGGCACAAAGCCCTTGGACAATGCTACTTCTTTTTCATCCTTGAAACCAACACATGGTCCAAGCGATGCCAATGGACAAACCTACAAGTGAAACTCAATTTGCACTTAGTCCATAGGGATTGTCATTAATTACCAAAACCACACATGGGGCATACATGCCCTTTCACAAGTGAATGGAATAATGAGGATTAATGACAACTTGAGGTGTGGTAAGAGGCTGGTAACGAACTCCATTTGTTTTCATTTTTGTACATATACTCATTAGTGTGGGCATGCTTAGCCTGTTCGTGTAGGGTGTATGTTATTCTTGGATGCTTAGTAGTTCTTGCTTTCTTATGATTAGTTCCAGCTTGCTAATAGTTTGTAGCATGTCATATGAATGTTTGCTTGCATTACTCTGTTCATAACTTGGTATGACACCATGGTATCCTCCTCTGAATGTTCATTAGAATTGACTTGGCACATGCTCATGCATGCATATGACTGAAATAACCAGTTAAGACTCGATGAATTATTTTGCCTTGAGGGTCTTGAATCACTTTCATGCCATGATTAGTCCTGTTTTGTTGCAAGCATGATTATGACAGCTATTTCTCTCTCGTTTGTTGCTCCCTTACTATTGCTAGCCTTCACATACATTGAGTATGCTTTACTCGTGTTTCCAATTCCCTAAACCCAAATATTGTCAAAAGTGTCCACCATACCTACCTATTAGCATCATTTTCTATTTCTGTGCATATTCAATATGCCTTGTTTTCTTCCGAATAAAATGTTTGCTTGTTATGAGAAAGTTAGTTAGTAAAGCTCTCATGAACTTGATGGCACACTTTATTTCCTGCACTTAATAAACCTGAACCATTATGACTGTCCATGAAAGTTATATGCTTGCAAGTTATAGGCTGGGGATTATCAGAACCGTGATGTCACGGGGAACGCTTTCGGCACCTGTAAATATCTAACCAGTTGATACCATGCTCTTTTGTTTGTGGATGTCGTCAGTGTGAAATAAAAGGGGAGGTTGTAAGTCGATGGAGTTATGTATGTGTGTTAGAGAAACGCCTGGGCCATCGGTCTAATCCATGCTGTCATGGTGGAAACCTGCAGCGTAACCATAATAAGTATCTATGAAGCATTCTTCTTATAAAAAAGAGAGAGATAGCTATTGCAAAAAAGAAAAAAAAGAGATTTGAGAAAAGAGGAAAGAGAGAAAAAAGCACCATTTTCCCATGGTAAATAAGAAAATTGTTGAGATACTCATTGTCTGCTTGCCTTGTCATTTTGATATGGGGATTCTTCTGTATCATCGGGCAAGGGGTACCCCGTTGGCGGTTCTCTATGATACACACGTATTTACGATGACAAGAACTTACCGGTAACTAAAGTTGAGTAGCATGAGGAGAGGCCCTCGTACTCAAGGGACATGGGATTTCCAGTTTATAGTCTGTCAAGCATATAACTCAGATTGGACCTCACTTTCACCTTAACCATATTAAAGATGCTTATGATAGGGCAATGAGAGATCAAAGCTAATGATTACCATACTTTCAGCATTTGGAAACCTTTCAAACTATTCAAAACCATTTCATTTCCTTGTTGAGTCTCCACATATTCTATGAGAACCTTCTTGAGAGCATAGTTGTCATTCTTAGTGTAATGTGCTTGTCTCAAAACTTGATTATTTGTGTTATGACTTTGATGCTTGTATCTTTGATATCTTTACTTCTAGTCTTCACCTGAACTTCAGAGGTGCCTTGGCATTCACAATAAAAAGGCAAGCGAGATACCACTCTATCATACCTTCTTATGAGCATTGTAATGTTGCTTATGTTTATGTTTCATGCTACTTATTATTTTTGAGTTGGAATCTCTTCATAGCTTGCAATGCCTATTAAGTAAACTTAGTTGCATACTCCTTATTATGAATTGTCTAAGTAGTTGATCACATGCTGAGAATATATACATCATATGAAGCAAATGTTCTCCTGAAAGTTTCTTTTATCGCACTCAGTTTTCAACTGAATTGCTTGAGGACAAGCAATAAGCTAAGCTTGGGGGGAGTTGATACGTCCAAAACACATCTACTTTCCCGAACACTTTTGCTATTGTTTCTCCTCTAAACTTGTGTGATTTGGATGCAACTAACACGGACTGACGCTGTTTTCAGCAGAATTGCCTTGGTGTCTAGTTTTTGTGCAGAAAATCAACTATCAGGAAAAATCCCGGAAAATATGCCAAAAATCCTATTTCACCAGAAGACTCCCGGAGCCAGAATATGAGACGGAGTGGGGCTCGGGCCCATCCACACCACCTGGCCGCGCGGGCTGGGCCAGGCTGCGCCAGGGGGTGGTCTGGCCGCCCCAGACACCCCCTCGGTCTCCCTCTTCGCCTATAAGATGTCTTCTGACCTAAAAACTCAGGGGGGTTCGACGTTTTTCCAGAAAAAGTTCCGCTCCACCGCCACCACCAGATTCCACGATTCGGAAATAGAAACTCCGTTCTAGCACCCTGCCGGGACGGGGAATTGGAGGAGATCATCGCCATCATCATCACCATCGCTTCTCCATCGACCATCCATGTTTCCCCCATCTATGAGTGAGTAATCCCCTGTTGTAGGCTATGGGGATGGTAGGGGTTGGATGAGATCGTTCATGTAATGGCATCAGATTGTTAGGGCATGGTGTCTAGTATCTACTATTAGTGCTATATGACTTTGTTGCGACTTGTTATGCTTAATGCTTGTCACTAGGGCCCGAGTGCCATGATTTCAGATCTGAACATGTTATTGATTCATAATGATAGTATTGTTTATGGTCTTACCTGCAAGTTGTATACACACGTTGTTATCCAGAACGAATGGCCCCGAAGTGACAGAAATTGGGATAACTGGAGGAAATGGCTTTGACGCGAGGATCACATGTGTTCATGGAGTGTTAATGCTTTGCTACGGTGCTCTATTAAAAGGAGCACCTTAATTGCTAGTAGTTCCCGTGAGGCCCCGCTGCAAACGGACTGGCAGGACAAAATATGTTGTGCAAGTTCTCATTGCGAGCACGTATGACTATATATGGGACACATGAGTAGGATTATCTAGTACTTGGATGCTTATTCTTATTTATCTGCAATTGCCCTATGATCTGATTGCTATGTGAATTGTCTTGTCCATGCAACACCCGTCCATCCATCCATATGCCTACCGCACTCGAATCCTACTGTTTACTGCTATTGTTACTACTATCTTTACTTTACTACTTCTGTTACTTTACTATTCCTACTACAAAACTATTGCTACTGATAAACTGCTGTGAGCAAGATTGTTTCCAGGTGTAGCTGAATTGACAACTCATTTGTTAAGGCTTATAAATATTCTTTGGCTCCCCTTGTGTCGAATCAATAAATTGGGTTTCACTTCCCTCGAAAATATCGCGATACACCCCCTATACTTGTGGGTCATTAGCCGCCATCTCCATCCCTAGACCGGGAGGGACCTGAAGCTCTTCCCGGCACCCTGCCAGATGGGAGAGATCAACCTGAAGGCCTTCTTCATCACCATGACTTCCTCCGGTGTGATGCGTGAGTAGTTCATCCCTAGACTACAGGTCCATGTAGTAGCTAGATGGTTGGTTCTCCTTCTTTGTGTTATCATGTTTAGATCTTGTGAGCTCCGTTCATGATCAAGATCATCTATTTGTAATCTTACATGTTGTGTTTGCGTGGATCCGATGGATATCGAGATGTTATTTTAGATTGATTATTGATTATATCATGTCTATGTTATTTGTGATCTTGCATGCTTTCCGTTGTTAGTAGCTATCTTGTCCAAGTACATGCTAGCAACTCCAAGAGGGAGTATTTATGCTCGATAGTGGGTTGATGCCTCTAGTAATCTGGGAAAGTGACAGGAATCTCTAAGGTACTAGATGTGCTATTGCTACTAGGGAGAAAACAACAATCCTTTGTCCATGAGACAATCGTATTGTTTACTTTACACACTTTGCTTAATGCAATTATTTGTTGCTTGCAACTTAATACTAGAGGGGGTTCGGATGATAACCTGAAGGTGGATTCTTAGTCATAGATGAAGTTGGATTACGGTCTATGTATAATGTTGTAATGCCCAATCAAATCTCACAGGAGTCAAGATGATTAGTATATGCATGTATGCTTTCTCGGTGTCTGTTAATTGCCCCGCTGTAATTTGTTCACCCAACATGTCATCTATCTTAAGGAGAATCACCTCTACTGAACTATGGACCCCGGTCCATTCTTTTACCATCCATCTACCATATATTTATTGTTTACTGTTTACTTTCTGCAAACAATTACTATCTTCCACACAATACGTTTAATCCTTTGTTTTTAGCAAAACCGATGAGATTGACAACCTCACTGTAAGTTGGGACAAAGTTATGTGGTTGTGTTGTGCATGATTCCAAGTTGCTAGCAACACCTTGCAGTTGTTTCCTTGCTCCTACGGGTTCGATAACCTTGGTTTAATAACTGAGGGAAAACTTGTTGCTGTGCTCATCATACCTTCCTCTTGGGGTTCCCAACGAGCTAGAATATATTTTGAGCCATCAAGCCTTTTTCCTGGCGCCGTTGCCGCGGAGTCAAGGACAGCTTCACAAGGGGAGTCCTTCATAACCAACCTATTTACTTTGTTTTTGTTTTGCTTAGTTTATTTCTGCTTTGTTTACTTGTTTCTTTTATCAAAAACAAAAAAATAGTTGTACTGGTTTGCTTCCTTTATTAAAAACACACACAAAAAATGAATACTCTTGAAAACACTACGTTGTGTGACTTCACTAGCACCAACAAAAATTATTTCATGTGCACACCTATTGCTCCACCTGTTCCTGAAGCTACTTTCTTTGAAATTACCTGCTTTGCTCAATCTTGTTATGAAAGAACAATTCTCTGGTGTTGGTACTGAAGATGCTACTGCTCACCTTAATAAGTTTGTTGAACTTTGTAAGATGCAAAAACATAGGGATATAGATGTAGATATTATTAAGCTTAAATTGTTTCCTTTCTCTTTGAGAGGAAAAGCTAAAGAATGCTTCCTATCCCTAACTAGAAATAGTATTGATTCTTGGACTAAATACAAAGATGCTTTCATTGGAAAATACTATCCTCCTGCTAAGATTATATCTATGAGAAGTGAAATAATGAAAATTAAAAAATCTGATAATGAATATGTTGCTCAAGCTTGGGAAAGAATAAAATCTTTGGTAAAGAATTGTCCCACTCATGGACTGACTGCTTGGATGATTATCCAAACCTTTTGTGCAGGACTGAATTATTCTTCAAGAAATCTGCTGAATTCTGCTGCTGGAGGTACCTTTATGACCATTACTTTGGGTGTTGCAACAAAGCTCCTTGATAATATGATTGTTAACTATTCTGAATGGCACACTGAGAGAGCTCCACTAGGTAAGAAGGTGAATTTTGTTTAAGAAACCTCCTCCTTGAGTGATAAAATTGATGTTATTATGTCTATGCTTGTTAATGGGAAAGCTCATATTGATCCAAATCATGTTCCCTTAGCCTCTTTGGTTGCTCAAGAAGAGCAAGTTGATGTGATTAGAAATAATAATTTTAGCAACAATGCCTACAAGAATAATTTTGGTAATAATAATTATAGGACATATCCTCCCAATAATGGTAATGCTTATGTAAATTCCTACAACAACAATAGAAGTGCACCCTCTGAACTTGAAGTGATGCTTAAAGATTTTATTAGTAAACAAACTGCTTTCAATAAAACTATTGAGGAAAACTTTCTAATGCTGAAAGAAATATATCATCTTTGTCTAAAGCAAATTCCTCTTTGATTAATAAAATGGCTACTAAATCTGAAACCATAGAAAATCCCTTTGCTGGTACTAATGCCATACAAGTTAGAATTGATGAAAATGTTAGACTGTTAGCTGAATTGCATGCTAATTGGGAAAGAGAAGATGAAATTTCTAGAAATAGTAGTATTTGTACTATCACCACCACTAATGTTGATGCTAGCAAACTACATGAAGCCCCCATTCCTTTTGTAACAATGCCCAAAACCAATGGAACCTTTTCCAATAAAAATGTTGAAATTCTTCGAAATATGGGAAACAATGGCTCTACTAACTTGGATGGTAATTATGATTTTGATCTTTATGGTTGCAATATCTCTAAAGTAATTATGTTCCTACAAAATCTTTCTAAAAGTCCTAATGCCAGTGCTATGAATATGTCCTTTACAAAACACATTACTGATGCTCTCATAAAAATAAAAGAAGAAAAGATGAAACATAAAGCTTCTATCCCTATGAAATTAGAAGATGGTTGGGAACCCATCATTAATATGAAAATAAATTAATTTGATCTCAAAACTTTATGTGATCTTGATAGTAGTGTTTCTATTATGCCTAGAAAGATTTATGAAATGCTTGATTTACCACCATTGGAAGATTGTTATTTAGATGTCCAACTTGATGATAATGCTAAAAATAAACTCATGGGGAGTATTAATGATGTTCTTATTATGGTTAACAATAATTATGTCCCCGTTGATTTTTATGTTTTGGATGTTGAATGCAACGCTTCTTGTCCTATTATTTTGGGAAGACCTTTTCTTAGAACTGTTGGTGCCATTACTGATATGAAAGAAGGCACCATTAAATATCAATTCCCACTCAAGAAAGGTACAGAACACTTCCCTAATAAGAGAGAGAAGTTTCCTTTTGCTCTCCTATTAAAACAAAATTTGCTCTTAATGCTTCTTCATTTGAGAATACTTGATTCTTGCTTCTTATGCCTAGCTCAAAGGTGTTAAAGAAAAGCACTTATTGGGAGATAACCCAAATTTTTAGTCAGTAAGTTTTTATTTTTTTTGAGTCTTGGAAGTCATTGTCTTAGTAATAACCTCTCCTTATACTTTTTGTGTGGTTTTTGTGCCAAGAATAACCTCTAATGAGAGAGAAATAAGACTTGGAAAAGTTGTTGTCCCGAAACAGATTTTTGGGCTTCACTGTAAAAATTCGTGAAATATCGCTGTACGTCGTATTGAGCTGTAATTTTTTGTGCTTCTGCCCCAGGTTGTTATCTAAGTTTAGTTAGTTTAACACTTTTCTATTTGAGCAACATAAGGTCTTCGGAAAAATCGGTTTTTACCTGCTGGTCTATTTTGACAAATTTCTGCCATTATTTGGATTTGCCTCTTAATCTCTTTCTCTTTGACTTCTCTTTGATTAGTTGAACTTTTAAAACAAATTGCTACAGTAGCCTGTGTCTTAATGGAAGTTTTTACTTGTGTTGAAACTGAACCTAAAGACTTATTATCTTAAGTACACTAATGTTGCTAATAAAGATTGTGTGAAGTTTTGTGTGAAGGAAATTTTAAAGTGTAGGGAAGAACAATGTGATAAGATGAAGTATAGACAAAAGCTCAATCTTGGGGATGCCACCTGTGTCACCCCAAGAAATATTCAAGAAGTACAAGCGTTAAAGCTTGGGGATGCCCAAGGCATCCCCTTCTTCATCAATAAAAATCTCAGGTTTCTTCCAAACACTTCATTTTTATTGTTTCATGCACAATTGTGTTGTTCTTGAAGCGTCTTCGTTTTTGTTTTTAGTTTTTGTTTTCTTGGTTTTCTTAAATAAATTGGTTGGACCCCCGCATTCATACATAGTTTTAAATTAGTTGATTTGGATTGGGAAAGAGTAGGAAAGTTCATGCTTATAAGTGGTACAAAGGAGCCTTGTTTTGAATGTGACTTAAACTTTATCATGTCAAGCCTGATATTGCTTTGACTTTATGCTTAGTGATTATTGTTGTAGCATGACTTGTTACAAACAATTGAGATTGCTTAATGTGCATTGAAAGAATCATGCGTTGTTTTAGCATATAAAAGCATAATATTGTGGTATTTTCTTTTGATGCTTTATTTGGCTTGACTTGGCGTATGCTCACACCATGTTAAGACTATACCAAGTCACCATAGCCTCTATGATCATTTAGTTTTCGACTTGTAATATCACTTTATGCTTTAATTAATAATGTTTGGTCGCTTTGCATGATTATGGCCATTATTGCTCTCTTAGTCGGTCGCTCCCTTTCTTTTGCTAGCCTCCACATGTACCAAGTATGAGTTCCAGTCATGCATCCAACTCCAAATAAAACGAAGTTATTTCAAAGAGTCCACCATACCTACCTATTAGCATTATTGCTATCCCAAGTATATTCATGTTTTTATCTACCTTCGAAATTAAACTTGTTATGTGAAAATTAGTGATTAAAGCTCTCACGAACTAAATGGCACAATTTACTTTCTTGCACTTAATAAATTTGAACCATTGTGCCCATCTATGTTGCGTATATGCTTGCGTTTTGTAAGTTGTGAATTAGCAGAACCATGTATCATGGGGAATGCTTTCAACATTGCACTTTATTTAGTTGATATCATGTTCTTTTGCTTATGGATACCGGTGGTGTGAAATGAAAGGGGAGCTTGTAAGCCTCATGGAGTTCGGATATGTGTTAGGGAAATGCCTGGGCGCCTAGTCTAAGCCATGCCTAATCATGGTGGAAACGTGCATCATAACCATAGTGAGCAATCTTTGAAGCATCCAAAAAAGAGAAAAAAAGAAAGAAAAAAAAAGAAAAAGGGAAAACCCTATGCAAATAACATACAAAAAAGGGTCGTTGAGATGCTCATTGTCTGCTTGCCTTGTCATTTTGATATGGGAAAGCTTCTGTATCATCGGGCAAGGGGTACCCCGTTGGCGGTTTTCTATGATACACATGTACTTACAATGACAAGAACTTACTTGTGACTAAACTTGAGTAGCATGAGGAACGGTACTCGTAAGCAAAGGGCATGAGGTTTTCAGCTTATAACTTGTCAAGCATATCCTCATATTTGTTCACTTTAACCTTAATCACCTAAAGATGCTTATGATAGGGCAATGAGAGCTCAATGCTAATAAGTACCATAATTTTTGGAAGCTCTTTATGAGACTTGAATCCCTGCTTCCTTCTATGAAGGGCCTTTCTTTTACTTTTATGTTGAGTCTCCATCTTCTATCTTTATGCACCTATTGAGAGAGCATAGTGGTCATTCTTACTTTAATATGCATTGTCCCAAAACTTGTTGATTGATTCATAACTTTGATATTGTTTGTTCTTAAACTATTTGTATCTAGTCACCCTTATGAACTTTGAAGGTGTCCTATGTATTTATGTTTTGCTATACTATGAGGGACAAGTTGAATACCATTCTCATTATGTTTTCTATATGTGAAACAAACAAACGTCTTTCAATGCATTGTTATTCATGAATCTTTTTTTGTACCTTTTCATGTTACAACATAGTTGTTATGTCTTATTGTTAGAACTATATCTTTCATGCTATGTTAGAGTACTATGATCTCAACTATCAATGTTTTACAAATACCTTAATCAAGATTGTGATGGTGCATGTCACCTCAAAAATTATTCTTTTTTATCACTTACCTACTCGAGGACGAGCAGGAGTTAAGCTTGGGGATGTTGATACGTCGTAAACATATCTATAATTTTTGATGTTCCATGCTTGTTTTATATCTACTTTCTTATGTTTTGTCCACACTTTGGAGTATTTTTACAAATTTTCTAGAACTAACCTATTAACAAGATGCAATAGTGCTAGTTTCCTGTTTTCTGTTGTTTTTGGTTTCAGAAAAGCAAGTAAGGAAATATTCTCAGAATTGGACCGGACAAAAGCCAAAGTCAATATTTTACCCGAAGCAACATGAAGTCTGGAGGGGAGACGAAGTGGCGCACCAGGACAGCCACACCTGGTGGTTGCGCGGCCTGGGGGCGCGCCACCAGAGGGTGTGGGCACCCTGGTGCTCCACTGACCTTGCCCTTCCGCCTATAAAAGCCTCCCAGGACGAAAACCCTAAGTACCCAATCAGAATTTCACGAAAGAGTTTGTAGCTACCGCCATCTCCATCCCTAGATCGGGAGGGACCTGAAGCTCTTCTCGACACCCTTCTAGAGGGGAGAGATCACCCTGGAGGCCTTCTTCATCACCATGACTGCCTCCGGTGTGATGCGTGAGTAGTTCATCCTTGGACTATGAATCCATGTAGTAGCTAGATGGTTGGTTCTCCTCATTTGTGCTATCATGTTTAGATCTTGTGAGCTCCGTTCATGATCAAGATCATCTATTTGTAATCTTACATGTTGTGTTTGCGGGGATTCGATGGATATTGAGATGCTATTTCAGATTGATTATTGATTCTATCATGTCTATGTTATTTGTGATCTTGCATGCTTTCTGTTGTTTGTAGCTATCTTGGCCAAGTAGATGCTAGCAACTCCAAGAGGAGTATTTATGCTCGATAGTGGGTTCATGCCTCTAGTAATCTAGGGAAGTGACAGGAATCTCTAAGGTACTAGATATGTTGTTGCTACTAGGGAGAAAACAACAATCCTTTGTCCATGGGATAATCGTATTGTTTACTTTACACACTTTGCTTAATGCAATTATCTGTTGCTTGGAACTTAATACTGGAGGGGGTTCGGATGATAACCTAAAGGTGGATTATTAGTCATAGATGCAGTTGGATTACGGTCTATGTATAATGTTGTAATGCCCAATCAAATCTCACAGGAGTCAAGATGATTAGTATATGCATGTATGCTTTCTCGGTGTCTGTTAATTGCCCCGCTGTAATTTGTTCACCCAACATGTCATCTATCTTAAGGAGAATCACCTCTACTGAACTATGGACCCCGGTCCATTCTTTTACCATCCATCTACCATATATTTATTGTTTACTGTTTACTTTCTGCAAACAATTACTATCTTCCACACAATACGTTTAATCCTTTGTTTTTAGCAAAACCGATGAGATTGACAACCTCACTGTAAGTTGGGGCAAAGTTATGTGGTTGTGTTGTGCATGATTCCAAGTTGCTAGCAACACCTTGCAGTTGTTTCCTTGCTCCTACTGGTTCGATAACCTTGGTTTCATAACCGAGGGAAAACTTGCTGCTATCCTCATCATACCTTCCCCTTAGGATTCCCAACGAGTTCGAATATATTTTGAGCCATCAGCTCCTCCTCCTCCTCCTCCCCCCGCCCCTCCTCCGCTACCACCTGATCCACCTCCTCCCCATCCTCGTCGTTGTCCTCCACCTCGGTCCCGTCTCCATCGACGAGACCCCACGCGGTCACCACCTCGGCGGCAGCAACCACTCGCAGCTGCTCCGTCGCCATTTCCCGGTCAGCTCGAAGCGAATTCAAGGCGGGCCTGGCGAACGGAGTACGTGCCCCGGCCCGTTGGTGACGTCGATCGAGCGCGGGTGTGCACACAAATGAGGAAGCTACCGCAGATTATCTGAACGCATAATCTATCTCTAGGCTGACCATGATCTGGGGCAAACCGAGGTCACGCCTCGCGGGCGCACGATCACCTTCCTACGTCTACACTTGTGCATTTAATTATTAGACTTAACTCGTTTTGGCCAAAACCCAAGGTCTCGGGACTGCACGTTTCCACTGTGCATTTAATTACGAATTCAAAAAAATTGAATTGTTTTCTAGCTCAAACCGTTTATCCCAAATAAGATTCTGTTTTCATAACTAGACTAGTCACGGCGAGATCTTCGAAACTAGATCCCATGTCAATATGTTTCGACGACTTTTTTGAGGATGTAACTTTTTAGTGGATGTAACTCTCTCTCCTAACTAGGATGTAACTTTTTTCTGGACGATGTAACATTTTCTGCTATTTCAGATGTAACATTTTGCTGGATGTAACTTTCTGATAACTCGGATATAACTTTTTCTGTAAATTAGATGTAACTTTGATCGGATGTAACTTCCACATAGTTACATCTAACATCCACAAAGTTACGTCCTTCAAAAAAGTCATCAAAACATATCAACATAGGATCTACTTTTAAAAATCTTGTCGCGACAAGCCTAACGATGAAAACGAATCTTGAATCGGATAAACGGTTTGAGCTAGAAAATATTTCAAATTTTCGGATTTCGTAATTATATATGGATGGAGTGCATGTAGTACGGTTGACTAGTGTATTCTCTGTTTAGAATAAAGCCGAAACTCATTTGCTTTTTCTATTCAAAAATAGAAATATTAGTGGAGTGTTTAAACTGACCTTATTTTTCGTTAAAACGAGGCCGACCTCGGTGTAGCCGCACCCTTAGCCGCACCCTTATCTGAATATCCCATGTTTCCACTTTGATCCTGAGCGACAGCCCGTGTGATTCATCATTCGTGCATGCATCTTCCGCTGGACAATCTGAGCCGATCGAGCGCGAGTGTTCTAACTACTCATTCTGACACATCAAAAGGTTTTACTATCGAAGCCTGCTGTGGCAACACACATGCATGGTCTGTCTCGAAACTCGTCAAGGAAAAGGCCAGATCAGAGTTTACTCATGCTCGAGGTTTATTCACGCTAGCTGCGTCATGAATCTAAACAGCACCACGCTTTAGGGACGGTATATATTGAAAGCTCTACTGATGCTGAGGCTACGGAATTCCAGATAGTAGGATCGGTTGATTGACTTTTGCCGGTTACCATACATATAGATATAACTAGGTGGTACAGTACGTGGGAGCGGAATTATCACGACAGGCACGTACGTACGCTTCACTGTCCTGTCCTGATTATGATCGATCGATGTTGCTACTAGGAATTACGTATTAGCTGTTCACGTACGTGCAGGCTCGTCATGTCTTGCTAGCTAGCTCTCGCGTTGGCAGAATCATGGATTCGTTGTCCCTTTCCCGGAGCCGACGCAACATTCTATTCTGGTAGAGGCAGTACACTGTGTCACACGGTACGGATGCACATGCACGTACGCAATCAAATCGTACATGAACATACGTGGACAGTATTAGTTCATACGGTATGCACGGTTGTATCACCCATTCCTCGATTCACATTATTTCTATAGCTTAAGTCTGGTCGCATATAAGCATTATGAGGCTATCTGCCGTTAATTGGGTCCACCTCCATTGCCTGTGGGCCCATTTTCAGTCACTGTCTTCGGACGAAGCCAAACCATGTCTTCCTTTGTTTTCCTGATCATCCCGCGCCGCCTCCTCTTCTAGCAGCGCTGCTCCTTCTCCTCCTCTCTGCCACATCTCCATCGGGTCTGCCGTAGCCAAGGGCGCGTTGTCACTGTCTCTCCCTCCCGCCGATCCTTATCCATCCCGTCTTCCATTCCATGCCCTTCCTCCCTTTCAGATGACATATGGGTGGTGGGACAGGAGGTCACTGGACAAGGTGCCGACGTGGAACCGGCTGGAACAAAACCCGCGGCCTTCTAACGGTGTTCCAACTTAGCTGCATCAGTTTACATGTTTCCTACGAGCCTAGAGATTGATCTATTAGAGCCTAGAATGCACACACATACACATAAAAAATGTTAACGTGTGTTAGCTTTGCGACAATCAAATAACAAAAAACGAAAATAAAATCGCAGCAAAGGGGACACAGATTTAATGTGAAAAACCCACTCAAACAAAAAGAGGAAAAAACTACGGGCACCAGCCAACGAAACTTCACTATAACAAAGAGTGTTTACACAACGCCGGAATTTCACAGATGCAACTTATCCTAGCTGGCGGCTTACAAGAGGTTTATACAACGGTGAAAACCTAGGTCTTCGACAATCTGCATCGGTCCAAGCCTCCGGCGACGGGACTCGCTCCGCTCCGTCAGAAATTGGTCTTTATTTTGTAGAGTTTGGATCAACATATAACAAACAACGTGAAATCTACCACACATGTCACATTGTGTTAGAACGGCGAGGCGAAGCTGGCCTTTTCGTCTAGTACTCCTAAATCTGGAACAATTCCGAGACAAAACTGTCTTCTAATTAATCAACGCAAAACTCAAACGGAACGTGCATATGTGCCTCGATCTACAACCTTCTGCCCTTCTGTCGATCCACCACCCAACCAAACATGAACGGCGCCTTTCACCGTCTCACATAGTAGTACGGACGTACCCATCCTGGTAAAAGGCAGTGGGGCAGCGAGCTTGAACACGGCGCACCAGACAGACCCAGCACATGCGGCCACCGTCCGTGCGACCAATTTCCGTATCAGACCATCCCGATCTGCCGAGGCCGGTGGATCTGCCGAGGTTGCCCGGTCTGCACGCCCACGTTCACGGCGGGGATCCGATGATCTGACCACCACCTGACAACGCCCGTACCTATTCTTTGCTCGGCTCGGCGCGTGTGTCGCCTAGGGGCGTCATCGGTATTACCCAAAATCGACGACTTAAATGGTCAAAGTTTATCGGTTTGGGTCGTGTACCAGACAATGTTTGGATGCTGTCAGCTCCTACACAAGCTGTTTCTTCGGTTTGACTGTCTGGCTACACAGGTCATGACAGTTTGGTCTCACCGGTAGAGATGCCCTCACATTGGCAACTGGCCAGGATGCACAATCAATAGGGATCGGGGACTTGGAGCGGTGGATGTCGCAGGCCCAAAATGTCAAATATGGAAGATATAGGAATTTCAGGGCAGCAATCGCCCCACACCCTTTTCCTCTCTTTTCCCAGTTGCCGCTCCTTTAAGCTTTCCTTAAGCTCGTTTGGTTAGGGGGAGTTGGGATGAGGGATTGGGAGTTTGATGGTAGGAGACTTAGGATCTCCTGATTGTTTGGAAGGAATTAGGGGTTAAGCAGGGAATGGGAAAGGGAATTCATGGTAATTGAGAGGGAATTGGCGTTAAAATCCCATTTCCTTTCCCAGGGGTTGCCAAACACGCTGTCAGATATCGAGATTAGCGGGATTAGAGCATCTCTAGCCGACATCGTAAAACTGCCCGAACTAAAAGTTACTCCCTCCGTTTCAAAATATAAGTTGTTTTAGCTTTGTGAATAGAATGTATCTAAGACTATTTTTAGTGTGTAGGTAACATCTTATATTTTAAAACGGAGGTAGTAACTGTTATTTTTGGCTTTGAGCCAAAACATTTACCAGAATAGATCGTGTAAAACCGTTTCGGCCTGAGAAAACTTTTCGGTGCACCGAGAATTTGCACCCTGCACCCCTGTATGCTCAGGTTCCACGGCCGAACCAAGTTAGGACATGTAAACACATTGGTATTCTAGCGGGAGGGATATTTTAGCCCAATTGTAACCGGACCATCACCAAACTTGCCGGATTCCGGTGAAATCCCACCACCGAGCTCCGATTCCAAGTCCCTGCCAATTTCCAGCAACACATCTCGATTACGACCAGTTCATGGCAAAAGAAACTAGATCAAATCGCAGCCATACATAGTCCACGTCGGACGCCTTGAGCTCGGTCAGTGGCTTGGCGCGGGCAAGGGTATGGCGCTCAGGCCGGGTCTTGGTGACACAATGCTGGGCTAGGGGGCGATGCGAGGAAGGACCAGGCGGCAGCACGGGGAGGCCCTACAGCGGCGCGGGCAGACTACTGTGGGGAAGACAACGTGAGGAAAGAAAAAAGAAAAACGGTGGGTGAGGTGTGGGAGCTACAACATTCGGTTGCCCATTTGCGGTGTCTATTATGCGCGAGACAAAATCAGCACGAAAACACGTTTTCCACGGGCCTTTTCTGGCCGCGAGTTAATGTTTGTTAGGGATGCTCTTATGATCATTCGTCACTGGTCCGTGGCATCAGTTTCCCACTCTGGATATTTGCCTCCGATTACCCCCTTGGTACTACTGCTCTATTTCCGATCGAATTATTGCTATCGAGACAACAACTATTGATATCTCACTGTAGATCGCGGCACGTTGTAGCACCCCACTATGGTGAAAGAAGCCGGTAATGGAATGGTTGTTGCTGTGCACGGTGTACCTAGGCTCGGTACGTGCAATGGTCCTCGGAAAACAACAAGTCAACCGACCGTGCACCGATGAGATAAGATCATCGACCGGAGCTTAATATGTGGAAGTGGACGAGATCCTTGCACCGGTAGAAAACACACCCCTAGTCCCGGTTCCTAAGGATATTTAGTTTACGATAAAAAAAGGACATTTAGTTCCACATTCCAATCCGGGACTCAGGGTCCAGACTAAAGGTCAGACCTTTGGTCCTGGTCCTGTTACGAACTGGGCCTAGAGGTCTACCACGTGACCCGCGCCGTGTGCTGGCTAGAGAACATTTAGTCCCGGTTCGTTCCTGCCGCGTCAGCGTTTTGGACCGGTTTAGTCCATTTGGCTGTTGCGGCAGGCGATGTGGTTTTAGTTTTGTATTTTGTATTTTTCTTTTTATTTTGTGTTTTGTGTTTAATTATTTTTCGTATACATACACGAAGCTACTACATAGTAGTTGTACACATTGATGCATCTATAATATAATTTATCTTATACGAGCATACAATCATCTATATATAATTTGGTATACGAGTCTCAACCGGGTCCAGAGCCCGTCTATTTGATTACATGGAGATGAATTACATGGATGCTTTAAGGTCTATCTATATTGTATTCTCCGTATGGGTCTATGACCTCGTCAACCAGAAATCCCGCCAATTCCTCTTGAATTGCTAGTAGGCGGTCCTGTGATAGGAGATTTTCTCGCATCGCTTCCAACTAAAAAGAAGGAATCAATATGAATATATATTTATTCATAAAAAATATGAATGAAACTCAACACAAATTATGATAATACAAATAAATTGTTTACGTACTTTAACAAATTTCTCCTGCTCACTAGTGCAAGTGCGAATGAACTCGCAAACATAGTATCCACATAGATTAGTCCCCTTTGACTGTCTCGCGCACTTTATAAGAATAGAATTCAATCAAATAATAATCAAGCATGCATAATAATTGTATTGAAACTGGATAAAGAGATGCGCGAAGCTAGCTCGTACTACTTACCGGTATTGGTTTATAAATCAACTCCTCACGCCATTGACCGTGGATCACAATCTTGAATTTTGTCCGAACACTGCCCGACAAAGAAAATAAATGAATGCATTAATAATTACTTGATATCTTAGAAATTGAACCAAAGAGACCTATATAGTGCGATAATGATTGAAATTACGCATTGAGCATTTCGATCATGCTGCGGTACTCTTCCATGTCCACTTTGGATGAGTTGTATATATGAACTCTTCTCAAGTCAATGGAAATGTTTAAAAGAATCCAGTGAAAGCTGCGCAAGGTTTATATACGTTAGTAATATATCATTTACACTTAACATCGAGTAAGCAAAAGTTAATGTGTATAAGACAGAAACACTCACCCGAAGTGGTAAGTAAATAGTATTTCCTTACAATAATGCCGCTTCTTGAAAAATCGGAGCAAGTTTGCTCCGTGTCTAGGGGCTTCGCCTTTAGCATAGATCCATTAACTAGATTTGGGTCAATAAACCCAAATTCATGGATTCTTCCTTTTTTACATTCGAGTATCTTGATTCTGCATCATAGCATACATAAGAATATAGTGAGAATAATTACCGGCAATGAATTGAACGAGGTGAGCTAGATACTTATTAATTGCATGAATAAACTAATTACTTACAGACAATAGCAACTGAGGATAGATTTGTCGAGGTCCCTTTGATTGAATAATTGAAAGATTTCCGGAAGTTCAATATGGACCTCATCTTTAATGTAGTAATGCTCCTCTCTAACTTTTGCTATGATATATAGTCGCTCTTCTTTTGTGGCTTTAATATACCATGCATGCAATTTTTGCATTTTTGTTGGAAGATCCCGGAGCGTCTTAGAACTGACCAAAAGCTGCCCATAGACATATTGTTGTGCTATAGGAGCCGTGGGGGGGGGGGGGGGGGGGAGGGCATCACTGCCAAGTATGTCATCAAGCGACATATTACATTGCTCGGCCAACGCCATAGCTGTTTCTATATCCATAGGTTCTACCCCATATAGTTGTTGTTCGGGTAACACTTGGAGCGGGGGAATCGATTGTTTTTCTTGTTCTCCGAGCTAGGGAACGTCTTTTTAGCGCTTCCTCTACCACTTGTTCTCTTCGGTTTCACTGTATTCACAAGACAACGTGTAGTCATATGGCGCATTTATCTGAGCTTGGGATGGATGCTTGAAAAATTTCCTAAAGTGCTCCTTGGCTGACGGATCTACTGGGACCTCTGGCTCGGGTTGTTTCCTTTTAAACAAGGCATCCACTTCGGCATGTACGACTACCTTGGTCTCCTCATCAGTCAGGTCGTAAGCCCTCTTGGGAGGAGCCGGTGGTACTCTTGGGAGGGGCGACAACTTTTTCTTTTGGTTATGCCTTGATGAAGCGGTGGTTATCTTCCGCTTTTGGCCCTTAGTGGGTGGAGGCGGCTGAGGCGCCGTAGATCGAGATGGACTAGTGTTGTGGTCCTTCTCGAGGAGGGGTGGTGACATGGGTATACCCTACAGGTACTCGAGCTTGGTATATACGGTCTAAATACATACATGCCCACGGTGTCGCCAAGGCCCAGATGAAAGGACTCAAGTAACCTGTGGACTCTCGATTGCTTGAAGGACAAGAAGAAGCTAAAGATATAAAGTTTGAAGGGGAAAACCCTAACTTGTAAACGACTCGACGTGCTACCCGAGACCTAGCCTATCTATATGAAGGCTAGGAGGGGGCGGCGAGAAGGACACACGCGGCCCTAGTTTCCACAACCCTCGCCAGATTGCATCTGCGCACCATTGTAACTTTCGACTCATTCGATAATTCCACGAGCAGACAAGCAAGAGTAGGGACCTCTACGAGGCCTGAACCTGGGTAAATCCTTTGTCCCCTGTGTGCTTGTTTGCTAGCCGATAGATGTCTCCAGTGCTCCCTCCTTCTCCAAAACCCAAGTCCATAACAATGGGCATTGATGAGTTAAACCCTCGTCAATTGGCGCCGTCTGTGGGAACTGGGAGTGCTGATGTTGCGGCTTCTTCGGCTCCATCGACTGCGATCTACAACTCCGCAACAGTGGAGATTCGCCAGCTCTTCGGCGCGTTCGAATTCACCGTCCACACGCCCGTCACCCACGCATCTTTCGAATCCGTGGGCGACGGAATCAGTCTGGCGATTGGGAGCTTCCGCTTCCAAGTTGGCCAGATGGGCACGCTTCGCATGCCTGATCAGCCGACAGCACCGGTGATTGCCCCGGCATCGTGGTTCCCTCCATCAATCGGCACCCTCAACGAGCTCAACGCTCCGGTGGCAGTCGAGAACACGATCAACGACAGCAGTCGCGACTCCGATCTGAGCGATCTGGCCACAGAAGATGGAACCTACGGTTCCGAATCTGAAAGTTGTGGAAGCAACAGCTTCCCCAATCACTTCATGTGCGTTGTCATTAACGCAGGAGACACCTCCGCCAATCGCGGCAACGGCGGTAACACCGGCAATGGCACCGATCCACCCAACGGTGGCAATGGTGGCAACGGTGGTAACGGCGCCAATGGGGAAGCAGTTGAACCTCCCTGCATAATCAATGAGCAAACCGGCGAACGCGTCGTAATCAGGCTCAATGAGCAAGAGTGGGAGCGCTGCCGCGAAGCCCTACGAGGTGCACCTCTACCCCTTGGGTCCCCGCAGGAACTGCTAATGGGCTACCACTGGCTCCTAAAAGAAGAATTCAAGCGCCAAAAACAAGTTATTGCGCAACTTGAGGCGCGTAAAAAGGCAGCGGACGAGTCAAGCCTTCATCGTGCTGGGCTCTCCTCCTACGGAGGATCCTTCTCTAGAGGCAATGAGTACCTCGCCAAGAAGAGGCAGTCGCAGATGGCTCACCTCACCGAGCAAGAACGCATAGAGGCCGCAAAAGTCCTCGACTTCGGCTCTATGACAGTCGACACGAGAGGCAACGTGGTTCCCAGGACGCCACAGGCTGCGGTGACAGCAGCCACCATGTACCTCCTCAATAACCAGCCACCAGCTAGAGATCCCCGAACTGCCATGCACCGATCTACGATCGCGGGTTTGGAGCTAATCGAGGCCGCCCTCAACAAGGAGCCGGTACCAGACCCAAAAAAGGGCAAAGCGCTACTCCTCGCCCTCATCCAGCGATGACAGTCACGACCTGTCTCGATGCTGTCGCTCATGGCGACACGATCGCGACTACGATGCGTGCAACGACCTCACGCAACGCAAGATCGACAAGTCAAGGGCACGACGTGCTCGGTCGACTGACTCGGAAGAGGAAGATGGGGAGCTCAGCGGCGCTAGATGCTTCAGCAGATCCATTAGGCAGAAGCGAATGCCTAAAGGGTTTAAACTCCCGTCGGAGAATCCGAAATTCGACGGTCTACAAGACCCTAAAATCTGGCTAGAGGATCACATCTCCTCCGTCAGGCTCCACGGAGGCAGTCGAAGTACTGCCATGCAATGTTTGCAGCTACAGCTGCAGGGCGCCGCCCGAGCATGGCTCAATAACCTCCCACGCGGATCCATTCACGGTTGGGATGAGCTGGTTTACAGCTTCGTGCGCAACTTTAAGGGCACGTACAAACAGCCCGCATCAATCGAAGAGCTGAGATGCTGCCAGCAAAGATCTGGCGAATTGCTGCGCTCATACATCCAAAGGTGGTCCATCATCAAGAACTCCGCGGAAAACATCTCGGAGGACCACGCGATTGATGCATTCAACGGTGACGTCCGCCGCCTAGAGCTCAGGGAGGAGCTGGGCTGCTCGAAGCCCCAGACCATCGACCACCTGATGGAGATCGCGAATCGGTGGGCCGATGGAGAAGATTCGGTGAAGAACCACGCTCACTCCGACGAGGAGGCGGAACGCGAACGCAGATGCGACCGCCAGGGCAAGCGTCGCATGCGCATCTACGACGATCGCGACGACGTCAACATGGTCACAGCCGGCTACGCTGATAGACGTGACGACAACCGCAACAGCGGATACCGCAGCGGCGGATACCGCGACTCCGGGAAAACCACGCAAGTGTGGCAACGCTGCACTCGTGACGAGGCACCCGCGACCTCCATCGAGGACAAACTGTCCGGGCCATGCACGGTACACTTCTACATCGACAAGCATGACGGCAAGAGAAAGTTCAGCCACCTCCTCAAGGACTACCGCGAGTTCCTCAAGCTACACAAGGGATTGGTTCGGAAACTGCAACGTAGTCGAAAGAGGCTACGGAGCCGCTCTAGGCGCCGTGGCACATGGCGCACCGCCACCACCACCTGGGCCACCCCCGAACGGGGTTGCACCGGACCAGCACCACGGAGGAGAACCGTACCCACGGGCCATGGGTACCATGATGATCTAAAAGGGGCGCCCCTCCAACAGGGTGTAGAAAGCCATCACTCGCCAAGTCAACTTGGCCACGCACTCGCCACCATCCACCACTAAGTACCTCAGTGGCAGTGAGTCGTGCATTACCTTCGATAAACGTGACCACCTGCCTCAAGTACCTCGCCCAGGTCATTGCCCCCTCGTACTCGAGGCACAAATTGGAGGCTTCGACATGAGTCGCGTCTTCATGGATGGCGGAAGCGGCATCAACCTCATATTCACGAGCACCTTGCAAGCAATGAGGATCCCGCTAACCTGCTTGGAGGCATCGGACACAATGTTCCACGGCATCGTCCCAGGGAAAGGCGTATACCCTCTGGGCAAAATCAACCTCGACGTCATATTCGGCACGCCAAAGAACTTCCGGCGCGAGCGCGTCGACTTTGAGGTCGTCGACTGGCCCTCACAATACCACTGCATCCTCGGATGCGTCGCGTTCGTTCATGGCGGTACCCCACCTGCCTACCTGCAGATGAAAATGCCAGGTCCCAAAGGCGTCATCACGATCAACGGGAGCTTTGAGCGATCTGACAGTTGCGACAGGGAATTCAACAGAATCTCCTAGTCCTTCGGCATGTAGGAGGAGCTCGCGCAATTGAAGGAAACGACAGACAACAGTCTGTCTCCCCTGAGTAGGCCAAGCTCACCTGATCTCTCCTTCGACTCATCTGTGCACACAAAGAAGGTGCAGGTCCATCCGTCAGATCCCGCCAAAACGGCCCTCATCGCCAACAACTTGAGTCGAGCATAGGAACTCACGCTCGTCGAATTCCTCCGTGAGCACTGGGAAATTTTTGCCTGGTGTCCTGCGGACATGCCAGGAGTTTCCAGGGAATTCGGCGAGCACGCACTCAACGTCAACCCCGACGCAAGGCCAGTTAAGCAAACAATCAGGCGACTGTCTGAGCCACGAGCATAGGCAGTCGGAATGGAGATCAACAGACTCCTCGAGGCCAAATTCATACGCGAGATTAAGGAAAGCACTTGGCTCGCCAATACGGTGCTGGTGCCAAAAAAGGACACGGATATCCTACAGATGTGCGTGGACTTCACTTCTTTAAACAAGCACTGCCCAAAAGATCACTTCCCGCTACCACGGATCGATCAAATCATCGACTCCACCGCTGGATGCGAGCGCCTCTACTTCCTCGATGCCTACTCAGGCTATAACCAAATTTGAATGAAGGAGGAAGACCAGGAGAAGACCGCATTTACAACGCCCTTCGGTGTGTTCTGCTACAACACAATGCCCTTCGGGCTAAAAAACGCGGGAGCCACCTACCAGCGGTGCATGCAGGCTTGCCTCAAGGAGAAACTGGGTCGCAACATCCAAGTCTATGTCGATGACATAGTAATAAAAACCAAGGAGGAGGCCTCTCTAATCACGGACAAGCCACACGCACCAGACGCAGAACTACAACCTATTCCATTGGCCTGGCCCTTCGCACAATGGGGGCTCGACATGGTGGGCAAGCTCCCAAGGTCCTCGCAAGGAGGCTACGTCTACCTCTTGGTCGCAGTCGACAAGTTCACCAAGTGGATTGAGGCCATGCCAATGACCAAGCAATCAGGGCACAACGCGGTCAAGTTCTTCGAGTCCATCGTCTACTGCTTCGACGTGCCGCACATCATCATCACTAACAACGGGACGGACTTCACATCCAAAGAGTTCCAAGAATTCTGCGGAAACCTGAGGATCAACATCAGTTACACCTCAGTCGCGCATCAACAGACCAACGGTCAGGTGGAAAAAGCAAACGGGCTCGTCTGTAGCGGCATCAAGAAGCGACTCCTTCGACAACTCGAGCAGGCCGCGGGTTGCTGGCCAGATGAGCTCCAATCCATACTCTGGAGCCTACGAACAACTCCAAACAGCACCACGGGCTACACGCCATTCTTTATGGTGCACGGAGCAGAAGCAGTACTACCCGCCGAAGTTCGGTACAAGGCGATGCGCGTAGTCGCTTATAGCGAACAAGAGTCCTCTCTTGCACTCGAAGACTCCGTTGACCTCCTCGACGAGGCAAGAGAAATCGCAGCAGAAAGATCCACGATCTACCAGCAGAACCTGCGTAACTACCACAGTAGAAAGCTTCGCCCCAGATCCTTCATCGAAGGTGACCTGGTCTTGCAACTGAAGCAGCAGGGGCATCTCAAGCTCGAGTCCCCCTGGGAAGGACCGTACGTGATTACAGAAGTAATCCCAGGTGGCGCCTATCACCTTCAAGATTTAGAGACAGGAGTCGCATACTCTAACCCTTGGAACGTAGCACAACTACGACGCTTCTACCCCTAACTGTTTTTTACTTTTACATCACAAATAAGGCTAGTCAACCAAGGCTACTTAGCCACACATTGTACCTCGTACTGTTCTTCAAATAAATAAAAGCTAAGTGCCCCAAAACTCTGTGTTTTTTCTTTTCACTTCTATCAATTTTATACTCAGGGGCTACGCCACCCTACATACATCTGTTCTTCGAACCAATAAACGCGATATCCTGAGTAGCTGGCACATCAATCACACCCCTTAACGCAAACTCAACCCAGCTGCAACGCACCTGACAGGTTGACAAAGGGATGGCCAGGCTAACGAAAAGGACTCGCATAGTGCAACGCACCTCACGCCAACAAAGTTGTTTATACACATTCAACAATAAAATATCTACAACCTATACATGAACTTTACAACACAAATACACTTATGTGCAGGATACAAATCTGGCTACTGCTGCAACAGAAGAACATTGGTTTGTTCCTCGAAGAAGTCGACAATCTCCTCTGCTGGATGGTCCACCGCCTGATAGTGCGGCACCATATTCCAAGCAGATCCGGCTGGCGGTGCTGGCGGACCGGAAGCAATGGCGGCGACATCCACGTCAGGCCTGTGCAATCGCACCATCGAGAGGGAAGCCTTGGCACCAGCCACCAACTACTGCTTCATGCACTCGCGAACAGCGGACATATCTTGAAACTTGGCCAGAAGAGCCAACAGGCTTGATGGAGTGTCATCCAACGGGAACATCGCCCGATAGATGTTCTTCAAACACGACTGCGACTTCTTCAGGAAGAGCAGCACTCGCGAAGCGCAATCCTGCAGGGTCGCCAATGCAGTCGCACGATCATGATCTAGCCAGAAGTATCCACTCTCTTGAAGTTGCTCCTGGGTGAGATCATGAAGGCGGATGGCAATCCTATCCCTCTCCTCCTGCGGATGGCGTACACTAACAACTACACGAAGCAGCACCAACAACATGAGTACAACGTACCATTGCGACTAACTACAAAGGAAAAGATGAGGACGAGCAAACTAACACTTAAACTGGTCGCCCAGCTGCGTCACCTCGCTAAGCAGATATTGCTCGCGGGCGGCGGATTTTTCCGCCTTCGACTTCCACACGTCTGCATTACCGCAGATCAGGGGCAACTCACGCTCCAGTTCCTTCACGCGATCACGAAGTCGCGACAGCAAGGACAGCTCCTCTACCCTGGAGCGCGGTGGTGCCACTGTCTCATCAAGACATTGCGGATCCTGGTTTCCCCCCACAGGACCACTCGATGCACCCTACCACAAGTCAAGACAAAGGCAATTAAGGCGACCAAATTAACACAAAGGCAAGGGGAACAGATGCATTCAAGATAAGCATAAGTGTTTACAAACACACTCGCCAGCAGGCATGTCCTTAGGCTAAAAAGGCAACTGATCAATTATTACAACAAGCTAACTACGGAGCAGATGGCTTCTTCGACTTCAACGGCTTCGGGGGCTTCATCAAGTCCGTGGCAGTATCAAATGCCACTGACTTTCCGCCGGCCCCTGAGGCCAAAGCTTTCGTCGCCTTGTTCGCATGTTGGAGCTCCTTCGAATACTTGGCAATAGTATTTATCAAGGAATGGCCATATTTGGCACAAGCAGTCGCAAAGGGAGCGAAGACTACCTGCTGACCATCCGCGCCAACAGGCATCGCCTTCGACACCGCAGAGGGATCTATCTCGACTCCGTGGGCTTGCACCATGGCGAGTGACATCGTCACACCAGCAGCTCGGAGGGAGTTCTTGTAGGTAGCAGGCACACCCCCGGCGAGTGACTCCACCAGCTTGTCCATATTATCGACCAGCTCCGCCTTCGGCATCAGCTCCTATCGGAGGCGACTAAGGGCGACCTTGGCCTTGGACAATGTATCCTGGATGGCGGCGCTTCGGTCCTCGACCGCAGATACCACGCCGGCCAGAGCGTCATCACGACAAAGGGCATGTGGGTAAAAATTCAAATCACTAGCATCTACACCAAAAATACACACATGGATCAAACTTCTAGTGCCACCGGCAAAACTCTAGAGGCAGATAGTAACATCAATAAAATATCTACCAGTAAAGGTACCTGAGAGGGCCTTGACGACTGAGAACAGTTGCTCTTCGAACAACTTTTCCCTGGCCGCAAAGGAGGCGCGCAGATCCTCTTGGCGCTTCTGGGCATCATAACGAGCCGTGATTGCCTCGTCGCGTGTAAGATCTCACCATAAAAAGGTAAGATCCCTGTGATTGCAGTGCTAGTCCCTGGATCGAAAATGCTAGCACCCACAGTTTAAGATGAACTACACAGAAACAAGGGTCATTATTACATCGCATATCCAGGAATATAATGGTTCTTACAACTCACTTAGCCCAAGGCTAAGACACTTAAAGTTCACATTACATAGCATAGTAATAATAGAGTCTTCAATCTTCATGTGCCACATGCAAGCATGTCGAGTGTAGACCCGCAACCCTACTCATCATCAGAGTATCCTGCAACATAATAAGTTACAGCCACAAGGGTCAATACATTTGGAATTGTATTGGCAAGTGATACCATAGATACTTAGTATAATCCAACAACTACATGAATATATGGCTAAGTGGGGTTATGGCTGGCTTTGCAAAAAGCTAGTTTAACTTATAGTTTTTGAAGAGTAAGTTTTCTCATTCAAACTCTAAGGTACCAATGATAGACATCACTGAACCTCTACCCATGTTCACCCACAAGTTTTAACTTAGCGAAATTTGGATGAGGAAATTATTGAACTGCTTCACTGTCTTGAGGCTCAGAAGTTGTCCATAACCGGGGACACGGCTAAGTACTTAGTTTTTACCCTCTCGAGAGGTGGTGCACTTTCCCCACAAGACTCGACATGTATCGAGACAAGACCTTTCAGAAGCAATCCTTCAGACCACCATGGACGCGTTCCATCCTACCACATCTACCACCTTCTGTCCGTCTGGCTGAGTTCTTGCAACTTAGTTGGTCAAGGCAGAGCCCATATGCCATGTGGCTGCACTGGAAGCTTCATGACAAGAATGTCTCCAATATCTTTGTTCCTAGGTGGCCATCCACAAGTGTGATACACCAGCTGACCATAGACATGGCCCCTGAGTAACCACTCAACATAATCCAAGCAAGTCCCATTCCACCCAGGTGTTTCATTAATAATAGTTGTTTTCTTAGTCAAACAAAATAATATCTTTCCATACTATCTTATATGTGTATTCCACCCATGAATTCTAATAGCATGGCTAAGCACTCTAGCATATGAAGTCTTTCGACTAGGAGATACTACCAAGATATAATCTATAGGATAGCATAGCATAGTAACATATAAACAACCCTATCATGCTAAGATCTACCAAAAATAACACTAGTGCAATAGTGAAAATAATAGGACATGAAATGAAATATCACTTGCCTTGGTAGCTAGGGGAATAGGTACAATCCTCACATCAACAAACTTCACAATCTACACAAGATCAATACAACAACAATAATTCAATCAATAAAATATTACAAAAACATGAATGCATGCAAAATGCAATGATATGATCACAACTCTATAATTTATAGAGTCTACAGTACAGAGGGAAAAATACCTCATCTAAATGCATAAGAAATACCCCAAAACAATTTATAGAACAATTTTTATGAGCAAAATACTTCTAAAAAAGTTCTGCCTATAATTCCAATTTTTCAGAGGAAAAAGTGTGAAACAAGGCCCCCATAATAAATGTCTTATTTTTCTGAATCCATAGACACCAAATTTGCATTTTTCTGAATTGTGGAACAAAAGTTATGGATTTTCTAAGTTTAATACAAAATCTGTCTAATTTCTATTTAAACAGATAATCCTGGGCGACGTGGCGCAATCTGATTGGCCCGTACCGGTTCGGTCGGATCGACCGCTGTGGGCGGTTGGATCTTAAGTGATGACAGACGGATCAGATTAGCCTGTACCGTTTCGTCCATGATCTAATCGTAGCCACAGACACAAGATCTAACGGTCCCTAGCGACCTGGCCGGAGATGGGCGGCGCTGACCAGCTGCGCACGGCGGCGGAGCGTCGGCCGATGAAGTTCCGGAAATTCTACAAGGGCTGGGAGACCGTGGACACGTACTAGAGGTCGAGGAGGTCGTGGCGGTCTCGACGGAGGTCACTGCAGCGCAGGGGGGGTGCTCTAGCCTGGCCTTGATTCCTCGCCGGAGTTGAGTAGACGGCGAAGCTCGCGGCTCGGTGTCGGAGACGGCAGCCTGGGGCTCGGTCCAACCAGTAAAGGGGTCAGCGAGATGCGCAAGGATCTGCACGACCTAGCAAAGACCAAAAAGAGGTGGTGGAAGCCCTACCTTCACCGGAAAAGACGATTGACGGCGGCAGAGGGGTTCGCCGGAGTTGGACCGTGTCATCGACCTAGTGCAAAAGAAAGCACGCGGCCGAGGTTAAAACACGCGCTAAGTCACGGCAAGGATTATAGAGCAGAGAGGAGGGCACGACGTGGCCTGGGCTCACCAGAATTCTCGCCGGAGTGGCTTCGGGCGGCGGCGATTTGAGGGTGGCAATTGGGGAGCCTAGGGGCTCTCCAGGGGTAGTGTCTGGGGGAATCGGTCGGGGAGAAGGAGAGGGTTAAGAAGGGGCCAGAGCAGTGGCGAATTACTCACGGAAACGCTCGCAATCACTTGGCAATGGAAACGGCACAGGAGGTGGAAGGGGCGCCGGCCGTTCGCATGGGAGACGATGAGGTGGCGTCGACGTGGCGTGGGTCCTAGAAGTCAGCGGGTGGGGGTTAGCTGAGGGAGGGGTGCGAAAAGATAGAGAAGGGGGGGGGAGTCCGGTGGGCTGCTGGGCCGGATTGGGCCAAAAGGCCAAAAGCTGCTGCTGTTTAAAATCTTTTCCCTCCTTTTCTTTTTCTTTTTGAATTCTTTTCTAGGTTTTGTTTGAATTTAGCAAAAGTGCTCCAAAAAGTCTCAAAATTTCACCAAATTTTTGGAGGATAAATCTAATGCAAAGTAGTACATGCCATGATGATATGAATGCTATGATGAAGATTTTTAAAGAAAATTTTGGGATGTTACATCGCGCCCCTTCATAGCTGCGGCTAATGTCTTCTCCAACGTGGCGACGTTGCGCAGTAAAGCATTATGCTCAGCTACATGGCAGTCAATAATTGGCTATTAGTCGATTACACCAAAACAGAGAGAATACGAAAATATAAAGTGTAGAAGCACTCACTTTCGACCATGCGGTGACGCGTCTCCAGCATGGCATGCTGGCGACCCATCGCCATCACCTGCTCCACCACTTGCGCAACTTCCTTTACAAGGAGCCGTCACACAAAACAAGGAGTCATAAGAGGGCAACAGAAGGCGTCGACTGCCACACTAAAAAAGAAGGAAAAATATACTTACATGGTCCTCTAGCGACTCCGAAGAAGTTTGCTGAACCGTCATCCGAGCAACTATTCGATGCTCCCCTACGTGAGGAGAACTCGAAGAATTGTGCCCGGAGTGGGCCGCCGCCGGAGGAGAAGGAGCGCGCTCGACCTCTGCTTTGGTCCTTGAGGTTGAGACTCCATATTGCTTCACAAACTCGACGTCGCCAGAAGATGACAATGCCTCTTGGCTACAAGACCAAATTCACATTGAGAAAAGGAAAATTTCAGGGCAAAGACAACAAGAATAAAACAGAAAAGAACTAGGGAAATCGCAAATTTACCAGTCAAAGTTGTCAAGATTAAACGTGGCCTCCGCCGACTCTAACGAAGACTCCTTCGGCAATCGCATCTTCTTGCGAGAAGATGGTGCCACAACCCTCACAGGAATGGCGGGAATTGGTGACTCCGCACCAGCAGTTGTGCCTTCTAGAGTCGAAGGAGTCGACGCATCGGAGTCCTTGCTGCGCGAACGCTTGTGAGTATCCGGGCTCTCGGACTCAGGGGCTTCCTCTTCCACATCAGAAGGGACAGTCGACTCAGACTCGTCCTCTTCCAAAGCTTCACGGGGAATAATACCCTCAGGGAGAGGAGGCATACAAGGCGACACCGCCCAATCCTGCATACAGACAGTGAAGCTTAGCAAACAGAACAGGTAAGCAACAGAAAAAGCAATTGCGAAAGTAAGCTACTGCGTAGCACAACTGCACCTCAGGAGGAGGATTCGAAGCATCGAAAGGAGGAACGACTGGCTCATATGGAAGTACATCCTTGAAGGTGTACTTCGTGAACAGTTGCACCCTCTTATCTACCTCACTCGCGGACATGCCATCGGCAGACACGCGAGTGGCATCATCAGCGCCACCCCATTGAAACATGGGATGGACTCTGGCCTGGAGAGGCTGGACGTGACGACGCAACCAAGTCCTGACAAGGGCACAGCCTCCCTCTTCTGTGCCTATGCGACTCTCGAGGTCGCAGACGCGTTGATATAGCACGTCTGTCTCCGCGAGTTCGGAAGGCATGATCACGTTCTTCCAAGAACGCATCTTCTTACAGGGAGTCGCGGGATCAAAAGGCGCGAGTCCAAAGTGCTCGTCTTTGGCCTTCTGGTCGCAAACATAGAACCATTTGTCCCTCCATCCCTGGACGGACTTGGCGAGCTTGATGTTGAAGTAGGTGGCGGACGGGTCGACATGGATTCCACAACCACCTACGTCGTAAACTAGAGAGCCAGATGCGGACTGACGCTTCAGCTTAAATAAGCGTTTAAAAAGGCCAAAGTGCGGCTCAATTCCGAGCCAGCACTCGCAAAGAGTGATGAAACAGGAGATGTGAAGAATCGAGTTTGGGGACAGCTGATGGAGCTGGAGCCCATAGAAACAAAGGAGACCCTAAGAAAGGGGTGGAGAGGCAAAGAAAGGCCGCGAATGACGAATGAAAAAAACATCACTCGAAAACCGGCGGGAGGCACAAGAATGGTCTCACCGCTGGGGACGCGCGCATCGGCGACTGCTGCAGAAATAACTCCGTCTTGGCGAAGAAGACGGAGATCCGACGCCTTGATGATAGAGGGGCGCCACGTGGCATTGGTCACGCGGGTGCCCGCGACCTTCTTTTTCCTGTCGGCGGCGACACTGGTGCCCGCAGCAGCGGGGCCACCCTTCTTCTTCGTCGCAGCGACGGTGGCCACGGATTCAGCGGCAGCGCCTCCTTTCTTCTTTCCCATTGCGCGGCGGCGATGAGAACGCAGAAAATAACTTGGAAATGAGCGGAGGTGGTCCAGAGTTGAGGAGGAGATGAGCGCAGGGAAAAGCAGATGAGCAGCAGCAATGGCGATGGCAGCGAGGAAGAAAAGAGTGCAGATGGAAAATTACCGCCGTAGCGCCGCTACTTAACCCCTAGGAGATGCAATCCAACGGCTCACAAAAACCCTACTGGGCGCGTGGCATGCATCGCATTTGACATGTGGAGAAGAGGAAGCGCGAACCGTCCCTCCACTGCTCCCATTACGCGCGGAAATCGGGGAGGCATAGTTAATAATAAGATTACGCACGCCCAGTCAAATCAAAGTCAGAAAGTGAGACGCACCGCTCGTCATGTCCCGTCAAAATCGCTCACGCGGGCAACTGAGGTCATGCAAGCGTCAGCACTGACGTATTCTACAGCTACGTAGCAGAAAACTTCGACTACTTTAGTCCTTGCTGGAGTCTTTGACTCCACCAAGCACTCGGGGGCTACTCCCATAGGGAGCGCTGGCCGCGCACCCTACGATTTTTTCTTTTCTTATTGCAGGGATATAGGCAATCAAATTCCAACCTAACCACTCGAAACATGGTTCGACTATGGACATGGGTTAGTCCCATAGGGAGCGCCGGAAACAATTTCGACTGAAACAAACAAGCAAAGATGATAGCAGTCGCAAAATTTCTTTAGTCCCTGCCTGAGTCTTCGACTCAACCAGGCACTCGGGGGCTACTCCCATAGGGAGCGCTGGCCGCACACCCTATGATTATTTGCACAAAAACTGTGTGTTGATAACATCCGCACTCGCAGATCATGGCGACACCGCCTCATAATTTTCCCTACAAAGAGACTACGTCTCTGCGATGATAAAATTCGGATGCCACGCTTCCAGCGTGAATGTAAGACCTGAATAAGGCCTGGCAACACATTTAACTGCGCACTACCAGAAAAATATCCGTGCCTGCAGGCACGATGAACATGCCTTGACGGACGCGTCAAGTGCTCACACCCATATAACTGGAATTCGACTCCTGTAAGACCTCCACGGCCTGAGTCGAATTACGCCAGCACTTTTCCGGATTCGAGTCTAGGGACTCGACTTCGAGTAGATTGCGTTGTTTCACCCTAAGGTGGTTAACTGATACCAATACTTTGGATATATCAAGCACGTATATCAACAATCCCTATGACATAAATGAAAGTAGTCGAAAATGTACTCATACAGGGACTCGAAGACTTCAAAACGTACCTAGTCGAATCTGCGATTCCACTGGATACTCGGGGGCTACTGACATGGGTATACCCTATAGGTACTGGAGCTTGGTATATACGGTCTAAATACGTACAGGCCCACGGTGTCGACAAGTCCTAGATGAAAGGACTCGAGTAACCTGCGGACTCTCGATTGCTTGAAGGACAAGAAGAAGCTAAAGATAGAAACTTTGAAGGGGAAAACCCTAACTTGTAACCGACTCGAACTGCTACCCGAAACCTAGCCTATCTATATAAAGGCTAGGAGGGGGCGGCGAGAAGGACACACACAACCCTAGTTTCCACAACCCTCGCCAGATTGCATCTGCGCACCATTGTAACTTTCGACTCTTTCGATAATTCCGCGAGCAGACAAGCAGGAGTAGGGACCTCTACGAGGCCTGAACCTGGGTAAATCCTTTGTCCCCTGTGTGCTTGTTTGCTAGCTGATAGATGTCTCCAGCGCTCCCTCCTTCTCCAAAACCCAAGTCCATAACAATGGGCATTGATGAGTTAAACCCTCGTCAGGTGGACTTGGAGGTAGTGGACTTCTACTATGAGGAGACGGTGGACTCAGAGGAGACGGTGGCCTTGGAGGAGACGGTGTCCTTGGAGGAGATGGTGGCCTTGGAGGTGATGGATTGCTTCTCGGTGGAGATGGTGTCCTTGGAGGTGAGCCTGGAAACTTGACGTATTCCTTTTTCCAAAGAATGAAGCCACTCGTGACTTCTCCCAGTGTCGTCTCCCATTCACCTCCAGGGATGTCAAGCTGCATTGACTGAAATATCGGTACAAGTTCATCCACACCGACACGAGCATAGCCAGCTGGAATCGGATAGCAATGGTAGGTCGCTCCCTATGTAGAAGGTAAAGCAAAGCTGATCACCACCCTCATAGATAGGTTCTTCAGTTCAACATGTAGCTCACAACTAGTCTTCTCCTTGATTGCATCCGCGGGGTACACATCCATCATTGCATCATTAGCATGGACCTCCGTGGAAGCCATGCTACTTTTCCGTTGAGATGGGCCAGCCTTACTCTCAAGAGCAGGATTTTGTAGTCGGAGTCCTCTAAGTTCATTAAGCTGCTCCTGATGCTACTGCAACATGGCTTCAACCCTCACCAGCCGCTCTGCATCCCCCGCTTGACGCCGCTTTGTTTTTCTCGCTCGGCTTCTGTAAGTGTCAATGTCACCTGGAAACCCAATAGCCCATGGATAAGAAGGTCCAAAGCCTCGTGTTCGTCTGGCCTTTTCAAGATTCCCTAGGTCCTTTGTTAGCTCATAGTTCTCTCTATCGGGAACGAACTTTTCCTTTTCAACCTCTTTCATCACTTCAATAAGTGCATCTTTGGGTGCAACAATTTCTTTGTTTGCAACAATCTCCCCTGTTTTTGGGTCATACAATCCTACATGGCCAAGTATCCAATTTCGAGACCTCAAGGGCCAACCAGCTATAATTGGAGTGACCCCTTTAGCTAGCAGGTCGGCCTCAGTTTTATCCCACTTGGGCACGACAGTCCTGTAGCCACCTGTGCCCATATGATGGTGATATTTCTTTTTGGAAGCAATTAGCTTATTATTTTCTGATCTTACCTTAGGTGGTTCTGATTTCTTATATTCTAGAAATGGTGCTCAGTTATCTCGCTGCTTCTCTAGTGGGCTAGTGAATTTAGGAGCTTTCTTTTCCTTCAAATATTTTTGGTATAATCCTTTCTTCCAGTCCTTGAATTGTGTGCCCATCTTCTGAAGAGCGCACTCCTTGACTTTCAACCTCATTTTCTATGTGAACTCATCTATTGACAAGACTGGTAGGGTGAAATGTGTCATCAGAGAATTCCAAAGACAATATTTGGCTTTGTCATCGACAAAACTAGCTCTAGCTTGATCCTTTTTATTTCCTGGCTTATTCCAATTCGTAGTGGTGATCGGGATGTTGTCCCTAACAATCACTCCACATTGATTTACAAAGGCATTGGAACTCTCTATGAGCTCCAACGGTTGACCCTGCTCAGAGACAAGGTCAATGTGAAACGGACATCAGCGGCCAACTTTTTGGCCGGGCTCTCGTTTAGTTGCAGAAGTGGAGCCCGATGCGGAGGTATAAGAGAAAAAACATTTGTCAGCATATATATGTAAGAAGCAATTGATGCATCTACTAGTGATCGTCAGAGGCTTTATATACCTCGCCATGGTCTCTACCATCATCTCCACCATGGTCTTCACCGTCGTATCCACTATCGTCTCCACCATCGTCTCCTCCAGACAAATTTAGATACTGGGAGCCATCATCTCCACTATCGTCTTCTCCATCATATTTTTTATAACCTCTAGTACCCTCATCTACCATGTCGAGGAGCTCCTCTTCATTTTCTCTACCGTCCATAGCTTAACTAATACAGTAGATAAAACAATTTTGCATTAAGTAAAAGAATATTACAATTGCTACGACTCGGATACAGAAGAAATATTAAGTACTAATAATGAAAACAATATAATACATCAAAGATAATCCAGATAATACAACAATAACATAAGATAATGTACAATAATACATCTTGGATAATCCAGATGATGCAACAATAACATAAGATAAAGTACAACTCGCTCATATCAAATTAGACGTCGACTATCGGGTCCTGAGCCGCGGGAGGTGTACACCCAGAGATAAGGAGCCATCACCGGAGAATAGCTCGGGTGAGATCCGTGAAGAACCTACCACAAATTGGAGAACCTGATCTCCAAAATAGCCATATATCAGCGGACATGCTTGTCCTCCTCCTTGACACGACGACGTATCACCTCCTTGGGGGCCGGCTCCCTCTGCACCGCTCCTGGACCACGTGACCACAATCAAAGATGCTCTAGGTCGACGATGATACCCGGATTCCTCACGAATCTACGAGTCCCGGCAGGTAACACCTCCCAGTGCCAGCACGGCGGAGCCCAGGCTCGGACATCCCGGGACTCGGCGGAGTCTAGTACTCTGTCATTGCCGCCGAGAGGACAACGAGGACGTGGCATAACTAAATAATAACATAAACAATCATATAACATAAACAAAAAATTAAACCCCCTTAACCTAAATCCTGACCATAAACTAAATTCTTAAAACCTAACTAAACTAAAACCCGATCCCAGGTCACAATATGTGGACTTCGACCCAATCGCTAACTAAACTAAACCTAAACACTAAATTAAATTAAACTAAACCTAAAAACTAATCCCTTAAACGCTAAACTAAACTAAAGCTAAACACTAAACTAAATCCCCTAAACCTTAAACTAAACTAAAAACTAATATAAACGAAACTAAACCTAAACCCTAAACCTAAACACTAAACCTAAATCCCCTAAACACTAAACTAAACCTAAACTAAACTAAACCTAACCTAAACCTAAATACTAAACCTAAACCTAAACCCTAAATGAAACTAAACACTAAACTAAACTAAACACTAAAAAACCTAATTAAACACTAAACAAAACCTAATTAAACACTAAACAAAACTAATAAACAGAGGGGATCGAATCGGAGCTCACCTACGGAGGGGAGGCGCGACGTGGGCGGCGTGGAGACGGTGCGGTGGCGACGGTGAGAGCTCCTCTCCATGGGCGTGGGCGGCGGCAGGACGGACGTCGCGGAGATGGTGCGGGCGGCGGTGAGCTCCTCTCCACGGGCGCGGGCGGCGGCGGGACGGACGGCATGGAAGGACGGCGCGGTTCGTTGGGGAAGATGCGTTTGGGGGTGCTCCAGGTCGTGGCTAGACCCGGGGTGGAGGGGAGGTATTTATAACCCCCTTTAACCCCGGTTTGTATTACAAACTAGGCAGTTTGTATTACAAACCGGGGCTAAAGGCGTTTTCAGCCGCTGCTTTTTGTGCGTGGGTCGTACCCCTTTACCCTTTAGTCGTAGTTTGTATACAAACTGGGGCTAAAGGGTTTTTTTCCACCAAAATGAATGTGGTGTATAATTTTGGTGCCACATTTTCAGAGACGTCAAGCCATGCTTTCCCGCCATTTCCCCCACTCCCCGTCATGTTTTCCCACCATTTCCCCCCGCTTCCCGCCATGTTTTTCCACCATTTCCCTTTATATCTAGGTCGGTCACCATTTCCTTCTACACATCCACACCTTCCTCTCTCACAACATGGACACCTCTTACTAGGCCTTTCTGACCCTCGAGGAGACCGAGGCGCTGTGCGCTTCTAGCTACCCATGCCCGCCGGTTGTACCGGCTGCCCGTTAGCCGGATGCTTTGCACTGGAGGGGTTCATGTCCCTCAGGTGCCCCAAGGTTCCACCCGCTAGGTGGACATCACGAACCACTTCTACCTCAAGCTCACGCCAGACCAGCGGATGGATCCCCATTGGGATCCCGAAAAATACAACACCTAGAATGCCTTCTTTGCAAACTGGTGGGAAAGGGAGCTCGCCAGGTATGAGGGTGATGGCCCGCCCTTAGTGAACCACAACGAAGTAGGTCGCCCCCCGTGGTGGGAAACCTGACTATCTCTAGCGTGATGCACTACATTGCCATGGGAGATCATCCTCCCCTGAGGTACCCACACTTTCACCAGCCGTAGTGCCACAAGAATGGTGGCGGTGGTGATGAAGGCCAAGGGCGTAACAACGTCGTCATTCGGGAGCCCCTCCCTCGCGCGTCGTGAATCCGAGGCCAGAGTGGCAGGTGCCCCTCCCTCGTTCCCCCATGTACAAGCCGTGGAAGGGCTATGGATCCAACCACATGCTACGAGCGAAGGCGATGATGATTCTGAAGATGACCCTGAAGCTGTGTACTACAGGGCTAGACATGATTATGACTAATTTTTACATTTTAATATTAATAAATGTCTTTGGTGTTAGCCACAGCAAGTTGCAATACTACCTATTGAGATCAAGACACTTCATATCCATATATATAAGCAGATCACTAAAAATAAATGTTTAATAATATACATCACCAACATCCACACATCTCTATTGTTGGGGTTTTCTTCTAATCCGTAACCATGGAGCATCTTCCTTACTTAACGAGATGGTTGGGTCATCCTTCAATGTGAAGGGCGGAATTTCATGAAACTTATCATAATCATCTCACATGTCTGTCTTATCCTCCACCCCCATGATGTTTCTTTTCCCTAAAAGAACTATGTGGCACTTTGGCTCATCGTATGTTGTATTCTTTTGCTTATCTTTCCTTTTTTCTCGGATTGGTAGACATGTCCTTCACATAAAAAACCTAAGACACATCATTGGCTAGGACGAATGGTTCATCTCTATACGCAAGATTGTTGAGATCCACTATTGTCATTCCGTATTTCTTGTCTACCTCAACCCCGCCTCCTGTCAGCTTGACCCATTTGCACCGAAACAAAGGGACCTTAAAATAAGGTCCATAGTCAAGTTCCCATATCTCCTCTATGTAACCATAATATCCGTCCTTCTTCCCATTCTCGTATGTTGCATCAAATTGGGGACCACTGTTTTGGTTGGTACTCTTTTTTATCTTGGGTGATCATGTAAAATGTATTGCCATTTATCTCGTACCCTTAGAAATTCAATATAGTCAAAGATGGTGACCTGACCAACAAGTACAACTGATCTCCAATAGTGATATCATTCATTATATGTGTCTGCAACCAACCGCCAAAAGTCTTCATGTGTTCATTGCTAATCCAGCAGTTAGGCTTTCCCAGGTTGTTGGAGCGTACAATATTCTTGTGTTCCTTGATATACGGAGCCACCAAGGTGGAACTTTGCAGAACTGTGTAGTGAGCTTTAGTGAGAGAATGCCCATCCATACATATTCTTGTTTTCATTCCTAGCGTGCCTTTTCCACTCAGTCTACCCTCATGCCGTGATTCAGGAACACCGATGGGCTTAAGTTCAGGAATAAAGTCAACACAAAACTCAATGACCTCCTCTATTCCATATCCCTTGGAGATGCTTCCTTCTGTCCTAGCACGATTATGAACATATTTCTTTAAGACTCCCATGAACCTCTCAAAGGGAACATATTATGTAGAAATACAGGACCGAGAATATTAATCTCTTCTAGTAGGTGAAAGAGGAGGTGCGTCATAATATTGAAGAAGGATGGTGGGAACACCATCTTGAAGATGACAAGACATTGGACCTGATGACTGCAAGTGCACAGATTGTTTGTAGCTAGTTTCGAAATAAAGATATCGATCCCATAGGGAGCACGCGTCTGAAGTCTAATAACTCTTTGAACTAAATACTGAAATAGTAATGCTAAATAACATTCTAAGTAACAAGATAAAATGCGAGTTTTGTATAAAAGATATTTTTGGGTTTTCAAATAAGATAACAACAAGTAAACTAAAGCTATAAGTAAACAAGAGCATGCAAGTATGATTACGAAAGTCTGCAAGATGATGGAAAGAGTTCTCAGGGAGTAGTGGATCCACCGCTAGTAATTAGAAAGAGTGATCAAAATTATTATAATGAATAAGACCATTTACGATATGTGTGTGAGGAGCTCCATATATGGGCGAATAGCCATCAACCACTGCACACATCATCCTCATAACCATAGAAGACAGCAATCGACATGAATTTAATTACTGCGGTATTAAGGGATTTCTCCCATGGCATGGACATGGCTTTATGAGTTCTCCTTGATTCCCCCAAGTTAGTACGTAAAGAATGACAACAACTTTATAGTCACAGTAAGTGCTATCATCCCTCCGTCTACCAACAAGCAATCCCCTTCATCGAGTCCCCATAGGAAGAAAATATTAAGGAGGTGCACAACTCCCAACATCAAGATGAAGACAATTAACACAGACACATAATGAACAATATCACATAATAATCTTTATCTCAATTCAATCTCATACTAGGGTTTCTCCATCTCCCCAAGAACAAAAGAAACTGCTCACACATGAAGGCAATCAACATCATGGATAACATATGGATGAAGTATGATGATACAATTGAAGACAAGTGCAAATCCAAGATTCAATCTAGAATTACAACAAGTAACCAAAGGGGATCGGTGATGGAGATGTTGTTGATGAAGATGACGATGTAGATCGATGTGGATGCCATCAAGATCCTAGTACCTTTTCCTCTTGTGTGATGGTGATGGTGTAGATCTATTTGGAGGCGGCTATGGCAGAGGCAAGGCGGCAAGGCTCTGCTGTGGTGGAGGATATGGCTTGGTGGCTATCTCTTAGGTCCTCCCTCCTTTATATAGGCCTTGGGGGGGCCTAGGGTCCCCCCAATACCATCGTATGACTTAGGGAAGGTTCTGGTGCTTTTCTGGGGTCAAATCCCGTCGTTTGCGACCTTTTTGGCAACTATACGGGCGGAGCTATATGACCAGAAAATAGCTCTGGCCGTAAAGTTGCTCGTTAAACTATCTGTCCCCTTTAGTATTTTGGTTGCCATTTCTTCATAGGAACTCTGTTTTGGGTGTTCTTGGGCTCGTTAAGTTCGTATCGTGGAGGGATACAACCCTGTGGTCTTGGATCTTTATTTTAAGAAGTTGGAAAAAGTCACGTTTTCAACCTCTCAAATGGCTAAGTCTGGTCCCTGCAGCTCCTCCATACTATGCTCTCTTTGTTCCATTTGACTTTGTTTTATCCATAATCATCATCAACACCTACACACATGTCATAGAAAAGGAAAAGTGATAAAATTCTACCTAAACTACTAAATGTGCAAAGCTCATATGAAGGTAAATGAGAAATAGAAATCATGCATATAAGGCATAGCTATAGCTAGAAGAAACATGATATGAGAGATAAATGGCACAATTTATATGGCTAAAATAGGTGGTATTTCACAGCCATCAACTTCCCCAAGCTAGACCTTGCTCGTCCTCGAGCAGGAAGGGTCGATAATAAATTAATGGTTGTGAAATAGCTTATCATTGGAAATCAATGTCTTGCATCCTTATTTATTTTACAAGCTCGAAGAGAGAAAACATGTATTCATACAAGGAAACACAACCTCAGTTATAAAGACCACTAAAGATTCACCAAAACTTATATGCTCCAAGTCAACAGTGAATCTACTTGCAGACAAACTTGTGATCCTCTTATTGCACCTTTTGTATAACTTCTCATATCATTTTTTATGAGGCAAAACTTAGTCACAAATAGATGTCAAGCATAAATAGGAATTGATTCTACCCAATCATGTCATCTAGTTATTTCTCTCAAGTGCAAACATCAGCTATTGAGCTTTTAGAAAGTTTATCTCTTAGTTACGAGATTTATGACAAAAGGAAATGCGAGAACATGTCAAAAGAAGCACAACATTGGAGTGTCTCATTTGGTCATCCACATCAATGAATCATGGCTATCAAATACTCATTTTCTATTCTTTGTCTTTCTAAAACTTTAGTTCATCAGTAATGAGATCATGCCAAAACTTAGTGTGTTTAATCAGACTGTGCAGGCTAATAAGGATAATCGTGACCGTTACCAAGGTTTCCCTTTTTAGTATAATAATTTCTCATAACGGCCAGAGGAGTATTCCCTCTTTCGCTTTGAACGCAGGCCCATGAGAATACCAATGCATACCCAAATATAGCATTTATGATACATATGTTGGGCAACTCATAGCCAAACTCCAAGTGACATAGGTATGCCCTACAGGCACCTACTATTGGCCTACCTGGTGCGGCTCGACAGAAGGCCCACTCGACGAATTGCCAAGGTCCATGATGCCTATGACGGTTCGAGTGGTATGAAGCCCATATGGACACGGACTCCCAAACGCACAAGATAAGGAAGTCTCAGTACTAGAGTTTGAATCTAACTTGTAACCAACTCGTATTGGTACCTGAGACCTAGCCTCACCATATATAAAGGCTAGGAGGGTCCAACGAGAAGGCAATCGCGACTCACCCCAATAGATAGATCTACGATCTCCCACATCGCGACTCCCACAATAGACAATAGATCTAGACGCTGCAATAGACAATAGACAGATCCAATCTGCGCGACACCGCCATCAGTGACATTGTAATCCTTCGGATCATCATCAATCAAAAGCAGACAAGCAGGACTACGGTCGTCTACGAGGCCTGAACCTGGGTAAACCTCGTGTCACCTGTGTGCTTGTTTGCTAGCCGATCAAGACTTCCAGCGCTCCCGGTTCCTCGAACCTAAGTCCATAACAATGGGCATTGATGAGTTAACCCCTCGTCACCAAGAGTTTCCTCTTTTTGGACTGTTCAAAGGCCATCGGAGTTGTTAGCATCCCATGTTGTTTGACAGTGGTGCAGACACGCATAAAGCAATGTCATACTTTAATCAACAGGTCAAGATTTGGCATGCATCTCAATTACCGCTAAATATTAGTTTCTTCAAAAAAATCCTTTAAAATAGTATTATCAAGTCGATCATCACATCTATGGTGTTGAGTATCTTTAAGGCTAAACTATTAAGACAATTAAACAACACCTTATTTAGCATAGAACTGAAAACTTTGAAATATCGTTTCCAATTGACAACTCCTTCCATAAGCAAACTATCAAGTCTATTGTTTTGACATTATGGGGTCGAGCATAACCTATTCATTTAAGACAAAGCTATTTAGTGAGAACCAACAAATTTCAAAAGACCTTGATCAAGTATTCGTTCTTTCCAAGTGTAGAGATTGTGGCAATGTTTTCTAGGGCATCACAAATAGTGTCACAAGCTTGATAAACAATTTGGCAAGATGCATACAAGCTCCGAGTCAACTCTATGGTGCCTATCATGAGCAAGTGTATCCCCATATGAATACATAACTAGACTCACTTAAACAAGCATTAAAAAACTGTGGGATACATGATTACATTAACCTTCATCGAATACGAACATTGCACAAGACTCTACACATGCAGAAGTAACCTCCCCAAGCTTAGAACTTGCAAGAACCAAACTTGAGTATATCACCAAAATAAAAGGGAAAATACAGTTTCCAAAAGAGAGTGTGATAAGTGGTTATCTCCCCAAGCTTAGTTGAAAACAAGGGTGACACACTTTACCGTTGAGGTACAAGTATCCTCTCTTTTGATGGACAAAGATACTTTGCTTCAACATGTTTCTTGATATGGCCCAGTGTGCCTTCCTTGAGGACCTGCTTAAAACTAAAAGAAAACGAAATATTTGTGTTTCTGAAGACACGGGTTTAGCTCACAAGTGATAAAAATACAAGTCCCACTGAGTCGGTTCATCAACCTAAGCACCACGCTTAAGTTAACAAACTAGTTCTAGAAGATGCCTCTCCTAGATTGTGATGAGGTGCAAGTGAAACAGGATACGAGACACGAGTGTGCATCTCCTATGCGCTTATTAAAAGAGGTTTGAGTTGGAAGGTTTTACCAGACATAGATTGACGAGGGGTTAACTCATCAATGCCCATTGTTATGGACTTAGGTTCGAGGAATTGGGGAGCGCTAGAAGTCTTGATCGGCTAGCAAACAAGCACACAGGTGACACGAGGTTTACCCAGGTTTAGGCCTCGTAGAGGACCCTACTCCTTCTTGTCTGCTCTTGATAGATGATGATCCGAAGGATTACAACGTCGCTAATGGCGGTGTCGCACAGATTGGATCTGGCATATGGGAGATCGTAGATCTCTCTAGTGTCTATTGCAGCGTCTAGATCCATTGTCTATTGTGGGAGTCGCGATGTGGGAGATCGTAGATCTATCTATTGGGGTGAGTCGCGATTGCCTTCTCATTGGACCCTCCTGGCCTTTATATATGGTGAGGCTAGGTCTCAGGTACCAATATGAGTTGGTTACAAGTTAGATTCAAAATCTAGTATTGAGACTTCCTTGTCTTGTGTGTTTGGGAGCCCGTGTCCATATGGGATTCATACCACTCGAACCGTCATAGGCATCATGGACCTTGGCAATTCATCGAGTGGGCCTTCCGTTGTGCCGCACCAGGTAGGCCAATAGTAGGTGCATGTAGGGCATACCTATGTCAGTAGCCCCTAGGTGTCCATGCGAATCGTAAATTAGGGTGGAGACTTAGAAGTCTTGAGTCTTGCATTAGGATGTTGAAGTCGACAATCGTGTCGAGTGCAAAGCATTCACCCGGAAGTTCAACGGGTCAGCCAAATTTATAGTAGTTCATAGGGATGATGGTAAACATGCCTGGTGCGCTTGACGGATTGGGAACAGTTAATTGCTCTAGGGGAAAAACAACGCTACCTACTCAAACTCGAGTCCCCAGACTAAGTGCTGGTGTAATTCGACTTAGGCCGTAGAGGTCTTATAGAGTCGAATCCTAGTGTGTAAATGTGAGCACTCGACGCGTCCGTCAAGGCTTATTCATCGTACCTGTAGGTACGGATTATTTCTAGTAGAGCACAACAGATGCGTTGCTAGGCCTTATTCATGTCTTATCTTCACGCTGTAAGCGCGGCATCCGAATTTTTTTCATTGCAGAGATGATTCGGGTGGCCCAGGAGATGTAATCTCTTTGTAGGGAAAATATGAGGCGGAGTCGCCATAGCATTCGAGTGTGGATGTTATCGATACACAATACGATGTTCAAGGAAAAATAATCATAGGGTGCGCGACCAGCGCTCCCTATGGGAGTAGCTCCCGAGTGCCTATTCAAGTCATAGACTCGAGTGGGGACTATACGTATTTTGTGACTGTTGTCGTCTTTTTCTTGTTTCATATGAATATGCTTTCAGCGCTCCCTATGGGAGTAACCCAAAGCCCATAATCGAATCATAGATTCGAGTGAAGGGTTTTCATAATGCTTGGATATCTTCACAAATTTCTTCGGGTGCGCGGCCAGCGCTCCCTATGGGAGTAGCCCCCGAGTCCTTAGTCGAATCGTGGAATCGAGTGAGGATTCAGAGCGTGCCACTCGAAGATCTTGTATATGCACATTCAGTGCTCCAGTTTGGAGTAGCCCCTGAGTGTCTGGCGGAGTCGTAGACTCGAGCAGAGACTCGAGTATTGTATCTTGTAGACGTAGTCGACAATCACGCGAGGAGAAATAACTGACTCGGAAGTGCATCGAGTCAGCGTCTCACGCATAAGGAGCCAAGAGTCGACTATGTAGTCAAAGTCATCCGGCGATTAGCTGGGTGAGTCGACGATGCCGATGAAGTCGATGGTGTTGCTTCTGTCGGGTGCACAGTGAGGATTGCATCTTTTTTAGCATCCAGCGATGCAACCATCCGAGGAGGGACTCGACTCGGGTTTTGATCTTATGGCGTAGCCTATTGTTTTCCGACTCCTATTGGTGGATCCAATAGATTATCTCGACGCAGTCGATGTCCTTGGAAACCTTAGTCTCAGTACCTTGCCGAGGCACTCGGAGTTCAAGGATTCGATGATCAGGCAGAATTAGCTACTCGGGCTGTCGCGTACGAGGTGCTCGAGTGTCTGGAGTCGACGACACATTAGGTTACTCGAAGAGGGCGCAACCCCCGAGTGTTTCGAGTGCGATTAAAGTAAGAAATAAATCATCTCTAAGTAGAGAACTTAGCTTTATGAGTAGTTGTTGTGGACGAAATTGATGCGGCTGCAGAGCGATGCGGTAACGAGACGCGTGGTGGGTGCGTGGTTGAGGTCAACAGAGTCACGAGATGGATGGAGTCGACTCAGTGGCGAGTCGCACGGTGGACATGGAGTCAACACCGTGGATGCAGTCAAAGTGGTGGCAAGTTGTGCGGCGGAGGGACTCACCGCGGTAGCAGGTCACACGGCGGACCAAAGTCATGTGGTGATGACAAGTTGCTGCATATGAAGACGTTAACGGGCCACAGCAGTCGAAAACCGCATCAATTCGCGGCATCGGAAGACCGCAGCGGATCATCGTAGTTGAAGACCGCAGCAGGTCGCTGGAGCCGAAGACCGTAGTGGGGCACCGGAGTCGCGAAGGCCACAACAGGAGGCCGGAGTCGAAGGAGCCCCCGAGTCGCTGTAGCCAAAGACCGCAGTGGGTCGCGTGATGGAGTCGAAGACTCAGTACATCGGTGGAGTCGAAGATTGTAGCGGCCCACAGTCGCGGGAGTCGAGGGAGCCCCCGAGTCACCTGAGCTGAAGACCATAGTCGGGTCACACGGTGGAGTTGAAGGAGCCCACGGATTTAGATTCGATGTGGTCGATGTAATCGAGGCGGCATTCGAGAGCCGATGTGGTGGACCGGAGTCGATGCAGTAGCGGGTTGCCAAAACCGATGGCAACATCAATTTACCGCAACCGAAGACCACCGCGGTGGATGTAGTCGAAGACTGCAGTGGGTCATCTAGCCAAAGGTAGTGGCGGGTCGTGGTCGCGGGAATCGACATGACCGGCGGTCGTGATCGCGGGACCCAATGTGACCAGCGGGTCGTTGAGGTTGGAGCCGATGCAGCTGATGTTTCAACATAACTCCCGAGTATGGATTGATAAATCTGATGATAAATTTTATTTTTTATCATTGAGCAGCCCTCATGTGTATATTGCAGTTGATCTGTATGAAGGATCTATCCTGGGACTTGATTCCGAGAAAAAATACATAGCTTCAGTTGCTTTCCCATGTAGTCGCACGCACTAGGCAAATAGACGACCTGTTTCAACAGCTAAGCCTTTTTTCTGTTTTTTTTCTTGCCTTGATGCCCTGCAATAGTGCTGAAATCGCCATCTAGGTACGTAGCTAGCTCCTGACATGACGATTCGAGTTGGTCCTGTTGGGGATATACTTTCCGGGTATCCTCACAGTTCCTCGCTGACCAGGGTGGCCCACTTCGGGTTAGAGCTTTGCTTCACGGGCGGCCCAGTCAGGGAGAAAAGATGGAGTCCAGTCTGGCTACGGGAAGGCCCATAAGAATTACCGACATAGGCCCATAGTGTTACTTGTAGTTCAAGATGTACTCTGTAACCGACTCTTAGACGTAGCCGGATAGATCTCTCCTGTGAACCCTAGGACGGATATCTATATAAGTCATCCTAGAGAGAGCCTTTCGGGCAACACCTTACAATCACAATCTCAACTCGCACAGGCGAACCCTTGTAACCCATATTCCGGCTCTGTCGTATTACTGGCTTGCTAGCAGGAGTAGGATCCGTCCAAAGCCGGCGGATTCGAACCTAGGTAAACTTGAGGACCCCCTCATGGCATACTTCTCACACCCCTCTCTTCTCACACCGTACGTCTCACACGCCTCTCTTCCACACGCCTCGAGGACCCCTCATGGCGTACTTGTCATCAATCCGACGACAGTTGGAGCCCACCGTGGGGCAAGTGAGCTTCGGATCTGCGTTTCGAGCGGAATCTCCAAGAATCGGAATCGGCGAGACTATCGCCGTCGTACGCATCCTCTACACCAGCAACGTACCTCTCATCATTCTCGTGGATTCCGGATAGGGAGGCTGTGACTGCCTACACCAGCATGTCTTTTGGCGAGATCGATGTTTACATAGGCTTTGCTGAACCTGCCCCACCCACCCCAGCGGTGATGATAGAGGCAAAAGAAATTTCTGGATCCCCTTTTTCCGCGGAGGCGGCAGAGTTCCGGATCTTAGAAACCCCTAATCCCACCCAGCCCGCACCAATCGCGGAGATAGTAGAGAAAGCTGAATCTGAAGCAGATCTTGCGGTTCAAGTCGAATCTGGAGTGGATCTCCTGGGTGAGGTCAAATCCCAGATCGATCTGACTGCTGGGGTTGAGATCCAGGAGGAGCACAGTAACAACCATGGTTCTGGCTCTGCCAACGCCAGAACATACATGCCTTTCCTGAGATACACACTAAGGTGCATGATGATGCAAAACTCAGGCACAGATGAAATCCTCGAGACCATCAAACGTTTCGACGAAGCCTACTATGAAGACCGTAGTTATCTCAGGAGGGGCGCATCACACTTCGTCAGGTATGTTGGATCCGGATCCGGCTCTGCCGATGTTGGAGAAAACACCGACTCAGTTCTGGAGGCGATCGGAACAAACGCCGACATACCCACATCCTCGGATGAATCGATGACGTCAGCAGATTTCCGAAAGTTCTCCACGGAGTATGAAGAGGAGTGTAACTCCAAAGTCGTAGAGGAAGAAGAAGCCATGGATGAAGGATCCGGGGGAAACTCTCCCAAAGCGCAGGATGACATGGAAATCGGAGATAATCCCGAGGTCTAGATGTCTGAAAGTACCGATCAGAGCTTGACTCCGGGAAACGGACCCAAAGCCGTCTATGCTACCGGCGCTGCCAAGAAGGCAAAGAAGAAGAACAGGAAGAACAAGACCACGGCAAAAGACCTTCCGCCAGAGGAAGTGATTGCCGAGGAATACGAGGAAGACTCGGATGGAGCACTTATCCTAGACGAGCCCAAAGAAGAGTCGGTGGATGGACACGTGATCACTGAAGGTGCGTGTAAACTCATCGATGCTGCATTAACAACACCTATCCCTACAGCTGTAGAACTTACTGCTGAAGAGCTGGACGAGAGGGCACAAGCCCTAGAAGCGCGTCGTCAACAACTCCTAGATGAAGCCAAAAAACATCAAGGAGGAGAAGAAACGCATGGCAACTGCGAAGAAGTACATCTCTCGGCAGCATCAGAAGACCCGGAAACATCACACAAGTGACGATTAATTCCTAGAAGTACACAAGGTTCTCTTCAAAGGAGACCCAGGGATGCCTCGTCGCGACAGCAAATGAGATCTGGTGTATCCAACACTAGTACAGAACATTGTTGCAGCACAAGATATCCTGTCAAATAATCCAGGCCCAGAGTAGGTTCGATTGGGCATTGAGCTACTCACCAAGGGTTTGGAACATCAAAGGGCTGCGAAATCCGGAAGCAGAAAACTGGTCTCCAAATCCGACCAATGTCACACGGACTCAACCTGGAATGATATAAGGCCCCAGCGTGTTCTGGAACAGCATCACCGTTCTGAAAGACGGGAAGACAACTACTCCAGAACCGGATCATCAGGACAGCATCGCAGAGTTGCACGTGACTGGCGCAATGTCGCTCCAGCCACCGAGCAAGAAGCAATTGCTGCACTGTATCCGAGAAACCCTCCCCGACGAGAGTCGAACGATCATAGGGGAGAAGACAAAGAGAAACGTCGAGAGGAGGACCGTCAAAGGATGCCACCTCCTAGACCTACAAACCGTCCGGCTGAGCCCCACCATGGTGGGAGTAATGGACAAAGGAATGACAGAAACCACGCCGAGTCAAGCCGGCAGGGGGCTCGTAACAATGAGGACCCTCCCTAGAACCGCAATAATGACGCTCTGGATGGAGGCCGACGATCAGCCTGAAATAACCCAGCTGCTCCACCCTCTCCACCAAGGAGCCATCACAACGGCTCCCAAGGAGGCCAAGGAGGGGGTGATGGTGGAGGAGGTGGTGGCAGAAGCCGAAGTCCGGCTCCAAGGCACCGCAACCATAGCCGTCACTCGGGACAATCTTTATCCCCAAATGACGCCAGGCACAGGATCAACTCCATTATAGAGGCGCGGTGCTATGAAAACGGTGACATATATGTGGGCCCAAAATGCTTCGGACCACGCATAAGAGCTACAAGATTCCCAGAAGGATTTGCTATCTCAAGACATATTCAGGCCTACGACGGCATAGCTCGCCCAGATACTTGGCTACAGGATTTTTTCCAAGCTTGCTGCGTTGCCAAAGGCGGAAACAGCCCGGTCGCAACCCGATATCTCCCACTTATGCTGCGGAAGACGGCACGATCATGGCTCAATGAACTTCCGGAGAACACCATCCACAACTGGTATGACATGCAAAGTGCGTTCTTTCGGAATTTCGAAGGCACATACCGGAGGCCCTGTACAGTCGGAGACTTACAACGTTGCACCCAGAAAGCCGGAGAAACTTGCCGAGACTATCTCGGACGATGGATCGACACCAAGAACTTATGTCAGGGAGTAAATGACCAAACTGCAATTGAAGCTTTCATTGCAGGTCTCCCAATTGGTTTACTACGTCATCGCTTGAAGTGTGACAAAGTCACTGATTTGGGAGAGATGATAGAAACAGCGAGCAAGTATGCAGATGCTGACGACGATGCAGAGGGATTACTCAACGCCCTGGCTGTGCCATAGTCGACAAAACAACCAAAGCAACAAGCTTAGAAGCGCGAGAATATCTCGGAAGAAAAACCCAATGCGGAAACGGCAGTAGTCAGTGCTACTTTCGGGTCTGGAGGACGAGGAGGACGTGGCGGTGGCCGCGGACACGGTCATGGGACGTCAAGAGTTCAAGGTAGAGGAGACCAGCAGCCTGGCAAAACCTACTCTTGGGCCGACATTGCCAATAACCCATGTGTGCATCATCTAGACGCCAATGGGGGCTCGTCCCACACAAATGCCGAGTGTCATTTCAATGACAACATTAAGAGAGATGATACCGCTGGCTACAAAGCTAAGCGGAAGAAGGAAAAGAAGAATCCCGACAAGGATAAAGAGACCAAGGAAGACTCCGACATGGAGGAAGCTGACGGTTCAAATCCCAAGGCGGAAGGGAAGAAAAAATTTCTGACCAAGAAAGACACTTATGTCACCTTCCTCGGATCTCAACCAGCAAAGGTTAAGAAAGCAGTTCTACATGAGCTCAATGCAACAGTTCTAGCTGTCCCTCAATTCTTGGACTGGTCGGAAGTGGCAATCACATTTGACCGCGCTGATCATCCGCCTAAGTTGCACAGGCGAGGAAAATATGCCTTAATCGTCAATCCACTTATTGACGGTTATGGTTTCTACAAGACTCTCATGGACGGTGGCAGCCGTATTAATATTCTGTATGTTGAAATGCTACGCCGGATGAAGATCTCGGAGACCCAGTTGAACCACAACTCTATGATCTTTCACGGGGTTGTCCCAAGAAGACAAGCAAATTCCCCTGGGAGAAAGCACTTTGGATGTTACCTTTGGAACTCCAAAGAACTATCGGACGGAGGCATTTTCCTTCGAAGTGGTCCTGTTCAGCGCGTACCACGCTATATTTGGACGTCCGGCTTACTGGGCTTTTATGGCTCGTCCGTGTTACATTTACAATATGATGAAAATTCCAGGTCCCAACGGCATGATCACCATTAGGGGAGACCCGAAGAAAGCGCGAGAGTGCGAGGATGGAAATGCCGCCTTTGTTGAAGCCGTGCTGCACGCCTAGGAGTACCAGGAGATCAAGAAGAGCATAGATCCGTCCGAGATGCCAACAACGAAGAAGGAGGTGACAAAGCCGAATCCGGAGTTCAGGGCATCAGAAGAGACGAAGAAGACGCCATTGATGGACGATGAACCCTCCAAGGTGACCCAGATAGGTGTAGGCCTAGATAGCGCATAGGAAAGCGTGCTCGTCAAGTTCCTAAAAGCAAATCAAGATATCTTCGCATGGCAGCATCTGACATGACCGGAGTACCTAGGGAACTTGCCGAGCACTCTTTAAATGTAAACCCGAACGCTAAACCCGTCAAACAGTCCTTGCGATGGTTCGGTGATGAAAAGCGTAAGGCAATAGCTAAGGAACTAGCACGGCTCGAGTTAGCCGGATTCATAGAAGAGGTCATCCACACTGAGTGGTCGGCCAATCTTGTAATGGTCCCTAAAAAGGACACCACTGATTTAAGGATGTTTGTTGATTATACTGCCTTGAACAAGGCTTGCCCCAAAGATCCATTCGCTCTGCCTAGGATTGATCAAGTTATTGATTCTACAGCAGCCTCGGAACTCCTCTGTTTTCTCGACGCATATTCCGGTTATCACCAAATCCGGATGAAAGAATCTAACAAAGTCAAAACTTCATTCATAAGCCCTTCCGAACCTTCTGTTTTGTTATGATGACCTTTGGGCTGAAGAACACAGGAGCTACGTACCAGTGCACGATGCAGCGTTGCCTCCATGATCAAATCAGACGCAATGTACATGCATATGTGGATCATATAGCGGTGATGTCCAAAAAGAAGCTAACATCAATTTCCGACTTAGAGGAAACGTTCGCCAATCTACGAAAATACAACATAATGCTTAATCCGAAGAAATGTTTCTTTGGAATCCCAGCCAGAAAATTGTTAGGTTTCATCGTGTCTCATAGAGGCATAGAGGTGAACCAAGACAAAATCAAGGGTATACTAAATATTTCCAGGCCAACCCGCCTGAAAGACGTACAAAGACTAACTGGCTGCATTGCCGCAGTCAGTCGGTTTGTAAGCCGGCTAGGTGAAAGAGCCGCACCATTATACAAACTCCTGAAAAAGACCAAGGATTTTGTGTGGGCTGACGAAGCAGAAGCTGTGCTACAAGACCTGAAAAAAGTACTCTCATCTGCTCCTATCCTTGCTACACCGAAACCACAGGAACCTATGTTGCTTTATCTGGCAGCGACAAACAAAGTTGTCAGTATCATCATGGTAGTGGAGAGACCGGAGGAAAATCAGGAACACTTGGTGCAGCATCTGACCTACTTTGTCAGCGAGGTCTTGACAGAATCGAAACATCGGTATCCACACTATCAAAAGCTAGCTTATGGTGTGTTCTTGACATCTCGTAAGCTACAACACTATTTTCAGGAGCATCCAAGTACCATGGTGAGCACAACTCCCATGAGAGATATAATCAATAGCAGTGATGCCACAGGACGCGTCGCCAAATGGGGCATAGAGCTCTCAGCTTTCGATATTGAGTACAAACCTCGGACAGCAATCAAATCCCAAATCCTTGCCAACTTTTTTGCTGATTGGACAGAGACGAAGGAGAATATGACCCTCCCTGAGTCGGAATATTGGACCCTATATTTTGATGGGTCTAAGGCTCGCAGGGGCTCAGGAGCTGGCGTGGTGCTCAAATCACCCCAAGGAGATAAACTTCTATACGTGTTGCAGATCCACTTCACAGCGACAAATAATATTGCCGAGTATGAAGCATTGCTGCATGGAATCCGGATTGCTAAGGATATCGGTATCCGATGTTTGATGTGTTACAGAGATTCGGATCTTGTTGCTCAGCAAGTGTCGGATATTTGTAATGCAAATAAGCACATGGCAGCATATAAAGCTGTCGTGGATGATTTATCTAAATCGTTCGAAGGGTTTGAGGTTCAACACATCCCTCGAGAAGAAAATGAGGAAGCAGATGCACTATCTCGAATAGGCTCTGCACGGAAAGAGGTCCCAGATGGTGCTTTTCTTGAGCACCTCAAAGTTCCCTCAATAAAGGGAGTGGACGAGGAATATCCGACCAAATCCGACTCACCTCTAATAGCAGCTCTGGCTGTAATTCCCAACTGGACCCAACCCTACCTTGAATATTTGGTAGATGGCAAATTACCCGAAGACGAGGTTCTGATTCGGTAGAATATCCGACGAGCAAAAGCTTATACTGTAGTTAAAGGTGAGCTCTATAAGCGGAGTGTATCTGGGGTCTTTCAGCGCTCCGTATCTCCGGAAGAAGGAGTGGAAATCTTAAGAGAAATCCATGAAGGCGAGTGTGGTCACCATGCTGCAGCCAAATCTTTAGTGGCAAAAGCTTTCAGACACGGTTTTTTCTGGCTTACAGCCAAGGCAGACGCTGAACGGCTGGTCAAGACATGTAGAGGCTGCCAAAAGTATGCGAAACAAGCTCCCGTTCCGGCTGATCAGCTGTGAACAATACCTATAACATGGCCTTTCGCGGTCGGGGGGCTTGACATGGTAGGACCGTTGAAACGGGCTCCAAGTGGATTTACTCACCTCTTAGTGATGGTGGATAAGTTCACCAAATGGATTGAGGCAAAACCCTTCACTAGTTGTGATGGAGCAACAGCCAAAAGATTTGTTGAGGATGTTATAATCTGGTATGGTTATCCGCATAGTATTATCACAGACAACGGGAGTAATTTCTCTATGGGGGAACTTGCCGAATTCTGCAACGAACAAAATATCCGGCTTGACATTGCGTCAGTCGCACATCCACAGGCTAATGGAGAAGTCGAAAGAGCAAATGGTTTAATCCTACAAGGCCTAAAACTGAGACTCGAAGCACAACTACGACGTGCTGCGGGGGCTTGGGCAGAGGAATTACCTTCTGTAATATGGAGTTTACGAACAACTCCAAACAGGTCAATCAGATACACACCTTTCTTCTTGGTCTATGGCGCAGAAGCAGTTCTTCCTAGTGATTTGATTCACACTTCTCCTAGAGTGGCTGCGTATATCGAAGAGGATGCCAAGATTTCTCGACAAAATGATCTCGACTTAGTCGAAGAAGTTTGCGTCCTTGCTGAAACAAGATCAACAACCTATCAGTAGAAGTTACGCAAGTATCATAGCTAGAGGGTCAAAAACAGATCTTTCAATAAAGACGATTTGGTTCTCCGGCTTGTGCAACAAAGAAAGCACAAACTTTCCCTAGTATGGGAAGGACCATTTTTAGTTAGTCGAGTATTGCACAATGGTTCGTACTACTTAACTGATATGAGGTCAGTCAAAGAAAGACCTGCTACTAAGAAGAGAAAGAGAGCTGGAAGCAGTACAAATCTGGATGAGTTAGACAGACCGTGGAAAATTGCTCAGCTACATCCCTTTTATTCTTAGTTTATTCTTCTTTGTAATCATATATATGTACATGTTCTGTGAGAAATAAAAGTCTTGGTTGCCTCAAGTTTTTTCTGAGAAGTTTTTACCATCTTATTTCCGAATGATCATGTCATAGTCAAAAATTCCAGAATGCTTGAAAGTACTTTATGCTCATGTTCGTTCTGGTTTAGATTTCCGATTCTAATATTGCTACCCTCGGGTATAACTCTAAAGTTTCTAGTCTTTACTTTGGTTATTTGTCTGATTGCCGGATGCGGGCATTTTCCGAGTAGTGAATTGTTGGTACTGGAAGCCGACTTTGTTTCCGAGTTTAAACTGGTTTAGCAATTGAGCTCCGTTGCTCGGCAAAGTTTCTGTGCTAAAGGTTTAGCCGGCTCACGAAAGGGACAAGGCGGAAAGCCAGATAAACGATAAGTACATACAAAAAAGTTCAAGTGCTTATGAAAACATTTCAGGCACACAAAAAATTTAAACCAAAAGTGCTGAATAGATTAAAGCTTAGCACTAGCAAAAGTATCATACTAAATATTTACAGACCCATAATGTTTTCAGAATAATACATATGTTTAACTTATGACACAGGAGGAGAGGAAGGAGCTGTCGGCTCGCTGGATACATTGCCTTGATATCGTTCCGAGATGTCCACATTCGACATGGTGTGGTCATCATCGGAAACTTCGGTTTCTTCTTCGGGAGGCGGAGGCGGCGTGTCCACGTGGGTGAAGAAGGGAGTGTCGTAGCTGGTTAAGTCAGCTACATGACACCCATATCCGGCGCAGGAGTCCATGATGGCCTTAATGTCTTGCTCCTCTCCGTCTTCGTCCACCTTGCAGTACCCTCTGGTCACTTGCCAGATTTCCATGCTTCCATGGTGGCTCATGACCATGGTGAGAGCGTTTTGCGCTGTGGTTCGCGCGTCGGACATGTTCTAGTCTCAGACAAGCTGCAGCATCTCCTTTGCCTTGTCCCGCACCTGAAAGTCGGACATGCTATGCATGTCCGGAACCTTGAGAGCTTCGCCAATATCATCAATGGATTGGCGGAAGTCATGAAGCAGATCATTGACCGTGGTAAGCTGGTGGGTGCGGGGCTTGGTAGAGGTGGAGTCCGTCAAGTTCATAGGACCTATGCGTATAAACGCAAAACAGATAAATAAATCCGACATCGAAAGAGTCGAAGAATGTAGACAAGCCAGAAAGACGGAAACGTACCAAAGATGGCGTCATCAACTTTGGTCTTCTCTTCACGAAGACTCCGGAGTTCAGCCTGGAGCGCCTCGGAAATATCCTTCTCTCTAAATAGCTCGTCGTTGAGATTTGAGATCTTCTTCTCGTGGAGTGCAATCTTGCGAGGACGCTCCATGGTGGCCATGGAGGAGGATTCGAGAAATTGAGCAATGCTCTTCTCATGATCCGCCTTAAGCTGGTCTAGCTCTTGGCGGAGATCCTTGTTTTCCACCACCAAGGTCTTCAGATTCTCGGCCTCCTCGATCATAGCACAGGACTGCTTTACCAGTGCTGTAAGTCAAAAAGAACAACAATTCAGCAAAAATTATTCGACTATGAAAAATCAAGACAAGGTTTGAGTCTCAGAAAGTTCACCTTCAGCCTCATCCTTGGAAACTTTAAGCTCAGCATTTTTAAGTCGGAGAGCTTTGATCTCTCTCCGCTTATTGCAGATATTCTTCAACAATTCCTGGTTATATGAATTAACTTTTTGTAAGTCAAAATACCTAGAGTCAGAAGTCTACTAAAGACTCGGGCTAATATTGTAGCTAATATCAGCACGAGCCTTGGGGGCTATACTAGTTCATTCTTTGGCATCCTAGTGAAGCATAAACCCGGATCTACTATCCAACTTCATGCTTGGGGGCTAGAGGATATGACATAAAATACAGTAAAGTAAAAACGTGAGTTGGAATTCCGACTTACATGATGTTCATGTGTGAGCTTGCTCAGGCACATGTTCACCTCAGTGGTAACCTTCTCGGCGAGGGTGAGTGGAATAACCAGAGGTGGTGGAAGCACAACAGCTCTTAGTCCCTCGTCGCGAAGGTGGACTTGTTCAAGAAGTTCAGAGTACTTGACGTCCTCCGCTTCTTGTGCTTCTTCTTCGGCAAAGAGATTACAGCTTTCTAGGCATTGCTGGGCCAGCCGTTGGACTTCCTCCGCAGATTTCCGAGACAAGACAAATTTTGCAAGTCCTGGATTGTTCAGGAGATTTTCGGCGAAGGTCTCTGCCGAGGGATCATTACCCGAAGAGGGTTCACCCTTATCTAAACCTAAGCCACCCATGGTGGTGTCAGTCTGCGACTCAAGGGTCGCTGGCTCTGTTGAGGGAGCCGGATCTTCTGCGACAACCGTGATACGTCCATTTTGCATCACTATTCTATGTCTTAATTCACTATTATTCATTGATATATTTCGTATGGAGAGGTGATACTTATGTTATTTCATCTATTTTTGCATGGTTGATGACTTTTGGAGCATGGACCACTGCAGTCAGGATTCTGATGGAAAAGGTGCTGTTTGGAGGCAAAATTCGCGAAGATTAGAAAATCCGGGAAAATATACGAAAAATCCTATTTTTCTAGAAAACTAAGGATGCCAGAAGATGGAGTGGAGGTGGGCCACAGGGGGCCCACACCACCCCATGGCACGGGCAGGCTTAGGCCACGCCTGGAGGTGGTGTGGTCGCCCTGGCCCACTCCAGCCTCTCCCCTCTAGCGTGTATCATCCTCCCGAAACCCTAAGACTCGGGGAGCGACATAGAAAGATTCCGCCACCTCTACGGGGCAGAAAACACCGAGAGAGAAAGATCTCTCCGGCAGATAGATTTCTACCGGGGGAATTCCTTCCCGAAGAGGGGAGATCGTCGCCATCAACACCACCATCAAGCTGGACTTCATCGGGATCAGCATCATCACCACCACCATCATCACCATCAGCACCCTCATCACCATCTCCATATTGCTGTAACAATTGAGTTGAATCTTGCATAGTTCATAGGGGAAACTTTCCCGGTGTTGATTACTCTTTGTAGTTGATGCTATTGAGTGAACCATTGAATTATTGTTTATGTTCAGATTGTTATACATCATTATTCCATCTCTGATCATGATCCATATGATGTCTTGTGAGTAGTTCGTTTTGTTCTTGAGGACATGGGAGAAGTCATGTTGTTAGTAGTGGAGTTGTGTTGAGAAAGATTCAATGGTTTGACATTTAAGTTGTGGTGTACTTCTTCTAGTGGTGTCATGTGAACGTCGACTACATGACACTTCACCTATATGGGCCTAGGGGAATGCATTGTGTATTTGGCTACTAATCGTAGGGGTTGCCAGAGTGACAGAAACCTGAACCCCCGTTAGGAAACCATTGCACAAGGGACGTAAGGGTCTTAGAGTTTAAAGCCGTGGTTAGGTTTCTACCTTAATTACTTTCTTGTACTTATGTATGTTTGCAAGGGGTATAATCACAAGTATGTATTAGTCTTCGATTGGGCGGTACATTAGCACAGGTTCACCCACACAACACTTAGCAAGCTAGAGAAGATTAATCAACTATATGAAGTGAAAGCACTTGACAGACTTCCCATGTGTCCTCGAGAACGTTTGGTCATCTTAAGTAATACAACCGGCTTGTCCTTTGCTGGATAAAGGATTGGGCCACTTGCTGCATTTATTCCTACTGTCTTTTATTTACTCGTACTTTGTTTACTTGCTTTATCAAAAACCCCTAAAAAATCTGTTTGCTTAGTATTTGTAGAGAATTCCTGATCCATACCACTAGCCAGCACCTTCTGCTCCTCGTTGGGTTTGACACTCTTACTTATCGAAAATACTGCGATACACCCCCTATACTTGTGGGTCATCAAATCGGCGATGGAGTAATCACTGGCGTTGCAGAAGGTTGAGGGGTAGGAGTCGGAGGAGCCGCGGCAGGAGAAGCCATAGTCAGCTTCGTCTGCCGCAGGGACTTCGAAGAAGTTCCCTTCCCCTTGCCCTTGATGAGCTGTTTAGCTCTGAGAATGTAATAGAATGGAAAACATTACATCTCGAAAGAAATTACGAGTAAAGTACAAACACGGAAGTTGTGTGGAAATTTACCTCTTCACAACTGGCACTTGCTTTGTGCCGACAACCACTATCGAAGCTTTACGCTTCTTGGGCACAACGTCTGGCAGTGGAACCAGTTCCACCTCTGGAGAAAACTCCGGAGGTTATCCCTCGATAGGAGCCAGTTCCGACTCGGGGAGGTCGGCAAGCTGAAAAAAGATAATATATCAGTGTTGCGAAATAACTTAAAGATGAAACACATAAAAAGGGTTTACTACTCAAAGCTTACCGGCACTATAGGGTCTTCCGCTATGTGCATGTCTAGAGATAAATCCGGAATCTTTCTCTCGATCCACTCCTTTATTAGCCATTTGATATGGCTTATGTAGTCCTGTGGCTTTAGGGCCTTGGGGATGATGCGGAGGGAGTCTTGTTTCGACACCGTGATGGAATGCATCAGTCGGTCGCCGTGGTGCTGGAGAGGCTGGATCCGGCGTGCCACCCAGCACTGGACCAGGTCAGACCCTCTCAGGCCCTTGTGCTTCATCAGGTATTCAATCCACCTCTTGGGGAGGATCAGATCGTCACTGAGAACCGGAGGAGCCTCGTCCCAAGACGCTAAGGCCATGGCGGCTCCATCGATGAAAGCCAGCAAAGCAGTAGCTTTGCCGGGAGCAGGAATATCCTTATGGTAAAAGAAGGTGGCCGACCACTGTTTGACCGACTCACTAGCTAAAATGCGAGGATAAATATGCTCGCGTCTAACTGAAAGGCTAATCATGCCGGTAATATAAGTATTACCAGCAGCGATGGAGTTTCTCCGGACATGGAAGTAGTACCGGAATAAAGTGAGACTCGGCCTAATGCCGAGATATCCCTCACACAAAGCCGCATAGGCGCTCATTGATGTCTACGCACTTCTATTCTTGTAGACAGTACTTGGGCCTCCAAGTGCAGAGGTTTGTAGAACGGCAGCAAGTTTTCCCTTAAGTGGATCACCCAAGGTTATACGAACTCAGGAAGGAAGTGGTCAAAGGTATTCCCTCTTAAGCAACCCTGCAATCAAGATACAAGAAGTCTCTTGTGTCCCCAACACACCCAATACACTTGTCAGGTGTATAGGTGCACTAGTTCGGCGAAGAGATAGTGAAATACAAGTGGTATAGATAATTATAAGTGGTAACGGTGATAGAAAATAGCTTGATGGCGTGGAAAAGACTAAAATAAAACTGAAATAAAGATAGAAGCAAGCAAACATGTAATAGTGGCGCGACCAAGGGGGACCCGCGCCACCCTATGGTGTGGCTGGCCCCTGGCCCCTCTCCTTCTCGTCTTTTGGCTCCGTGTTCCCCCGGTGAAATATTGACTTTGGCTTTTGTCCTGTCCAATTCCGAGAATATTCATTTTCTGACTTCCTGAAACCAAAAACAGCAGAAAACAGGCAATTGGCACTGTGGCATCTTGTTAATAGGTTAGTCCAAGAAATCATATGAGAAGTACTCCAAAGTGTGGACAAAACATAAGAAAGTAGATAAAACCAAGCATGAAACGTCAAAAATTATGGATACGTTAGCAACGTATCAACATCCCCAAGCTTAACTCCTGTTCGTCCTCAAGTAGGTAAGTGATAAAAAGAAAGAATAATTTTTGAGGTGACATGCACCATCATAAACTTGATCAAAGTATTTGTAAAACATTGATAGCTGGGATCATAGTACTTCAATCATAACATGAAAGACAAAGTTCTAGCAATAAGACAAAGAAACTATGTTGCAACATGAAAAGGCACAAACAAAAGATTCATGAATAACAATGCTTTGCAAGACGTTTGTTTGTTTCACATAAAGAAAACATAGCATAACGGCATTTAGCTTGTCCCTCATAGAGTAGCAAATATAAATGCATAGGACACCTTCAAAGTTCATAAGAGTGACTAGATACAAAAAACAAGCAATATCAAAGCTATGCATCAATCAACAAGTCTTGGGACAATGCACATATAACTAAGAATGGCCACTATGCTCTCAAAGTAGGTGCATAGAGATAGAAGGTGTAGAGTTAACATAAAAGTAAAAGAAAGGCCTTCATAAAAGGAAGCGGAGATTCAAGTTTCATAATAAAGAGCTTCCAAAAATTATGGTACTTATTAGCTTTCAGCTCTCATTGCCCTATCATAAGCATATTGAAGGTGATTAAGGTTAAAGTGACACAAATAAGAGGATATGCTTGACAAGTTATAAACCGAAATCTCATGCCCCTTACTTACGAAGACCAAACCTCATGCTACTCAACTTTAGTCACAAGTAAGGTCTTGTCATTGTAAGTACATGTGTATCATAAAGAACCGCCAACGGGGTAACCCTTGCACATGATACATGAGCTATCCCATAATCAAAATGACAAGGCAAGCAGACAATGAGCATCTCAGCGATCTTTTTATTTTCTATTTGCATAGGTTTTTATTGAGGATGCTTCATAGAGTGCTCATTATGGTTATGCTGCAAGTTTCCACCATGATTAGGCATGGCTTAGGCTAGCGGCCCAGGCGTTTCTCTAACACACATACAAACTCCATGATCTTACAAGTTCCACTTTTATTTCACACCGCCAGCATCCATAAGCAAAAGAACATGATATCAACAGGGTACAAAGTACAAGTGCAATGTTGAAAGCGTTCCCCATCATACATGGTTGTGCTAATTTCAACTTATAAAGTGCAAGAATATACGTAACAAAGAAGGATCCAATGTTTCAAGTTTATTAGATGCAAAAAATTAAAGCGTGCCATCAAGTTCGTGAGAGCTTTAATCACTTGTTTTCTTATAATAAATTTTGGTAGATAAAAAAAGCATTAATATACTTGGAATAGCATAAGCTAGTAGGTAGGTATGGTGGACTCTTTGGAATAACTTGGTTTAGGGAGTTAGATGCATGAGTGGAACTCATACTTGATTGTGGAGGCTAGCAAACGACTAGGAGCGACAAACTAAGAGAGCAGTAATGGCCATAATCATGCAGAGCGACAAAACATCATTGATCAAAGCATAAAGTGATATTACAAGTTGAAAACTAAAGGATCATAAAGGATATGGTGACTTGAGATAGTCATAACATGGTGTGAGCATGCGCCAAGTCAACCCAAATAAAGCATCAAAGGAGAATACCACTATACTATGCTTTAATATGTTAAAATAACGCATGATTCATCCAAGGCACATTAAGCAATCTCAATTGTTTATAAAAATTCATGCTACATCAAAGAATACTAATCATAAAGCCAAAACAATATCAAGCATGGCATGGCAAAGCATAGGCCACAGCCAAAAACAAGCTCTCTTTACCACTTAAGCATGAACTTTCCTACTCTTTTCCAAACCAAACCAAGCTATTTGAAAACCAATGTATGAAAGAGGGGGTCCAACCAATTTATTCAGCAAACTAAGCAAACAAATCAAATGAAAAACCAAAACAAAAACGAAAAAGAAGACGCTCTAAGAACAACACAACTGTGCATGAAACAATAAAAATGAAGTGTTTGGAAGAAACCTGGGATTTTTATTGATGAAGAAGGGGATGCCTTGGGCATCCCCAAGATTTGACGATTGAACTTCTTAGATATTTCTTGGTGTGACATGCATGGCATCCCCAAGCTTGAGCTTTAGTCTATCTTTCATCTCATTACTCATTCCTTCCATACACCTGAAATTTTTCCTTCATACAAAACTTCACACAATCTTTATTAGCAACATTAGTGCACTCAAGATAAATAAGTCTTAAGGTTCAGTTGTAACACCAAATAAACTTCCATTAGAAAACTAGCTACTGTATCAATTCCCTCAAAAAGCTCAATTTCCCAAAAGAACTAAAAAAGGAACCAACAAGAAGCAAATGCAAGTAAAGGCTGAAATCTGTCAAAACAGACCAGCAGGTAAAGACGAATTTTTTCGAAGACCTTCTGTTGCTCAAATCAAAAAGTGTTGAACTAACAAAAGTTATCTAACAACCTGGGGAAGAAGCACAAAAATTCACGCCTCAAAAATACGTTCAGAGATTTTACACGAATTTTTTACGGTGAAGCACCGAAATCTGCTTCGGGACAACAACTTTCCCAATCATTACTTCTCTCTCATTAGAGGTTACTCTTGGCACAAAAGGCAAATAAAAAGGATAAGGAGCGGTTATTACTGAAGTAATAACTTCCAAGACTCATATAAAACTTTTGGGTTATCTCCCAATAAGTACTTTTCTTTAACGCCTTTAAGTTAGGCATGATAGTTTGAGAAAATGCTCACATAAGAAATATGAATTTATGTAAAAGAGAGCATCAAGAAGCAAATACAAAGCACATTTAAGTCTAAACCACTTCCTATGCATAGGAATCTTGTAAAGAAACAAGTCATGAATGCACAAATCAACAAGCATAGTAAAGCAAAACAAGTGCAATTTCAATACTTTCAACATAAAGAAGGGAAACTTAATATTGTTGAGATACATAAAACCATGTTTCCCTCTCTCATAATAAGTTTCAGTAGCATCATGAATAAAATTAACAATATAACTATCACATAAAACATTCTTATCATGAGCCACATGCTTAAAAGAATTAATACTCTCCACATAAACATAATCATTCATATTAATTATAGTGGGAGAAAAATCAACAAAATAGCTATCATTGTTATTCTCATCACCATAATCATCAAATATAGGAGGCATATTGTAATCATAATTAATTTTCTCCTCAATAGTAGGTGGACTGAAAATAGCGTACTCATCATTGTAATCATCATATATTGGAGGTTTTCTATCATCATAAGCAATAGAATAGCTATCTTCCAAAGCTGGGAAACTAAAAAGATCATTTTCATAAATACTAGCTTCCCCAAGCTTAGACTTGTCCATAGCATTAGCAATAATGATGTCCAAAGAGTTCATACTAACAACGTTGCTATTAGCATGCAAATAAAGTTCCATAGGTTTTTTAATTTTCTCTTCAAACACTGCATGTCCTAACTCAAGATAAATACTATAAAGCTCTCTAATTTTGTTGTTGCTTTCCATTAAGCCTAACTAGTGAAAACAAGAAACAAAAAGACAAAATTGCATAATCTAAAGGAAATAACTTCGAGCACTCACACCGGAGGATGTGAGTACCTTTTATCTTACCTCCCCAGCAACGGCACCAGAAAATAGCTTGATGTCTACGCACTTCTATTCTGGTAGACAGTTGTTGGGCCTCCAAGTGCAGAGGTTTGTAGAACAGCAGCAAGTTTTCCCTTAAGTGGATCACCCAAGGTTTATCGAACTCAGGGAGGAAGTGGTCAAAGGTATTCCCTCTCAAGCAACCCTGCAATCAAGATACAAGAAGTCTCTTGTGTCCCCAACACACCCAATACACTTGTCAGGTGTATAGGTGCACTAGTTCGGCGAAGAGATAGTGAAATACAAGTGGTATAGATAATTATAAGTGGTAACGGTGATAGAAAATAGCTTGATGGCGTGGAAAAGACTAAAGTAAAACTGAATAAAGATAGAAGCAAGAAAACATGTAATAGATCTAATAGCGAATGGTGTTTGAATGTTTAGAAACAAGGCCTAGGGATCATACTTTCACTAGTGAACACTCTCATATAAATATCTTCTCTTTATGATACTACTCTTAACTACTCTTCGGTTGGACACTCTAATCGATGGTTGGGCTATAAAAACACACCTTAATGTTTGCTTTCCCCATCTAGATAACCCCACACTGTCACCTTGAGCACTAGATGGTTCCAACAACACCACAATTTCATAGAGACATCCAACTCCAAATATAACTCATAATAAGTATTTGTAATCTCTAGCCTAAGTGCCACCATGGTGTGCACGCTGTCACTTTCACACACATGGGGAGAGCAGAGATCTATTAAAGCACTTGAGTAGCAAGGTAGATCTACTTGATTACAAAGCTCATGATCACAATATGATCATGCATATAGAGAGAGAGATGAACACATAGCTACCGGTAGAACCCTTAGCCTCGAGAGAGAACTACTCCCTCCTCATCATGGGAATTAGCAACAGTGATGGAGATGGTGGTGGAAATTGATGGAGATGGCTCTGGGGGCACTTCCCCGTCCCAGCAGGGTGCCGGAACAGATACTTTCTGTCCCCCGAATCGCCCCTTCGGTGGCGGCGGCGCTGCGGAACTTTTCTTGGCTGGAGGTTTGATTATTTAGGGTTTTCGCATCGGGAGGAATATATAGGCGAAATGGCAAGGTCGGTGGAGGTCAGAGGGGGCCACACCACCTATTGGCGCGACTAAGGGGGACCCGCACCACCCTATGGTGTGGCTGGCCCCTGGACCCTCTCCGTCTCGTCTTCTGGCTCCGTGTTCCCCCCGGTGAAATATTGACTTTGGCATTTGTCCCGTGCAATTCCGAGAATATTCATTTTTTGACTTCCTGAAACCAAAAACAGCAGAAAACAGGCAACTAGGATTGTGGCATCTTGTTAATAGGTTAGTCCAAGAAATCATATGAAAAGTACTCCAAAGTGTGGATAGAACATAAGAAAGTAGATAAAACCAAGCATGGAACATCAAAAATTATGGATACGTTAGCAACGTATCACTCATCTCTAAGATGGAGTTGGGGGAAGATGGTGAAGCTGAACGCCATAATGATCTATCACCTCGGAAAAGAATTTCTAGGGAGGGAAAGGCAAACCTCTGTCGAGGTGGGTACCGAAGTGTACCCGCTCGTCGGCATGCGGGTTGGGGATGGTTTTGCCAAAACCGCTCTGCCAGTCGCTGGCGTGGAGGAGCCCTTCATTCTCCATGCCGCGGAGCTTCTCGTCATCGAGAAGACACGGGATCTAGACCCCGCGATTGCTTTCTTTCTTTGCCGCTGCCACCACCGTCGCTGCCGCTGTGAACTCAGCCAAGCCGGATGATGAAGAAGAATCCATTCTTCTGGTGCGTAGGTGACCTTAGACGGGCGGCGCTGGGAATATGGGAGCCGGGGAGTTCTGTGCGCGAGGGAGAAGTGGAGGAAAGGAAACAGCAAGAGGAATAGGTGAAGAAGATGATGAAAAGAGAATCCTCACCCCTTATAACCACCTAACCATGCCAAGATTCGTGCAAATGACACAGTACTTTTCTTCCAAATGTATCTATAATTTTTGATGTTCCATGCTTGGTTTTATCCACTTTCTTGTGTTTTGTCCACACTTTGGAGTACTTTTCATATGATTTCTTGGACTAACCTATTAACAAGAGCCACAGTGCCAGCTGCCTGTTTTCTGCTGTTTTTGGTTCAAGAAAAGTCAGAAAATGAATATTCTCGGAATTGGACGGGACAAAAAGCGAAAGTGCCTATTTTTCCGGAAGTCATCACATGCCAGAGTACGAGACGGAGAGGGGCCAGGGGGCCACCACACCACCTGGACGCGCGACCCAGCCTGGCCCGTGCCAGGGGTGGTGTGGCCACCTCCGGCACCCCCTCGGCCTCTCCTTCCGCCTATAAGATGCCCTCGGGACGAAAACCCTAAGGGCCTAATCAAAAATCCACGAAAGAGTCTGTAGCCGCCGTCATCTCCATCCCTAGATCGGGAGGGATCTGAAGCTCTTCCCGGCACCCTGCCAGAGAGGGGAATTCACCCTAAAGTCCTTCTTCATCACCATGCAAGTGTCCGGTGTGATGCGTGAGTAGTTCATCCTTGGACTACGGATCCATGTAGTAGCTAGATGGCTGGTTCTCCTCCTTTGTGCTTTCATGTCTAGATCTTGTGAGCTCCATTCATGATCAAGATCATCTATTTGTAATTCTGCATGTTGTGTTTGCGGGGATCCGATGGATATTGAGATGCTATTTCAGATTGATTATTGATTCTATCATGTCTTTGTTATTTGTGATCTTGCATGCTTTCCGTTTTTAGTAGATATCTTAGCCAAGTAGATGCTAGCAACTCCAAGAGTTAGTATTTATGCTCGATAGTGGGTTCATGCCTCTGGTAATCTAGGGAAGTGACAGAAATCTCTAAGGTACTAGATGTGTTGTTGCTACTAGGGAGAAAACAACAATCCTTTGTTCATAGAACGATCATATTGTTTATTTTACACGCAGTTCGTAAAGCAATAATCTGTTGCTTGCAACTTAATACTAGAGGGGGTTCGGATGATAACCTGAACGTGGATTATTAGTCATAGATGTAGTTGGATGGCGATCTATGTATAATGTTGTAATGCCCAATCAAGTCTCAAAGGAGTCAAGATGATTAGTATATGCATGTATTGCTTTCTTGATGTTTGTCAATGGCCCCGCTATAATTTGTTCACCCAGCATGTTATCTATCTTAAGGAGAGCCACCTCTAGTGAACTATGGATCCTGGTCCTTTTTCTTTTACATACAATCTATAAATTGTTTACTGCTTTGTGTTTACTTTCTGCAAACTATTACTTCTTTCCATTCGATACATTTAATCCTTTATTTTCCACAAAACACGGTGAGATTGACAACCTCATCGCAAGTTGGGGACAACGTTCTGTGGTTGTGTTGTACAGGTCTCCACGTTGCTACTAGCACCGGTAGTGCGCCCTGCCAAGGCTCAGCTAGCAACACCTTTGGGGTGTTTCCTTGCTCCTACTGGTTCGATTAAACCTTGGTTTCATAACTGAGGGAAACTTGCTGCTGTGCTTATCAGACCTTCCTCTTGGGGTTCCCAACGAGCTCTACATCAACATTGCACCAGCATTTTCCTAGCACCGACACTGAGCCATCAGCCCACATGGACTAGTGCTACTTTTTTTAATGCTCAATCTCCAAGTTCTAATCTATTCGAACTGCGCCATGCACTTTTCTCTTAGCTAGCTTTGCACGTCACGTGAACTTGCCAGATCCAAACGGATTTTCAAATGGACTGCCTCTGACAGATTGACGTTGGCGTACATCCCTAATACTGTGTTAGGACTTGAGCCTTCTTGAACCAGCGATCCTTCCGGACCAATTTATTTTTGCCGTGCATTGATCTCTCGCCCGACGATGCGGCGAGGATGTATGTGCCACCAACGTCAATGCTCCCGGGGCATCAATTTTTTCAAACTCGGTAGTCCAGCTTAGGACGGTCAGCCAAAAAATCTCTGATCTCGCATGGATCTGGTCGACCGAGAGGGCGGTCATGACGTAGAGCCCCCACACCCCTGCCGGTGTAGATGAAGTTTGACCGCCACAACACGGATTCATTGATGAAGAAGCTAAATGTGCTGATGCAGACGAATCGACCAGATGTGATCCGATCGCTGTTGACGATGAGGGAGCCTAAATAGATCTGGCATCCAATAGACGATGAATCGTAGATCGCTGGTGATGGGGCCATTGAGATCGCAAATCCCCACGGGCGACGGCAATTGATGAGGGGTTAACTCATCAATGCCCATTGTTACGGACTTAGGTTCAAGGAATTGGGGAGCGCTGGAAGTCTCAATCGGCTAGCAAACAAGCCACAAGTGATACGAGGTTTACCCAGGTTCATGCCTCGTAGAGGACCCTACTCCTACTTGTCCGCTCTTGTTTGATGATGATCCGAAGGATTACAACGTCGCTGATGGCGGTGTCACGCAGATTGGATCTAGCGTATGGGAGATCGTAGATATGTCTATTGTCTATTCCAGCGTCTAGATCTATTGTCTATTGTGGGAGTCGTGATGTGGGAGATCGTAGATCTATCTATTGGGGTGAGTCGCGATTGCCTTCTCGTTGGACCCTCCTAGCCTTTATATATGGTGAGGCTAGGTCTCAGGTACGAATACGAGTTAATTACAAGTTAGATTCAAATTCTAGTATTGAGACTTCCTTGTCTTCTGCGTTTGGGAGTCCGTGTCTATATGGGCTTCATACAACTCGAATCGTCATGGACCTTGGCAATTCGTCGAGTGGGCCTTCCGTCGAGCCGCACCAGGTAGGCCAATAGTAGGTGCCTGTAGGGCATACCTATGCCACTTATTGTCGAAGCATTGAATTGAAGCAACCAAGTGGCTCATGTGTGTGTTTGCACGGCCGACACTACCATCCACGTCATCACACATGGTTCAAGTCCCTGTAAAAATAACACACAAAATAAAATGCATCGATTTGGTATATGAACATAGGTCGTTTACCCCACCAATAAAAGGAAAGTAAAAAGAAAACATGAACTTCTATAGGAAATTGCAGTCTAGGATGTTTCTGAGGTAGAAATTTATTGCTTACATATACTCGGCTTCTCTAGATCATGGGAGAAGCTCCTAGGTGGTGTTTCGAGGTTTTTAGAAGAAGAAAGAATAAAATTTTGAGCAATGGTTACCTTCCAGTTAGCGTTTGAGGGGTTTTCTCAACTATACGGCCAAAACTATACGGCCGGACCAAAAAGGTCCCGCCGTATAGTTGGTCGTCAAACTTTCTGTTCCTAGAAAAGAAATTTTACGAAGGCATCGATATCTATATGGCTGGAACTATACGGCCGAAATTTTTATTCCCACCATATAGTTGGTCATCAAACCTTCTGTATCCTGGAAAAGAATTTTGACAAAGGCATCGATAACTATATGGCCGGAACTATACGGCCATAATTTTTATTCCCGCTGTATAGTTGGTCGTTAAACTCTCAGTACATATGAAAGAAAAAATGTCAATGGCAAAGATATCTATACGACCAGAACTATACGACCAAAATTTTTATTCCCGCTGTATAGTTTGTCGTTAAACTCTCTGTATGCATCAAAAAAATTCTACTTCTTCGAGAATTATTACTTAACCTGAAACTTAGTGATATACCTTGTTTTGACAGTAAAATAACAACTTTAATTTTCGACCAACAATAGCATGTAGTAACAATAAATTTTACCTTTTGAAAACTACAACAAGATAACTCTAATAGCAAATCATGCAAAGAATAAAAATGACAATGCAACCTGAATGCATCAAGACTCAAGACAAAAAAAGTAAGAAAGACACCTAATGACTTCCGGGTTGCCTCCCTGGAAGTGCTTTCTTATAACCAAGTAGCCAGGCTTTTCTCCAAAATGATTTCAATAGATAGGAGCCAGAGAATTATTTATTCTTACCTCCAAAAGTGGTTTGGAAGACTTACTATTATAGCCTGGTCGAAGTCTCACCCCCTTGCGGTGCATCGGAGTCTTTTAGATATATATGTTATTTCTCACAAATGATGATTGATGCACCATGTGTGGTGAGCATACCTCCCTAGATAGCTTCAACAAAAGGATTAGATATTTACATGTAAAGTCAAACATTTTACCTTTGATAGCATCATCGGGATATAATTCATAGTACTCATCTTGGGTTACACTATCACGAGGGAACACTTCATAATACTCAACTTTAGCAGCAAGGAAAAATTCAAAAGTGTCTCTATTCTCTAGTTCATCACCCTTACTATCAAGTTCATCAGTTCTACAGTTATCAATCCAATCACAAAAATAACCATCATCAACAAATGTTTCATCAAAGATGTGCTCTCCCAAAACCTGCTCATTAATACTACAAGGATTTATCTCCAGTTCATCATTATTAGTGTTCTCCAAATGAGTATCTAGGCATAAAGCCTCCACAGATAAATTATCTTTAGTTTCAACACAATAAGAATCATTACTAGAGACTGAGGCATCATAAACAAACTTATTATTAGTAGAATGATGTTTGTCTTCAACCTCACAATTTTGGTATTCCTCCTTGTTATCCAATGGTTCCTAAAAAATGTTAGTTTCAGGAACTATTGTTTTACATAATTCCTTACTCTTTATCACAAGTGCATTCCCACTAAAATGTTCTTGACAATAATTGACAATATTGTTGGAAATATGCCCTAGAGACAAATAATAATAAGGATTATTATCATATTTCATAAAGTATATGATTAAGTTTTATATCATGCTATAACTGTATTGAGAGGAAACATCAATACACATGTGATATATAAACAACTAGGGGTTCTCGGTGAAACTCTAGTCGCTGGCTCATTGGTCAACAAATGATCAAGGCTTCCTGATCATGTCGCATTTATGCCAGCTGGAAATGGAGTCAACTCATTCTAAAAATGAGATGATGAACCAATACCCAACCTAAACATAGTGACCCGATCATGTCACGAAGTTCAAGTTACGATGATTAGAATGGATCCTCATAGACTATTCCTTAGACCATGAGGCTATATAAATCACTATCTCTCGAGAATGCTTAGATAGCATCAAATATCACTTGGTAATACAGTGACAATAAAGGTGTGTTCAGGTATTCGGAGGAACCATAGAGGCAATATATGCCCAGAGCAGGATTTTTCCGTCCATGTGATGGAAAGATACTCAAGGGCCCACTCGGAGAAGTTATATCCAATAGCTGCATAGCGTGTGATTCGATCACAGGGATATCACTTGTTGGAACGAGTCAAGTAGCATTGTTCGGTAACGAGATTGAACACGACATGGTGATGTCATTCATCAGATCTCGGGCAACACAAGTATTGACAGAAAAAGGGAACAAGACATGACTGTCCTGGTTCAAATGACGAAAGATCTTCGTGGAATGCATAGGGGTCACATGGCCATCGAGGTCCCTCTATCGATCATTGGTCCGGGAGTGTCCTGACCATGCCTGGAGTGTTCTTGAACCGTGGGGTATCACGCTTAAAGGCTTGATGATGCTTAGAGAGTGTTTATAGGATCAGTAGAATCATAGAAGAAGAGAAGAGAGAAAATCGGAAGGGTTTCGGTAAGTCCGGAGGATGTCAAGAGTGGAGGTGGAAGGTGTTCCATAGCCACGGAGATTGAATAATAAGTGAATGAATGTTAAATATTGATTTAATCATTTATTCATAATTATTTAATAAAAGAGAAAATCAATTAAATGGTCAAAAGGCTTAATGGGCCAATTCCGGAGGGAAAAGGGCCCATGAGGTGAAGGCAAGAGGGGAGAAGGGGCAAGGGGTGGCCGGCTGGGCCAAGCCCCCCGCGCGGGGCCCACTAGGGCCGATCGATGGCTGCCCCCTCTCCCTCTCCTTTAGTCCCACCCCGGGACTTTGAGGGAGGTAGTACCTCCCGTCCCCTATATATAGTGGGGGTATTTGGCCAGATAAATACACACAATATTCAATAAAAGGTTTCCTCTCTTTTGGGGAGACCTCCAATTGATATTCTCTCTCTCGCTTCCGACCGTGGTCCCAAGTTCAGACTGCGCGAATGATAGACATCTTCATCGCGGAGCATCATCACGCTGCGGGATTCGGATCTAGGAGATCTACTTCCGCAACTTCTGCTGGATCAGGGAAGCGGGAGTCATCGTCAGGCACCGGACATGTGTAACTCCTCAAGAGGTGTCGCATTTGTGGCACTCAAGTCGTTGGAGCCGCATGAGCGCAAGGACTTCATCACGACCTTGAGGTCGGCTTCGGCTCGTCAACATCAACCACGCCCTCCTTAGCGTTGACAACGCTTTTCGGTCATCAAGGTTAAGTTCACGAAAAGCCCCTCCCATTACTGCATTGCTAATAGATAGGTCTTGGCAACATCAGGGGTTCAGGGGCGTAGGGTAAAATTTTATTGTTTTCATACGTGGAACCCCTACAGTGGTATCAGAGCACTTTTGCTATTGTTTCTCCTCTAAACTTGTGTGATTTGGATACAACTAACACGGACTGACACAGTTTTCAGCAGAATTACCTTGGTTTCTAGTTTTTGTGCAAAAAATCAACTATCAGGAAAAATCCCGGAAAATATGCCAAATCCCTATTTCACCCAGAAGATTCACGGAGCCAGAAGACGAGACGGAGGGGGGGGGGCACGAGGGGCCCACACCACCTGGCCGCACAGGCTAGGCCAGGCCACGCCTGGGGGTGGTGTGGCCACCTCGGTCACCCCCTCGGCATACCTCTTTGCTAATAAGATGCCTCCTGACCTAAAAACCCTGGGGGTTGGACGTTTTTCCAGAAAGAGTTCCACTATGCCGCCACCACCAGATTCTGCAAATCAGAACCAGAAACTCCATTCTGGCACCCTGCTGGGACGAGGAATTGGAGGAGATCATCGCCATATCGTCACCATCGCTTCTCCATCGACCATCTATGATTCCCCCATTTATGAGTGAGTAATCCCCCGCTGTAGGCTATGGGTATGGTAGGGATTGGATGAGATCGTTCATGTAATGGCATCAGATTGTTAGGGCATGGTGCCTAGTATCTATTATTAGTGCTTTTTGACTTTGTTGCCACTTGTTATGCTTAATGCTTGTCACTAGGGCCCGAGTGCCATGATTTCAGATATGAACATTTTATTGATTCATGATGATAGTATTATTTATGATCTTACCTGCAAGTTGTATACACATATTGTTGTCCGGAACCAAAGGCCCCAAAGTGACAATAATCGGGATAATCAGAGGGAATGGCTTTGATGTAAGGATCACATGTGTTCACAGAGTGTTAATACTTTGCTCCGGTGCTCTATTAAAAGGAGCACCTTAATTGTCAGTAGTTCCCTTGAGGCCCCGCTGCAAATGGGCAGGCAGGACAAAAGATGTTGTGCAAGTTCTCATTGCGAGCACGTATGACTATATATGGAGCACATGCCTATGATTATTTAGTACTTGGATGCTTTATCTTATTTATCTACAAATGCCCTATGTCTTGATTGACATATGAATTGTCTTGTCCATGCAACGCCCGTCCATCCATCCCTATGCCTACCGCGCTTTAATACTATCATTTACTACAATTGTTACTATTGTCTTTACTTTTACTATTGCTATTGCTACTACAAAACTACTGCTACTGGTAAACTGTTGTGAGCAATATTGTTTCCAGGTGCAGCTGGATTGACAACTCAGTTGTTAAGGCTTATAAATATTCTTTGGCTCCCCTTGTGTCGAATCAATAAATTGGGTTTCACTTCCCTCAAAAATACTGCGATACACCCCCTATACTTGTGGGTCATCAAGACTATTTTCTGGCGCCGTTGCCGGGGAGCATAGCTTTATTTATCAAGTTCACTTGGAATCACTATTGTTCGCTACCCTCCATTCATCATGGGTAAGTCTCATGATGGAAAGGTTCCTATATTACCATCCACTACAAGGAGAGGTACGGTTCTGAACACCTCTGTTGCTCTTGATTCACCATCTAGGATGAGTAAGCTCCTTACACCACCACATACACATGCTACACATACTGCTACTACTACTGAATCTGAAACTTCTGATACCTATGATGCTGCTTCTACTATGCTTGATAAGAGTGGTTCATTAGGTCCTTTCCTAGATGCTACTATTGCCAGAACTATAGCTGGAAATACTGAAACTCCTAATGAAGACACAACTACACCTGCCACTTCACCTGAGTCTATAGAGAGCTATGATATTGAAGACAGATATATAGAAATGAATGATGAATTTATTAAAGAATGTCAAAACGCTCATGGTAGGAGTGCTATTAAGAGTCTCCTAGAGAGGCATACTATAAAACCCAAATTATCTCCTAATGATAAGTTTGCTACATCTCCCATAAACATTAAAGATAAGGATTATGATTTCTCTCTCGATTTATCTTACATAACTATTGTTGAGGAAGAACCTTTTTGTGGGACTAAGAATGAAATTGCTGTAGCACATATGACCGAGCTTTCTACCATGAGTGGCCTGTTTTCTGATGATATTACGATGCGCACCTACTTTGTTGCTAAAATTTTCCCTTTTTCACTGAAAGGAGAAGCTAAGGCTTGGTTTAATAATTTACTTCCTAGATCTATTGATAGCCCTGATTGCTTGATTAGTCCTTTCCTCCAGAAATATTTCCCTCCTAGTGTAGACATGCCATATTGCAGGAACTTTTTGATTTTAAACAGGGAGAAAAAGAGATATTGCCTGAATCATGGGCAAGGTTTTGTGCTTAGATTAATGCGCAGGTTGGATGTCCATTACCTAAAAATGAGCTTCTTGATATATATTATAATGGACTAACTGAAGAATCTAGGACATACCTGGATAGTTGTGCTAAAATAAGCAAGAATTATGATGACTGGACTCCACTTGAGCCAATTACGCCTGAGACGGCTACACCTGAGTTAACTATGCCTGAGCCAACACCAACATCAAAGAAGAGGGGAGTTATTGAACTAAATTATGAAGTGATGAAGGAAGCTAAGAAATGTCTTAAGGAGAAGGGTATTAAATCTGAAGATGTGAAGAATTTACCTCCCATTGAAGAATTTTATGTAAGCCAATCTCCCACTCATCAACTATTGAGGTACACTCTCTCCAACATTTTGATGAAGGTGTTATTCCTTATTCTAAACCTCCTGATCAATGCTTGGAAGAATTTGATATTTTTATTGTTAAGCAAGATAATTTTAATAAAAGGGTGCAAAATCATTTAATGGAAAACTCTAGAGCTATTATTGAGTTGAAGGATACTATGGAAAGAACCTCTAATGATGTTAAAATGTTCGTTAAACATTTCCAAATGGTTCAAACTCAAATTGATCAGCTTATCAAAGTACAAAAAGATTTGCTAGTTAATGCTTCTAAGGAAAAACAAGCTTATGAAATTAGGACTAGAAGTGGTGCTGCCACCCAGGATCATCTATATCTTGAGGGGCATCCTAAAAGAATTGAGCAAGATTCTCAACAAATTGAAAATAGTGGTACTTCTCCTAAGAAAAGGAAAAAGAAACATAAAACTATTGTAGATCTTCTGAACCAGCTAAAATCCTAATAGTATATCTGTCTCTTATGCTGAAACTGAAAGTGGTAATGAGGAAAATGATGCTCCTGATAAAGAAAAAGTTGAAGAAGAACATGAAATACACACTAAGAATACTAAATACACTAAGGAAGATTTTGTTGCTAAGAAACATGGTAGTGAAAGAGAGCCCTAGGTCCAAAAGCCTATGCCTTTCCATGATAAGAAACACAAGTCAAAGGAAGACGAACACTATAATAAGTTTTGTGAGTGGATGAAACCTTTATTTTTGCAAATCCCTTTGACTGATGCTATTAAATTGCCTCCTTACTCAAAGTATATGAAGGATATTGTCTCTATTAAAAGGAAGATCCCCAATGAGGAAATTTCTACTTTGCTTGCTAATTATTCCTTTAATGGTAAAGTTCCAAAGAAGCTTGGAGACCCAGGTATTCCAACTATTCCATGTTCGATTAAAAATAGCTATGTTAGAACTTCTTTGTGTGATTTAGCAGCATGAGTTAGTGTTATGCCTTTTTCTCTCTACAAGAGACTTCAATTGGAGAAATTAATACCAACTGATATATCTTTGCAAATGGCTGATAAACCTACTACTATTTCTATTGGTATATGTGAGGATGTCTATGCAAGTGTCTCATAATTGCTTGATATTAACTGACTTTGTTGTGCTTGAAATGCCTGAAGATGACAATATGTCTATTATTCTTGGGAGACCTTTTCTTAATACTGCAGGAGCTGTTATTAATTGTAATCAAGGAAAGGTGACTTTTAACGTTAATGACAAGGAGCATACTGTCTATGTCGCCAAGAAGATTTATAGGAATTATGGCTTAAATTCAATTGAACATGTTGAGGGCATCCAAGTTGGAGAAATATATTGTCCCATACCACGAGAAAAATATGAAACTATTATGATTGGGACCATTGCTATCAAGCTTGATGTAACATAATCATTTAGTGGAATACAAATTTTTGTTTCATATAAAATTGTTTTGGTAACAAGACCTGATCAACCTTGTTAACAAAGGGATTTTAATGAACAAAACAATGTTTTCACCATGATTATGTTTGCTTACTTTTATTTTATCCATTTTAGTTTTTGCTTTCACTTAGTTTACTTTTCTTTCGCTGGTAGCTTGCATATTAGTGTCTTAGAACTTCTGAAGTTTTAGTTCTGTTTTGTTATTGCATCATTCCAAAGTCATCTTTCTGTCAGAAATTCATTCATCAATACCTGAAAATTGCTAAAAAATAAAGTGTCTCGAAAAATTCTAGAAAACTCATATTAAATTTTTACGTGAAAAAAGGGGAAGAGAAGTGCCTGGAGTGACCCAGGGGGGCCCACCAGGCAGGCACACCACCTGGTGGCACGACCACACAAGGGGCATGCCTAGCCATGGTGTGGGCCACACCTAGCCCTCCACTCACTCTCTCACTCGCCACTTCCTTCTCTCTCCCGAGAAAACATCAGTTCATTTCTCAAAATCACGTTCTTACTATTCTTGTCCACAATTTTTCGATCTCCTTGCTCAGCCCATCTTTGCTGCTGAAATTTGGAGCATTTGTTCTCCGGTATGTGACTCCTTCGTTGATGACCCACAAGTATACGAGGTGTATCGCAGTATTTTCGAGGGAAGTGAAACCCAATTTACTGATTCGACACAAGGGAAGCCAAAGAATATTTATAAGCCTTAACAACTGAGTTGTCAATTCAGCTGCACCTGGAAACAATCTTGCTCACAGCAGTTTATCAGTAGCAACAGTTTTGTAGTAGGAATAGCAAAGTAACAGTAGTAGCAAAGCAAAGCCAGTAGTAATGAAAGCAGTAAACAGTGGGATTCGAGTGCGGTAGGCATAGGGATGGATGGACGGGCATTGCATGGACAAGACAATTCACATAGCAATCAGATCATAGGGCAATTGCAGATAAATAAGATAAAGCACCCAAGTACTAGACAATCCTAGGCATGTGTTCCATATATAGTCATACGTGCTCGCAATGAGAACTTGCACAACATCTTTTGTCCTGCCAGCCCGTTTGTAGCGGGGCCTCTAGGGAACTACTGGCAATTAAGGTGCTCCTTTTAATAGAGTACCGGAGCAAAGCATTAACACTCCGTGAACACATGTGATCCTCACATCAAAGCCATTCCCTTCCGGTTATCCCAATTTCTTTCACTTCGGGGCCATAGGTTCCGGACAACAACGTGTGTAGACAACTTGTAGATAAGACCAGAAACAATACTATCATAATGAATAAATAATAATTTCAGATCTGAAATCATGGCACTCGGGCCCTATTGACAAGCATTAAGCACAACAAGTTGCAACAAAGTCATAAAGCACTAATAAAAGATACTAGGCACCATGCCCTAACGATCTGATGCCATTACATGAACGATCTCATCCAATACCTACCATCCCCATAGCCTACAGCGGGGGATTACTCACTCATAGATGGGGGAAACATGGATGGTCGATGGAGATGGCTCCGGGGGCACTTCCCCGTCCCGGTAGGGTGCCGGAACAGAGACTTTCTGTCCCCCGAATCTCCCCTTCCGTGGCGGCGACGCAGCAGAACTTTTTGTGGAAAAACGTCGAACCCCCCGAAGTTTTTAGGTCAGAAGGCTTCTTATAGGCGAAGAGGGAGACCGAGGGGTGCCTGGGGCCACCACACCATGCCCTGGCGCGGCCAGGCCTAGCCCGTGCCTGGGGGTGGTCTGGCCAGCCCTTGGCCCTCCTCCGTCTCGTATTCTGGTTCCGTGAGTCTTCTGGAAAAATAGGCACTTTGGCTTTTGTCCCGTCCAATTCCGAGAATATTCATTTTCTGACTTTCCTGGAACCAAAAACAGCAGAAAACAGGCAGCTGGCACTGTGGCTCTTGTTAATAGGTTAGTCCAAGAAATCATATGAAAAGTACTCCAAAGTGTAGACAAAACACAAGAAAGTTGATAAAACCAAGCATGGAGCATCAAAAATTATAGATACATTTGCAATGTATCAATATCCGCAAGCTTAACTCCTGCTCGTCCTCGAGTAGGTAAGTGATAAAAACAAAGAATAATTTTTGAGGTGACATGCACCATCAAAGACTTGACCAAAGTATTTGTAAACATTCAAAGCTGGGATCAAAGTACTTCAATCATAACATGAAAGACAAAGTTCTAGCAATAAGACAAAGAAACTAAGATGCAACATGAAAAGGCACAAACAAAAGATTCATGAATAAAAATGCTTTGCAAGACGTTTATTTGTTTCGCATAAAGAAAACATAGCATAGTGGCATTCAGCTTGTCCCTCAATAGAGTAGCAAATATAAATGCATAGGACACCTTCAAAGTTCACAAGAGTGACTAGATACAAATAGTTTAAAATGAGCAATATCAAAGTATGCATCAATCAACAAGTCTTGGGACAATGCACATAGAACTAAGAATGGCCACTATGCTCTCAAGAAAGTGCTCATAGAATGTGTGGAGACTCAACAAGGAAATGAACATGTTTTGAAAAGTTTGAAAGGCTTCCAAATGCTGAAAGTATGGTACTCATTAGCTTTGAGCTCTCATTGCCCCTATCATAAGAATCTTTAATGTGGTTAAGGTGAAAGTGAGGTCCAATCTGAGTTATATGCTTGACAGACTATAAACTGAAAATCCCAAGTCCCTTGAGTACGAGGGCCGCTCCTCATGCTACTCAACTTTAGTTACCGGTAAGTTCTTGTCATCGTAAGTATGTGTGTATCATTGAGAACCGCCAACGGGGTACCCCTTGTCCGATGATACAGAAGAATCCCCATATCAAAATGACAATGCAAGCAGACAATGAGTATCTCAGCAATCTTCTTATTTACCATGGGAAAATGGTGCATTTTTCTCTCTTTCCTATTTTCATAAATCTCTTTTTTTTCTTTTTCTCAATAGCTATCTTTCTCTTTTTTTATAAGAAGAATGCTTCATAGATATCATTATGGTTACGCTGCAGGTTTCCACCATGTCAGCATGGATTAGACCAGCGGCCCAGGCATTTCTCTAACACACATACATAACTCCATGGACTTACAAGCTCCCCTTTTATTTCACACCGACGACATCCGCAAACAAAAGAGCAAGGTATCAACTGGGTATATATTTACATGTGTTGAAAGCGTTCCCCGTGACAGCACAGTTCTGCTAATCCCCAGCCTATAATTTGCAAGCATATAACTTTCACGGAGAGTTCACAATGGTTCAGGTTTATTAAGTGCACGAAATAAAGTGTGCCATCAAGTTCGTGAGAGCTTTACTAACTAATTTTCTCATAACAAGCAAACATTTTATTCGGAAGAAAACAAGGCATATTGAATATGCACGGAAGTAGCAAATGATGCTAATAGGTAGGTATGGTGGACACTTTGGCAATACTTGGTTTAAGGGAGTTGGAAACATGAGTAAAACACTCAGTGTAAGTGAAGGCTAGAAATAGTAAGGGAGCGACAAACGAGAGAGCAATAATGGCCATATAATCATGCAGAGCGACAAAACATCATTGATCAAAGCATAAAGTGATACTACAAGTTGAAAACTAAAGGATCATAAAGGCTATGGTGACTTTGGATAGTCATAACATGGTGTGAGCATGCGCCAAGTCAACCCAAATAAAGCATCAAAGGAGAATACCACTATACTATGCTTTAATATGCTTAAACAACGCATGATTCATCCAAGGCACATTAAGCAATATCAATTGTTCATAACAAGTCATGCTACATCAAAGAATACTAAGCATAAGGCCAAAACAATATCAACCATGGCATGACAAAGCATAGGCCACAGTCAAAAACGTGCTCTTTTTACCACATAAGCATGAACTTTCCTACTCTTCTCCGAACCAAACCAAACTATTTGAAAACCAATGAATGAAAGAGGGGGTCCAACCAATTTATTCAGAAAACTAAACAAACCAAGAAAACGAAGAACCAAAACAAAAATGAAAAAGAAGACGCTCCAAAAACAACACAACTGTGCATGAAATAATAAAAATGAAGCGTTTGGAAGAAACCTGGGATTTTTATTGATGAAGAAGGGGATGCCTTGGGCATCCCCAAGCTTTGACGCTTGTACTTCTTGGATATTTCTTGGGATGACACGCGTGGCATCCCCAAGCTTGAGCTTTATTCCATCCTTCATCTCATTACTTATTCCTTCCATACACCTGGAATTTTCCTTCATACAAAACTTCACACAATCTTTATTAGCAACATTAGTGCACTCAAGATAAATAAATCTTAAGGTTCAGTTCTAACACCAAATAAACTTCCATTAGAACACTAGCTACTGTAGCACTTCCCTCAGAAAGCTCAATTCCCCAAAAAAACTCAAGAAGAAACTAACAACAAGCAAATGCAGAAAATTGCAGAAATCCGTCAAAACAGACCAGCAGGTAAAGACGAATTTCTTCGAAGACCTTCTGTTGCTCAAGTAAAAAAGTATTGAACTAACGAAAGTTATATAACAACCTTGGGCGGAAGCACAAATATTTACAGCTCAATCGGACATACAGAGCTCTCTCATTAATTTTTACGGTAAAGAACAGAAGTCTGTTTCGGGACAGCAACTTTCCCAACCATTACTTCTCTCTCATTAGAGGTTACTCTTGGCACAAAAAGCAAATAAAAAGGATAAGGAGCGGTTATTACAGAGGTAATAACTTCCAAGACTCATCTAAAACTTTTGGGTTATCTCCCAATAAGTACTTTTCTTTAACGCCTTTAAGTTAGGCATAAGGAAAAACTAAAATGGATAGAATAGAAGTAAGCGGAGATAATCATGGTGAAAACTTTGTTTTGTTCAATGAAATCCTTTTGTTAACAAGGTTGATCAGGTCTTGCTACCAAAACAATGTCATATGAGACAAAACTTTGTATTCCACTAATGATTATGTTACCTCAACCTTGATAGCAATGGTCCCAATCATAATAGTTTCAAATTTTTCTCTTGGTATGGGACAATATATTTCTCCAACTTGAATGCCCTCAACATGTTCAATTGAATTCAAAACCATAAGTCCTATCAATCTTCTTGGGGAAATAGATAGTATATTCCTTGTCATTAACTTTGAAGGTCACCTTCCCTTGATTACAATTAACAACAGCTCCTGCAGTATTTAAGAAAAGGTCTCCCAAGAATAATAGATATATTATCATCTTCAGGCATAAAAGTTTGAGAGGATGCTCTCATAAGAAATATGAGTTGAAGTAAAAGAGAGCACTCAAGAAGCAAAATCAAAACACATTTAAGTCTAACCCACTTCCTATGCATAGGATTCATGTATGCAAATAAATTCACGAAGAACAAAGTGAGAGACATATGAAGATAAAACAAGAGTAACTTCAAAACTTTCAGCACATAGAGAGGTGTTTCAATACCATGAAAACTTCCACAACCATATTTTCCTCTCTCATAATAATTTTCAGTATCCTCATGAATAAACTCAACAATATAACTATCACATAAAGCATGTTTTTCATGATCTACAAGCACTAGAGCTTTATCATATACATTTTCAAGAGAAACCTCAGGAACATAACATTCATTCTCCTTTAGTAAGCAAGGGGACAATCAAATGATGTAAGGGATAAAGTGTTACTCTCATTAGAAGGTAGGTATGGGTACATAATCCATTCTTCCTCCTTTTGTTCATCACTCTCCTCCTCTTTTTCATCTAATGAGATTTCAGGTTCATCAATTTCTTCTTCCGTAGGATCCTGCAAGGCATTAGTCTCTTCCATTTGTGGAAAGCATCTATCAAGAATATAGCCATTTTCATCCTTGTAATTATCAAAGCAAAATTTAAGTATACCATACACCTCATATTTGTAAGGTGAATCATCAATATTTTGAAGCAAACTAGCAAGTTCAAAAGCACCCTTCCAAGCAATAAATTATTCAATTTGTTCCGCATCATAAAAGTCATAAATTCCTTTAGCATAGGAAGATATGGTATCATTATCACTATACTCACATTGAAAAGGGAGGTGTTTATACCTCTTTCTGCAACAAGACTCATCACAGCAATAAGTAACATTATAAGTAGAGCACACGTTCCTAGAAATGGTATACAATCTATCAATTTGTTCCCATAAGTGTTTCCCTTTTTGTGACAAGCGGTGTTCCTTATAATAATATTTTTGATCTTCCGTGAACCCACCTTGCCAATAAGCTTCAGTTTCAAAGAAACCAACCATTGCCAACAAGCATGATAAGGCAAGACAATAACAGACCAACGAAATAACAACTAGAGTTGGAACTAGTTTTTTTGTATTTTTGATAAAGAAACAAGCAAACAAGGAGAAAATAAACTTATCTTGAACAATAGTGAATCCAAGTGAACTTGATAAATAAAGCAATGCTCCCTGGCAACGGCGCCAGAAAATAGTCTTGATGACCCACAAGTATAGGGGGTGTATCGCAGTATTTTCGAGGGAAGTGAAACCCAATTTATTGATTCGACACAAGGGGAGCCAAAGAACATTTATATGCCTTAACAACTGAGTTGTCAATTCAGCTGCACCTGAAACAATCTTGCTCACAGCAGTTTATCAGTAGCAACAGTTTTGTAGTAGCAAAGCAAAGACAGTAGTAACGAAAGCAGTAAACAGTGGGATTTGAGTGCGGTAGGCATAGGGATGGATGGACGGGTGTTGCATGCACAAGACAATTCACATAGCAATCAGATCATAGGGCAATTGCATATAAATAAGATAAAGAACCCATGTACTAGACAATCCTAGGCATGTGTTCCATATATAGTCATACGTGCTCGCAATGAGAACTTGCACAATATCTTTTGTCCTGCCAGCCCGTTTGCAGCGGGGCCTCTAGGGAACTACTGGAAATTAAGGTGCTCCTTTTAATAAAGTACCGGAGCAAAGCATTAACACTCCGTGAACACATGTGATCCTCACATCAAAGCCATTTCCTTCCGGTTCCCGATTTCTGTCACTTCGGGGCCATAGGTTCCGGACAACGTGTGTATACAACTTGTAGATAAGACCAGAAACAATACTATCATAATGAATCAATAATAAGTTCAGATCTGAAATCATGGCACTCAGGCCCTAGTGACAAGCATTAAGCACAACAAGTCGCAACAAAGTCATAAAGCACTAATAAAAGATACTAGGCACCATGCCCTAACAATCTGATGCCATTACATGAACTATCTCATCCAATCCCTACCATCCCGATTGCCTACAGCGGGGGATTACTCACTCATAGATGGGGGAAACATGGATGGTCGATGGAGATGGTGGTAAAGATCGATGGAGATGGCTCCGGGGGCATTTCCCCGTCTCGGCAGGGTGCCGGAACAGAGACTCTCTGTCCCCCGAATCTCCCCTCGGTGGCAGCGGCACAACGAAACTTTTTGTGGAAAAACGTCGAACCCCCCGAAGTTTTTAGGTCAGAAGGCTTCTTATAGGCGAAGAGGGAGACCGAGGGGGTGCCTGGGGCCACCACACCATGCCCTGGCGCGGCCAGGCCCAGCCCGCGCCTTGGGGTGGTGTGGCCAGCCCTTGGCCCTCCTCCGTCTCGTATTCTGGCTCCGTGAGTCTTCTAGAAAAATAGGCACTTTGGCTTTTGTCCCGTCCAATTCCGAGAATATTCATTTTCTGACTTTCCTGGAACCAAAAACAGCAGAAAACAGGCAGCTGGCACTGTGGCTCTTGTTAATAGGTTAGTCCAAGAAATCATATGAAAAGTACTCCAAAGTGTGGACAAAACACAAGAAAGTGGATAAAACCAAGCATGGAGCATAAAAAATTATAGATACATTTGCAATGTATCAACATCCGCAAGCTTAACTCCTGCTCGTCCTCGAGTAGGTAAGTGATAAAAAGAAAGAATAATTTTTGAGGTGACATGCACCATCATAGACTTGACCAAAGTATTTGTAAACATTCAAAGCTGGGATCAAAGTACTTCAATCATAACATGAAAGACAAAGTTCTTGCCATGCCATGCCATGCATCATATCATAATCATGCCGGATCTTCTGCCCTAGTATTAAATAGTGCATCTGGTGTTTCTTTTAGTGCTTTGCTTCTTTACGGATTAGGTCGTTGAGTGGATGTGAGTATCGACAAGTTCTTCGGATAATGTCTCTCCGACAGTGTTTCCCAGGCGAGCATTCTCCCCCTTTCTACCTATTTTGCATTTATAGTCTTTATTTCCTCCTATTGATCTATTGCTATCCGTGTCACGATGCTTTAGTGTTCTGTACCAGATATATTCCGTGCAGCCTTTATATTGCCTTGGACACCACCTATTACCTGTTGTTTGGTAGATAGATGGTCTTGCGAGTCGTAGTCGCTTGCTCAGGTGCGATCCCGTGTCGTGAAGTACCACACAGTTGTTGGAATGTTGTTATATGCTTTACGGTGGAGAGGATCATGACTTTAAATACGACTATTAAACTGTTGGGATAACTAATGAAAGAGGCACCGGTGGGTAGTATATGCTATTTGCTTTTTCATGTCCACTTGTGTCCCGTAGGCCCCCAGTACTTGATACTTGTTCCTTGATTATTCACACTATCCATATCCGGGAGACCCTATGGATCCCCCTGAGCCAGAGCTTGGTTCATTTCTTATTTCTTGGGGCCACAAACTAGTTTGGGGCTTTATTACTATCATGTACTTATGCCATGCTTTACTGCTTTATTTAAGATTGTGCGTGGAGCACCTGTACTGTTTTGGATCGTGACACGTTTTTGCTGTATCGACAAGCCCAGTCACACTTTTGGGTTCCCAGTCGTTTACCGCCGTCTACACAAACCCTGGGTCCGTGTCGGAGCCGGCCAACTTCGTCGCGGGTAGCTTAGTGGGGTGCCCCCCTGAAATCTTTTATGAATCCTGTGATTGCTTTGTCGTGAAATCCTCGTTGGGTTTTGATTTGGTTTTTCCGAGGTTGATCGTGTGTGTGTTGCTATTTGTGCACCCCTGCGGGGTAAATCTTTCTGAAAGCCGTGTCCGCGGTTATGGACGACTTGGAGCACAGTATCTCGATCATAGACAAGCATAACTAAAGTATTGCTATAAATTTGACTTAATATATGACTAGTAATCAGCTTCACTACAATGGAATGGATAATAAAAGTGCCAACAACTGGTGGAACTGGGTTGTATCGTGTCATGTTATACCTGCCTAGTAAGTATCGCAACTCCAATGTAATGAAATAAAAGTGCCAACAACTGCTGGGTTTGGGATGTCACATGCTAATTGTATCTGACTAGTAAGTACTACAACTACAACTGAATGGTTAACTAAAAACTGCCCACTAATTATGCTATCAGGATGACTCGTGCTATCTATATCTAACTAGTAAGTGTTGCAACTATAATGGAATGAATAAAACTGCCAACTGTGTGAGTTCCTCGGTTTGACTTCCTCGTATGGTCTCGAGGGGGAATACCAGGTCGGGTATGATTGGTGTTAGTATCTGGTTGGTCCGGAATAGGTCTCTCTTATCCCTCTCTAATAGCTGACAGTTGTATCGAGTCTCTATAGGTTGTATAGTGCATGTTGCGCTGCAGCTTCAGTCCACCATACCGATGTAGGCGAGAGTCGCCGAATTCTAGCCTTGCTGTGTACTGGCCTCAGTACTGATCGCTCCTTTTTCCTTTGCCCTTTGTCGGCACCCCTTTTGTTTTAACATGTATAAGTTCGACATCGTTAGCAGGGTTAACTTTCCGGCTTGGCCTGGGCAGGGTTATGGACGCCATTGGTTATTCTTCAGGGCTCTTAGCCCAGTTGCATCTTATCCGTACTCGGATGTTGTATCGTTTCAAGGTGATTTGGATCTTTGTATTGTATATCTGTATTTTTGACTCATGGAGTCGTTGTTATATATATATATATATATGTTTCTATGGGTTCCATCGTGGACTATTGTGTAATGTTATTACTTCGTTTTCCACCCGCACGCAAGTGCCTGGTGGGCGTCTTTGAATCGTTTCTATGCGGGTTTGGCGGGAAGCGCTAAAATCTACATAGGGACGATTCGAGGGTGTTACAACGAACCTACCCAATATGTGAAACTAACTATGTCTATGGTGCAGGATTTCCGGTTTAGTTACTCCTTACCTAAACCCCATGGTCCACTACAAAATTTACAATGTAGTTGTCGATCTCCCTTTTGATGAATTTGTGCAGCTATTAAAGTACCACAGTGGGGTTCATGTGGAAGGATTAGAGAGCGACCTACACCACTCATGGACTTGTACGCAGAAATTTGCCAAGGGAGCACCTTCTCAAAGGAGAGTGGTAAAATTCATAATATTCATCTCCCGTCTATTCGATACTTTGCCTACTTTATTTCCAAGTGTGTTCTCGCTAGGAAAACTGCTAATAAATTATCCTCATATGATCTAGCCTTCATCTCAGCTTCCTTAAAATGAGATAGGACTTATAATTTGGGTGCCTTGATAGCTTTCCGTCTTGCTGCTAACCGCGAGAAAGGTGGAATTTGTGGAGGCCTCATTGCCTCTCATTTACTAGCTCTGCATGGTGTAGTGCCTCATCATCTAGACCTATAGTTTCCCATAGACAGGCTTGACCTTAATTCCATGATACAACATGAATTCATTACTTCTTGGGCTAATTTGAGTGATTTATCTTATGAAATAACCTTCCTCAAGGCTGGTTGGAGAAGGGGTAAGTCCGAGCGTGTTGTTCTTTTGCATGCGCCTATTTTGTTTAACCTTGATACCAGGGAAGGATGGTCACTCACCGAGGAAGAGCTCGATACATATCTGGGGGAGCTCTCCCAGCAGGAGCAGTATACTGGAAGGGAGGCTACAGATGATTCGGTCCAGCCCTCGAATGAGGGGGAGTCTTTGTACCAGCAGCCTACCTATGATTGGGGAGCTAATTCTTCTACACAAGGGCCTAACTACAATCATTCTTATGATGACCCTCCGACTTGGAGTTCCTACCCGCGTTGGGGTTGACACCCACTTAGGCCAAAAACCTAAGCTTGGGGGAGGTACACCGACATCACACTCATCTACATATCATGTTCAGTCGGTACTTTGTATATCCATGTTTCATTTTCTTTTTAGTCATTGTCCTTGCTTTATTTCTACTTTCCAAAACACAAAAAGACCAAAAATATTTTCATTTTTTTCCAAAACACAAAAAGACCAAAAATGTTTTGTGAAGTTCGTCGCAGGGTTCAACAGTCCTTAGTGGAGTTTGGTTTCATGTTATTATTCAAGCCACACAAGTGAAGGGCAATAATGAAGATTAATGACAACTTGAGGTGTGGTAAGAGGCTGGTAATGAACTCTATTTGTTTTCATTTTTGTACATATACTCATCATTGTGGGCATGCTTAGTGTGTTCATGTAAGGTGTATGTTATTTATGGATGCTTAGTAGTTCTTGCTTTCTTATGATTATCTCCAGCTTGCTAATAGTTTGTGGCATGTCATATGAATGTTTGCTGGCATTGTTCTATTCCTAACTTGGTATGACACTATGGTATCCTACTCTGAATGTTTCATTTGAATAGACTTTGCACATGCTCATGCATGCATATGACAGAAACAATCAGTTAAGCCTCGATGAATTATTTTACCTCAGGATCCTTGAATCACTTTCATGCCATAATTAGTCCTGTTTTGTTGCAAGCATGATTATAACAGTTATTGCTCTCTCGCTTGTCTCTCCCTTTCTATTGCTGGCCTTCACTTGCACTGAGTATGAGCTCTACTCATGTTTCTAACTCCCCAAACCAATATTCCCAAAAGTGTCCACCATACCTACCTATTAGCATCATTTTCTATTCCGTGCATATTCAGTATGCATTGTTTTCTTCTGAATAAAATATTTGCTTGTAATGAGAAAGTTAGTTAGTAAAGCTCTCACGAACTTGATGGCACACTTTATTTCTTGCACTTAATAAACCTGAACTATTGTGACTGTCCATGAAAGTTATATGCTTGCAAATTATAGGCTAGGGATTAGCAGAACCGTGCTGTCACGGGGAACGCTTTCAACACCTATAAATATATACCCCGTTGATATCATGCTCTTTTGTTTACGGATGTCATTGGTGTGAAATAAAAGGGGAGCTTGTAAGTCCATGGAGTTATGTATATGTGTTAGAGAAATGCCTGGGCGGCTGGTCTAATCCATGCCTAATCATGGTGGAAACCTGCAGCGTAACCATAATGAGCAATCTATGAAGCATTCTCCTTATAAAAAAGAGAGATAGTTATTGAGAAGAAAAAGGAAAAAATGAGAAAAGAGGAAAGAGAGAAAAAAGCACCATTTTCCCATGGTAAATAAGAAGATGCTGAGATGCTTATTGTCTGCTTGCCTTGTCATTTTGATATGGGGATTCTTCTGTTTCATCGGGCAAGGGGTACCCTGTTGGCGGTTTTCTATGATACACATGTATTTACTATGACAAGAATTTACCGGTAACTAAAGTTGAGTAACATGAGGAGCGGCCCTCGTACTCAAGGGACATAAATTGTAACTAAAGTTGAGCAACATGAGGAGCGGCCCTCGTACTCAAGGGACATGAGATTTCCAATTTATGGTCTGTCAATCATATAAGTCGTATTGGACCTCACTTTCACCTTAACCATTTAAAGAAGCTTATGATAGGGGCAATGAGAGCTTAAAGCTAGTGAGTACCATACTTTCAGCATTTGGAAGCCTTTCAAACTTTTCAAAACCTTTTCATTTCCTTCTTGAGTCTCCACATATTCTATGAGCACTTTCTTGAGAGCATAGTTGTCATTCTTAGTGTAATGTGCTTGCCTCAAAACTTGGTTAATTGTGTCATGACCTTGATGCTTGTATCTCTGATATCTTTACTTCTAGTATTCACATGAACTTCAGAGGTGCCTTGGCATTTATGTTTTCTCTACAATCAAAGGCAAGCGAGATACCACTCTATCATACCTTTTTATGAGCATTGCAATGTTGCTTATGTTTAGGTTTCATGCTACTTACTATTTTTGAGTTAGAATCTCTTCATAGCTTGCAATGACTATTGAGTAACATTATTTGCATACTCCTTATTATGAATTGACCAAGTACTTGATCATATGCTGAGAATATATACATCTTATGAAGCAAATGTGTTTGTGAAAGTTCCTTTTATCACACTCAATTTTCAACTGAATTGTTTGAGGACAAGCAATAAGCTAAGCTTGGGGGGAGTTGATACGTCCAAAACGTATCTACTTTCCCGAACACGTTTGCTATTGTTTCTCCTCTAAATTTGTGTGATTTGGAAACAACTAACACGGACTGACACCGTTTTCAGCAGAAATACCTTGGTGTCTAGTTTTTGTGCAAAAAATCAACTATCAGGAAAAATCCCGGAAAATATGCCAAAAATCCTATTTCACCAGAAGATTCACAGAGCCAGAAAACGAGAAGGAGGAGGGCCACGAGGGGCCCACACCACCTGGCCGTGTGGGCCATGCTAGGCCGCGCCTGGGGGTGGTGTGGCTGCCTCGGTCACCCCCTCGGCCTCCCTCTTCGCCTATAAGATGCCTCCTAAGCTAAAAACCCTGGGGGTTGGACGTTTTTCCAGAAAGAGTTCCGCTACGCCGCCACCACCAGATTCCGCAAATCAGAACCAGAAACTCCGTTCTAGCACCCTGCCGGGACGGGGAATTGGAGAAGATCATCGCCATCATTGTCACCATCGCTTCTCCATCGACCATCTATGATTACCCCATCTATGAGTGAGTAATCACCCACTGTAGGCTATGGGGATAGTAGGGATTGGATGAGATTGTTCATGTAATGGCATCAGATTGTTAGGGCATGGGGCCTAGTATCTATTATTAGTGCTTTTTGACTTTGTTGCAACTTGTTATGCTTAATGCTTGTCACTAGGGCCCGAGTGCCATGATTTCAGATCTGAACATGTTATTGATTCATGATAATAGTATTGTTTATGATCTTACCTGCAAGTTGTATACACATATTCTTTTTCGGAACCAAAGGCCCCGAAGTGACAATAATCGAGATAACCAGAGGGAATGGCTTTGATGTGAGGATCACATGTGTTCATGGAGTGTTAATGCTTTGCTCTGGTGCTCTATTAAAAGGAGCACCTTAATTGCCAGTAGTTCCCTTGAGGCCCCGCTGCAAATGGGCTAGCAGGACAAAAGATGTTGTGCAAGTTCTCATTGCGAGCACGTATGACTATATATGGAACACATGCCTATGATTATTTAGTACTTGGATGCTTTATCTTATTTATCTGCAAATTCCCTATGTCTTGATTGCCATATGAATTGTCTTGTCCATGCAACGATCGTCCATCCATCCCTATGCCTACCGCGCTTTAATCCTACTGTTTACTGCAATTGTTACTACTGTCTTTACTTTTACTACTGCTATTACTTTTCTATTGCTACTACAAAACTGTTGCTACTGATAAACTGTTGTGAGCAAGATTTTTTCCCGGTGCAGCTGAATTGACAACTCAGTTGTCAAGGCTTATAAATATTCTTTGGCTCCCCTTGTGTCGAATTAATAAATTGGGTTGCACTTCCCTCGAAAATACTATGATACACCCCCCTATACTTGTGGATCATCACGTAGTAATGCTAGTACGGGTAGAACACACGAGATGTAGCGTGTGGGCGTTGATCTTTTAGTTGTTACCCTCCTATGTGTACTTGCGTATACCACAATAATGCTTGATGAAGCGGCCCCCAACCAACTTTACGCGTTCATTCGCAAGACTGGTCCACGCTTGACATACGGCTTGTACCATATAAAGTGGCTTTGGGGGGGGTGTCTGTCTCTCTCGCATTAGTTGGTATGCCATTTGCAACGGAGGGCCCCGAAAAGGGTATAGTATAGAAAACTACTTGATCAGTGTTGTGGTGAAAGTTCGTAGGTAAGAACGGTTCTTGTGTGAAAGCCCATTCAGCCACGTAAAACATGCAAAAAAAAGTAGAGGCGTCTAGCTTTGTTTTGCAGGGGGCATTGCTTTGTGATATGGTTGTGGCAAAGGTAAAGTGATTACCTTATGTTATGTAGAAGTAGATAGTCATGGAGGTGATGGACTACCATGCCGGAAAGACACCGATACCCTCCTGTGTACGGTGCCAGAACCCTAGTGCCGGAATCTGGTGACGACAGATGGAGATCACGACGTGAAGGACCATATCACATCACATTTAGATTCAATGTTATTGTTTGTATATCTTATTGTGTGCTAGTATTAGATACTCGACGGTAGCCTAATAAGATGATCCCTATTTAAAAATTACCAATGATTGTGTTCCCCCTTAGTGTGCACCACCAAGAAAGTTCTTCGGTATGAGGCAGGCCATGATGAGGGTGTGTCATACATATCTACGTTCACATAGAGAGGGTGTAAGCCATGTTGCACATCAAATACACTAAGGTTGAGTTGGCGAGCCTAGCATGTAGCAGACATGGCCTCGGAACACGGATGGTCGAAAGATCGAGCATGAGTCGCATGAATGATGTGACCGATGTTTAGCGTCCACCCTAGAACCCACATTGATGGTCGTGATGATCGGGGGAGATGTGGGGAAAAGGGGTTGTGTTATCACTAGAACCCTTCAGGGGATAGGTGTTTCTGAGTGGAGTTATTATTAACTCATTTAATTATAAACATAGTCTAAATTCCTTTTTGCAATTATAAATACAGAAAATAGTTCTCCCCGATGCTACCTTTCCTGTTGACGATTGGTTAGAAGGAGAGAATCTCAGGCTAGACGGATCAAACTTCTCTATATGGGTTGCGTGTCTCCACGTTCTCCTTCGCGAGAATAACGTGGTCGACTATATGCTCAACGAGATGGATTTGGATCAGACCAATGACCAAGAGACCCCAAAACAGCGGGAAGACCGCTATTACCGTCGTGAGATGGCCTCCTTCATTTCTGTTACAATGTGTTACGGAATGGTAGATTAGCTTTGGCCTGTTGTGGGCAATGTAGACCCTCGTACGGTAATGCTACAACTTAGGACACATTTCGTGGAATAAGCATACATATGGGAGCATGAGATCATGGGAGATTTCCTCTCCATAAAGATGGAGGAGAACTCCTCACTAGATGATCACTTGTTAAGCATATATGATGCATGCATGAGTCTTGCATACTTCCTGGACAACTGGTTCACAAGCTCTTTTGCAATAGGAGTGTTGCTGCGTCCGCTGCCACCAACCTACCAAGCACAAGTCAAGTCTTGCATTATGAGAGGCAACACAGAAACACAAGATTTCCACAGGTTCATATCACATCTCAGGAATGTGATGATTGAACCCGTTGTCGGAGAGGTCATCGATGACAAAGGTATATATTTGATATACAATTTTATAAATGTTATAATCTTGAAAACACATGTTGCAGTTTTAAGTATATTTGATACTTGTTCTGTTTTAGTGAAGACATGCCCTTCTGCATAGAGGTGATTGCTGGAGAGGAGGTGACATTGCGTGTTGATGGTGAGCATGAAGATGATAGCCAACGACACTCTCCCTCAATATTTATCACTTAGTTCATTATTAGGATGATTATTGTAATCAAAAGATTGTGAACCTCTTTAGTGTGTCTCACACTTTGTGAGACGGTTATTCATATGAGCTTGTAACAAACATTTGTTCCACTTTGATGAATGATCTCTATTCATGTTCATATCTTGTTCAATTATGTGTGAATTATCCTTGTTTTGAAACTAATTGATAAAACATGAACATTTGTAAAATATTGAAATGCCTTAAATTACCAAACTTAATGATATATTCATTAATGAATGAAACCATTGTTTAAATTCAAAGTTATCTTGATAATATGTGAAAGACATTCGATTTCTTGTCACATATAAATCATGCCAAAGTTTGGCAAAATAACTTGAACATCGTGTATTACTTGAATACAAAGTGTTTTAATGAATTGTTAAAAGTAAATATATTCGATGTATTGTGTTTTGACAAAATGGTAATTATCATTATATGATTGTTTAGATGTGTAAAGAAGTTTACCAAAGGAAACATGAAGATGAAACTATTTGATATGATCAAAGTGTTTCATCAACAAAGGGTATTAAAGTTAAATGAGAATATAATTACTATGATTTGATCAATAGTAATGAAATTCGACTTTATAAGAATGGTATAAAAGGAATTGTGGAATGCAAAGCGTTTTGAAACGTCAAAATGCAAAGCATCACAATGTGATATTAGATATCAAAGTGGGTGAATAGAAGGCGCCAAATAAATCGTTGTAGTGTAGATGTAGAGACCATTAGTTAGAAATAGTTAGCACTCGATTAGAACATATGGTGAACCATCTGGATTCGTGAGATCGGCTCCATATCTAGTATTGATCGTCGTAAAAAGTTTTGGGGATATTCAATATAAACAAAAAATAGCGAATATGTCCTTGTAGAGTATTCATTGGAAAACTTTGAATACGAAATCCATAGCTGAAACCAAAAGAGAAGCAAAACTAGTATTGCTTGGATTTTGGTGCATTCTTGAGAAAGTTCACTTTTAGTGGTTTTTCTCGATTATGGAGCAAATAGAAGATAGTGAAAAACATAATGAGGATTCAAAATCCTGCATCAGAGTGTTTACAAGCGCAACGGAAAGCGTTCCTAACGATACTCTTCACAAAGGAAAGAATCACTGATAGTGATCATTGTGTTTTCCCCACTGGTATTTTCACTACATGAAGTAGGATTCAAAATCCATCCCATATCATATATGGAGACATTTGCGAATCATTTGTCATGATTACTAGAATATGACATACCTACGAACTACTAAGGAAATAATGGTAAACTAGAATTATGAGAAATCCTAGAAGCAAAATTCCCTTGAGATTAGAAAGAAATTCGTTGTTAAATCTTGCAAGTAAAGGAGTTACTTGAATTTTCCCAAATCACTGCAAAGCCATAGTGAAAAAAGGGGGTGAATGACAAAAGCACAATTTGTCAAGTATTGGACAAATTCAAATGAATTTGATTCAAGTGTGTTGAATGTCTACTGAATTTAAAACTAGTAAAAGTACTAATATCTCATAGTAAATCTCCAAGTTTGTTATTTTATCAAAGGATTTTGAAGTCATTCAAAATAGTGAGTGCATATGCAATTTGCATGAAATTGAATGGGAGCTATAAAAGTCTTCCTAAAACAATATGTGAATGGCATATTTTTGAGTGGGAGCAATATAAGTCTCAAATTTATATATGTAGGAACATAGTTTGAGTAAGAGTAGTGACTCATACCCAAATATGTTGGGAACATATTTTGAGTGGGATCTTAAAGGAGTGATTCTTAAGTGTGTATACAACACATTAGGAATCAAAGCGCAAGTGCCGCTAAATAATGATTTATAAGTTGGTAGAAGTTGATAATAAGTGTATTACGATATTATGTAGTATTCCTTAAAGGATTCTGAAAAGGGTTTCAGAATAGAAGTTAGTTAATGAGCTGGTCCCTAATAACTCAATTAGGAATAGTATTAAGTTTAATATCGATGGTTGAAAGAAAGAAAAGGATGATCATCATCACTACAAGAAAAGTTGTCTTTTACAACGGATTATTTTCGTGGTTGAAGGCCCGATTTTCGTGGTTAAAGAGTCTTGTTCGACAGATGTCCTTCGTGGTAAAAGCCCCGTCACAAATGAATTAACCACGGGTTTTTTTTGCCCATGGCGGATCGCACCCTTCAGCCACAAAAACTTGTTCCGTCATAGATCTATTCGCCAGCCATGATTACGGCTAACGGCATGCAAATTGCCACGTGAGAGCAGCCGTTAGCGGCCGGTTACCACCGTTAACAGTCATAGAAACTGTGCCAGAAGCCAGGCCCAGCCAAGGACTACTAAATACTAACTGGGCCGGCCCATTAGGGGAGCCCAACGAGAAGATGGACAGTTATTGTTTTGTCCTGCACTGTTTGAAATGGGCCCAGAGATGCAGCCCACGAACTTTTAGGCCCCATTCTGTTTTGGCCTATAGAAGGCCCATGTTGGTCCAACACTGTGCTGCCACTTGAGGCCTGCACAAATCCGGCCCTGCATTGTTCAGGCCTGTTACCAATTTAGCCTTTTACTCTTTAGTCCTGTTACTGTTTTAGCCTTTTAGGAATTTCGACCCGTTACTGTTTAGGCCCTTTAGTGTTTGGGCTTTTACCTGTTTAGGCCGGCTCTATTTGGCTTGTTACTGTACTGGCCTGCCACCGTACTGGCCTTTTGCTGTTGACACCTTTTATGGTTCCGACCTTTCACTGTTCCGTCCTTTTCACTGTTCTGGCCTTTTACTGTTCTAGCCTTTTATTGTTCTAGCCTTTTACTGTTCTGGCATTTTACTGTTCTAGCCTTTTACTGTTCTAGCCTTTTACTGTTCTAGCCTTTTACTGTTCTGGTCTTTTACTATTCTGGCCTTTTACTGTTCTGGTTGTTTTGGGCCATCCATGCGCATGTTGTTTCAACATTCGGCATGCTACTGCTCCACCTTATTATTGTTTCAGACTTTTTTTGCTAGCGCCTACTTTTTATAGAATAGGTGAATATCAAGACATCAATTAATAAACACACAGAAATTAAAATTACTTATTATACAATGATACATTGCAAATGTATCTATAATTTTTGATGTTCCATGCTTGGTTTTATCCACTTTCTCGTGTTTTGTTCCAACTTTGGAGTACTTTTCTTATGATTTCTTGGACTAACCTATTAACAAGAGCCACAGTGCCAGCTGCCTGTTTTCTGCTGTTTTTGGTTCCAAGAAAGTCAGAAAACGAATATTCTCAGAATTGGACGGGACAAAAGCCAAAGTGCCTATTTTTCCGGATGTCATCAAGTGCCAAAATACGAGACGGAGAGGGGCCAGGGGGCCACCACACCACCTGGCCGCGTGGCCAGGCCTGGCCCGCGCCAAGGGGTGGTGTGGCCGCTCCTGGCACCCCGTCAGCCTCCCCTTCCGCCTATAAGATGCCCTCGGGACGTAAACCCTAAGGACCCGATCAAAAATCCACGAAAGAGTCTGTAGCCGCCATCATCTCCATCCCTAGATCGGGAGGGATCTGAAGCTCTTCCCGGCACCCTGCCGAAGAGGGGAATTCACCCTGGAGGCCTTCTTCATCACCATGCAAGCCTCCGGTGTGATGCATGAGTAGTTCATCCTTGGACTACGGATCAAAAATCCACGATTGAGATGCTATTTCAGATTGATTATTGATTCTATCATTTCTTTGTTATTTGTGATCTTGCATGCTTTCCTTTGTTAGTAGCTACCTTGGCCAAGTAGATGCTAGCAACTCCAAGAGTTAGTATTTATGCTCGATAGTGGGTTCATGCCTCTGGTAATCTGGGGAAGAGACAGAAATCTCTAAGGTACTAGATGTGTTGTTGCTACTAGGGAGAAAACAACAATCCTTTGTTCATAGAACAATCGTATTGTTTACTTTACACGCAGTTCGTAAAGCAATAATCTGTTGCTTGCGACTAATACTGGAGGGGGTTCGGATGATAACCTGAAGGTGCATTATTAGTCATAGATGCAGTTGGATGGCGGTCTATGTATTATGTTGTAATGCCCAATCAAGTCTCAAAGTAGTCAAGATGATTAGTATATGCATGTATTGATTTCTCGGTGTTTGTCAATTGCCCCGCTGTAATTTGTTCACCCAACATGTTGTCTATCTTAAGGAGAGCCACCTCTAGTGAACTATGGATCCCGGTCCTTTTCTTTACATACAATCTACAAACTGTTTACTGCTTTGTGTTTACTTTCTGCAAACTTTTAGTTCTTTCCATTCGATACGTTTAATCCTTTGTTTTCCGCAAAACACGGTGAGATTGACAACCTCATCGCAAGTTGGGGACAAAGTTTTGTGGTTCTGTTGGGCAGGTCTCCACGTTGCTACTAGCACCGGTAGTGCGCCCTGCCAAGCTCAGCTAGTAACACCTTTGAGGTGTTTCGTTGCTCCTACTGGTTCGATTAAACCTTGGTTTCATAACTGAGGGAAACTTGCTGCTGTGCTCATCATACCTTCCTCTTGGGGTTCCCAACGAGCTCTACATCAACACCGCCATCAAGCAATTTTCTGGGCGCCATGTATTGAGCCATCAAGCGATTTTCTGGTGCTGTTGCTGGGGAGGTAAGGTAAAAGGTATTCACACCGGAGGATTAAAGAAGAAGAACATCCCACGGCAAACGCCTATTTTCTGGCGCCGTTGCCGGGGAGGTAAGGTAGAAGGTACTCACATCCTCTGGTGTGAGTTCTCGAAGTTATTTCCTTTAGATTCTGCAATTTTGTCTTTTTGTTTCTTGTTTTCACTAGTTAGGCTTAATGGAAAACAACAACAAAATTAGAGAGCTTTATAGTATTTATCTTGAGTTAGGACATGAAGTGTTTGAAGAGAAAATTAAAAAACCCATGGAACTTTATTTGCATGCTAATAGCAATGTTGTTAGTATGAATTCTTTGGACACCATTATTGCTAATGCTATGAAAAAGTCTAAGCTTGGGGAAGCTAGTTTTTATGAAAATGATCTTTTTAGTTCCCAAGCTTTGGAAGATAGCTATTCTATTGCTTATGATGATATCAAACCTCCAATATATGATGATTACAATGATGAATATGATATTTTCAGTCCACCTACTATTGAGGAGAAAATTAATTATGATTACAATATGCCTCCTATATTTGATGATTATGGTGATGAGAATAATAATGATAGCAATTTTGTTGAATTTGCTCCCACTACAATTAATAAGAATAACTATGCCCCTGTGGAGAGTAATAATGATTATATGCATGTGGCTCATGATAAGAATGTTTTATGTGATAGTTATATTGTTACTTTTTTTCATGATGCTACTGAAAATTACTATGAGAGAGGGAAACATGGTTTTATGTGTCTCAACAATATTAAGTTTCCCCTCTTTATGTTGAAAGTCTTGAAGTTGCACTTGTTTTGCTTTACTATGCTTGTTGTTGTGTGCTTTCATGAGTTGTTTCTTTATTAGATTCCTATGCATAGGAAGTGGGTTAGACTTAAATATGCTTTGAATTTGCTTCTTGATGCTCTCTTTTACTTCAATTCATATTTCTTATGTGAGCATCTTCTCAAACTATCATGCCTAACTTAAAGGCGTTAAAGAAAAGTACTTATTGGGAGATAACCCAAAAGTTTTAGATTAGTCTTGGAAGTTATTGCCTCTGTAATAACCTCTTCTTATCCTTTTTGTTTGCTTTTTGTGCCAAGAGTAACCTCTAATGAGAGTGAAGTAATGATTGGGAAAGTTGTTGTCCCGAAACAGATTTTTGTGCTTCACCGTAAAAATTCGTGTAAAATCTTTGAACATCTTTTAGAGGCGTGAATTTTTGTGCTTCTTCCCCAGGTGGTTATATAACTTTCGTTAGTTCAACACATTTTGATTTTAGTAACACAAGGTCTTCGAAAAAATTCGTCTTTACCTGCTGGTCTGTTTTGACAAATTTCTGCCATTTTCTGCATTTGCTTCTTGTTGGTTCCTTTTTGAGTTCTTTTGGGGAATTGAGATTTTTGAGGGAAGTGCTACAGTAGCTAGTGTTCTAATGGAAGTTTATTTGGTGTTAGAACTGAACCTTAAGATTTATTTATCTTGAGTGCACTAATGTTGCTAATAAAGATTGTGTGAAGTTTTGTATGAAGGAAAATTTCAGGTGTATGGAAGGATTAAGTATTGAGATGAAGGATGGACTAAAGCTCAAGCTTGGAGATGCCACGCGTGTCATGCCAAGAAATATCCAAGAAATACAAGCGTCAAAGCTTGGGGATGCCCAAGGCATCCCCTTCTTCATCAATAAAAATCCCAGGTTTCTTCCAAACGCTTCATTTTTATTGTTTCATGCACAGTTGTGTTGTTCTTGGAGCGTCTTCTTTTTCGTTTTTGTTTTGGTTCTTCATTTGATTGGTTTGTTTAGTTTGCTGAATAAATTGGTTAGACCCCCTCTTTCATACATTGGTTTTCAAGTAGTTTGGTTTGGTTTGGAGACGAGTAGGAAAGTTCATGCTTATGTGGTAAGAAGAGCACATTTTTGACTGTGGCCTATGCTTTGTCATGCCATGCTTGATATTGTTTGGGCCTTATGCTTAGTATTATTTCATGTAGCATGACTTGTTATGAACAATTGAGATTGCTTAATGTGCCTTGGATGAATCATGCGTTGTTTTAGCATATTAAAGCATAGTATAGTGGTATTCTCCTTTGATGCTTTATTTGGGTTGACTTGGCGCATGCTCACACCATGTTATGACTATCCAAAGTCACCATAGCCTTTATGATCCTTTAGTTTTCAACTTGTAGTATCACTTTATGCTTTGATCAATGATGTTTTGTCGCTCTGCATGATTATATGGCCATTATTGCTCTCTCGTTTGTCGCTCCCTTACTATTTCTAGCCTTCACTTACACTGAGTGTTTTACTCATGTTTCCAACTCCCTTAAACCAAGTATTGCCAAAGTGTCCACCATACCTACCTATTAGCATCATTTTCTACTTCCGTGCATATTCAACTTGTAGTATCACTTTATACTTTGATCAATGATGTTTTGTCGCTCTGCATGATTATGGCCATTATTTCTCTCTTAGTTTGTCGCTCCCAGTCTTTTGCTAGCCTCCACAACAAAGTATGAGTTCCAGTCATGCATCCAACTCCCTAAACCAAGTTATTCCAAAGAGTCCGTCATACCTACCTATTAGCTTATGCTATTCCAAGTATATTCATGCTTTTGTTTACCTTCCAAATTAAACTTGTTATGAGAAAACTAGTGATTAAAGCTCTCACGAACTTGATGGCACACCTTACTTTTTGCATCTAATAAACTTGAACCACTGGGTCCTTCTTTGTTGCGTATATGCTTGCGCTTTATAAGTTGAAATTAGCAGAACCATGTACCCTGGGGAATGCTTTCAACATTGCACTTGTACTTTGTACCCCGTTGATATCATGTTTTTTTGCTTACGGATCCTGGCGGTGTGAAATAAAAGTCGAACTTGTAAGATCATGGAGTTTGTATGTGTCTTAGAGAAACGCCTAGGCCGCTAGCCTAAGCCATGCCTAATCATGGTGGAAACTTGCAGCATCACCATAATGAGCACTCTATGAAGCATCCTCAATAAAAACCTATGCAAATAGAAAATAAAAAGATCGCTGAGATGCTCATTGTCTGCTTGCCTTGTCATTTTGATTATGGGAAAGGTCCCGTATCATGTGCAAGGGGTACCCCGTTGGCGGTTCTTAATGATACACATGTACTTACAATGACAAGAGCTTACTCGTGACTGAAGTTGAGTAGCATGAGTATCGGTCTTCGTAAGTAAGGGGCATGAGATTTCGGTTTATAACTTGTCAAGCATATCCTATTAGTTGTGTCACTTTAACCTTAATCACCTTAAATATGCTTATGATAGGGGCAATGAGAGCTGAAAGCTATAAGTACCATAATTTTTGGAAGCTCTTTATGAGACTTGAATCCCTACTTCCTTTTATAAAGGCTTTTCTTCCACCACTACATTGAGTCTCCACCTTCTATCTTTATGCACTTACTTTGAGAGCATAGTGGTCATTCTTAGTTCTATGTGCATTATACCAAGACTAGTTGATTGATGCATACTTTGATATCTTGTTTTAAACTATTGTATCTAGTCACTCTTATGAAATTTGAAGGTGTACTATGCATTTATATTTGCTACTCTATTGAGGGACAAGCTGAATACTATTATGCTATGTTTTCTTTATGTGAAACATACGTCTTGCAAAGCATTGTTATTCATGAATCTTTTGTTTGTGCCTTTTCATGTTGCATCATAGTTTCTTTGCTTATTGCTAGAACTTTGTCTTTCATGTTATGATTGAAGTACTATGATCCCAGCTTTAAATGTTTTGCAAATACTTTGATCAAGTCTTTGATGGTGCATGTCACCTCAAAAATTATTCTTTCTTTTGATCACTTACCTACTCGAGGACAAGCAGGAGTTAAGCTTGGGGATGTTGATAGATTGCAAATGTATCTATAATTTTTGATGTTCCATGTCATCGGTTTGAGGACAAGTACGCCATGAGGGGGTCCTCGAGGCGTGCGGGAGAGAGGGGTGTGAGACGTACGGTGTTCTAGGATGGTGAGCACACAAGTTTACCCAGGTTCGAATCCGCCGGCTTTGGACGGACCCTACTCCTACTAGCAATCCAGTAATACGGTAGAGCCAGAATATGGGTTACAAGGGTTTCGCCTGTGCAAGTTGAGATTGTAGACTATTGATGTGTTATCTGGTGTTGCCCTAAAGGCTCTCCCTAGGACAGCTTATATAGATATCCGTCCTAGGGTTTACAGGAGAGATCAATCTGGCTACGACTAAGAGTTGGTTACAAAGTACATCTTGAACTACAAGTAACATTATGGGCCTAAGTCGGTAAGTCTTCTGGGCCTTCTCGTAGTCGGATTGGACTCCGTCTTCTCTCCCTAACTGGGCCGCCCGTGAAGCAAAGCTCTAACCCGAAGTGGGCCACCCTGGTCAGTGAGGATCTGTGAGGATACCCGGAAAGTATATCCCCAACAGTAGCCCCCGGAAGCCTCCAAGATCCAAAGTCGGATTTTATCATTGTCTAGCTTGATCTTCGGCTTGCAGAATCTTGAAGGGTTCCTGAAACTTTATAACAAAAAATATGATCTGGGTCTTAAAAGTAAGTCGGACCTTTCAATTAGTTATTCGGATTTTCCAGCTCGCTTTTAAACTAAGCCGGTACTTGGTCTCTGACGCCACCTGACACAAGCATGGTCAAGTCACATCATCTGACAGACGTTCCGTCAGCACAACCGTTGGTGGGTCCGCGGTTCGTGGAACCGAGGCGCCGTTTCAATGCGTGCGTGGAGATCGAGGCGACGCAATCATCGCGCGGGCCCTTCCCAGTTCTTTCCACGACGCGTGGCAATTACACTGTAGCGTTTGCACGAATCTTGGCGCAGGTAGGTGGATATAAGGGGTTTAGATTCCTTCTTCTCCTCTCCACCAGTCTTTCGCCGTTTCCTTCCTCCCAATCCTCCATCGCGCCCAGAGCCTTTTCATCCTCTTCCCACAGAGCTCCTAGCACCGCCATTTTAAGGTCACCTTTTCCACCAGAGAGAAAAATGGCTTCATCCTCTTCTTCTTCTCTGGCAGCGGTGGCGTCGGTGGAAGCAGCTGCGGAGAAAGAGAGCTTCAGGGGAATCTGGATCCCCTGCACCCTCGACGATGACGGCCTCAAAAACGTGGAGAAGGAGGGGCTTCTCGCCACCGGCAATTGGCGGAGCGGTTCCGGCGAAACCGTCCCCAATCCGTGCGAGGGCGAACGCGTCCACTTTGGCACCCATCTGGACCGAGGTTTGTCCTTTCCTCCCTCGGAGGTCTTCTCCGAGGTGATCGACCACTATGGAGTTCAACTCCATAATCTTCCTCCCAATTCTCTTCTAGAGATGAGCGCATATGCTGCGCTTTGCGAGGGCTTTCTCGGCATTAGGTCGAGTTTGCCTCTCTTCTGGTACTATTTCCATGTCCGGAGAAATTCCATTACTGCCGGTGTTCCTTATATCACCGGTACTATTAGTTTTTCTGTTAGACGAGACCGGGTATATCCCAAAATTTCTCCCAGTGACTCGGTCAAACAATGGCCAGCCACTTTTTTCTATCATAGGGATATTCCGGCTCACGGCAAAGCTACTGCTTTGCCGGCTTTTGTCGACGGAGCTGCCACAGCCCAGCCTTCCTGGGATGAGGCTGCTCCGGCTCTCACCGACGATCTTATCCTCGCTAAGAGGCGGATCGAATATCTTATCAAGCACAAGGGTCTGAAGGGATCCGACTTAGTCTAGTGCTGGGTCTCATGTCGGATCCAGCCACTTCAGTACCACGGGGATAGACTGATGCACTCCATCACGTATTCCCCAAAAGACTCTCTCTGCATCAGCCCCAAAGCCTACACCATCCAAGGTTACATAAGCCAGATCAAGTGGCTGATCAAGGAGCGGATCGAGACGAAAATTCCGGAGATTTCTCTGGACATGCACACGGCGGAAAACCCCATGGTAGCGGTAAGCTTCCATCAGCACACCTTTTTCATGTTTCAATCTTTAAGTTTTATACTACAATGCTGACATGTTTTCTTGTTTTCAGCTTCCTGATCTCCCCGAATCGGAGCTCGCTCCACTCGAAGGATATCCTCCTGAGTTTTCTCAGGAGACTGAAGTGGTCCCATTGCCGGACCTTGCGCTCAAGAAGCGCAAAGCTCCGACAGTGGCTCTTGGCACAAAGGAAGTGCCCGTTGTGAAGAGGTAACTTTCATTCACAATTTCCGCCTTTGTACCTTTCTCGAATTTCTTTCTGAGATGTAATATTTCCGACTTTACTACATTCTCAGAGCAAAGCCTCTCATCAAGGGTAAGGGGAAGGGGATTCCTGCAAAGCCCCTGTGACAGATGAAGCTTACTATAGCTTCCCCTGCCACGGCTCCTCCGACTCCTGCCCCTCAACCTTCTGCAACACCGGCGATTACTCCTTCTCCGGTTGTTGCAGAAGATCCGGCTCCTCCAACGGTACCTGTGATCCTTGGATCGCACACTGACGTCACCGTGGGTGCGTCAGCTCAAGATAAGGGTGAACCCTCTCCGGGTAATGATCCCTCGGCTGAAGTCTTCGCCGACAACCTCCTCAACAACCCCGGACTTGCCAAATTTGGCTTGTCCCGGAAATCTGCAGAGGAGATCCAGCGGCTGGCCAAGCAAGTCCTGGACAAAAGCCATCTATCCCTCGAAGAGGAAGCGCAAGAAGCAGAGGACGTCAAGTTCTCTAACCTTCTCGCTCAAGTCCGCCTTCGCGACGAGAGGATCAGGACTGGCGAGCTTCCAACAGCCCTAGTAATTCCTCTTAATCTCGCCGAGAAGGTGGCAGCTGAGGTGAACGCGGGATTAGACAAACTCACCCACGAACAATATGTAAGTCAGAATTCCAACTCTTGTTTTTTACCTTATGTTATATCATATCCTCTAGCCCCCAAGCATGAAGTAAGATATAGAAATACGGGTTTATGCTTTCATTAGGATGCCAAAGAATGAACTAGTGTAGCCCCCAAGGCTCGTGCTGATATTTAGCAAAAAATATTAGCCCGAGTCTTAAGTAGCTTTCTGACTTTGGGTATTCTGACTTACAGAAAGTATGTTCCTATAACCAGGAATTGTTAAAAAATGTCTGTGATAAGCGGAGAGAGATCAAAGCTCTCCGGCTTAAAAATGCTGAGCTCAAGGTAGCCAAGGATGAAGCCGAAGGTAAACATTTCGAGATTCAAACCTTGTCTTTTGCTTTTTTCAATGTCGAATTTTTCTGAACTGTTGTTCTTTTTTACTTACAGCGTTGGTGAAACAATCCATCGCTATGAGTGAAGAGGCCGAGAACCTCAAAACCTTAGTGGTGGAGAATAAGGGACTTCGCCAAGAGCTAGATAAGCTCAAGGCGGATCACGAAAGGAGCATAGCTCAAGTCCTTGAGTCCTCCTCCATGGCCACCGAAGAGCGCGATCTCAAGATTGCCGCTCAAGATAAGGTTATCTCGGACCTCAAGAATGAGGTTGGCAGAGAGAAGGATATCTCCCAGGCGCTCCGGGCTGAACTCCAGAGTCTCCGGGAGGAGAAAGCCAAGATTGACGACGTCGTTCTTGGTATGTTCCATCTATCTGATTTATCATTTCTTCGACTTTCATCAATGTCGGTTTTTTCTTATCCTTGTTTTGTGTATAGGTCCTCTGAACTTGACGGACTCCTCCTCGTCCGAACCCCACACTCACCGGCTTACCCAAGTCGGTGATCTTCTTCATGACTACCGCCAGTCCCTTGAGGACATTGACGAGTCTCTCAGGATTCCGGACATGCCAAGCATGTCGGACTTCCAGGTGCGGGAGAAGGCCAAGGAGATGCCGTAGCTTGTTCGGGACTAGAACATGTCCTACGCGCGGACTGCTGCGCAGAACGCTCTCACCATGGTCATGAGCCACCATGGGAACATGGAGATATGGCAAGTGACCAGAGGGTACTGCAAAGTAGACGAAGACGGCTAGGAACAAGACCTTCAAGCTATCATGCACTCCTGCGCCGGATATGGGTGCCACGTAGCTGACCTGACCAACTACGAGGTGCCCTTCTTCACCCGCGTGGATACTCCGCCACCTCCTCCAGAAGACGCCGAAGAAGTTTCCGATGATGAACTGACCATCTCGGATCCGGACATCTTGGCACGATATCAAGGCGGAGTAACCAGCGATCCGACAGTTCCTTCATCTCCTCCTGCATCATAGATCAAAAAACTATGTATTATTCTGGAAAGACATGATGTGTTTTGTAAATATTAAGTACTATGACTTTTGCTAGTGCTAAGTTTTTTATCTATTCAGCACTTTTGTCTTAGACTATTTGCGTGCCTGAAATGTTTTCATAAGCACTTAGAATTTTCCGCCTCTACTCATCGTTTATCTGGCTTTCCGCCTCGTCCCTTTCGTGAGCCGGCTAAACCTTCAGCCGGAAACTTTGTCGAGCAACTGAGCTCAATTGCTAAACCAGTTTAAACTCGGAAACAAAGCCGGCTTCCAGTACCAACAATTCACTACTCGGAAGATACCCGCATCCAGCAATCAGACAAATAACCCAAGTAAAGACTAGAATTTTTTAGAGTTATACCCGAAGGTAGTAGTTTTAGAATCGGAAATCTAAACCAGAACGAACATGAGCATAAAGTACTTTCAAGCATTCTGGGATTTTCGACTATGACATGATCATTAGGAAATAAGATGGTAAAAACATCTCAGGAAAACTTTGAGGTGACCAAAACTTTTATTTCACACAGAACATGTACATATGTATGATTACAAAGAAGAATAAACTAAGAATAAAAGGGACGTAGCTGAGCAATATTCCACGGTCTGTCTAATTCATCCGGATTTGTACTGCCTCCAGCTCTCTTTCTCTTCTTAGTAGCAGGTCTTTCTTTGAATGGCCTCATGTCAGTTAAGTAGTACGACCCATTGTGCAATACTCTACTAACTAAAAAGGGTCCTTCCCATATTGGGGAAAGTTTGTGCTTTCTTTGTTGCACAAGCTAGAGAACCAAATCACCTTTATTGAAAGATCTAGTTCGGACTCTCTGGCCATGATACTTGCGTAACTTCTGCTGATAGGCTATAGATCTCATTTCAGCAACGACGCGAACTTCTTCGACTAAGTTGAGATCATTTTGTCGAGAAATCTTGGCATCCTCTTCGATATACGCGACCACTCTAGAAGAAGTATGAATCAAATCACTAGGAAGAATTGCTTCTATGCCATAGACCAAGAAGAAAGGTGTATATCCTGTTGACCTATTCGGAGTTGTTCGCAAACTCCAAATTACAGAGGGTAGTTCCTCTGCCCAAGCCCCCGCAGCACGTCTAAGTGGTGCTTCGAGTCTTGGTTTAAAGCCTTGTAGAATTAAACCATTTGCTCTTTCGACTTGTCCGTTAGCCTGTGGATGTGCGACTGACGCAATGTCAAGCTGGATATTTTGCTCGTCGCAGAATTCAGCCAACTTTCCCATTGAAAAGTTACTCCCGTTGTCCGTGATAATGCTATGCGGATAACCATACCGGATTATAACATTCTCGACAAATCTTTTGGCTGTTGCTCCATCAGAACTAGTGATAGGTTTAGCCTCGATCCATTTCGTGAATTTATCCACCATCACTAAGAGGTGAGTAAATCCACTTGGAGCTCGTTTAAAAGGTCCTACCATATCAAGCCCCCAGACTGCAAAAGGCCATGTTATAGGTATTGTTCGCAGCTGATCAGCCAGAACATGAGCTTGCTTGGCGTACTTTTGGCAGCCTTTGCATGTCTTGACTAATCGTTCGGCATCTGCCTGAGCTGTAAGCCAGAAAAAACCATGTCGAAAAGCTTTTGCCACTAAAGATTTGGCTACAACATGGTGATCACACTCGCCTTCGTGGATTTCTCTTAAGATTTCCACTCCTTCTTCCGGAGATACACAACGCTGAAAAACCCCAGAAACACTCCATTTATGGAGCTCACCATTAACAATAGTATAGGCTTTTGCTCGTCGGATAATCTGCCGGCTCAGCACCTCGTCTTCAGGTAATTTTCCATCTACCAAATAATCAAGGTAGGGTTGAGTCCAGCTAGGAATTACAGCCAGAACTGCTATTAAAGGTGAGTCGGATTTGGTCGGATATTCCTCATCTACTCCCTTTATCGAGGGAACTTTGAGGTGCTCTAAAAATGCGCCATCCGGAACCTCTTTCCGCGCAGAGCCTATTCGAGATAGTGCATCTGCTTCCTCGTTTTCTGCTCGAGGGATGTGTTGAACTTCAAACCCCTCGAACGATTTAGATAGATCATCCACGACAGCCTTATATGCTGCCATGTGCTTATTTGCATTAAAAATATCCGAGACTTGCTGAGCAACAAGATCTGAATCTCCGTAACACATCAAACGTCGGATGCCAATATCTTTAGCAATCCGGATTCCATGCAGTAGTGCTTCATACTCGGCAATGTTGTTTGTCGCTATGAAGTGGATCTGCAACACGTATAAAAGTTTATCTCCTTGGGGTGATTTGAGCACCACGCCAGCCCCTAAGCCCCCTCGAGCCTTGGACCCATCGAAAAAGAGGGTCCAATATTCTGACTCAGGGAGGACCATGTTCTCCTTGGTCTCTGTCCAATCAGCGACAAAGTCAGCAAGGATCTGGGATTTGATTGTTGTCCGGGGTTTGTACTCAATATCGAAAGCTGCAAGCTCTATACCCCATTTGGCGACGCGTCCTGTGGCATCGCTATTGTTGATTATATCTCTCATGGGAGCTTTGCTCACCACGGTAATTGGATGCTCCTGAAAATAGTGCCGTAACTTACGAGATGCTAGAAAAACACCGTAAGCCAACTTTTGATAGTGCGGATATCGCTATTTTGATTCTGTCAGGACCTCGCTCACAAAGTATGTCGGACGCTGCACCAGGTAATCCTGATTTTCTTCTGGTCTCTCCACCACCATAACTATACTGACAACCCTATTTGTCGCAGCAATGTAAAGCAACATCGGTTCCTGAGGTTCCAGCGCTGCTAGGATAGGAGCAGATGAGAGTACTTTCTTCAGGTCTTGTAGTGCAGCTTCAGCTTCATCAGTCCAGACAAAATCCTTGGTCTTCTTCAGGAGTTTGTATAATGGTGCGGCTCTTTCACCAAGCCGGCTTACAAATCGACTGACTGCAGCAATGCAACCAGTTAATCTTTGTACGTCCTTCAGGCGAGTTGGCCTGGAAATATTGAGAATAGCCTTGATCTTGTCACGGTTCACCTCTATGCCTCGTTGAGACATGATAAAACCTAACAATTTTCCGGCCGGTATTCCAAAGAAGCATTTCTTCGGGTTAAGCATGATGTTGTATTTTCGTAAATTGGCGAACATCTCCTCTAAGTCGGAAATCAATGTTTCCTTCTTTTTGGACATGACCGCGATATCATCCACGTATGCATGTACATTGCGTCCGAGTTGATCATGGAGGCAACGCTGCATCGTGCGCTGGTACGTAGCTCTTGCGTTCTTCAGCCCAAAGGGCATCGTAACATAACAGAAGGTTCTGAAAGGGGTTATGAATGAAGTCTTGATTTTTTCAGATTCCTTCATCCGGATTTGGTGATAACCGGAATATGCGTCGAGAAAACAGAGGAGTTCCGAGCCTGCCGTAGAATCGATAACTTGATCAATTCTAGGCAGAGCGAACGGATCTTTTGGACAAGCCTTGTTCAAGGCAGTATAATCAACACACATACTTAAATCAGTGGTGTCCTTTTTAGGGACCATTACAGGGTTGGCCGACCAATCAGTATGGATGACCTCTTCTATGAATTCGGCTAACTCGAGCCGCGCTAGTTCCTTAGCTATTGCCTTACGCTTTTCATCACCAAACTGTAGTAAGGACTGTTTGATGGGTTTAGCGTTCGGGTTTACATTTAGAGAGTGCTCGGCAAGTTCCCTAGGTACTCCGGTCATGTCAGATGGCTGCCATGCGAAGATATCTTGATTTGCTCGGAGGAACATGACGAGCACGCTTTCCTATGCGCTACTTAGGCCTGCGCCTATCTAGGTCACCTTGGAGGGGTCATCATCCTTCAATGGCGTCGTCTTCGTCTCTTCTGATGCCTTGAACCTCGGATTTGGCTTTGTCACCTCCTTCTTCCTTGCGGGCATCTCAGACGGATCTATGCACTTCTTGATCTCTTGGTACTCCTGGGCATGCAGCACGGCTTCGACAAAGGCGGCATATCCATCCTCGCACTCTCGCGCTTTCTTTGGGTCTCCCCTGATGGTGATCATGCCATTGGGACCTGCAATTTTCATCATATTGTAAATGTAACATGGACGAGCCATAAAAGCCCAGTAAGCCAGACGTCCGAATATAGTGTGGTATGCGCTCTTGAACGGGACCACTTCGAAGGAAAGTGCCTTCGTTCGATATTTTTTTGGTGTTCCAAAAGTAACATCCAAAGTGATCTCTCCCAGGGAATTAGCTTGTCTTCCTGGGACAACTCCGTGAAAAATCACAGAGCTATGGTTAAGCTGTGTTTCCGAGATCTTCATCCGGCGTAGTGTTTATACATAGAGAATATTGATACTACTACCACCGTCCATGAGGGTCTTGGAGAAACCATAACCGTCAATAAGTGGATTGACGATTAAGGCGTATTTTCCTCGCCTGTTTAGTTTAGGCGGATGATCAGCGCGGTCAAACGTTATTGCCACTTTCGACCAGACTAGATACTGAGGGACAGCCGGAACTGTTGCGTTGAGCTCGTGGAGAACTGGTTTTTTGACCTTTGCTGGTTGAGATCCGAGGAAGGTGACGTAAGTGTCCTTCTTGGTAGGAAAAGTTTTCTTCCCTTCCGACTTGGGATTTGAAGCGTCGGCTTACTCCATGTCGGAATCTTCCTTGGTCTCTTTATCTTTTTCAGGATTTTTCTTTCCCTTCTTCCGCTTAGCTTTGTAGCCCGCGGTATCATCTCTCTTGATGTCGTCATTAAAACGACATTCAATGTTGGTGTGGGACGAGCCCCCATTGGCGTCCAAGTGATGCACACATGGGTTATTGGCGATGTCGGCCCAAGTGTAGGTTTTGCCTGGTTGTTGCTCTCCTCTACCTTGGACCCTTGATGTCCCACGGCCACGCCCGCGGCCTCGGCCATGTCCTCCTCGTCCTCCAGACCCAGAAACAGTAGTGACTACTGCCGTCTCCGCGTTGGGTTTTTCTTCCGAGGTGTTTTTGCGCTTCTGAGCCTGTTGCTTTGTCTTTGTTGACTGAGGCATGGCCAGGACGTTGAGTAATCCCTCTGTGTCGTCGTCAGCATCTGCATACTTGCTCGCTGTTTCTATCATCTCTCCCAGATCAGTAACCTTGTCACACTTCAAGCGATGGCGCAACAAACCAATTGGGAGACCTGCAATGAAAGCTTCAATCGCGGTTTGATCATTTACTCCCTCGCAGGAGTTCTTGGTGTCAATCCATCGTCCGAGATAATCTCGGCAAGTTTCTCTGGCTTTCTGGGTGCAACGCTATAGGTCTCCAACCGTACAGGGCCTCCGATATGTGCCTTCGAAATTCCGAAAGAACGCACTTTGTAAATCATACCAGTTGTGGATGGTGTTCGCTGGAAGTTCATTGAGCCATGATCGTGCCGTCTTCCGCAACATAAGTGGGAGATATCAGGTTGCGACCAGGCTGTTTCTGCCTTTGCGATGCAGCAAGCTTGGAAGAAGTGCTGTAACCAGGTGTCTGGCCGAGCAATGCCATCGTAGGCTTGAATATGTCTTGAGATAGCGAATCCTTCCGGGAATTTTGTAGCTCTGATGCGTGGTCCGAAGCACTTTGGGCCCACGTACACGTCATCGTTTTCATAGCGCCGAGCCTCTATGTTGGAGTTGATCATGTGCCTTGCGTCGTTCGGGGATAAGGATCATCCCGAATATCGGCTGTGGCTGCGGTGCCTTGGAGCCGGACTCCGGCTTCTGCCACCACCTCCTCCGCCATGTCATCCTCCTTGACCTCCTTGGGGGCTGTTGTGATAACTGTGTTGTGGAGAGGGTGGTGCAGCTGGGTTGTTTCCGGCTGATCGCCGGCCTCCGTCCGGAGCGTCATTATTCGGGTTCTGGGGAGGTTCTTGACTATGACGAGCCCCCTGCCGGTTTGTGCCAGCGTGGTTTCCGTCGTTCCTTCGTCCGTTGTTCCCACCATGGTGAGGCTCAGCCGGACGGTTTTCATGTCTAGGAGGTGGCATTTTCTGACGATCCTCCTCCCGACGTTTCTATTTATCTTCTCCTTTTCGGGGAGGATTCCTCGGAATCAGTGCAGCGATCGCGTCTTTCTCGGCTGCTGGAGCGACGTTGCTCCAGTTATGTGTAGTTCTGCGGTGCTGTCCTGATGATCTGGTTCTTGAATAATTGTCTTCCCTGCGTTCGAGGTGACGATGCTGCGCCCGTTCGTAGTGAGATCTTACGTCAGCCCATGCCGGATCTGTGCGACATTGGTCGGAATCCGAGACCAGCTTTTGACTTCCCGACAGGGCGACCGTTTGCTGTTTCAGTCCCTTATTGAGTAGCTTGATACCCAAACGTATCTCCTCTGGTCCTGGATTAGCCGATAGAATTTCGCGAGCTGCCACGGTATTTTGCACCGGTGTTGGGTAAACCCAATCTCCATTGCTGTCCTTCCGTGGCTTTCCCATATCATCTCCAAAAAGGACGGCACGGACACGTGGGAATTGGTTGTCATCTATGTGACGCTTCCGTATCTTCTGATGTAGATGGGACATATACTCCTTGTTTGACATGCGCTTCTTCTCCACCTCGATGTTTTTGGCTTCATTGAGGAGTTGTTGACGACGCGCTTCTAGGGCTTGGGCCCTTTCGTCCAGCTCATCTGCAGTAAGTTCTGCAGCTGTAGGGATAGGTGTGGTTAATGCGGCATCGATGAGTTTACGCGCACCTTCAGTGATCACGTGTCCATCCACCGATGATTCTTTTTTCGACTCATCTGGGATAAGTGCTCCATCCGAGTCTTCCTCGTATTCCTCGGCAATCACCTCCTCTGTCAAAGGGTCTTTTTCCGGGGTCTTGTTCTTCTTGTTCTTCTTCTTTGCCTTCTTGGCAGCGCTGGTAGCAAAGACGGCTTTGGGTCCATTTCCCGGAGTCAAGATCTGATCGGTACTTTCGGAAATCTGGAGTTCGGGATTGTCTCCGACCTCCATATCATCCTACGCTTTGAGAGAGTGTTCCCCGGATCCTTCGTCCATGGCTTCTCCATCTTCTGCAGCTTTGGAGTTGTACTCCTCGTCATATTCCGCGGAGAACTTTTGGAAATCTGCCGACGTCAAGGATTCATCCGAGGATGCCGGAACGTCGGCGTTTGTTCCAATTGCCTCCAGCACCGAGTCGGTGTTTTCTCCAGCATCGGCAGAGCCGGATCCGAATCCAACATATCCGACGAAGTGCGATGTGTGCTTCCTGAGGTACCTGCGGCTTTCAAGATCAGCCATATCGAAACTTTTAATGGTTTCGAGGATTGCTTCTACGCTAGCGCCTTGCAATATCATACATCTTAGTGTGTACCAGAGGAAAGGCATGTTTGTCCCGACATCGTCAGAGTCGGAATCAGTGTCGCTGATGTGCTCCTCCTGGATTTCGACTTCCACGAGTGGGTCGATCTGGGATTCGGCTTCTCCAGGAAGATCCACTCCAGATTTGACTTGGACCGTGAGGTCTTATTCAGGCTCGGATTTCTCCACCATCTCCACAGCTGGTGCGGGCTGGGTGGGATTAGGGTTTTCTGAGATCCAGAACTCTGCCGCCTCCGCAGAGAAAGGGGACCCAGAAGATTCTTCTGCCCCTATCATCACCGCTGGGGTGGGTTGGGCAGGTTCAGCGAAACCGATGTAAAGATCGATCTCGCCAAAAGACATGATTGTGTAGGCAGTCACAGCCTCCCTAGACGGAATCCAAGTCTCCTCGAGAACGATGAGAGGGACGTCGCTGGCGTAGAGGATGCGACCGACGGCGATGGTCTCGCCGATTCCGATTCTTGCAAATTCCGCTCGGAAAGAAGATCCGAAGCTCACTTGCCCCATGGTGGGCGCCAACTGTCGTCGGTTTGAGGACAAGTACGCCATGAGGGGTTCCTCGAGGCGTGCGGGAGAGAGGGGTGTGAGACGTATGGTGTTCCGGGACGGTGAGCACACAAGTTTACCCAGGTTCGAATCCGCCGGCTTTGGACGGACCCTACTCCTGCTAGCAATCCAGTAATACGGCAGAGCCGGAATATGGGTTACAAGGGTTTCGCCTGTGCGAGTTGAGATTGTAGACTATTAAAGGCTCTCCCTAGGACAGCTTATATAGATATCCGGCCTAGGGTTTACAGGAGAGATCAATCCGGCTACAACTAAGAGTTGGCTATAAAAGTACATAGTGAACTACAAGTAAAATTATGGGCCTAAGTCGGTAAGTCTTCTGGGCCTTCCTGTAGTTGGATTGGACTCTGTCTTCTCTCCCTAACTGGGCCGCCCGTGAAGCAAAGCTCTAACCCGAAGTGGGCCACCCTGGTCAGTGAGGATCTGTGAGGATACCCGGAAAGTATATCCCCAACATTCCATGCTTGGTTTTATCCACTTTCTTGTGTTTTGTTCCAACTTTGGAGTACTTTTCTTATGATTTCTTGGACTAACCTATTAACAAGAGCCACAGTGCCAGCTGCCTGTTTTCTGCTGTTTTTGGTTCCAGGAAAGTCAGAAAATGAATATTCTCGGAATTGGACGGGACAAAAGCCAAAGTGCCTATTTTTCCGGATGTCATCAAGTGCCAGAATATGAGACGGAGAGGGGCCAGGGGGCCGCCACACCACCTGGCCGCGCGGCCAGGCCTGGCCCGCGCCAGGGGGTGGTGTGGCCGCTCCTGGCACCCCATCGGCCTCCCCTTCCGCCTATTAGATGCCCTCGGGACATAAACCCTAAGGACCCGATCAAAAATCCACGATTGAGATGCTATTTCAGATTGATTATTGATTCTATCATGTCTTTGTTATTTGTGATCTTGCATGCTTTCCTTTGTTAGTAGCTACCTTGGCCAAGTAGATGCTAGCAACTCCAAGAGTTAGTATTTATGCTCGATAGTGGGTTCATGCCTCTGGTAATCTGGGGAAGAGACAGAAATCTCTAAGGTACTAGATGTGTTGTTGCTACTAGGGAGAAAACAACAATCCTTTGTTCATAGAACAATCGTATTGTTTACTTTACACGCAGTTCGTAAAGCAATAATCTGTTGCTTGCGACTTATACTGGAGGGGGTTCGGATGATAACCTGAAGGTGCATTATTAGTCATAGATGCAGTTGGATGGCGGTCTATGTATTATGTTGTAATGCCCAATCAAGTCTCAAAGTAGTCAAGATGATTAGTATATGCATGTATTGATTTCTCGGTGTTTGTCAATTGCCCCGCTGTAATTTGTTCACCCAACATGTTGTCTATCTTAAGGAGAGCCACCTCTAGTGAACTATGGATCCCGGTCCTTTTCTTTACATACAATCTACAAACTGTTTACTGCTTTGTGTTTACTTTCTGCAAACTTTTAGTTCTTTCCATTCGATACGTTTAATCCTTTGTTTTCCGCAAAACACGGTGAGATTGACAACCTCATCGCAAGTTGGGGACAAAGTTCTGTGGTTCTGTTGTGTAGGTCTCCACGTTGCTACTAGCACTGGTAGTGCGCCTTGCCAAGCTCAGCTAGTAACACCTTTGAGGTGTTTCCTTGCTCCTACTTGTTCGATTAAACCTTGGTTTCATAACTGAGGGAAACTTGTTGCTGTGCTCATCATACCTTCCTCTTGGGGTTCCCAACGAGCTCTACATCAACACTGCCATCAAGCAATTTTCTAGGCGTCGTGTATTGAGCCATCACACAACAATAAAAGTTTGTTACAACAAGTTATACAACAAGATCGTAATTCTGACATATTACAACGTGTCAGTACCATCAATAAGGGATCAGTACATGGCGATTCGCTTCAATGTATCATGTGTCCTTGTCTTCAACATTTTAACTACAGATCTAAGAGCAACTACAACCTTTCATTCTGCATGCAATACATCATTTATATATTTATCACATGTAGGAGTTATTCTAGGTGGACTGTTGAGTAAGTTGTTTGCTTCGGCAATGCAATGGGAGGATGATTGGGACGAGGGATCAGAACTTTCAGTCCTGCCTTCCAAGGACGCATGCTAGGTTTTAACTATAGTCTGCTAAAATATGGTGAAACAGGTTAAAAAACTACAAGGGAAACAAGTAGTATTATATAAAGTAGAGATCATTTAAAGTAAGTATGAACTTACAATAGCACGTTCAGGCTGACAGTAGCTCCTTCTCGAGCAGGTGCAACTCCTGGTCAATCTGCTAGAAGAATCTGAGTAGAGCAGTTGGAACTCTGGTCCTTGTACTCCATTGCCATTTCTCTGCATGACATTTGAAACCAAGTTGGTTGGTTTGGAAGGATTAAAACTCTTAAAAACACCAAAAACATAGCATTAAAAATTACCAGATGTATGTTTCAAACTAGATAGCTGGTTTGGAAGGATGAAAGCAGGTGAAAACACCAACATATAGCATGGAAAATGACTAGATATATCATCCAAACTAGATGGACATTTTACAAATTAAGCATTTGCACATTTATTCACAATTGAACATAAATGCAAATGTCATGGCAAGTTCTTTGGTAGAATGACAACTAATTAACATGACAAGAAACTGGCCTAAGTAACACAAGGAAACCTCACGATTCATCCTTGTTGGGCATCAGATTGTCAGTGTTGGATCCTCTATGAGCATTTTACATGACCCGTGCGAGCGCTCAGAAAGAATAGAATCTATGAGTTCGTGTTGGAGGATTAAACCGATAGCGTGAGAATAAAGAAAGGGAATAAAAGCAAGAAGCTAATGAGGTGGATAGGACCTACAAGATGAAGGGTGCAAACGAAATGGCAACAACATCCAGGATATTGAGCAACATCCTAAATATTTCATAGCTTACGATTAACAAAAATATAGCAAACAGACAAGAGAAATTACCGCTGCGGCGATGACGAGTGGGACGGGCAAGTGGGTGTAGGGGTAGGCGGCTCGGCATTTCAGGGTCAGCAACGAATGATTTAGTGAAGCGACCTTGGTAGGGTAGACGATGGTGTTGGCAAAGCAGATTCGGAGCTGCGAGGGAGTCGGTGAAATAGTTCCGGTGAAGAGCGCCTGTAGTGGAAGAGCTCTGGTGTGTAAGAGAGGGCCGGTGGTGAAGCTACTAGAGCAAGTTCGAGGTTGGAGGGGTGTGGGCGGGGAAGAGACGATGGGGGGATATAGGTGGGATGACGTACATTTACGACCTATACCCCTTTATTATTGTAGTACTCCCACGGTCCTTGTTTCGGAGAAGGGATAGAAGAGGAATTTTGCATTTGCAAAAAGCGGGGCAGGATATTTGAATAGATGCGTGGGATATTTGAATAGATGTGCACGGGATGTTTCGGCGCCAGGCAGAAATTTTGAGGTTGAAGCTTCCGACGTACGCTACTCTGACGTGGCCGCTCTCACGTGTTGGCCCCGTCTAGACCCACACGCCAGTGACAGTTTGCTTACCAACATATAAACGAGTTTCCACATATTTGCCGAAACTAATATACAATATATTTTGAAGGCTTTCATACAAGATGACCAAGATCACGACCATATCTCTGTTATAGTTTATAATAGCGTGTCCATATCTGGTAGATAGCTGCATCTTGGCATTTCAAAAGAAGATTCTAGATTTGAGGACAATGCCCAACTTTCATGAATTTCCAAACTTTCTAGCTAAATCTATGCAATAAAATGACTTTTTGACAATCTGAAGTAAATATGTCTAATTTCGAACTAGAAAGTGTGTGATATACCTTGCTCTTGACTTTTTAAAATAATTCAAAGATATCAAGTAGTCAAATATTGGAGAACCACCGAGAGTTTCGGAATATTCAACTTTTTGATATGAATAGTAATGACACCTAATTTCGGCCATTTTAAAAAAATACAAAGAAACAAAATATAAAAAGAAATGCATCCATTATTTTCTCTCTTCGTGTCTCACTACGTGCACTATCTAGTTTCCATGGAAAAATATAATCTTGAAATTTGATAATTTCTAAGAAAACATTATATCACAATATATATGGAGTACCATGTAGGAATATGCATGGCTTTCAAACCAGATGATCAAGGTCATGGCCATATCTTTTCTATATTTTATAATAACCTATCCATATTTGTTATGCTGTGTATTGGCATTTAAAATATTATTTACAAAGGAAGCTTCCCAATTGGAAGTTATTTCAATTTTCTAATGCACAACAATGGCTTTAGTCATGAAGCTACTACAAAACATGGCTTTAAATCCCACTGCCCTGGTTTTCACTCAAAGTATATATAGCTTAGGGTTAAGTTTAGGGTTCGGGCTTTTATTTTGGGTTGAGGGTTTAAGGGTTCATGGTTTATGGTTTAGGGGTTTAGGGTTTAGGCTTTTAGGGTTTAGGGTTGTTCAAGGTTTTAGGGTTTATGATTGTTTAGGTTTTAAGGTCTAGGGAATTTTCAATAATAATGTTCAAGCTTTATATATATGGTTGTATTCAAGGAATAGAATGGCGTTATCGCAATTTAATAAAAGTATTTCAAAATTTGATCTATAAGTGCATTATACCTCCTTGGTAAGGGTTTAGGGTTCTAGGGTTAGGAAGTTAGAGTTCTAGGGTTAGGAGGTTATTAGGGTTTATGGTTAAGGGTTTTTGATTTTCAATAATGTTCAAGCTTTATGCTTATATTCATGTAATAGAATGGCGTTACCACAATTTAACGAAAGTATCTCAAATTTTGAGCTATAAGTGCACGGTACCTGCTGGTTTAGGGTTTATAGGTCGATGATTTAGGGTTTCACGGTTTAGGTTTTATGGGTTATTTAGGGGTTTAGGGATTAGCGAGTTTTCAGTAATGCTCAAAGATTTATGCTTATATTCGTCGAATAGAATGGTGTTACCTTCTTTATTGAAAGTATCACAAATGTTGATCTATAATTGCATGATACCTTCTTGGTTAGGGTTTTACAGTTTAGGTTTTATCATTGTATAGGGTTTAGAGTTTAGCGAATTTAGAATAATTCTCAAGCTTTATTGTTATATTCGTCGAATAGAACGACGTTACCTAATTTAATGAAAGTATCTCAAATTTTGATTTATAAAGTGCATGATACTTGCTTGGTTAGTGTTTATGGGTTGAGGGTTTGGGGTTTTAGGGGTTGTTTAGGGTTTAGGGAATCTTCGATAATGCTCAAGATTTATGCTTATATTGGTCAAATAAAATGGCATTTGCAAATTAAATGAAAGTATATCAAATTTGGATCTATAAGTGCATGCTACGTGCTTGGTAAGGGTTTAGGGTTTAAGGTTTTAGGCTTTTAGGAATTTTCGATAATGTTCAAGTAGCTTTATGCTTATATTCATTGATAGAATGGCATTACATCAATTTATTGAAAGTATCTCAATTTTTGATGTATAAGTGCACAACACCTTCTTTGGTTAGGTTTATAGGTTGAGGGTTTAGGGTTGTAGGTTTTTACGGTTTAGTTTATGGGTTGTTTAGGGTTTAGGGTTTAGCGAATTATCAATAATTCTCAAGATTTATGCTTCTACTCGTAGAACATAATGGGTGTTAGCTGATTTAATGAAATTGTCTCAAATTTTGATCAATGTGTGCATGACACATGCTTGGTTAGGGTTTAGGGCTTTAGGGTTCAGGGTTTAAGTTTTAGGGGGTGTTTAGGGTTTAGGGAAATTTTGATATTACTCAGGATTTATGCTTATATTCATCAAATAGAATGGTGTTACCGAAGGTAACGAAATTATCTTAAATTTTGATTTATAAGTGCATGCTACGTGCTTGGTGAGGGTTTAGGGTTATAGGGTTTAGGGATTTAGGATTTGGGTTTTACGGGTTTTGGTTTTCTGGAATTTTCAATAATGTTTAGACTTTATTGTTATATTCGTGGAATAGAATGGCATTACCACAATTTAATGAAATATCGAATCTCAGATTTTGATCTATAAGTCCACGATACCTGCTTGGTTAGGGTATATATGGGTCGAGGGTTTAAGGTTTTACGGTTTAGGTTTTATGGAGTGCATAGGGTTTAGGGGGTTATCAAATTTTCAATAATACTCAAACTTTATGCTTATATTCGTTGAATAGAATATGGTGTTACATAACTCAATGAAAGTGTCTCAAAATTTGATCTATAAGTGCATGATACCTGATTGGTTAGGGTTTATGGGTTGAGGGTTTGGGGTTTTAGGTTTAGGTTTTATTAGGGGTTGTTTAGGGTATTTCGATAATGCTCAAGATATATGCTTATTTTCATCGAATAGAATGGAGTTACCAGTTTAATGAAAATATATAAATTTTTGATCGATAAGTGCATGCTACGTGCGGTGTTGAGGATTTAGGGTTTTAGGGTTTAGGGCATTTCCAATAATGTTTGAACTTTATTGTTATATCCGTGGAATAGAATGGCATTACCGCAATTTAATGAAAGATCGAATCTCAGATTTTGATCTATAAGTCCATGATACCTGCTTGGTTAAGGTTTATATGGGTCGAGGGTTTTACGGTTTAGGTTTTATGGACTGAATAGGGTTTAGGGGTTTATCGAATTTTCAATAATACGCAAGCTTTATGCTTATATTCGTCGAATAGAATATATATGGTGTTACCTAACTCATTGAAAGGATCTCCAAATTTGATCTATAAGTGCATGATACCTGATCTGTTAGGGTTTATGGGTTGAGGGTTTGGGGTTTTAGGTTTAGGTTTTATTAGGGGTTGTTTAGGGTATTTTCAATAATGCTCAAGATTTCTACTTATATTCATCGAATAGAATGGAGTTACCAGTTTAATGAAAATATATCAATTTTGATCGATAAGTGCATGCTAAGTGTTTGGTAAGGATTTAGGGTTTAGTGTTTAGATTTTAGGGTTTTAGGAATTTTAAATAATGTTCAAGGATTTATGCTTATATTCGTGGAATAGAATGGCGTTACCGCAATTTAATGAAAGTATCTCAAATTTTGATATATATAAGTGCACGATACCTCCTTGATTAGGGTTTATGGGTCGAGGGTTTAGGGTTTTACAGTTTAGTTTTATGGGTTGTTTCCGGTTTAGGGTTCAAATATTTTTTGGTAATGCTCCGGATTTATGCTTATATTCGTGTAATAGAATGGCGTTACCTGATTTAATGAAAGTATCTCAATTTTTGATCTATAGTTGCACGATACCTGCTTGGTCAGGGTTTAGGGGTTTAGATTTTATGGTTTAGGATTCCGTGAATTCTCAATAATATTTTGCATTCTAAAAAGAGGAATTTTGCATTCTAGAAAGAGGTGCAACATGTTTGAATGGATGCGCGAGATATTTTAATGGATGGGTGTGATGTTTGGGAGTCATACCAAATTTTGAGGTCGAAGCTTCTAGCATATGTTACTCCGGCGTGGGGCCTCTCAGACGCGTTGTCACCGTCTCGGCCCACATGCTAGCGAGAGTTGCTTCCCAGCATTTAAACGACTTTCTAGGCATTTGCTGAAATTTTCGAACAATTTAAGGCTTTCAAGAAGATGACCATCATCTAAAAAAAGGTGACCAAGGTCATGGAAATAGTTTATGATGATGTGTCCATATTTGGTATATCGGTGCATCTTTGCAAATCAACCAATATGTCTGCTTCCAAATTTGAAGTTTGTTTTCGAATTTCCAAGTAACAACAATGTGTTTTGTTGTGAAGCAACTACAAAGATGATGGCTCAAAATGCCACCACCCAGCTTCTAGGCTATATTTGGGCAATAAAAAAATTTGGGGCTGGATTTTTTTTGGGCTGTATGTTTGAATGGATGGGCGGGATGTTTGAAAGCATGGTCGGGATATTTAAATGGGTGGGCAGGATATTTTGGCACTCTGCCGAAATTTGAAGTTGAAGCTTCTAAGGTACGCTACTCCCATTTGGGATGATGTCCCCATCAGATACACCCACATGCCTATATGCTTTCCAGCATTTAATGAGATAATAGACATCTGCCGAAATTAATGAACATTAATTCAAGGCTTTCAAACAAGAGGAGCAAGGTCACAACCATAGTTTCTGTACCTTTTTCATCTTTTGTACTACTCCATACATTGAAGCATCTTCGCCAACCAAGATTACAAACATGGCCATATTTGGTAGATCGGTGCATCTTGGCATTTCAAGCAATTGTTTACAAAGGAGATTCCAGATTTGATGGATAATTCCCTACTTTCATGAGTTTCCAAACTTCCTAGCTGAAGATGCTAAAATTAAATAAATTTTTGACGATTGAAAGTAAGTATATTTATGAACTAGAAAGTGTGTGATATAACTTGCTCTTGACTTTTTAAAAATAGTTTAAAGGTACCGAATTAGTCAAATTTTGGAGAACCACCGAGAGTTTTGCAAGATTCCAATTTTTTGATATGAATAGTAATGACACCAAATTTGGGCCAGTTTTTTAAAAAAATAAAGAAACAAAATATAAAAAGAAATACAACCATTCGTTTCTCCGTTGGTGTCTTAGTGTGTGCATTGGCTAGTTTCCATGAAAATATATAAAATTTGATAACTCTTGAAAAACTCGTTTCACAATATGGTGTACCATGTTTGAACATTCATGGATTTCAAAAACTAGATGACCAATGTGGAGGCCATATGTGTTACCATACTTTATGATAATGTAACCATGTTTGGTAGATTGGTGCATATTGGTATTTCAACATTGTTTAGAAAAAGCGCTTCCATATTTGGAGTTATTTTAAAAGGTCCAATTGATAATAATGGCTTTAATTTTTTCATATGATATATGGCGTACCCTGTATGAATTTGCATGGCTTTCAAACTAGGTGACCAAGGTCATGGCCACACCTTTGCTATAGTTTATAACAACATGTTTGTATTTGGTAGATTGGTCCATATTATTGGCATTTAAAATAATATTTACAAAGGAAGCTTCTGAATTTGAAGTTATTTTCAATTTTTCATGTGACGGCAATGGCTTTTGTCATGAAGAAACTATATATAAGTATGGCTTAAAATCCCATTGCCCTAGTTTCCACACAAGATATATATAGCATGGGGTTTAGGGTTCATGTTTTTTGGGTTGAGGGTTTAGGGGTTTATGGTTTTTGTTATATGATTTAGGGTTTTAGGGTTTAGGGCTTAGGAGTTTAAGGTTGGTATTTAGGGTTTAGGGTTTTAGGGTTTAGGGTTTTCTAGGTTTTAGGGTTTATGAATTTTCAATAATAATGTTGAAGCTTATATATATTCATGGAATAGACTCATGTTATCGCAATTTAATGAAAGTATCTCGGATTTTGATATATAAGTGCATCATACCTGCTTGGTAAGGGATTGAGGGTTTAGGGTTTTTATGGTTTTTGGGGTTTAAGTGTTTAGGGTTTAGGTTTTTTGGGAATTTTCGATAATGTTCAAGCTGCTTTATATATGCTTATATTCATGGAATTGAATAGCGTTAGCTCAATTTGAGGAAAGTTTATCTGAAATTTTGATCTACAAGTGCATGTGATACCTCATTTGCCAATGTCGTTTAGGCAGGGTTGAGGGTTTATGGTTTTAAGGTTTAGGGCATTTTCGATAATGTTCAAACTTTATTGTTATATTCATGTAATAGAATGGTGTTACCGCAATTTAATGAAAGATCGAATCTTAGATTTTGATCTATAAGTCCACGATACATGCTTGGTTAGGATTTATATGGGTCAAGGGTTTAGGGTTATATGGTTTTACAGTTTAGGTTTTATGGACTGAATAGGGTTTAGGGGGTTATCGAATTTTCAATAATACTCAAACTTTATGGTTATATTCGTTGAATAGAATATGGTGTTACCTAACTCAATGAAAGTGTCTCAAAATTTGATCTATAAGTGCATGATACCTGATTGGTTAGGGTTTATGGGTTGAGGGTTTGGGGTTTTAGGTTTAGGTTTTATTAGGGGTTGTTTAGGGTATTTCGATAATGCTCAAGATTTATGCCTATTTTCATCGAATAGAATGGAGTTACCAGTTTAATGAAAATATATAAATTTTTGATCGGTAAGTGCATGCTACGTGCGGTGTTGAGGGTTTAGGATTTTAGGGTTTAGGGCATTTACAAGAATGTTTGAACTTTACTGTTATATTCGTGGAATAGAATGGCGTTACCGCAATTTAATGAAAGATCGAATCTCAGATTTTGATCTATAAGTCCATGATACCTGCTTGGTTAGGGTTTATATGAGTCGAGGGTTTTACGGTTTAGGTTTTATGGACTGAATAGGGTTTAGGGGTTTATCGAATTTTCAATAATACTCAAGCTTTATGCTTATATTCGTCGAATACAATATATATGGTGTTACCTAACTCATTGAAAGTATCTCCAAATTTGATCTATAAGTGCATGATACCTGATCTGTTAGGGTTCATGGGTTGAGGGTTTGGAGTTTTCGGTTTAGGTTTTATTAGGGGTTGTTTAGGGTTTATGGTATTTTCGATAATGCTCAAGATTTATGCTTATATTCATCGAATAGAATGGAGTTACCAGTTTCATGAAAATATATCAACTTTTGATCGATAAGTGGATGCTACGTGTTTGGTAAGGATTTAGGGTTTCGAGAATTTTAAATAATGTTCAAGCTTTATGCTCATATTCGTGGAATAGAATGGCGTTACCGCAATTTAATGAAAGTATCTCAAATTTTTAGATATAAGTGCACGATACCTACTTGATTAGGATTTATGGGCTGAGGGTTTAGGGTTTTACAGTTTATTTTTATGGGTTGTTTTCGGTTTTGGGTTCAGAGAATTTCTGGTAATGCTCAGGATTTATGCTTATATTCGTCTAATAGAATGGCGTTACCTGATTTAACGAAAGTATCAGAATTTTTGATCTATATTTGCACGATACCTTCTTGGTCAGGGTTTAGGGGTTTAGATTTTATGGTTTAGGATTCCGTGAATTCTCAATAATATTTTCAAACTTTATGGTTATATATCCGTGGAACAGAATGGTGTTACCGCAATTTAATAAAAGTATCTCAAAAGTTGATCTACAAGTCGATGATATCCTGATTGGTCGTATTTTTTGTTAAATAAAATTGAAGGTACCCGGGTACTAAAAAAAGGGAGAAACATGAAGAGTTCCTTGAGATTTAGGCGTTGTTTGGTTGGGCTCGAATTCTAGCTTTTGATTTTTGGCTTATAAAGCTACAAACGTGTTTTGGGCTTTGTTTTTTAGCTTTTACTCTGACATAGTGGAATGATAGTATAAGCCAGGTTGGATGATTTTAACGATTTTATCTTGGTTTAGTGAAAAATGTTCGAATTTTGAACAACAAGCGATGGGAATCTCTACTTCCCATAATTCTGGCTCACTGACATGTGGGTCACTTGCATAGTGGGTCCAAAAAGTCGCTGTATGTCGGAGTGGGTGGGCATGTAAATATTGAAGAAGGGATGGGAAACATCGATGGGGTGATGCACTTGGGAGAACGCAAATTTACCACCTATACCCCTATGTTATTGTAGTGCTCCCTCGGATTCTTGTTTCCGGAGCAGGGATAGAAGAGGAATTTTGCATTCTAGAAAGAGGTGAAGCATGTTTGAATGGATGCGCGGGATATTTTAATGGATGGGTGCGATGTTTGGGCACCGTACCAAATTTTGAGGTCAAAGCTTCTAGCATACGCTACTCCGGCGTGGGGCCTCTCAGACGCGCTGTCACCGTCTAGGCCCACACACCAGCGAGAGTTGCTTTCCAGCATTTAAACGAGTTTCTAGGCATTTGCTAAAAATTTCGAACAATTTAAGGCTTTCAAGAAGATGACCATCGTCCAAAAAAAAGGTGACCAAGGTCATGGAAATAGTTTATGATGACGTGTCCATATTTTGATCTATGGTGACTGGCAGGTGGGCCACGTATATGGTGGTGCCCAAAGCAGGGTAGGTCAGAATTTCCAAAGTTATCCCTCCACACCCCTTCGCGCTGTGTATTAACTTCCACCCTCCGCCGCCTAGGCCTCACCCCTTCCCCACAAAACAGACGCGCTTACGGCTGCTCCTCATCACCAACGTGCCCGAAGAAGCTTTCCCTACCCGTCGGTCTTCTTGACACGCACCGATGGGCACATCGATCCCACGGTAGTCCTTCTATCTCTCGCTCGATCTGGTTGGCATTTCTATTGCCCTTTCAAATAATCCTATGTAGTTTAATTTGTCCTCAATCTACATGGTCATAGTTTATTCTGCGCTAGATCTGTGTTCCTAAATACCTTCGGCGATTGTGGTTGTCAATTTGTTTGCTGAAACGCATAGGCATATATAGTTTTTAGACTTCATCTATATGTTTCGTGTTTTTCTTTTAATAATAACCAACCTTGTATGTCATAATTAAACAGATGGGCAGATTTTGGATAGATATTGCTCCATTAGGCAGCGCTAAACCTATCCTTGATGTTCTATGGTTCATGGGATTTATTAGAGCTCATTGTGCCAACTCAAAAGTACATTGCCCCTACCGGTTGTGTGCAAATCGTAGGGTGTTGCCTCAAAGTATAGTGGAAGACCATATTTTTACATTTGGGATGCTTAGCACATACATTAGATGGGTATTTCATGGTGAACCATATGATCCTCCATATGAACCGGGGGAAGCACATCTTTATCATCAAGATCAAGTAGGGGAAGCAGATGTTGATCAACTAGATCAACTGACAGAGGCGGCTCCTCAGCATCAAGATCAACTTGGAGAAGGGGGGAGAGAAAAAGCGCAAGCTGCATGAAACATGTTTCATTTTTGGTACTACCGCTATACCAGATGACAAGGTATATGTGTGGAACAACAAATGTTCAGGTTGTGTGTCTTTGATGTTTGTCTATAAATGTATCTGTTAATCTACTAATCGCAGAAGGAGACGACCGAAGAGGACTTTGATGGTAATGACAATGACATGTTCATTGATGATCCTGTACCTGAGGTTGTGGATCGGGTACACTACGTCTAGATGGATTTGATGCAGGTCTGCTGATCAGCAGGGGTGTACTTTTGGTGCCGTTCATGACCACTATCCCAGCTGCAAAACTCTTGGGGTGTAGAGCTATCCCATGATTGATTCGCTACTATCGTAGTTCTATAATATGGAGCTACCTTATTATGATTTCTAGGCCTTTGTTAGCAGAACTGTAATTGGAAACTATTCCATATATTAGTATATACGGAATGTGTGTTTGTCTATGTTTCTAATCTGACATCCGAGCTTATCATTTTATCGGTTCCTAAACTATTTTTGAGGCCCCAGCGTTGGTGCCCTATGCGGCAACTACCGCCGTCCTGCCCACTGCTCCGTGAGACGAATCAGCAGAAGGATAATAAGCTAGGACCAATTTGATTCGAATATGGGCGACTTTCTTTGTCCTTGGAGAGGAACCCGGGAGAACTAGTACTGGTACCAAGGGAAGGAGGAGGTTGGCTTGGTCAATTAACTCACCCACTTGATGTGGGACCTGCTTTAACTCACCCCTGACGTGGGTCCCGCTTGAAACAGCAGTAGGCCACCACGTGATAGCTGGGATCAAAAATTCGGGATTCTCTCCTGGCAAAATGTTCCCGCCACTGCCACTTAAAAATACTTACTGTAGAAAAAAGTGTATTGCCTAGCCCTCCTACTACTAGTACTACTACTCCCCTGCCCATGCCTTTCTACCGACGACAAGACAAGAAACCATCACTAGCTAGCTCACATCTAGCAAGCAACTATTGGAACTGGTGCAACCTCTGATTGGGGAGTTGTTGAAATAGGTGGGTGTATTTGCTCACCTCGAAATCTGGATTTGCTTAATTTGCTTCCGATTGGGGGTACTATTAGTACTAGGAGTAGTAGTATTCAGTATGCTTTGATTGTGCAGTTCTTGCTTATTGCTCACCTCGGAATCACCTAATCAGGATATTTTTCCTCTTCTCTAATCGATTGGGTCATTTGGGTGGTGTGGGGGTGTTGGTGGGGATGGGGGTGGGGTGGGGGAAGTGGTACTGATTTTGTATGGATTCCGGATTAGGGCATGGTCACCGTTGTTCTAATTGGGGCATTTGGTCGGGTTTGATTTTGGTGTTCTTCACTTATGTAACCTTTAGTTGCTACTCGTAATGTGTAATGGATTTTGCGTCAGATTCTGTATGGAGAACTATGGGTCAGTGGTGCGCACGGCCACTACGGACAGGGATGGTCCCGTCAGTTCCCTTAAAAGTTGCCTAAAAAAGGTAAAGTAGCAGTATATTCGTTGCGTTCTTCCATTCTTTCCAATGTTCAAAGTGGTTGGCTGCAATCTGGATGTATCCCTGTGCTAAAAGTTGTCTCTATTTGCATCATGTTTTCGTGGAAGCCTCTATGACACCATCTCTTCTTCATTTACTGTAGCACGGTGGTACATACCTGCGAACATGCGGTGCTCCAGGTGCGGCAAACAAGATGGTACCCCCACATGCCGCAGGATCCGGCGAGTACCACTACTCACTAAAAAACAAGCGCAAGGCCATCGACCAGCTGGGAGGGCCCAGCTTAAAGAGAAATGTATTTGTTCTTAATACCCTTATTACCATGGTGCGGACAGATTTAAGTATTACCCGCTTCGTGTGATGCATGCTTATCAGATGTTCAAAAACATATGTGTGATTTTATTAATTCTAGCACTATGTTTATGTGAATCCATATCTGGATCTGTCAGACTGTCTCATACAGTCAGTGACTAATATGTACTGTACTCCCTCTGTCCCAAGGCTTAGGCATATACTCTAATTTTTGAAAAGTCAAGCGATGGAAAGTTTGACCAAAATTTACATAGTATTGAACTGTTGAGCTCTATTGCTATTTATGCAGATTGAAGGTGATGCTGCGGAGGCTAAAGCTACTATAGAGCCTAGTAGATTTCTGATGCCCGCACCGAAAGAGGACATCCTCTACACAACGAGGAAGCGCCAACACAGTACCCAGGTGGGCAGTGACCTCTCTAAGAAGTGGGTATAATATGGAAATCCACAATTTCACATGTTATGATTTTCCATGTTATTTTTATCAGCTAGTACTAAATGTTTACGCTCATTAGAAGTTCACAAAAATAAAATATGTTTGCTTTACAGGCAATGGTTTTGTCTTATATTATTATATTTACTTGCTCTTTACGTAATTTAACCTTTCCACTTAATTTCAATCAGTACCACGCACCAGCTGCTCAGCCCTTTCTGCTACCCTCCTCTTGTCAAGCTTGTGGATTGAAAGGGGCCCCCTGTATGCCATTCCAAAGGCAGAGGGATGAAAAAAGGTGCATGGCCACCCTTCGCAAAGGGTACCCATGGTATCAGGTATGGATTCCAAGTGGTTTAGACCGACTTGATGTAAGATCTTGTATCTCACTTTTTTTGTTGTCGCCTTACTTCTCTATCAATTTTTCTCATGAAGGCCATCCCTTGTGTCGCTCGCCACATTATAAAAAAGATATTCAGAAACGACAAGTTTCTAACTCTGTATATCTAGGGCCCTAAAGGCATGCGGCAACTATATGATGTTGATGTCTCCCAGACGATGGCCACCGCCTATTTGGGTGGCTGAGGTTGGTCCAAGTATGTCCGTGAGAATGCTCTGTAGCAGGGGGACGAGGTAACATTCGATTTTAGCAAGCCTGGGCAGATACTTGCACGCCATCGTACACCTGTTCACTAGAGGACCAAGAACAGAGGTAGTAGTAATTAATTTGATTTTGTACTCATCACAACCTCTAATGATTTTCTTGTGACTAACTGTTCTGCACCATTGTATTTACTCATCATATGACCCTGACCACTTCTGCAGTCTGCATCCCCTTATATACCACCCAGAAGGGTGCCAGCATCAAGCTACTGGCACCGGCACCGGCACCAGCACCGGCCCCAGTTCCTGCAACGGCACCTGTTGACCTTAGTAGGAGAAAGGATAGAGGTAGTAACTTAATTCGCTTGTATACTCTCATCTCTGTCTAGGAGTTACTGTTGTATAAGAAACCATTTTGCTTGTCCACATCTCATATGCCTCTCTGACCACTCCTGCAGTCCCCTTACCTACCCCCAGAAGGTAACCATCACCAAGCTGCTGGCACCCCCAATGGCACTGGCCCTAGTTCCTGCTCCGGCACATGTTGACCTAAGTAGAAAGAATGGAGGTAGTAACTTAATTTGCTTATATACTCATCATATCCTCTGATCACTGTCTTGTGAGTAACTGTTGTATAAGAGACCATTTTGCTTGTACACTTCTCATCTGCCTCTACCATCCCTACAGTCAGCTTAGCTACCCCTCAGAAGGAATCTAGCATCAAGCTGCTGGCGCCGGCACCAGTTTGGGCCTTCTGGCTCCTGCACCAACCCCTCTACAATTAGTGGCACCATCTCCTGCACCAGCACTAGCCCCAGCACAGGCACCGGCACAAGCTCCTTCATCACCCCAGGCCGCACCTTGTCAGACCATATCCTACACATGTGTCATCACAAGATCGCAACAGATTATGTTTGTGAGTATATGGCGGCAGATAAACTATTCTGAATATATTCTCAAGTTTCACATGATTCAGTGCATCGCTCTTAGTAATTATGCGTCTATTTCTTGCTTTGACTCAGAAATTGCCTAAGAGTGCCACAAAGCAACTCCAGGCCAGAGGAAAGGGCACAATAGTCTTCACGATGCAGAGCGAAGGATTGCTTATAGAGGGACGCTACGCCATTAACTCAACTAATGGGCGCATGGCAGCTACTTCTAGGTGGATCAAGTTCCGGAAAGCAGCCAAACTTACTATTGGAAGAACAGTCAAGGTCGAAGTATCTTGTTGCCCTGAATGCGGCATGTTGTTCATGAACTTCCTAGTTGTCTAGCTCTTTGGCCGCATGCTATTGTAATTAATTATGTGGTTGTCTTATCTCCACTGATCATATATGGGTGGTAAAACTGTGATAACCTTTTGCTGGATTGGATCTATGACTAGTACGTACTGGTATGGTATATCTGTACCTGTATGACGGTTCCCTATATGAGCAAATATTATGACAATTATTGTGTTCTAGTGATCGAGTGTGTTTGGAGAAAATGGCAAACTAATCACGTGGCATGGTATTTAGAGCTAAAACAAGAACTGTCTCTCTCTCTCTCTAGTGATATTGAATTTCAGTGTTTGTATTGCTGAATCAGTCACTTTGAAATGCTTCTGAATTGGTCAAGTGCTGCTGAATATGAACTAGGAATCTGTCGATTTTTATGTCTTATTATTCTGTACTCCTTAATCTTTCAAATGGTATTGAATTTGTCAAAAATTATGTCATTGCTGTTGGTTGCTTGCTCTAGAGCTTTTGCCTTTGTGTCATCGAAACCATTGGATGCATTTTGGACAGAGATGAGAGGGTAAAGATATACAACGTGATTTCACCAAGTGAAGTCATTGGATACCAGCCCTGTTTTGGCGCATGTGGTGTGTGTTCATTAGCTATTTTTACATGAATATATGTCAAAAGAAATTTTGCTTGTTTCCTCCCTCGAAGAGGTCTATGTTTGAATCTGGCGAGACACAGCCTAGTGAAATTTGAGATATGAGCCCATTGATTATAGCCCAAAAACTTTTTAATTTGGCCTTTTTGGCAGTGCCCCCACCTCTCAAAAAAATCTTCCTACCCATGTTTTTAAGAAACTAATCCATTATGTGGCTTTTTATAAATCGAGGTTCCAGTAGCACTGCTCTTTAATTTTAAGAGAGATAACATGGAAACACAACCATATTTTTTAGAAGACTGATACATAAGTTGTAGTACTAATACATGTTTAATGATTCAATTTCTATTAGTATCTTTGGTATTGTGGCAAAACACTCAGTTTATGTCTATTTGATTTGAATTAAAGGTCTTTAGTTCGAATCCACTGTGTGTACCTATTTATATATATCTTGGGTTTACTTTTTTTAGAAAGGGTTTCCTTTTTAATATCGCATTACGGAGAGGCTGACATCACGGACCCACCAGCCTGCAGCATCCCTCGAGTTTAATGGTCGAATTTGAAAAAAGTTAAATACTTGCACAAAGAGGCTGGCTTCAGGAACCCACCGGCCAGAACATACTAGAGAGGGGGACATGGGGGCCTCAGCAGCAAGACCATACACGACTGCCACATCGAGCAATGTTGCCAATGTCAAAACAGCGGGCGCGGCCAAAAAAAAGTCCAACATATGCAGGTTTGATATATACAGAGAGACCGACATGTGTGAGCCAGTAGCACGGCCTTATACAGGTTCTGCCTCGAGCGACGATGCCAAGTTCAAAACAGGGAGGCGCGAGCGATAAAACAGTCCAGCATGCACACCTTTCTTCTATGAGAGGCTCACATGGGGGACTCAGCAGCCTGGAAAAACGGCTGATGCATCGAGCAACGCTATCAAGTTCGAAACACGGAGGCGCGACCGAGAGCAAAAATTCCATCATACACACGTTTCTTGTAATGAGCGTATGACATGTGGGGGTGGGGCCCTACATCATGATTAAACGGTAGATGCAGCGAGCAACGCTATCAAGTTCGAAACACGGAGGCGCGACCGAGGGGAAAAATTCTATGATACACACGTTTCTTCTAATGAGAGTATGACATGTGGGGTCCAGGAGTTTGATTAAACGGCTGATGCAGCAAGCAACGCTATCAAGTTCGGAACACGAAGGCGCGATAGAGGGTAAAAAATCCATCATACACACGTTTCTTCTAATGAGAGGATGAGATGTTGGGCCCAGCATCGGCATTAAACGGTAGATGCATCGAACAACGCTATCAAGTTCGGAACAGGGTAGCGCGAGCCAAGGAAAAAAATCCATCATACACACATTTCTTCTAATGAGAGGATGACATGTGGGGCTCAGGAGGTTGGTTAAACGGTAGATTCGTCGAGAAGCGCTATCAACTCGGAACGGGGTAGCACCAGCAAAGGAAAAAATTCCAACATACACATGTTTCTTCTAATGATAGGATGACATGTGGGTACCAGGAGGTTGATTAGATGGTAGATGCATCGAGCAACGCTATCAACTTCGGAACAGGGTAGCGCATACGAAGGAAAAAATTCCATCATACAAACGATCCTTCTAATGAGAGGCTAACATGTGGGACCTAGCAGCCTGACTAAATGGCAGACGCCTCGAGCAACGTTATCGAGTTCAAATCAGGGAGGCGCGACCAAAAAGTATGATCCGCTAGAGACACTGACGTCCGGGACCCACACACCTCAAAAGACTTCGGCGAGTCAACATCGCTCGAGGAAATGAAAATCTTGCTTCTACCACACGCCAGCTTATACGTCCATTTTGCATCACTATTCTATGTCATAATTCACTGTTATTCATTGATATATTTCGTATTGAGAGGTGATACTTATGTTATTTCATCTATTTTTGCATGGTTGATGACTTTTGGAGCATGGACCGCTGCAGTCAGGATTCTGATGGAAAAGGTGCTCTTGGGAGGCAAAATTCGCGAAGATCAGAAAATCCGGGAAAATATACGGAAAATCCTATTTTTCCAGAAGACGAAGGATTCCAGAAGGAGGAGTGGAGATGGGCCACAGGGGGCCCACACCACCCCCTGGCGCGGGCCACCCTAGGCCACGCCACCAGGTGGTGTGGCCGCCCTGGCCCACCTCTGGCTCTCCCCTCTGGCGTATATATTCCTCTCGAAACCCTAAGACTCGGGGAGCGACCATAGAAAGATTCTGCCTCTGCGAGGCGGAAAACACCAAGAGAGAAAGATCTCTCCGGCAGACAGATTTCTGCGGGGGGAATTCCTTCCCGGAGAGGGAAGATCGTCACCATCAACACCACCATCAAGCTGGACTTCATCGGGATCATCACCATGATCATCACCACCATCATCACCATCAGCACCCTCATCACCATCTCCATATTGCTGTAATAATTGGGTTGAATCTTCCATTAGTTCTTAGGGGAAACTTTCCCAGTGTTGATTACTCTTTGTAGTTGATGCTATTGAGTGAACCATTGAATTATTGTTTATGTTCATATTGTTATACATCATTATTCCATCTCTGATCATGATCCATATGATGTCTTGTGAGTAGTTTGTTTTGTTCTTGAGGACAAGGGATAAGTCATGTTGTTAGTAGTGGAGTTGTGTTGAGAAAGACTCAATAGTTTGATATTTAAGTTGTGGTGTACTTCTTCTAGTGGTGTCATGTGAACGTCGACTACATGACACTTCACCTATATGGGCCTAGGGAATGCATTGTGTATTTGGCTACTAATCGTAGGGGTTGCCGGAGTGACAGAAACCTGAACCCCCATTAGGAAACCATTGCACAAGGGACGTAATGGTCTTAGAGTTTTAAGCTGTGGTTAGGTTTCTACCTTAATTACTTTCTTGTACTTACGGATGTTTGCAAGGGGTATAATCATAAGTGTATTAGTCCTAGGAAGGTCGGTACATTAGCACAGGTTCACCCACACAACACTTAGCAAGCTAAAGAAGATTAATCAACTATATGAAGCGAAAGCACTTGACAGTCTTCACATGTGTCCTCGAGAACGTTTGGTCATCTTAAGTAATACAACCGGCTTGTCCTTTGCTGCATAAAGGATTGGGACACTTGCTACATTTATTCCTACTGTCTTTTATTTACTCGTATTTTTTTACTTGCTTTATTGAAAACCCCTAAAAATCCGTTTGCTAAGTATTTGCAGAGAATTCCTGATCCATACCACTAGCCAGCACCTTCTGCTCCTCGTTGGGTTTGACACTCTTACTTATCGAAAATACTGCGATACACCCCCTATACTTGTGGGTCATCACTAGCCGAGCTTCCTCCATGTTTTTAGTAGATCCGTCATAGTAGAGGGCGCGAAACCGGAAAATAAAAGTTTTCCATGGAGCCGAGAATTTCGTCGCGGAAAATACGCCTTCTACGATGACCGTCGGGCCAATTCGTTGCGGAAGGAAACTTTTCTTGTAGTGCATCCACTATGTTGAGACATAGGTTCTATCTTAGAAAACCATGATAATAACTTAACATAATATATGATCCAATAAGAAACGTTTGAAAAGTAATTAAGTTCGAATCACGGAACGTTGAGCTAAGTTTGTCCACAGTGTCCTGTAGAGAACTCCAGACATGTTTTCCAAATCAATAAAGGATGTCATATCTTAAAGCATAAAGAGTTATGTTATAAGGGAATATTGTGTAAACTCCTGTAATACCGACTAAAGTCAAGTAGGAAGCAAGGTGAACAAAACATCGAAAGTTGCACAGAGTGCACTCATGTTTCGATGATTACATTTATAATAATAGATAAGGGTACCATCGAAAGTGTTGTATAATGTTATGATGGGGCTAGTTCGCTTTTAACATAGAATGATGTATCACCAGGCATAGTGCCCATGTGAAAGCCCTCGAGGTTGATCTAAAGTCACTGTAGGCTCCTGGAATCCAGCCTCGTTCTGCTGCCATGGCGACGATGCATACACAAAGATGTTATCATGTGATGATAAAGTATTAATGTCAATCTAGGTGACATTAGTAAGTTTCAAAGTACTTGGGACTGTAAAGTACAGGCCCAAGACTCAACCTCTTCCATGAGCAAGCATGTTCAGGGTACCGGGATATATGGTGCCAATGATTAAGAACAAATGCAGCCGGTTTATTTGTACTCTAGTGCAAGTGGGAGACTATTGGAAATATGCACAAGAGACAAATAATAATAAGGATTATTATCATATGTCATAAAGTTTATGATTAAGTTTTATATCATTCTATAACTATATTGAGAGGAAACATCAATACACGTGTGATATATAAACAACCAGGGGTTCCCGGTAAAACTCTAGTCGTTGGTTCATTGGTCAACAGATGATCAAGGTTTCCTCATCATGTGGCATTTATGCCAGTTGGAAATGGAGTCAACTCATTCTGAGAATGAGATGATGAACCAATACCCAACCTAAACATCGTGACCCGATCATGTCACGAAGTTCAAGTTACGATGATTAGAATGGATCCTCGTAGACTATTCCTTAGACCGTGAGGCTATATCAATCACTGTCTCCCGAGAATGCTTAGATAGCATCAAACATCACTTGGTAATACAGTGACAATAAAGGTGTGTTCAGGTATTCGGAGGAACCGTAGAGGCAATATATGCCAAACAGCAGGATTTGTTCATCCACGTGACGGAAAGATACTCAAGGGCCCACTCGAAGAAGTTATATCCAATAGCTGCACAACGTGTGATTTGATCACAGGGATATCACTTGTTGGAACAAGTCAAGTAGCATTGTTCGGTAATGAGATTGAACACGACATGGTGATGTCATTGATCAGATCTTGGGCAATGCAAGTATTGAGAAACAAAGGGAATAAGACACGACTGTCTCGGTTCAAACAACAAAAGATCTTCGTGGAATGCATAGGGGTCACATGGCCATCCAGGTCCCTCTATCGATCATTGGTCCGGGAGTGTCCCAACCATGTCTGGAGTGTTCCCGAACCATGGGGTATCACGCTTAAGGGCTTTATGATGCTTAGAGAGTGTTTATAGGATCGGTAGAATCACCGAAGAAGAGAAGAGAGAAAACTGGAAGGGTTTCGGTAAGTCCGGAGGATGTCTGGAGTGGAGGTAGAAGGTGTTCCATAACCACGGAGATTGAATAATAAGTGAATGAATGTTAAATATTGATTTAATCATTTATTCATAATTATTTAATAAAAGAGAAAATCAATTAAATGGTCAAAAGGCTTAATTGGCCAATTCCGGAGGGGGAAGGGCCCATGAGGGAAAGGCAAGAGGGGAGAAGGGGCAAGGGGGTGGCCGGCTGGGCCAAGCCCCCCACGTGGGGCCCAATAGGGCCGGCCAGTGGCTGCCCCCCTCTCCCTCTCCTTTAGTCCCACCCCGGGACTTTGAGGGAGGTAGTACCTCCCCTCCCCCTATATATAGTGGGGGTATTTGGCTAGATAAATACACACAATATTCAATAAAAGGTTTCCTCTCTTTTGGGGAGACCTCCAATTGATATTCTCTCTCCCGTGACCGTGGTCCCAAGTTTGGACTGCGTGAACGAGAGACATCTTCACTGCGGAGCGCCGTCGCGCTGCGGGATTCGGATCCAGGAGCTCTACTTTCGCAACTGTTGTTGGATCGGGGAAGCGGGAGTCATCATCAGGCACCGGACATGTGTAACTCCCCGTGAGGTGTCACATTTGAGGCACTCAAGTCGTTGGATCCGCAGGAGCGCAAGTACTTCATCACGACCTTGAGGTCGGCTTCGGCTCGTCTATATTAACCATGCTCTCGTGAGCGTTGACAATGCTTTTCGGTCTTTAAGGGTAATTTCGCGAAAAGCCCCTCCCATTACTGCATTACTAATATATAGGTCCTGGCAACATCAGGGGTTAAGGGGTGTAGGGTAAAATTCTGTTGTTTCCATGCGCGAAACCCCTACAAATATAATCCATAATATTATGATACCTTGCTAGATCCTCATTATCGCTACTTTTCATATTAATAACAATTTTCCTAAGCAGCTCATGAGACCCTTCATAAACTATGTATTCCAAGAGTTTTACATTATTACCGTTTATGTGAGTATTGGTTGATAAAAATTCTTTAAAGAGAGGAATGCTTTCATAATTGTAAAGCTTGTTAGGCTTAACATTATATTCCCTCATCCCTTCGAATGAAATTTAACAAATTACCAGAATAGTAATCCACCTGCTTCCACATGTCCAGTAGTTGCATACCCTCAAGGATTAGCACTTCTTCTTCATGTTCATCCTATTCTTGTGAAGGAACTTCATCCTCCTCCAATGGGACTTGCAGTTCTTCTTCGTGTTCATCCTCTTCTTGGGAACACAACTTTTTATTTCCTGCAAACAACTAACTTTGTGCGCTACGGGTTTTCTCCGTGCCTTACTCCTCATAATAAGTGTATTCTCACTAAAACGTTCATGAGAATACCAAGAAATACACTGCAGGATTTCATAAGTTGTTTTTATGAGAGCACTATCTTCACTATTAATGCGTGATATGACATGTATTATCAACTCATGGGCACCTTCAAAGATAATACACTCTAATACTTCACTAGTAACATCACCATTATTATAAGACACTGAAGATTGAATAAAAGTATCAGAGCATTGAAAATGAAAGTAGTGCCCAAGTTTCATACATTGAGGACATATTATTGGATCGTCTATCATATCCAAAGAAATTAACTTTTTAGCATATTCCACTATTTGGTAATACATTTCTCTTACCGTCATATTGCTTACTAGTTCTTCAAAATACTCATCCTCCTCTTCAATGAGGATTCCTGTCCCATGTTAATAGCATCACAATATTCATAGAAAGATTCATCTTCTAGTTCCTCACCAAAGTCCCCAAAATCACTGTCTAGGCACAAATCCTCCTCAGAACAATCATCATAAGTTTGGGACTTATAGAAATCATTACTATATAATGAGATATCATTTGCATGCATACTATTTGTGTGTGGAAAGTTGTTTCCAGAAGTAGGATATGCAAGTGGTTGATCAAGTTGCTCCTCTTCATTCTTACTAAGATAATTTGCGAGTAGCTCAGCGATAGTCTTACCTTCGGGCTTACCTTCCACTAGTTCAGAGGTTGCAACATCAAGTGCCACCTCTTTATTAACAACATGTGCCGGTGGTTTAGGTGGAGGCTTTTTGAGTGGAGTTCCCTCCACATAATCTTTTGAAGCACCCTGCAAAAGGTTAGATTCTTCCATGGCGGCTTTAATCCACTCAACAATAAATTCATTATCATGGAAGTTATCTTGGCAATAGCAGAATATAGGGTGAACTTCTTTATAGATCATATCGAGTGGTTTACTTTCTACCTGTATATCTCTTAAACGAAATAACAACTCTTTGCAACCAGTAAAAAGCACAAATTGTAATGTGTCCTCCCCAACAAGGCTTTTAAACTCATCTCTATTATAGTCTGCTAGTTCGGTATCAAAATAATTATATTTACATTGATAATTGAGGTGATCTAGAGATCCGCAATAATCACAACATAATCGATAAGAGGCACATAGTGTGGATGAATACTTGTCCACCCAAGTCAACCATTCTTTTAATATGCCTTGTCTCTTATGAATATCTCCCAGAGTACTTCCCTTTGACTCCTTCATTATAGATTTCATCTGTTGGAAGGTAGTTATCTCGGAAGACATGATTAGTAACATATATTTTTATGGGTTTTTGGTTTGTAAACAAAAGCAAAATACAATTGCAGCAAATAAAGAAAGCTTAAAACAAAATCTAGCAAAACTAAAATAAATAAACAAAGGCTAAAAGACCTACAACGCTTAGCTCCCCAGCAACAGTGCCAGGAAATAGCTTGATGACTGCAAGTGCACATATCGTTTGTAGCTAGTTTCGAAATAAAGATATCGATCCCACAGGGAGCAGGAGTCTGAAGTCTAATAACTCTTTGAACTAAATACTAAAATAGTAATGCTAAATAATGTTCTAAGTAACAAGATAAAATGCGAGTTTTGTATAAAATATATTTTTGGGTTTTAAAATAAGAGAACAACAAGTAAACTAAAGCTATAAGTAAACAAGAGCATGAAAATATGATTACGAAAGTCTGCAAGATGATGGAAAGAGTTCTCAGGGAGTAGTGGATCCATCGCTAGTAATTAGAAAGAGTGATCAAAATTATTATAATGAATAAGACCATTTATGATATGTGTGGGAGGAACTCCATATATGGACGAATAGCCAGCAACCACTGCACACATCATCCTCATAACCACAGCAGACAACAATCGACATTAGTCGAATTACTGTGCCATTAAGGCATTTCTCCCGTGGCATGGACATGGATTTATGAGTTCTCCTTGATTCACCAAAGTTAGTACGTAAAGAATGACAGCAGCTTTATAGTCACAGTAAGTGATATCATCCCTCCGTCTACCAACAAGTAACCCCCTTCATCGAGTCCCCATAGGAGGCAAATATTAAGGAGGTGCACAACTCCCAACATCAAGATGAAGACAATTAACACAGGCACATAATGAACAATATCACATAATAATCTTTATCTCAATTGAATCTCATACTAGGGTTTCTCCATCTCCCCAAGAACAAAGGAAACTACTCACACATGAAGGCAATCAACATCATGGATAGCATATGGATGAAGTATGATGATACAATTGAAGACAAGTGCAAATCCAAGATTCAATCTAGAATTACAACAAATAACCAAAGGGGATCGGTGATGGAGATGTTGTTGATGAAGATGACGATGTAGATCGATGTGGAGGCCTTCAAGATCCTAGTCCCTTCTCCTCTTGTGTGATGGTGATGGTGTAGATCTGTTTGGAGGCGGCTATGGTGGTGGCACGGCGGCAGGGCTCCACCGTGGTGGAGGATTAATACGTCGTAAATGTATTTATAATTTTTCATGTTCCATGCTTGTTTAGTATCTACTATCTTATGTTTTGTTCACACTTTGAGGTATTTTTATACATTTTCTGGAACTAACCTATTAACAAGATGCCACAGTGCCAGTTGCCTGTTTTCTGCTGTTTTTGGTTTCAGAAAAGCTAGTAAGGAAATATTCTTGGAATTGGATGGGACAAAAGCCAAAGTCAATATTTTACCCGAAGCAACACGGAGTCTGGAGGGGAGACGAAGTGGCGCACCATGGCGTCCACACCTGGTGGCGGTGTGGCCTGGGGGGCGCACCAGGGGTGTGGGCCCCCTGGTGCTCCACCGACCTCGCCCCTTCGCCTATAAAAGCCTCCCGAGATGAAAACCCTAAGTACCCGATCAAAATTCCACGAAAGAGTCTGTAGCCGTCGCCATCTCCATCCCTAGATTGAGGGGATCTGAAGCTCTTCCCGGCACCCCACCGGAGGGGAGAGATCACCCTGCAGGCCTTCTTCATCACCATGCAAGCCTCCGGTGTGATGTGTGAATAGTTCACCCTTGGACAATGGGTCCATGTAGTAGCTAGATGGTTGGTTCTCCTCCTTTGTGCTATCATATTTAGATCTTGTCAGCTCCGTTCATGATCAAGATCATATATTTGTAATCTTACATGTTGTGTTTGCAGGGATCCGATGGATATTGAGATGCTATTTTAGATTGATTATTGATTCTATCATGTCTATGTTATTTGTGATCTTGCATGCTCTCCGTCGTTAGTAGCTTCTTGGCCAAGTAGATGTTAGCAACTCCAAGAGGGAGTATTTATGCTCGATAGTGGGTTCATGCCTCTAGTAATCTGGGGAAGTGACCGAAATCTCTAAGGTTGTAGATGTGATGTTGCTACTAGGGACAAAACAACAATCCTTTGTCCATGGGGCAATCGTATTGTTTACTTTACACACTTTGCTTAATGCAATTATCTGTTGCTTGCAACTTAATACTGGAAGGGGTTCGGATGATAACCTGAAGGTGGATTATTAGTCATAGATGCAATTGGATTACGGTCTATGTATAATGTTGTAATGCCCAATCAAATCTCGTATGAGTTAAGATGTCTAGTATATGCATTGTTATGCTTTCTCAAATCTGTCAATTGCCCCGCTGTAATTTGTTCACCCAACATGTTATCTATCTTAAGGAGAAACACCTCTAGTGAAGACCTTTGGTCCAAGGATATCTATCTTAAGGAGAAACTATAGTTCACTAGAGGTGTCTCTCCTTAAGATAGATAACATGCTGGGTGAACAAATTACAGCGGGGCAATTGACAAACATCGAGAAAGCAATACATGATATACTAATCATCTTGACTCCTTTCGAACTTGATTCTGCATTACAATATTATACATAGACCGCCATCCAACTGCATCTATGACTAATAATCCACCTTCAGGTTATCATCCGAACCCCTTCCAGTATTAAGTTGCAAGCAACAGATTATTGCTTTACGAATTGCATGTAATGTAAACCATACGATTATTCTATGAACAAAGGATTGTTGTTTTCTCCCTAGTAGCAACAACACATCTAGTACCTTAGAGATTTCTGTCACTTCCCTAGATTACCAGAGGCATGAACCCACTATCGAGCATATATACTAACTCTTGGAGTTGGTAGCATCTACTTGGCCAAGATAGCTACTAACAACGGAAAGCATGCAAGATCACAAATAACAAAGACATGATAGAATCAATAATCAATCTGAAATAGCATCTCAATATCCATCGAATCCCCGCAAACACAACATGCATAATTACAAATAGATGATCTTGATAATGAACGGAGCTCACAAGATCTAAACATGAAAGCACAAAGGAGGAGAACCAGCCATCTAGCTACTACATGGATCCATAGTCCAGAGATGAAATATTCACGCATCACACCGGAGGCTTGCATGATGATGAAGAAGGCCTCTAGGGTGAATTCCCCTCTCCGGCAGGGTGCCGGGAAGAGTTTCAGATCCCTCCCGATCTAGGGATGGAGATGACGGTGGCTACAGACTGTTTCATAGATTTTTGATCGGGTACTTAGGGTTTTCGTCCCGAGGGCATCTTATAGGCGGAAGGAGAGGCCGAGGGGGTGCGGGGTCGGCCAGACCACCCCCTGGCGCGGGCCAGGCCTGGCCGCGCGGCCAGGTGGTGTGGCCGTCCCCCAGTCCTTCTTCGTCTTGTATTCTGGCATCTGATGACTTCCGGAAAAATTGGCACTTTGGCTTTTATCCCGTCCAATTCCGAGAATATTCATTTTCTGACTTTCCTAGAACCAAAAACAGCAGAAAATAGACGGTTGGCACTGTGGCTCTTGTTAATAGGTTAGTTCAAGAAATCATATGAAAAGTACTCCAAAGTGTGGATAAAACACAAGAAAGTGGATAAAACCAAGCATGAAACATCAAAAATTATAGATACATTTGCAATGTATCAATCGCCATACCCAAAACACCCCCACCGCCGGTCCGCCACAACTCCCGACATTTCTTCCCTAACGCCGGAGAACCACCTCCAAACCTACGTCCCACCCATGCCAACCCTTTTTCTAAGTTTGTTGCTCGCCTCCGCCGTGACATCATGCGAAGAAGAGAAGATGGAATACAAAATATGGTCCATCTCTTAGAGGTCGCGCAACCAACCACAAGGTGCACTCGTTCTATCTAAATAGGGCAGTTGTACAATGAAGTTTTTTGGAATGTATTGATATGTAGCTCGGTAAGAGGAATAAGTACGAGGAGCAATAATTTACCGCAATGTTTCATTTCATTGTACATATCACAAGAATGCATAACTTCACGTAAAGGTTAAAATACCATGTCATCTATAACATATTTATGGAATATGGTTCACTTTCAAGATGACTTGATGGTGAAATGGTAGACACGCGAGATCAAAAGGTTGTGCTGAAAAGGCAAAAGGTTCTAAGTCTCTTCAACGCATAATATGGAAAATGTTACATTCAATCAGCATTTCCGTTGAAATATTCCATTCCCCTCTATCTTCTAGGTTCCTTAGCCATCTCCCTGACAAAAGTAGATAGTAAAAGCAAAAATAGATAAATGTAGCTTGAATGATCCTAAAAAATCCCTCGAAGGCATATGCTTCTTAATAAGATTTTTTCATTAATCGGGAGCACGGGCTCTTGAGCTTCTTCAACTTTTACATGGAGATTGCAATTTGTTTGCTATACTCTTAATGTGATTACACCCATCTCCATGGTTATAAACAAATGTATCAAGCAATCACAAGAAAAATATCATAACACAGTCAATGCATTATTTTATGAAAACGTATAAATAATCCAGATTCCTTGTACATAGTATATGAAATAGGACGAGTAATGGTTGGTTTTTGAATAATTTTATTTGCAACAAATAATTGGAACAACATATGTCACATTTGTTTTGCCGGGAAAATGCCACATTGTTTTGACAATAGTACACCAGCCGCATCATAATGAAGTCAATTGCTTTCATACTATACGAAAAGATAAAACTATACATCCAATTCTAGGTTGGTCCTCATTCTATGACGACGAGTCACTTTCCTGTGCTCCTTCCCTCTCCACCGGACACGTCATGTGCTTCTATTTATCCCATTAGTTTCTGCACAGTGCACAACACGGTCATGCAAATCCGTCACGGATATCCACCGGGCGGATGAGCAGCCGCCATCGCAACAGGCGTACTATGTGTCGGAGCCATGGTCACTGCCAGTATTCATCCACCTCTCCAACGAGCCCGATGACTAGGCGGCACCGCCGCCACCTACGTCACCCCCGCCCGTGCCGGCTGCCAGATGCCCTAGGTAGGGTTTATTTTTAGTTATGTTTTCTTTTTTTTCTAGTATTATTAAGACTATTATGTAATGTAGGTAAGTTTTAATTTTATTTTCAGTTTTTTGTGCTTTGTATCTCGCAAAATAATTTGGGTCGAGCCTGTAGGGTACCCCGACCCAAATGGCGTTTTTTTATCCGTGGGCCGATCCAAACAGACCGATTCGGACACATCCCGTGTCCGAAATGGATCGGCCAGTGTAGATGTCCTAAACAAACTCAAGTCACTTAATTCTGGACAGAGGGAGTACAAACATTGGATAAAATCATATCTATAATTTGTCCATGGCCGGTCTTGATATTCCGAGGGACCGGGACGAAACTAGAATCTGGGGCCCCTTAGTTAGGACCTAAATTTTTTGATATAAAATGCCACGCATAAAGAATTGAAGTATACACAATAGCAACAATTTTTAGTAAAACTTGCTTTATGCGCTCCTCCTTTGTGATGTGATGTTGCAACTCCTTGCCAATTGTTTCATGTTTGCTAAGTATAGTTCTAAGTTCATTCTAATAGATCATGCTAGTAAGATGCTCGACACTAGCTTCATGTTCTACGATCGTTCAGTGGTACATTCCAATATCTAAACCTATTATTCCCTAAAAAAAACTCTTGTAGTGGATAGGATTGAACAATTTACTTCAGAAACAGAACACTTTGTCAACTTGTCTTAAATAAACTGACCGCTTTCGATCGTGTGCCTCTGTATTGCTTATATTTATAGAGTAATGGGTATACCAAAAATGTCTTAAATTATCATCCACACTAAAAGTAATATTTTTTTATCGAATAAGCACCTTCTTCACTAATGTGTTCATTGCTTTGTTATCAAGACTAGCCCAATACCGAGCCATACCTTGTTTTCTTGATCAACATTACTTCGTTCCAAAAAGAATAGGGCTAACTCGTTTGGATTTTCCGAAGTGCTCGTGTTACACTTCAAAACAATTGTGAATAGATCCCATCTCTAATGATATAAAAATTTCTTCAAGTTCTCTTCCTTTTCTTTTAGCATTAGCACTGCCCGATAGAGGCCTTTTAACGATGTTGAAAGCAAAAAAAAAATATTACGAGGCAAAATTAGCAAATAAAGGCATCGGCAGATACACTTACCTAACTCGTGTCCAGAAGAATTATTAGAGAACAACAAGATTCATCAATAGATTTTGATCACATACCGTGTTCCTGGATCGCCTGCCGGCGGCCGTCTAGGGTAGTTGGATTGGAAGACGATTAGTACGAAGTAATCAGACAATGAGGTGAGCTAGACGCGAGGCCGAGACGAGACGTTTCCGATGATCCGATCGCCTGGGCCCAAGGAGTTGTGTGGCTAACCTTGCACTTCAACCCTGGTCGAATTGAAGTCGAAACGGAATCGTCAAGGGCCCCCAACGCTAATCTGCTGCTCTCTGTGCGAGTGCATGAAATAGAAAAGCCAATTAATCATGTGCTAACTAATGTCTCGAGGCCTTTTTACTCGTTATTTTCTTTGCATAAAAAGGCCTCTTGTACAGTGCTCATTGCTCCTTATGACGGGTTCACAAAGCCGTCAACAATTGATCTGTACACAGTGAAGATATGGATACAGATACATGACTTACCGGTTGGGTATAAGGGGATGGTGAAAACCCTTGCAAGCAAGGTCGGCGAGTATGTTTCAATGGAAACACCGTCAGATGATTTTTCAGGAAACTTTTATAGAGTTCGTGTAATAATTGATGTGAGAAAGCAACTAAAAAGTGTGGTATCCATCATACGGAATTCAAAGAGACAACTGTTTTTGGTTAAGTATGAGAGGATCCCGGATTGGTGTGCTGTGTGTGGCTTCCTTGGACACACTTACAAGGAACATGGCGACGGGGTTCATAGCCCTGCTGCACTAATTTTTAAAGGTCTCAAGGCAGATCTCAGTTGGCATCCGAGTGCTCGACCTGGTCGTGGACGTGGGCGAGGTTTTGGACGTGGAAGAGATGGGGGTCGAGGCACTGCAGGGGCTGATGGCGCATCAGCCGAGTATGACAACTATGAGGCACATACTCAGAAAGAAGGTGACGATGCAAATACTCAGAAAGAAGGCGACGATGCAAATATGGATGAAGCCGACACTAATCGGAAGCGTGGGTCAAGTACAGAGGGTCTAGGTGGAGCACCTGGGATGATAGCGCCAAACAATGTCGGTCAACTCGTGAATCAGTTTCAAACTGATGTGCATAGCAATATGCCGCTCAGCCCTCAAACTAAACGGGACCCGAAAAGGACTCGGACTGTAGGGAGTGATGGAGAACTCGAAAAAAAACTCACAGCATGCTCAACATTGGCGGGCTCCTTCGTGGGGCACCGCCAGGAGCAATGAGTCTCATGGCTTTCAATTGCCGCGGAGTAGGCAACGCCGCGACAGTGAAGGAAGTTCGCGATTTAGCGATAAAGTTTGCCCCTAGTATTCTTTTTCTTTCTGAAACTGAAGTTGGTAAAGTCCAAGCAGAAAATTTAGCTCATTCTTTTGGTTTTGATAGTGCTTTTGCCGTGCCGAGTAACGGCCGGAGTGGAGGTATTGTGATGTATTGGAATAAATCAACGCCCCTACAACTGATTCATTTTTCCCAGTATCATATTGATATGAAGGTTTTGGAGCCAGGGAAAGATCCTTGGCGTGTAACATGCATCTATGGTGAGGCTAATCGGTCCCAAAGACACAAAACGTGGGAATTACTCAGGTTCCTACGAACTGAATCAGACTTGCCGTGGGTCTGTCTCGGAGATTTCAACGAAGTATTAAATCAAAACGAGCATTTTGGCGTGGCTGAACGGGATGAAACACAAATGCGAGCCTTCCGGGAGGCTGTGGATATATGTGGTTTAGCTGATCTGGGCTATATCGGGCTTGATTGGACCTTTGAAAAGAAGGTGAGAGGAGGCACGTACACTCGGGTACGGTTGGACAGGGCTCTGGTTAATCCAGACTGGTGGAGTCTTTTTCCAGCAGCAGAATTACGTCATTTGACAGCTGCCAAGTCGGATCACTGTCATATTTTGCTAATTGTGGCACCTCGTCCACCTCCAGCAAATAGAAGGGCCAGACAGCGGTCCTTCAAGTATGAGGTGATGTGGGAATCACATCCGGATTTCCATGGATTCATGGATCAATCATGGAAAGATACTGGACAATGCATGACTATGGAGGAGATGCGTACCAAACTAGAATTTTTGTCCAGTGGACACGATGGGATCGTGATGTATTCGGAGAAGTCCGAAAAGAATTAAAGGAGCTCCATGAGAGACTAGCTGAATTACGTGCAGTACCTACCAGGTTGGAGCCGAGCTACGAGGAGGTTAAAACATGTGAGCGCATTGTTGAACTAAACCACAGAGAAGAAACAATGTGGAGACAACGATCACGTATTCAGTGGCTAGCTGAAGGAGACAATAATACAAAAAAAATTCACCAGAAAGCTACTAGATGCCAAAATAAAAATCGAATAGCTGAGCTCTCTTACCTGATGGATCAACTACAGAGGATGTGGATATCATGCAGTCCATGACTCGTGATTTCTACACAAAGCTATATACCTCAGAGGGGAATCAAGGGATGGATTCAGTGCTGCAAACTGTACCAAGGAGGGTGACTCCTGATATGAATGCAAAACTTACAGCTCCATACACTGGCGAAGAAGTTAAAAAGGCCCTTTTTCAAATGTTCCCAATGAAGTCAACGGGTCCTGATGGTTTTCCAGCACATTTTTTCAGAGGCATTGGGATCTTTGTGGTAATGAGGTAACAAAAGTTGTTTTGAATATTCTGAATGGTATTGAGTCTCCGGAATCAATTAAATCTACTTTCATAGTCTTGATACCTAAAGTGCAGAGCCCAAAACTTTTGTCGCAATTCCGTCCTATTAGCCTATGCAATGTGGTGCTAAAGATTGTGACTAAAGTGCAAGCAAACCTACCGAAGGAAATTCTACCCGAGATTATTTCACATGAACAGTCAGCTTTTGTTCCAGGTAGATTGATAACTGACAATATTATCTCAGCTTATGAATGTTTGCACTTTATGAAAAAGAAAAGGAGGAGGTCTGATCAATATTGTGCTTTGAAACTTGATATGATGAAAGTATATGATCGGGTCGAATGGGTTTACTTGGAGGCTATTATGTTGAAGTTGGGTATTCACCACACTTTTGTCTCCTCCATTATGAGAATAGTAACATTAGTGTCATTTTCTGTCTTGTTCAATGGTGAAAGGACAGAGATGTTCAAGCCAACTAGAGGGATTCGTCAGGGAGACCCTATGTCTTCGTATTTGTTTTTATTAGCAGCTGAAGGACTGTCATGCCTGTTAAGGAGCAGGGGGAATGAAAATTTATCGGGCATCATCGTGGCGCCCCAAGCACCCCCGGTCAAGCACTTACTTTTTGCAGACGACAGCTTGCTTTTCATAAAGGCAAATCAAGCGGGAGCCATGGAAATTTCAGAACTCCTTGAAGTTTATTGTCTTGCATCGGGACAACGCGTGAATAAGGACAAGTCCTCAATACATTTTAGCAAGGGATGTCCGAGTTCAGTTAAGGAGGAGATCAAAGCAATACTCCAAGTGACTGATGAATCCTTAACAGAGAAATACCTTGGTATGCCTACTGATGTAGGAAAATGCAAGAATGGGTCGTTCAAATATTTGAGAGATAGGATTTGGAAATATATTCAAGGGTGGATAGAGCAAATCCTTTCCTCGGGAGGGAAGGAGGTCCTTATAAAATCGGTTGCCCAAGCTATTCCAACTTTCTCAATGTCCTTGTTTAAACTCCCAAGAGGTTTATGCCAATACGTTGATTCGGTTCTAAGGGGGTTTTGGTGGGGCAACAAGAACGGGCAACGGAAAGTGTCGTGGATTTCTTGGGATGTACTCACAATGCCAAAAATATATGGGTGGCCTAGGGTTTAAAGACATGGAGCTTTTTAACCTATCCCTTCTAGCAAAGCAAGCATGGCGGATCCTTCAATCACCTGAGTCATTGAGTGCGAGAATTCTGCGTGCAGTTTACTTTCCAAATCAAGATTTCATGTCAGCTGATCTTGGAGGGAGACCATCGTAGATTTGGTGAGCAATATTAGAAGGCCGAGATGCGTTGAAGCTTGGATTAATTAAGCGCATTGGTAATGGAGCAAACACATCCATCTGGAACGAGAATTGGATCCCACGGAGCACGAGACTGCGCCCTACTGCGGCAAAAACTGATGATCCGCCAATGTTGGTCTCTGAACTTATTGATAGTACAAGAGCTAAGTGGAGAACAGACCTTCTCGATGAACATCTACTACCTATGGATATTGAGTTTATTACGTCAATTCCATTAAGTACAGCCAACCAGGAGAAACGTTTGGGCATGGCACTTTGAGAAGTCTGGATTGTTCACTGTTCGGTCCATGTACAGGCTGTTGGTGACGACCAAGAAGACTCGCGAGGATTGGCTCGAAGGGAGATCTTCTAGCTCTTCATCGGGTACTGAACAAAAAGACTGGACTAAGATGTGGAAGACCAAAGTCCCAAGCAAAATTCGAGTGTTCCTATGGTGTCTAGCTCACCAACCACTGCCAACGGGTTCAGTGCGTCATCATCGGCAAATGGCGCAAACCCCAGGGTGCCCGTTTTGTGCTGCTGCGCACGATGACTGGAGACACTCACTTCTAGACTACACAACGACAAGATGCGTATGGGCTCTTATTGATGATGAACTGACCGAGCATATCAGTATCAATCAGTGTGCTAATGCTAAGGAGTGGATTTTCTTTCTCATTGATTCACTCTCCCATGAACAACTGACGAAGGTGGTAGTTACTCTATGGGCAATCTGGAGCGCTAGGAGGAAGGCTATCCACGAAGATATCTTTCAGAGCCCACTAACGATTTTTGGTTTCGTCACCAACTACCTAGCTGAGCTGAATATAATCCAAACAACCCGGCTGCCGAAGACAGCAGTAACCTCTTCCATGACGGTGCCGACCTGGATACCTCCTCTGAGAGATCATATGAAGATTAATGTTGATGCTGCGGTTTCAAAGCATGGCAACAAAGGAGTGGTTGCAACAATTGCAGAGATGAGCATGAAATTTTTGCTGGCGCATCTGTTCTAGCTGTACCGGGTACTTCTGATCCGGCTACACTTGAAGCTGTAGCGTGCCGTGAAGGTTTAGCTCTCGCAGCTGACTTAAATCTCCAGCGAGTACATATGGCATCAGATTGTCTTGAGGTTATAAATTATATCCGAGACGCAAGAAAAAAACAGCTATTACTCTATTCTGAGAGAGATAGATCAACGGAGCAATGCTTTTGAAAGTGTCAGCTTCAGCCACGAGAAGAGATGCTCAAATACACATGCTCATATGCTAGCTCGTTCTTTTATGTCTTTAGAACACGGACGCCATGTGTGGCTGATACATCCCCCGATACCAATATTGTACCCCTAATTGTTGAGTAATAAAAGGCGTCAGTAATCCTCAAAAAATAAAAAAAGTAGCGGACCCCTAATATTTTTGGACCCGGGCAGCCACCCCTCCCACCCAACCCCATGGCCGGCCCTTGATTTGTCGCTGCGTCAAAGGCAGCAAATAAAACAAAGCAAAAGACACTTCTCTTACCTCCCTCTCCATTCCCTTGACTTCTTCCCCCAACCCCTCACCCCCTCCTCAAAGCGCATTTCTTTACTTCCCTTGCTCGCTCACGTGTACCCGTTAATTCCTCGCCCCATTAATAGAACAATGTCGTCGCGAAGGCTATACGCATGCGAGCACCGGAGCGTGCAAAAGGTGGCGACGACTAAAGAGGAGAGAGATGAGAAAACAAGTATGGCAGACTGGGACAGGCGGGCGTACCCAATGCACGAGCACACCCTAGCCAGGGATTGGGGTGCGAATATGCACAAGGGGCAAGAAGTACCACCATTGGCAGCCTGAGGGAAAGTGACGTGTGACCCGATATTAACCACTGATGATTCCTAGACGGCGTCCTCTTAGGCATTGTCATCCGCGAGCATCGACGATGCCGACCACCACCACAACAGGAGTACATGGAGCGCGGCCTCCCCAACGACGATTTTAGAGTATTAGGTACATACGGTTGTTATGGTAGTTTAGATAAAGTTATGATCTGTTTACGTATAGTCTGAACTTGCTCGTACTCGAAGATAATCCTCTATATGCCTATATATACTCGTCCATGAGGCTTAATAATATATCTATCATATTTCGCCAAACTCATGCTCTTTCATGGTATTAGCCTAATCGTTCCAAACCCTAGCCGCACGCTTCTGCCGAGCCGCCCCCGGGGGATCGATCTCCATGATCTTCGCCGGGGGCCGCGCGATCCGTACGCAGGGTTCGTCCGCCGATCCGTGATCGGCTGTCCTGTAAGTCTTTTTTTTCGATCACTTGATCGGTTTTCGTTTTTGGTTTACCGATCTTAGATAGGATTGAGTTGCCCACCGCCGTTGTCATCGCCGCGCCTCTACTCCGACCATCGGCTTCGAGGATCTACACCACGCCCGTGCGCCTGCCTCCTCCGTTGTTGCGCCTGCCTCGGTAGGCTGTCGCGGCCTCAGGGCAGGCTACCGCGTACCACGGACAGCTGCTACGCCTTCCTTAGAAGGCTGACGCGGCCGCCCCCCTCGGATCGTCTTTGTCGTCACCAACAACGCCGCCATCGAATCCGATCTACGCGTCGTCCATGCCATGGCGCATACGGTGCACTGTCGGCCTGATCAACCGATCCCGCACCTGTCTACGCCAAGCACGTCCTCCAGCACGCGCCTATCACCGATCGAGCTATGGGCTACCGTTGTTTCGCCTCATCGGGCGCAGCGCCGCCGCCCTTGGTCCATGCTACCGGCTTCCAACACGCCTTCCTTGGCGTGTACGTCGCTGGTGGTCTCCCAACCGCTGCACCGACTTGTGCCCTGCAGCTATGCCGTCCCCTCGGGTCGTAGCGTGACTGCACGCAGTCTACTTCACCGTCCTCGTGCATCGACGACATCTGCTTTCACCGCGCCATCTCCTACGGCGCGGATCGCCGCCGTCTGCACATGGTCTTCGTCACGTCGCCGGGTCTTCCTGGCCTACTTCGAGCACCGCCGCCGCGCTTCACAAGGCAACCTGCAGGGCGCCCTCTCGTCGTTGCAGGTTCCGCCGACTACCCCATCGTCACTCCAGGCATCCAGCATGACTACCCTAGGTCGCCGCTGTTTACTCCGCCTTCTACGTCTTCGTCCACTACAACTTCGCCGCCAGCGTCATCGTCTGATCCCCAACTACACCACCCGCTACTCTACTCCGACAACCGCGGACAGCGCCGACATCTCTCCCTTTGCCGCTCTGCGTGTCGCAACCGCTCTAGAGGCTTCCTCTACTAGTCTTTCTAACATGGCGACAAGTTCATGATGGTCCCTGCCCCCGCACGCCTGGTATTAGCAACACCGGGAGTGCCTTCGTCCCCGACACGTTCCCGAGTCTGGCAAATTCGGATCGGCGCCTCGTCTTCATCGGCTTCGACAACGTATTCTTCGGCATCAACCCCTCTACAACTGCCTCGACTGTGTCACCGACGAGTTCTTCTTTGCATACTCGGTTCTGGCAAAACTGGAGTGTGCGTTCGTCCCCGACGTGTGCCTAGTTCTGGCAAAACTATGGCCGCACCTCGTCCTCGACGGCTCAGACTGCATTGACTTCGGCATCGACACCCTCAATTACAGCCTCGACGCGTCTCCGTCATCCTCCTTGCGTGCTATGCGCATGCGGCTTCACGTGCGGCTATCTCGACATCGGCATCCCCGACCACGACATCGACCACGATGACCCATCGCACGGCTACCTCGACCATGGCACCGCCCCCACGATCTCGGCTCCCTCGACATCGGCACTAGGGCTATCACCTCACCTGAGAATCTCACCAGCTTCCTCTACAGTCCAAGCTACCGTGATGTGACACCGTCCATGATGTTCCCGCTCGGACTGCGGGGGGGATGTTGTTGGGGTTCCGCGTATGAAAACAATAATTTTTACCCTACGCCCCTAAACCCCTGAAGCTGCCAGGACCTATCTATTAGTAATACAGTAACGGGAGGGGATTTTCGCGAACTTACCCTCGAAGACCGAAAAGCGTTGTCAACGCTCAGGAGAGTGTGGTTGATGTAGACGAGCCGAAGCCGACCTCAAGGTCGTGATGAAGTCCTTGCGCTCCTTGGCTCCAAGGACTTGAGTGCCTCAAGTGCGACACCTCGCGGTGAGTTACACACGTCCGGTGCCTGACGATGACTCCCGCTTCCCCGATCCAGCTGCAGTTGCGGAAGTAGAGCTCCCGGATCCGAATCCCGCAGCGGGCGGCGCTTCGCGGTGAAGATGTCTCTCGCTCGCGCAGTCCAGACTTGGGACCACGGTCACGAGAGAGAGAGGGGGAGAGAGAAAATATCAATTGGAGGTCCTCCTAAAAGTGAGAAGACCTTTATTGATTATTGGTGTGTTTAATTTGGCCAAATACCCCCACTATATATAGGGGGAGGTACTACATCCCTCAAAGTCCCGGGGTGGGACTAAAGGAGAGGAGGGGGAGGGCAGGTGATGGATCAATGCACGGTGCCTAGAAAAATGCTTGATGGCGGTGTTGATGTAGAGCTCGTTGGGAACCCCAAGAGGAAGGTATGATGAGCACAGCAGCAAGTTTCCCTCAGTTATGAAACAAAGGTTTAATCGAACCAGTAGGAGCAAGGAAACACCCCAAAGGTGTTACTAGCTGAGCTTTGGCAGGGCGCACTACCGGTGCTAGTAGCAACATGGAGACCTGCACAACACAACCACAGAACTTTGTCCCAACTTGCGATGAGGTTGTCAATCTACAGTGTTTTGCAGAAAACAAAGGATTAGATGTATCGAATGGAAAGAAGTAAAAGTTTGCAGAAAGTAAACACAAAGCAGTAAAAGATTGTAGATTGTATGTAAATAAAAAGGACCGGGATCCATAGTTCACTAGAGGTGGCTCTCCTTAAGATAGATAACATGTTGGGTGAACAAATTACAGCGGGGCAATTGACAAACACCGAGAAAGAAATACATGCATATACTAATCATCTTGACTCCTCTGAGACTTGATTGGGCATTACAACATAATACATAGACCGCCATCCAATTGCATCTATGACTAATAATCCACCTTTAGGTTATCATCAGAACCCCCTCCAGTATTAAGTTGCAAGCAACAGATTATTGCTTTACGAACTGCGTGTAAAGTAAACAATACGATTGTTCTATGAACAAAGGATTGTTGTTTTCTCCCTAGTAGCAACAGCACATCTAGTACCTTAGAGATTTCTGTCACTTCCCCAGATTACCAGAGGCATGAACCCACTATCGAGCATAAATACTAACTCTTGGAGTTGCTAGCATCTACTTGGCCAAGATAGCTACTAACAACGGAAAGCATGCAAGATCTCAAATAACAAAGACATGATAGAATCACTAATCAATCTAAAATAGCATCTCAATATCCATCGGATCCCCGCAAACACAACATGTATGAATTACAAATAGATGATCTTGATCATGAACGGAGCTCACAAGATCTAAACATGAAAGCACAAAGGAGGAGAAACCATCCATCTAGCTACTACATGGATCCGTAGTCCATGGATGAACTACTCACGCATCACACCGGAGGCTTGCATGGTGATGAAGAAAGCCTCCAGGGTGAATTCCCCTCTTCGGCAGGGTGTCGGGAAGAGCTTCAGATCCCTCCCGATTTAGGGATGGAGATGACTGCAGCTACAGACTCTTTCGTGGATTTTTGATCGGGTACTTAGGGTTTTCGTCCCGAGGGTAACTTATAGGCGGAAGGAGAGGCCGAGGGGGTGCCGGGAGCCACCACACCATCCCCTGGCGTGGGCCAGGCCTGGCCGCGCGGCTAGGTGGTGTGGCCGGCCCCTGGCCCTTCTCCGTCTCTTTTTCTGGCACTTGATCACTTCCGGAAAAATAGGCACTTTGGCTTTTGTCCCGTCCAATTCCGAGAATATTCATTTTCTGACTTTCCTGGAACCAAAAACAGCAGAAAACAGGCAGCTGGCACTGTGGCTCTTGTTAATAGGTTAGTCCAAGAAATCATATGAAAAATACTCCAAAGTTGGAACAAAACACAAGAAAGTGGATAAAACTAAGCATGGAACATCAAAAATTATAGATACATTTGCAATGTATTAGGAGGCCGCCGCCCCCCTAGTGGGCCCCATGCAGGGAGGAGAAAGGCCTAGCCGGCCACCCCCTTGGCCCCTTCTCCCTCTCTCCTTTCCCTAATGGGCCCTCTCCCTCTGGAAATTGGCTCATTAAGCTTTTGACCATTAAAATTGATTTTCTCTTTATTAAATAATTATGAATAAATGATTAAATCAACATATAACATTCATTCACACATTATTTAATCTCCATGGCTATGGAACTCCTTCCACCTCCACTCCGGACATCCTCCGGACTTACCGAAACCCTTTCGGTTTTCTTTCTACAAATCTTCGGCGATTCCACCGATCCTATAAATTCTCTCTAAGCATCATAAAGCCCTTAAGCGTGATACCCCACGGATCGGGAACACTCCAGACATGGTCAGGACACTCCCGCACCAATGATCGACAAAGGGACCTAGATGGCCATGTGACCCATGTGCGTTCCATGAAGATCTTTCGTTGTTTGAACCAGGACAGTCGTGTCTTATTCCCTTTGTCACTCGATTACTTGCATTGCCCGAGATCTGATCAATGACATCACCATGTCGTGTTCAATCTCGTTACTGAACAACGCTACTTGACTCGTTCCGACAAGTGATATCCCCGTGATCAAATCACACGCTGCGCAGCTATTGGATATTACTTCTCCGAGTGGGCTCTTGAGTATCTTCCCGTCTTAAGTGTGTGACCCGACAGGCTCATGGTATCCCGGACACGATTCCGAGTCTCACTCGTGATCGATCAGTCAGTAGCGGCCCCTAGCAGAACGTGCCGACTCCCAAGTACCAATAAGTCATGACGACATACCTTTCCAATGCGACTTTCGTCTAAGTCCCTTTTGCCTCACGATATACCTTGTCGGACTATAGGCGAATGATCGTCATCCCTTAAATAGTCCGACTCTCTTTCTCGATCCGAGATAAGTGATTCATCCGACTAACTCTTAGTCGGTTGCCTCGGTTAACACTTAACCGAGACACGCATGGCCATGCTTTCTGAATCATATCTTCCGAGAGGGCCCAGAGAATATCTCTCCAGATGGAGGGGCAAAATCCCATCTTGGTCATTCACATCACGCATCTTGATTCACAGTCGACCCGAACTCCACCTTTATAACTGCCCATTGACGGAACAACGTTTGACAGAACCTAAGTCAGTGATCCTCAACTCGGATTGTGCAATAACCTCAGGTCTAAGGATTACATTGATTGAGACATGCAAATGACGACTTGTTTGTTGCATCTCAATATGGGTCAGTCCGACTCGCTAAACTCTTTAGCCAAATCCCTGTAAGTCGGAATAGCATCTCCATGCCCATGACAAGTGGAACCTAGTCATCTGCCGACTTTCACATTGGTCTAGGTTGTGTGTCCAGCACAACCTCAATGACCAAGGACAATTAGCATGAACAACATGAATATATAGTTCCACAATCAAATCACATATTCGATGATACATATCAGCAGTTCATACATGGACCATAACCTTATGAGTACAATGGGAAATATCATCAACCATGATTGCCTCTAGGGCATATTCCCAACAGGCATCGGCTTTGGCCAACAATTCCTTCCACCTTGTGTCATTCTTTTCATCGCGGGTTTGGTTATTGGAGGTCAAAGTCGGTGATCGTATTCTCAAGAGAGGCCTCAACCGATGTCGCGGCGTATTTCCTCTAGGCCTTGGCCTTCTTGTTGCTGATGGGGCAGCCGGCCGAGGAGGCAGCTGGTGCATCCACTTGGAAGGGTTTGCCATTATTCAGTTCAGATCGGACTATCTCTCATTTCTTGCAAGTCTCGGTTTGGTAAATACATGCATAAAAGGGAACTACTTCTCCTCATTGTTTGTCTTGTACAAAGCCATCATGCCCATCAACTAGCAAATCACACAAAAATCAAAGAAATGCACATTGCAAAACAATGAAAAAAAGAACTTGCATAGGTTTAGATATCTCACTTCATCGGCTAGGTTTTCGCCAGTTGTTTTCCTTGCGCAGATTCTCTCCATGACGCCATGGAAGGAGTTGCAAGCCTTCTAAATCTCTGCCCACCAACGAGACAATACGTTTTGGTTGCGGATCATGTCGATCTTCGAGTACTCAGAAAATAGCTTCCGTTCTTTGTTTTGGAGGTATATCCTCCTCCAATATGCTATGTCGGTCTGGTCTGCGCTGGTGATAAGATCAAGACTCGTGGCCTTCCAAGCATCGGTGAAGCATTGATCCTCGACCATCTTCCATCGAATACCGTCCCTTACCATCGTCCCGCTTCTTCTTGCTCGGCTTGCCCTTGTCATCAAGCTCAACCACTTCTTCTTCCTCGTCTACCTCTCCCTCCCCCTCTTCATCGTAGTACTCGTACTCATCTTCCTCTATGTTCTTGCCCCCGGAGTAGTAACCGCCCTCACCATGGATCATGTCATTCATGGCTCTCACGCACTCGCTCTCGTTCATTTCGTTGAGCACCTCGTGGGCAGAACGATCCTGACCGCCAAACAAACTACGACCGGACTGAGAGTTTTCAGTTGTCGCACCCCGAAAAATCCCCTATATTGTGGTGTGCCGCACTTCTGCATGAAATATAAGATGCTTTAGCATTGTGGAGATGCTCTTACAAGGCGCAGTGTGCCATGCTAGGAAGTACTCTCTGCGTTCCAAAATATAAGATGCTCTTGTATTTTTCTAAAACATATGTATCTAGTCGTTTTTAGTGTGTAAGTTTACTCATTTGATCCGAACCTACATATATTCGTGTATTTCAAAAAAGACTAAAACATATTATATTTTAAAACGGAGGAAGTACACATGGATGCATGGGTAGAGGACTAGAGGGGGGCAGGGCAAGTGAATGATAGGATAGACAATAGTGATCTTAGTGCGACTTTTGTACATTACTCCATTAGTGCATGCAGCACGCACACTGCCACGATCTACAAAATATCAGCAAGTTAACGAACACTGCATAGAAGATATCAGCACGAACACTGCATACAAAATATCAGCAAGTTAACGAACACTACATTACTCCATTAGTACTAGAGTTACGTAACTACTACTCTGCCTTCCGGTCCATATTAATACCTTAACTTTATCTATGGATGTATCTAGCTTAAATATTTAATTGCGTACTCATTAATACAGACCGGAATGAGTAGTACAATTAACATGTGTTCTTCAAGACGTACAGCCACGCGCTTCAAAACAGTGACGCGCGAGAACATCTGATCATATCGCACATAAACAAAACACAAGTGCAGATGCATGGGGCATATCGCGTGAGGACGCTTCATTTGGGGCATAGTACGTGATAACCTGTCTATAGTCTATAGTCTATGGCGTACGACCACAGACACGACGGGAGCAACGGCGTAACTCCCCGGTACGGCGCCAACGCCTTGCGACGCTGCACGGTGCAGGCGGCAACACGCAGGCCCCATCACGGGCCAAGAGGTGTATACTGCTACGACGTCTCAGATCTCCTAGTCCCTACAACTCTACAAGATCCACGAGGCAAGATTAATGGAAGCTTTTAAGGGAAGAAAGAAATCGACACGTCGTACAGGTACTGCATGTATGGGCACTGCAGTACACGCGCATGATTACACCATAACGTATCATTTTACTATAGTCCCGATTAATGGAAGCTTTTAAGTGAAGAAAGAATCGACACGTCGTACATGTACTGCATGTACGGGCACTGCAGTACACGCGCATAATCATAATTATACCGTATAGTATCATTTAGAGCAACTACAATAACGGCTTATAGCCGTCTAGCTATGTGTCACTTTTGCATACGTGGAGAAGAGAGACATAAAAAACGAGACACTAGGGAAATGCAATTAATACTTACTCCCTTTTTTATTTCTCGGCGCTTTAGGTTTTTTTAAGTCAAACTCTGTTAATTTTGACCAAGAATATAGAAGAATATATCAACTTTTATCATTCAAAATGCATATATTATAAAAATATAACTTACGAAGATTTCAATATTATAAGTTTTACATCGTAGATACTTTTACTTTTTCCTAAATATTTGGTTACTTTAATTTTTTGAGATTGACAAAACCTAGAATGCAATATAATTGTGAACCGAGGAAATATGAAGAAATAGATAGAGATAAAACAAGAATCTAACAACCAAACTTTGAACCAAGTGACTATACATAACATGCAGTTTCATATAGTCCACCTAGCTATACTATTGAACATGTTCTTAGCTTCTTACATGTCCGTGCACCTGCCTCCGATCGAGTTATCAGCACCGTGTACATCATTGCTATGTATACCATTTTGCCTTTGCAGAACATCGATCGCAACACCTCATCCGCATCTCCCAACAGTAAAGGAGGCATACATGGTAGCCATTTTTCTAAAGCCGTAGGTAGAGTATTTCCAGTCTGCATGCGCCGGAAGGGGGCGCGGGTTAAACGGTCTTCAACGGCGTGTGGCAAAGATCAAAAGTTTCAGTTTTCAAGAAGGTTAGCCGGTCCGTCCTCCCCAGGAACGTGGCAAGATGCGGCGACAAAGGACGAAAGTTGAGATGTTAAAGGGAAAAAGACAGGCCAAGTTTAGCTAGCTTGTGCAACAAGGTTGGTGAAGGAAGGATGTTCATGTCGGGCGGTCATTTGGTTCGAGTTAGGAGACGTATCGTGTCCCGCACTCGCCGGCAGGCTGCTTATTGCATGCGTTCTATGCACGTGGGATCCGCGACTAATTAACAAGGGCTATATATGTCGAGATCATAGCTTTTTTTTGAAACATGTCGAGATCGTAGCTTAGTAATGCTGCGAATTGAGGTTCAGGTTCAGAGAAAACAAAAAGGCAAAATCATCGTGTCTGATCTGCCTCCCTGTCTCGTACTCCTCCTACTGTCCTACATGCCTTGCTTAATTATCGGGCTAACATTGACATTGCGGGCCACTACGCGATGGAACGTGCAATGAGTCTGGCTCGGCGTCGCGATGATCTTCTTGCTAAAGGTACTAATCTTAGTAATAAGTTTTCTTTACTTTCTTTTTCTGAAGAAGAAATAATTGAAAAGGCTAGTCGAATAGGTGTAGCGATGGGAGAATCGTTGTCTTGTAAAAAAGCAGCAGCTAAATTAATTTTAGATACTGAAACTACACGTATTTTAACTATGTCGCAAAGTAATGATTCAGAAAATGCTGGGGAAGGTAACCTTCAAAGTTTAGTTGTTTCACGCGCAACAAGTCTATGTGATGACTTGGTTGGCGAAGAACAATATACCCCTGATGATGATCTCTTAGATCTTGTGGTTACCGAAGTGAAAGAAAAACGTACTAGAAGTCGTAAGACTTATGATAAGACAAACGTGCGCAGGAGTACTAGGATCAAAGTTAAAAAAAATAAAACATAATGTCAGTGTTAAAAGGAATGTCGTGGAATAGCGAAGGTTTTCGTGACCCCGAAAAGCATTATTTTGTACAAGAAGCTATTAGGGAACACCGTTTAGATTTCATCGCCCTTTTGGAGATGGGGAGATCAAACTTTACTGTTTCTTTTTTGAAACATTTGGCAGCTGGAAAAGACTTTGATTGGTTTTGTTTACCGCCGCATGGGAGGTCGGGGGGTATTCTTGTGGGCATCAATACTGCAACCCTTCATGTAAAAAGAGTTGAAGTATGAGACTTTTGTGTAAAACTCCACATCCGTTCTAAAATTGATGGTTTTGAGTATTTTGATGCATGTATATGGGGCTGCGCAAGAGATACACAAACCTTACTTTTTGTCCGAACCGGTGCGTCTTTGTGAGATGGAACCACTTCTGCTGTTATTGGCTGGCGATTTTAATATTCTTCGTAACCAACGTGAAAAAAATAATAATAACTATAATCCAAGGTGGCCATTTGTGTTTAATGCCATCATTGAGAGCCTGGACTTACGAGAAATTGTACTCTCGGGTCGGCAGTTCACATGGGCCAATAAACGGGACACACAAACTTTTGAAAAGTTAGATCGGGTATTGGCAAGTGTTGAATGGGAGCAAAAATTTCCATTAGTTTCGGTAAGAGCATTAACAAGATCTGGGTCTGATCATACGCCTCTATTGATTGACGCGGGCAATCAGGCACACATTGGTAATAAAGCCAGATTCTTGTTTGAACTTTCCTGGTTGCGCCAGGAAGGTTCTTATGAGATGGTTGCTGCTGAATGGAATAATGTATCGGCGGGTGATACTCCCATTCAGATTTGGCAGAATAAAATAAGACATTTGCGCCGTTTTTTGAAAGGTTGGGCAAAGAATCTTTGTGGAAAATATAAAAAAGAAAAGGAGAGGCTCTTATCGATAATTGATACCTTAGATATTAAAGCCGAGTCATTTCCTCTAACTACGGTTGAAAAAGAAACTTTGCGGAATGCTAATGATCGCATTTCTGCTCTTAGAAGAGATGAGGAAACAAAATGGGCTCAAAGAGCAAAGGTTAAACATATACAAGAAGGGGGCGATAATACTAAATATTTTCACCTAATAGCAAACGGAAAACATAGAAAGAAGAAAATATTTCAATTGGAACAGGAGGAAGGAACCATAGTGGGAGAAGAAAATTTGAAGGTCTATATAACTGAATATTATAAAAAACGCTTTGGGAATCCTGATCTAAACAGTTTTTCTATGATGGAGGAATGGATTGAGGATATACCGAAGTTGTCTTTAGAAGAGAATGTTATTCTGACGGAAAAATTCACTGAGAAGGAAGTGTTTGAGGCTATCTCTCAGATGGAACATAACAAGGCTCCCGGGCCAGATGGTTTTCCTGCGGAGTTTTATCAAAAAAATTGGGAGGTAATAAAAGAAGATTTGATGGCTTTGTTTACTCATTTATATACTGGTCATTTACCTTTGTTCAAACTGAACTTTGGTGTAATCACACTCCTACCCAAAAAGGATAATGCGGTACAAATTCAACAATATAGACCTATTTGTCTTTTGAATGTAAGTTTCAATTTTTTTACTAAGATTGGTACTAATCGCGTTACGGATTTGGCTCATAGAGTGATTAGACCAACCCAAACTGCTTTCATGCCAGGGCGTCACATCCTTGAGGGGGTAGTTGTCTTGCATGAAACAATCCATGAGTTGCATAGAAAGAAACTTAATGGTGTGCTTTTTAAAATTGACTTTGAAAAAGCGTATGATAAAGTTAAGTGGCCTTTTTTGCAACAAGTCCTTCGGATGAAAGGTTTTGATCCTGTTTTTTGTGAATGGATTAAAAACTTTGTGCAAGGTGGCAGTGTAGGAATAAGGGTCAATGATGATATTGGCCACTATTTCCAAACACGAAAAGGTTTGAGACAAGGTGATCCGTTGTCTCCGATTCTTTTCAACATTGTTGCAGATATGTTAGCTATCCTAATTGCACGGGCTAAGGACGATGGCTTAGTTGGAAGTCTCATTCCTCATTTGGTAGAGGGAGGGGTTTCAATACATCAGTACGCGGATGACACTATATTGTTTATGGAGCATGATTTGGAGAAAGCCCTAAACATGAAGTTAATCCTAAGCATCTTCGAACAATTATCGGGATTAAAAATAAACTTTCATAAGAGTGAAATTTTTTGTTTTGGAGAGGCGAAGGACATGGAACATCAGTACAAACAGATTTTTGGTTGTGAGATTGGTTCCTTGCCCTTTCGGTATTTGGGGGTACCTATCCATTATACATTACTTCGAAACGCAGAATGGAATCCTGTTGAGAGCCGGTTCGTGTCTAAGCTTGGGTGTTGGCAAAGCAGCATGCTCTCGTAGTATGGGGATAGACTGGTGCTCATTAATTCTGTTCTGACTAGTCTGCCTATGTTTATGATTTCATTTCTCGAAATACCTAAAGGGGTGAGAAAGTGTTTAGACTTCTTCCGATCACGATTTTTTTGGCAAAGTCATGATACTAAGAAGAAATATAGGCTAACAAAGTGGAATATTATTTGTCGGCCAAAAGATCAAGGTGGATTAGGTATTGAAGTACTTCAAATTAAAAACAAGTGTTTGCTTAGCAAGTGGTTATTCAAACTCCTAATGGAAGATGGAATGTGGCAACAATTGCTTCATAACAAGTACCTACAAAATAAAATATTGTCACAAGTTGAGGCGAAACCTACGGATTCTCTTTTTGGAAAGGTCTCATGAAGGTAAATGTTGATTTCTTTCATAGAGGTTTTTTCGAGGTGGGGGATGGTTCAACTGTTCGTTTTTGGGAAGACGTATGGTTGGGCGACACTCCACTCGCTCAACAGTACTCATCATTATATAATATCGTACGCACAAAAAATGTTTTAGTCGCGGACGTTTTAGGCCAAGTACATCTAAATATTGGTTTTCGGAGGGCTCTTGTGGGTAATAAATGGGACACCTGGTTACATTTATGTCAACGTTTAATGGGAGTTCACCTTAATGACGAACCGGATAAATTTGTATGGAAATTATCATCCACGGGGCTTTTTATGGTTAAATCTATGTATATTGACTTAATGAATGGTCATACTAGATACTTGCGTAAATACTTGTGGAAACTTAAAATTAAGATGTTCATGTGGTTCCTTAGTAATAAGGTCCTTTTAACAAAGGACAATCTAGCAAAACGGAATTGGAATGGATATCAAAAGTGTTGCTTCTGTGATTTAGCAGAAACTGTAGAACACCTATTTATCACATGTCCTTTTGCTAGGATTATTTGGCGTCTGGTTTTTTGTACTTATAACATAGCGCCTCCAGCCAACATCACTAATATGTTTGGAATGTGGCTGAATGAAATTGATAAGAAAACTAAAGCTTAAATTAGAATTGGAGTTTCAGCTTTATATTGGGCTATTTGGAGATTCCGCAATAATATTATTTTTAACAAACAAATTGATACCAATTTTTTGCAGGTTGTTCGTATGGCTACACACTGGATACAGCTATGGGCTTACCTCCTCCCGGCGGACCAGCGGAAATCCATGGCCTCTGGATGCAATCGTTTGCTGACGGTCGCTCAGGACTTCTATTTCCTGGCTACAGGCTGGCGGCATACTAGTAGATTGCAGAATGGCTAGTTTTACGCTGCTTTTAGTTTTCTCATGGTTGATACTTGTCTCAACCCTCGATGATCCATGATTCTAATAAACTGAACCACTGAATTTTGCAATAAAGGCTGTGTGCATCGATTGATGCAGAGGCCGGGGCACAGCTCCCCATTTCTAAAAAAAAACTACGCGATGGAAGAAGATACGGTCATTGTCGCCTGATGAAGTGCCATGGATATTATTTGCAAGAATCAAGTCGCAAAAAAGTGCGCTCGTACGTGCAACGGACAAAGGGAATTCTAGGATGTGGTCATTATCGGTCTCTTCCTAAACTTGTGAGATTTTACCCCTAAGTTGCGGTCGTGCGAAATGGTTCTTACTCTATTATTTTATTACATTTTTAAATATTGGTGTATCCAATTAGTGTTGCGTAGGATCAGTATGGTACAACCAATTGTAACTTATCATTATATGACTACTACTACGAGTTTAAAGAAATTTTAGGGGAATTAGATATGCCCCTAACAAGTACACACATTGCATGTTATCCTAATAGATGGATCTACCTTTTGTTAGCTTTGCGATAAGTAAATAATGAAGAACGAAAATAAAATCGCAGCAAGGGGGGACACAGATTTAACGTGGAAAACCCTTTCCAACAAAGAGAGGGGACAAACCACGGATGCCAGCCAGCGAAACTTCACTAAAACGGAGAGTGTTTACACAACGCCGGAGATTTCACAGATACAACTTACTCCAACCGGCGGCTTACAAGAAGTATATATAGCGGTGGTAACCTAGGTAATCGGTCCAAGCCTCCGGCGATGGGCTTCGCTCCGCTCCGTCAGAAGTTGGCTTCTACTTTGTAGAATTTTGATCAACATATAACACCTTTCATTTTAGAAATAGATACGTCCAAGGTATAAAATCTATCATAATGCCACACCCAAAGGTGAATACACAATTGGATACTCTTGAATTTTTTTTTTACTAAAATGGTTCTATTTTTTTTATCGAAGATCAAATTTTGAGATTTCAACTGACACTTTCACATCCTTTGGTGCATTTTTTCTCGGACACCAGACATGCCATATGTTGGAAGGTAGCTATGAAGTACTCCCCCCGTCCGAAGAGTTTTGTCTAAGTTATAAATTTTATTAAATTTGATCAAACTTATATATATATATAGGTAAAATAATAGATGCACCATGGTGTCCAGACACCATACGTGATACGCGTATTTTCACTATGAACCACACATACCTGAGGGTATACGTACCTAAGTTATGCACACCTAGGTATCACATTGCATAAACTTATATATATATATATATATATAATATATATAGGTAAAATAACAGGTGCACCATGGTGCCCAGACACCATACGTGATACGTATATTTTCGCTATGAACCACACATACATGAGGATATACATACCTAAGTTATATATATATCTATATATATATATATATATATATACCAATATACGTTACATAAAATTGTCATATTACGAAACTAAATTTCAAAACAAATCAAGTGGTACCAATTCTGTGTGATAAATATTGTTACGTTCTTCAATAAAGTTAGTTAAATTTTACGAAGCTTCACTTAATACTACTACATCGCTAGAACACACTTATTTAGAGGCGGAGTAGGAAGGATATCAGTTGGGCCCCGCGCAAAATCCTAAGGCTGGTCATAGTGGAGAGTAACATAGGCTAGTAACATGCATAAGTTACTAGTCTATGTTACTACGGAACCTCTTTGCGTACGACCCAAACGTGGACATATGTGTGGCCTGATCTGTGCATCGTACAAATGTCTTACGAGTTTTATCGTACGTATAGCAGTGCTCATGTTACTACCTTCGTAGTGGAGAGTAACATACAAGTGGAGTCATGCAAAGTATCATTTATTAGGTGATTTTGCATTGGTATGTGTGATGAATTGGACACTTTTAGTTACTTTTGAAGTTAATTGCACTATGACCAGCCTAATGGTGGCGCCACCATCGTAACCAGTGCAGAGCGACATTAGCTTAATTGCCCGTCTTTTCATAGGGAGAGGATAGGTGGGGCAATGACATCCACAATTAAGGAGATGAAATGACCCAATCAAGACGGTTAACCCAAACGTAAAGCATGATTAAACTCCTAAGGCTAGCCCTAGTGGGAGTATTATAAGAAGTATCATGCATGCCACCTTGGCAAAAATATGATGTGGCACCATAATTAATGAAGAGAGAGGTGTTAGTAGTATCATAATATGATACCGTATCATAGCACGTGAAACTAGGTACTTTAATTACCAATACATCTCACACACACAATTGCATTGAGATTGTAGAAAAAATTAAATATAATGTTACTATGATACTACTAGATGATATACCACTAGAGAGGTAGTATCATACACTATTATCATATGCATGATATTAGTAATATGATACTCCCACTATGAGGCTAGTCCTAGTGGGAGTATCATAAGGAGTATTATGCATGCCACCTTGACAAAAATCTGATGTGGCACCACAATTAATGAAGAGAAAGGTGTTAGTAGTATCATAATATAATACTGTATCATAGCACGTGAAACTAGGTAATTTAATGACCAATACATCTTATACACACAATTGCATTGAGATTGTAGAAAAAATTAAATACAATGGTACTACTAGATGATACTAACCATTAGAAAGGTAATATCATACACTAGTATCATATGCATGATACTAGTAATATGATACTCCCACTATAACCAGCCTGGCCAGCCTAACCCCCGTCTTTTCTTCGGACAAATTGGTTATGACATGATGTGTTCTGCTGGCCACTAGCCCAGCCACGCGGGGCCCAGCCGTCACACGACGCGAAATTGCGACACGCCCACCTCCTCCTTGAATTTATTTATCCACCAACGCATGATTTATTTATTTTGAACGGGCCAACCCCGACCGCATGATAAAACTAGGCTATTTAACTAGGTGGTGGTGATGATGTTGTGAATAAGTTAACGTTAGTCAATCCCCAAGTGAGGAGATTCCATCACCCCTGGAAAGTAGTGAAAATTAACATCAAACATGGTGCGTGCATGATCTGATTGCGTTTCTTCTAGAGAGGACCACACACCCCGTTTCGTCAAGCTAGGACTTCTCTGCAGATAAGTGTTGTACACGTAGGTGGAGTAAGGGTTAGGTTGTGTGAAGCCAATAATATCATCAGTTCATCGCATGCATGCGGCTAATCCCACTCTAACATGGTGCACCGCACAAGACAAGAACTACTACTAGTTCAAGTTGATCGAGCACTACAGTCTCAAATAGATTCGCGGCGGATGTTAACGTGCGCATCGATCCACACCTGACCGATGTAACAGTTGTGTGTAACCAGCCGTAGCAGACAAGGTTAGCGTACGTACCGCCACTTGTCAAGTTGCCCGACACTTCCTTCTTCCCAAATTAAGATGCCTATTAGTTTGATCAAAGTCAATCTTTCTAAAATTTGACCAACTAGATATAAAAATATAGTAACTACGTACGAAAATATATTTCATCATGGCAATAACATTGAGTTTATGTTGTGGATGTTTATATTATTTTATATATACTTGGTCAAAGTTTATAAACTTTGACTTTGATAGACATCCTAATTTGGAAAGGAGGGAGTAGATAATAGGCAGAAACAAGTACTCACTCAGGCCCATATTAGTATACTCAAATTTGTCTAGGTACCGATATATCCAGCACTAAAACTGGACTATTACATTCGTATCTAAATGAATCTAAATCAACTAATATGGATCGGAGTGAGTAATATAATACTCCACTACGACATCTCAAGCTGCACGATCTATCTATTTTGATCAGCCAATGCATCTGAAATGGTCTGCTTGCGTCAGCCCATGAATAGAAAATGCGGCTCGGTTCGTTTTGGTCACGGGTGAGCCCAGGGGCAGACGCATATTGATCCTCCTGCCCGCTATCAAGGATTGACATGGTGGAGTCAACGGTGATGTGTTGTCGCCCACCGCCCCGTCAGCTTCCCGTGTGGCCATAGAGTTTCCGCCCTCGCTGGTTAGTGTTTCCCGCGCACGCCGTAGTCTACCGAAAATCTCCCGCACCCAGCCGGCCGTTTCCGCTCAGGTCGCTTGTTATAAAATATAAATACGGCCGCCACGGCGTGGAGGTGCACGAAACAAAGCTCACCAACCATGCAACGCCGTGAGATGGCCAACTGGTCCCGGCTCAAGGAGATGGCGCGCACCGCTGTACGCGCGAGGAGCGCTCCGAGCACGATCTGGAGGTGGAGGCCACGCTGTTGTCCCGACATTGGGCAAACGAAGAGGTGGAAAGGGTTCGAGCGCCAAGGCGGGGAGGCTCAGAAGGCGCTGGAGACGGTGGCACACGAAGCGGTGGAGACCACGCTGCGCGCGATACGCCAGGTGCACGAGATTAGCCGCGTCGCGGCCTAGGAGGTGATAGAGATCGCCGCGTGTGAGGCACATGACCGTGTAGTCGACGAGGAAGCAGAGTTGGACCGCTGCACGAAGGTGGGTGTCGTGGCAGCGGCGTGGGCGGAGATGGAGGACGACGACAACGGCGACGACCTAGACGACTTCGACGACAAGGACGAAGCTGCTGTCCAGGCTAGGGCCGACGAGCAAAGGGCTATCATCACATCCTACTAGACCACACACCGCGACGTTGATAGTCGCACGTTCATGGCTGCCGAGCGGGCAACCAGAGCTATGGCGCGGACGCGGAGACACACAACAGAGCAGTCGCGTTGTTGGGAGGCCCGCGAGCTGGTTGTTCGCGCACGGAGGCGGTGCGGCAGTTGGAGGAGCGTGAGGTGGATGCGGTGCGTGAGACAGAGGCACTGCGGCGGAGGCCAAGCGGGTTGCTCGGGAGAGGAGGGATGACTGGGTGGCCGAGATGGAGGCGGCGTTGGCCCGTCGGGCCGACGTGCGGGAGAGGGCGATGCTAGCGGTGGAGAAACATCGTGATGCTAGCAATAGAGACCACTGCCGTGCAACACCAGCAGTAACACGCCATCTGGAGAGCGTGCCACGGAATCGATGGGGTTGAACCCTTCGGTCATGCCAGCGGCGAAGACGACAAGGAGTAGACGCGAAGGCCATGGTGCCGGAGGACGACTAGTAGACACGCCTTCGTCATTTAGTTTAATTAGCCATAGGGCTTGATGTAATTGCCCACGGAGATTTTCTCATAGGTGGCACCTTACCAGTGGCGTACCCAGGAAACCACTGGCAATGGCAAAAGCTTTTTAGCGAGGCCATGGGAACGGCGAATTCCCCACACCCACCAAAGCCATTTCCTTGCCATACTGCTCCGTACTCCCCCCACAGCCCAGGCCATCTCTGGTGGAAGAACACGATGAAGCATGACCACGCGACCGGTTCGTCCTCGGGCTAGCACCATCTTTGATCGTGGCAACCGTTACCACCTCCGCGCATCCCTGGCGCCCCGCTACCTCCAATACTGTGCGCGAGCACAAGGACGTCAGCCTCCCTTGCGACAGTTGATCTCCGCGTCTAGCGCATCCTCTTCCAGCGGCACGGAACAAGGTACGGGTGCCAGTGATGCCCGTACCGCCGGAAGGGGATGCGCTAGATGCGGAGATCAACTGCCGATGGCGCCAACTGCCCCTCCAACCGTCGGACCTAGACCCGGAGTAGGCATTCTGCCTTGCCATGGAGGCTTCCACACTTGAGGAGGAGGTGCGTTGGACCGGATTGTCCACGGCGTTGCATGACTCGATGATGTTGGTGCAACAGAAGCAACAACCACCACCGTCATTGCAGCCCACCCATGTGTGGCTTGGCCAGCAGCGGGAGTGGGGGCACGAGGTGTGGCCTTCTCCGTTGTATTTGTTGCCTGGCGTAGCCCCCCCCCCCCCCCCCCCCCCCCCCCGCTGCCGTGATCGCCACCGCCATTCATTGACATGTCCCGGAATGAGGACGAGTAGTCGGCACCGCCGCATGGCCATGCCCTAGCCGAAGCTTGGGTTTTAGTTTCTTTTAGCATTTTTTTATGCTTTTCTATTTAAATTAAGTTTATTTCAAATGAGTGGAGATTTTTGGCTCACGAGCTCCTTACTCTTGTTATTTTTAAAATTCAAAATCATATTTGTGAGTTTCAAAAAATATTTAAAAAATCGGGACGTAGCTCATGATTTATCGAGTAAACATGCAAAAAAATCAATTTCAAACACTTAGTATTCTGAGCTGTACAAAAATGATAACGGTGTAGATCCGTGCAAGTATCATCTCAAATTTCTAAATTTTATCATATTTGTCATTTTTGTGTAGGGCAAAATACAAAGAATCTCACGTCACTGTTTTACATATATGTGGGATGCAACATTGATTATGTCCAAAATAGTTTTAGATATTTTTAAAACCTGTAAAATATGATTTTATATTATTTCGGTCGAATCGCGAGGAGCACCATAACCCAAACGGACAGAGAGACCATTTTCCTGAGTGCGGACTGACCCAAACGAACCAAATTTTTCATAGTTATGGAGAGGAGACGGACATGAAAGAGTTGCATTGCCTTTGCTGCACCAGCCAGGAAGATGGTCTACTCGACGGCGACGTCCTGTCCGGCTAGGGAGGCAGTGGTAGCGCCGTCTCCGAGGCGAGGCGATGTTGGTGGGGGCTGGGCGAAATGGAAAAGGAGAGTTTGGGCGGGGCCGGGAGCAGGAAGGGGACAGGGGGGTGGCGCGTTGTAGGGCGTGGCGGCGGCAGGGGACACTGCTGCTGGGCTCCGTCTCCAGGGCTGCCGACGACGATCACGTACCCCATCCCTCCATCAGGCCATGCATCCAGCTACATTCCGTCCATTCGCCCGTGTATCCTGCCGGTACAGCACTTGTACCAGCTAGCCCAAGCGCGAATTCAATGCGGGCGTCGCGAACGGTGCCCTGTTGGTGACGTCGATCGATCGAACGACAGTGTGCACACAAATAAGAAAGCCACTCCCTCCGTTTACTGATGCAAGAACTTCTACTCTCTCTGTCTTAAAATAAATATCTAAAGTTTGTCTAAATTTAAAAATATCTAAGCACTATTTAGTAGTATGTAGATACATCATTAGACAAATTTACCAAATTTGAGACAGAGTGAGTGTTTTTTTAAAAAAAAAATACATGTAGATATACGGTTTTATTATTTAAATTCATCCATCTAGTCTATTTTACAATATCTAAAAGAACTTACATTAGTGAACGGAAGGAGTCCTGAATATTATCTGAATTTCGTGTTTCCACTTTGATCCTGATTCCTGACCGACATCCGTGTTGACGATGATGATCATCATTCGTGCATGCACCTTCCACTAGACAATTTGAGCCGATCGAGCGAAAGTCCTAGCTACTCACTCTCACACATCATAGTTTGACGCTCTGTCTCGAAACTCGTCTTCGAAATAGGTTTTCGTCTGCTTAATAAGAGCAAGTACAATAAGACCTAATCAACTGGCTATAAAAATTAAAATAGTATTATTTTGTTTAGTTGGATGGGTAAGAAAATGAGAGAGAGAAGCGGCTCTTAACTAACAGTCAGCTACAACACGTGTTCCTATGCACCTAGTGAGTATGTGAAGTGGACCATGCAATAATAAAGTAGTATTATCTTACATCTACCTATTGTATGTGTTGGCTATTATGTTGACTCTAAGTGATATGGCAGCCGCATATAGACAGCAACAGGCTTTATTATTAAACTTGCTCTAAATAAAGCCACATGGCCGAACTGATATAGGTACCGAGGAAACCTTCTTACAAAGCAGATCACAGATAAACAACAAAGCACGGGAAAATAAGACTCGCCACCGGAGGAAGCAGCGAGACTAGGGGAAAGGAACTCCATGCCTACGCCCCCAAGAGGGTAACGACGCAACACGCCGTCGTCGACAAGACCGAAACGATCTAGGGTTTTCACCTAGAGCCTTCGCACGGGAGGTACCCATAATGGCGCCCCCAAGAGGGTTAAGGTACCCACAGGCATCGCCGCTGTTGGCGTAAAACGCGGGGCTTTCGCTGGAGAAAACCTACACACGCGCTCACTACCGGTTCGCCCACCACCTCTGAGTCCCATCTTCAGAGCATGATCTAGGGGATGCGGAAGCCGAAGCGGCACCACCACCAAGGTCTCATGTTGTCCGCTCCTCGTCACCCAAGTGACCAAGGGGCAGGACCAAAACCGATGCCCAGTCGCTTGCCAAAGCCACCCGTGCAGTCCACCTTCCGAGGCCGTCGCCCCGACATCCTCAAACTCAAGCATAAGCCCCGAATAAACACACATGGAAGGACCATAGTAATGGTCGAGGAGGTTAGGCACACAAGTATATGTAGCCTTCAGGCCGCGCAGCAACCCAGTTGGGGGGGGGATGCCCCCATCCACCCCGAGGTGGTCGATGTATGGATGTAGCAGCAGGGCCGATCAACCTAGATCCGATCCGGATCAGCCCGTAGGCCCAGATCCATTCCACATCAGGCCCTGCACAACCTGTAACACCCCAACATTTAGGAATCAACGAAGGATAGAAATAGGAATCTGTGCTTATGCATGCATTCATCTGTAAAAACCTGGAAAAAAAATTCGCCAAACAAAAACCTAAATAGATCAGAGTTTCTTTCACTATCTAGAGGTAGGAATAGCTCTCTGAGGTGATTGCTATAAATTTTGACATGACCTTTAGGCATTATTGCGTTTTGGAGGGAAATAGTTTGAATTCAAATTTGAAATTTAAATCATTTGAAAAATATTTGAAAATTACAAGTTAGGAACATAAAGTGGTTTTCCAGAATAATGTATTAACATTTTTTGTTTGTATTATAGATATATTAAAGAACAATATGAATTTAAAACTAGGAAACTCCAATTAGAAATGAATTCTTATTTCTTTTATTCATTCCATAATAATATTACAAATGGGGATAATTACACCAAAACCAAGTATTACAAGGAATAGAGTCCAATAAAAGTAATCTTTATTAAATCAGAGGAGTACAATTATAAGATTCTTTACAAAGAGAATATAATAAGATTACAATGAGAATCTATACTATCTATCTACTCCTATACTAAGTCTTGACCATCTAGACCTTGTTCCTGTAAAATAAAATAAACCGCTCAAATAATAAAGGGTTAGTTGGTTATGTTTACTCTCAGTGGTGAACAGTGAAGTGCATTGTTCATATTACATCATTGAGTAATTAAAAAGGGGCAAGTTTCACCAATTGTTCTTTTCAAATAAATAACTTCAATGCCACATCATAATCCAAGTAGAAAAGGGGCAAGTTTCACCAGGACAGTAATTAGTAAAAGGATAGGAAGTGAAAGTCAGTTCACTTGATCTGATCCATACACAGCCAGGCAGCAAGGCAGCTTAGTCATCTAACTGCATGATGTGTGCTGTCGACTGATACGTTGTAAACGTATCTATAATTTTTGATGTTCCATGCTTGGTTTTATCTACGTTCTTATGTTTTGTCCACACTTTAGAGTACTTTTCATATGATTACTTGGACTAACCTATTAACAAGAGCCATAGTGTCAGTTGTCTGTTTTCTGCTGTTTTTGGTTTCAGAAAGTCAGAAAATGAATATTATCGGAATTGGACCAGACAAAAGCCAAAGTCGTTCTTTTCCTGGAAGATTCGGGAGCCAGAAGGAGACACGAAGGGAGGCCACAGGGTGGCCAAACCAACCCTAGGTGTGGGTCCCCCCTGGCCGCGCCAGGGCATGGTGTGGGCCCCTTGGTTGCCCACCGACCTCGCCCCTCCGCCTATATATTCCTCCCGATACAGAAACACTAAATCATCAAGCCTCCAGCCACAAAAAGTTCCACAGCATCGCCGCCACCGAAGGGGAGATTCGGGGGACAGAAAGTCTCTGTTCCGGCACCCTGCCGAGACGGGGAAGTGCCCCCAGAGCCATCTCCATCGATCTCCACCACCATCTCCATCACCGTTGCCAATTCCCATGATGAGGAGGGAGTAGTTCTCTCTCGAGGCTAAGGGTTCTACCAGTAGCTATGTGTTCATCTCTCTCTATACATGATCTTATTGAGATCATGAACTTGTAATCTATAGATCTACCTTGCTACTCAAGTGCTTTAATGATGGGTTCGCAGCATGGAAAACAAAAAATTTCTACCGCAAGAACGAACAAAACCTAGATCTAATCCAGATAAAAGCCAAGATCTAATCTATTAGACATGAGCAACGAGATAGATAGGAACTAACCCTTGAAGATCCGAAAGCGTTAACGAGATTAGATCTCGTGGTTGATGTAGTCGATCACTTGCCGATCTCAAGATCGTGTGGACGATCCTTCCGGCGTCGCGTTCCAGCAGCACTTCCGTCGTTGGTCAAGTAGACGATCCTTCCGGCGCCGCATTTCGGCAGCGCTTCCGCAGTCGGTCACACGTGCGGAGTCGAAGCAGACCTTCCTCTCCCCGTTCCAGCGAGCAGCGGAGGTAGTAGATCTTCTCCACGGAATCCCAGCAGCACGACGGCGTGGTGGTGGTGGTGGAGTAGAGAATTCTGCAGGGCTTCGCCTATGCCTGTGCAGAAGATGGTGGAGGAGAGAGGCGGCAGAGATTGGGTGTTATGGGAGAAGGGGAGGAGGGGGCGCCCCTGCCCCTCTATTTAAAGAAGGGAGGCGCCTAGGGAGGGAGAGTCCTTGTAGGACTCCCCTCCCTTGTAGGCCGGCGGATTGGAGGTGGGGGAGGAGTCCTCCCCCACGACTCCGTATCCTGACCCACCAGGACTCCTTGATCCCTATCTTGATTTTCAAGCAAACTCCAAGATATCTTCTAGAACCTTCCGGAACATTCCGAAACCTTCTAGAATCCTCATACAAACACTCCGGAACATTTCCTAACTTAGAAAATGATCCCCTATATATGAATCTTATTCTCCGGACCATTCCGGATCTCCTCGTGATGTCCCGAATCCAATCCGAGACTCCGAACAACATTCGGTCTCCAATGCACATTCCATGTCTACTTAAAACAACTTCGAACCTTAAGTGTGTCACCCTACGGTTCGTGAATATGTAGACATGATAGAGACACATCTCCTATCAATAGCCATCAGCGGGATCTGGAGATCCATAATGGCTCCCACATACTCAACGATGACTTCGCGATCGATTGAACCACTTACATATGAAACTAATTCCCTTTGTCTCGCGACACTATACTTATCCGAGGTTTGATCGTTGGTACCTCCATACCTAGTTCTACCTCGTTACTGATAAGTACTCTTTACTCGTTCCGTGATATGTCATCCCTTGTGACCCATTCACATGCTTGCAAGCTAACTAGATGACATTCCACCGAGAGGGCCCAGAGCATATCTATCCGTCATATGGATGGACAAATCCCAATCTTGGTTCATGCGCTTCAACACATACTTTCAGAATACCCAATGACACTTTTATAACCACCCAGTTACGAAGCGGCGTTTGATGTCATCAAAGTATCCATCCGGTGATGGTGATTAACATAACCTCATGGTCGAAGGAATAGGTTACTATGTATTTGAAAGCTTACAGCAATACGAACTTAATGACTTGATCTTATGCTACGCTTACTATGGGTGTGTGTCCATCACATCATTCTCCTAATGACATAACCTTGTTATTAATCACATCCTAATCTCCATGATCAGGAAACCATGATCATCAATTAATCAACAAGCTAGTTTAACAAGAGGCTTACTAGGGACTCTCTTATGTTTACAAAACACACAAGTATTAGTGTTTCCTAATAATACAATTATAGCATGTGATGTAAACATTCATCATAAACACAAAGATATAATAATAATCACTTTTATTATTGCCTCTTGGGCATATCTCCAACAGTCTCCCACTTGCACTAGAGTCAATAATCTAGATTACATGGTAATATACCGAACACCCATGGCGTTTTGGTGTTGGTCATGCTTTGCCCTAGGGAGAGGTTTAGTCAACGGATCTGCCACATTCAGATCAGTGTGTACTTTGCAAATCTTTATGTCACCATCTCGGACATACTCGCGAATAGCGTGGAAACGTAGCTTGATGTGTTTCAGCTTGCTATGTGACCTTGGCTCCTGCGCATTAGCTATGGCACCTGTGTTGTCACAGTAGATGGCCATCGGGTCCAACGCACTGGGAACCACGCCGAGTTCAGTAATGAATTCCTTCATCCAAACGGCTTATTGTGCAGCCTCCGAAGCAGCTATGTATCCGATTCAGTTGAAGATTTCGCCACAACGCTTTGCTTCGCACTCCTCCAGCTCACTACAGCACCATTCAAAATAAATACGTATCCCGACTGTGATTTTGAGTCATCCGGATCGGTGTTCCAACTAGCATCGGTGTAACCGTTTACAACAAGCTGTTCATCACCTCCATAAGAAAGAACCATATCCTTAGTCCTATTTAGGTACTTTAGGATATTCTTGACCGCTGTCCAGTGCTCCATTCTAGGATCACTTTGATATCTGCTAGTTAAACTAACAGCATGTGCTATATCCGGTCTTGTACACAGCATGGCATACATGATAGAACCTATGGCCAAGGCATAGGGAATTTTATTCATTTTCTCTCTATCTTCTGCCATAGCTGGACTTTGAGTTTTACTCAAGGTCTTACCTGACAACATGGGCACGAACCCTTTCTTGCTATCTTCCATTCTAAACTTCTTTAGAACTTTGTCCAAGTATGTACTTTGTGAAAGCGCTATTAGGCGTCTTGATCTATCTCTATAAATCTTGATGCCTAGAATGTATGCCGCTTCGCCAAGATCTTTCATTGAAAAACTATTATTCAAATAGGTTTTGACGCTATTAAGAAGTTCTATATCATTCCCAATCAACAATATGTCATCTACATATAGTACTAGGAATGCTACGGAGCTCCCACTCACTTTCTGGTAAATACAAGCTTCTCCATAAGTTTGTATAAACCCAAATTTTTTGATTACTTTATCAAAACGTTGATTCTAACTCCGGGATGCTTGCTTCAGTCCATAAATGGAGCGCTGAAGCTTGCATACCTTGTCAGCATCTTTAGGATCGACAAAACCCTTGGGTTGTACCATATACAACTCTTCCTCAATGTCACCATTAAGGAATGCCGTTTTGACATCCATCTGCCAAATCTCATAATCGGAATATGCAGCAATTGCTAACAAAATCGTCACAGACTTTAGCTTCTCTACTGGTGAGAAAGTCTCATCATAGTCAACTCCTTGAATTTGTCGGAACCCTTTCGCGACAAGTCGAGCTTTATAGACGGTAACATTACCATCAGCATCTGTTTTTCTCTTGAAAATCCATTTGTTCTCGACAGCCTTACGGCCATCCGGTAAGTCCACCAAAGTCCACACTTGGTTTTCGTACATGGATCCCATTTCGGATTTCATGGCTTCTAGCCATTTGTCGGAATCTGGGCTCACCATAGCTTCTTCATACGTCGCAGGGTCATCAGCGTTGTCCACTAACATGACGTTCAAGGCTGAGTCATACCAATCAGGAGTGGTACGAACCCTCGTTGACCTGCGAGGTTCAGCAGTAACTTCGTTTGAAGTCTCATGATCATTATCATTAGCTTCCTCTCCAATTGGTGCAGGCGGCACAAAAACATCTTCTGGTGCTGCGCTACTCTCAAATCCGAGAGAAGGTTCAATAACCTCATCGAGTTCTACTTTCCTTCCAGTCACCTCCTTCGAGAGAAACTCCTTCTCAAGAAAGGATCCATTCTTGGCAACGAAAACTTTGCCTTCGGATCTATGATAGAAGGTATACCCAATCGTTTCTTTAGGGTATCCTATGAAGACGCATTTCTCCGCTTTGGGTTCTAGCTTATCAGGTTGTAACTTCTTTACATATGCCTCGCAACCCCAAACTTTAAGGAACGACAACTTAGTTTTCTTACCAAACCACAATTCGTACGATGTCGTTTCAACGGATTTAGATGGTGCCCTATTTAAAGTGAATGTGGCTGTCTCTAATGCATAGCCCCAAAATGATAACGGTAAATCTGTAAGAGACATCATAGACCGAACCATATCTAAGAGAGTTCGATTACGACGTTCAGACACACCATTACGCTGTGGTGTTCCCGGCGGTGTCAACTGTGAAAGTATTCCACATTTCTTTAAATGCATGCCAAACTCATAACTCAGATATTCACCTCCACGATCAGAACACAGAAATTTAATCTTCTTGTTACAATGATTTTCCACTTCACTTTGAAATTCCTTAAACTTCTCGAAAGTTTCGGACTTATGTTTCATAAAGTAGACATACCCATATCTACTTAAGTCATCCGTGAAAGTGAGAACATAACGATATCCACCACGCGATGCTACACTCATTGGACCGCACACATCGGTATGTATTATTTCCAATAAGTCTGTAGTTCGCTCCATTATTCCAGAGAATGGAGTCTTAGTCATTTTTCCCATTAGACATGCTTCGCATCTTTCAAGTGATTCAAAATCAAGTGATTCAAGAAGTCCATCAGAATGGAGTTTCTTCATACACTTCACTCCAATGTGACCAAGACGACAGTGCCACATGTATGTAGAATTATCATTCAATTTAATTCGTTTAGCATCTATGTTGTGAACATGTGTATCACTACTATCGAGATTCAGTAAGAATAAACCATTCATCTCAGGTGCATTACCATAAAAGATATTACTCATATAAATCGAACAACCTTTATTCTCGGACTTAAAAGAGTAACCGTCTCGTAATAAACAGGATCCAGATATAATGTTCATGCTTAACGCAGGCACCAAATAACAATTATTTAAATTTAAAACTAATCCCGAAGGTAGATGTAGAGGGAGCGTGCCGACGGCGATCACATCAACCTTGGAGCCATTTCCAACGCGCATCGTCACCTCGTCTCTTGCCAGTCTTCGTTTATTCTGCAGCTCCTGTTTCGAGTTACAAATATGAGCAACCGAACCAGTATCAAATACCCAGGCACTACTACGATTACTAGTAAGATACACATCTATAACACATATATCAAATATACCTTTCTTCTTGATGTTGCCGTTCTTCAGATCCGCCAGGTACTTGGGGCAGTTACGCTTCCAGTGACCAGCACCCTTGCAGTAGAAGCACTCAGTTTCAGGCTTAGGACCAGCCTTGGGCTTCTTAGCAGGTGCGGTAGCTTTCTTGCCGTCCTTCTTGAAGTTGCCCTTGTTCTTAGGCTTGCCCCGTTTCTTGAAATTGGTGGTCTTATTGACCATCAACACTTGTTGCTCCTTCTTGATCTCCACTTCAGCAGTTTTCAGCATGGACGACAGTTCAGGCAACGTCTTGTTCATGCAGTGCATGTTTTAGTTCATCACAAAGTTCTTGCAACTTGGTGGCAGTGATTGAAGGAGACGGTGAATCCCCAATTCATTAGGAATCGATATTCCCAACTCTTGGAGCTTCTTAGCGTACCCAGACATAGTGAGCACGTGCTCGCTAACGGAGCTTCCCTCTTCCATCTTACAGTTAAAGAATTTCTCGGAGGCCTCATAGCTCTCCATGGCCGTGCGAGTCTCAAAAATTAGCCTGAGCATCTTAATGATCTCGAACGGGTCGTGGTGCTCAAAACGCTGTTGGAGCTCCGCTTCTAAACCGTACAGGATGGCACACTGAACTGTGGAGTAATGATTCTTCCGAGTGGCGAAAACATTCTTTTCGTCATCGGTGGCATTATCTGCAGGTGGGTCACCTAGCGGTGCATCGAGCACATAGGTCAACTGACCAGCCCTGAGGATGATCCTCAGTCCACGGAACCAGTCCATGAAATTTCTTCCATTGTTTTTAAGCTTTTCTTTCTCTAGGAACGCATTGAAATTGATGGAGGGGGTCGCCATAATCTACAACAATTTGCAAGTAGTTTAGACTAAGTTTATGACAAATTGAGTTCAAATTTAATTATTAAAACTAACTAGGTGAACTCCCACTCAAAACAACATCCCTCACATTGTCTTAGTGATTACACGAACCAAGTCCACTACACCAAGTCCGATCTTCACGAGAGAAGATGTAGTTTCATCGGCGAACAATCTTCATGTTCATCATATCATTTATATGACTCATGCTCTACCTTTCGGTATTCCGTGTTCCGAGACCATGTCTGTACATGCTAGGCTCGTCAAGATAACCTTAGTTTTCGTATGTGCAAATCTGGCTTACACCCGTTGTATGCACACGTAGAATCTATCACACCCGATCATCACGAGATGCTTCGAAACGACGAGTCTTAGCAACGGTGCCAACTAAGGGTGAACACTTTATTACTTGATATTTAGTGAGAGGGATCATATTATAATGCTACCGTCGCGATCTAAGCAATACAAGATGCATAAAGGATTAACATCACAGGCAATTCATAATTAGTGTGATATGATATGGCCTTTTCTTCTTGCGCCTTTGATCTCCATCTCCAAAGCAGGAACATAATCTCCATCATCACCAGCATTGCGTCAAGGTCAGTGGCGCCGCTTCATGGTTGTCCATCATCACCAGCAACTATTACAACTACTTGGAATAAAGCTATTACAAGATGAATAGACACGCAGGTCTTAACAGAATTAAAGACAACCATTAGGCTCCTGCCGGTTGCCATATTACAACAAGGATCATTGCATACATCAAATACAATCACAATCACATGTTGGCCATATCACATCACAAAACCCCTGCAAAAACAAGTTAGACGCCTCTAATTTTCTTTGCAAGTTTTATGTGGTTTGGGGCTTTCGCATAAGACCGATCTTACCTACGAACAAGAACCACAACATTGATACAAGTGTTGTAAAGATGCTCATTGTAAATTGAATCTTAACTATGGTGGGAGAGACAGACACCCGCAAAGACACTTGTGCAAAGCAAGTTGCACGTCAAGCGTGGAGCAAGTCTCATGTGCGATGACATGTAATGTTAGCCCGAGCCGCTTCATCCCACCATGCCGCAAGATGCAAAGTACACGCTAAGACACCGACAACAAAAGCATCAACGCCCACAAAAACATTGTGTTCTACTCGTGCAACAGATCTACGCATAGATACGGCTCTGATACCACTGATGGGTTCGCAGCATGGAAAACAAAAAAAATCTACCGCGAGAACGAACAAAACCTAGATCTAATCCAGATAAAAGACAAGATCTAATCTATTAGACATGAGCAACGAGATAGATAGGAACTAACCCTTGTAGATCCGAAAGCGTTAACGAGATTAGATCTCGTGGTTGATGTAGTCGATCACTTGCCGATCTCAAGATCGTGTGGACGATCCTTCCGGCGTCGCATTCCAGCAGCGCTTCCGCCGTTGGTCAAGTAGATGATCCTTCTGGCGCCGCGTTTCGGCAGCGCTTCCGCAGTCGGTCACACGTGCAGAGTCGAAGCAGACCTTCCTCTCCCCGTTCCAGCGAGCAGCGGAGGTAGTAGATCTTCTCCATGGAATCCCAGCAGCACGACGGCGTGGTGGTGGTGGTGGAGTAGAGAATTCTGCAGGGCTTCGCCTATGCCTTTGCAGAAGATGGTGGAGGAGAGAGGCGGCAGAGATTGGGTGTTATGGGAGCAGGGGAGGAGGGGGCGCCCCTTCCCCTCTATTTAAAGAAGGGTGGCGCCTAGGGAGGGGGAGTCCTTGTAGAACTCCCCTCCCCTGTAGGCCGGCGGATTGGAGGTGGGGGAGGAGTCCTCCTCCCCCACGACTCCGTATCCTGACCCACCTGGACTCCTTGATCCCTATCTTGATTTTCAAGCAAACTCCAAGATATCTTCTAGAACCTTCCGGAACATTCCGAAACCTTCTAGAATCCTCATACAAACACTCCGGAACATTTCCTAACTTAGAAAATGATCCCCTATATATGAATCTTATTCTCCGGACCATTCCGGATCTCCTCGTGATGTCCCGAATCCAATCCGAGACTCCGAACAACATTCGGTCTCCAATGCACATTCCATATCTACTTAAAACAACTTCGAACCTTAAGTGTGTCACCCTACGGTTCGTGAATATGTAGACATGATAGAGACACATCTCCTATCAATAACCATCAGCGGGATCTGGAGATCCATAATGGCTCCCACATACTCAACGATGACTTCGCGATCGATTGAACCACTTACATATGAAACTAATTCCCTTTGTCTCGCGACACTATACTTATCCGAGGTTTGATCGTTGGTACCTCCATACCTAGTTCTACCTCGTTACTGATAAGTACTCTTTACTCGTTCCGTGATATGTCATCCCTTGTGACCCAGTCACATGCTTGCAAGCTAACTAGATGACATTCCACCGAGAGGGCCCAGAGCATATCTATCCGTCATATGGATGGACAAATCCCAATCTTGGTTCATGCGCTTCAACACATACTTTCCGAATACCCAATGACACTTTTATAACCACCCAGTTACGAAGCGGCGTTTGATGTCATCAAAGTATCCATCCGGTGATGGTGATTAACATAACCTCATGGTCGAAGGAATAGGTTACTATGTATTTGAAAGCTTACAGCAATACGAACTTAATGACTTGATCTTATGCTACGCTTACTATGGGTGTGTGTCCATCACATCATTCTCCTAATGACATAACCTTGTTATTAATCACATCCTAATCTCCATGATCAGGAAACCATGATCATCAATTAATCAACAAGCTAGTTTAACAAGAGGCTTACTAGGGACTCTCTTATGTTTACAAAACACACAAGTATTAGTGTTTCCTAATAATACAATTATAGCATGTGATGTAAACATTCATCATAAACACAAAGATATAATAATAATCACTTTTATTATTGCCTCTTGGGCATATCTCCAACAGTCTCCCACTTGCACTAGAGTCAATAATCTAGATTACATGGTAATATACCGAACACCCATGGCGTTTTGGTGTTGGTCATGCTTTGCCCTAGGGAGAGGTTTAGTCAACGGATCTGCCACATTCAGATCAGTGTGTACTTTCTAAATCTTTATGTCACCATCTCGGACATACTCGCGAATAGCGTGGAAACGTAGCTTGATGTGCTTCAGCTTGCTATGTGACCTTGGCTCCTGCGCATTAGCTATGGCACCTGTGTTGTCACAGTAGATGGCCATCGGGTCCAACGCACTGGGAACCACGCCGAGTTCAGTAATGAATTCCTTCATCCAAACGGTTTCTTGTGCAGCCTCCGAAGCAGCTATGTATTCTGATTCAGTTGAAGATTTCGCCACAACACTTTGCTTCGCACTCCTCCAGCTCACTACAGCACCATTCAAAATAAATACGTATCCCGACTGTGATTTTGAGTCATCCGGATCGATATCCCGACTAGTATGGTTGCTAGTGTGTGAGTGCTCGAAGTTATTTCCTTTAGATTCTGCGATTTTGTCTTTTTGTTTCTTGTTTTCACTAGTTAGGCTTAATGGAAAACAACAACAAAATTAGAGAGCTTTTTATTATTTTTCCTAATATAGAACATGAATTGTCTGAAAAGAAAATTAAAAAACCCATGGAACTTTATTTGCATGCCAATAACAATGTTATTAGTATGAACCTTTTGAACACCTTTGTTACTAATGCTATGGAAACGTCTAAGTTTGGGGAAGTTGGTTTTTATGAAAATGATCTTTTTAGTTCCCCATCTTTAAAGAAGAAAATCTCCTCTGATGATACTTTATCTCCCATATGTGGTAATTCTAATGATACTTGTGATATTTTAAATCCACATACGGAAAGCATCCCTTTTAAAATACCTATAAAATTGTTGAACGTGTTATGAATAACTGCTATTTTGGAGATGGAACTGTCCATCCTGGTGATCATTTACTCTTTATACATGAATTATGCGAGTTGTTCAAGTGTGCCGGTATTTCAATGAACCAAGTTAAGAGGAAGCTATTCCCTTTTTCACTTAAGGGAAAAGCAAGGGAGTGGTATGAGCTACTAGATGATCCTCATCATTTGGAGTGGAAGGAACTTGAATATCTCTTTTACTCTAAATTTTATCCTCCTCATGAAATTCATAAATATAGGAATTACATTTATAATTTTCATCCACATGATGGAGAAAGTATTGCCCAAGCATGGGGGAGACTGAAGTCACTAATGCTCAAATGTCCCATTCATGAGCTCCCCAGTAATATTGTAATAAATAACTTCTATGCAAGGCTTTCAGGACATTACAAGGACTATCTAGATACTTGTTTAGAGGGATCCTTCACAAGTAAGGAGGTCAAAGCTAAGTGGGATCTTCTTGAAACAATTCAAAGCAATACCGAAGATTGGGATAACCACAAAGGTAAAGAACCAGGTATAAACTATGAGTATGATTGCATTAAGTCCTTCGTTGAAACTGCTAATTTTCAAGAGCTTAGTACTAAATATGGTCTTGATCCTCAAATTCTTATTGATTGTTTTAGAACCTTTGCTTCTCATATTAATGCTCCTAAAGAAAAATGGGACATGTATCATGAGCCTTTTAAAGACACTTGCATGGAAATGAAATTGTTATTAATGATAGCAATAAACATGCTCAAACCTCTGAAAGTACTATTTCTTATAAGCATGTTAATTTTTGTGGAATACATAGACCTTGTGAGAATAATCAAATTGAAGAAGAATATTGTATCACCCACAGGAATGAAAAAACTAGAACGTGGTATAGGGCTCTAAATGATCTTGGTAAAAACGTTTGTACCCTCTATCCTTTTATTTGTGAACTTTGATTTGAAGTGGGTTATTTCAATTTTCAATGCTCAGGCCATAATAATAGCCCTTCTAATCCAATGAGTACTGCAAGTTTGTATTGTGATGACATGATCACTCCTAATCAGCATGATGAACTTACATTATATTTGGGGTGTGAAGAGTTATCAAGAAAAATCTCTTTGGTAGATATGGGTGCCTTTGATATGAATAGTTTCCTACATGGTTGTCATCTTTATTGTGTTGATAATTGCCACACAAATACTTACATACAAAATATTATAGAAGATGAGATTTTACCAAAATATGATAGGACTAATATGTGTTTTGATCTTGAGGAATCCTCCAAAGTTTCTTCTATTGTCTCTAATAAACCAGGGTATATGGAGAAGCTTCCTTTCAAGCCTCTCCCTCCTAAAGAGAATAAGAAAAGGAAGAAAAGGAGTAAAAGGAGAGAGGAAACGATATTTTCCCCTAAGCATGTCGCTCCTATTATAGTTTTTGATGAGTCTGAACTCGATGATGTTCCTATTCCTATTACCTATAGTAGTGATCATGATTGGGAAAAGCACACTACTTTTGATATTGAAAAACTCTTCGGTACCAATTCTGAAAATGATGATATTAATAATTGCTATACTATTAGTGCTATCCATGATCCTTCCAATGATGATATGTTTACAAATGAGCACACTTTGGAAGATAATTATTCTATTCCTTATGATGATACTATACCTCCAATTTATGATGATTGCAATGATGAATATGATATTTTCAGTCCACCTACTATTGAGGAGGAAATTAATTATGATTAAATTATGCCTCCTATATTTGATGATTGTGGTTATGAGAATAATAATGATAGCTATTTTGTTGAATTTGCTCCCACTACAATTAATAAGAATGACTATGCTTATATGGAGAGTAATAAAAAATTTATGCATGTGGCTCATGATAAGAATGTTTTATGTGATAGTTATATTGTTAATTTTATTCATGTTGCTACTGAAAGTTATTATGAGAGAGGGAAACATGGTTTTATGTATCTCAACAATATTAAGTTTCCCCTCTTTATGTTGAAATTTTTGAAGTTGCACTTGTTTTTCTTCCTATGCTTGTTGTTTTGTGCTTTCATGACTTGTTTCTTTACAAGATTCCTATGCATAGGAAGTTGGTTAGACTTAAATGTGCTTTGAATTTGCTTCTTGATGCTCTCTTTTACTTCAATTCAAATTTCTTATGTGAGCATCTTCTCAAACTATCATGCCTAACTTAAAGGCGTTAAACAAAAGTACTTATTGGGAGATAACCCAAAAGTTTTAGTTGAGTCTTGAAAGTTATTACCTCTGTAATGACCTCTCCTTATACTTTTTATTTGCTTTTTGTGCCAAGAGTAACCTCTAATGAGAGAAAAGTAATGCTTGGGAAAGTTGCTATCCCAAAAGAGATTTTTGTGCTTCGCTGTAAACATTCGTGTCAAATCACTGTACGTCGGTTTGAGCTGTGATTTTTTGTGCTTCTGCCCCAGGTTGTTATTCAACTTTTGTTAGTTCAACACTTTTCGATTTGAGCAACAGAAGGTCTTCGAAAAAATTCGTCTTTACCTGCTGGTATGTTCTGACAGATTTCTATTTGCATTTGCTTCTTGTTGGTTCCTTTTTGAGTTCTTTTGGGGAATTGAGCTTTTGAAGGAAGTGCTACAGTAGCTAGTGTTTTAATGGAAGTTTTATTGGTGTTAGAACTGAACCTAAAGACTTATTATCTAGAGTGCACTAATGTTGCTAATAAAGATTGTGTGAAGTTTTGTATGAAGGAAAAATTTCAGGTGTATGGAAGGAATGAGTAATGAGATGAAGGATGGACTAAAGCTCAATCTTGGGGATGCACGCGTGTCACCCCAAGAAATATCCAAGAAGTACAAGCGTCAAAGCTTGGGGATGCCCAAGGCATCCCCCTCTTCATCAATAAAAATCCCAGGTTTCTTCCAAACGCTTCATTTTTATTGTTTCATGCACAGTTGTGTTGTTCTTGGAGCGTCTTCTTTTTCGTTTTCATTTTGGTTTTTCGTTTGCTTGGTTTTCTTAGTTTTCTGAATAAATTGGTTGGACCCCCTCTTTCATGCATTGGTTTTCAAATAGTTTGGTTTGAATTGGAATAGAGTAGGAAAGTTCATGCTTAAGTGGTAAAGAGAGCTTGTTTTTGACTGTGGCCTATGCTTTGTCATGCCATGCTCAATATTGTTTTGGCTTTATGCTTAGTATTCTTTTCTGTAGCATGACTTGTTATAAACAATTGAGATTGCTTAATGTGCCTTGGAAGGATCATGCGTTGTTTTAGCATATTAAAGCATAGTATTGTGGTATTCTCCTTTGATGCTTTATTTGGGTTGACTTGGCACATGCTCACACCATGTTATGACTATCCCAAGTCACCATAGCCTTTATGATCCTTTAGTTTTCAATTTGTAGTATCACTTTATGCTTTGATCAATGATGTTTTGTCGCTCTGCATGATTATGGCCATTATTGCTCTTTTAGTTTGTCGCTCCCAGTCTTTTGCTAGCCTCCGTAACCAAGTATGAGTTCTACTCATGCATTCAACTCCTAAAACCAAGTTATTCCAAAAGAGTCCACCATACCTACCTACTAGCATATGCTATTCCAAGTATATTCATGTTTTTATCTACCTTCCGAATTAAACTTGTTATCAGAAAACTAGTGATTAAAGTGAAGGAGTTATGCCCTAGAGGCAAATAATAAAGTGTATTATTTGATATATCTCCTATATGTTCATAATACGTTTCATACTGTGCTATAACTGTGTTAATACGAAACGTTAATACACGTGTGGTATGTAAACAAACCGTGTCTCTAGTTACTTCTAGTGAACTAGTTCATTGGTCATGAGGATGGTCTGTGTTTCAAGATCATGGGCATTTATTCCAACTGACAATGAGGTCATGTTATTGGTTGAGAATAAAATGATAGACAAACATCCGACCGTTATATCTTAATGAGATATAGTTACAAAGTTCATAATTGATGATAAAACACAGAGAACCTCGCAACCTGATCCTTTGACTGTGAGGTAATGCAAATCACCATTTCGTAAGAAGCTTAGATGGTTATCAAGAATCATCTCGTAATAGGGTGATCAAAAAGGTGCCACTCGGGTTTTCTAAAGGGATGCGTAGAGGAGTACATATCAAGACCATGATTTGTCTAGTCCATGTAACGGACAGATACATGTGGCCATCTCGGTGACATTGCATTGATAAAGCTTGCAAGCATGTGACTAGGTCACAGAATGCAACGACATGAGAACGAGAAAACAAGTTCACCGGTAACGAGACCGAACTAAGGTATGGAGATACCGAAGATCAAGTCTCAAATGAATTAGGTATCAAATGACAAAGGGAACGGAGAAGACTATCTCACGGTTCGAGCGATTGTATTCGTGAAACGCACGGGGGTCACATGGCCATCCAGGTCCCTCTGTTGATCATTGATGTGAGAATGGTCTCAATCATGTCCGGAGTGTTTCTGAACCTAAGGATGTCACGCTTAAGGGTAGGGACGCTTATGGTAGATGAGGTATCGTAAGAGAAATAGAGAGAGAAACCGAGATAGTTCCGGGTAACATCCGATGGAGATCGGAAGGGGTCCGAAAGGTGTTCTGAAGTGAAGAAATAATATAATATGTGTGTTTGAATGTTAATTCGAGAATTAATGTTAAATATATATTTTATTTTATTTTTAAAGGCTCCTTATTGCCAATGGGCCTCACCCGAAGGGAGGCCCATAGGGCAAGGTGCCTAGGGAGTGGGGGCTAGCCGGCCTGGGCTTGGTGGGTCGCCCCAATGGGGCCCACCTAGGGCTAGCGGCTGCCCCTAGGTGGCCGGTGGGTGTGGGGTTTAGTCCCAAACCACCTGGCCCCTGGGTGGTGTGCCCCCCTCCCATTATATAGGGGTCCCCTCCCCCTTTGGAATCACCAATTCCCTCTCATTTTATCTCTCATCCACTAAGGACTTCTCCGTAATATTGGGGAGGACCTTGTGGGTGAGTTCTCCACCTTCACACTACCGTCGTGTGATCTGCGATCCGGCATCTACTTCTTCCGGTTCTCAGCTGGATCGGAGTCCGGTTGACATCTTCTACACCGGACGTGTGATGAACTTCGGAGGCACCACACTTGGGGTGTTGCTCGTCTTCATCAATATACGCCTTCCTGCGTAAGGCGTGCCTCTTTCTTCAAAGGTATGAATATTGTACTCCTTCTCCGTTACTTATGTCTACATAGTATAGAGGCTTACGTTAAGAAACTGCAGCCTGACAAACTCGAACCCAAATCAGAAAAATGTATCTTTGTGGGATACCCAAGGGAAACCATTGGGTACACTTTCTACAACTAAGCCGAAGGCAAAACGTTTGTCGCGAAAACCAGCACCTTTCTCGAGAAAGAGTTTCTTGCAAAAGGAGTGAGTGGAAGGAAGATTGAGTTAGATGAAATTGTTGACCCTTCTCTCCAAATTCCGAGTAGCGCAACGGAAGTTGTTCCGAAACCGCTCTCCAACATGGAAGAAGAGCTCATTGATGATGATCAAAACAATGACGTCGAGACTCCTGAGGTTCGCAGGTCTACAAGGGTTCATGCCACTCCTGATTGGTACAGTAGCCTTGTAATGTCTGTCATCCTAGATGAACAGGAAGAACCTGCAAACTACAAAGAGGCTATGGATAGTGCTGATTCCGAGAAATGGCTAGAAGCCATGAAATCCGAAATAGGATCCATGCATGAGAACCAAGTTTGGACCTTGGTGGATCTTCCATAAGGCCGCAAGGCCGTGGAAAATAAATGGATCTTTAAGAAAAAGACATATGCGAATGGTAATGTGACCGTTCACAAAGCTCGACTTGTCACAAAAGGTTTTCGAAAAATTCAAGGAGTTGACTACGACGAGACTTACTCTGCTGTAGTAATGCTTAAGGCTATCAGGATTTTAATAGCAATTGCTGCACATTTCGACTATGAAATTTGGCAGATGGATGTCAAGACCGCATTCCTCAATGGTCACATTGATGAAGAGTTGTATATGATGCAACCGGAAGGTTTTTTTAATCCTAAGGATGCTGGAAAGGTTCGTAAGCTTCAACGGTCCATTTATGGATTGAAGCAAGCATCTCGGAGCTAGAACCAACGTTTTGATCAAGTGATCAAGAGTTTTGGATTTGTCCAAAACCAACAAGAGTTCTGTGTTTACAAGAAAGCGAGTGGGAGCTCAGTTGTTTTCTTAGTAGTATATGTAGATGACATATTACTCATGGGAAACGATGGATCTTATGAAAAGCGTGAAAGCATATTTGAGCAACCAATTTTCCATGAAGGATCTAGGTGAAGCTGCATATATATTAGGGATCAAGATCTATAGAGATAGATCAAGGCACCTAATAGCATTGAGTTGGAGTACTTACATAGAAAAGATTTTGAAGAGGTGCAAAATGGAAAACACCAAAAGGGGTTTTACACCTATGATGAAGAATTGCAAAATGAGTATGACTCAATGTCCTGTAACGGACAATGATAGAGAGAAGATGTCTTACATCCCCTATGCTTTAGCCATAGGATCTATCATGTATGCAATGTTGAGTACTCGACCTGATGTGGCATTGGCTCGTAGTTTGAAGAGCCGATGCCAAAGTAATCCAGTATCGGATCACTGGACAGCTGTGAAGAATATCCTAAAGTATCTGAGAAGAATAAATGATATGTTCCTAATCTATGGAGGAAACGATGAAGCTCTAAATGTAACGGGTTACGTAGATGCGAGCTGGAATTCAGATCATGATGACTCAAAGTCTCAAACAGGATTTGTTTTCTTGGTGAATGGTGAGGCGGTAAGCTGGAAGAGCAAGAAGCAGCCGGTGGTGGCACAATCTTCAATGGAGTCTGAATATATTGTTGCGGCTGATGCAGCAAATGAAGCTGTTTGGCTAAGGAATTTCGTCATCGAACTGGGAGTTTTTCCTAATGCGCAAGACCCCGTGATGATCTATTGCGATAACACGGGTGCTATTGCAAACACAAGGGAACCAAGAACTCATTCCACAGCCAAACACATCAAGCTAAGATTTCACGTCATCCGGCAGAACGGTGACGAAGGTGAAGTCAAGATTTGCCAAGTAGATACGAAACTGAATGTAGCAGATTCTTTGACTAAAGCTCTCCATCTGGAAAAGCACGATCAACACCGAGATTCCATTGGTGTTAGGTTCCTGCCTATTGTAAACTAGTTTTGTTTATACTCTAGTGCAAGTGGAAGACTGAAGGATTTATGCCCTAGAGGCAAATAATAAAGTGTATTATTTGATATATCTCCTATATGTTCATAATACGTTTCATATTGTGCTATAACTATGTTAATACGAAACGTTAATACACGTGTGGTATGTAAACAAACCTTGTCTCTAGTTACCTCTAGTGAACTAGTTCATTGGTCATGAGGATGGTCTGTGTTTCAAGATCATGGGCATTTATGCCAACTGACAATGAGGGCATGTTAATGGTTGAATAACATGATAGACAAACATCCGACCGTTATATCTTAATCAGATCTAGTTACAAAGTTCACCATTGATGATAAAACATAGAGAACCTCGCAACCTGATCCTTTGGCTGTGAGGTAATGCAAATCACCATTCCGGAAGAAGCTTAGATGGTTATCAAGAATCATCTCGTAACTGGGTGATCAATAAGGTGCCACTCAGGTTTTCCAAATGGATGCGTAGAGGAGTACATATCAAGACCAGGATTTGTCTAGTCCATGTAACAGACAGATACATGTGGCCATCTCGGTGATGTTGCATTGATAAAGCTTGCAAGAATGTGACTAGGTCACAGAATGCAACGATATGAGAACGAGAAAACAAGTTCATCGGTAACGAGACCGAACTAAGGTATGGAGATACCGAAGATCAAGTCTCGGATGAATTAGGTATCAAATTACAAAGGGAACGAGGAACGACTATCTCACGGTTCGAGCGATTGTATTTGTGAAACACACGGGGATCACATGGCCATCCAGGTCCCTCTGTTGATCATTGATGTGAAAATGGTCTTAATCATGTCCGAAGTGTTTCTGAACCAAAGGATGTCACGCTTAAGGGTAGGGACGCTTAGGGTAGATGAGGTATCGTAAGAGAAATAGAGAGAGAAACCGGAATAATTCCGGGTAACATCCGATGGAGATTGGAAGGGGTCCGAAAGGTGTTCCGGAGTGAAGAAATAATATAATATGTTTGTTTGAATGTTAATTGGAGAATTAATATTCAATATATATTTTATTTTATTTTTAAAGGCTTCTTATTGCTAATGAGCCTCACCCGAAGGGAGGCCTAATAGGGAAAAGCGCCTAGGGAGTGGGGGCTAGCCGGCCTGGGCTTGGTGGGTCACCCAATGGGGCCCACCTAGGGCCGGCGGCTGCCGCTAGGTGGCCGGTGGGTGTGGGGTTTAGTCCCACACCGCCAGGCCTATGGGTGGTGTGCCCCCTCCTACTATATATAGGGGTCCCTCCTCCCCCTTTGGAATCACCCCATTCCCTCTCATTCTCTCTCTCTCTCTCATCCACTTAGGACTTCTTCGTAATACTGTGGAGGACCTCGTGGGTGAGTTCTCCACCTTCACACTACCGTCGTGTGATCTGCGATCCGGCATATACTTCTTCCGCTGCTCGGCTGGATCAGAGTCCGGTTGACGTTTTCTACACCGGACGTGTGACGAACTTCGGAGGCACCACACTTGGGGTGCTACTTGTCTTCATCAATATACGCCTTCCTGCGTAAGGCGTGCCTCTTTCTTCAAAGGTATGAATATTGTATTCCTTCTCCGTTACTTATGTCTACATAGTATAGATCCTGGTTTTAGTGTTCGAGTAGATAGAATTTTTTTGTTTTCTGCTATGGTACCCAACATAAAGCTCTCACAAACTTGATGGCACACTTTACTTTTCTTACCCTTAACTTGAACCATTGTGTCGTCTATGTTGTATATGCTTGCACTTATTTGTTGGGGATTAGCAGAACCATACTGTCATGGGGAACGCTTTCAACATTGCACTTGTACTTTGTACCTAGTTGATATCATGCTCTTTTGTCTATGGATGTCGTCGGTGTGAAATGAAAGGGGAGCTTGTAAGTCCATGGAGTTATGTATATGTGTTAGAGAAACGCCTGGGCCGCTGGTCTAATCCATGCTGTCATGGTGGAAACCTGCAGCGTAACCATAATGAGCTATCTATGAAGCATTTCCTATAAATAAGAGTCAGATATTGAGAAAAAAGGGAAAAAGAAAAGGGAAAAAAGAGATATATGAAAAGAGGAAAGAGAGAAAAAAGCACCATATTCCCATGGTAAATAAGAAGATTGCTGAGATGCTCGTTGTCTGCTTGCCTTGTCATTTTGATATGGGGATTCTTCCGTATCATCGGGCAAGGGGTACCCCATTTGTGGTTCTATATGATACACATGTACTTACGATGACAAGAACTTACCGGTGACTAAACTTGAGTAGCATGAGGAGCGGCCCTCGTATTCAAGGGACATGAGATTTCCATCTTATACTTTGTCAAGCATATACTCCATAGTTTTTTCACTTTGACCTTAATCACTTCAAGATTCTTATGATAGGGGCAATGAGAGCTGAAAGCTAATAAGTACCCTAATTTTTGGAAGATCTTTATGAAACTTGAATCTCTACTTCCTTCTATGAAGGCCTTTCTTTTACTTTTATGTTGAGTCTCCACCTTCTATCTTTATGCACCTACTTTGAGACCACACTGGTCATTCTTAGTTCTATGTGCATTGTTCCAAGACTTGTTGATTGATGCATAGCTTTGATATTGCTTGTTTTAAACTATCTATATCTAGTCACTCTTATGAACTTGGAAGGTGTCCTATGCATTTATGTTTGCTACTCTATGAGGGACAAACTGAATGCCACTATGCTATGTTTTCTTTATGTGAAACAAACAAACGTCTTGCAAAGCATTGTTATTCATGAATCTTTTGTTTGTGCCTTTTCATGTTGCAACATAGTTGTTATGTCTTATTGTTAGAACTTTGTGTTTCATGCTATGTTGAAGTACTATGATCCCAGCTATCAATGATTTACAAATACTTTGATCAAGTTTATGATGGTGCATGTCACCTGAAAAACTATTCTTTCTTTTTATCACTTACCTACTCGAGGACGAGCAGGAGTTAAGCTTGGGGATGTGGATAGGTTGCAAACGTATCTATAATTTTTGATGTTTTATCATTGGTTTTATCTACTTTCTTATGTTTTGTCCACACTTTGGAGTACTTTTCATATCATTTCTTGGACTAACCTATTAACAAGAGCCACAGTGCCAGTTGCCTGTTTTCAGCTGTTTTTGGTTCTAGAAAGTTAGAAAATGAATATTCTCAGAATTGGACTGGACAAAATCCAAAGTCGTTATTTTCCCGGAAGATTCACGGAGCCACAAGGAGAGATAAAGGGGGGTACAGGGTGGCGAAACCCCCTTTGCCACCGACAATGAGGGCATGGTGTGGGCCCCCTGGTTGGCCACCGACCTCACCCCTTTTCCTATATATTCCTCCCGATACAGAAACCCTAAATCGTCTAGCCTCTAGCCACGAAAAGTTCCGTAGCGCCACCGCCACCGAAGGGGAGATTCGGGGGACAACAAGTCTCTGTTCCGGCACCCTGCCGGGACAGGGAAGTGCCCCTGGAGCCATCTCCATCGATCTCCACCACCATCTCCATCACCGTTGCTGATTCCCATGATGAGGAGGGAGTAGTTCTCTCTCGAGGCTAAGGGTTCTACCGGTAGCTCTGTGTTCATCTCTCTCTCTCTATGCATGATCTTATTGAGATCATGAGCTTGTAATCTATAGATCTACCTTGCTACTCAAGTGCTTTAATAGATCTCTGCTCTCCCCATGTGTGTGAAGTTGACAGTGTGCACATCATGGTGGCACTTAGGCTAGAGATTACAAATACTTGTTATGAGTTATATTTGGAGTTGGATGTCTTTATGAAATTGTGGTGTTTGTTTGAACCATCTAGTGCTCAGAGTGATAGTGTGGGGTTATCTAGATGTGGAAAGAAAACTTTGAGGTGTGCTATTATAGCCCTACCATCGATTAGACTGTCCAACCAGAGAGTAGTTTAGAGTACTATCATGAAGATAATATATTTATATGAGAGTGTTCACTGGTGAAAGTATGATCCCTAGGCCTTGTTTCTAAGCATTGAAACTTCATTTGCAACTAGATCTATTACATGTTTGCTTGCTTCCATCTTTATTTTAGTTTGCCTTTAGTCTCTTCCACGCCAGCAAGCTATTTTCTATCACCGTTACCACTTATAATTATCCATAACACTTGTATTTCACTATCTCTTAGCCGAACTAGTGCACCTATACACCTGACAAGTGTATTGGGTGTGTTGGGGACACAAGAGACTTCTTGTATCTTGATTGCAGGGTTACTTGAGAGGGGATACCTTTTACCACTTCCTCCCTGAGTTCTATAAACCTTGGGTGATCCACTTAAGGGAAAACTTGCTGCTGTTCTACAAACCTCTGCACTTGGAGGCCCAACAACTGTCTACAAGAATAGAAGTGCGTAGACATCATCAACACAGCAACAACGGTCCAAGAAGTCAAAAAGGATCACTCAGCCAGGACACAGCTACTAGTGATCACATTTTATCTCCATCTTCTCAAGCACATGGCAAGAACACAGTGAGCATGTCCACTTCCCAAACAAATACACCAGATAGCTTACAAATCAACCATTAAATCACCACAGAATGGTGACATAAGGAGGGGGTGGTGCAGGAGGATAGCAAGGACAAGCACAAGGTCACAGGAGCAAGGAGGAGTAGAACCAGAACCTGGGGTGGCTCCGGGAGGTGATCAAGTCACCAAGATCAAGATAGCAAAACGAAGCAACATCACAACATAACTAGCAAACAAATTTTTTGGTGAGTTTATACAAAACCATCACATGTGAATCTTAGATATGCATGTGTTGTTTTATATATGATCTTCTCAGAAAACACCCAAGTGGGGTGTATCCATCATAGAAGAAATAAATTAAATCCAAATAATCAATCTTAGCAATCCACACCACGATCTCAGCCTGTGCATCACTGATCTTGGAAATCATCACATGTTTCTACAATTAATAAGACAACAGCCTTAAGTGAGAATTTCTAGGCACATCCAATGGATGGTAGCACCTCAAAAAGTAGTTCATCTTAAGGATCTATAATACACAACATGGGCTATCAAATCAGTTTCTTAAAGCTATGAGAATCATTGTCTTAAACTGATTTCCAAAGCACACCTGAGAGGGAAGGTTTTTATCTAGCATAGCCTCAGACCAACATCATAGGCTAAAGAAAGTTCATATACATTATAAGTTAATGTATCCAATAGAAGTTTCATACATTTTAGTCAAGCCACACTTGGACAGAAGTAGAATTTAACCCAGTACTAGAATGAACATGGGTGTACCATTCCTAGGAAGGTGTCACAAGTATTCATGCTAAATCAAGCAAATCATACACATAAATTTGCAAGTAAACTTGCAGAAAATCACTTAATCATTTTCCTGGAACACATAACCAGGAATCCTATTACATTTACACAAACTATCCAAATCCGAGAATCATATGGAGTATCAAAATCAACTTCAATCTAAACATATCAACACAAGCCAGTGTATCAATGAACCATTACTGATAGTGCTACTGACAGCACCAAGTACATTAAATAGTAAGTGGAAACCACACCACTAGAATCAAGAGCCAATAGTTAGCACAGTATCATCACTAGAGGTAATTCTACATCATTCATTAACCTCAATCATCAACACAGAGGGATAGAACCCTAACAACACAGATGAACCCTAATAAGGGTTTTCTCACCGTAAGCACGCACAGAGTTGCAAGGGAGGACTAGGGGGGGAGAGAGGTAGACTTACCCGTAGCCTCGCTGAAGTTTAGAAGAGGAAGCAGAAGGGCCGACGAGCACACACGGCGGCACGGGGAACACCCGAGGGCATTGCAACCTGCGCCGAGCCATGAGGCAGAAGCCACAACCACACATGTAACAACGGCGACACCACAAGCCACCAGAGCTACGTCACATCACCACAGGGTGGCGAAACTCCATAGCCACCAAACCCTAGGGTTTGGGGTGGAGTCAATCTAGACAGGAGAAGGGTCCAAAGGCGAATCGAGTAGGACCAGTTGACGGAGCAGCGTTGACTACCTCGCCATGCACCACGGTGGCGACCGGAGAGGCCTGGAGAGGCCGGAATCACGCGACGGCGGTGGCGGCAGCATCGCGTCTCCACAGGAGCGCGCGAGAGAAAGAGTGAACGCGTGAGAGAGAGGAGCGAGTGGTACTAGGCCGCTCATTCAAAGGGGGTTTGACCAGGCCAGGAGGGCCGAGTTAGGGCTGGGCCAGCCCAATGGACCAGGTCCAGATATTTAAACAAAATCCTAAATAAATTATCAAAATACCAAAATACCCCTAAGACTTAAAAGGTTTTAGGAAATAGGAATAAAAATCCTAAAAATCTAAATAAAATACCAATGAACTCACATAAGTATCCTCTATTCAAAATTATTAATAGAGAGAATTTTAGGTAATTAAATTTAGAGTTATTATAAGTATTGTGTATACTCCTTTTGGAATTTTATAAAAATATACAAAACACTTAAAATTGAATAATATTCATTTATAAGATTCTAAAAGAAAGCATTGTTATATAAAAATACTAGTTTTTATTTTTTTAAGGAAAATCAAGTATGGTAAAGTAAAGTCTTATTTTCTCAAAGGAATTTTAGTTAAGTATTTAAATGAGCTAAAAATTAAATAAAATCATTTTTTAACTCTTAGAATAATACTAGTTATTATAATAATGCTAAATATAAAACTTATATGAATTTAATGATTCTTGAGTAATACTTTTCTTTTATTAATTAAAAGAAACATAAAACCTTTAAAAGGTGAGTAAAACACACAAAGAAGATAGATAATAAATCATTGCATGTCATTACAATGCATTGCATATTGCTTCTTTAAATATTGTCCTTACCGGGCAATAATGATCTTCTATAGAAACCGGAGCTCAAGGTCTGGTGGAAGTATCCGACTTCACTACCTTGCAATCAAAAGGCACGTTCACACTTGCTCATGTCCTTTGATTATTTTCTATCAAATGCTTGTAACTCAAATTTTGTCATCACCTGCATTTCAAAAAAAATCAGAAAACACTATTTTCATAATAATATGATTATGGATTATTTACCAAATGGTAATAATCTATTGATACAGTTCTAGTGGTAGAGGAACATAACATCTAGGACTTAACAACCAATATCGCATGTGATTCTAGCGTTGTATATTACGCGTTAACCATGAGATTTGGAATGGGACAGAGAAGTCGGTTGTATCTTCTTCCTCTCGCATGTATCCGGATGCGCAAGTCGTGGCTATTTTCCTCGTAGCGTGCATTAATTGGTAATTCGTAGAGGATATGTAGCATATGGGTGGGAACCCTCAATGTCCCACGATAGTTCTAGCATCTGAACGGTCTGTACCAACCATTGCCGTAATTCAAGATATGGGCATGGCATACAGCAAGGGAACATGCGGGGCCACGAAGGGAGCAGTGATTGGCTTGGATCACCTAATAGGCCCCACACCACATAATTGTGGACGAGAAAGATCGCTTGATTGTGCAACAAGGAGTTGGTCTCTCATGGGTAAAGCAACACACCTCTGCAGAGTGTAAGAATTGTGACATGTTACTCCCTGTTCCGGGAAGGAGCTACGAACGCGACAGGGAAGGAACTCCATGAAGTTCTGGTCAACCTATGAAGGCTGATGGGCATAGTTTTTAATAATAAAATCAATCTTTCAAGAAATGTTTACCAGAACTGCATAATACCAAGGACTTATAGTCCGAGGTGGTAGTTAGAGCATCAAACTTCCCACCTTGCATATAGTGAACTTGCTCGGTAACGATGTTACTCACCCTTTCCTTTGAACCCCTTGCTATACTTTGAGGACCAGAAGGATGACCAGGTGTATGCTATGGAGGTCCAGAACGACGTCTACTATGAAGAGCCGGACCTGTCTGATGGAATCGAAGGGGTGGACTACGGGATACACTATGGAGCTGAAGACAACGAGTCAGAGTAGTTGTCAGGCCAGAGCGTAGTTACCTAGGTTGAGCCGAGCAGCACAGACCCTATAGAATAAGTTGTTGAGCTCACGTATTTATTACCGTTGTGTTTTTCGTTCTTCCGCTGAACTTATGAAATACGTTATTTGGTTTGTAAGTTTGAATCACTTGAAGTCTCGAACTTCTGGTATTGTAATAATAATGAAGTGTGTATGTTTGTAATATGGACCCGCAATGTTTCTGTTGTACCAGTCTGAGGGATATGATATTTACGGAACGGTGTTCTGTGGATGTCATGTCAACGACTATAGTGTACTACACATGCAGTGGTATGCTGGGTCACCGCATCTAGTATCAGAGCAATTACTTTGACCTTAGGTTGGAAACCTAGTAAAGGGTATTTCCTGTAGGAGTCTAGGAGCAACGATAAAGAGTTCTCTAGATTATATGATGAGTATTCAATTGGGAATATTTCGTTATATATTTTAGTGCGATGATTCTTTACTATGATGCGTCATGATAATTAATTGCTACTAGTTGTGTATATTTTGTATACAGTTAGAATGGCACCAAAGTTTCCAAAACTGACTTTTATAAGGAAAGAAGAGACTCTCGATGATTATCAGAGGACTTTAACTAAACAACTTCAAGAACTTCTGAGGGTTTTTGGTTGCACAACTACTATTCTAGTTAGTACCTTGACACACCATGATGGGCGAATGTTAGCCAAATATCGTGTTAGCATACAACTACTAGGAAAGTTTGGTTTATATCACGATTTACCTATGGGGGAAGGTAGAAATCACCTAGCAGCATACCATGTTGCTATTCTGGAGGCGATATCCAATGTTTGGGAGCACAAGGCACAAGAGTTAGATGGAAGCACATATTCTCTGATTCCTCACGACTCTATAGACATGGAGCCAGTTACGGGTCATCTTACTTTGGTAAAGAAGCATCCAAAATTAGCTTCCAAGTTTATGGATCAGTATCGACTGATGGTTGGGTCTTTGTATTAGACACATCAGGTTATTGTGGAGGATCAGACTGATATGCTAGAGGATTTAACTAATCCTAATTGAAGGTAGAAATTAGCATCTCAACTGGAGAACGAAGCAGTGGGTAGGGTTAGCCCAACTTTTAAGGATATACCTATAGATCCAACATCTTTCACACCATATCCTTATTCACCTAAGCCAGAACCTACTAGATATCCTGATGAGGGTACTAGTCATCCAGTACCACAAAATTCTTGGGGAACCGAGGACTCAGAACTACCTATTGGAAACTCCGAAGGATGGAGGTACGCATCACTAAATGGATCTGCAGGGAATCCTATTCCTATGGAAGATTCGGTTGGTGATATCGGGCAAACTAGTCGGATGGGAGTGATGTCTTATTCCGTTGATGGAAGGGATGTCCACGTGGAGGATGTAGAGTCTGATGAGGAAGATCCTGAAGAAATGGTGTTTGAGTCACCAGAACATTATCCTACTCCTGATAACGTGCACTATCCAATTATAGCTGAGGACTATCGTACCCAGCAGAGTACTTGGGGAGCATCGGAAGCGGAATATTTTGTGGATTATTCTAGAGTCGGGATGCAGGAGGCGTTTGAAGAAGACAGTGATGAGGATGTTTCTGAAGATACCTCAGATAAGTTGGAAGGTATGGACACACTTCAGTTGGAGGATGTGCCAAGTCTAGATACTTCTGATACTGAGTATCGTCCATCGAAGAGGCATGTCGTTCCACAAACGGTGTGTCATACTTCCCGTTAGCACGGTTGTATTCTGGGTATGCACGATGAACGTCGCAGCTTATAGGGAGCATGACCTTGAGGAGGAGTGTTCCAGTGGTGATAGAGAAGTTAGAGTCTGAGCACTTGATGTAATTAACTAAGTGGGATAGCATCCACGTGAGTTTGTAATACCTAAATGGTATGGGTTTGTAATGACATTGTACTAACTATGTTGTTTGTAATGTATAATATGTGAAATGCATATTTGGTTCTTATTTGGATTTTGTTTTCCATTGTGTGACTAGTTCTATGCATGAAGTTGAGCTCAGCTCACATATGCATGATGTAATTATGAGTGTTCGCTTTATGTTACAGGACTAGGGAGTATGGAAATGGGTGTAGAGGATGAGACCGAACAGCAGCGCTTGGAGCACGAAGCTAAGGGAAAGGCGGATGAAGACGCCAGAATGCAGGCAAATTTAGAACCTCCACCAATGAGGCTGTTGATGGAACATAATTTTATGCAGTACATGCAAATGATGCAAGAGTCCCCAAACAAGTTTATGGAGGGGTTAGTAGACCGACTGGGACATCAAACAGAACCTGAAGGACGTGGTGTGAGTCTTTCTGACTTTCAGAATGCAAGGCATTTACCTTTTGCATCAACCCCTGAACCAATGGACGCAGAGGATTGGTTAGCAGATATAGAGAGAAAGTTGAAAACTGTAGGATGCAATGATGAGGAAAAGTTAAGGTATGCAACACATCTTTTAACTGGACCTGCAACATCATGGTGGGAGAATCAGTTGGCAATGCAACCTTCAGAGAGGGAGTATACTTGGGAGGACTTTAAGCAGAGATTTTGAGACTATCATGTTCTAGAAAGTGTGATGGCGTTGAAGTGCAGAGAGTTTGAAGAGCTTCAACAGGGATATACCAGTGTCATGAAGTACATCCGGGAGTTCAGTCAATTACCTCGTTATGCTGAGGATGAAGTGAGCACTAAGTAAAAGAGGAAGAAACGTTTCCAACGGGGTTTAAATCCATTTGTGAAGATGCAGCTGAGGCTGGCCAATAAACAGACTTTTCAACAGCTACTTGATGCAGCCATCACATTTGAGGATGATTACAAGAATGTCCAAGAGGACCGAAGGAAGAGAGCAAAGAAGGAAACCAAGAGAATCCAAGCAAGCAAGCCTAAACCCAATTTTGAGTTCAAACCAAGGAATCGACCCTTCAATAATAATAACAATAATAACAAGAACATCAGTGGAGGTCAGGCCAACTTTAGGAGGAATATTATATGTAACAACTATGGTATTCTAGGGCATTTCCAAATGGAATGTAAGAAGCCACTAATCATATGCTATGGTTGTGGTCAGAAGGGGCACATGAAGCCCGATTGTCCCAAGAAACCACCAGGTGGTTGGCCTATAGCAGGCGGTGGTCAAGCAAGAGGCGGAGGTGGATAACCTAACAGAGTTGGAAGTTATGGCAGAAACGACAATGGCAATAAAGGAAGATCTACTAGAAAGCTAAATTGCGCAACCTTGGGGGAGGTGGATAACTCGGATCAAGCGGTGATAGGTACGCTCAATATTCTCACAAATCCTGGAAAAGTTCTATTTGATACTAGTGCAACTACTTCATTCATATCTGAACAATTTTGTGATAAGTTCGGGATTAGAAGGGCACCGTTAGAAAAGCCTATGACTGTAGTTAGCGCTGGAGGGATTGTGGTAGTTAGAAACATTAAATTAAACCAAGTTATCTCCATCTGTGGTCAAACCTATTATGCGGATATTTATGTGATTCCATTAAGGGGAATAGTAGTAGTGTTGGGAATGGATTGGATGACTGAGTATGGAGCCCAAATCAATTGTGAGGATAAAACCATTTCAATCAAGTCCCCAAGTGGAGGAAGGATAGTCTATCAGGCAGATAAACATAGTCATATCATGGTAGATCTGTAATTGAACTCCATGAGGGAGGTCAAATTGGAAGAGATTCCTGTAGTGAAAAAAATTCAAGATGTTTTTCCAGCAGACTTACCAGGAATGCCACCTGATTGAGAAATAGAATTCACCATTGATTTAATACTGGGTACAGCACCAATAGCCCAAGCACCATACAATATGTGACCAAAAGAATTAAAAGAGCTTAAGGAGCAAATTGATGAGTTAGCCAGAAAAGGATTTATTCAGGAAAGTGTATCCCCATGGGGAACTCTAGTAATTTTTGTGGATAAAAGATATGGAGGACAAAGAATGTGTGGTGATTACAGAAATCTCAACAATGTTACCATCAAGAACAAATACCCATTACCAAGAATTAAATATCTGTTTGATCAAGTCAAAGGAGCTGGAGTGTTTTCCAAGTTTGATCAACTTGATGATCCATTCATTGCTGTAGAAATCAGAAGAATTTCCGATGGCCAAAATCAGTTTTTCACCTAGGATATTATGGATCTTTATGGTTCCAAAACCGTCTTTGTGTACCAGATGTACCGGAGATCAAAGACGTGATACTCCGAGAAGCACATGAGACACCATATTCAATTCATCCAGGAAGTACGAAGATGTACATGGATCTTAAGGAATTATTCTGATGGAATAACATGAAGAGAGACATTGCAAAATATGTGTCTAAATGTCATACTTGCCAAAGGGTAAAAGCAGAACATCAAAGTCCAGTAGGACCATTACAACCTTTAGAAATTTGGAAATGGAAATGGGAATAAATTGGTATGGATTTTATCACAGGATTACCCATGACACCGAAGCGGAAGGATATGATATGGGTGATTGTGGATAGATTCACGAAAAGTGCATATTTTATTCTGGTAAATCAAAAAGATAATGACAAGAAGTTAGTGGAAGTATCTATCAAAGAGATAGTAAGTAAGCACGGAGTACCCAGGAAAATTGTATCAGATAGAGGATCTGTGTTTACTTCAGCATTCTGGAAACAATTACATGAAGCACTTGGCTCAAAGTTGGATTTCAGCATAGCATATCATTCCGAAACTGGAGGCCAGACGAAAAGGACCAATCATATTTTGGAGGACATGCTTAGAGCTTGTGCATTAGATTTTGGAGGTTCGTGGGAGGATCATCTACCATTGGCAGAATTTTCCTACAACAATAGGTATCAAAGTAATCTAAAAGCAGCACCATACCAAGTACTTTATGGGTGAAGATGTAGATCACCAATATGCTGGTATGAACCTGGTAGTAGCAAAGAATTTGCACCAGACTATATCAAGGAGAAGCAAAATATCATCGATATTATTAGAGACATATTGAAGATAGCTCAAAGTCAACAAAAGAGTTATGCTGATCAAAGTCGAAGATCATGCCATCCAGAAGTGGGGGATATGGTATATCTCAAAGTAAGTCCAATGAAGGGAGTTAGGAGATTCGGAGTCAAAGGAAAAGTAAGTCCAAGATATATTGGACCATTCAAGATACTAAGTCAGAATAGAACAATAGCTTATGCTCTAGAGTTACCAAAAAGACTGGCTCAAGTTCATAATGTTTTCCATGTGTCACAACTATGCAAATGTCTTAAAGTTCCCGATGATGTAATTACACATCAAGAAATTGAGTTACAAGCATATTTGACATGTGTTGACAAACCCTATAAAATTCTAGAAGAGAACTAGAAAAGGTTGAAAAATAGAGCAATCAAAAACTGTAAGGTACAATGGGAACATCACCCAGAGCGAGAGGCCACATGAGAGAAAGAGGATGGCTTAAAAGAGGCATATCCAGAACTATTCAGGTACACAGCAGCAAACTTCGGGATGAAGTTTAATTTAAGGGGGGAAGTTTGTAACACCCCAGTGATACATTGCAAACGTATCTATAATTTTTGATGTTCCATGCTTGCTTTTATCTACTTTCTTGTGTTTTGTCCACACTTTGGAGTACTTTTCATATGATTTCTTGGACAAACCTATTAACAAGAGCCACAGTGCCAGCTACCTATTTTCTGCTGTTTTTGGTTCCAGGAAAGTCAGAAAATGAATATTCTAGGAATTGGATGGGACAAAAGCCAAAGTCAGTATTTCACCGAGGGACACCTGGAGCTAGAATACGAGACGGAGAGGGGTTGAGGGCCGGCCACACCACCTGGCCGCGCGCCAGGGGGTGGTCTGGTCGCCCCAGGCTCCCCCCTCGGCCTCTCCTTCCGCCTATATATTGCCTCTGATACAGAAACCCTAAGTACCCGATCAAAATTCCACGAAAGAGTCTGTAGCCGCCGTCATCTCCATCCCTAGATCAGGAAGGATCTGAAGCTCTTCTCGGCACCCTGCTAGAGAGGAGAATTCACCCGGGAGGCCTTCTTCATCATCATGCAAGCCTCCGATGTGATGCGTGAGTAGTTCATCTCTGGACTACGGGTCCATGTAGTAGCTAGATGGCTGGTTCTCCTCCTTTGTGCTATCATGTTTAGATCTTGTGAGCTCCGTTCATGATCAAGATCATCTATTTGTAATTCTGCATGTTGTGTTTGCGGGGATCCGATGGATATTGAGATGCTATTTCAGATTGATTATGTATTCTATCATGTCTTTGTTATTTGTGATCTTGCATGATTTCCGTTGTTAGTAGATATCTTGGCCAAGTAGATGCTAGCAACTCCAAGAGTTAGTATTTATGCTTGATAGTGGGTTCATGCCTCTGGTAATCTGGGGAAGTGACAGAAATCTCTAAGGTACTAGATGTGTTGTTGCTACTAGGGAGAAAACAACAATCCTTTGTTCATAGAACAATCGTATTGTTTACTTTACACGCAGTTCGTAATGCAATTATACGTTGCTTGCAACTTAATACTGGAGGGGGTTCGGATGATAACCTGAAGGTGGATTATTAGTCATAGATGCAGTTGGGTGGCGGTTTATGTATAATGTTGTAATGCCCAATCAAATCTCAAAGGAGTCAAGATGATTAGTATATTCTTGTATGCTTTCTTGATGTTTGTCAATTGCCCCACTATAATTTTTTCACCCAACATGTTATCTATCTTAAGGAGAGCCACCTCTAGTGAACTATGGACCCCGGACCTTTCTTTTACTTTCAATCTACACACTGTTTACTGCTTTGTGTTTACTTTCTGCAACCTATTACTTCCTTCCATTTGATACGTTTAATCCTTTATTTCCAGCAAAACCGGTGAGATTGACAACCTCATCGCAAGTTGGGGACAGAGTTCTGTGGTTGTGTTGTGCAGGTCTGCACGTTGCTACTAGCACCGGTAGTGCGCCTGCCAAGGCTCATCTAGCTACATCTTTGGGGTATTTCCTTGCTCCTACTAGATTGATAACCTTGGTTTCGTACTAAGGGAAAACTTGTTGATGTGCTCATCATACCTTCCTCTTGGGGTTCCCCAACGAGCTCGATATATTTTGGGCCATCAAGCTATTTTTCTGGTGCCGTTGCTGGGGAGTCAAGGACATCTTCACAAGGGGAGTCCCTCATAACCAATCTCTTTACTTTGTTATTTTTTGTTTTTCTTAGTTTACTTCTGCTCTGTTTGCTTGTCTCTTTTTATCAAAAATACAAAAAAAAATTAGTTCCTACTATAGTGGTTATTTTCGTTGGTCTGTTATTGTCTTGCTTTATCATGCTTTCTATCAATGATTGGTTTCTTTGAAACTGAATCTTATTGGCAAGGTAGGTTCACGGAAGAACAAAAATATTATTGTAAGGAACACCGCCTGTCACAAAAAGGGAAATACTTATGGGAAAAAATTAATAAATTGGATACCAATGCTAGAAATGTGTGATCCACTTATAATGTTACTTATTGTGTTGATAAATCTTGTTGCTGTAGGAGGTATAAACACCTCCCTTTTGAATGTGAGTATAATGATAATGTTACCATATCTTCTTATGTTAAGGGAAATTATGACTTTTATGATGTGGAACAAATTGAAGAATTTATTGCTTGGAAGGGTGCATTCGAACTTGCTTATTTGATTGAAAATACTGATGATGCACCTTATAAATATGAGGTTTATGATCTACTTAAAATTTTGCTTTGATAATTACAAGGAAGAAAATGGCTATATTCTTGAATATCTTAATAGATGCTCTCCACCAATGGAAGAGACTAATGCCTTGCAGGAGACTATGGAAGAAGAAATTGCTGAAACTAGAAGCTCATTGGATGAAAAAGAGGAGGAGAGTGATGATCTATAGGAGGAAGAATGGATCTACCCATGCCTACCTTCTAATGAGAGTAACTCCTTACCCCTTACATTATTTGATTGTCCTCCATGCTTACTAAAGGAGGATGAATGTTATGTTCCTGTGGATTCTTTTGAAAATGTTTATAACAAAGATCTAGATGATGGTCTTATATTGGTTGATAATATTAATTGTACTACTATTTAAAATGAGATTGATCCATCATCTTGTTATAAAATTGTTAAAAGTGGGTATGAAGGTTTTAATCCCACTATTTTTGAGCTTGATAAAAATTATGTGTTTGTAGATCATGAAAAGCATGCTTTATGTGATAATTATGTTGTTGAGTTTATTCATGAGGCTACTGAAAATTATCATGAGACAGGAAAATATGGTTGTAAAAGTTTTCATGGCACTGATACACCTCTCTATTTGCTGAAAGTTTTGAAGTTACTCTCGTTTTATCTTCATATGCCCGTCACTTTTTTATTTGTAAATTTATTTCATACAATATTCCTATGTATAGGAAGTGTGTTAGACTTAAATGTGTTTTGAATTTGCTTCTTGATGTTCTCTTTTACTTCAATTCATATTTCTTATGTGAGCATCTTCTCAAACTATTATGCCTAACTTAAATGCGTTAAAGAAAAGTACTTATTTGGAGATAACCTAAAAGTTTTAGATGAGTCTTGGAAGTTATTACCTCTGTAATAACCGCTCCTTATCCTTTTTATTTGCTTTTTGTGCCAAGAATAACCTCTAATGAGAGAGAAGTAATGATTGAGAAAGTTGCTGTCCCGAAATAGATTGTTGTGCTTCACCGTAAAAATTCACGTAAAATCTCTGTACGTCCTTTTGAGGCGTTAATTTTTGTGCTTCTGCCCCAGGTTGTTATCTAACTTTCGTTGGTTCAACACTTTTTGATTTGAGAAACAGACGGCCTTCGAAAATATTCATCTTTACCTGCTGGTCTATTTTGACAGATTTCTGCCATTTTCTGCATTTGCTTCTTGTTGGTTCCTTTTTGAGTTCTTTTGGGGAATTGAGCTTTTTGAGAGAAGTGTCACAGTACCTAGTATTTTAAAGTTTTCTTGGTGTTAGAACTGAACCTAAAGACTTATTATCTTGAGTGCACTAATGTTGCTAATAAAAATTGTGTGAAATTTTGTATGAAGGAAAAATTTCAGGTGTATGGAAGGAATGAGTAATGAAATAAAGGATGGACTAAAGATCAAGCTTGGGGATGCCACGCGTGTCACCCCAAGAAATATCCAAGAAGTACAAGCATAAAAGCTTGGGGATGCCCAAGGCATCCCCCTCTTCATCAATAAAAATCCTAGGTTTCTTCCAAACGCTTCATTTTTATTGTTTCATGCATAGTTGTGTTGTTCTTGGAGTGTCTTCTTTTTCGTTTTTGTTTGCTTTGTTTGCTTAGTTTGATGAATAAATTGGTTGGACCCCCTCTTTCATACATTGGTTTTCAAATAGTTTGGTTTGGATTGGAAAAGAGTAGGAAAGTTCATGCTTAAGTGGTAAAGAGAGCTTGTTTTTGACTATGGCTTATGCTTTGTCATGCCATGCTTGATATTTTTTTGGCTTTATGCTTAGTATTCTTTGTTGTAGCATGACTTTTTATAAACAATTGAGATTTCTTAATGTGCCTTGGAAGCATCATGCGTTGTTTTAGCATATTAAAGCATAGTATTGTGGTATTCTCCTTTGATGCTTTATTTGGGTTGACTTAGCGCATGCTCACACCATGTTATGACTATCCCAAGTCACCATAAGCCTTTATGATCCTTTAGTTTTCAACTTGTAGTATCACTTTATGCTTTGATCAATGATGTTTTTTCACTCTACATGATTATGGCCATTATTGCTCTCCTAGTTTGTCGCTCCCAGTCTTTTGCTAGCCTCCACAACCAAGTATGCGTTCCACTAATGCATCCAACTCCTTAAACCAAGTTATTCCAAAGAGTCCACCATACCTACCTACAAGCATATGCTATTCCAAGTATATTCATGTTTTTATCTACCTTCCGAATTAAACTTGTTCTGAGAAAACTAGTGATTAAAGCTCTCACGAACTTGATGGCACACTTTACTTTTCTTGCCGTTAATAAACTTGAACCATTGTGTCATCTATGTTGTATATGCTTGCACTTATTTGTTGGGGATTAGCAGAACCATAATTATCATGGGGAACGCTTTCAACATTGCACTTGTACTTTGTACCTAGTTGATATCATGCTCTTTTGTCTATGGATGTCGTCGGTGTGAAATGAAAGGGGAGCTTGTAAGTCCGTGGAGTTATGTGTATGTGTTAGAGAAACGCCTAGGCCGCTGGTCTAATCCATGCTGACATGGTAGAAACCTGCAGCGTAACCATAATGAGCTGTTTATGAAGCATTCTTCTTATAAAAAAAGAGTCAGATATTGAGAAAAAAGAGAAAAAGAGAGAAAAAAAGAGATTTATGAAAAGAGGAAAGATATAAAAAAGCACCATATTCCCATTGTAAATAAGAAGATTGCTGAGATGCTCGTTGTTTGCTTGCCTTGTCATTTTGATATGGGGATTCTTCCGTATCATCGGGCAAGGGGTACCCCGTTGGCGGTTCTCTATGATACACATGTACTTACGATGACAAGAACTTACCGGTGACTAAACTTGAGTAGCATGAGGAGCGACCCTCGTATCCAAGGGACATGAGATTTCCATCTTATACTTTGTCAAGCATATACTCCATAGTTTTTTCACTTTGACCTTAATCACTTCAAGATTCTTATGATAGGGGCAATGAGAGCTGAAAGCTAATAAGTACCATAATTTTTGGAAGCTCTTTATGAAACTTGAATCTCTACTTCCTTCTATGAAGGCCTTTCTTTTACTTTTATGTTGAGTCTCCACCTTCTATCTTTATGCACCTACTTTGAGACCACACTGGTCATTCTTAGTTCTATGTGCATTGTTCCAAGACTTGTTGATTGATGCATAGCTTTGATATTGCTTGTTTTAAACTACCTATATCTAGTCACTCTTATGAACTTGGAAGGTGTCCTATGCATTTATGTTTGCTACTCTATGAGGGACAAGCTGAATGCCACTATGCTATGTTTTCTTTATGTGAAACAAACAAACGTCTTGCAAAGCATTGTTATTCATTAATCTTTTGTTTGTGCCTTTTTATGTTGCAACATAGTTTCTTTGTCTTATTGCTAGAACTTTATCTTTCATGTTATGATTGAAGTACTATGATCCCAGCTTTGAATGTTTTACAAATACTTTGATCAAGCTTATGATGGTGCATGTCACCTCAAAAATTATTCTTTCTTTTTATCACTTACCTACTCGAGGACGAGTAGGAGTTAAGCTTTGGGATGTTGATACATTGCAAATGTATCTATAATGATGTTCCATGCTTGGTTTTATCTTCTTTCTTGTGTTTTGTCCACACTTTGGAGTACTTTTCATATGACTTCTTGGACTAACCTATTAACAAGAGCCAAAGTGCCACCTGCCTGTCTTTTGCTGTTTTTGGTTCTAGGAAAGCCAGAAAATGAATATTCTCGGAATTTGACGGGATAAAAGCCAAAGTCAGTATTTCACCGAGGGACACCTGGAGCCAAAATACGAGACGGAGTGGGGCTGGGGCCCGGCCACACCACCTGGCCACGTGGACAGGCCTGGCCCACGCCAGGGGGTGGTCTGGCCGACCCAGGCACCCCCTCGGCCTCTCCTTCCGCCTTTATATTGCCTCTGATACAGAAACCCTAAGTACCTGATCAAAATTCCACGAAAGAGTCTATAGCCGCCATCATCTCCATCCCTAGATCGGGAGGGATCTGAAGCTCTTCTTGGCACCCTGCTGGAGAGGGGAATTCACCCTGGAGGCCTTCTTCGTCATCATGCAAGCCTCCGGTGTGATGCGTGAGTAGTTCATCTCTAGACTACGGGTCCATGTAGTAGCTAGATGGCTGGTTCTCCTGCTTTGTGCTATCATGTTTAGATCTTGTGAGCTCCGTTCATGATCAAGATCATCTACTTGTAATTCTGCATGTTGTGTTTGCGAGAATCCGATGGATATTGAGATGCTATTTCAGATTGATTATTGATTCTATCATGTCTTTGTTATTTGTGATCATGCATGCTTTCCATTGTTAGTAGCTATCTTGGCCAAGTAGATGCTAGCAACTCCAAGAGTTAGTATTTGTGCTCGATAGTGGGTTCATGCCTCTCGTAATCTAGGGAAGTGACAGAAATCTCTAAGGTACTAGATGTGTTGTTGCTACTAGGGAGAAAACAAAAATCCTTTGTACATAGAACAATCGTATTGTTTACTTTACATGCAATTATCCGTTGCTTGCAACTTAATACTGGAGGGGGTTCGGATGATAACCTGAAGGTGGATTATTAATCATAGATGCAGTTGGATGGCAGTCTATGTATAATGTTGTAATGCCCAATCGAATCTCAAAGGAGTCAAGATGAGTAGTAGATTCTTGTATGCTTTCTCGATGGATATCAATTGCCCCGCTGTAATTTGTTCACCCAACATGTTATCTATCTTAAGGAGAGCCACCTCTAGTGAACTATGGACCCCGGTCCTTTTTTTTACTTTCAATCTACAAACTATTTACTGATTTGTGTTTACTTTATGCAAACTATTACTTCCTTCCATTCGATATGTTTAATCCTTTGTTTTCAGCAAAAGCGGTGAGATTGACAACCTAATCGCAAGTTGGGGACAGAGTTATGTGGTTGTGTTGTGCAGGTCTCCAAGTTGCTACTAACACCGGTAGTGCGCCCTGCCAAGGCTCAGCTAGCTACACCTTTGGGGTGTTTCCTTGCTCCTAGTGGATTGATAACCTTGGTTTCGTACTGAGGGAAAACTTGTTGTTGTGCTCATCGTACCTTCCTCTTGGGGTTCCCCAATGAGCTCGACATATTTTGGGCCATCACCCAGCATTTAGGAACCAACGAAGGGTAGAAATAGGAATCTATGCATATGCATGCATTCATCTGTAAAACCCAGGAATTTTTTTCGCCAAACAAAAACCTAAAGAGATCAGAGTTTCTTTCACTATCTAGAGGTAGGAATAACTCCCTAAGGTGATTGCTATAAATTTGGACATGACCTTTAGGCATTATTGTGTTTTGGGGGGAAATAGTTTGAATTCAAATTTTAAATTTAAATCATTTGAAAAATATTTGAAAATTAGAAGTTAGGAACATAAAGTGGTTTTCTAGAATAATGTATTAACATTGTTTTTTTGTATTATAGATATATTAAAGAACAATATGAATTTAAGATTAGGAAATTCAAATAAGAAATGAATTCTTATTTCATTTCTTCATTCCATAATAATATTACAAATGGGGATAATTACACCAAACCCGAGTATTACAAGGAATAGAGTCCAATAAAATGAATCTTTATTAAATCAGAGGAATACAATTATAAGATTCTTTACAAAGAGAATAGAATAAGATTACAATGATAATCTATACTATCTATCTACTCCTATACTAAGTCTTGAGTATCCAGACCTTGTTCCTGCAAAATAAGATAAACCACTCAAATAAAAATAAAGGGTTAGTTGGTTATGTTTACTCTCAGTGGTGAACAGTGAAGTGCATTGTTCATATTACATCATTGAGTAATTAAAAAGGGGCAAGTTTCACCAATTGTTCTTTTCAAGTAAATAACTTCAATGCCACATCATAATCCAAGTAGAAAAGGGGCAAGTTTCACCAAGACGGTAATTAGTAAAAGGATAGTAAGTGAAAGTCAGTTCACTTGATCTGATCCATACACAGCCAGGCAGCAAGGAAGCTTAGTCATCTAACTTCATGCTGTGTGATGTCGACACAGCAGCAACAGTCCAAGCAGTCAAAAAGGATCACTCCACCAGGACACAGCTACTAGTGATCACATTTTATCTCCATATTCTCAAGCACACGGCAAGAACACGGTGAGCCTGTCCATTGCCCAAACAAATACACCAGGTAGCTTACGAATCAACCATTAAATCACCACAGAATGGTGACGTAAGGAGGGGTGGTGCATGAGGATAGCAAGGACAAGCACAAAGTCACAGGAGCAAGGAGGAGCAGAACCAGAACTTGGGGTGTGCAGGGCAGGCTCCATGAGCTGATCAAGTCACCAAGATCAAGCCAGCAAAACCAAGCAACATCAAAACATCACCAGCAAACAACTTTTGTGGTGAGTTTATACAAAACCATCACATGTGAATCTTAGATATGCATGTGTTGTTTTGTATATGATCTTCTCAGAAAACACCCAAGTGAGGTGTATCCATCATAGAAGAAATAAATTAAAGCCAAATAATCAATCTTTGCAGGCCACACCAAGATCTCAGCCTATACATCACTAAGCTTGGAAAAATCATCACATGTTTCTACAATTAATAAGACAATAGCTGTAAGTGAGAATTTCTAGGCACATCCAATGGATGGTAGCACCTTAGAAAGTAGTTCATCTTAAGGATCTATAGTACACAAGATGGGCTATCAAATCAGTTTCTTAAAAGCTATAAGAATCATTGTCTTAAATTGATTTCCAAAGCACACATGAGAGGGAAACATTAGATAAAAACCTAGCATAGCCTTAGACCAACATCATAGGCTAAAGAAAGTTCATAGACATTATAAGTTAATGTATCCAACAGAAGTTTCAATCCATTTTAGTCAAGCCACACTTGGACACGGGTAGAATTTAACCCAGTACTAGATTGAACATTTGTGTACCATTCCTAGGAAGGTGTCACAGGTATTCAAGCTAAATCAAGCAAATCATACACGGAAATTTGCAAGTAAACTTGCATAAAATCACGTAACCATTTTCCTGGAACACATCACTAGGAATCATATTAAATTTACACAAACTATCCTAATCGGAGAATCATATGGAGTATCAAATCAACTTCAATCTAAACATATCAACACAGACCGATGTATCAGAATTCAGTGAACCATTACTGACAGTGCTACTAACAGCACTAAGTACATTAAATAGTAAGTGGAAACCACACCACTAGAATCAATAGCCAACAGTTAGCAGAGTATCATCACCACAGGTAATTCTACATCATTCATGAACCTCAATCATCAACATAGATGGATAGAACCCTAGAAGCACAGATGAACCCTAATTAGGGATTTCTCATCGTAAGCACCCATAGATTTGCAAGGGAGGACCAGAGGGGGGAGAGAGGTAGACTTACCCGTAGCCTCACTGAAGTTTAGAAGAGGAAGTAGAAGGGCCGACGGGCGCACACGGCGGCACGGGAGCACCCAAGGGCGCGGCAACCCGAGCCATGAGGCGGCGGCCACAACCACACGTGTAGCAGCGGCTGCACCATAAGCCATTAGAGCCACGGCACAACACCACAGGGCTGCGAAACTCCACAGCCACCAAACCCTAGGGTTTGGGGTGGAGCCAATCTAGACGGGAGAAGGGTCCAAAGGCGAATCGAGCAGGACCAGTCGATGGAGCGGCACCGACTACCTTGCCATGCACCACGGCGCTGGCCGGAGAGGCCTAGAGAGGCGGGAATCGCGCGGGAGAGAAAGAGTGAACGCGTGAGAGAGAGGAGCAAGTGGTATTGGGCCACTCGTTCAGAGGGGGTTTGACCAGCCCAGGTGGGCCGAGTCAGGGCTGGGCCAGCCCAATGGGCCTGGTCCAGATATTTGAAAGAAAGCCTAAATAAATTATCAAAAGACCAAAATAACCCTAGGACTTAAAAGGTTTTAAGAAATAGGAATAAAAATCCTAAAAATCTAAATAAAATACCAATGAACTCACATAAGTATCCTCTATTCAAAGTTATTAATAGAGAGAATTTTAGGTAATTAAATTTTGAATTATTATAAGTATTGTGTATACTCCTTTTGGAATTTTATAAGAATATACAAAACACTTAAAATTTAATAAAATTCATTTTTAAGATCCTCAAAGGAAGTATTGTTATAGAAAAATACTAGTTTGTATTTTTGAAAAGAAAATCAAGTATGATAAAGTAAAGTCTTATTTTCTCAAAGGAATTTTAGTTAATAATTTAAAAGAGTTAAAAAATTAAATAAATCCATTTTTAAACTCTTAGAATAATACTAGTTATTATAATAATGCTAATATTAAAACTTATATGAACTTAATGATTCTTGAGTAATACTTTTCTTTTATTAACTAAAAGAAACATAAAACCTTTAAAAGCTGAGTAAAACATGCAAACAAGATAGATAATAAATCATTGCATGTCATTACTATGCATTGCATATTGCTTCTTTAAATATTGTCCTTACCGGGCAATAATGATCTTCTATAGAAACCGGAGCTCAAGGTCTGGTGGAAGTATCCGACTTCACTACCTTGGAGTCAAAAGGCAAGTTTACACTTGCTCATGTCCTTTGATTATTTTCTATCAAATGCTTGTAACTCAAATGTTCCAATCACTTGCATTTCAAAAAAATCAGAAAACACTATTTTCATAATAATATGATTATGGATTATTTACCAGATGGTAATAATCTATTGATACAGTTCCAGTGGTAAAGGAATATAACATCTAGGACTTAACAACCCATGTCGCTAGTGATTCTAGCGCCGTATATTACGCGTTAACCATGAGATTTGGAATGGGACGAAGAAATTAGTTGTATCTTATTCCTCTCGCATGTATTCGGATGCGCGGTCGTGGCTATTTGATACGTCCATTTTACATCACTATTCTATGTCATAATTCACTGTTATTCATTGATATATTTCGTATTAAGAGGTGATACTTATGTTATTTCATCTGTTTTTGCATGGTTGATGACTTTTGGAGCATGGGCCGCTGCAGTCAGGATTCTGATGGAAAAGGTGATGTTTGGAGGCAAAATTCGCGAAGATCAGAAAATCCGGGAAAATACATGGAAAATCCTATTTTTCCAGAAGACGAAGGAAGCCAGAAGGGGGGCTGGAGATGGGCCATAGGGGGCCCACACCACCCCCTGGCGTGGGCCAGCCTAGGCTGCGCCAGCAGGTGGTGTGGCCGCGCTGGTCCACCCCTGGCACTCCCCTCTGGCGTATATTATCCTCCCGAAACCCTAAGACTCGGGGAGCGACCGTAGAAAGATTCCGCCGCCTCTGCGGGGTGGAAAACACCGAGAGAGAAAGATCTCTCAGGCAGACAGATTTCTGCCGAGGAAATTCCTTCCTGGAGAGGGGAGATCGTCGCCATCAACACCACCATCAAGATGGACTTCATCGGGATCATCATCATCATCACCACCATCATCACCATCAGCACCCTCGTCACCATCTCCATATTGCTGTAACAATTGAGTTGAATCTTGCATAGTTCATAGGGGAAACTTTCCCGGTGTTGATTACACTTTGTAGTTGATGCTATTGAGTGAACCATTGAATTATTGTTTATGTTCAGATTTTTATACATCATTATTCAATCTCTAATCATGATCCATATGATGTCTTGTGAGTAGTTCATTTTGTTCTTGAGGACATGGGAGAAGTCATGTTGTTAGTAGTGGAGTTGTGTTGAGAAAGATTCAATGGTTTGACATTTAAGTTGTGGTGTACTTCTTCTAGTGGTGTCATGTGAACGTCGACTACATGACACTTCACCTATATGGGCCTAGGGGAATGCATTGTGTATTTGGCTACTAATCGTAGGGGTTGCCAGAGTGACAGAAACCTGAACCCCCGTTAGGGAACCATTGTACAAAGGATGTAAGGGTCTTAGAGTTTAAAGATGTGGTTAGGTTTCTACCTTAATTAATTTCGTGTACTTATGGATGTTTGCAAGGGGTATAATCACAAGTATGTATTGGTCCTAGGAAGGTCGGTAAATTAGCACAGGTTCACCCACACAGCACTTAGCAAGCTAAAGAAGATTAATCAACTATATGAAGCGAAAGCACTTAACAGTCTTCCCATGTGTCCTCGAGAACGTTTGGTCATCTTAAGTAATACAACCGGCTTGTCCTTTGCTGAATAAAGGATTTGTCCACTTTCTGCATTTATTCCTACTGTCTTTTATTTACTCGTACTTCGTTTACTTGCTATATCAAAAACCCCTAAAAATCCGTTTGCTAAGTATTTGCAGAGAATTCCTGATCCATACCACTAGCCAGCACCTTCTGCTCCTTGTTGGGTTCGACACTCTTACTTATCAAAAATACTGCGATACACCCCCTATACTTGTGGGTCATCAAGACTATTTTCTGGCGCCGTTGCCGGGGAGTGAAGCGCTATTGGAGAGTGGAACTGGTAAAGGAAACTTCTACTATGAGTGTTTTTTATTTCTGTTGGTTACTTTATTTTCAATATGGATAATTCGCTAAGTTTCTTATTTGGTAATGCTACTACCACTACTAAGGTAGTAGATGAACCACCACATGCTGAGAATGATGCTTTTAAAATACCTACAAGAATTATTGATCGTGTTATGGATAACTACTACGTTGGGGATAGAACTGTCCATCCTGGTGATCATTTACTCTTTATACACGAATTATGCGGGTTGTTCAAGTGTGCAGGTATTACCACAGATCAAGTTAAGAAGAAGTTATTCTCATTATCACTGAAAGGAAGAGCTGAGGAATGGTATAAGCTGCTGAAGAATGGTCAAGCTCTAGAATGGGAGGAAATAGTGCCTCTCTTTTATTCAGAGTTTTATCCTCCTAGTGAGATTAATAAAGATCAGAATCAAATATACAACTTTTGGCCTCTTGATGGAGAGAGTACAGCTCAAGCTTGGGGGAGATTGAAGTTATTGATGCTCAAATGTCCCATTCATGAGCTCCCCAACAATATTATTATCAATAACTTTTATGCAAGGCTCCCTCTACATGATAAGGATTTATTGGATGCTTCTTGTGCTGGATCATTCACTCACATGGAAAAAGAAGCTAAATGGGACCTTCTGGACCGTATTCAAGACAATGCTGAAGCTTGGGAGATGACAAAGGTAGAAAGTCAGGTATAAATTATGATTATGAATGCATTGAATCTTTTATGGGAACTGATGACTTTCAAAATATTAGTAATGCTTATGGTCTTGATTTACAAGTTATTACGAATTGCTTTAGGGCTTTTGCTTCTTATATTGAGATTCCAAAAGGGGATGGAACAAGTACCATGCACCTTATAAAGATATTGTTGACTGTGTTCCTGTTGTAAGTGCTGAGTATTGCACTATTGATCACATCTTACATGAACCTTATATCGAGAAGATTCCCTTCCCAGATAAGGTAAAGGATCATCCTATGATAACTAATGTAATCACTAAAAGTGAAAATAGAACTGTAAAACCTGATGAACAAATAAATGTTGAACATGTGGTAGCAATTGTGAAAGACCTTGTCACTAAAAGCATAGAAGATGGACACATAGTTTTTTGTGAGGATGCTTCTAATATTTTTTCACATCCTAATAGAGTTAAAAAAGCTAGTGTCCCTATGCTTTCTGTTAGAATTGGTGATCATTGCTATTATGGTTTATGTGATATTGGTGCAAGTTCCAGTGCTATTTCTTATGAGCTTTATAGAGAAATTATGCATGAAATCAGGCCCTGCGAACTGGAAGAGATTGATGTGGTTATTCACCTTGCCAATAGAGAGACCATCTCTCCAATTGGTATTGTACGAGATGTGGAAGTTCTTTGTGGTAAGATTAAGTATCCTGCTGATTTTCTAGTACTTGGTTCAGCTCCTAGTAAAACTTATCCTATCCTTTTTGGTAGACCTTTCTTGAGTACTTGTGGAGATATTATAGATTGCAAGAGGGAGAAAATCTTGACTAAGTTTGATGGGGAATCTTATGAGTTTAATTTTTCGAAATTTACTAAAGAACCTTGTGAAGAGGAAACCCATAATGAGGATTTTAGAGTTGAACAACTTGCTTCTATCTCTCCTGCTCCTAACAATGCTTTGCAGCAATTTAAGGAAGATCACAAAAGTGAGATCTTCATGGAAGAAAGGAATGAGATTGACGAGATTCTCCGTCGTCAACCCAAGATGCTTAAGCATAACTTTCCTGTAGAAGACTTGGGTACCACGTTGCCACCTAAAAAGGATCCGGTCTTCGATATAAAACCTCTCCCTGATGATCTTAAATATGCTTATATTGATGATAAAAAGATATATCCTATTATTATTAGCTCTAAACTTCCAGGAAAGGAAGAAGAAAGGTTATTGGAGGTTTTGAAGAAACACCGAGTAGCTATGGGCTATAATCTAGATGATTTAAAGGGATTTCACCTACTATATGCCAGCATTCTATCAATATAGAACCAGATGCAAAGCCAGTAGTAGAGCACGAACGACGTTTAAATCCTTAGATGAAGGAAGTGGTAAGGAATGAGGTATTGAAACTCCTTGATGCTGGTATTATTTACCCTATTGCTGATAGTGAATGGGTTAGTCCTGTTCATTGTGTTCCTAAAAAAGGAGGTATTACCGTTGTTCCTAATGATAATGATGAGCTTATTCCCCAAAGAATAGTAGTAGGCTATAGGATGTGCATTGATTTTAGAAAAGTCAATAAAGTTACTAAGAAAGATCACTACCCCGCTTCCTTTTATTGATCAAATGTTGGAAAGGTTGTCTAAAAAGACCCATTTTTGTTTTCTTGATGGTTATTCTGGTTTCTCTCAATTTGCTATTAAACAACAAGATCAAGAAAAAACTACTTTTACTTGCCCTTACAGAACTTATGCTTATAGATGTATGCCTTTTGGTTTATGTAATGCTCCTGCTACTTTTCAAAGATGCATGTCTGCTATATTTCATTGGTTTTGTGAGGAAATTGTAGAAGTGTTCATGGATGACTTTTCTATCTATGGAACTTCTTTTGATAATTGTCTACACAACCTTGATAAAGTTTTGCAGAGATATGAACAAACTAATCTTGTTCTTAATTGGGAGAAATGCCACTTCATGGTTAATGAAGGGATTGTCCTTGGGCATAAACTTTCTGAAAGAGGCATAGAAGTTGATAGAGCTAAGGTTGAGGCAATTGAGAAGATGCCATGCCCAAGAGACATCAAAGGTATTCGTAGTATCCTTGGTCATGTTGGTTTCTATGGAAGGTTTATTAAAGACTTTTCTAGGATATGAAAACCCCTCACTAATCTTCTTCAAAAAGATGTACCCTTTGTTTTTGATGATGGTTGTAAGGAAGCTTTTGAAACTCTTAAGAAGGCTTTAACTACAGCCCCTATTGTTCAACCACCTGATTGGAGTTTACCCTTTGAAATAATGTGTGATGCTAGTGATTTTGTTGTAGGTGCTGTCCTTGGGCAATGAATTGATAAAAACTTAAACATTATTCATTATGCTAGTAAGACTTTAGACGCTGCTCAAAGGAATTATGCTACTACTGAAAAAGAATTTCTAGCTGTCGTTTTTGCTTGTGATAAGTTTAGACCCTATATTGTAGACTCAAAAGTCACCATTCATACTGATCATGCTGCTATTAAATACCTTATGACGAAGAAGGACGCTAAGCCTAGGCTTATTAGATGGGTGCTACTTTTACAAGAGTTTGATCTACATATAGTAGATAGGAAAGGTGCTGAAAATCCTGTAGCTGATTATTTATCTTGATTGGAAAACATCTCTTTTGACCCTATGCCTGTTAATGATAGTTTCCCAAATGAACAGTTAGCCGCAGTAGGGGTAAGCTCGCGAGGCAGCCCTTGGTACGCTAATTATGTTAACTTTATTGTCTCCAAGTATTTGCCTCCAACTTTTACAGCTCAGCAAAGGAGGAAGTTCTTCTATGATTTGAGGCATTATTTTTGGGATGACCCAGACTTATACAAAGAAGGAGTGGATGGTATTATGCGAATATGTGTTCCAGAATATGAAAAAAAGGAGATATTGCATAAATGTCATGGTACTGCTTATGGAGGACATCATGCAGGAGATAGAACTGCACAAAAGGTGCTACAATCAGGTTTCTACTGGCCTACCCTTTTTAAAGATGCAAGAAAATTTGTTTTATCTTGTGATGAATGTCAGCGTGTTGGTAATATTTCTAGACGCAATGAAATTCCTATGAACTACTCTCTAGTTATTGAACCCTTTGATTGCTGGGGATTTGACTTTATGGGTCCTTTCCCTCCCTCGAAAGGTTTATAATCATATTCTTGTTGCCGTTGATTATGTTACTAAGTGGGTATAAGCCATTCCTATGAAGAGTGCTGACGGGGAAACTTCTCTAAAAATGCTTAAGGATGTTATCTTTCCTAGGTTTGGAGTGACTAGGTATCTCATGACTGATGGGGGTTCTCATTTCATTCATGGTGGTTTTAGAAATACCCTTGCTAAATATGATGTTAATCATAGAATTGCTTCAGCTTATCACCCCCAAACTAGCGGGCAAGTAGAGTTATCAAATAGGGAAATTAAATCCATCTTGCAAAAGACTGTTAATAGATCTAGAAAAAACTGGGCTAAAAAGTTGAATGATGCTTTATGGGCTTATAGAACTGCCTACAAAAATCCTATGGGGATGTCTCCTTATAAAATGGTTTATGGGAAAGCTTCTCACCTACCTTTAGAATTAGAACACAAAGCTTACTGGGTAGTTAAAGAACTAAATAGAGATTGTAAGCTCGCTGGTGAGAAAAGGTTATTTTACTTAAGTTCTTTAGATGAATGGAGGAGTGAAGCCTATGAAAATGCTAGGCTCTTTAAGGAAAAAGTTAAAAGATGGCATGACAAGAAAATACTTAAGAGAGAATTTCATGTTGGTGAGAAAGTTCTATTGTATAGGTCCCGTCTCAGATTTTTTGTAGGAAAGCTACTGTCAAAATGGGAAGGACCTTTCATTATTGAAGAAGTATACCGTTCAGGAGCAATAAAAATTTCTGCTTTAAAAGATAATACTACACAAGTAGTGAATGGGCAGCGACTCAAACACTATATTGTTGGGGATTCTTACAATGAAGATGTTGATGCCTTTCAAGTTATAACTCCGGAAAAATTTATCAAGGACCAAATTCAGAGACCTGCAGAGTCCGCTTTCAAATAGGTAACAGTTCTGGTAAGAAAAGTTCCACGAAAATACTATCCAACTATATTTTTGCAGTTTTTAGTCAATATGGAAAGCTACAAAGTGAAAAGGGGACGGAAATAGAGCCAGGGTGGCTCACACCACCCTGTGGCACGGGCTCACCCCAGGCAGCGCCACCAGGTGGTGAGTTCACCCTGGACTACGCCTCCGACTCGTTTTCTCCCAGTACCTTCCCTTTGTTGTGAAACTTCGTAATATATAACCCCCCGGATCCCCCGAGGTTCATATATCGTGTTTTCGTCGTGTTTTTGTTTCGATCTGATTCTGCCAGGAACTATTCTTGAAAGCTTAGAAGCACAATGGTGTCCGCCAAGGATAAAGGGAAAGGGCCTATGGAGGAGGATCTCCAAGACCCCAGGCAAGAGAAGGAGATCAAGAGCGAAGGTGAAGAGGAGGCAAAGCACACCGGCACTACCATTGCAAGCATTGGAGTGGTGGCAAACCCTGCCGGGACTATGTCAATTGGAGGGAAGCCTCCTCATCATTGTTCAGATCCCTGGTCACTTCCTCCACGCGCCAAGAATCCTTTCCATACCCTTATCCATGAGTATCAATACCAAAATATGCCCAAGGATATATTACCCTCCAATTGGGATTTGCCTCGTTCTAGCCATGCAGGAAAAGAAGACTTCAAGGAGGAAGAGTGGGGAAAGAATCACAAGATCTGGAATTCGTAACCCGACATGATCATGAGCCGCATTGAGCAAAACTCGCAGCTTATTCGCAATCTCACCTTTGAGATTGAGGACTTGGGGAAATTGATCAGAGAGCTCATCAAGAGGATACCACCACCACCGAAGGAGTAATTCGTCATCAGGTTTGGCATCCCCTTGGTCTGTTCCAATCTTGGGGGAGTGCCTCAGTATCACATCACTATCTTCTATCTTTTTACCTTATTAGTAGAGTCATATCATGAATAGAGAAGTTATTATGTAGGATGGTTTGCATTATGGAAGTGTCCCCTCTCTCGTTAGATATGTATCCCTTGGCGTGAGTTGCCGTTATGGAATATTAATGAGAAGTCCTATCATTTACTCTTTTGCATAGCTTATATTAGTTTTCAATTCGTGGTTATATGATTGATCTTGTTGTTAGTATTGGTATCACTTTGGGATCATTGAGTTAATTTAGTTGGTTTTGGCAAACCTGGCTTGGTCAGTAGAACACTATTTTTGAGAGTTGAAAGAAAAGATAAAAGTACTCTAAAGAAATATAATTTCATCTTCTTTCTTTATTGATTTGCTCAAAAGTCTAGTATTCTCTAGTTAAGATATTTTGTGCTTCTAAGGAAGATTGCATGTTTGTCTTTATCAATTGCATGTTTGTTTCCTTCAACTCTAGTACTTGCTACCCAGCCTTGCTAGCCAAAAACCTGTACAGAGAGGGAATTCTTCTCATGCATCCACTCCTTAAAACCAAAACCTTTGCCATTTCTGTCCACCATACCTACCTATTAGCATTATTGCTATTCCAAGTAAATTCTTGTTTTATCTACCTCCCAAATTAAACTTGTTATGTGAAAAGTAGTGATTAAAGCTCTCATGAACTTGATGGCACACTTTACTTTCTTGCATTTAATAAACTTGAACCATTGTGCTCACCTATGCTGCGTATATGCTTGCGCTTTCTAAGTTGTGAATTAGCGAAACCATGGTGTCATGGGGAACGCTTTCAACATTGCACTAGTACTTTGTAACTAGTTGATATCATGTTCTTTTGTCTATGGATGTCGTCGGTGTGAAATGAAAGGGGAGCTTGTAAGTCCACGGAGTTATGCATGTGTGTTAGAGAAACGCCTGGGCCGCTGGTCTAATCCATGCTGACATGGTGGAAACCTGCAGCGTAACCATAACGAGTATCTATGAAGCATTCTTCTTATAAAAAAGAGTCCGATATTGAGAAAAAGAGAAAAATAAAAAAAGAGATATTATGAAAAGAGGAAAGAGAGAAAAAACACCATATTCCCATGGTAAATAAGAAGATCGCTGAGATGCTTGATGTTTGCTTGCCTTGTCATTTTTATATGGGGATTCTTCCGTATCATCGGGCAAGGGGTACCTCGTTGGCGCTTCTCTATGATACACATATGCTTACGATGACAAGAACTTACCGGTGACTAAACTTGAGTAGCATGAGGAGCGACCCTCGTATTCAAGGGACATGAGATTCTCAATTCACTGTTATTCATTGATATATTTCATATTGAGAGGTGATACTTATGTTATTTCATCTGTTTTTGCATGGTTGATGACTTTTGGAGCATGGACCGCTGCAGTCAGGATTCTGATGGAAAAGGTGCTGTTTGGAGACAAAATTCGCGAAGATCAGAAAATCTCGGAAAATACATGGAAAATCCTATTTTTCCAGAAGACGAACGAAGCCAGAAGGGGGGCTGGAGATGGGCCACAGGGGGCCCACACCACCCCCTGGCGCGGGCCAGCCTAGGCCGCACCACCAAGTGGTGTGGCCGCTCTGGTCCACCCCTGGCACTCCCCTCTCGCGTATATTATCCTCCCGAAACCCTAAGACTCGAGGAGCGACCACAGAAAGATTCCGCCGCCTCTGTGGGGCGGAAAACACCGAGAGAGAAAGATCTCTCCGGCAGATAGATTTCTGTCGGGGGAATTCCTTCCCGAAGAGGGGAGATCGTCGCCATCAACACCACCATCAAGCTGGACTTCATCGAGATCATCATGATCATCACCACCATCATCACCATCAGCACCCTTATCACCATCTCCATATTGCTGTAACAATTGAGTTGAATCTTGCATAGTTCATAGGGGAAACTTTCCCGGTGTTGATTACTCTTTGTAGTTGATGCTATTGAGTGAACCATTGAATTATTGTTTATGTTTAGATTGTTATACATCATTATTCCATCTTTGGTCATGATCCATATGATGTCTTCTCAGTAGTTCGTTTTGTTCTTGAGGACATGGGAGAAGTCATGTTGTTAGTAGTGGAGTTGTGTTGAGAAAGATTCAATGGTTTGATATTTAAGTTGTGGTGTACTTCTTCTAGTGGTGTCATGTGAATGTCGACTACATGACACTTCACCTATGTGGGTCTAGGGGAATTCATTGTGTATTTGGCTACTAATCGTAGGGGTTGCCGGAGTGACAGAAACCTGAACCCCCGTTAGGAAACCATTGCACAAGGGACGTAAGGATCTTAGAGTTTAAAGTTGTGGTTAGGTTTCTACCTTAATTAATTTCTTGTACTTACGGATGTTTGCAAGGGGTATAATCATGTCTTGGTTATTTGTGATCTTGCATGCTTTCCATTGTTAGTAGCTATCTTGGCCAAGTAGATGCTAGCAACTCCAAGAGTTAGTATTTATGCTCGATAGTGGGTGCATGCCTCTGGTAATCTGGGGAAGTGACAGAAATCTCTAAGGTACTAGATGTGTTGTTGCTACTAGGGAGAAAACAACAATCATTTGTTCATAGAACAATTGTATTGTTTACTTTACACGCAATTCGTAAAGCAATAATATGTTGCTTGCAACTTAATACTGGAGGGGGTTCGGATGATAACCTGAAGGTGGATTATTAGTCATAGATGCAGTTGGATGGCGGTCTATGTATAATGTTGGAATGCCCAATCAAGTTCCAAAGGAGTCAAGATGATTAGTATATGCATGTATTGCTTTCTCGGTGTTTGTCAATTGCCCCGCTGTAATTTGTTCACCCAGCATGTTATCTATCTTAAGGAGAGCCACCTCTAGTGAACTATGGATCCCGGTCCTTTTCCTTTACATACAATCTACAAACTGTTTACTTCTTTGTGTTTACTTTCTGCAAACTATTACTTCCTTCCATTTGATACGTTTAATCCTTTCCGCAAAACACGGTGAGATTGACAACATCATTGCAAGTTGGGGACAAAGTTCCGTGGTTGTGTTGTGCAGGTCTCCACGTTGCTACTAGCACCAGTAGTGCGTCCTGCCAAGGCTCAGCTAGTTACACCTTTGGGGTGTTTCCTTGCTCCTACTGGTTCGATTAAACCTTGGTTTCATAACTGAGGGAAACTTGTTGCTTTGCTCATCATACCTTCCTCTTGGGGTTCCCAACGAGCTCTACATCATCATCGCTCCAGCATTTTCCTGGGCGCCATTACACAGCCATCAAGCATTTTTCTGGCGCCGTTGCCGGGGAGTCAAGGACATCTTCACAAGGGTAGTCCCTCATAACCAATCTCTTTACTTTGTTAAATTTTTTTTGCTTAGTTTGTTTTTTTTTGTTTGCTTGTTTCTTTATCAAAAACACAAAAAATTAGTTTTACTAGTTTGCTTTCTTATTTGAAAACACAAAAAATGACTACTCTTGAAAACACTAAGTTGTGTGACTTCAGTAGCACCAACAACAATGATTTTATGAGCACACCTATTGCTCCACCTGTGTCTGAAGATACTTTCTTTGAGATAAAACCTGCTTTACTCAATCTTGTTATGAGAGAACAATTTTCTGGTATTGGTAATGAAGATGTTGTTTCCCATCTAAATAACTTTGTTGAACTTTGTGAGATGCAAAAGCATAGGGATATAGATGGTGATATTAGTAAGCTGAAATTGTTTCCTTTCTCTTTAAGAGGAAAAGCTAAAGAATGGTTGAATTCCTTAACTAGGAATAGTATTGATTCTTCCACTAAGTGCAAAGATGCTTTCATGGGAAAATACTATCCTCCTGCTAAGATTATATCTATGAGAAGTGAAATAATGAAGTTTAAACAACTTGATAATGAGCATGTTGCTCAAGCTTGGGAAAGAATGAAATCTTTGGTAAAGAATGTCCCACTCATGGACTGACTGCTTGGATGATCATCCAAACTTTTTATGCAGGATTGAACTATTCTTCAAGGAACCTATTAGATTCTGCTGCTGGAGGTACCTTTATGACCATCACTTTGGGTGCTGCAACAAAACTTCTGGACAATATGATGGTTAATTATTCTGAATGGCATACTGAGAAAGCTCCACAAGGTAGGAAGGTAAATTCTGTTGAGGAAACTTCCTCCCTGAGTGATAAGATTGATATTATTATTTCTATGCTTATGAATGGGAAAGCCCATATTGATCCAAGTAATGTTCCTTTAGCTTCTTTGGTTGGTCAAGAAGAGCAAGTTGATGTGAACTTCATAAGAAATAATAATTTTGGCAATAATGCTTATAGGAGTAATTTTGGTAACAACAATTATAAGCCATATCCTCCCAACAATGGTAATGCTTATGGAAATTCTTACAACAATAATTGGAGTGCTCCCTCTGAACTTGAAGTTATGCTTAAAGAGTTTATTAGTAAACAAACTGCTTTCAATAAAACTATTGAGGAAAAACTCTCTAATGCTGAAAGAAATATAGCATATTTGGCTGAAGCTCAATCTTCTTTGAATAAAATGGCTGCTAAACCTGAAACTAATGATAATCCCTTTGCAGCCACTAATGCTATACAAGTAAGAATTGATGAAAATGTTAGACTATTAGCTGAATTACATGCTAAGTGGGAAAAGGAAGATGAAATTGCTAGAAACATTAGTGTTTATACTATTACCACCACTAGTGTTGAGGCTAGTAATAGTTCTACTACTTTAGATGATAAATTTGATTTTGATCTTGATGGTTGCAATATCTCTGAAGTTATTAAGTTCCTACAAAAGCTTGCTAAAATTCCTAATGCTAGTGCTATGAACATGGCCTTTACAAAACACATTATTGATGCTCTCACAAAGATTAAAGAAGAAAAGATGAAACATGAAGCTTCTCTTCCTATAAAACAAGAATATGGTTGGGAACCCATCATTAATATGAAAGTGAATGACTTGGATTTCAAAGCTTTATGTGATCTTGATAGTAGTGTTTCTATTATGCCTAGAAGGATTTATGATATGCTTGATTTGCCTCCTCTTGAAGATTGCTATTTGAATGTCCCACTTGATGATAATGCTAAAAAGAAACTCATGGAGAGTCTTAATGATGTTCTTATTATGGTTAACAATGCCTATGTCCCCGTTGATTTCTATGTTTTGGATGTTGAATACAATGCTTCTTGTCCTATTACTTTGGGAAGACCTTTTATCAGAACCGTTGGTGCCATTATTGATATGAAAGAAGGCACCATTAAATATCAACTCCCACTCAAGAAATGTATAGAACACTTCCCTAAGAAGAGAGAGAAGATTTATTTTGCTTCTCCTATGAAAACAAAATTTGGTCTTAATGCTTCTTCATTTGAGAACACTTGATTCTTTTTCTTGCTTCTTATGCCTAACTTAAAGGCGTTACAAAAAGTACTTATTGGGAGATAACCCAAAAGTTTTAGATGAGTCTTGCAAGTTTTTACCTCTGTAATAACCTATCCTTATCCTTTTTATTTGCTTTTTGTGCCAAGAGTAACCTCTAATGAGAGAGAAGTAATGATTGGGAAGTTGATGTCCCGAAACAGATTTCTATGCTTCACCGTAAAAATTGGTGTAAAATCTCTGAACGTCTTTATGAGGCGTGAATTTTTGTTATTCTGCCCCAAGTTGTTATCTAACTTTCTTTAGTTCAACACTTTTTGACTTGAGCAACAGAAGGTCTTCAAAAAAATTCGTATTTACCTGCTGGTCTGTTTTGACAGATTTCTGCCATTTTCTGTATTTGCTTCTTGTTGGTTCCTCTTTGAGTTCTTTTGGGGAATTGAGCTTTTTGAGTTAAGTGCTACAGTAGATAGTGTTCTAATGGAAGTTTTATTGGTGTTAGAACTTAACCTTAAGACTTATTTATCTTGAGTGCACTAATGTTGCTAATAAGGATTGTGTGAAGTTTTGTATGAAGGAAAAATTTCACGTGTATGGAAGGAATGCGTAATGATATGAAGGATGGACTAAAGCTCAAGCTTGGGGATGCCACGCGTGTCACCCCAAGAAATATCCAAGAAGTACAAGCATCAAAGCTTGGGATGCCCAAGGCATCCCCCTCTTCATTAATAAAAATCCCAGGTTTCTTTCAAACGCCTCATTTTTATTGTTTCATGCACAGTTGTGTTTTTCTTGGAGTGTCTTCTTTTTCGTTTTCGTTTTGGTTTTTCGTTTGATTGGTTTTCTTAGTTTTCTGAATAAATTGGTTGGACCCCCTTTTCATACATTGGTTTGCAAATAGTTTGGTTTGGTTTGGAAAAGGGTAGGAAAGTTCATACTTATGTGGTAAAAAGAGCTCGTTTTTGACCGTGGCATATGCTCTGTCATGCCATGCTTGATATTGTTTTGGATTTATGCTTAGTATTCTTTGCTGTAGCATGAATTGTTATAAACAATTGAGATTGCTTAATGTGCCTTGGATGAATCATGCGTTGTTTTAGCATATTAAAGCATAGTATAGTGGTATTCTCCTTTGATGCTTTATTTGGGTTGACTTGGCGCATGCTCACACCATGTTATGACTATATCAAGTCACCATAGCCTTTATTATCCTTTAGTTTTCAACTTGTAGTATCACTTTATGCTTTGATCAATGATGTTTTGTCGCTCTGCATGATTATGGCCATTATTGCTCTCTTAGTTTGTCGCTCCCAGTCTTTTGCTAGCCTCCACAACCAAGTATGAGTTCCACTCATGCATCCAACTCCTTAAACCAAGTTATTCCAAAGAGTCCACCATACCTACCTACTAGCTTATTCTATTCCCAGTATATTCATGCTTTTGTTTATCTTCCAAATTAAACTTGTTATGAGAAAACTAGTGATTAAAGCTCTCACAAACTTGATGGCACACTTTACTGTTTTTGCATCTAATAAACTTGAACCATTGGGTCCTTCTTAGTTGCGTATATGCTTGCGCTTTATAAGTTGAAATTAGCAGAACCATGTTTCATGGGGAACACTTTCAACATTGCACTTGTACTTTGTACCCCATTGATATCATGTTCTTTTGCTTACGGATCCTGGCGGTGTGAAATAAAAGTGGAACTTGTAAGATCATGGAGTTTGTATGTGTGTTAGAGAAACGCCTGGGCCGCTAGCCTAAGCCATGCCTAATCATGGTGGAAACTTGCAGCATCACCATAATGAGCACTCTATGAAGCATCCTCAATAAAAACCTATGCAAATAGCAAATAAAAAGATCGCTGAGATGCTCATTGTCTGCTTGCCTTGTCATTTTGATTATGGGAAAGCGATCGTATCATGTGCAAGGGGTACCCCGTTGGCGGTTCTTAATGATACACATGTACTTACAATGAAAAGAGCTTACTTGTGACTAAAGTTGAGTAGCATGAGGATTGGTCTTCGTAAGTAAGGGGCATGAGATTTCGGTTTACAACTTGTCAAGCATATCCTCTTAGTTGTGTCACTTTAACCTTAATCACCTTCATGATGCTTATGATAGGGGCAATGAGAGCTGAAAGCTATAAGTACCATAATTTTTGGAAGCTCTTTATGAGACTTGAATCCCTACTTCCTTTTATGAAGGCCTTTCTTCCACCATTATATTGAGTCTCCACCTTCTACCTTTATGCACCTTCTTTGAGAGCATAGTGGCCATTCTTAGTTCTATGTGCATTGTCCCAAGACTAGTTGCTTGATGCATACCTTGATATTGCTTGTTTTAAACTATTTGTATCTAGTCACTGTTATGAACTTTGAAGGTGTCCAATGCATTTATATTTTGCTACTCTATGAGGGACAAGCTGAACACTATTATGCTATGTTTTCTTTAGGTGAAACAAACAAACGTCTTGCAAAGCATTGTTATTCATTAATCTTTTGGTTGTGCCTTTTCATGTTGCATCATAGTTTCTTTGTCTTATTGCTAGAACTTTGTCTTTCATGTTATGATTGAAGTACTATGATCCTAGCTTTGAATGTTTTACAAATACTTTGACCAAGTCTTTGATGGTGCATGTCACCTCAAAATTATTCTTTCTTTTTATCACTTACCTACTCGAGGACGAGCAGGAGTTAAGCTTGGGGATGTTGATACATTGCAAATGTATCTATAATTTTTGATGTTCCATGTTTGGTTTTATCTACTTTATTGTGTTTTGCCCACTCTTTGGAGTACTTTTCATATGATTTCTTGGACTAACCTATTAACAAGAGCCATAGTGCCAGCTGTCTGTTTTCTGCTGTTTTTGGTTCCAGGAAAGTCAGAAAATGAATATTCTCAGAATTGGACGGGACAAAAGCCAAAGTGCCTATTTTTCCGAAAGTCATCAGATGCCAGAATACGAGACGGAGAAGGGCCAGAGGGCGGCCACACCACCTGGCCGCGCGGCCAGGCTTGACCCGCGCTAGGGGATGGTGTGGCCAGCCCAGGCACCCCCTCGGCCTCTCCTTCCGCCTATATATTGCCCTCGGGACGAAAACCCTAAGGACCCGATCAAAAATCTACGAAAGAGTCTGTAGCCGCCGTCATCTCCATCCCTAGATTGGGAGGGATCTGAAGCTCTTCCCGGCACCCAGCCGGAGAGGGGAATTCACCCTGGAGGCCTTCTTCATCACCATGCAAGCCTCCGGTGTGATGCGTGAGTAGTTCATCCTTGGACTACGGATCCATGTAGTAGCTAGATGGCTGGCTCTCCTCCTTTGTGCTTTCATGTTTAGATCCTGTGAGCTCCGTTCATGATCAAGATCATCTATTTGTAATTCTTCATGTTGTGTTTGTGGGGATCCGATGGATATTGAGATGCTATTTCAGATTGATTATCGATTCTATCATGTCTTTGTTATTTGTGATCTTGCATTCTTTCCGTTGTTAGTAGCTATCTTGGCCAAGTAGATGCTAGCCTCCAAGAGTTAGTATTTATGCTCGATAGTGGGTTCATGCCTCTAGTAATCTGGGGATGTGACAGAAATCTCTAAGGTACTAGATGTGTTGTTGCTACTAGGGAGAAAACAACAATCCTTTGTTCATAGAACAATCGTATTGTTTACTTTACACGCAATTCGTAAAGCAATAATCTGTTGCTTGCAACTTAATACTTGAGGGTGTTTGGCTGATAACGTGAAGGTGGATTATTAGTCATAGATGCAGTTGGATGGCAGTCTATGTATAATGTTGTAATGCCCAATCAAGTCTCAAAGGAGTCAAGATGATTAGTATATGTATATATTGCTTTCTCGATGTTTGTCAATTGCCCCGCTGTAATTTGTTCACCCAGCATGTTATCTATCTTAAGGAGAGCCACCTTTAGTGAACTATGGATCCCGGTCCTTTTCTTTTACATACAATCTACAAACTGTTTATTGCTTTGTGTTTACTTTCTGCAAACTATTACTTCCTTCCATTCGATATGTTTAATCCTTTGTTTTCCGCAAAACACGGTGATATTGACAACCTCATCGCAAGTTGGGGACAAAGTTCTGTGGTTGTGTTGTGCAGGTCTCCACGTTGCTACTAGCACCAGTATTGCGCCCTGCCAAGGCTCAGCTAGTAATACCTTTGGGGTGTTTCCTTGCTCCTAATGGTTCGATTAAACCTTGGTTTCATAACTGAGGGAAACTTGCTGTTGTGCTCATCATACCTTCCTCTTGGGGTTCCCAACGAGCTCTACAACATCATCGCTCCAGCATTTTCCTGGGCGCCATTACAGAGCCATCAGGTACATTATCACAGGTTCACCCACACAACACTTAGCAAGCTAAAGAAGATTAATCAACTATATGAAGCGAAAGCACTTGACAGTCTTCCCATGTGTCCTCGAGAATGTTTGGTCATCTTAAGTAATATAACCGGCTTGTCCTTTGCTGAATAACGGATTAGGCCACTTGCAGCATTTATCCCTACTGTCTTTTATTTACTCATACTTTGTTTACTTGCTATATCAAAAACCCCTAAAAATCTGTTTGCTAAGTATTTGCAGAGAATTCCTGATCCATACAACTAGCCAACACCTTCTGCTCCTCGTTGGGTTCGACACTCTTACTTATCGAAAATACTGCGATACACCCCTATACTTGTGGGTCATCACTATTATCCTCGTAGCGTGCAATAATTGGTAATTCGTAGAGGATATGCAGCATATGGGTGGGAACCCTCAACGTCCCACGATAGTTCTAGCATCTAAACGGTCTATACCAACCACCATTGCCGTAATTCATGATGTGTCGTGGTGGTGGCACGACAGATGCCATGGATAGGCTAAAGATGGGGCCAATGAGTGCTAGGGGAATCCATGGAGGGAGAACGTGGTGATTCCACGCATAGAAGTTCTTATATTATCTCTATCAATGGTGTTTACAAAAGCTCTTGAGGCTCTTAGTAAGAAGGAGACAATGTCTCTTACCCCTTACCAACTAGCCCTAGAGTTCTACCTTAGACAGAGAAAATGATCGATTCCCTTCTATGGAGGCCCCGGTGCTCCTTATATAGGGGAGCCCGGGTTACACTTCTAGGGCACACGTGGCAGCATATTCTATGAATATGCTCCTCGCCTAAATCAGATGCTTCTTTATTCTCTTTAACGACTTGTCTGGACTTTGGACGTAATCCACAACGTAATCTTTGTCTTTTGGCATCACTAGACACGGGCTACATCATCCGGCTTTGCTCGCGTCACCTTGGTCGCCCCTGACCCGTTGGTCCTCTTCTTTCCTTTGCTTCGCTCATGCTACAGCTAATAAAGCCACCTTTTGACCAGCGGGGGATTCCTTCTCTTGGAAGCCATAAGATAGTCCGGCTAGCGTATAGCTAATCCGGCTTATCAAGTTACCTGCAAACCAGATAGATAAAACATGGCTGGCATATAATTTATGCCGGTCGAACCATAGTTAAGGAGATGCTCCATGGGCCGGGTCGTACCGTGGTTCAGCCTACCTTGAGGTGACCCGGTCAGCACTTGCTTTGACCGCGCCGTACCCTGGCTAACTCGGCCCTTATACCTCGGCATTACCCTACCCGGGGGTATCCCCCAACATTAGTCCCCGAAGCTGGTGCGGTCTTAGCAACTTTTAGTTGTTAAGGCCACAGCAGGTTCCCATATTCGGATCTTTGCCTCTTTGGCCGAGTTACCTCGTAACCCGGAGTTTCTCAACTTGCAATCCCTTGGCTCATTCCGAGTTATTCCTCGCTGTCCAGGTCTCTTGCTTGCTTATCCAGGTTACCTTTCCTTCCCTTGTACGCTTCCCCACATCCTACATGGAGGGTAATCATCATTTTGCCTCATTTTAAGGGCCACATGCATTTAATGCGCTGGTTACTGTCGCAATGTCAGGAATAACTATTGTAAATGTCCCTTCACTACAGCACCTCGTTAACCGTAACATTACATCACATCATGGGATCGTTTGCTCCTGTGGCCCTTTCTGTGGCCTTGCTCTGATTGGCCGTTTTGGCCGCGTACACGCCCGTCGCGCGCGGCGTGGCCACCACAAAAGATCCCATGACGCGCGTGCTGCGCGGTTAAGTAGAGGGCCTGGGGCGATTTTAGAGGAAGTTCCTCAATTTTCTCCGTGCCTCCTAGCCTCTTTCTCTCTCACTGCAACCTTGCTCCCGCCGGCAGTTTCCTGTTGCTCCAGCGCCGTCACGACCGTGCTCAGGCAGCATCTCGCGCCAGCGCCATCGTTCCCACTCAAGATTTCCACCACGGGGCCTTGCGCTTCCCGTTTCCCCTCTTCCGGTTTTGTACACCGATTTCTCTCTCGAAAATCTCGAATCCACCATGACTAAGGAGGAGGCAGTGGTGGTGGCGCAGCAGGAGGAAGGAGGAGAGGGCCGTGAGCGCGGCTGGTGGGATGGCTCCATCGTCCACGAGGAGGACCTGGACTGGCTCCGTACCACGCGCTGCATCCTCGCCAGCGTCGCATGCCGCCTCGCCTCCGGCGAAATCTCTCCTTCCCCCAATTCTGGGGAATACGTAGTTTTCCTTTCGCATTTCCAGCGCGGCTTGATAGCACAGTGTTGATGTAGAGCTCGTTGGGAACCCCAAGAGGAAGGTATGATGAGCACAGCAGCAAGTTTCCCTCAGTTATGAAACCAAGGTTTAATCGAACCAGTAGGAGCAAGGAAACACCCCAAAGGTGTTGCTAGCTGAGCCTTGGCAGCGCGCACTACCGGTGCTAGTAGCAACGTGGAGACCTGCACAACACAACCACAGAACTCTGTCCCCAACTTGCGATGAGGTTGTCAATCTCACTGTGTTTTGCTGAAAACAAAGGATTAAACGTATCGAATGGAAAGAAGTAATAGTTTGCAGAAAGTAAACACAAAGCAGTAAATAGTTTGTAGATTGTATGTAAAAGAAAGGACCGGGGTCCATAGTTCACTAGAAGTGGCTCTCCTTAAGATAGATAACATGCTGGGTGAACAAATTACAGCGGGGCAATTGACAAACACCGAGAAAGCAATACATGCATATACTAATCATCTTGACTCCTTTGGAACTTGATTGGGCATTCCAACATTATACATAGACCGCCATCCAACTGCATCTATGACTAATAATCGACCTTCAGGTTATCATCCGAACCCCCTCCAGTATTAAGTTGCAAGCAACAGATTATTGCTTTACGAATTGCGTGTAAAGTAAACAATACGATTGTTCTATGAACAAAGGATTGTTGTTTTCTCCCTAGTAGCAACAACACATCTAGTACCTTAGAGATTTCTGTCACTTCCCCAGATTACCAGAGGCATGAACCCACTATCGAGCATAAATACTAACTCTTGGAGTTCCTAGCATCTACTTGGCCAAGATAGCTACTAACAACGGAAAGCATGCAAGATCACAAATAACAAAGACATGATAGAATCGATAATCAATCTGAAATAGCATCTCAATATCCATTGGATCCCCGCAAACACAACATGCAGAATTACAAATACATGATCTTGATCATGAACGGAGCTCACAAGATCTAGACATGAAAGCACAAAGGAGGAGAACCAGCCATCTAGCTACTAATGGATCAGTAGTCCAAGGATGAACTACTCACGCATCACACCGGAGGCTTGCATGATGATGAAGAAGCCCTCTAGGGTGAATTCCCCTCTCCGGCAGGGTGCCGGGAAGAGCTTCAGATCCCTCCCGATCTATGGATGGAGATGACGGTGGCTACAGACTCTTTCATGGATTTTTGATCGGGTCGGTTTTCATCCCGAGGGCATCTTATAGGCGGAAGGGGAGGCAGAGGGGGTGCCGGAGGCGGTCAGACCACCCCCTGGTGCGGGCCAGGCTGGGCCGTGCGGCCAGGTGGTGTGGTGGCCCCCTGGCCCCTCTCCGTCTCGTACTCTGGCATATGATGACTTTCAGAAAAATAGGCACTTTGGCTTTTGTCCCGTCCAATTACGAGAATATTCATTTTCTGACTTTCCTGGAACCAAAAACAGCAGAAAACAGGCAGCTGGCACTGTGGCTCTTGTTAATAGGTTAGTCCAAGAAATCATATGAAAAGTACTCCAAAGTGTGGACAAAACACAAGAAAGTGGATAAAACCAAGCATGGAACATCAAAAATTATAGATAATTTGCAATGTATCATGGCTTCAGCCTTCCCACTTTCGATTTCTTTTTTGATTTCATTTCCACTTACAAATTGCAACCGCATCACCTCCTCGCCAATGCTATCACTTCTCTGTCCTCCTTTGCCTCTAGCATTGACGGATACATCGGCCTGTAGCCAACCAAGGAACTTTGGATCGAGTTATTCGGTCTCTGGAGGAACGTGGTTCCGGATAAGGAGCTTGCCCCGGAGGACAAGCACTTGACCTAGTGTGGCGCTGCCTCCATTTCTCCTCGGAAGAACTCCGCATTCCCCCGGGTCACCAGACTCGAGTCCTGCAAAGGCTGGGGCCGAACTGTCTTCTATGTCTGGAACACCACCAATGAGGACTTGATTTGGCTCCTCCCCTTCAAGATTGGCCCTCCTGATACCTCGTGTTGGGAGAGCATTCCGAACTGACCCATGGCCTTGGCGAATCAAGTGGAGCGCCGGATCAAGGAGTTGCTCGATGAGAAAATCCGGGTGGAGGACATCATGATTACTTTTCTCCGCAGCCGGGTGTCCCCCCTTCAGAAGCGAGCCCACAAGATTTGCTACTTGAGCGGCCCTCTTGATCCCCACCGCACTTCCTCTATTGAGCTGGATAATTCGGCGGTTTACCGCTGGATTAAGTCCATATTCAATGTGTAGAAGGAGTTCTCCGAGGATTGGGAGTGGGGACTTGAGCCCTTCACCCGGGTTGACAACCCTCCTCCAAAGGTGAATTCACTTTTTCCTATTCTCCGGATCTTCTTTGCATGTCGGTTCACTTTTGTAACTTGTCAACTATTGTCTTGTTCTCAGCGATTCCTCCAGCAGCCACTGGAGGATAGCAAGGTACTGGCGAGCAAGTGGTTGCCGGACCACACCGAGGAGGACGAGGAGGAGCCTGATCCGGAGATCTTCCTGCCTACCCTGGACGTCGTCAAACGCAGCGCTGGTAAGGCCTCTTCTCTAAGGGATTGACCAGACAACGATGACTCGGACGTTGAGGTCCTGGAGGTACTTGATCCGGTTCCCATCTCTTACGCGCATCTGGTTATGACCGAATGTTCAGCTAATCCGGACGGTCAGGTCCACACGGTTCCTTCCCTCGCCACTGGTGGTCTGGCCCCCACTTCTTCCCAGAAACGCGCGGCTACCTCGGACATAGCTTCGGAGGTGCCGCCGCCCAAGAAGAGGCAGAAGAAATCCGGGGTTAAAGCCTCGTCTAAGCCGGCCGCCAAGAGCACGGACCGGAGGGCGCCCAAATCTCGGGCTCCTCCAACCGCGGATGAGTAAGTCCTTTTGCACTGATACTTGGGGATTTTTCCTTTGCTTGCCTTTGTCTCTTATTGGTTCTCTTTTTTTTGACTTGGTGCTTTTTCTTCCTTTTCAGAGCTCCTAGGGTCATCCCTCAGAGCGGCTCCGGCATAGCCTCCCCACTCCGGAACAGCCCTTCTCCCCCCCCCCCCCCCCGCAACGACGATACTCGCTCGCTTAGCCCTATTCAAGAGGGCTCTGTGGCTACGCCTGACCAAATCCCACCTCGCCAAGAGGAGGGCAATGTCAGCACGGGGGGTAGTGGGGCGGCTCTGGATACGGCGATGCCGGATCTCCCCAGTTCTTCGGCCTCAACGCCAAGTCTTGAGGTGCCAGTTTCATCGGCGCCGCCCCCAACAAGTTCTTTTGTTCCAGTGTCTCCAGCACCAGCAGCATCAGCACCAGCACGAGCACCAGAACCAGCAGCACCAGCACCAACAGCACCAGCAGCACCAACACCAACAGCAGCAGCCAAACCTACCAAGAGGAAAGCCCCATCGGCTCCCTCCGGGTCCACCCCTTCAGTCGCAGATTTCTTCCAAACAGCTCCTCAACCTTCATCCGGCAAGATCAAGAAGGCTTCCGGGTCAGCTAAAGGAACTTCATCCGGGTCTACCGCCTCCGGGTCAGAGGGCAGCAAGCAGCTGGTTCTGCATACCAGCCCCGCTGTAGCTCAATCCGCCAGGTGAGAGGCCCACGTGAAAGGCCTTGTGGCAAATTATTCTCCAAGTGGTAAAAGTTACAGTCCACTGCTCCTCGAGTATGTGAAAAACTGGAACAATGCAGAGTTCATCGACCCGCAAGATGATCTGCCGGAAAAGTTCGCCTAATCGAGTTCAGTGCCCAGATGAACTCTGCTACCAAGGCTATTTCCTTAGCTGAACGGATGATGGAGGTAACTCTTTTCCTCTACTTTTGATACTTTGCATAACTAAGCACTTGCAAATATAGCCCCTAGTCCCTGAGCCTCCGAGGGAATAACTTGTTATTCGGTCGGATGATCCTTATAGAATCTAGTTCTTGTCCGTAGCGACATCAAATTTTTACATAGTTAGAGCCGGGTTAAGTTCCCTTAGCACGGATCTTGTACACTTCGAATATCCACACACTTAGAGCCGGGTTAAGTTCCACTTGGCCTGGATCTTGTAGACTTTGAATATCCACACACCTAGAGTCAGGTTAAGTTCCACTTGGCCCGGATCTTGTAGACTTCTAATATCAACATACCTAGAGCCGGGTTAAGTTCCACTTGGCCCGGATCTTGTAGACTTCGAATATCCACACACCTAGAGCCGGGTTAAGTTCCACTTGGCCCGGATCTTGTAGACTTCGAATATCCACACACCTAGAGCCAGGTTAAGTTCCACTTGGCCCGGATCTTGTAGACTTCGAATATCCACACACCTAGAGTTGGGTTAAGTTCCACTTGGCCCATATCTTGTAGACTTCGAATATCCACACACCTAGAGCCGGGTTAAGTTCCACTTGGCTCGGATCTTGTAGACTTCGAATATCCACACACCTAGAGCCGGGTTAAGTTCCACTTGGCCCGAATCTTGTAGACTTCGAATATCCACACACCTAGAGCCGGGTTAAGTTCCACTTGGCCCGGATCTTGTAGACTTCGAATATCCACACACCTAGAGCCGGGTTAAGTTCCACTTGGCCCGGATCTTGTAGACTTCGAATATCCACACACCTAGAGCCGGGTTAAGTTCCACTTGGCCTGGATCTTGTAGACTTCGAATATCCACACACCTAGAGCCGGGTTAAGTTTCACTTGGCCCGGATCTTGTAGACTTCGGATTATTTTTACTCTGCCTTTGAACTTTTGCCATTGCCTTGTTTATTTCAAATTACCACTAACTGCCGATCCGCTGAGTTCCAGCGCCTGGACTCCTATAAAGACCTTCGAGCGTGTTATGGTAAACTCCTGGAGGAGTACCAGAATAGGGGTAATTTTCCCTTCTTCCTCTTCCGTATTTGTTTATTCGAACTTCCTAGGATCCATATTAATTTGTTATCCGAATCATGTAGCCGAGGTTGAAGCTGAAAATATAATCATGCGGAAAAATCTTGCTGAGATCAAAGGTAAATTTATCCACTCCACACGATCGCTGTATTTTCCTTCCTTTATCCGGTGGACACTTATACTTTGGATCCTCCGGATCATTATGCTATTGCAGTTACTCTCCAGGATAGCGTCACTATGCCTGAGATGATGACCCATTTCCTCGAACAAGCAGGGAAGAAGGAGGCTGAGCTGAAGAAGAAAGATGAAGAGATAGCTTGGCTCCAACTCTAGGACTCGGAGATCACTCGGCTGAATGGCGAAATTCAGAGGCTCAAGGGCCTCCATGAGTCCGAGTTTGAGAAGGCTGACCAGGAGTTTGCCGAGGAGAAAGAGCATTTAACCACGCAAATCTCCAAGGACCAGAGCTTATTGTAGGAAGCCGACATCAAGCTTACGTCGGTGACCACTGAATATGAGAAACTCCAGGCTCATAACGCCGACATTCATTCCGAGCTTCAGCGTCTCCTCTTCCAGATTGCACGTGAGTTTTCTGCCCTTGCTTAACTTTCATTCCTCCGGATTTGGTACTCTTAGTTACTGCTTCCTCTGCTCTGTCAAGCAAATTTCCAGAAAGTGATATGCTCGGTGCTTCTGCCGTAACCCGGTCCCGCGAACAGCGTGGTATTCTTGCTGCCCCTGGTGCCGAGCCAATCCCGTATAATATGGAGGATCTCTTGGCGAGCCTCACCACTCGTCTTGAGGTAGTGAAAAACCATGGCGTGGACATTATCCCGGCGGCAACGCAAATGTTCAGCTCCCTCTTGCCCAGTGAACCATTCCAAAGAAAGGCTCGGCTTTCATAGCCAAATTAATGGAGTGCGATATGCAGCTGCATCTGTGGCATGAATCTACTGCACGGGCCGGGGCCGACATTGCCTTGCAATTTGTCCTTTCGTGGTATGAAGGAATTGATCTGAGGCTGCTCACTCGCATGCGCACCGGGTCTAAGTGGTGCAAAAATCCGGATTGGATCGCGCGCCGCAAACCCTATGCCAACAAGCTCATCCAGTATTCCTTCTACCATGCTTGGAATGAGGGGCCGAGTTATCTCGATGTCGTTGATGAAGAAGAAGTTGTTTCTGAAGATGAAGAGGAAGGGAGTGACGGTGAGGGCTCCGAACTTGGCGACGAGGCCGAAGACCCGGAGGATGGCGAGGTTAATCCTGAGGATGAAGCCGAGGCTAGCGCCCCTCCCCCACACTCCGAAGTACCTCCTTCGTCGACGGATGATTCGTCTGCTGCTCCTGCTCCTTAGAAAACACTGGTCATATTTATCAGATCCCCGGAATGCCGGGCGTAGATGTATCTAAATACTTTAGTTTGTTTGTGCTACAATTTTATGTTCTGAACTAAGTTTTATTGCTAGATTATTGTGGGCGAAGTCCCCAAGTTTTGTTTTCTTGTTACCCCAATTCTTGACTTGGCTCGCGTCTACCTTGATTCGGTTTTTCGACTTACGAGCCCGAGGTTCAAAAAATTGATTTAACAATATTTGAAACTTTGAGATTAGCTCAAAATGATCCGGCGTTTTATTGATCATGGCAAACTAAGGGTTAGTCAAAAAACTAATGTCGGCCCGCTTAAGTTCTTTTCCTTAGTCGTTTTTCATGTGCTTTGCCATTCCAAACTTGTTCTCTTGCTTGACATGAAGCCAATTCTTATTGGACAGCAGCAAAGTCGAAGAGTTAGGTTTTTGGTGCTCACACATTACTAATCCGACTAAGATACAAGCGACTTAACCCAGCCGACATAAAAATACAAAAATGAGAGACAATTATTATAGCAGTCCCCGAGTCTCTGCTCGCGGTGGCAAAGTTTTTATTGATAACCTCATTGCCGACATACATACTGACATATGAGTAGCTCGGATACATTCACCTCTTAGGTGTAGAAAGGACGAGGCAGTGCTACGTTCCATGGTCGTTTGGATTCCTCTCCGGACATGTGTGCCTTCTTATTTTCCTGGGGTTATGCATCAATAAGATAGTAGGAGTCATTGCATAAGACTTTGCTTACAATGAAAGGTCCTTCCCATGGAGGGGATAACTTATGTATGCCAGCAGTGCACTGTATCAGCCGGAGTACCAGATCACCTTCCTGGAAGAATCGGGGGTTTACTTTCCGGCTATGATAGTGTCGGAGATTTTGCTGATATATGGCGGATCTGGACAAGGCCAGTTCTCTCGCTTCTTCCTGCAGATCAACATCATTTTGCTGGGCTTCGTGCACTTCGGCTTCTGTGTATTGGGTGACTCTTGGCGAATCATGCTCTATGTCAGTTGGTAATACAACTTCTGCCCCATATACCAGAAAGAATGGCGTATAGTCTATTGATCAATTTGGAGTTGTTCTTAAGCTCCATAGTACTGCTGGTAGTTATTATATCTAGCACCCCGCTGATCTTTGCAGCGGCTCTATGAGCCGAGGTTTTATCCCGGACAATACCAGTCCGTTGGATCTTTCCACTTGCCCGTTCGATGCAGGGTGGACGACTGAGGCGACATCTAACCGGATCTTCTTTTCTCGGCAGAATCTCACAAACGCTCCTTCAGCGAAATTTGTTCCATTATCAGTTATGATGCTATGTGGATAGCCATATCTTAGGATTATATCCTTGAGGAATTTTACTGCTATTGCCCCATCACATTTCCGAATTGGTTTCACCTCAATCCATTTGGTGAACTTGTCAACCATGACTAGGATATGGGTCATCCCTTCTTTGGCTGGCTTAAATGGCCCTACCATATCTAGGCACCATACAGCAAATGGCCAGGTAATGGGGATAGTTTTCAGCTCTGACATTGGTAAATGAGTTTTGGTGGCATATCTTTGACAGCCATTGCATTTTCTCACCAAGTCCTCTGCTTGCTACAAAGCACTGGGCCAATAAATTCCATGCCGGAAAGCTTTTGCCACTAATGCCCTTGAGGAGGCAAGATGGCCACATTCCCCTTGGTGAATATCCCAGAGTATGTCAAGTCCTTCATCCGGATCAACACACCGCTGTAGTACTGTTGTCACACTTCTTTTGTATAGTTCGGAGTTGATAGTATAGGCCTTTGCCCTTCTCTGGATCTGTCTTGAGCTTATTTTGTCATCCGGCAAGATTCCCTCTTTCAAGAAATCAAAAATTGGCTTGGCCCAAGTTGGTACAGTCCGGACGGGAAACGGTTCCTCATCAATTTCCATCGCATCCATCGACATAACTCCTACCGAATCAGGCTGATCGGTCCCCAGGTTTGCTGAGGCAGTCCCCAGTATTGCTGAAGCAGTCCCCGGCTTTGATGAGGTGCTTCCCCACTCTATCTCCATAGGTGCAGCTCCTAATCCGGAGAGTGGCGGGATATAAATTGAATCTGATTCAGGTGAGGGCATGATAGATGGTTTTCTCAGGTGCTCCAAAGCAACATTTGGCGGGATCGGCTATCAGGACGAGCCTAACTTGGATAGCGAATCTTCCGCCTCATTTTCAATCCGAGGTATGTGATGGAACTCACACCCCTCGAAAAACCCACTTATCTTTTGAACATGGAACCTATATAGGGCCATGTTAGCATCCAACGCATCCCAATTTCCAGACACCTGCTGTACCACCAAATTGGAATCTCCAAAGCATTGTATCCGACGTATCCCTACTTCTTTTGCCACTTTGAGACCATGCACCAATGCTTCGTACGCTGCCACATTATTCGAGGCACTGAAGTGGATTTGAAGGAGATATTTTAGTTGATCCTTCTTGGGCGAGGTAAGCACTACTCTGGCGCCCAACCCATCTTTCAGCTTCGATCCATCGAAGTGCATTTGCCAATAATTGGAGTCGGTAGGGGTGGCTCGTATTGCATTTCAGCCCAGTCCACAAAGAAATCCGCCACGACTTGTGACTTGATAGCATCCCTTCTATCAAATTGTGGTGCATAGGGAGCTAACTCGATTGCCCACTTTGCTATCCGGCCACTTTCATCTTTGTTACTCATAATTTCCGAAATGGGTGCCTCACATATCACCTTGATGGGGTGTTCCTAAAAATAGTGTTTGAGTTTCTTGGCCGACATATATATGTTGTACGCCATCTTCTGATAGTGAGGGTAGTTCTGTTTCGAGACTGACAATACCTCGCTCAGATAGTACACTGGCCTTTGCATCGACTTTCCTTCCTCTTCACGCTCTACTACAATTACTGCACTTATGACTCGGTTGGTCGCGGCTACGTAGAGCAACATTGGCTCCTTAGGTAGTGGTGCTACTAGGATTGGTGCAGTAGATAACATCTTTTTCAACTCTCGAAATGCAAGGTCCGCCTGTGGCGTCCATATGAATTTGTCTGCCTTTTTCATTAATTGGTAGAGGGGCAAGGCCTTTTCTCCCAACCGACACATGAACCGACTTAATGATGCCAGGCAACCAGTGAACTTCTACACATTGTTAAGGCATTTTGGCAGTTCCATCCTTTCTATGGCCCGGATTTTCGTCGGGTTAGCTTCAATGCCACGGCTAGATACCAAAAAACCGAGTAACTTTCTGACGGGCACGCCAAAGGTGCACTTCTCCAGGTTCAGCTTCATTCGGAACCTTCTCAAGTTCGCGAATGTCTGCCGGATATCATCAAGGAGCATATTGCTTTCCTTGGTTTTTATTACCACATCATCCACATAAACTTGCACGTTTTGACCTATTTGGTCATCTAAGCATTTTTGCATGCATCGTTGGTACGTTGCTAATACATTACGTAATCCAAACGGCATAGTGCGATAGCAATAAGCCTCATACGGGGTAATAAATGCAGTCTTTAGTTGATCATCCGTATTCAGGGGTATCTGGTGGAAACCAAAATACGCATCAATGAATAACAGCAGCTCACATCCGGTCGTTGAGTCTATGACTTGATCTATCCTACGGAGCAGAAATGGATCTTTGGGACACACCTTATTCAGTTTCGTGTAATCAATTGACATGTGCCATACCATAGCCATGTTCGGATCATCTTTATTTTTCTCCACAAGCACTGCATTAAAGAGCCAATCTGGATAGAGTACTAACATGATAAATCCGGCCGCTAGGAGCCTAGCTATTTCGTCTCCAATGACTTTCCTTCTGTTTTCCGCGAAACGTCAAAGAGGTTGCTTCACCGGCTTAGCCCCAGGTCTTACGTTTAATGAGTGCTTATACAACTCCCTCGGTACACCTTGCAGATCCTGAGTAGACCAAGCAAAGATATCCCGATTCTCATGGAGGAAGTTGACGAGCTCGCTTTACTATTTGGTGCTTAACCTGGCACCAATGGCCACGATGCGCTCTGGGAACTAATCATCGATTAACACTTTCTTCGTGTCCTTGGTTGCTTGGAATGATACGCTCCCGTGCGGGTTGGTCAGAGCCGGCATATGTTGTTGCAAGGATTGAGCCAATGCCGCCACTTCAAGTATCTTCCTTTTTTCTTGAGCTATCACGAGTGACTCAGCTAAGTTAGATCTGGCTGAGGCGCACTCGATCGAATGCCAGAAGTCCCCTGATACAGTTATCACGCCCCTTGGCCCGGGTAACTTCATCTTAAGGTAACTGATGTGGGTAGTTGCCATGAATTTGTTCAGCGCTGGCCTACCGAGTAATGCGTGATAAGTGCTCTCCATATTCACCACTTCGAATTCCAAGTTTTCAATCCGGCAATTGTCTCTCATGCCGAATAACACGTCAACCCAGACCTTACCAATTGGCTCACAGGAAATACCTGGTACAATGCCATGAAAGGTGGTCCTCATTGCTTGCAGCATGTTCTCTGTTATTCCCAACTTGTGCATGGTATCCTTGTACATAATGTTGATACTACTGCCATTGTCGATCAGTACCTTGGAAAACCTTACATTGAGATTCGGCCCGATGAACGTCGGATCCAGGACCAGAGCATAGGTTCCCAGGCTTGGCATGATCTTTCGGTGATCCTTGATACTCCATGTAATCTCTTGATCCGCCCAGGGCATGTATCTCACTACTGCCGGCATTACTGCGTTCACCTCCATATGCCGGTGCTGCAAACTCTTCCGGTCATTCTATTCCGTGGTAAACACATAGTAGCTCTAATGATGCTCCTTGTATTCGTTTCGTCCCTCACTCTCGTGGTAACCCTGACCTTGTTGCTAGTTATTGCCTACTTGATGTACCGTGTCCCTTCTTTCCAGATTCTCGTACCTCGGCAGGGGCGGTGGCAACATCATGTACTGTCCATTCCCCCTATCAGTAACGGTGGCCGTGGTTCTTCATTTCTAGGTGCTTCGTTCCGAGGTGCCTGAGCATTCCCTGAACTGCCATGTTCTAACTTCCTCATCCATTCACATTGTCGGGTTGTATGATTTGCCGGACTATTCGGGCTTGGCGTATGGAACTTGCAAGGTTGATCCAGCATGGACTCAGACGTATACCTCGGTCTATCCTTTCGCTCTTGCCATTGCTTCTTCTGCTCCGGGGTCCAAGGCTTTTTCCCTTAATTTTTCTGCTACCAGTTTTGCCCCCGAGTTTTTTGGCGTTGGCTCGCGCCGACATTGGATTGATCCTGGTCTACCGCTCTGACCTGTTGCGAGTTATACCGGTATTCCGGGCGCTCATCCCTTCTCTTTCCTCGAAAATCATTCCTCCTTGACGATCCGGAGCCATCTCGGCTGTAATATTCCTCGTTTGCCTCGCTCGACATTAGCCGGGGTTGTGTTGGATCTCCCAAGGCATACGAATTGTACGATCTAGATCGTCTCAGCCAAGGTAGTTGGCATGTCTCGCTGTAACCTCTGCCACAACATACTTCCATAACTGCATCCCTGAGCGAACCACGCAATAGCTTGTGATTCAATTACCCCCTCGCACGAGTTTTGCACATTGCACCACCGGGTCAGGAAATCTCGGTCTGGCTCATTTGGTCTCTACCGGCACAACACAAGGGTCTGTGGCCTGTTGGGCCTCTTGTAAGTGCTTGAGAAGTTACTAACAAACAGCTCCTCGAAATCCAACCAATAGTTGACACTCCCTGGTGGCAAATTGTTCAGCCAAACTCGCGCTGGTCCTTCCAGCATCTGTGACACATATCTTACTGCCCATCTCAAATTTCCTATTGCGATCTTGACAGCTGTGGCGTAATCAATCAGCCAATCTTCTGGCCTAGTACTACCATCATAAGTTCGGGTTCCTCTGTCCAGCTGAAAGTTCAGCACTGGTAGCTCGTTCATGATCCGAGGCCCAAAGCATGCTGGACCCGGTGGACCTTATACTTCAATTAGCTCCGACCTATAAATCCTATCCAATTTCATCCTAGCATCATCTGGCTGCAAGTTCCTGCTTTCCAGTCTTGACCCAATTATGTGGTGATCCGGTCTGGGGTATCCGTCGTTGATCATTGCTGAATAACCATCATTGTATCTTCCCTGATCCGGACAAGCATTTTGTTGTTGTGCTGCTTGTCCTACACTCCCCTCTTGTCGAGGTGCATGTTGTTGCTGCGTCCGAGGTATATTTTGCCCCGTTCCCACGGGATCACGCTGTCCGGCATTATCGTTGGCAGCATTCGGCATTGCCTTGGTCACGGTTACCTCGGCCGGCCACACCTCGGCTGGTACTGTGCCAATCTTCATCAACTTGCACTGCTTTGCCTTTTCCAGCCCTTACCGGATCATAAGGAACCATATGTTTGTCTCTTCTTCCGGAGTTTACTACTTCTTCTCTCCTGGGATTGTGACCCGGAGATGACGCGGCTCCTCAGGATCTTGCCGGGTTATTCCTGGCCGAATGTACCACCTATGAGGCTCCTGGTGGCGTCGGGTTTGCCTTGTTCATTTCTTCATCTTGCTGGCAAGAAACTCTCAACAAGTGATCCCTCTCTTGTTGCCTTTGCCGGGTCTCTCAGTTAAACCTTCTAACTCGGATGCGACCGTGTTTGTTGCCCTGAGGTTCTTTGCCGGGGTGATGTACCTATCCAGCCCTCCTGTTACTATCGTGGCTGTCTGACCCGGCCTAGGCTCGCATTCCTTGTCAATCTCAGTGATCAAGTTCCTACCTCGGATTTTTACTCCATCTATGTGGTTTGCCTTAGCATATTCTCTCAAGGTGATGTTTAGAGACAAATGCAGCTCTGCTACCTTCTTTGCCCCAGCTAACATTTTTCGCCTAGTTTCCTCTAACTCAGCATGTTCCTGAGCCGGATCTACCACAGGTGCTGTTGGCGTCGCTAGGCTATCTATTGCTTGCTGGAGCACATTCTCTGGCCTCTCTAGCGGAGGAAACCTAGATCTGGTCTGCTTTGGCGTTACCTCTGGCTCTGGCGCCGGGTCCTTGCTCGGTTCTGCGTCAGCAGCGGTCATCCGGACCACAACGCTGCTGGTGGGGCGAGTAATACGCACTCCACGAGCTGCGCTGAGAGGTGGTTCGCCTCCCTCGACGATGTGCCATGGATGAACGCAGGACTCGTCCACGCCGACGTAGATTTTGTGTGTGCCAAGCTTGATGGAGACGCCGTTGCACGGAGGAGGGTGCCTGTCGAAGCTTCATGTATTGTCGCTGACGTAGTCCAGCGCTCCAAAGCTCTGAACCAAGCCAGAGACGCCGCGCTCGCCAGTGCTGGAGAAGCTTCCCGTCTGGATTTTCACCCCTACTAGCACCGCTAGCCCCACGGTGGGCGCCAACTGTCGTGGTGGCGGCACGACAGATGCCATGGATAGGCTAAAGATGGGGCCAATGAGTGCTAGGGGAATCCAGGGAGGGAGAACGTGGTGATTCCACATACAGAAGTTTTGATATTATCTCTATCAATGGTGCTTACAAAAGCTCTTGAGGCTCTTAGTAAGAAGGAGACAATGTCTCTTACCCCTTACCAACTAGCCCTAGAGTTCTACCTTAGATAGAGAAAATGATCGATCCTCTTCTATGGAGGCCCCGGTGCTCCTTATATAGGGGAGCCCGGGTTACAATTCTAGGGCACACGTGGCAGCATATTCTACGAATATGCTCCTTGCCTAAAGCAGATGCTTCTTTATTCTATTTAACGGCTCGTCCGGACTTTGGACGTAATCCACAGCGTAATCTTTGTCTTTTGGCGTCACCAGACACGGGCTACGTCATCCGGCTTTTCCCGCGTTACCTTGGTCGCCCCTGACCCGCTGGTCCTCTTCTTTACTTTGCTTCGCTCATGCTACAGCTAATAAAGCCACCTTTTGACCAGCGGGGGATTCCTTCTCTTGGAAGCCATAAGATAGTCCGGCTAGTGTATAGCTAATCCGACTTATCAAGTTACCTGCAAAACAGATAGATAAAACATGGCTGGCATATAATTTATGCCGGCCGGACCATAGTTAAGGAGATGCTCCATGGGCCGGGTCACACCGTGGTTCGGCCTGCCTTGAGGTGACCCGGTCAGCACTTGCTTTGACCGCGTCGTACCCCGGCTAACTCGGCCCTTATACCCCGGCGTTACCCTACCCAGGGGTATCCCCCTAACAAGATGTGGGCATGGCGTACACCAAGGGAACATGCGGGGTCACGAAGGTGGCAGTGATTGGCTTGGATCACCTACTGGGCCCCACATCACAGAATTGTGGACGGGAAAGATCGCCTGGTTGTGCAACAAGGACTTGGTCTCTCATGGGTAAAGCAACGCACCTCTGCAGAGTGTAAGAATTGTGACATGTTACTCCTTGTTTCGGGAAGGAGCTATGAACACGGCAGGAAAGGAACTCCATGAAGTTCTGGTCAACATGTGAAGGCTGATGGGCATAGTTTTTGATAATAATATCAATATTTGAAGAAATGTTTACCAAAACTGCATAGTACCAAGGACTTATAGTCCGAGGTGATAGTTAGAGCATCAAACTTCCCACCTTGCATATAGTGAACTTGCTGGGTAATGTTGTTACTAATCCTTTCCTTTGAACCCCTTTTTAGACTTTGAGGGCCAGAAGGATGACCAGGTGTATGCTACGGAGGTCCAGAACGACGTCTACTATGAAGAGCCGGACCTGTCTGGTGGAATCGAAGGGGTGGACTACGGGATACACTATGGAGCTAAAGACAACGAGTCATAGTAGTTGTCAGGCCGGAGCGTAGTTACCTAGGTTGAGCCGAGCAGCGCGGACCCTATAGAATAAGCTGTTGAGCTCACGTCTTTAATACCGTTGTGTTTTTCGTTCTTCCACTGAACTTATAAAATAAGTTATTTGGTTTGTAAGTTTGAATCACTTGAAGTCTCGAACTTCTGGTATTGTAATAATAATGAAGTGTGTATGTTTGTAATATGGACCCGCAATGTTTCTGTTGTACCACTCTGAGGGATGTGATATTTACGGAATGATGTTCTGTGGATGTCATGTCAACTATAGTGTACTACACATGCAGTGGTATGCTGGGTCACCGCACAACCCCACCGCCACACTGCAGCATCTCGGTCGTTGTCGCTGTCCCAGCACAGGCAGGTGCCGACCCTGCTTCCTCCACCATCGCGGACTGCCCAAGGCCGTGCGCCGTCGCCATAGGTCCATGTCACGCCGCCGCCATCTCGCACCCCTGCGCATGTCGCACCGGTGAGGGAGACCCCTCCGCCGCATCACGCCGAGATGGTGTGCGCCGTCGTCATTGCCGAGGACGCCGATGCCGTCGCCCAGCCACCACCGGTCAAGCTCGCCGTTCCACCGAGATGCATCGTCGCCACCCAGATCTCCCGTCTGATCTAGGTCAAGTCGGGGAAAGAAGGGCCCGCCACCACCGGCACCGCATGGGCTTTGCCCTGCGGCGGCCGCCGCCGACGACGGCGGGAGAGGGGAGAGGGACTGGGAACGCGGCGGGGGGGGGGGGGGGGTGTGCTAGGGTTCCGTGTCCAGTCACCCGCGCAGGGGACAACTCGGAACGGTTAATAACTCTCTCGAAACTCGCCAGAAAAAGATAGATAGGAGGTTACTCATTGCTCGAGATTTATTCACGCCAGCTGGCTGGGTTATGAACAGATCTAGCAACTTCTAGCAGCACCACGGTCCAGGGACGGTGTTGAAAGCAGCTCTGTACCGCAGCTGAGGCTACGACATTCCAGCTAGGATCGATTGACCATATATAGCTAGGTTTAGTACGTGGGAGCGGAATTATCACAGACACGTACGCTTCACCGTCCTGGCTGGTTAATGATGGACCGATGGCGCTACAAATTAGCTATTCACGTGCTATCTACTACTCCCTCCGTTTCAAAATATAAAATGTTTTATTTTTGTGAAAAGAATATATCTAAAATCTTTTAGCATGTAGGTTTTCTCCAAACCTATATACTAAAAAGGGTCTATATACACTTCATTCACAAAGCTAAAATATCTTATATTTTAAACGGAGTGCCGAATCATGGATTCATGGTTCCTTTTCCGGAGCCGACGCAACACTCTATTCTGGCAGAGCTAGCTGGCAGTACGCCGTGTCACCGGGTTTGCATGCACGTACATAGTCATATCCTCCAGGGCTCCAGACCTCTACACACCTACACGTACGTGTACATATACGTGAACAGTATTAATTCACACAGTATGCAGGGTGGTGTATCATACAAGCACGACATGCATCCATGGCCCACTCTTCGATTCACATACTACTAAATCTGGAAAGATTTCTTAGACAAAACTGTCTTGTAATTAATCAACGCAGATCAAATATACCGCAACCCACACGGAACGTGCTTAGGTGTACACTGGGCACTAGAGGGCGTACGTGCATGTGCCTTCAGCCTTGTGTTCACACCACCCAACCCAACCAACCATGAACGGCGCCTCTCACCGTCTCACGTAGTAGTACGGACGTGCCCATCCTTGTAAAAGGCAGTGGGGCAACGGGCCTGAACACGGCGCACATGCGTCCACCGTCCGTGCGATCGATCTCCGTATCAAACCTTCCCGATCTGCCAAGTGCCAAGGCCGGCGGACCAGCAAACGCGCTCTCGGTCTCGGGGATCCGATAACGATCTGACCACCACCTGACAGCGTCCGTACCTACCCTTCGCTCGATCAGCTCGGCGCGGCGCGTGTGTGGACTAGGGGGCGCATCGCACCGGCAACTGGCCAGGATCGGTCGGGGCCTTGGAGCCGAGAAATGTCAAATGTGGAAGATACTTCCAATGCAGCTGAATTCCCACTCACGTTTCCGAGTGATGTTCCCAGACAGTCGATTTTTGGGCAAATTTAGCGATATTTCATCACAATTCGGCTCAAATTCGCACAAACATAATTTTGATCACATAGTTCGGCGCGAGACGACGACAAGTTTGGCCACAAGACGACAAACTTAGCGATGGCGACAAGCTCGATCCGAGCTCCGTCCGCCAGGCCCGCGCCGCCGGGCAGCCGGCCAAGCCCACGACGAGCTCCGCCGGCCAGGCCCGCATGTCGGGACATGAGGGAGAAGGTGGGCGTGCGGGGGAGAGAGAACGATTTCCTCACTGACGTGTGGGCCACATGGCGAGATTTGCTACATCCAACGTTGTCAGGCGATTCCCAGCGCGCTGGGTTTGGTCTGGAAACGCCGATGAAAAAAAGTCTCAAATCCGGACAAATCGGCGTCCTGCGAAAGCGAGTGAGCCAATTTTCGTCTATTCAGACGTAAAAGTCGCCGAAAAGTGGTCCACTGGGAATAGTGGAGATGCTCTTATCCCCGAAAAAACAATTTTACCGGGATTACGATCGTCCGTCACTGTCTCACTGATATGTGGCATCAGTTTCCCACTCTGGATATTTGCGTCCGATTACTGCTGTATTTCCGATCGAATTATTGCTACCGAGACAACAGACAAGAGATCTCACTGTAGATCGCGTCACGTCGTAGCACCCCACTATGGCGAAAGAAGCCGGTAAATGGAATGGTTGTTGCTGTGCACGGTGTACGCTCGGTACGTGCAATGGTCCTCGGAAAACAACAAGTCAACCCACCGTGCACCGATGAGATAAGATCATCGACCGGAGCTTAGGTCATCTTGACTGGGCCGGCCCAAACAACTGAAACCGTCTGTTTTTGTCTGTTTGGATCGGGCCACGGTCTGGTCTCTCCGGCCAGCTTCGTTTAGCGGCGCGTCCCATCTGTCCGTGTCTGGCCAACATGGATATGGCCTTTTTTTCGAATTTCAAACTGAGACATTTCGCGCGAAAGTGGCAAAATTTATGCGTAATTTTATACAAAAGATTACATTAAAAACATGAAAATGGAAACAAATAGGCCCTAGCTACTGATAATCTCCCCGACGCCCCGTCCATCTATGGATCTCACCAACATGAACAGGGAGTGTCCACCCTGACATCACACCAACACACATCATCTAACAGCCGAAAGGCCTCCAAGCCGCCCAACGGCGAGCAAGTGGCACAATCGGTCCAGCAGACTCTCAGCGCATACCAATACACGCTACAGAAATCCTCGCAGACATCGTCTTCCTTATATCCATCTTCAGGAGAAAAAAATACAATGACCTTGCGAGGCCTGTCGTCAACGCCACAATAACGCCAAACAGCTCAACCACCCTGTGCGCGTCCAACACATGCACGCGCAGACGACAGCAAGACCCCTCAACACTATGCCGTCGAGTCCCGCCATCCGACGGAGCTTGAAAACACCGGAAGATCCATGGTGTGTAGCACCTACCTAACCAGGCATGACTGAGCGTAGCACCTGACGCTCGGTTAGGCATGACTTGACATCTCCACCGGAGTCTCCGTGCAAGACGAAGCCGCTCCACCTCCTGCCTCTGCCATCTAGCGTTGCTCCACAAACGATCCTCCAAAGAGAGAACCCGACACCGGAGCGTCGACATCGCCCGACCCGGAAACCAGTTCCTAGGGATTCCCCCGGAGCAGCACGAGTGAGATCGATACTTGTTGCATGGCAATGCCTTCATCAAGGTAACGATGTGGAAACGCCGCCATCGTTCGCCAATCGGCTCGGTTTCACCTGTAACTAGGTCTCCCCGACTCGTAGTCGAGACTAGATGACGGATCCCGGCATCCGCCCAACCAGCCTCAAATCGACCACCTTCGACGGAGAAGATGACCACCACCACCAAGCCCACGGCCTCCGCCCCAGGCGTCCCTATGATGCGGAGCAGTACCTAGAGGGCCTCCGCGTGACTTCACATGTTGACAACAAAGATGGCAGTAGAGTTGGACAGGTTGGCGATCCCAGGACAAAGCCCAAGATCAACACCACCATTGCGTCCAGCCATCCTCGCCACCCGCAGATCCGCCCGCATTGCTCCCCAGCCACCGTCGCACCATCATCGCCGCCGAAGATCAGGGGACAGGCAGCCGCATTTTGTGGGGAGAATGTCACATTGTTTTGACAAATAGTACACAAGCCCCATTATAATGAAGTCAATGCATTTCATTACTACGAAATGATAAAACATATACATCTAATTCTAGGTCATCATGTAGCAGGACTAGTTCGTCTTCATTGTGCGACGTGCATGGCACGAGTCACTTTACTGTACTCGTTCCCTCTCCATCAGACATGTCCAGGCCTCCTGGGCCTCCATTTATCCCATTGGTTTCTCCACGGTGCACGACACCATGGACCAAATCCTTCGCAGACCTCAATTTAGTCTAGCTTGATTTTTTATTGTTTGCACAGGGTGTGCGGCAAGAACAAAACTGCATTGGCTATGGCTTGGCTCCCTCTGCTCTGCTCACCAGCAGCATATTGGATTGGCGTTGGATAAGTAACAGTGAAAGCGCGCTTCGCCGTGCCACCTTCGTTTCGTTCCAACGCAATGTGGCTGACCCGGTAGAATGTATACACCTTTTCTTCTGTTTAGATTGGTATTTTTCACAATCTCTTTCCTCGTCACCACAATGAGGAGGTGCAACAATAGATAGGTAGCTCAAGGAGGGGGCGTCGTCCGCGGTGCTCTAGGGTAGTGGGCCAATAGCAGTGTACTTACTGTTCCTAGGTTGAGAGAGAAAGATAAAAAAAACTTACAACTGGTAGAATAGAAACGACCATTGTGTCTGATTCCAAGTTCTATTTTAGCCGAGTGGCAGTAAGATATCTCCGGTAAAGCAAAGACCTTTACTCCCGTATAAAAAAAAATACTCCCTCCGTTTCAAAATATAAGATGTTTAGCTTTTGTGAAGGGAGTGTATCTAGACCACTTTTACTGTGGAGGTTCGGAGTGAATATGAGTAAACCTATACACTAAAAAGGGTCTAAATACACTCTTTTCACAAAAGCTAAAACATCTTATATTGTGAAATGGAAGGAGTATCTGAAGGGGGATCGCAGCAGAAAACAAAAAAATTCCTACGATGGAACCCCAAAACTGTCTAGGATCTATCTACGTAGTAATGCGGTAACGGCCAATGCGTATAGAATACATACCATTGTAGACCGTACGCGGTTAACGTTCCGCGGAAAACGTGGTTGATGTAGTCGTACTCGTAGCCGACCTCAAGGTCGCGAAGCTCCTTGCAGGTCACCCCTTGCTCCTTCTTCATCTTCATCATACAACAGCTCCGGCTCACGACATTTAAGCGCCCCAAGTGTTGCGCCTTGTGTCTTCGTACACATCCGGTGCACGATGAGACATCCGGCTCCCTGATCCCGTCGGGAGTGCGAAAGTTGATATCCCGCTAGGAATCCCTGCAGCGCAACGGCGTACTACATGTGTGTCTTGATCGCACAACCCAGACTTGGGGCCAAGGTCACAAGGTATAGAGAGAGAGGGAAGGAGGAAGTCAACCAAAGGACCTCTCCAAATATTGGGTGTTTAATCCCACCCATGGGCACCCCTTTATATAGGCGGAGGGGCTGTGCCCTCCCCATTGGGTTAGCCATGTGGGACTAATAGACAAAGGAAAAATACAGGAATTTTCGTCCTAGCCGATTGGGCCAAATCAACTCAGCCCAATAGACAAAATAGCAGCAGGAATAGCAGCCTGGGAAGGGGGCTGGCCGGGTGGGCCTTGTCGCGGCCCACCTCGCACCCAGCAGCTCCCGCGGCAGCGGCCTGGCGAGGCGACCCGGGTGGGCCGGTGTTCCCGCGGCCTAGCAGCGCGGCGGCCTGCTCGAGCGGTAGCCAGCTCCCTCCTGTTGGGGTCGCAGCATAGAAAACAAAAAATTTCCTACGATGGGAACTATACGCCAAGATCTATCTACTAGATACAAGCAACGGGTGTTGTTAACGAGTTGGAACTTGTGGATGATGTAGTCGTACACTTGCCGATCTCAAGATCGTGATGAAGTCCAGCAAGTCTGGCTCCAGCACGTCCATTAGATCCAGCTCCAGCAAGTCCAGCACCACCAAGTCTAGCACCACAAAGCAGCGGTGCATCCGTGATCGCACACACGTCCGGTACCCCGATAACCTCCGTTCCTCGCTCTAGCAAAGCAGCGGAAGCAGCAACTCCTTTCCAGATAAAGCCACCGGGGACATGTATCTCGATAATCCGAGACCATGAGGGAATAATACTAGAGGGGGAGAGAGATCCTACGAGAGGAGGTGTGAGAAAGAAGGGGTGTGAGGGGGCCTTTTATAGGAGGAGGGGGTGCCCCTCCCCATGGCCGGCTCCCAAGGGGTGACCCCTCACCTCCTCATTCATGTGGTGGTAACTCCCTCCACATAAATTTGCCCCTTCACATTCTCTTTTAAAGTCCCCACTTTAAATGCATTAAATTTCTCCAAATTTAATGCTCTCTCATTTAATAAAACTATTTTATTAATTTTATTCAGAAATTTGTTAATTACTTTAATTAACAAACATTCACATAAAACCCCCTGCAACATTTCAATATTACATGCAGAACCAATTTCAGCAATTTCACTCGAAACAGTTTTGGTGTCTATTGAAATAATTCCATCGTTTTCTTAAATCTTTATCTGAAAAATATTTGCTCCAAATGGTGTCGGTATCCCTTAAGTGTGTCACCCTACGGTTCGCGGATAATGCAGACATGATCGAGACCCCTCTCAGATCAATAATTAGAAGCGGGACCTAGAGATCCATACTGACTCCTACACATTCAACGATGACTTCTGTGATCGTGAGAACCTTTTAACGCTAGTAACTAAATCCCTTTGTCTCGCGATATATTACATGTCCGAGATTCGATCATTGGCATCCAAATACCTAGTTTGATCTCGTTACCGACATGCACTCTTTTCTCGTTCCCGTGATATAACATTCTACTGATCTCATCACTTGCTTGCAAGCTATCTTAATGTGATATCACCGAGAGGGCCCAGAGTATGTCTATCCGTCATCATGATAGACAAATCCCACTCTTGATCCATGAGCCTCAACATAACACCTTTATAGCACTGAACCCACCTTTATAGTCACACTTTCATGGTGTGACGTTTGATGTTATCAAGATACTCTTCCGGTGTCAGCAATTAACATGATCTCATGGTCTAAGGACTAAGATTACTTCGTATGATGTTATAGCAATATAAACATAATGACTTTGATCGTAATGTTATACTTCGGATGAATGTTCATCACATCATACCATCAATGTTGTGACCTTGTTATTAACAGCATCCAATGTCCATGATCAGGAAACCTTGATCATCTTGTTAATCAACGAGCTAGTTTATACGAGAGGCATTACTAGGAACTTTGTATTTTGTTTATTAAACACACATGTATTAACGTTTCCAATTAATCAATTATAGCATGCAAAATAAACATTTATCATAAACATGGAATAAGATAATAACCACTTTATTATTGCCTCTCGTGCATATTCCCTTCACCTCCCGCGCGCCCGCATGGGCCAGGGGGTTGAGCGGCCCGTGTCGGCGGCCGGCAGCTGCAGTCTGCCCCGTGCGGTGGCCACCGCCCACGTGGGCTGGCTGTTTTCTTTTATTCCTTTTCTTTTTCTGCAGCTTTTCTTCTAGGCCTTTTCCCTCCGACATTTGGCCTAATGTAAAAGTTGCCTTTATAAATCCTAATATAAATATTATTTAGAATATATTAATTCACAATTAACATATAATAAATATATATTTAAATTCTCATTTATCCGAAAACACATTTTCGATCTTTTCCTTTATTCTTTCTCCGAACAACTTCAGATCTCTCTGCGGGACGATTCCGGCTTTCTCTTTCTCTAATGTGATTCCGTCTTACGAATGATAACTCTCATCGTACCCTTAAGTGTATGCTCTTGACGGCTCGGGAATGTTCTAGACATGATCTATATCAATGATCAACAGAGGGACCAAGGATATCCATGTGACCCCTATGCATTCCTGATGACAATGTCGTTTGAACCGCTAAATGTAGCATCATCTTCCTTTTGTTTCTTGATACAACTTGTCCGAGATCCGATCATTGGTATCCCATACCTTGTTCAATCTCGTTCACAACAAGTTATGTTTTCTTGTTACCGTGATATTACATCCCCGTGACCTAGTCACATGTTGAAACATTTATGGATGTAATCTCACCAAGCCGGCCGTATGTATCTTTACCCGTCATGTGGGTGAACAAATCCCGGTCTTGCAGTCACATGTCATCTACCGTTCCTTCGGAATGCCCAACGTACACCTTTATAACCATTGTATTACCAAGTGGCGCTTGATGTAGTCTAAGCAGCCTCGGGAAACAGTGAGTAATATGAGCTCACGGTCTAAGGAAAAGGAGTCTAGGTATAGTTATTGCAACAATGAACTATATGACTTGATCGTGTTGCAATCCTTCGAGGAATGTCCAATCACATCATTCTCCAATGATATGATCCCGTTGTCAGTCGGCATAAATGCCCATGATCTTGAAACCCAGATCATCCTCATGACCAACGAACTAGTATAAATAGAGGCTACTAGGGACTTGGTTGTTTCATACCACACTTGTACCAATGTTTCTACTTGGCACAGCTATAGCACAATATGAAACTATTATAAACTAATTGAGATATGACAATAAAAACCTATTTATTATTTGCCTCTAGGGCATATCTCCTTCAGTCTCCCACTTGCACTAGAGTACAAATAATCCAGCTTGCATTTTACTCATATAAACCATATACCATATGCGTTTACAGATCATGCATGCTCATGGGAAACGTCATGTCCATGTTCTATTTTACCAGATCATTATGTCTTTTGCAAATCGTTAATGTCTTCCTAACTTTGACATTCACACCATTATTTTATAATGGGTCGAAATATTTGTTTGGCGACAAAGTGAGACTTTCGTTTCTAGTGTTTATGATGACGTTCGTTTTCACCGTTGTCATTTAAACTTCAAAACACACTTTGCTATCCTTTGTGTATATACTATAGTCATGGCAGCAGAACGAGGCTAGATTCCAGGAGCTTACAGTGACTTTAGATCAACCTCGAGGGCTTTCTCATGGGCATTAGGCCCTAGGACACATCATTCTATGTTAAAAGCGAACTAGCCCCGCCATAACATTATACATTACATCAGATGGAGCCTTTATACTTCTATATCGATGTAGATCCTAGTGCATGAAATGCATCTATGCCACTTACATTGCTTCTTGCCATTTATGTACAAACTTAATTCTGGTTCAGTGATCAACTCAGGAATCACTTAAGGACACATTCTTATAGTTAAGATTTTGTCCTACCAACCAGAACTTCGGGTAACATTACGTCGAGTATACAACATGGTTATATGGAAGAACCTATGACTGGGGCATAGGAGATGCAACACATCTCTTTCTTTCAACCATAGTTGCAATACTAACTCAATGCTTCATATAGTAAGAACTTCTTTCTCACCTTGTTCCATTCTGAGCTACTTCAGAATCTTGCTTAGGACATTCTGAACATCTTTCGGAATCAAGTCCAGGAAGCATTCGACATTTAGTGTTTATTAAACTCACCAATCTATCTCGATAGATCTTATTGTTTAATAACTTCAACTTCATCCTTATTTATCTAACTTAAATATTATTAACACCCATCACATCATTCACATATGTCGTCCACATATCACAGAATGATTTCACGCTCTCACTCAAATATGACATTCATGTTTGAGATCTAAGGATTTCACTTAGCTCCCACTCAAAATATGTCAGCTACGTATTATGAATTAGCCAAGTTGATTTTATCCCACTCAAATCTAGGTCCTCTTGATAATCTTGGACATTGCAAAATTCTTCGATCACCATCAAATTGAGAATTCCACTAACGAGATTTCAATGACCATTCATTTCCCGTACTTAGGTCCATCACGCTTCTTTGTATTTTATAGGTATGTCTTTCTCAAAACATGGCAAGTCAATCAATAATATAATTCCACAAACTTGTAGAATATATAGTTGAATCCTACTTTCTTTAGTAAAAGTATTCCCTAAAAGTTTATGATCATTATCATTGGTTTCTCCTCTATATGTAGAGTTTGGATTCACGAAACAAATTCCGCTGCACCACTCAACAATTCGAAGGCAAGGTCAAATACCTTGTTTTGATCTTTTACTTTCTTCCACCTGTACCTTCATCAAGACACATCAACTTAGGATAACAGCAGGTTTGCCCCTTGTGGATGATGCATTCATAGCTTCCTAAGAATGCTCTACAAAGACTTATTTATTCGCCACGATTTCGACTTATCAAAATCTCTAGAAACTCGAAATTGCCATAACACTTATGGTGTTGTTTCCACAAATCTTTAGATGTTCCTTTGTATTTCAAATGAGTGTTTGCTTATTTCGATCTCTAACTCTAAATGACAACTATAACCCCTATAAGAGATAATACTATACCATATGTATCTTAATACATAATGATTATGATGTTTAGATATTTCAACACAGTTTGAATTCATCCAATTATCATAATTTGTGAAACATCTTTCACAAGTCCCTTTTATGCTAAACTTAACTTGAATACTTTAGTCATGTCGATCAAATCGAAGAGACTATGTATTCTCGTTAATTTCAATATCCTCTTATTGTTTTGAACTTATTTGAACAATTCAAATCATTTTGAACTCATGTTTCATTAAGTAAATACGCTTATTCACTTAAGTCCACAATAAATGATGTCCACTACTTGTTGAAAATACGATACATCACTATGTATAAGATTCAACATTTCTTCGCATATTACCGTTTTACTAGAATGCGGAGTTTTAGTCATTCTGCACAAGAGGCATGGTTTTGCAAAGTGTCTAGATCAAGCATCTAGGACCCCAATCTTCATTTACAATGAAGAACATGCAATAACCAAAATGACTTAAACTATAGTGTCATTTCATTATTAAACTTTGGATATATTTTAGCATTCTAATCCTTCATAAATGTTTAAACTATTATCATTAACATAGTGGTGTGAATAAATTATTTGTAATCATAATGTGACCATAAGGTATTGTTCATAAGAATAGTACAAACTGGCTTGTAACTTGTTCATATGAATAATCTTCTCGCCAAAAGCAAGACACACAAACAGGATTACAAATTATATTCAAGTCCAGTAATCCAAATAACAAACTTTGAGGAAAGAGATGATGTCGGCCATCAACTAGTTTGCTTGCCGTCATCAAGCCTCATTGCCTCAACTCCAGCAATTATCAAGCAGACCATCTTGTTTTCACAAAACGGGACAAGTATCAAATACTTTGCAAACTGCAACAAGTTTTGCAAGAACCACATTTATAATTTTGTATATCTAACATATACCTTTTTCATCCATGACCTCCTTTTGCAATCAAGCCCTTCTAAGAGTTCTTAACTCTAATGCAAGATCGTTAAGTGTTTTTCCAAACATTCCGGAGTCATCGAATTATCTCCTAATGGTTATGTATCAAGAAGAGAAGATCACCTTTTACGAGGATATCCCTCAGGCGTGGGTATTAATCTATGAAGTTGGACCCTTTTGCTAAGTTCCATATTAAGCAATACATTCCCATGGTCGCAAAGGACCTCAATGGGATAGGCCAAGATCTACTAAGATATTTGCAAATAGACATCTAGACTAAGTTTATAATAAGAGATCAATTTATAATTGGTCTCCACTAAAATTGTCATCCCCTGGACAATTTTAGTGATCGCATGATCCCTATCCTCTACATCTCCCCCAATTGACACGGCCATCAGTGCATTATCAAATGTAGACATTCAACAATGTCAATCACATCATCCATGTGACTCATGCTCGATCTTTCGATCTCTTGTGTTCCGAGGCCACGCTTCTATGGTGTGCTAGGCTTGCCAAATCTAACTTGTGTGTATTCGCTGTACAACATGGCTTACACCCACTGTATGCAAACGTAGCTATGTCTGACCCCTACTCACTGCAGGGCGCCTCATACCAAAGAACTTTCTTGGTGGTGCACTGATGACCCACAAGTATAGGGGGTGTATCGCAGTATTTTCGAGGGAAGTGAAACCCAATTTATTGATTCGACACAAGGGGAGCCAAAGAAAATTTATAAGCCTTAACAACTGAGTTGTCAATTCAGCTGCACTCCTCTACCCCTTTTTCACGTAAAAATTTAATATGAATTTTCTGGAATTTTTCGAGACACTTTATTTTTGGGCAATTTTTAGGTATAGATGAATGATTTTTCTGACAGAAAAAGGTTTTTGGAATGATGCAATGACAAAACAAGGCTAGAACTTCAGAAGTTCTAAGACACTCTAACATGCAAGCAACTAGCAACAGAAAAGAAAACTAAACGAAAGCAAAAAACTAAAGTGGATAGAATAGAATCAAGCGGAGATAATCATGGTGAAAACATTGTTTTGTTCAATGAAATCTTTTTGTTAACAAGGTTGATCAGGTCTTGTTACCAAAAAAAATTTATATGAAACAAAACTTTGTATTCCACTAATGACTATGTTACCTCAACCTTGATAGCAATGGTCCCAATCATAATAGTTTCAAATTTTTCTCTTGGTATGAGACAATATATTTCTCCAACTTGAATGCCCTCAACATGTTCAATTGAATTCAAACCATAAGTCCTATCAATCTTCTTGGGGAAATATACAGTATGTTCCTTGTCATTAACATTGAAGGTCACATTTCCTTGATTACAATTAATAACAGCTCCTGCAGTATTAAGAAAAGGTCTCCCAAGAATTATAGACATATTATCATCTTCAGGCATTTCAAGCACAACAAAATCAGTTAATATCAAGCAATTATGAGCCACTCGAATAGGCACATCCTCACATATACCAACAGGAATAGTGGTAGATTTATCAGCCATTTGCAAAGATATATCAGTTGGTATTAATTTTTCTAGTTGAAGTCTCTTATAGAGAGAAAAAGGCATAACACTAACTCCAGCTCCCAAAGCACACAAAGCAGTTCTAACATAACTATTCTTAATAGAGCAAGGAATAGTTGGAATCCCTGGGTCTCCAAGTTTCTTTGGAACCTTACCATTAAAGAAATAATTAGCAAGCAAAGTAGAAATTTCTTCATTAGGGATCTTCCTTTTATTCGAGACAATATCCTTCATATACTTTGAGTAAGGAGGCAATTTAATAGCATTAGTCAAAGGAATTTGCAGGAATAAAGGTTTCATCTTATTATAGTGTTCATCTTCCTTTGACTTGTGTTTCTTATCAGGGAAAGGCATAGGTTTTTGGACCCAAGGCTCTCATTCGCTACCATGTTTCTTAGCAACAAAATCTTATTTAGTGTATTTAGTATTCTTAGTGTGCTTTGCAGGTTCTTCTTCAACTTTTTATTGATCAGGAACATCATTTTCTTCATTACCACTTCCAGTTTCAGCATCAGAGATAGATATACTATAGGATCTTTAGCATGTTCAGAGGGTTCTACAATAGTTTTATGTTTCTTTTTTCTTTTCTTACGAGTAGTACCACTATTTTTAGCTTGTTGAGAATCCTGCTCCATTCTTTTGGGATGCCCCTCAGGATATAGAGGATCCTGGGTAGCAGCACCACTTCTTGTTCTAATCTCATAAGCATGTTTTTCTTTAGCATCATTAACTAGCAAGTGTTTTTGCACTGTAATAAGTTGATCTATTTGAGTTTGAACCATTTGAAAATGTTTAACAAGCATTTTAACATCATTAGAGGTTCTTTCCACAATATCCTTCAACTCAACAATAGCTCTAGAGTTTTCCATTAGATGATTTTGCACCCTTTTATTAAAATTATCTTGCTTAACAATGAAAATATCGAATTTTTCTAAGCATTGATCAGGAGGTTTAGAGTAAGGGATATCACCTTCATCAAAGTGTTGGAGAGAGTGTACCTCAATAGTGGATGAATGGGGAATTGGCTTACATAATTCTTCTATAGGAGGTAAATTCTTGACATCTGCAGTTTTAATTCCCTTCTCCTTAAGACATTTCTTAGCTTCCTTCATCACTTCATCATTCAATTCAATAACTCCCCTCTTCTTAGATAATGGTATAGGCGCCGGTATAGCTGGTTCAGGTATAATTACTTCAGGTATAGCTAGTTCAGGAGGAGTCCAATCTTCATAGTTCTTGCTTATTTTAGCCATTAATTCCTCAACTTCCTTGGGAGTCCTATTCCTGAAAACACAATCAACACAGCTATCCAGGTATGTCCTTGATTCTTTAGTTAGTCCATTATAAAATATATCAAGAAGCTCATTCTTAGGTAATGGACATCCAGCCTGTGCATGAATCAAAGCACAAAACCTTGCCCAAGATTCGGGCAATATCTCTTTTTCTCCCTGTTTAAAATCAAAAAGTTCCTACAAAATAGCATGTAGCACTAGGAGGAAAATATTTCTGCAAGAAAGTACTAATCAAGAAATCAGGGCTATCAATAGATCCAGGAGGTAAATTACTAAACCAAGTTTTAGCTTCTCCTTTCAATGAAAAGGGGAAAATCTTAGCAACAAAGTAAGTACGCATCTTAATATCATCAGAAAATAAGCCACTCATGGTAGAAAGCTCAGTCATATGTGCTACTGCACTTTCATTCTTAGTCCCACAAAAAGGTTATTTCTCAACAATATCTATATAGGATAAATCAAGAGAGAAATCATAATCTTTATCTTTAATGTTTATGGGAGAAGCAGCAAACTTAGAATTAGGATATAATTTGGGTCTAATAGTACGCCTCTCAAGGAGATTCTTAGCAGCACTCCTATCATGGGTGTTTTGACATTCTTTAATGAATTCATCGGTCATCTCAACATAACCGTCTTCAATATCATAACTCTCACTAGACTCAGGTGAGCTAACAGGTGTAGTAGTGTCTTCATTAGGAGTTTCAGTATTTCTAGCTATAGTTCTAGTAATCGTAGCATCTAGGAAAGGACCTAATGAACCACTCTTATCAAGCATAGTAGAAGCAGCATCATAAGTATCAGAAGTTTCAGATTCAGCGGTAGTAGCAGTGTGTGTAGCATGTATATGTGGTGGTGTAATGAGCTTACTCATAACAGATGGTGAATCAAGCGCAACCGAGGTGTTCAGAACCGTACCTCTCCATGTAGTGGATGGTAAAATAGGAACCTTGCCATCACGAGACTTACCCATGATGGATGGATGGCAGCGAACAATAATGAATCCAAGTGAACTTGATAAATAAAGCTATGCTCCCCGACAACGGCCCTAGAAAATTGTCTTGATGACCCACAAGTATAGGGGGTGTATCGCAGTATTTTCGAGGGAAGTGAAACCCAATTTACTGATTCGACACAAGGGGAGCCAAAGAATATTTATAAGCCTTAACAACTGAGTTGTCAATTCAGCTGCACCTGGAAACAATCTTGCTCACAGCAGTTTATCAGTAGCAACAGTTTTGTAGTAGAAATAGTAAAGTAATAGCAGTAGTAAAGTAAAGAGAGCAGTAACAGTTGCAACAAACAGTAGGATTCGAGCGAGGTAGGCATAGGGATGGCTGAACGGGCGTTGCATGCACAAGACAATTCACATGGCAATCAGAACATAGGGCAATTGCAGATAAATAAGATAAAGCATCCAAGTACAAGATAATCATAGGCACGTATTCCATATATAGTCATACGTGCTCGCAATGAGAACTTGCACAACATCTTTTGTCCTGCCAGCCCGTTTGCAGCGGAGCCTCAAGGGAACTACTGGCAGTTAAGGTGCTCCTTTTAATAGAGCACCGGAGCAAAGCATTAATACTCCGTGAACACATGTGATCCTCACATCAAAGTCATTCCCTCCGATTATCCCGATTGCTGTCACTTCAGGGCCATTGGTTCCGGACAATAACGTGTGTATACAACTTGCAGGTAAGACCAAAAACAATACTATCATAATGAACCAATAACATGTTCAAATATGAAATCATGGCACTCGGGCCCTAGTGACAAGCATTAAGCATAACAAGTCGCAACAAAGTTAAAAAGCACTAATAGTAGATACTAGGCACCACACCCTAACAATCCCATGCTATTACATGAACGATCTCATCCAATCCCTACCATCCCCATAGCCTACAGCGGGGGATTACTCACTCATAGATGGGGGAAACATGGATGGTCGATGGAGAAGCGATGGTGATGATGATGGCGATGATCTCCTCTAATTCCCTATCCTGGCAGGGTGCCAGAACGGAGTTTCTGGTGTTGTTTCATGGAATCTGGTGGTGACGGCGGAGCGGAACTCTTTCTGGAAAAACGTCAAACTCCCCTGAGTTTTTAAGTCAGAACGTATCTTATAGGCGAAGAGGGAGACCGAGGGGGTGTATGGGGCGGCCAGACCACCCCCTGGCGCGACCAGGTCGTGTGGCTGGGCCCCAGCCCCACTCCGTCTCATATTCTAGCTGCAGGAGTCTTCTGGTGAAATAGGATTTTTGGCATACTTTCCAGGATTTTTCCTGATAGTTTATTTTCTACACAAAAACTAGACACTAAGGTAATTCTACTGAAAATAGCGTCAGTCCGTGTTAGTTGCATCCAATGCACACAAGTTTAGAGGAAAAACAACAACAAAAGTGTTCGGGAAAGTAGGTACGTTTTGGACGTATCATGCACACACAAGGGGAACCTGGAACATTGGAATTCAATAGGGATTATCTTATTTGCTACCGTTGAGTATCTAAATACTAGCACACAATAAGATGTAAAAACAGGTATCGACATCATATGTATAATGTGATATGATATGGTCTTTCTTGCGCCTTGATCTCCATCGAGCGCTCCGGCATGATCTCCATCTTGCCCTTGGTTTGACGCCAAGTCCACGATGCCTCCATCGGGTTGTCCATCGGAATGATGACTATTACTATACTACTTAGTAACGGAAAAGTAAACTACTTTACCTTCGTAACGACCAATGCCATATCATAATCACATGCCCCATGCACAATAAAGTTAGACGCCTCTATTTTATCTATTGCAAGTTTTACGTGGTTGTTAGGGCTTTCGCAATAGAACCGTTTCTAAACTACGAACTTTCCAACCACAACATGGATTCGACATTTGCCTCTATTACACCCCTTTCGGGGCCCTCCGTTGTAAATGCCATATCAACTATCGAATGAGAGATAGACACCCGCTAGCCACTTATATGGTACAAGCCGTATGTTGAGCGTGGAACCAGTCTCGCGTACGAATACGCGTAAGATCGGTCCCGGCCGCTTCATCAAACAATACCGCGATATAAACAAGTACACGTTAGAGGGTAACAACTAAGAAATCAATGCCTGCACAAAATTTGTGCGTACTGGCCGTACAACACTCCTACGCATAGATCGGCTCCATTGAAGGGGGATCGCAGCAGAAAACAAAAAAATCCTACGATGGAACCCTAAAACTGCCTAGGATCTATCTATGTAGTAATGCGGTAATGACCAACGCATATAGAATACATACCCTTATAGACCGTACGCGTTTAATGTTCCGCGGATAACGTGGTTGATGTAGTCGTACTCGTAGCCGACCTCAAGGTCGCGAAGCTCCTCGCAGGTCACCCCTTGCTCCTTCTTCATCTTCATCGTGCAACAGCTCTGGCTCACGACATTTAAGCGCCCCAAGTGTTGCGTCTCATGTCTTCGTACACATCCCGTGCACGATGAGACCTCCGGCTCCCCGATCCCGCCGGGAGTGCGGAAGTTGATATCCGGCTAGGAATCCCTGCAGCACAACGGAGCACTGCAGGTGTGTCTTGATCACACAGCCTAGACTTGGGGCCATGGTAACAAGGTATAGAGAGAGAGGGAAGGAGGAAGTCAAACAAAGGACCTCTCCAAATATTAGGTGTTTAATTCCACCCATGGGCACCCCTTTATATAGGCGGAGGAGGTGTGCCCTCCCCATTGGGTTAGCCATGTGGGACTAATAGACAAAGGAAAAATACAGGAATTTTCGTCCTGGCCGATTGGGCCGAATCAATGCAGCCCAATAGACAAAATAGCAGCAGGAACAGCAGCCTGGGAAGGAGCTGGCCGGGTGGGACTTGGCGCGGCGCACCTCGCGCCCAGCAGCTCTCGCGGTGGCGGCCTGGCGAGGTGACCCGGGTGGGCCGGTGTCCCCCCGGCCCAGCAGCGCGGCGGCCTGCTCGAGCGGCAGCCAGCTCCCTCCCGCGCGCCCGCATGGGCCGAGGGTTGAGCAGCCCGTGTCGGCGGCCGGTAGCTACAGTCTGCCCCGTGCGGCGACAATTATCCGCCGCCCACGTGGGCTGGCTGTTTTTTTTATTCCTTTTCTTTTTCTGCAGCTTTTCTTCTAGGTCTTTTCCCTCCGGAATTTGGCCTAATATAAAAGTTTCCTTTATAAATCTTAATCTAAATATTATTTAGAATATATTATTTCACAATTAACATATAATAGATATATATTTAAATTCTCATTTATCCGAAAACACTTTTCCGGTCTTTTCCTTTATTCTTTCTTCGAACAACTTCGGATCTCTCTGCGGAACGATTTCGGCTTTCTCTTTCTCTACTGTGATTCTGTCTTACGAATGATCACTCTCATCGTACCCTTAAGTCTATCCTCTCACGGCTCGGGAATGCTCTAGACATGATCTGTATCAATGATTAACAGAGGGACCAGGGATATCCATGTGACCCCTATGCATTCCTGATGATAATGTCGTTTGAATCGCTAAATGTAGCATCCTCTTCCTTTTTGTTTCTCGATACAACTTGTCAGAGATCCGATCATTGGTATCCCATACCTTGTTCAATCTCGTTCACAACAAGTTCTGTTTTCTTGTTACCGTGATATTACATCCCCGTGACCTAGTCACATGTTGCAACATTATGGATGTAATCTCACCAAGCCGGCCGTATGTATCTTTACCCGTCAGGTGGGTGAACAAATCCCGGTCTTGCAGTCACATGTCATCTACTATTCCTTCGGAATACCCAACGTACACCTTTATAAGTACTGTATTACCAAGTGGCGCTTGATGTAGTCTAAGCAGCCTCGGAAAACAATGAGTAATATGAGCTCACGGTCTAAGGAAAAAGAGTCTAGGTATAGCTGTTGCAACAATGAACTATATGACTTGATCGTGTTGCAATCCTTCGAGGAATGTCCAATCACATCATTCTCCAATGATATGATCCCGTTGTCAGTCGAAATAAATGCCCATGATTTTGAAACCCAAATCATCCTCATGACCAACGAACTAGTATAAATAGAGGCTACTAGGGACTTGGTTGTTTCATACCACACCTGTACCAATGTTTCTACTTGGCACAGTTATAGCACAATATGAAAATATTATAAACTAATTGAGATATGAAAATAAAAACCTATTTATTATTTGCCTCTAGGGCATATCTCCTTCAGTATCATGTAACTTGAGAGATTCAGCTTTGGAGTAACAAAAAATTGTTCATTGGCCCAAATTGATTAACTGGTTACCCATGATCCGATAGCCCGCAAAATTGCGAGCGGGGAAGCGATAAGTAGGCTTGCATGTGACTAAGATTAAGCTATACAAGAATATCTGAGCAGCCAAACGATGGACAAAAACGCCACAGAACCAGAACAACACTGCAGCTGTGCAAACAACAATGCTGTTGACCTCACAATATGTCCAACGCTATTTTTTTGGGCCACTGGTCCTTGTACACCTGTCGCTTTGTACATTTGGAGATGTAGCAATAACTCAGGGTGAACTTGTCGTCAGGCTCATGGGCCGGCCAAAAGATAAAATGTTGGGCAAAATAAGAACAGCTGTGCGGCAAGGATCACCTAACTGCAGGCAAGGACTCGGCTTTAAGAAATGGATCAAGATGAGACCACTTGCTTGGACGCACGACGACATGGTTGTGTCCCTTGGTTTATATCGCCTTTTAATTGGAGGACGGTGCAGCATAGGACAGAAACTACAAGGTACTAACAACGTTTGTTGATTAGACCTGTCAATACATGCTCGAAGATGATAGCATTATCACAGTTCTCCATCCGATCAAAAAATAAGTGTCGAAGACTTAGTAAAACTTTGTACTCCATCCGTTTTAAAATATAAGATATTTAGTTTTGTGAAAGGAGTATATCTATACCTCTTTTAATATGTAGAGTCACTCTACACACTAAAAGTGATTTTGATACACTCCTTTCACAAAGTTAAAACATCTTATATTTTCAAATGGAGGGAGTGATGTCGAAGATTTGTCAAAAAAGTGTCTAGATTCATCCATATTTTGACAAAACTGAGACATCTATTTTGAAACGGAGGGAGTACTAAATCGCCGATACTTATTATGGATCGTAGGGAGTATATTTTTTCGAAAAAGTTAGGTTGGAATGTAGAAGGCCTAGTAAAAGTGTACTATAGTTAATCTGCTACTGACACTTCCTCTGATTCATAATAAGTGTAGCTGATTTAGTATAAATTACTACAGATGGAAGGGCGTAGCAAAGATAATCGATCATCGTGTAACTTTCTCGGGAAGGTGGGTTAAATTCGTTAACGTGCCATGTTTAGTGGGTTCTGTCGGTACTTTCTGCAACCGGAGTCTCTTCACTGAGCCATTGATCTAAAACGCAGTACAGCTCCGAGAACTTAATTGGTTTATGAGGAAGGGCAGCTAAAGTCAGCTCAAACTTAAAGCACATCTCCATGTTTAAATATGGCAGGGAGTACATGCGTCCCTCGTCTGACACAGAAACAACCGAACCGACGGCAGGACCAATTCTGCTCCCCATAGCAGATGGCACGCATGCTTTTCCCTTCAGCTTCACAGATGCTTGATATGGCAAATGTGAAGCGAGATTAGAGGTCAGGCTCTTGCTGGCTTCACCAACTAATTAACCAACTTATCAGACCTACAAGTCAAGAGATTAGGACCATGCTACTATGCTAGTACTGCTGCAAATGGCTAAATGAGGCATGACAAGGTTACTAATTATACTTTGCTGCTGAGGCCGGTCCTGCAGGTATGCTAGCTACAGAGACAAGGCACCAGACGGACACTACCCAAATGGAGAGGCTGGGAAACGAGTAAATTGTCAGGCTGAACTGTAAAGTAAATTGTCAGATTGATAAGTGTATTTCTAACCTTTATCGTAAGTCAAACTTTTTGACCAATTTTATAGAGAAAGGTAACAACATTTATGATATTTAATTAGTACCATTAGATCCGCTTTTGAAATGTAGTTTCGTAAGGCTGGTCCGAGTGGAAGTATCATAGCTAGTATCATGCATGATCTGATGTGGCACAACAATTAATAAAGAAAAAGATGATTAGAGTATCATAGGTAGATACCGTATCTTAGCACGTAAAACTAAAAAATCCTCATACAAATAAATCTTGTACTCCCTCCGACCCATATTAGTTGACGTGGGTTTGTCGAGATTTGGATGTATCTAGATATGTTTTAGTGCTAGATACATCCAAATCTAGACAAACCCAAGTCAACTAATATGGGTCGGAGAGAGTACACAATTTTGCATTGAGATTCTACAAATCATTGAACATAGTACTAATATTATACTACCATACGATACCATGCACTATGAAGATATTATCATACATTAGTATCATATGCATGATACTAGTACTATGATGCTACTACTATGATTAGCCTAACATACCATTTTCATTATACATGTGTTGCTACATTCATCTACAAAATCGATCAAATGTTTAAAATTTGACTCAAAGCAAACCTAGAAGTACACTTATTTGCAGACTGAGGGAGTATGTGGGTGGACGCCCCGTGGACATGCTTCAACATGCACACTGTCACGAGCTAACAACTATCATCGGTGTTAGAAGACAGATACATATACGTATATGAGATAGACTAGGACTCTAAGATCATCTTGTACTCCAAGTTTACCTACCTCTTGTAACTCTATATATATCCCCATAAGGGTCAAATCAATACACGGAAATATTACGGATTCAATATTTTCTATATGGTATCAGAGCGGTTAGCCTCACGGTGCCGATCCTAGGTTTTTCCACCATTTCCGCATCGCGTCGCCCCCGGGGAGATTAATCTTCTCCTCGGGGGCGCAGCACCCGGTCTCAATCAATGATCGGATCGGTTCTTTAGATTAGATTAGATCCAATTCAAAATTTCTAGTTCTATAGATTAGATCCGATTTAGAAAAATAAATCCCTAGATCATGTCCCACGAATCTCCGGTGAAATCTGTGCAAATCCGTGCTGCTATGACTCAAACGGCTTCACGTTCGCCTACATCTCCGCTTCGATCCACCGGCCTGCACCACTCCAGACGCGACTTCCACACCTGCCGCCAGGTAGCACATCTGCGCTGACCGCCTGCACCGGCCGCACGACAGAAGCGAAGCGCTCCAAGGCGGACACAACACGGGAAGATCGCAAACACACGATGTTGCGGACAGTAGAGCAGCAGACGCAGGACACAGGAGCCCACACGCATGCAGATCAACTCCCAACACAAGGAGCTCATGTTCGCGTGCATGATTTTCCTACAGATGCACAGGAGACTCCAAGGTCCATGTCTACATCTCTCTGCTCGTATGGACTAGACGATCTACTCCGACTCTCGCACGCCAGCTACTTCGATACCGACACCAAGATCTACACTTCTTCGACACACGACTACACCGATATCAAGATCCGCACTGCATCGACCCAAATATCTACGTCAAGTTGTACGACAACACTAAGATCGTCGTCGAGTTCTACATCGCCAACGACCCAAACATCTACGTCAAGCTATACGACTACACCAAGATCTTCGTCGAGTTCTACATCGCCAACGAAAATTATCGCCAAGGTCTACATCACGTGGTCTAAAACCGCCATCGCCGCTACATCCCGCGCTCTGCTAGGGCGATCACAAAATCGCCTCGCCCGCTTGGTCAAAAACCCGTCGCCGCCGCCGATCCTATGCGATCCGCCACCGCCGCCATAAAAACCTTGCCGCTGCCGCTTGCCTTGTGCCCCGGCCGCCGCCTCAAAACCCCTACAACCAAAAACCAGTCGCCGCCACAGATTACTGCCGCCGCACTATGACCAAGAAACCTGCCGCCACCGCATATTCCTGCTGCCGCCGCGCAAAACCCTAAAACCCTACGACACAAACCGCGCAATTTTTTGTGCCTCCAGTGCTATCGGCGACACCGACCACGACAACCTCGACCATGGCTACCTCGACATCGACATCAAGAACAACGTCTACAATAACTCAAGAACTCCAGTCAATAGCGTCCGCGTCGTCACTTGCGTCCACGACACTCCCGCTGTGACTGCGGGAGGGAAGAGAGGCACCAGAAGGGGACGCAGTCACGCCCCTAGGTGCCAGCTATGATCATGTCCACGTAGGTGATAATGACAAGAAAGTGAAGACAACGGAAGCTATCTAGACCAAAAGTCCTAACTGATGGAAAGGGCCAGGCGTGTATTATATTCTTAACACTCCCCCTCACGTATAGGCTATTTTAGTCCTTAGCGTGGGTTCGTGTAGGCCACATAATCTTTTTTTAATACTGCGTGAGCAGGGTCTTGAACTTGAGACCTCTTGGCTCTGATACCATAAATGATTTATGCACTAGCCAATCTATACTATTAAAAGGCTGGTCTTGATGGTACGTTATTTTAAATTAGACGCTTTTACCCCTGCAATTTCGAGTTATTTACCCATCGTGCCACTGTCGAGTGGAAAAAATGTTTCGTTAAGAAAAAAAAATTCGTTAAGTCGGCGCTCAACACCTTGACTAATCGAATCGTGGAAACCAGCGGTTGTCCAGGTTACTGGCACACGGGAACTGGACGAGAGGGCAACGTGCTTGAGCAGCGGCACGAAGCGCGGCAGCCAAGGCGTCTTGGAACTCGGACAGGAAACACTGTGCGCGGAGTACGCATCAGCGTAGCAGAAAGGCGAGGGGGCAGCGCTGGTCGATGTGATGATGAGCTGGAGGCATGAGGTAGAGAAGCTCGTGGCCGTCGAGCTTTGCATCGATGAACCAAACAGGCACGCAGGAGCAGGAAGAGCTGGGAGTGGCATAGCCAAGACGAGATGTTGGGCGAGGTCGTGCGTCCAAGTGGCCTAGCAGCAGAGGTCGAGCATGCACTCAATTCTGGCCAAGTCGTGGGGCGCAATGTTGCTGCAGCTTCTGCGGTTCTGCATGGAGAAAATCAGTAAATATCCTATCTCACTTCAAAATAAATTGATCTGGACCAGAGGGATAGATACAGTCAGACATGTAGAGAACATGCTAATTAGAAGTTCGGAACTCACTGGCTTAATTATATGGTGCCGGTGGAAACACATCGTGAAAGACCTTTTGCTTTATCTTACACTAAATCTGAATCAACATTGACCATTGTTTAATTATTCAAACTCACGGACTACCGTGAGCCTGCAATCCCTTCTTTTGGCTCAGGTGGTATTGAGAAATTCAAAGTTTTCGATGCATAGTAGCATTGTTGATTTAACTTGAAAAAACGATTTATTGGATACCACCAGATGTGCATTTGCATTTGTCTAAGTTATTTTGTGTTTCTGAATTCCTAACACGCAGACATTGCCGTCGCCAACAACATGTGCCACCTCGTTGAACACATATGTGCCGCCCTATTGGTCGTTCCCTTCGACGGAATCGAGCTGATGTGCTTCTATGCTTTTGAACAAGGGACAAAAGGTTGCTGCGAGTCGACCTACTGAGTCCACCATCCGGCAGCCACAACGTGGAGGAGATGGTGACCGGTGGTTTGCGGTGGCACGCCGATCTGCATGTTCAAGAACCTCTGGGTGCGCCGATGTGCAGCGACTGCAATGATTGCCAAGGCGTACGACAGGGAGATCATCTTGAGGGATGCTAACTACTTCCATGACATGAGTGATGCTGTATGTTCGTGCATTGACTAAGAAGATACAATAATTTCTCCTGGCAATTGCTTGTATCTCGTGCCTCTGAAACCATGCAGGAGGTATCCGAGAGCATCACCTACACCGAGCTGCTCCAAACCGTCTGACAAACTCCGCCGCAAGTGTGACTTATTTGTTGATGGGGCGATGGCGATGAGGTTGTACCTCCTGCATGTGATTCTGGGCCGTGCCCCCCAATTGGCAATTCCTCATGTTTCGTGAGAAGGGTGCAACCCTTTCCCATGACCCATCCAGGTGCATGCGCCTCTCTCATGTGTTTTTTGACTCTAAGCATGACAGATCGGCTTCGCGTTCACTCCTGGAATGACTGTTGTTCGTGTTGTCGTCATGGTGAGGCTGCAAGAGGAGATATTGATGTCAAAAAAGAAGTTGAACATACATCTACTCAAAAATATAAGACGTTTTAGCTTTGTGAATCAAATATATTTAGAAGTCTTTCAATGTATAGGTTCGTAAAGGTTCGGAGTAAACCTACAAAAACGTCTAGATATATTCATTTTACAAAGCTAAAATGACTTATATTTCTAAACGGAGGTCGACCTTCGACAAATGTGAGCCCTAAAAAATAAATGTTTGGCCAGCCTCATAACGTAATACTTTGTTAGTGTGTATAACCTGATACATGTTTTTTAATTGAAACTATGCTGGCTATGGCTAAATTGATGATGCCAAAGGATCATTGCATATGCCTTCAATGAAACATACTGTTTTTTGATAAGATCAACAAAAATACATGAGCTGCCTCTGATATAATCTTCACTAAAACTTGTGATACACCGCTTACTAATTTTTATATTTCTTCTCGGTAAAACTAGCTGACAGTTGCCCGGACGTTCTATTAAGTTTTCAAGAGCATGATTGTGATGTACACTTGTACATCGGACTAGGATCAACTGCTAAACAATATGGTTAATGGTGAAATCTGTTTAATTTTCTTTGGCCCTAGCTCAAGGCCGGTCCTCGAAAGGTAACTAGAGAGTACCAGGTCTGACTGTAGTTGGAGAAATAAGCTTAGACAAGTAGACATCCTACGCTTGGTATCGTAATAAAAATCTACCTGTAGCGTTCAGCTAGTTATCCTAAAAGACCGATCTAATGGAAAGAGACTAGACAATATATTTATATTCAACACTCTTCTTCACGTCTAGACTATTTTAGTTCTTAGAGTGCGTTTGGTGCAGACCGCAGAATCTTTTTTTTATTACTACGTGAGCAGGACCTTGAACTTGATACCTCTTGGCTCTAATACCATAAAGCATTTATGCACTAGCCAATTATCCTAAAGGACCGATCTAATGGAAAGAGACTAGGCAATATATTTATATTCAACGATCAGATCATCAGGTGAAACTGTTGATCGCAACCATGTTATGCACGTAAAGAATTTTTAATTAAGCACGACGCATGAATGTGTTCTTCAGGACGTATTGTATGCGCTTCAAAACAGTCACGCGCAAGAACTGTGAGTACACAAACACACGTGTACATGCTTATGGGACATTGTCGTTTTAGCGTTTCGCGATGCCACTGCTCACTGCTGTCTGTGGGAGGACGCATTGCATTGCACATTTGCATGTCATGCTTCATTACGGCGGATACGTGATATACTTATACCCTGGGCTGGCTAGCCGAGGACCACAGACACACGAGCGGAGCAACGGCGTAACTCCCCGTCGTACGGCGCCACGGTGCAGACGGCGACACACGGGCCCTGTGTCACGGCAGCTCTAATTAACTGCGTAGTACTGTAGTACTATATCAACAGTAGTAGCACTACGTGTGAGATCTCCAGGAGTCCCTACAAGATCCACGAGACAAGCTTAATGGAAGCTTTAAGGTCCCGTACCTTTATCAAGGGTTTGTGGTCCCGCGAATTTGTGGTTCGTCGGCTCTCGGCCAGATCTCGGGCCCATCTGCGTCGGGGCAGGCCAGCCCTTCCACGGGGCGGCAGAGCTCACTAGAGGTGGAGATGAGGTGGCGAATACAGGGTGGTGGCGGTGATGTCAGCCCGCCAGCTATAGCCTGGTGGCGGGGCTTTGAGGACTTGATCTGGTCCCGTCTGAGACTCGATGGGGCTATGTTTCTGTTGCCGCGTCCGTGGCTACCTCAATATAAGTGGATGTCGTTCCCTCCCGCACGATTGCGGTGCTGCCACCCCTGATTCCTGTTGCGTTCCCCTTTTCCGTTGCCTATGCCTCACGCTGGTCCATTGTGAGACGACGATGGTGGCGCGCTGGTGCGTGGCAAGTTAGATGAACAACTGCGGATCATCTAGGGTAGTGTTTTTTTTTTATCGGAAGAAATCTCTGTCGGTTCATCCGGTACCGACATGGTGACGCCTACGGGTACCGTTGTTACTTCCAGAAGGGTACACGGTGTACCCCTTCCCCCACTCACCTTCGCGTACGGAGAAACCCCTAGGACCTATCCGGATAGCAACATCGTCGTCTTCACATTCTTTATTGAAGGTGTTGATTGGTACGCAACGTTTCAGATTGCTAGGAGGTGGGACAACTCCGAAGGACGCAGCGGTTATGAGTTGTCTTCGCTCGGCGTTCTGCCATTGTTGGCATTTATTTCTCTTTTCTTTCTTCTTTTTTTCCCTTTTTTGTCTTATTGTATTCATGCCTGGACAAATTATCGGTTGGTTGCTGCGGGAGGAAAGACAATTTCCAGCAAGGAGTCAGACACGTCGTACATCAGGTACTGCATGTATAGACGTATAGGGCATGTTTGGTAGGGTGCCTCCACTCAGAATTTCTCACCTCAGATGAAATTCACGTGTTTGGTAGATCGGGTTCGTGCTCTGGGCACTGCCGAGTTGATACGAAAACAGCCCCTGGGCCGTGCCCGCTAGCGAAGCCGAAATCGAGCTTCGCTCTTCCGCCTGCCGAATCCATCCCGAAAAACCGCTCCATACCCCCAGTCCCCACCCCGAGCGCTACCCCTCACGCGTTCCCCCCTGCATTCCTCTCAACTCTTATCGCCAGGCCGCCCTCCTCCCAGATCCCGCCGCCAGTTTTCCTCCCCGTCGCCGTTCAACCTCCCTATCCCCCGAGCTCACTCCCTGCCCTCCTCCCCGTAGCACCGCCCTGCCGTGCTCGTCCGAATGGCTGCATCACAGCCATGGATGCAGGTGCAGGACGAGGATCTCCGGCGCATCTGCAGTAGTCCCCGACGACGCCGGACGTGGACTCGGACCACCGCCTGCACCTCCTGGCTTCGGCGCGTCGAGCGCGACCTCCTGGCGGCGGTGCGACGAGCGCGACCTCCTGGCTCCTCGCGCCGGCGGCGCGTGGCGGCTCCTCGCGCGACCTCCTGGCTCCTCGCGCTGGCGGCGCGTGGCGGCTCCTCGCGCGCGACCTCCTGGTGACGCCCTCCCTCAGGCGCGACCTCCTGGCGGCGCCCTTCCTCGAGCGGCGGCTCCTGGCAGCGGCGGCTCCTGGCGCGACCTCCTGGCAATGACGGTGTGGCGTGGCGGCGGCTCCTCGTGCCGGCAGGGCCGCCGCGACCTAGTAGGGACCCGATTGCTTTTATGTTTTCTAGTCTAAGGACCCGATTGCCTTTTGCTTTTCTGTGGAAGGACCTGTGTGTAAAAACTTGGACAATAATATATGTGATCTCACACGAGCCACCAAACAACATCTGGGTCCAGCTTGTTTCAGTAAACCTGGGCTACCAAACACACAAGAAAATCTGAGTAGAGCTTGTCTAGACCCAACTTGTATGAGTGGAGATATGGATTCTGGGTAGCCCTGGGCTACCAAACACGCCCATAGTGTATGGGCACGTGCAGTACACGGGCACATTGATACCGTAGATATAGTATGCAGCGTACATACATAACACCTGTTTTGGTAAAGGGAACCGACCCAAGATTATTTCACGTAGGAAAATACGCGTACACACAAGTGAAGCAGGCTCGATCAGTCGATGTGCTGCCGAGGACCGACTTGTGAAGATCCGGGGCGGATATTCAGTTCTGCAGCGCGTACCTAGCGAACAGTGCACGCGGTGGCCTTGGCCTTTCATCATTTACACGTCCGTGCACCTGCCTCCCAGTTAGCACCATCCATCCGATCGATCCATCGACCCTTTTACACAGTAGCATTGTCCGTTTTCTTCTTTACGGCAGCAGCACCACATTTTGCAACACCTCATCCACACCACCTAGCAGTCAAGAAAGCATGTCAACCATTTCGAAAGCTGGCCATCTGACTAACCCCCAACCCCCATGTTGTCCCTATGGGGTGACTCAGGGGAACCCTAATCCCTCCGGGGCTCCGTGCCTAGCGCTCCCCCGACATCACCTCTGTCAGATGACTCTGCCGGCTAATCCACGTGGATAACGGATGATGGCGGTTCTCTCGCACCTGCATGACTTCCTCTGCTTGGGAGGGGGGCTCGGCCCCTGTGGCTACGGCCTATCCGGCGGCCACCGCTAGCCAAAGCCTGCTCCACGCTGAAAGGATCGGATGATTGCATGGCAGAAGCGGTTGGGGTGCTAGATCCGGGCGAGATCGCCCTAATCTGGCCTACTGGATCTTCAAGTGGCGATGGCAGTGGCTCCTGCGTAGTAGTGACGCTGGCGTCGCGCAGGAGATGTTTGTCCAGTGGGTCTGCAACTTGTTTCTATCTAGCACTGTGGGGGCATGGAGTTCGTCTGCTTCGGGCGATAGGTTGGCGATGTGGTGTTCGGGGACGTTGTCTTCCTCCTTGTGGGTCATTATGGAGCTCTTCTGACCTCAACCTCTAGGTCATGACTTCGGGTGAGAGCCTCAATCTTGTGGTGCAGGGTCTGATGATGGTGTCAATCTCCGACACTTCCCCTCGTGAGGGGTCGTCTTGAAGCTTGTGGTTCTAGAGTGTTCTCTGGGGCTGAACTTACACGACATCATGGTTGGGCAATTGGTCAACTCACGTAATAAGGGTTCCACGCAAAGGCTATCGTGGCAGCGATGGCGTTGATGAGCGATGGAGTCGAAGCTTGTTCGATGGTTTGGTCATGACACGGCCTTGTTAGTCGGTGTTGTTCCGCGTGTCCGAGTTCTTTGAGTTGGTCTCTCCTTGCTTTGGCGTCGAAGCTGCTATGATTTTCGAGCGTCTTCTTTTGAGCAGCGTACAATGACCTGCAAGGGGTGGACCTGTGGTGAGGATCTTCTTTGGCAGGAGTCTTGCTCATCTCCTCTCTGGAGATCGTCGTTAGCGTCGAAACTGTTAAACATACTTTGCAACAGGTTTATTTCAGAGTTGTTATCGGCATGGAGTAGTACTCCACCCGGTCTCCTCTTGCTTGTACTTTATATACGATGGATTCCATCATATCATATTAACGTGATACCGTGCCGAGGCCAAGGCAACGTTGATTCCAAAACCGAATATGGTATCAGAGCTGCTCTTCCAACCTAGCTACTAATATCACCGCCGCCGTCGCAGGCTTTCCTGCCGCCGCCACGACAAATACACACAACTCGTCGCCGCCGTCCTAGGTTCCTCTGCCGCCGCCGCCAAAAAACCAATAAACAAACCAGCCGCCTCCATTGCAGTTTTCTCTGCCGCAGCCGCCACCAAGATCCGATATACACAACTCGCTGCCGCCACCGTAGGTTCCTCTGTCGCTGCTGCCGCCAAGATCCAATACAAAAAAACCTAGACACACCGCCGCTGCAGTACTTCTCTGCCGTCGCCGAAACCCATCAAAAAACCCTACCACAACAAAACCCTAGACACACATGCCATCAAAACCCTCCTCCCCTACAGTTCTCAATGGCAACATGATCGTCATCATCCTGGGTCACCGTGTCGGCTGCCGCTCTCGGGGCACCACCGACCCACCTTCTCACACGTGAGAACTCCCTCGTCTGGAAAGCTTTGGTGATCCCTGCCCTTCGAGGGGCACGCGTTCTCAACCTGGTGAAAGGGCTAGAGCCAGCCCCTGAGGAGGAAATCGAGGTACAGGACACCAATGACAGGAAGATCACGATTGAAAATCCAGCATATGTCACTTGGATCACTCGAGATCAGCAGGTTCTGAGGTATATCCTGAATTTCCTGTCACCGGATATTCTGTCACTTGTCATTGGATTTGATACATCTGCCGAAGTCTGGAAAGCTCTCGAGTCTCTTACCACTACTCCTTCATGCTCCTGGACTCAACAGCTTCGTTCTGCCTTAAATAATGCAAAGAAGGGTGATATGTCTGCTGAAAAATATTTTGCAAAGATGAAAAATATAGCATGGTGAACTTGCTACTGCTGGAAAAACTCTTGATGGTGATGAACTCATCTGGTATATCTTGCATGGTCTTGGAGATTCTTACAACTCTCTCCAAACTGCAGTCAATGCCAACCCCAATACTACACTTAATGATTTGTTCAGTCAACTGCAGGCTTTTGATCAGCTTCACAAGACAGATGATGACACCTTTACTTCTTCCGCCAAGATGGCGTGGTGCTGAGCGTGTGCCACAGTCACGCCCATGCCAGGATGATAGGCGCCCAGATGACCAAGACTACCGCCAGCGACAAGATGATAGACGCCCTGATGATGGTTGTCGCCCCTATGATGATCAACAGAACTATGATGATCGCCGTGGGTACACTGATCGTCGTAAATATGATGATCACCCTAGGCGTCGTGATGATGATGGAGGAAGGCGCAAAGATGACAGTGGTCGTCATGATGGACGTCGTCGTGGCCGTGCTCCAACTCCTTACGTCAATGTGACATGTTAGATATGCAAGATTCATGGTCATCCTGCTAATTACTGTTGGTGGAGGTTTCAGGGTGATCGTGTCCACCGTGATGATAATGATTGTCGTCGTGATGATAGTGATCGTAGTGACAAGGGGGCTAACTTGGCATCTTATGGAGTGGATACAAACCGGTATGGTGACACTAGTGCCACCAATCATGTTGCACATGAGTTGAGCAAGCTCTCCATTTAGGAAAAGTACATAGGACGTGATCAAGTTCATACAGCTGATGGAAAAGGTATGCAAATCTCTCACATAGGTCATTCCATGTTGCGTACTCCTCATAGGTCTTTACATCTTAAAGATATTCTCCATGTTCCAGATGTATCTAAAAACCTCCTCTCCGTCCACAAACTTACACTAATAATGATGTCTTTCTTGAGTTTCACCCTTATTTTTTCTTGATTAAGGATCAGGCCACAAGGAGGATTCTTTTTAAAGGTCCATGTCGTGATGGTGTCTATCCACTAGTGCCTGTGTCTACTGGGTCCCCCAAGCAAGCCTTCATCACAATAAACTCGTTGTCTTCCACATGGCATCGCCGCTTAGGACATCCTTCTTCTTTTGTGGTGCAACAGATTCTCAGAAAAAATCATATTTCTCATACTCCAGAAATAAATCCATACATTTGTGATTCATGACAATTAGCTAAGATTCATCAGCTACCATATCTTGTCTCTGCTAGTGTGTCTACTGCTCCCTTGGAGAAAATTTTCTCTGATGTATGGGGTCCAGCACCTGCCTCTGTTGGCAAACATCTTTATTATGTAAGATTTATTGATGATTTTAGTAAGTTTACATGGATCTATTTGCTCAAAAATCATTCTGAGGTTTATCAAGTTTTTCTTAATTTTCAGCAACATGTGGAAAGATGATAGGAAAATTATCACTATGAAAACTAACTAGGGTGGTGAGTATGAAAAACTCCATGGTTTCTTTCAAAAAGTGGGCATTACTCATCCTGTTTCCTGCCCACATGCACACCAACAAAATGGTTCTGCAGAACGTAAGCATCGTCATATTGTCGAAGTTGGTCTTGCACTTCTTGCTCATGCCTCTATGCCTCTTAAGTTTTGGGATGAAGCTTTTCTCACAGCGACCTTTTTTATTAATCTTCTTCCTAGCAAGGTGATAAATTTTGACACTCCTGTTGAACGTATTCTTCAAACCAAGCCAAATTATGAGTCTCTTCGCATTTTTGGTTGTGCTTGCTGGCCTAATCTTCGCCCATATAATAAACGAAAACTTGCTTTTCGTTCCACTAAGTGTGTGTTTTTAGGCTATAGTCCTCATCATAAAGGAGTAAAATGCCTAGATCCCAAAAGAGGTCGTGTTTATATTTCTCGAGATGTAGTTTTTTATGAGAAATTTTTCCTTTTGCTGACCTGCATCCTAATGCTGGTTCTCGTCTCAAGAAAGATATTCTTCTTCTACCTATAGATAATGGGGAGACACACCTTGATGATCCTATGAGTTTGCATATTATACCACATGTTACTCCTAATGTTGTTCTTGCAGACACAGAACAGCCAGCAGATGAAAATTCGAGTCATAATGATGCACCGGTTATGCAAAATAGTGCCAGCTCTAGTGCAGACTCCGATGCAGATTCTGAAGCTGATCCTAGCAAAAATTCCCCTGTCAACTTGCCTGCCACTTCGCATGCAACCAATGGAGGCGCTTCCCGATCGCGGTCCCCTAGCACACTATCCCCGCTGTAATCCCCTGACGCGACGCGCACTGCGCGTGGTTCCCGCCATTCACGGTCATTGTCACCCATTCATCAGGGGCAGTCACCTATACTGCCGCGGTCCCACCAGCGCTCCTTGTCGCCAGGGGGCAGCAATGACGCCTCGTTCGCTATCGCTTGCTCCTGGTACTCCTCTGTCCCCTACACGTGACGTGGAAAGCCCTGAATCTCCTGTGATGAATACAAGTCCCAGTGAACCTGATAGCTCTGGATCTTCTGTGGATGCATCTTCGCCTAGATCTTCTGTGGCTGCATCTTCGCCTTCACCAATACAACCACCACAACAGATTGTCACTCGTCTTCAAAGAGGTATTAGAAAACCCAAAGAATACACTGATGGTACTATTCGATATGGCTTGTTTACATCTACAGGAGAACCTTCCACCTTGTTCGAAGCTCTCACAGATGATCGTTGGCACAATGCTATGACAGAAGGATATCATGCTCTCATGAAAAATAAAACTTGGAGACGTGTTCCTCCAAATTCTACCAAGAATCTTATTGATTGCAAATGGGTATGCCGAGTAAAGAGAAATGCAGATGGTTCAGTTGATAGATATAAGGCACGGCTTGTTGCAAAAGGTTTCAAAGAAAGGTATGGAATAGACTATGAGGACACTTTCAGCCCTGTTGTAAAGGTAGCTACTATTCGTCTTGTTTTATCAGTTGTTGTCTCTCGAGGTTGGAAACTAAGGCAGCTAGATGTTAAGAACGTGTTTCTTCATGGAGTTATGGAAGAGGAAGTATACATGAAACAACCTCCAGGTTTTGAGGATTGTCAAACCCCACACTATATATGCAAGCTTGAGAAGGCTTTGTATGGTCTTAAACAAGCTCCTCGAGAGCTTGGTATTCTAAGCTGAGTGCCAAATTGCAAGCGCTTGGATTTGTTCCTTCCATAGCAGATACCTCACTTTTCCCTTACAAAAAGTCAGTTGTGATGATATTTGTTCTGATTTATGTTGATGATATAATAGTTACCAGCTCCTCGGATCAGGCTGTTCCTGCTCTACTATGTGATCTTCAGGATGACTTTGCTCTCAAGGACTTGGGAAACTTACACTACTTCTTGGGAATTGAGATAAAGAAGTAGATAATGGGCTATTTCTTACTCAGGAGAAATATGCTTCTGATCTACTTACAAAAGTTGGTATGAGAATATACGCTCCTTGTCCCACGCCATTATCTTCTACTAAAAGGTTGTCTCTTAATGAGGGAACTCCTCTTGGTCCTGCTGATATTACTGAATATAGAAGTATTGTAGGTTCCTTACAATATTTGACACTGACAAGGCCTGATATTTCTTTTTCGGTTAACAAAGTCCGTCAGTTTCTACATGCTCCAACAACCTCTCATTGGACAGCTACAAAAAGAATTTTGAGATATGTTCAGGGTACTTTGAAGACTGGACTTACTTTTCAAAAATCTTCATCTAGTCTGCTTAGTGCTTTCTCTGATGCAGACTGGGCAGGTGTTGTATTGATGACAGGAGGTCTACAGGAGAATTTGCTATATTCTTTGGACTAAACTTGATATCTTGGAGTGCTAGAAAGCAAGCAATTGTGTCCAGATCAAGTACTGAAGCTGAGTACAAAGCGTTAGCTAATGCCATAGCTGAGCTAATATGGGTTGAAGCTCTTCTTAGTGAACTTGGAGTTCACTAAAGGAAAAGCCATGTTTATGATGTGACAATATTGGTGCAACATATTTATCTGCAAATCCTGTCTTTAATGCAAGGACTAAACACATTGAAATTGATTTTCACTTTGTTCGAGAAAGGGTTGCAAATAAGATGCTTGCGGTCAAGTTTATTTCCAGCAAAGACCAAGTTGGAGATGGTTTTACAAAGGCATTACCAGTCAAGGAACTTAATGAGTTTAAATGTAATCTCAACATTTCACAAGATTGTGATTAAGAGGGGTTGTTAAACATATTTTGTAACACGTTTATTTCAGAGTTGTTATCGGCATGGAGTAGTACTCCACCCAGTCTCCTCTTGCTTGTACTTTCTATACGATGGATTCCATTGTATCATATTAACGTGAAACCATGTCGAGGCCAAGGCAACGTTGAATCCAAAACCGAATAGAAACTGCTCGTCTCTGTGCGAGGAGTCACCTGTTTGGCATATGCTAGCTTGAGATCTACATTGCCCCTACCGGTGAGGTCTTCCTTGGCGGTTTTTTTTCTTTGGGGAAGTCGAAGTCGCTGCAGAGTGATGACAATGACGTTGGTGAGCAATCTCGACAACTCCTCGTTTCGGTGGTATGTGTATAGTTTTGTGAGTAGCCAGAGTAGTTGGGTGTTCCCTGGAGACGGTCGTGCTTCATAAAGGCCAGCGAGGGTGGTTGTACCGGTTTTCAGCCCGTTCAAGCTAATTAACTGGTCGACGACTCTCTTCTGCTTACTTAATAAAAATGATAAATCTTTTGTCTTATTTTAAAAATTCTAAAGCTGTAGGTAGAGTATTTCTACTCTGCACCGCAACAGGACGCAGAATGGTCTTCGACGGCGTGTCGCAAAGATCAAGAATTTCAGTTTCCAACAAGTTAGCCGAGAGAGCCTCCCCTAGAACCTACAATATGCGGCGACAAACGACGAAGGGACAAAGACAGGGAAAGTTTAGCTTGCGCAAGAAGGTTGGTGAGGAACGACGTTCTTGTCGGCCGGTCATTTTTTTTAGTTAATTAGGAGACGGATCGTGTCCCACCCTTGCCGGCCGGTTGCTTATTGCATGTGTTCTCTGCACGTACGTGTACGTGGGATCCGCGATTAATTAACAAGAGAGCTGTATACATATCAAGATCGTATGTTAGTGTTGCAGAGAAATGAAACAAAAGGCAGAGTCATTGTGTCAACCTCCCTGTCTCGCACTCCTCCTACACACTCTTTGCTTAATTGTTATCGGGCTAATCTTGACATGGACGATGATACTGTCAATGTTTCCGATGAAGTGTCATGGATATTATATGCATGAATCAAGTTGTAAAGAAGTGCGTTCGTGCAACACACAGAAGAAATTATAGAATGTGTGGTCATTATGGTCGTTCAGGAATCAGATGCGGTCAGCTCCGTCCTAAACATGCTTCGACGACTTAGGAAGGTGATCGTGCCGTTTGCAAAGCAAAGTAATGATCTCTTGTAGATTTTGTTTACAAGCCCAACTACGTAACCCATTGATCGATATTTTTAAACAGCAGTTTCTCCGAAGACATTTTTTCTTGAACTATATATTAAGATAAAGTCTGGTCAAATTTCTAGTCCCTCTATTTCAGATTATAAAGACGTTTTAGGTAGCCTAACCAAAGCATCTTATAAATCTGAAACATAGTTAATACTTTTCCAACCAAGGAAAAATCTGCGAGATTTTACCCCTAAGTTTTTTTAGATCAAATTTTGCCATTAAGTTGTGATGCGATGGTTCTTACTCTTTTTTTTTACATTTTTAAATATTTATCCAATTAGTATGGACTAGGATCAGTATGGTACAAGTAATCGTAACTTATCGATATATAACTACAATGAGTTTAATGAAATTTTAGGGGAATTAGATATGCCCCTAAAAAGTACACACATTGCATGTCCACATGTTATCCTAATATAGATGGATCTGGCTTTCACTTTAGGAAATAGATAATAAAAGATATAAAATCTATCACGATGCGACACCAAAAGGTAAAATATGGTAAAAACAGTTAAACATATGGTGAACACACAATCGAATACTCTTGAAGAATTGAATTTACTTTTGGAATAAAAATGCAAGTTTTGGAAAATAATTTTGGATATGACCTTTTGCTCAACACCCAACACCAAGGTGTGGAGATTGCGCAGCTCACCACCCCGGTTTATGGGCTTTGAGGTGTTGCCCCGACCTCGTATTAAAATCCGATGTGGGCATCCGTAACACCATTGATCTAGGGTATTAAGGTTCACAAGCTCAACGTTTCGAAATGGGACGTTGAGTATGTCTTAGATGGTCTTATGGTGCCCCTATGTCAACACCGCGAACCGGGGTGTCCTTGTCAACGCCCCAACTTAGATGTTTGGGCATCATAACGCTTGGGGTTTAGTAGTTATGCATGTCCATTGTTCGGATTTGTGTGCCATGTCGTTTCCGCCTCGACTCAGATATCCAAAATTATTTTCTAAAACTAGTCATTTTTTACCGAAGATTAAAATTTAAAGATTTCACTGATACTTTCTGATCCTTCGGTGCACTTTTTTCTCGGATAGGGAGGATACTCTCTCCTCCTTGGTGCATTTTTTTTTCTTGGGCACAAGGCATGCTACATGTTGGAAGGTACTAGGCTTACTAGCTATGAAGTAGGGAGGATGTCAGCTGGCCCCGAGCAAAATCCTAACGGGTGGCCCCACTAGCGCAACCAATGTAGACAGGCAACATTAGCTTTACTTGCCCGTCTTTTCACGGGGAGTGCATAGGTGGGGCAAGGACATCCACAATTAAGGAGATGAAGTGGCCCAATCAAGACGGTTAACCCCAAAGTAAAGCGTGATTAAACTGCTAACTCCCATCTTTACTTTGGGACAAGTTGGTTATGACATGATGGCCGGAGATGTGTTCTGCTGGCCACTAGCCTAGCCACGCGGGGCCCAGCAGTCACACGATCCTCTTCCAGTATTTATTTATCCACCAAACGCATGATAAAACTAGGGTAGTTAATTAGTAGTACTAGTACTCTGGGTGGTAATGATGGTGTGAAGAAGTTAATGTTAATCGATCCCGAAGCGAAGAGATCTCATCACTCCTGAAAGTAGAAGAAGAAAAATAATGGGAAACATCATGCCTGATGTGAGGCCTTTCACAATGGAGTGTATCGTAGCACTTTTTCACAGGAGCAATTAAAACTTAAAAAACAACTATGACACTGGAGTATTTCATAGTTGGTATTTCTTAGGAGTGTTGCATTTAATAATTTTAGTCTCATGCATGAGTATGATTGGATTAGCCATTCTTTTTGCCTATGATAGTGTGCAAGGGCTGTATCTTAGCTAAGATATAAGGCCTTTCACAATGGTAGTCTCTAAGCGCGGTATTATAGCAAAATGCCTACGTGGCACCATATTTAATGATGCCAGAGAGTATTGTTGTATCTTAGCTAAGATACACCTCTTGCACGTAGTCATAGGTAAAAACAAGTAGTAGACCAATCACATGCATGCATGAGGCTAAAATCATTAAATTAAGATACAACCTTAAAAAACAATGCATTATAGCGGGTGTTTCTTAGACATTTATTTTGTTTATGGTAACGCTAAGAAACTCTCCATTGTCAAAGGCCTAATAACCCTCTCTTTCTTCAATAAATGACATGCCAAATAAGCAAAGTACCTAGGATATCACGCCAAGAGACACCCATTGTGAAAGGTCTGATGGTGTTTCTTCTACTAGTAAAAGTAGCAGGGACCTCAGCGTCTAGTCAAGCTTAGGATTTCGCTCAAGATAAGTGTTGTACACGTAGGTGGAGTAAGTGTTAGGTTGTGTGAAGCCAATATCATCACATTCATGCCGCTAAGAGCATCTCCATTCGCTTGGAGGTTTCTGGGACCAAACTTATCGCTGGATGAAGTAAATTAGCTTTGGATTGGGCTTTTTTTTGCCTAGGAATAGCCTGGGAACAACTGCTTTCCAGCCGTGTTCCTAGCGCCCGCGTCGGTTTGTGGTCAGAGCGGCGCAAGCTCCATCGCCTCGCCGCAAGCTCCTCCACCTCGCAAGCTCCTCCGGCGAGGAGAGAAAGGGGGCGACGTGCGAGGATGCCGCCATTCTTGGGCGTTGCGATGCAGATACTAGCAGAAGGCCGCGTCGCGCCGAGCGGACCTCCTCCTCTGGCGAGCACGTGGATGACCTGCAAGGGCGCAGGCAAACTAGGCGGAGGACGACGATGCGCCGCCGCGGCGTCGTGAAGCTGGAGGCGCGCCGGAGCGGGTTGGAGCGGGGTCCGGCGGCGGAGCTTGACACGGGCGACGATAGTGAGCGTAGAAGGAGGCCGGGCGCCGATACGAGGGAGAGCGCTATGCTGGCGAGGTGGGGTTTGGCCACGGGTGGAGGGCGAGGCGGCGGGGGGAATCAATCGGGCAGAGAGATGGGAGAGAGACATGGGGGAGAGAGAGGGGACACGTGGAAGAGAGGGAGTGGTGGGCGTTTTATCCGGCGTTCCCAGGGCCCTGGTAATGGCCTGGGACGTCGGACATAAATTGGACAAAAGTCGGCCTGGGAATGCTCCTGGGAACGTTTCTGGAGCGATTTTGCAATCCGGATGAAAAAAGTGGCATGGGAATGGACTTCTGGGAATACTAGTGGAGATGCTCTAATCTCACACCAATCTGGGTTGCCCTGCGCGTCGCACAAATAAGTTGTCAAGTAGTATTTCACATAAATCCTACCTTTAATTCATTTGTTAATCAAAATTTTACTTAAAATTTAAACTAGATTTTAACAAGTACAAAGTAGTTAAAATTTAAACTAAAGGTGGAACTTTGGAGAAATCCACTTCACACCCTACGTACAAAGTAGTTCAACTTGAGCACTAGGGTCCTGGACAAGGTCTCAGATAGTTTCGTCGTGGATGTTACCGCACTCATCGACCCACTTGATCGATGTAACATTTTTGTGTGTAATCAGCCACAGCTGACAAGATTAGCGTGCGGCCACATGTCAAGATCACCCAAACTACCGGGTAGTAGAAACACATATTCCATAGCCAACCGTTGGCTCTATACTCATGCCATGTCGTCTAAAGTTAGCATACAACTAAACCATACAATAGACTACCTATACACACATCGGTCGTTATGACATCTCCACCGGACCGATCCATTTGAACACAAAATATGTTCGGTTTGTGGTCGAATGGGTCTCCACGTGGACAAAAAGTCGGTCCTGTTTGTTTAGATAAGGGGGGTGCCCCTAGCGGTGGAGACACATTTGTGGGTGGGTGGATCGCTGCCATAAGGGCCAGGCCGGACAAAGCGGAAGGCAGATGGACGCACGTGCCTATCCGCGCATGTCCGGCTTGACCCAAAATGAGATCAAATTTGGTCAAGAAGTTCGGCTGAAAAAAGGGACAAATGGTGGAATAGATCGGCACGTTGGGAGGGTGTTTTGTCTAGGCGGACAAATTTGTACCGCAAGTGGTCGAATGGGTCAGCCCGGTGGAGATGCCCTTAAATTTGGTTTATTAGAGAAAATACAAAGGGTCCAATCAACTAGCTATAAAAATTAAAATATTATATTTATGGTTAGTTGGATGAGAGAGAAGAAGAGTGACTCTTAGTTAAGAGTCAGCTACAACACATGTTGCTACGTACTATGTGTATTAATAAAGTTGTATATTTTTATCTCTAGCTGGTATATATTGCCTATTGGGTTGACTCTTGCATGCTATTGGTTATAGACCTAGCACAAATTGCACGCAGTTTCTTGGAGCATGTGCTACTGCTCTCTTGCCTCATTTCTCTCTCTCTCTTAAGTTTCATACGGGACTCCGATGATATGGCAAAGCTTATAGCAAGATGACTGGACATTATTGTACTTTCTCTAATTCTCCATTAGGGTAGCTCCAGCCGTGACCCGCATTTCGAACACCGATTCTGTCTGAATTGGTCAGTTTTTCGGTAACTGAGGGACGGGCAGAGAACCATGTTCTTGTTGTGTCTGGTGGCTAGTGCACCCACCAGCACACTCCAAGAAAAGGTTACACAAAATAAAAACACAAAAACAAAATGGAAATAGAAATATTATATATATGCATTAAAAAGAACATAGTTCAACTAGAAAAGGAAAAACATAATAACAAAACACCCTACTCTCTAGAGTAGGTTGAGCTAGCTAGGTGGCGGGGCCACGTGTGCCGTCGTTGCCGCTAGAGCCTAGTCCTCATCATCTGCGGGGTCGATCAAGATCTAGGACAACGGTCAGACCATCGGCTCCGGTGGTGTTGTCGCTAGCATTGTGGACTCGTGGAGAGTCATGCTTGTGCCCTACCACTTTGCCTCCTACTCCAGCAAGGAGGCATTGATGGCGGCTGAGCGCTCCTCCTTAGAGATTGGCCGCTCCACCATCGGTTCGTCCTTGACATCGTGGAGCAGCAACTGAAGGGAATATGCTCGAGAGGCAATAATAGAGTGGTTATTATCTTATTCCTTGTTTATGATAAATGTTTATTTTGCATGCTATAATTGTATTAATTTGGAAACGTTAATACATGTGTGTTTAATAAACAAAAGGAAAGTTCCTAGTTATGCCTCTCTTATAAACTAGCTCGTTGATTAACAAGATGGTCAAGGTTTCCTAATCATGGACATTGGATGTTGTTAATAACGAGGTCACAATATTAGTGGAATGATGTGATGAACATTTATCCGAAGTATGGCATTATGATCAAAGTCATTGTGTTTATATTGCTATAACATCATACGAAGTAATCCTAGTCCTTAGACCATGAGATCATGTCAATCACTAACACTGGAAGAATATCTTGATAACATCAAACGTCACACCTTGAAAGGGTGATTATAAAGGTGGGTTCAGTGCTACGAAAGTGTCATGTAGAGCCTCATGGATCAAGAGTGGGATTTGTCCATCCCAATGACGGATAGATATTCTCTAGGCCCTCTCGGTGATATCACATTGGTTAGCTTACAAGCAAGTGATGAGATCACTAGAATTTTATATCACGGGAATGAGAAAAGAGTACATGTCGGTAACGAGATCAAACTAGGTATGGAGATACCGATGATCGAATCTCGGACATGTAATATATCGCGAGACAAAGGGATTTAGTTACTAGCGTTAAAGGTTCTCACGATCACAGAAGTCATCGTAGAATATGTAGGAGTTAGTATGGATCTCCAGGTCCCGCTTCTGATTATTGATATGCGAGGGGTCTCGATCATGTCTGCATTATTCACGAACCGTAGGGTAACACAGTTAAGGGACACCAACACCATTTGAAGTAAATATGTTTCAGACGAATGAATTGCAAAGCGCTGGAATAATTTCAATAGACACTGAAACTGTTTCGGGTGAAATTGCTAAAATTGGTTTTGCATGCAATATTGAAATGTTGCAGGGGGTTTTATGTGAATGATTTTTAATTAAATTAATTAACAAAATTCTGAATAAAATTAATAAAAGAGTTTTATTAAATAAGAGAGCATTAAATTTGGAGAAATTTAATGCATTTAAAGTGGAGACTTTAAAAGAGAATGTGAAGGGGCATTTTAATGTGAAGGGGGTTACCACCACATGAGTGGGGGAGGTGAGGGGTCACCCCCCATGGGGATCCGGCCATGGGGAGGGGTACCCTCCCTCCTATAAAAGTCCACCCCTCTCACCCTTCTTCCACACACCTCATCGTGAAGGATCTCTCTCTCCCTCTAGAATTATTCTCCCATAGTCTCGGATTAGCGAGATACATGTTCCTGGTGGCATTTCGTTTGGAAGGAGTTGTTGCTTCCGCTGCATCGCTGGAGCGAGGAGGTGGAGGATGTTCGGTGTCCTGAACGTGTGTGCGAGTGCGGATGCGCTGCTGGTTTGCGGCGCTAGGACTTCCACACGATCTTGAGATCGGCAAGCGAACCACTACATCATCCATGAGTTCCTACTCGTTAACAAAACTTTGTTGTCTATGAGGGTAAGTTCTCCATTGATGTATATCCACCCGTTGCTTGTATCTAGTAGATAGATCTTGGCGTATAGTTCTCATCGTAGGAATTTTTTGTTTTCTATGATGCGAACCCAACAGTGGTATCAGAGCCTGATCTATGCATAGATGCTTTGCACGAGTAGAACACATAAGAGTATGTGGGCGATGATGATCATATTATTTCTTCTTTCATGTATTTTGGATATTGGTGGGGATAGTGGGATGAAGCGACCCGGACCAACTTTACATGTCATCGCACATGAGATCAGTTCCACGACTGACATGCAGCTAGTTTTGCATAAGTGGCTAGCGGGTGGTTGTCTCTCCTGCTATAGTCAATATCCGATTTACAACGAGTTGCTAATAACTTAGTTATCATCGTTGTAGTTCCATGTTCATAGGTAAGACCGGTTCTATCTTCAAAAGCCCTAAGCCACGTAAAAACTTACAATTGATAAATTAGAGGCATCTAGTTTAGATCGTTGCTGGGATAGTGTCATGATATGGAAATGTTGTAAGTTGATGTATAGTTGATACCCTTACAACACACTGATGCGCTCGACTTTCGACATTGAGCTCGTTGGGAACCCCAAGAGGAAGGTATGATGAGCACAGCAGTAAGTTTTCTCTTAGTTATGAAACCAAGGTTTAATCGAACCAATAGGAGCAAGGAAACACCCCAAAGGTGTTACTAGCTGAGCTTTGGCAGGGCGCACTACCGGTGCTAGTAGCAACGTGGAGACCTGCACAACACAACCACAGAACTTTGTCCCCAACTTGCGATGAGGTTGTCAATCTCACCGTGTTTTGCGGAAAACAAAGAATTAAACGTATCGAATGGAAAGAAGTAAAAGTTTGCAGAAAGTAAACACAAAGCAGTAAAAAGTTGTAGATTGTATGTAAAGAAAAAGGACCGGGATCCATAGTTCACTAGAGGTGGTTCTCCTTAGATAGATAACATGCTGGGTGAACAAATTACAGCGGGGCAATTTACAAACACCGAGAAAGCAATACATGCATATACTAATCATCTTGACTCCTCTGAGACTTGATTGGGCATTACAACATAATACATAGACCGCCATCCAACTGCATCTATGACTAATAATCCACCTTCAGGTTATCATCCGAACCCCCTCCAGTATTAAGTTGCAAGCAACAGATTATTGCTTTACAAACTGCGTGTAAAGTAAACAATACGATTGTTCTATGAACAAAGGATTGTTGTTTTCTCCCTAGTAGCAACAACACATCTAGTACCTTAGAGATTTTTGTCACTTCCCCAGATTACCAGAGGCATGAACCCACTATCGAGCACAAATACTAACTCTTGGAGTTGCGAGCATCTACTTGGCCAAGATAGCTACTAACAACAGAAAGCATGCAAGATCTCAAATAACAAAGACATGATAGAATCAATAATCAATCTGAAATAGCATCTCAATATCCATCGGATCCCCGCAAACACAACATGTATGAATTACAAATAGATGATCTTGATCATGAACGGAGCTCACAAGATCTAAACATGAAAGCACAAAGGAGGAGAAACCAGCCATCTAGCTACTACATGGATCCGTAGTCTAAGGATGAACTACTCACGCATCACACCGGAGGCTTGCATGGTGATGAAGAAGGCCTCCAGGGTGAATTCCCCTCTTCGGCAGGGTGCCGGGAAGAGCTTCAGATCCCTCCCGATCTAGGGATGGAGAAGATGGCGGCTACAGACTCTTTCGTGGATTTTTGATCGGGTACTTATGGTTTACGTCCCGAGGGCATCTTATAGTCGGAAGGGGAGGCCGAGGGGGTGCCTGGGCTGGCCACACCACCCCCCTGGCGCGGGCGAGGCCTGGTCGCGCGGCCAGGTGGTGTGGCTGCCCTCTGGCCCCTCTCCGTCTCGTATTCTGGCACTTGATCACTTCCGAAAAAATAGGCACTTTGGCTTTTGTCCCGTCCAATTCCGAGAATATTCATTTTCTGACTTTCCTGGAACCAAAAACAGAAGAAAACAGACAGATGGCACTGTGGCTTTTGTTAATAGGTTAGTCCAAGAAATCATATGAAAAGTACTCCAAAGTTGGAACAAAACACAAGAAAGTGGATAAAACCAAGCATGGAACATCAAAAATTATAGATACATTTGCAATGTATCAACATCCCCAAGCTTAAGTCCTGCTCGTCCTCGAGTAGGTAAGTGATAAAAAGAAAGAATAATTTTTGAGGTTACATGCACCATCAAAGACTTGATCAAAGTATTTGCAAAACATTCAAAGCTGGGATCATAATACTTCAATCCTAACATGAAAGACAAAGTTCTAGCAATAAGCAAAGAAACTATGATGCAACATGAAAAGGCACAACCAAAAGATTAATGAATAACAATGCTTTGCAAGACGTTTGTTTGTTTCACCTAAAGAAAACATAGCATAATAGTGTTCAGCTTGTCCCTCATAGAGTAGCAAAATATAAATGCATTGGACACCTTCAAAGTTCATAACAGTGACTAGATACAATAGTTTAAAACAAGAAATATCAAGTTATGCATAAATCAACTAATCTTGGGACAATGCACATAGAACTAAGAATGGCACTATGCTCTCAAAGTAGGTGCATAAATATAGAAGGTGGAGACTCAATATAATGGTGGAAGAAAGGCCTTTGTAAAAGGAAGTAGGGATTCAAGTCTCATAAAGAGCTTCCAAAAATTATGGTACTTGTAGCTTTCAGCTCTCATTGCCCCTATCATAAGCATCTTAAAGGTGATTAAGGTTAAAGTGACACAACTAAGAGGATATGATTGACAAGTTATAAACCGAAATCTCATGCCCCTTACTTACAAAGACCGATCCTCATGCTACTCAACTTCAGTCACGAGTAAGCTCTTGTCATTGTAAGTATATGTGTATCATTAAGAACCGCCAACGGGGTACCCCTTGCACATGATACGGGAGCTTTCCCATAATTAAAATGATAAGGCAAGCAGACAATGAGCATCTCAGCGATCTTTTTATTTGCTATTTGCATAGGTTTTTATTGAGGATGCTTCATAGAGTGCTCATTATGGTGATGCTGCAAGTTTCCACCATGATTAGGCATGGCTTAGGCTAGCGGCCCAGGCGTTTCTCTAACACACATACAAACTCCATGATCTTACAAGTTCCACTTTTATTTCACACCGTCGGGATCCGTAAGCAAAAGAACATGATATCAACGGGGTACAAAGTACAAGTGCAATGTTGAAAGTGTTCTCCATGAAACATGGTTCTACTAATTTCAACTTATAAAGCGCAAGCATATACGCAACAAATAAGGACCCAATGGTTCAAGTTTATTAGAGGCAAAAAGTAAAGTGTGCCATCAAGTTCATTAGAGCTTTAATCACTAGTTTTCTCATAACAAGTGGAAGGTAAACAAAAGCATAAATATACTTGGAATAGCATAAGCTAGTAGGTAGGTATGGTGGACTCTTTGGAATAACTTGGTTTAGGGAGTTTGATGCATGAGTGGAACTCATACTTGTTGTGGAAGCTAGCAAAAGACTGGGAGCGACAAACTAAGAGAGCAATAATGGCCATAATCATGCAGAGTGACAAAACATCATTGATCAAAGCATAAAGTGATATTACAAGTTGAAAACTAAAGGATCATAAAGGCTATGGTGACTTTGGATAGTCATAACATGGTGTGAGCATGTGCCAAGTCAACCCAAATAAAGCATCAAAGGAGAATACCGCTATACTATGCTTTAATATGCTAAAACAACACATGATTCATCTAAGGCACATTAAGAAATCTCAATTGTTTATAACAAGTCATGCTACAGCAAAGAATAGTAACCATAAAGCCAAAACGATATCAAGCATGGCATGACAAAGCATAGGCCACAGTCAAAAACGAGCTCTTTTTACCACATAAGTATGAACTTTCCTACTCTTTTCCAAACCAAACCAAACTATTTACAAACCAAATGTATGAAAGAGGGGGTCCAACCAATTTATTCAGAAAACTAAGCAAACCAAGCAAACTAAAAACCAAAACAAAAAACAAAAAAGAAGACGCTCCAAGAACAACACAACTGTGCATGAAACAATAAAAATGAAGCGTTTGGAAGAAATCTGAGATTTTTATTGATGAAGAAAGGGATGCCTTGGGCATCCCCAAGCTTTGACGCTTGTACTTCTTGGATATTTCTTGGGGTGACACGCGTGGCATCTCCAAGCTTGAGCTTTAGTCTATCCTTCATCTCATTACTCATTCCTTCCATACACCTGAAATTTTTCCTTCATACAAAACTTCACACAATCTCATTAGCAACATTAGTGCACTTAAGATAAATAAGTCTTAAGGTTCAGTTCTAACACCAAATAAACTTCCATTAGAACACTAGATACTGTAGCACTTCCCTCAAAAAGCTGAATTCCCCAAAAGAACTCAAGAAGGAACTAACAAGAAGCAAATGCAGAAAATGGCAGAAATCTGTCAAAACAGACCAACAGGTAAATACAAATTTTTCGAAGACCTTCTGTTGCTCAAATAAAAACATGTTGAACTAACGAAAGTTAGATAACAACCTGGGGCAGAAGCACAAACAATTACAGCTCAATCCGACATACAGAGCTCACGAATTTTTACGGTGAAGCACAGAAATCTGTTTCGGGACAGTAACTTTTCCAATCATTACTTTTCTCTCATTAGAGGTTACTCTTGACACAAAAAGCAAATAAAAAGGATAAGGATTGGTTATTACAGAGGTAATAACTTTCAAGACTCATCTAAAACTTTTGGGTTATCTCCCAATAAGTACTTTTCTTTAACACCTTTAAGTTAGGCATAAGAAGCAAAGAAAGAATCAAGTGTTCTCAAATGAAGAAGCATTAAGACCAAATTTTGTTTTCATAGGAGAAGCAAAAGAAATCTTTTCTCTCTTTTTAGGGAAGTGTTCTATACCTTTCTTGAGTGGGAGTTGATATTTAATGGTGCCTTCTTTCATATCAATGATGGCACCAACAGTTCTAAGAAAAGGTCTTCCCAAAGTAATAGGACAAGAAGCATTGTATTTAACATCCAAAACATAGAAATCAACGGGGACATAGGAATCGTTAACCATAATAAGAACATCATTAAGACTCCCTATGAGTTTCTTTTTAGCATTAGCATCAAGTGGGACATTCAAATAACAATCTTCAAGAGGAGGCAAATTAAGCATATCATAAATCCTTCTAGGCATAATAAAAACACTACTATCAAGATCACACAAAGCTTTGAAATTAAAGTCATTCACTTTTATATTAATGATGGGTTGCCAACCATCTTCTTGCTTTATAGGAATAGAAGCTTTATGTTTCTTTTCTTCTTTAATCTTTATGAGAGCATCAGTAATGTGTTTTGTAAAAGCCATGTTCATAGCACTAGCATTAGGACTTCTAGCAAGCTTTTGTAATAACTTAATAACTTCAGAGATATTGCAACCATCAAGATCAAAATCAACTTTATCATCCAAAGTAGTAGAACTATTACTAGCCTCAACACTAGTGGTGGTAATAGTAGAAACACTAATGTTTCTAGCAATTTCATCTTCTCTTTCCCACTTAGCATGTAATTCAGCTAATAGTCTAATATTTTCATCAATTCTTACTTGTATGGCATTAGTAGCTGCAAAGGGATTCTCATTAGTTTCAGGTTTAGCAGCCATTTTATTAATCAATGAAGATTGAGTTTCAGACAAAGATGATATATTTCTTTCAGCATTAGAGAGTTTCTAATTGTAAACTAGGAATTTGCCTATTTAGACTCTCAAGTTGATGGCTAATGTTCTTCAAAATGATAGATTGTTCCTCCATAGTTTTAGTAAATAGTTTATTTTGCTCATATTGCATTTGCATGAAGTTTTTAGTGGCTCTTTCAACTTCCAAAATTCTTCCTTCACTAGGTAATTCAGGTTTACCGTTATAGCCATAAGTATTAGTAGGAGGGTAGGGCCTATAATTGTTGTTACCAAAATTGTTCCTATAAGCATTATTACCATAAGCATTGTTGCCAAAGTTTTTATTTCTTATGAAGTTCACATCAACTTGCTCTTCTTGAGCAACCAAAGAGGCTAAAGGAACATTATTTGGATCAATATGGGTTTTCCCATTAACAAGCATAGACATAATAATATCAATTTTATCACTCAAGGAGGAGGTTTCCTCAACAGAATTTACCTTCTTACCTTGTGGAGCTCTCTCAGTATGCCATTCGGAATAATTAACCATCATATTGTCCAAAAGTTTTGTTGCAGCACCCAAAGTGATGGTTATAAAGGTACCTCTAGCAGCTGAATCCAATAGGTTTCTTGAAGAATAGTTCAATCCTGCATAAAAAGTTTGGATGATCATCCAAGCAGTCAGTCCATGAGTGGGACAATTCTTAACCAAAGATTTCATTCTTTCCCAAGATTGAGCAACATGCTCATTATCAAGTTATTTAAACTTCATTATTTCACTTCTCATGGATATAATCTTATCAGGAGGATAGTATTTTCCAATAAAAGCATCTTCGCATTTAGTCCAAGAATCAATACTATTCCTAGTTAAGGAATTCAACCATTCTTTAGCTTTTCCTCTCAAAGAGAAAGGAAACAATTTCAGCTTAATAATATCACCATCTATATCCCTATGCTTTTGCATCTCACAAAGTTCAACAAAGTTATTTAGATGGGAAGCAGCATCTTCATTACCAATACCAGAAAATTGCTCTCTCGTAACAAGATTGAGTAAAATAGGTTTTATCTCAAAGAGAGTATTTTTAGCCACAGGTGGAGCAATAGGAGTGCTCATAAAATCATTGTTGTTGGTGCTAGTGAAGTCACACAACTTAGTGTTTTCAAGAGTAGTCATTTTTTTGGGTTTTCAAATAAGAAAGTAAACTTGTAAAACTAATTTTTTGTGTTTTTGAAGAACAAAACAAGCAAACAAAGCAAAAAAGAAAACTAAGCAAAAACAAAAACAACAAAGTAAAGAGATTGGTTATGAGGGACTCCCCTTGTGAAGATGTCCTTGACTCCCCGGCAACGGCGCCAGAAAAGATCTTGATGCGCTCGACTTTCGACGTAGAGCTCGTTGGGAACCCCAAGAGGAAGGTATGATGAGCACAGCAGTAAGTTTTCCCTCAGTTATGAAACCAAGGTTTAATCGAACCAGTAGGAGCAAGGAAACACCCCAAAGGTGTTACTAGCTGAGCTTTGGCAGGGCGCACTACCGGTGCTAGTAGCAACATGGAGACCTGCACAACACAACCACAAAACTTTGTCCCCAACTTGCGATGAGGTTGTCAATCTCACCGTGTTTTGCGGAAAACAAAGGATTAAACGTATCGAATGGAAAGAAGTAAAAGTTTGCAGAAAGTAAACACAAAGCAGTAAACAGTTGTAGATTGTATGTAAAGAAAAAGGACCAGGATCCATAGTTTACTAGAGGTGGCTCTCCTTAGATAGATAACACGCTGGGTGAACAAATTACAGCGAGGCAATTGACAAACACCGAGAAAGCAATACATGCATATACTAATCATCTTGACTCCTCTGAGACTTGATTGGGCATTACAACATAATACATAGACCGCCATCCAACTGCATCTATGACTAATAATCCACCTTCAGGTTATCATCCGAACCCCCTCCAGTATTAAGTTGCAAGCAACAGATTATTGCTTTACGAACTGCATGTAAAGTAAACAATACGATTGTTATATGAACAAAGGATTGTTGTTTTCTCCCTAGTAGCAACATCACATCTAGTACCTTAGAGATTTCTGTCACTTCCCCAGATTACCAGAGGCATGAACCCACTATCGAGCATAAATACTAACTCTTGGAGTTGCTAGCATCTACTTGGCCAAGATAGATACTAACAATGGAAAGCATGCAAGATCTCAAATAACAAAGACATGATAGAATCAATAATCAATCTGAAATAGCATCTCAATATCCATCGGATCCTCGCAAACACAACATGTATGAATTACAAATAGATGATCTTTATCATGAACGGAGCTCACAAGATCTAAATATGAAAGCACAAAGGAGGAGAAACCAACCATCTAGCTACTACATGGATCCGTAGTCCAAGGATGAACTACTCACGCATCACACCGGAGGCTTGCATAGTGACGAAGAAAGCCTCCAGGGTTGACTCCCCTCTCCGGCAGGGTGCCGGGAAGAGCTTCAGATCCCTCCTGATCAAGGGATGGAGATGACGGCGGCTACAGACTCTTTCGTGGATTTTTGATCGGGTACTTAGGTTTTACATCCCGAGGGCATCTTATAGTCAGAAGGGGAGGCAGAGGGGGTGCCTGGGCTGGCCACACCACCCCCTGGCGCGGGCCAGGCCTGGCCGCACGGCCAGGTGGTGTGGACGCCCTTTGGCCCCTCTCCGTCTCATATTCTGGCACTTGATCACTTTCGGAAAAATAGGCACTTTGGCTTTTGTCCCGTCCAATTCCGAGAATATTCATTTTCTGACTTTCTTGGAACCAAAAACGGTAGAAAACAGGCAGCTGGCACTATGGCTTTTGTTAATAGGTTAGTCCAAGAAATCATATTAAAAGTACTCCAAAGTTGGAACAAAACACAAGAAAGTGGATAAAACCAAACATGGAACATCAAAAAATATAGATACATTTGCAATGTATCACACACCTAATGTTTAAGTTCCGTAGACCTTGGCGTTACACACAAAGGAATGATATAGATCATACCACGATGCACATGATAGTGATCAAATGCATGGACCATATCATTCCACTTTACACATATGATGTTTGAATCTTATATTGCTAATTTGGCCTTTTAGTAGCATTATAAGATGATCCCTCATTTAAATATCAAGATAAAATGTGTTCTTCCTTAAGTATGCACCGTTCTATGGATCGTGTTTCGAGACATCACGTGATGATCGGGTGTACTCGACTCTGCACTTTCATACAATGGGTGTAAGACAGATTTACACACACGAGTACTAAGGTTCTTACTTGGCGAGCCTAGCACGTATAGACATGGCCTCGGAACACGGACCAAAAGGTTAAGCATGAGTCATATAGTCGATGTGATGCCCATATTGATGCTCGCCTTTGAAGCTACACCGACTCACGTGATGATCGGACTTGGTGTAGTGGATTTGGTCCATGTAATCACCAAAAAGGCACAAGGGATGTCGTTTTTGAGTGGGAGTTCATTTCTAATTTGGATTAGTCAAACCAAAATTTTCATAAACTAAATCAAAGTGAATTTGCATAATTTGTTGTAGTCATTGGCATCTGTTTACTACCTTATGCTTAATTTTAATTGAGATAATAGAACTATAGAATTCTGGATATTTACTTTACGAACCGGTATCGTATTGTTTTGAATGTCAATTTAAAGTTTAGAAGTCCTATTGCAAACTTTCAGCAAACTCTATTTACACCATTGAACTTTAAGAAGTAGTATTAAATCAAGAGTAAGAATTCCAATGTTAGTATCTAGAGTATCATGTTTTGCCTCCATGATTCTTGATATTAAAAAGTTGTTGTAATATCGAGGTTATCTAGGAGCTAAAATAATTGTTTCAGAAACCATGATATGTGAAAGATATTGTGATATCTGAAACAATGTTTATGGTTGCAATATGATAGAGTATAATTTAACAAAATACACGTTCTCATATTGTATGAGAATTTGTGAAGGTTGGAGACGCTAGGCGTCCTAATCTACCAAAAAGGTTTTGGGAACTGATATTATACTCACGATTCATCCTTATAGGCTATAGTATCTTGATCATGAAAGTTGTCATGATAAGGATGAATAGAAGATATAAGTAAAATGTTTACTACACTAATAGATTACTAAAAATGGTTTTTTGAAAGAAAACCAAACATTTGATGATGGTGATCCACTTCAGAGTGCAAGTCCAAAGGTATTAGTATTTGACTATATACACTTTGTACTATGTGTCATGTGAATGACACCACTATTGATGTTGATAGATTCTTTTAAAAGAAAAGAAATTGTTGAAAGAGAATCTATAAAATATATGGCAGAAAAGAAAGGTTGGAGATGTCCAACTTAGGTATTAGAAGATATACATGTTATGGCTGTATTCCTTGCTTGTTAAACAATGTGGTTCTTAGGTATTGGATACCGAATTGGTTGGTATGAAGTGTCATACAGGACAACGCAATTCATGAACTACAATGGCCTAAGTAACTAGCAAGAGAATAAGTGATGATGTTCATCGAAAACAAATAAAGTGTTATTATGTTTCTCGTTGAGATCAAAGCTTGTCTTCAAGATTTGTTTAAATAATTGTTATTTTGTTTCGGTATTATGAGAACAATGGTTGTTCAAATAATTACCGTATTCCATAAAGGATGGATGAAATTTTACAAGTCTAGTGGGAGAAATCACATCCATAAACACTATTGCTAAAATGTCGCAAGACAAATGATTTTGATCAATTGACGCGTATGAGACTTTCCTCGAGATAATTGAAACTCCATGCATAGGCCAAAGAGGAACGGATGAATAACTTATTGATATTGTACATATTGATGTATATAGTCCATTATATGTAGCCATGTGCGGTGGATACTTCGACTTCATATTGTATTTACTTAATAAGGAAGAAATATGAAACATTTGAAAATTATTCAAAGACTTTCAAGATAAAGTGAAAAATCATTGTAACAAGAAAATAAAGAGTTTATGATTCGATCATAAAGGAAGATATTTGAGTTACATGTTTTGCAAAACACCTAATATTTGAGAAATTGTTCCAGGATTTGTGTTTCTCGATAAACCATAGGAGTATGGCATATTTGAGAGATGAAATCAAACCATGTTTGACATGGTAAGATCAAATGTGTCATTTATAACTGCCACTATGTTGTAAGGATTAAAGCTTTAGAGACTACCACTTTTACACCGAAAAGAGCACCGTCGTGATCCATTGAAATGACACCATATGAGTTATGGTTTGGGATAAAACCCGAGTTGTCTTTTCTTAAAATTTTGGTATGCTATGCATAAGTAAAATGTTTACAACCAAAGTCGGATAAGCACGTCTTTGTAGGTTATCCCAAAGAATTTGTTGCGTATTCCTCCATAACACCGAAGATAAAAGATTTTGTCGCTTAGAACGTGAAGTTTATTAAAGAAGGAATTTTTCACAAAAGTTAAGTGGGAGGACAATAGAATTTTGATTAGGTTAATGAACCTAAGCAACATGTGCTAAGTAGCATAGCGCCGAAAAGTGTCCCGGAGGCGGCTAAAATGCTCATGGCTCCGTTGATTACAAAGGTTGTGATCTCGGAGATTAGAGTTTCTATTGAATCGTGTTGGTCGGTACGAATCAAATAGTAAGATTTGAAACAAAAGTCATTATTATTTTGACAATGATGAACCGACTGCATGCAAAGAAGCGATGGGCCCTGACTCCCTAAAATGACTAGAAGTCATAAAATCCGTGATAGTATCCATATATGAGAAATCAAGTTTTTGAACTTGGAAGACCCTCTAGAAAGGCGTGAAGCCTATCAGTCGTGTTTGGATCTATAAAGAAATAGACATGGATGTTTAACATCTATGAAATAGTTGACATGTCGGAAATAAGTTTACGACAATGTTCAAGGAGTTAACTATGTCAAGATTTGATCTTTTATAGCGATATTTAGTCTTGACGGATTAATGTAGCAATCACTATATATAACTTGGTATATGGTAGTTGAATAAACAAAACAAGGTTCTTCTAATAGAACGGTTACCTAGGACGTGTACATGACACTGTCCAAAGGGTTTTGTTAAATCAAAGGATGCTAAAAGGGCATGCAAACTTCAGTGGTTGAAGTGAGCATAGCGGAGTTGGAATCTTCACCATGATGAAAATATTAAAGGAGTTTAATTTCATCAGAGACAATGAAGATGCTTGCATTTGCAAGAAATTAAGTAGGAGTGCTGAGACAAATTTCTAATACATTATGTAGAGTACATATTGTTGATTGGAAATGATGTATCTTTTATTGACACAACTTAAGAATTTCATTAAAATAGCATTTCGACGAAAGACTTGGGCAAAACCGGAATATTTGGCATCAATATCTATATGGATAGATTGAGGCACTAATATGGTTATGCTAAACGTACATATATGAGATATTGAATGAGTTCAATATGGAAACGGCTAGAAAGGTTCTTGCTGCATGGAAAAGGTTGAATCAAAATTCAAGTGTATTGACACTTGGTGAATGAAACAAGATTCAAGTGTTTTGACACTTGATGAGTAAAATTACATGAAGATTCTGATCGATTATACTATGATATGTATATATCCATATATGTCTTATGCTCTAAATGTTATGAGCACATATCAGAATGATTCTTAATATGATCAATGGACGATAGTAAAGATATTCTTATGAGCTTTGGAAGAACTAAGAATATATCATGTATAAGTGACAAATAGTTAAAGGTAGTTCATTGTAATATGTTACATTGATACTAGTTTTGTCACAAGATACAAATTAAATTTATCTCAATTTAGACTATGGGTGGCACAATGTAATGGAAAATATGTTCCATGATGGATTTGGATGAGTTCCAAAGTTGAGACATTGTGACGGATACTACAACAAAAGGCTAAGTATATGACTGCTATAGTAGCAGCAAAGGAGGGCATTTGTGTTAAGTAGTTTGTTATCAAACTAGTTGTGGTTCAAAGTGGGCTAATACTATGAAGATATATTGTATGACAATAATATCAACATATTTTAACTCGGACAAACTAAAGGTCTCACCAAAGGACCAAATTTATACAATGCCATCTCAGTTGAGAATGAGTGATGCGTAGAGACGCAAAGACATGCAAATACACATAGACCTGACACTGTCAGATCCGGAGGTTATGTTAACCACTAGCAATCGCGTATATGCATCACCAGAAAGCCATAGGTGTTCAATACACAAAGTTTTTCAAACTAGATTATTGACTCTAGTGCAAGTGGGAAACTAAAGGGAATATGCCCAAGAGGCAATAATAAATTGGTTATTATCTTATTCTTTGTTTATGATAAATGTTTATTTTACATGCTATAACTGTATTAATTTGGAAACGTTAATACGTGTGTGTTTAATAAACAAAAGGAAAGTTCCTAGTTATGCCTCTTTTATAAACTAGCTCGTTGATTAACAAGATGATCAAGGTTTCCTAATCATGGACATTGGATGTTGTTAATAACAAGGTCACAACATTAGTGGAATGATGTGATGAACATTCATCCAAAGTATAGCATTATGATCAAACTCATTGTGTTTATATTGCTATAACATCATATGAAGTAATCATAGTCCTTAGACCATGAGATCATGTCAATCACTAACACTAGAAGAGTATCTTGATAACATCAAACGTCACACCATGAAAGGGTGATTATAAAGGTGGGTTTAGTGCTACGAAAGAGTTATGTAGAGGCTCATGGATCAAGAGTGGGATTTGTCCATCCCGATGACGGATAGATATTCTCTAGGCCCTCTTCGTGATATCACATTGGTTAGATTGCAAGCAAGTGATGAGATCACTAGAATGTTATATCACAGGAATGAGAAAAGAGTACATGTCGGTAATGAGATCAAACTAGGTATGGAGATACCGATGATCGAATCTCGTACATATAATATATCGCGAGACAAAGGGATTTAGGTACTAGCGTTAAAGGTTCTCACGATCACAGAAGTCATCGTAGAATGTGTAGGAGTCAGTATGGATCTCCAGGTCCCGCTTCTGATTATTGATCTGAGAGGGGTCTCGATCATGTCTGCATTATTCACGAACTGTAGGGTGACACACTTAAGGGACACCAACACCATTTGGATCATATATGTTTTAGACGAATGAATTGCAAAGCGCTAGAATTATTTCAATAGACACCGAAACTGTTTCAGGTGAAATTGCTGAAATTGGTTCTGCATGTAATATTGAAATGTTGTAGGGGGTTTTATGTGAATATTTGTTAATTAAAGTAATTAACAAAATTCTGAATAAAATTAATAAAAGAGTTTTATTAAATGAGAGAGCATTAAATTTGGAGAAATTTAATGCATTTAAAGTGGACACTTTAAAAAAGAATGTGAAGGGGCATTTTAATGTGGATGGGGTTACCACCACATGAATGGGGGAGGTGAGGGGTCACTCCCCATGGGGCGCTGGCCATGGGGAGCAGTGGCGGAGCTGGGTAGTCAATTGACTACACAGCTTTTTGGAAATACAAGCGAAATATCTACAAAAATAATTGAAAATATATACAAATACCTGTATTTGACTACACTATTTCTAACTGACTACACAGGTTTGGTGTCCTGGCTCCGCCACTGATGGGGAGGGGTACCCCTCTCCTCCTATAAAAGGCCACCCCTCTCACCCTTCTTCCACACACCTCCTCGTGAAGGATCTCTCTCCCCCTCTAGAATTATTCCCCCATGGTCTCGGATTAGCGAGATACATGTTCCCGGTGGCATTTTGTCTAGAAGGAATTGCTGCTTCCGCTGGATCGCTGGAGCGAGGAGGCTGAGGTCATTCGGTGGTGGTTCCCGGTGGCGATGGTGGTGGTGGTTCCCGGTGGCGATGGCGGTGGTGGTTCCCGGTGGCGATGTAGTCGAGCACCCACCATCGCCGCCGGCCGTCGAAATTGTTATCCTGTTGCGCCGGGCCGGCACCGTCGTGGGTGATGATGCGTCCCGCGCGCTGCTGCTCGAAGAAGATCATCCACCCGTGGTGGTTGTCGGGATGCCATTGGGTTCGTCCCTCTTCTCCGGTGTGAGATCCGACCAGAACTGGGCGAAGATGGCCGCGGATAGGGCCTCGCCGACCGGCACCGGAGGTACCGACAGGCCACCAGCGCTGAGCACCCATCCCCTCGGCAACCGAGTTTCCGGAGGGACTAGGTACTAGGCGTCCCAGAGTGCTTGCGCCTCTTGGACGCGTAGGCACCGCCGCCCGTAGGCTTTGATGGAGGCCCCATCTTCTAGAAAATGCTCCATCGGTGGCAGGAATTCGACTACGGTTTCGATGGCAAAGATTGTAGGCGGGTTGTGCGAAGAATGGCGAGTGTGGGCATGGTGTAGATCTGCAATGGCGATGGTCGCGCCTACATATAGCGATAAAAGGGCAAGAAGCGGTGGAAAAAGGCGGGAAGGGCATGGCGTGAGAACGCGTGGCCGATGACGGGACGACGCTCGGGAGATGAGCCGTCTATCTCACTGCCAGGGCTGGCCCATGTCGATTTCAGCTCAATCCGGCGCCCCCGCTAGCCCCCGTGGGCTGGGTTCGGCCTGGGGGTGCCGAATGGCAAACTGGGCCGCGCCAGCGCGAAAGTAAGTTTGGGGGGCGGGCTAGGCGCGATTTTGATCGCTGGCAACTCCTATAGCCCTTTAGGCAGGCTTTAGAGCAAGTCTAGGAGAGCCCCTACAACCCCCCGATAGCAGATGTAGGGGAGAGAGAGTGGAAAATCACCATCCAGCAGTTCCCCTACAGCCTCCCCAACAGGTCGGGGTCCCCGATCCAACCCCCCTCTCTCCCCTCAACATCGGGGAGGTGGCCGCCTCCCCTATATTCATCCCGACCCACTACAAGGCATTGACCGACGATGGCCGAGCATGGAGACCGCAGCCGACGAGGCGCCCTTGTGCCCGTCCTTCTCGCCGATGATTAGAATCGATGGCTGGCGGCCGGAATTGATGCGCGGCGGCCGGAATCGACTTCTGGTGCGGGAATCGACGGCGGGCGGCCGAAATCGACGGTGGGCGACCGGAATCGACGGCCGGCGCGGCGGTGGTGACGGAAATTGGGGATTTTATCTCTTCCGAAGGGATAAGTGAGGCTCGAGTGATTTTTTTTACGAAGTGGGCTCTATACTATTAAAATATATGTGATAATAATATAAAGGAGATAATTTAGGGTATCTACTGGAGATAAGCAAAATTTAGATGAGAATAATTTTAGGTGAGACCCCTACATATGTACATAGGGGAGAAAATATTGGAGCTCTCCTGAACTTGCTCTTAGGATACCGAGTGGAGATGCTCTAACCCATTTGAAAACTTAACGTACGTAGGGCCCTTTCTGGAAACCATTACGAAATCTAGCCCCTTTGTTCGGTGCGGATCTGAACTTGTCAAATGGAGCTGACATCATGGGTGATATTTCGAAATATAGTTTTTAGCAAGAGTTAGTTGTGTACTTAAGTTTGTGGACGAAAGGGTTTGATTTATCAAAGAAAATACGGCTGGCTACGTACTCCAGTATAGGAAGATTGCATCGCGCTTTGCGGCAATAGCCAGGGAGCCGCGGTCTACGCGAGGCGATGTTGGTGGGGGTCGGGCGAGAAGGAAAAGGGGAGATGGGCGGGCCGGGGCCGGGAGCAGGAAGGGGACATGGTGATGGCAGGGTGGAGCCCGCGGTGTTGGGCGTGGCGGCGGCAGGGGACACTGCTCCTGGGCGCCACAGCAGGGCGCTCCCTCTCCGTCTCCAGAGCTGCTGACAACGATCACGTACCCGTATCCCTCCATCAGGCCATGCATCCAGCTACATTCCGTCGATTCGCCCGTGTACCCTGCCGGTGCAGCAGCTGTACCACCTCCTGCGTACACCGGCCCGGGCGCTAATTCAATGCGGGCCTGCTGGCTAACGGAGTACGTACGTGCCCCGTTGATTGGTGACGTCGATCGATCCTCGAACGCGTTTCCGCTCTGATCCTGAGCGACGACAGCCGTGTGACTGACTGATGATGCTCATCATTCGTGCACACATGCATCTCCCTACTCATTCTGACACGTCCAAGTTTGACGATCGAAGCCTGCTGTGGCAACACCAACACATGGTCTGTCTCGAAACTCGTCAGGAAAAGCAGGTCGGATCGGAGGTTACTCATTTCCGTCCGTCCTTGCTCGAGATTTATTCACGCTAGCTCGCTGGGTCATGAACAGATCTAGTAGCAACTTCTAACGGTACCACGCTCTAGGGACAGGTATAGAAGAGGCTACGGCATAGGATCGATTGACTTTTGCCGGTGAGGTGACCATATATAGCTGCTATGGTGGTACATGGGAGCGGGATAATCATAATAGGCACGTACGCTTCACTGTCCAGTCCTGCGCGTACTGATCGATCGATCAATGGTGCTAGGAATTAGCTATTGACGTGCAAGCAGAATAGTGGATTCATGCCTAGCTGACGAAACACTATACGCCAGGTCACACGGTATGGATGCACGTACCCAAATTCTCCACGCGTACATGAGTACATGCCTGAACAGTATTACTAATTCACACGGCGTAACATACAAGCACGACATGCATCCATCACCCACTCTTCGATTCATTCACATACTCCTAAATCTGGAACGATTTCTGAGACAAAACTGTCTTCTAATTAGCACCAGGCACTAGAGGGCGTGCATGTGCCTTGAGCCTTCTTCCCATCTGTTCTCTTCCCCGTACCCCACGGAACGGAAAACGATCCACCAACCAACTAGCCATGAACGGCGCCTCTCACCCGTCTCAAGTAGCAGTACGGTACGGACGTGCCCATCCGGCTAAAAGGCAGTGGGGCAGCGAGCCAGCTGAACACCGCTCACCAGAGACTAGACCAGACAGACCGAGCACATGCGGCCATCGCTCGATCGATCGACGTACTATGAAACCTTCCCGATCTGCCGAGGCCGGCGGATCAGCGAACGCGCACGCGACCAGGGCGGCCGCGTACGGAGGGAAAAAAGGAGCCCGGTCTGCACGCCCACGCTCTCGGGGATCCGATGATGATCTGACCACCACCTGACAACCTCCGTACCTGCGCTTTGCTCGGCTCGGCGCGGCGTCGTGTGTCGCCTAGGGGGCGCATCGCACCGGCAACTGGCCAGGATCGGTCGGGGTCTTGGAGCCGAGAAATGTCAAATATATATATGCAAAATACAATGCAGCGCAGCCTGTCGATCTCCCAACAACATTTTGCCCAACTGTCGGTCCTCAGGGCATGTCTCAAGCAGCACCATCCATCTGGTGCTATCTGATCCGAACTGGTCCGCGTGGACAGGCGGGCAGGCCGCACAGGTTCCAGTGGCGCGATCTAAAAGGACTGACTCACACGGATCGACCTATCCGTCCACTAAATTTAGATCATTGTTGCGTCGTCTCGGATAGCACTTGTGTTCTCCCGCATCATCCCCTTGACATTGGCGGTCCCTCCGGCTAGTGGTACACCAACCACTCCATTCTTTCCAAAAAAACCTTTTAAAAGTTTGATCAGCGGGAGCGGAATTGGAAGCGATGGAACCAATCGCCACACCCGTAGCTACACGTGCCATCGGCGGCGGCGCCAAGAAGAAACTGGCCAAGCCGAAGAGATGCCGTCGGAAATCAGGCGACCGATGCGAAGCTCGGAGAGGAGCGGCAGGAAGAGAACAACCGCATCCTTGCCGCGCGGGCCGCAGCTGTCAGTCCTCAGGGCATATCTCAAGGGCCGCTAAGAAGAAGCTGGCCAAGCTGAAGAAGCTCGCGAAGGATCTGACATCGGAGGAGCATCGGATCGAGTCGGACAAGCGCGTAGGACGGAGAGATGCCGCCAGAAATCACGTGGACGATGCGAAGCTCGAAGAGGAGCGGCAGGAAGAGAACAACCACATCCCTGACGCGTGGGCCGCGGCGAATGGCCGCGCTCTGGCCAGGAAAGCCACCGAGCAGGCCATCATCATGATGAAGCAGGAGGCGCTGAACATCGCATTCGGAAATGGAGTTGTTCTACCCCTGGAACTTCCTAGCCATGACGTGGCAGGCACATCATCCACCAGCTCGGTCACGTCGACGCCGAACGGCCGGTCTCATCTTCAATCCTAACGCCGGGACGGACACGCTGGAGCAGGACAGAAGCCACGGCTTTGCGCTCTCCCGGATCAGCGATCCTTGGTTGACATCGGTGGAGACGGTCGGGCATGCCATCGACCTTAACCACATTCCCACGGCCGGAGACCCAATGCATGTGTCACCAAAGAAGCAACAGTGCACCCCACTGCCAAGATGCCACCTCCAGTCAAACTGTTCGGCGAAATGACTAGCCAGCCGCCACCGTCCACAAAGGCGGTAAGGTCGCATAATTTCTGTCGTACTGTTAGTTGCATGTGCTCGCGGCTTGTCATGGCCAGTTTGTGTGTAGGAATTCATGGAGGACAAGGGCGAGGGCATCATGCATGGCATGATCAACAACGGTAGGCATGTGGGCGATGGCTTGTACATGCAACATGAGAGTCAACAAGATGCCCACTCCATGGGCGAGGGAATCACCCAAGCCATGGCACGACACTAGTCGCAACACTTGTGGCGACATTGCCAATGGCAAGAAGGTGATCCAAAGCACCTCGAGCTACACCACCAAAGAGTACAAGTTGCTATGCAAAGCTTAGATGGAGATTTCACAAGATCCGTTATGCGGCGCCGAGCAAAAGTGACATGCATATTGCCGTCGTGTGGGAAAGTACTTCCATGAGCATAGGAAGTTCCCGCTGAACTGTTTCTTTAGTGATCTAAATGATCTCTCGGTTTCAAAGAGATGGGCTGTCATCCATGCCGAGTGTAGCAAGTTCGAAGGCTTGTACGAGAAGGTGATGACAAGGCAAATCAGCGGGGTCTCGACGCTTGACATGGTAAAACCTCTTCCTTCCTTGTCAATGTATCTTGCATGTATGTGGCATGTGGCATGGGTTGTCGTCCATATGTGTACGTTATTCAAGCTTTGGAGAACTTCAAGACGGTCAATAAAATAACAAGGTATTCACATTGAGCCATTGTTGATTGTTGATCAAGGATACTAAGAAGTGGGAAACTAGCTATGCCCTTTGAAAAAAAATCGAGGGGGTGAAGAAGAAGGGCAATGGAAATGGCAAAGCATCAACGAAGGGTGCCATCTACCTTGATGACGACGGTCAATGCCTTGGCGACCCTGTAACCGATGGGCTAGTAAGCAGGCTGACCATGCCCACTGGCCTATAGGCCACAAGGCCTCCAAGGCAGACATCAGCCGTCAAGCTTCCTCGTTAGAATTCCAAGACACCTCGAGGAAGTTGATGGGCAAGAAGGAAGAGACCATTACCGAGAGGTAAGAGAGGCAGCAGAAAGATAAAGAGGTCACGCCAAAAAAAAATTTGAACTCCACGTGAGGTCTCTTGAGGTGGAAGAAGACAAAGCCAAGTCTAGACTCATCGAGCCCGAAGCCAAGGCTAGGCTCATGGAGGCCGATGCCAAGTCTAGAATCTTGGAGGATGAAACCAAGGGCATTGCCAAGGAGAACTACATCATGCTGACCGACTTGGACATCATCTTTGACCCCGACCAAAGGGCTTAGATCGAGAAAAAGCAAAAGGTCATCCGAGCCCGCGATGTTTGAAGACAAATGGTATAGATGATTGCCATTTGGGAGAAATTTGCCAGTTTTTTACAAATTATATGATATTTTCCTTTTTTTGGACATTTGGGAGAAACTTGCCACTAGTTGACTATGCCCGAATGTCAGTGTGGCATGTTTACAATTTTATTTAGGAGCGTGCTACGCGTCCCCGAGGGATAATTCCCCGATCCCCTGGATCCCCAGCGCGACACGTGTCCCCAGAAAAGTATGTAAATCCCGCTTTTGCTGCAACCGACCCCATTTTGCTACAAATTATCCCTATTTTGCTACATGTAGCAAAAAACATTTGCCCACGATACAAAAAAAATAAAAAGACAGATCTCATCGGCGACCTTGTCGGAGTTTCGCCGGAGACCCGCCAGACACTTTGTAGCAAAAAAATTATTCTAGTGTAGAAAAACTAACTTTGCTGGACATTTTCGTCAAGATACCTCGTAGCAGAAATTTTACACTGTTGTAGCAAAACCATAAAATGGTGGTAGCAAAAAATATGATAATGTAGCAAAAAGAAGACCTCGCCAAAGACTTCCGCGGGGATAGCTCGCCGGACACCTCGTAGCAAGGTCCTATACCCATGGTAGCAAACGCTGCTGCCTGTTGTAGCAAAGCGAAGTCGACATTGTAGCATGCTCCGCCACCATGTGTAGCAAAAGCAACATCGCCATGGTAGCAAGCGCCGCCGTCGGCCAGCATGTAGCACCACCACTTGCTACACGTAGCACCATCATCGTCCTGTGGTAGCAAATCCTAAACGTCGATGTAGCAAATCTCTGACGGGTTATAGCAAGCGCCGTCGCCGCCACCATTATATAGTATCATCTCCGCCATCGGTAACAAATCTCGACGCCGTAGGTAGCAACAGCACCAACAATAGGTAGCAGTCCGGCGAAGGAGAAAGCCGTCGGGGTAGGGAGCTTCCGTAGCGAGCCCGAGGTTGAGGTTGAGATCGCCGTCGTCGAGGGCCGAGGCCTCCGACTCGTGGTCGAGCACCGTGGCTACGGCGGCGTGGCGAGGCTGTGGCGCAGCGAGGACAAGTTTCGGCGAGCTGCAGCGGTGGGCCGAGGAGAGAAGATGCGAAGGGATAAGGTCGTGTGGGTCCACCGGGGAAAGCGACCGACCGCGCGAGGCGACCTGGGGGATGGATGCATGGCATGCTCGGGGGAGTAGTATCATTTCCGTTTTATTTACTAGCCAATTTATTGTGTACGCCCGATGTGCTAAATGTGTGAAAAGAATTGGCAAACCGGCTGGCCTGCGCAGATAGTGCCGCTGTGCCTGGCAAGTGACACCATGACCTAAATTATATCCGTCGAATGATCCAAATAGACCAAATCGAACGGGATTTGGATGTCCAAAATGTGTCATGCTGTTGGAGATGGCGTCGACCCACTGTCTTAGTTTCGCTTTACTCCATATCAATGTTTTTACCGAGATTACGATCGTTCGTCATTGATCCGTGCCATCGGTTTCCCACTCTGGGTATTTGCGTCCGATTACTTCCGAGGTACAGTATTTCCGATCGAATAATTGGTACCGAGACAAGAGCGAACGAGATCTCACTGTAGATCGCGGCACGTCGTAGCACCCCACTATGGCGAGAGAAGCCGGTAATGGAATGGTTGTTGCTGTGCACGGCGTACCTAGGCTGTACCTGCAATGGTCCTGGGAAAACAACAAGTCAACCGACCTCGCAACGATGAGATAAGATCATCGATCGGGGCTTAAATATGGTAGTGGACGAGATCTCGGGTGGAGATCCTCGGCACGACACGTCTCAATTATGTTCTCCCTTTTTTTGGCATGTCGACCGCCGCTGGCAATTGCAGGTTGCATCTCCCCACGGATCTTCCAAAATTACTGCCGCCTTGATTGAATCAGCATTGGATTTACTAGAGTATCTGCTAGTAGTAGTAGATCTCTTTCAAGAGCAGCAGATCATTCTTGGCAATCGTCCATCCACGGGTGGAGGATCTGTTGCAACAGAGCACATGTGCTCCAACTTGTTTCAAAAGTTCCGAACACGAGTCTGAAGAAAGGTTTGAAAAAATATGCAAATCTTACACGTAGATATTGAATAAACTCAATATTCTACGATTAAATGTATTGGTATGCGTCCAAGGATCATCTCCCGGCGGCACGATACAAACGGTTCTTCCATGTCCGAACTAGTCCAATCGGACGCGAGCATCGGCCACACCCGCCAGCGGCTCGATCGATCCGGATCGATGCGTCCGGCGCGATCCATCGGTGGACCGAATTTGACCAAATTGTGTCGGAGTGGACAGCGGGCGCGTCGTCTCGCGTGGACCGAGGGCACGCATGGCAGCGTTCCAGACGCGGGCAGCATACTGACCGTCGGCAGCAGCCATGGCGATCAATGTCGGCGCTGACTAACGCGACGCCGTTACCTACGTCGACATTGATGGCGAAGGCACTAGAGCCTACGAGCATTGACGACCAAGGCTTATTAAACTGGCCATGTGTCTGTCGGTGCAGCACACTCCACCGCTTGACATTGCCCAAAAAAAGGAAGTGCACTCATGACACCGCAATGAAGATGTCGTCGTGGCTGAAGAAGTCCAAAAACAACCACGAGGCGAGCTCGAGCTCATGGACCCACTGCCGTCGTGAACGACGGTCGCCCACTCCACCGCCACTGCCACCTCCACGCTTTCTCCATGGGTTGTCGCCACTGCCAAGGCCGAAGGCGTACATCGATCTTGCGGCATGGATCGTTGATCCCGACAAGGAGCGCCAGTGGGACCAGACGTATGTGTCGGTGCTAGAGTGCAAGCGGCGCTAGGGGACGGCATCACCCACCAAGATGTCTCCCTCCCCGCCAGCTGACACGTCAACGTGGAGAGGGTGTCGATGCCGCCAGCACAGAAGAAGAGGAAGAGGCTGAAGGCAAAGATAGAACGCCGCGTCGAAAATCTCCCGCGAGCGGTGCGGTTCGAGCGTGCTTACCAGAACCACATCTACTGGCACGATTTCCTCGCTTGGGAGCACAACACGCGGCGGACGGCGGCTTGCCATGACGAATTCCAGTCGTGGGAATTCTACGACGATGTCACCAACTTCTCCGATGATGACGACAAGAGCATCAACATCATCAAGCAAGAGGTGGAGAATGCCACCGACACAAGCGTTGGCCTCCTACCCCTCGAGTACCAGGTTGTCGGGGGGATGACCCCCAGGTAGGCCAAGACGGAACCAACCGGCCGGCTCCAAGGAGCTCATGTCGTCTGGACCCAGATCAAGGAATCATAGCCAGGTGGAATCCCCCACCCGGTCCGCATTCAAGTTTCTCCGGCTGGCCCGTCTAGCCAGGTAGCCAAAAGAACCGGCTAGGAGGCCGCTCCTAGCCGGCCGCATCGGATCCGCTGGCCATGGTACGGTGGGAGTGATGCTCCTTGCTGAGCGGACCTTTGACCGGACAGGCTGGCTGGCCTGGCCGACGCTACCGGACAACTGTGCCAAAGCTGGAAGCTGACGAGCAAAGCAAGGGCTGACGAGGAAAGCCCCGGCTTATGCATAAAGAGTCGGCTGACGAGTAAAGCAGGGACGCTGGACACTATAACGTGGTACTCCCCTGTACTGGAGGATTGATTGGACCCGGGCCTGCCGTTTGGCCCTGTCCAGCCGGCCCACTCTGTAAGGCCGAAATCCAAATAGTAAACCCTAGAACCCATCTTGTGAACTACCTCCTCCACCAGTATATAAGGGGGGTAGTGCTAGGGTTCTAGGTAGTTCCTTCCAGCAAGAAATAGCTAAGGAAACAGCTCAAGGAGCATTTGTATTGGGTGTTCGCCCCCCTTGATAGTAGATCCTTGCAGGAGTAGGAGCTTTACCTCGCCAAGAGGGATCCGAACCTGGGTACATCACTGTGTTTGTAGTATCTGTGCCCAACCCGTTGCGAGTAGCCACCGATAGCATCTTGATTGTCCCCTTCAAGCCATCCCCGATGGTACTGCCGTGTTCCACACCACGACAGTTGGAGCCCACAACATGTTCGAATGCCGGTCAAGCAGTCACTATGCCGCTTCACGGAAGAAAAAAGAAGAACAATTGGGGAGGAGATCACTCGGCTGCTCGCAGCCGGATTCACCATGGAGGTTTTCCACCCGGAATGGCTGGTGAACCCCGTACTTGTGCTAAACAAGAACAAGACTTGGCGCATGTGTGTTGACTACACTAGCATGAACATAGCATGCCCCAAAGATCCGTTCGCCCTGCCAAGGATAGAACAAGTGATCGATTCCACGGCTGGCTGTGAGCTGCTATCGTTTTCTAGACACATACTCCGGCTACCACCAGATCCGGATGAACCCTACTAATCAAATAAAGACAACATTCATCACTCCCTACGGAGCCTACCGCTACACCACCATGCCGTTTGGGCTGAAGAACGCTGGACAACATACCAGCGCTGCATGCAGAAGTGCTTGCAGACTCAGATCGGCAGAAACGTACACACCTACATCGATGATGTGGCGGTCAAGACCAAGGAGCGCCAAACACTCCTTGAGGATCTGAGGGAAACATTCACCAACCTCCGCTTGTTCCTGATGAAGCTGAACCCGGAGAAGTGCGTGTTCGGCATCCTAGCCGGTCAGCTCCTCGGTTTTCTCGTGTCAGAGCGAGGAATCGAGGCGAACCCGGAGAAGATCGGCACAATCGAGCGCATGCAGCCGCCCAAGAACTTACGAGATATCCAGAAGTTCACCGGATGCCTGGCCTCCCTCAACCGGTTCATTAGCCGAGTGGGCAAGGAAGCACTCCCGTTGTACCAACTCATGAAGAAGACAGACAAATTTGTCTGCACATCATAGGTGGATGAAGTTTTCCGTGACCTCAAGCGCATGCTCACTTCACCACCCATCCTAGCAGCACCAGCAGCGAAGGAGCCCATGTTGATGTACATCGCAGCAACCAACAGGTTCGTTAGTGTGGTGCTAGTGGTGGAGAGGCCAGAAGAGGGAAAGGCACATCCGGTGCACCGACCAGTATACTACCTGAGTGAGGTGCTCTCGCTCTCGAAGCGGAATTACCTTACCAGAAGCTGGTCTATGGCGTGTGCATGGCCGCCAAGAAGTTGAAGCACTACTTCCAAGAACACTCCATCCGGGTGGTGGCACTAGCGCTGCTCTCGGAGATCATCGGCAACAGAGACGCCATAGGCCAGGTGGCGAAATGGGCCATAGAGCTCGCCGCCCACAACATACAGTACGAGCCAAGAACGGCGATCAATTCTCAGGCCTTAGCGGATTTCCTCATTGATTGGGCCAAAACACAGTACCTGCCACCCTGCCCTGACTCCACGCATTGGAAGCTGCATTTCAACGGCTCTAGGATGTATGGAGGGCTCGGAGCCGGAGTGGTCATCACCTCTCCAAAAGGATACCGGCTGGAATACGTGTTGCAGATCCACTTCCACGCGTCCAACAACGTCGCTGAGTACGAGGCGCTCATCCACGGCCTCAAGATGGGAAAGGAAATAGGCATCCGACGCATCCTATGCTTCGGTGACTCTGATCTGGTGATACAACAAGTGTCGGGCGATTGGGACGCCAGGGATGCAAACATGGATCTATACCGTTTCTTCGTACAATAGTTGTGCGCCTGTTTCAAAGGATGCGAGTTTTACCATGTTCCCAGGGCAAACAACGAGGCCGCGGACACGCTCGCCCGCATTGGGTCAACAAGACAAGTAATTCCGTCTGGAATCTCCCTCGAGCACCTGCGCAAGCCATCGATCACGCCGTCTCTTGAATCCAACTCCATAATATCGGACGCGAACCCGGGTACTGCCGGCTCCAGGACCTCCGCGAAGGCTTGACCGCACCCGAGGACTGCTTTGCTGCACCCGGGGATTGCCGGCTCTAGGACCTCCGCAATGGCTTCACCACACCCGGGGACTGCTTCGCTGCACCCGGGGACTGCTGGCTCCAGGACCTCCGCAACGGCTTCACCGCACCCGGGGACTACTTCGCTACACCCGGGGACTGCCGGCTCCAAGACCTTCGCGATGGCTACGCTGCACCCGGGAATTGCCGCGTCCAGCCTAGAAGCGGCCGGCTCCACTACTCCACCCGGTCGGACCCTAGACGAGCCCGACCCGGCTATCCGGGCAGAAGTGAATATGCTGATGCAGGCGGTATGTGCCATCTAGGAAACCCCAGCATGGGCCAAGCCGTTCATGGATTTCTTAGCCAGAGGAGAGCTGCCCGAAGAAGAGGTAGAGGCAAGGCAGGTGAAGCGCAGGGCCAGCGCATACACTATCATCAACAACGAGCTCTACAAGCACAGCATCGGAGGCATTTATTAGCAATGTGTGAGCGAAGAGGAGGGAATCCGGTTGTTGATTGACATCCACCAGGGCGAATGCAGACACCACACGGCGTCACGAGCCATAGTGGCAAAAGCATTCCGCCATGGGTTTTACTGGCCCACGGCATTGGAAGATGCTGAGCAGATTGTCAAAACATGCAACGACTGTCAGCGGTTCAGCAAGCAGAAGTATACCCTATCCGCGGCACTCAGGACAATCCCCATCACCTGGCCGTTTGCCGTCTGGGGGCTGGACATGGTCGGCCCTTTCAAAACAGCCAGATCCGGCATGACACACCTGCTGGTGGCGGTGGACAAGTTCAAAAAGTGGATAGAGGCAAAGCCGATAAAGAAGCTGGATGGACTAACGGTGGTCAAGTTCTTCACAGACATAATCACACGCTTTGGCTACCCCAACAACATCATAACCGACAACGGCACAAATTTTGCCAAGGGAGCTTTCGCACGATTCTGCGGAGACAAGGGCATACGCCTGGACCTTGCATCTGTGGCACACCCTCAGTCCAATGGGTAGTGCGAGCAAGAAAATGGCCTAGTCCTAGCCGGAATAAAGCCCAGGCTGATTGAGCCATTGATGCAATCCCCCAGCTGCTGGATTGAAGAGCTATCGGCTGTGCTTTGGAGCCTTCGAACCACGCAAAACCGGTCCACTGGCTTCACTCCTTTGTTCCTCGTCTACGGGGCGGAGGCGGTTCTGTCCATAGACATCGAGTTCGACGCACCCCACAAACTACTCTACATAGAACAACAAGCCTGTCGGGGGGATGATCCCTAGGTACCCAAACCAGACAAGAAGCCAGGCAGTCGGATCGCGTCCAGCTGACCAGATGCAGCCGGACAGGGTAAAACAGGCCGGCTATCCCCCGGTAGCCGGATCAGCAAGAGCCAGCCGGATACGGCGACGTAGCCGGACCCAATCAGTGGGACAGGACGACGTGCGTATCAGTGCACGGTACGCCCTGTACAATGACAAGACTAGCAACCACCCAGCCATACCGAAGACTTTGCAAGGATGACGCAGGAATAGTGGCCTGTGCTGACGACGGGCTCGCACGGCGTCCACTGTGCCTACGACAGCCATACCGCCCGTACTCCGATAAGACATACCATACTGGACATTGTGGATGAACAGCCGGCTAGGGCCCGCGTGTGGGGCCCGCCAGTCGGATTGGCCAGGGAGACTGTTGCCTCTGTGCCTATATAAGGAGAGGCAAGGCCTCAGTAGAAAGGGTTGGTCATACAGCATTTAAGGCAGTAGCTAGCACATACAGCTCAAGGAGCACTTGTAGTTCGTGTATTCCACATAGTCAGATTCGGCAGGAGTAGGGGCTTTAGCTCATCACGAGGGCCCCGAACCTGGGTACTTCTTGCGTCCCGCTACGCTCGCTTGTATCCAATCCCGCCTGCGGACGCCGTCGATAGCTTCCCTGCTAGTCCCCACACCTCTATCTAACCTCCTCAGGTACTGTCGTTCCCAATACAACGACAGTTGGCGCCCACCATGGGGCAAGATGGCTTCGACCGGAGTCACGTTCTGCACGAGACCCCGCACTTCAGCCGGTGAGCGCGTGGCCTCCGGGCTGGTGCTCACGCTTGGCAAGTTCGACTGCATCATCGACAACGCCTCCTGCTTCGCCGGAACCTCCTTCCCGACGAACGGCATCGTCCTGCTATTCGGCGATCTCCCCGTCTATGTTGCCACCGTCCCGGAGCGTTTCCCTAGGGAAATCATCTCTGTCGCGGAGCTGCCGCGCTCAGGTGGCAGCGCCTCCGCTGCATCCCGCGGCGTGGAGGTCATGATGGCCGGTTCCAGCTCCCATCCCCGCCAGCCGTGGGAGCGAGGCGCAGACGAGGTCGGAACTTCCGCTCCCCCGTAGCCTCGGAACCCGGTGGAGGATGCCATTGATTGGCTCCTGACGTCGGTTAACCTCGGGGATAACCCGGAGGAAGCGGAGGCCAACTTCAGCATGGAGAGACAGATCCTCCTTCATGAGGCCATAGAGCTGGCAGCAGCCCGCAAGCAACTCGAGATCGCCCGGCGCGAGTACGACCGCGCGCACGGCCTTACTCCGGCTACCACGGAGCCGAGCCGGCGCGGCCAGGTACGGCGTCGGGGCGGCGAGCTGGGCGGTAGGATGGAAAAGGACAGGGAACCGGATCCCGTGCCTGCCCTCACGCGGCCCACCTACAGCACGCCCATCAAGAACCTACGCGCGGCGCGAGCCGCGACAGAGGAACTACCCAGCCTGGAGGGCGAGGAGCGGGCCCGCCAGCACGCTCGCGTGCAGGAGCTCCTCCGCGTCACGGACGAGCAGGCCGGCGCCAACCGGCAGATGCAGGAAGACCTCAGCTACTCCAGGGGGAGCAAGCTACCTGCCAACAGCAGAGGCGCGCCGCGCGACACCCAGCAGGCGTCCTCCCCTCAGCCGCCCAGGGCCCGCAGTAGGCGTCGCAGCTCTGGCAATAGGGGCCAGCTGTGCCAGGAGTAGACGGTGAACAGCAACCCGCCACCTCCCCCTCCGCCAGCCGGAGCGCCCAGACCAGCCGGTTCCCGTCTATCGGGCCGGGTGGGAGCGCCCAACCCGGATTGTCTGGATGCCCGCGACCGCATCGAGCTCCTCGCTCAAGCGCGCGTCACGGAGGAGGAAGATTCGACCGGCCTGGTTTGTTTCGGACCCCGCATCCGGAACGAACCATTTCCGGATAAATTCTCCCTGCCCAGGGACACCCCCAAGTACGACAGCAACATGAAGCCAGAAGACTGGTTGAGCGACTACGCTACGGCAGTCGGCATCGCCCACGGGAACAAGCGCACAGCTGTGCGCTACGTCCCCCTCATGCTAACCGGGTCGGCAAGGACATGGCTCAATAGCCTTGCGCCCAACAGCATCAACGCCTGGCCTAACTTCGAGAAGGTGTTCGTCCACAACTTCAACGGCAGGTACAAACGTCCAGGGCGCCCGCGCGACCTGGCCTGGTGCGTCTAGGGCGACCGCGAGACCGACCGTGAGTACCTCGCCAAGTGGATGGAGCTGCACAATACTTGCAAGGGCATCCTGGAGAGCCAAGCCATCAGTTTCTTCATCGAGGGTTGCCGAGAGGGCACCATGCTTTGCCACCGGCTACTGTGTGGCGAGCCAAAAACCATGGCGGAGCTCATGACAGTTGTGGACCAGTACGCCACGGCGGATGCCGCCATGAAGAAGCCCCTCCGAGTAAACGCTGACGGCCGTCCGACTCCCACGGAGCCGGCTCGCGACCGACCAAGCAACCCGGCAGGAGAAGCCGGATCCTCCAGACGCCACGGCAACGACAACCGGTTCCATGGGGACCGCCAGGCGGGACAGCAGAAGCCTCGCTACCACGCGCGGGAGGTCAATGCTGTGGAGGGTGCGCCCGACGCACCGGCTAATGAGGCAAGAAGGCAGAAGCCATGACTCACCTTCGACCAGATGTTTGACGGCCCGTGCAAGTGGCATAGCGGTCCCTTCAAACTGGCTACGCACACCACACGGAACTGCAGCTGGACCCGCCAGCTAAAGGACCAGGGTAACCAGCCTCGTCCCCCGCCTCCCCCACCGGGTGGACCTCCACCACCGGCTAGGGGAGCCGGTAATGATGGTAACGGCGGCAACAACAACAACAGCTACCCCCAGCCGCACGCCGCCTACCACACTTCGAGATGGAGCAGGACGACAAGCACAGCCACAGGCGACGCTCCAAGGAGGTCAATGCCATCGTCTCTCCGGTCCCCCAGTACCTGAACTGGTCGGAAACCCCCATCACCTAGAGCCGGGCGGTTCAGCCTGAGCATCTGCCGACTCCCGGGGGCTACGCCATGGTGCTCGGCCCTCTCATCGTCTCCAACGCGCGCACCTGCCGATTCTCGCGCGTCCTCATCGACAGAGGCAGAAGCCTCAACCTCCTCTACCAGTCCTTGCTGGAGAAGCTGGGCATTCGCGAAAGCGACCTGCGCCCGACTACCACGACGTTCCACGGCGTACTGCCGGGGCCAGCCTGCGCCCCGCTGGGGAAAATCCAGCTGGACGTCATCTTCGGGATCGAGGAGAACTTCCGCCGCGAACCAATCTGGTTCGAGGTGGTAAATCTAACGAGCTCCTACCATGCTCTCCTCGGGCGCCCCGCCCTCGCCAAGTTCATGGCCATCCCCCACTACGCATACCTCAAGACGAAGATGCTGGGACCCCACGGCGTGATCACCGTTGCCGGCTGCTTCAGGCAGTCGATGGAGTACGCCTCAGCCGGTTCCAAACTGGCAGAGGCCCTCATCATAGCCGAATAAAAGCGCATGATCATGCGCAATGTGGCCATGGCCCAGCAGGACATTCCGGCTAGCATCAAACCGGCTGGAGAAGGAGCTTTCTAGCCGGCAAAGGAGACAAGGAGAATCCTGCTCGACCCCTCCGATCCGACTAAGTTCATCACCATTGGTGCCGGCTTGGACAGCAAATAGGAAGGCGCGCTCGTCGACTTCCTCCGTGAGAATCGGGACATCTTCGCATGGTCCCCCAAGGACATGTCGGGTGTGTCGAGGGAGTTCGCCGAGCACTCACTTCATGTGCGTCCGGATGCCAAGCCGGTCAAGCAACCTCTATGCCGGTTCGCAGAGGAGAAGAGAAAGATAATCGGTGACGAGATCACCCGGCTCCTTGCAGCCGGGTTCATCATGGAAGTGTACCACCCGGACTAGTTAGCGAACCCAGTCTTGGTGTTGAAGAAAAACAAGACCTGGCGCATGTGTATCGACTACACCAGCCTGAACAAGGCGTGCCCAAAAGACCCCTTCGCCTTGCCCTGTATCGATCAAGTCATCGATTCCACGACCGGCTGTGATTTGTTGTCTTTTCTAGATTGCTATTCCGGGTACAGATCCGGCTGATCAGATTAAGACATCATTTATCACCCCCTACGGGGCTTCCTGCTATGTAACCATGCCTTTTGGCCTAAAGAACGCAGGCGCCACCTATCAGCGATGTATGTAGAAATGCTTGCACTCGCAGATAGGCCGAAATGTGCATGCTTACGTGGATGACGTGGTCATCAAGACCAAGGAGAAGCGCACCCTCCTCGAGGATCTGGGAGAGACATTTGGCAACCTCCGCAAGTACCGGATGAAGCTGAACCCGGAAAAGTGCATCTTCGGGGTGCCGTCCGGCCAGCTCCTCGGTTTCCTCGTTTCTCAGCGAGGTATCAAGGCGAATCCGGAGAAGATCGCGGCCATGGAAAGGATGCAGCCGCCCAGGAACCTGCTTGGGGTCCAGAAGTTCACCGGATGCCTGGCTTCCCTCAGTCGCTTCGTCAGCCGGCTGGGGGAGAAGGCACTCCCGTTGTACCAGCTGATGAAGAAGATGGACAAGTTCTCCTGGACTTCGCAAGCCGACACCGTGTTTCATGACCTCAAGCGCATGCTATCCACAGCGCCGGTTCTAGCCACGCCGGCTAGCAAGGAGCCGATGTTGCTCTATATAGCAGCCATCAGCCAGGTCGTCAGCGTCGTCCTGGTGGTGGAGCGCCCCGAGGAAGGCAAGGCTCAGCCGGTTCAGAGACCCGTCTACTACCTCAGCGAGGTTCTTTCCCTCTCCAAGCAGAACTACCCCCACTACCAGAAGATGTGCTACGGCGTGTACCTGGCATGCAAGAAGCTCAAGCACTACTTCCAGGAGCACCCGATTAAGGTCGTGTGCACTGCACCCCTTTCGGAAATCATCGGCAACAAGGACGCCACCGGCCGAGTCGCCAAGTGGGCCATCGAGCTCCCCGCCTACTCCATCCAGTATGAGCCCCGGCTCACGATCAAGTCGCAGGCGTTGGCGGACTTCCTCGTCGACTGGGCCGAGACCCAGTATCTCCCACTGGTTCCGGATTCGGACCACTGGCGGATGCACTTCGACGGGTCGAAGATGCTCAGGGGCTTGGGAGCCGGCATTGTGCTCACCTCGCCCAAAGGAGACCGGCTGGAGTACGTGCTGCAGATCCACTTCAAGGCCTCCAACAACGTAGCCGAATACGAGGCACTGGCGCACGGGCTCCGGCTGGCCAAGGAGATTGGTGTCAACCGGATCCTGTGCTTCGGTGATTCGGACCTGGTGGTGCAGCATGTGTCCAGAGAATGGGATGCCAGAGATGCAAACATGGCTCTCTACCGATTCCACATCTAGAAGCTCAGCGCCTCCTTTGACGGGTGCGAGTTTCACCACGTCCCCCGCATCAACAACGAGGCAGTCGATCCGCTCTCCAAGATCGGATCCACCAGGCAGGCCATCCCACCAGGGGTCTCCTTGGAGCACCTGCGCAAGCCATCCATCAACCCGTCACCAGAATCAGACTCCATCGTCTGGGCAGGAAGCGTTTCGGCTGACGGAACGGCAGAAGCAGAGCCGGCAGAACCGCCGAAGAAAAAGATTCGAAGCACCAATTCCGGCCAGGCAGTGCCTCCCGGCTCGCAAGACCCGGGGGCTGCCGGCTCGCCTAGTGGATCGGGGGCTGCCGTCCCGGGTACGCCACCCAGACGACCCCCCGACATCCGTCAGCCGGAGGATAGGAGCGTCCTCGTCATTCGGGAAGTGCCATCCTAGGCACAGCCCTTCATGAGCTACATTGCCAATGGAGAACTCCCGGACGACGAGGTGGAGGCCAGGCAAATCCGGCGCCGCGCGCACACGTACACCATCATAAATGGCAAGCTGTACAAGCGCAGCGTATCCGGTATCTTCCAAAGATGTGTCGATGTGGACACGGGCTACCGGCTACTCAAAGATATCCACCAGGGCGAGTGCGGGCACCACGCTTCGTCAAGGGCGATAGTCGCCAAGGCATTCCGCCATGGTTTCTATTGGCCCACCGCCCTCGAGGACGCTGAGCAGCTGGTCCGCGCATGCAATGGGTGCCAACGCTTCGGGCAGCTCAGGCACATGCCAACTTCGGTACTCAAGACCATACCGATCACCTGGCCCTTTGCGGTTTGGGGCCTCGACATGGTCGGTCCTTTCAAGCGAGCACGCGCGGGCATGACCCACCTACTGGTAGCGGTGGACAAGTTCACAAAGTGGATCGAGGCCAAGCCTATTCAGAAGCTGGATGGAGCGACGGTTGTTACCTTCTTCACCGACATCATCAACCGCTTTGGCTACCCCAATAGCATCATCACCGACAACGGCACGAACTTCGCCAAGGGGGCCTTCGCCCGGTTTTGTAGCAACAAGGGCATTCGACTGAACCTTGCCTCCGTCGCGCACCCGCAATCCAACGGGCAAGTCGAAAGAGCAAACGGCTTGGTGCTAGCCGGCATCAAGCCACGCCTCATCGAGCCGTTAGAGCGGTCACCCGGATGTTGGATCGAAGGACTTCCAGCTGTGCTGTGGAGCCTCCGCACCACGCCGAATAGGTCAACCGGCTACACGCCATTCTTCCTGGTCTACGAATCGGAAGCCGTCCTCTCTGCCGACATCGAGTTTGACTCCCCTCGCAAGCTCCTATATGACGAAGAAGCCAACAGGGAGGCGTGGGAGGATGGAGTGGACCTCCTGGAGGAGGCCCGTGAGCTGGCCCTGTCCAGATCAGCCATGTACCAGCAGCGACTACGTCGCTACCATTCAAGCCGGATCCGCCCAGTCGCATTCCGCGAGGGCGACCTGGTTCTCCGGCTAGTGCAAGACACGAAGGGCATGCACAAGCTATCACCACCCTGGGAGGGCCCCTTCATCATCAGTCGGGCGCTACCGAACGACTCCTACTACCTCATCGACGCGCAGCAGCCGCGCAAGAACAAGATGGACAAATCAGACGAGGAGACCGAGCGTCCCTGGAACGCGGCCCTGCTGCGCCCGTTTTACACCTAATCGCCAAGCAGTGTATGTATCCCAAAACCCCATGAATGAAAATGCGGACCCCCACGAGAATCTCGGGGGCTCCTTACTAGAAATGTGTGTGCACCTGTTTTCCGGTTCAAATTTTCCGGCTCCGGCAACCCCTACCCGGGGGCTCGCCGGCTGGCCCGGCCTGCTAAGTCAACAAACCGGCTGAGTAGTGTGTGACGATGCCAGAGGCCCACTCTTCGTCTCAGCTAAAGACCGCAACCCGGCTGTCCGGCTAGCAAGAGCAAAAGCCCGAGGCATCCCACACAAAAAACAGGGAGGACACGCAGCAGACCGGGCGTCCCGGCCCTGCGACTGATTCGAACCAATCCAGCTGCTAAGCCATTAGTACCGTGTGCAATGTACTGTCAGCTCCCTTCGATTCCGGCTGCAGACTGCAACCCAGCTGCCCGGCAAGGACGCAGCGAAAACAGCAGAGCGCACGGGAAAGCAACTAAGTGTCTAGAAAGGGACAAGCCAGTTTTTGAAAAAACAAGCCGTTTCCGGCTATAATTTGTCAGACTAACCTACTAACCTATGTGGACATGTGTGCATGCGTATGTACATTTTTGTCCGGCTACCCGAGTCAGAATTCAGGAGAAGGAAAGAAGATTCGATGTCCTTGCCTTCATTAAGCGCTCCGAATCTCGGGGGCTACACCCACTGGGTGCGCTCGTGCGCCCCCAGTGGAATCTTGCAGTTCCCGACCGGCTAAAGGCGTTTAGCCGGCTGTTCGGAGCCCAGGTGAGGGCAAGGGCCAGGGCAAGAGAAGACAAGGAAGATTCAAAGCACCTGGCTACACCAGCTACTCCGAATCTCGGGGGCTACACCTAGTGGGTGCGCTCGCGCGCCCCCACTGAAATGTTAGTTCCCCCGGCTGAAGGCGTTCAGCCTACGAAAGCAGTCGACTGGGACGAGGCCAGTCGGATAAAGTTAGAAGACTTGGGAGAAATAAGGAAGATTCGAAGCACCTGGCTACGCCAGCTACTCCGAATCTCGGGGGCTACACCCAGTGGGTGCGCTAGCGCGCCCCCACTGGAGGTGTAGTTCGTCCAGCTAAGAGTGTGTAGCCGGACGAGGTTAGCCGGGCGGCAAAATATCAAAAGGAAACTCAACATACAAGTTAAGGGAAACTCAAGAATTTCAGCGTTAACAAACAAAAGGGAGATGAAGCTCCCATAAGTTACCCGACGTCAAAGATAGCCGGTACAGACAGACAAGGTTCATGGATATCTAAGACAACACAAATACACCCGGCATCCCGGGGCAATAACTAGATGGCAGGGCCCTTGCCGTGAGGGGGATCTTGTCCAGCAGAAGCTTCGGGCGGCGGAGGAGGCGCAGAGCTTGATCCGGTTCCGGCGCCTGCGGGCGGTGGCATCGGGCCCTCCACATCGGGAGTACCGACGGACTCCGAGTCGGTGAGTGCCTCGTCAGGATCACATAGTCAGCAATCTTGATGGCGGATCCGTGGAGCTCCGGATGGGCTTGGCGGATGGCGGCAAGATCGGCTCTGGCACGGAAGCCACCATCGATCTTCTCGACGCGGGTGTCCTTGTACCAGGAGAGCATGAGGGCCAGAGCCATCTCCGCTCCGGCCCGTGCCGCCAAGTCCCGTAGCCGGTCCACCACAGCCGGCACCTCTCCCACCCTCGCAGCCAGCTGCGCCATCATCTCCGAAACCGGAGCCTCCGGCCACATGAAGGAGAAGACGTCCCGCACCGCTTGACGAAGCTTGGCAGCTTCTTTGCCAAGAAGGACGACGAGCTCCTGGGCCATCGGCTGCGCTCCCGACTAGTTCTCCTGCAGCCGGTTGTAGGCCAGCAGGTCTATGCCGGGGTAAAAGGTTGTCAGAAAAAAGGGTCAGATCCGGCTACCGGATCCAGAAAGAAAGGAGGACGGGAAAAGGAACTCACCCTTGGCAGTATGGCCGACCTGCAACAGCTCCTCCACCAGGGCCTTCTCCTTGATCGCCAGCCGTTTGATCTCCTTCTCTTGGTCCTTGTTCTGGGCCTCGAGAAGGGTGAAGGCTTCGGCCCGGCTAGCGAGCGAGGCGTCGCGCTCCTTGATGGTGGCCTCCAGACCGTCTACCCTCGTGTGCCAATCCTTGTTCTGCAGCCGCAGAGTGGAATTGGACTTGCTCAGCCGGTCGTTCGCTTTCTTCAAGCGATCGATCTCGCGCTGAGCGCACACGAGGATGGCTGCGGAAATTCCGGCTATCAGTACAAAAAAAGCCAAGAGAAGCGAGCTTACTCTGGGAAGTCCCGTTGGCGGCAGCAAGCTTCTGCTCCTGTGTCCGGTTCCTGCCGGCTGTGGCCTCCAGCAGCCGGATCTCCTTCACCGCCAGCTCGAGCGTGGCGGCAAGGTCCGACAGCGAGGCGGCGGAGGAAGCATCGTCGTCCACGGCGTTGACAGCCAAGGACTCCTTCACTGCGACCACCGCCGTTCGCCACTCCTCCCCAGGATCCTCGTCGGAGTTGTCATCGCCAACAACGACGAGCTCCTTGCCGGCAGCCCCCCGCGCGCCTGCGAAGGAGCCTTCCGGCTGGGAGGGCTCCGCTTCCGGCTGGACGGGGGCGGTCGGCTCAGCTCGAGAGGGAGGCGAAGGCTGCGCCTCAAAAGAAGGAGGGGCTCCGGTTGGCATAGTCGGGGCACGGAGCGGTGACCCGGCCGACGCTCGTGCCAGGCTCGCGGCTCCGAAAGAGACCAGCGTGCTAAAGAGAAGGAGGAGAAGGCAAAGGCAAAACAAACCAAAGTCAGAAAAAGAAGAAAAAGGAGCAAGCAGACAGAAGGCACCGAAAGAAAAAGGGGGAGAAGGAACGTACCTCGGCACAACTGGGGGCGGCCCCTTCTTCCAGCCAAGGCGGCTTGGCGGTAGGGCGCCGGACCGGCTCCTCTTGGGAGCCGGCTCCTCCGTCGCAGGCCGGCGGGAGCCGGAACGACTGGAGCCGCTCCCGCCTGCCTTGCCGTCCGTCGCGGAGCGCGTCGCCGGATCCACGGTCGGCGTGGCCTCTTCCTCCTCGTGCACCTCCGCGTGCGGGTCGGCGGCCGGCTCGTCATTCCGGTTGGGGAAGGCATCGCCGTCCCCGTCCGATTCCTCGCTGGACCGCCGAGCGCGCGACTTGGGAAAGTCAGGCATGAATACCTCGAGGGGAGCCTCGCCCTCCTCGCGAAGGATGCAAGAGAAGATCTGCCGAATACAAGAAGTCAGTCAGACAGAATAGGAAAACAACACAGAAAGATCAAATAAAATTTCCGGCTACAGCAACTTACCCGGGGCGCGCGGTTCTCCCGACTGTAGGGTGCCAGACTGAACTTCCAGTTCTCCGGCAGCCGCTCCTTGCTGATCGTCCACAGCCACTCCTTCAAGTTGTGGTAGCGGGGATCGCAGCGCGACAGCCGGGTCGGGTCCAGCCGGCCGGAGTAATAGCACATCTTGTGCGCCCGCTGCTGCATCGGCATCATCAGCCGGGACATCTAGCTAAGAGTGATGTCCAGGCCGGTTAGCCAGCAGGTGACGAGGGAGCGCATGCGCTACAGCATCGCGTCCGTCTCCGCCTTGTCGCCGTGGAACTTCAAGTCCCAGTTCTGCCGGCTGGACTCGACATCCTGGAAGGCCAGAAGATTTATCCGGTCGACGTTGGTGACGTCTTGACGTAGAAGTACGACTGTTACCACAGCCGTACCGTGTCCTGAAGCAAGAACTTGGGGTAGCCGGATTGGGAGTGGGAGTAGATGGAGGCACCACCGTAGACGACTAGCAGCCCCTTCGTGTACTGCACCTACGGCCGGACTCGGAAGAGACGGCAGAAGAGCCCGAGATCTGGCTGGATCCCGAGATAGCTCTCGCAGAACGCCATGAAGTGTGCCAGCGTCCCGATGGCGTTGGCACCCATTAAAACTTGCGTTGTTACCATGCCAGCCGGATCTGCAGCGTCTCATTCCGCAAGGGCGACCTGGTTCTAAGGCTAGTACAGGAGACCAAGGGGAGGCACAAGTTATCTCCACCTTTGGAGGGCCCATTCATCATCAACCGGGCACTACAGAACAACTCATACTACCTCATCGATGCCCGCTAGCCGGAAAACAACAAGACGGATCGCTCAGACGAAGAAACTGAACGCCCATGGAACGCGAGCCCGCTTCGCCCCTTTTACACTTGAACAAAGAAGTATATGTATATTACCCTCATGTAATGAACAATCATGGGAGCCTCGACACAGTCTCGGGGACTCCACAATAAATAAGCAAGTTATGCTGCATAATTTAGTTTTCTGGCTGCATTACTCTAACCCCGGAGCCGGCGATCCGTCTCGGGGACTCGCCGACTGGCCCAGACGGTTACGCGACCCATGCGGCAAAGTATTGTGCGCGGTTCCTAGGGCTTCCTCTTCGGTTCTGGCTGCAGACCGCAAGCCGGCTGACAGATCCGGCAAGAGCAGAACGCTCGAAGGGCCCTACATGAAAAAGCCACGAGGAAAACAGAAACATTTGGATTCCCGGCTGCGCTCGCTCGCCCAAGGACAATGACCCAAACCCGAAGTATCATGCAGTACACCTACTAAGCTACCCCTTCGACTCTGGCTAAAAGCCAGCAAGGGAACTGTTGGGTTCGTAGCATAGAAAACAAAAAAATCTACGATGGGAACTATACGCCAAGATCTATCTACTAGATATAAGCAACGGGTGGATATACATCCATAGAGAACTTACCCTCGAAGACAACAAAGCTTTGTTAACGAGTTGGAACTCGTGGATGATGTAGTCATACACTTGCCGATCTCAAGATCGTGATGAAGTCTAGCAGGTCCAGCTCCAGCACGTCCATCAGATCCAGCTCTAGCAAGTCCAGCACCACCAAGTCCAGCACCGCAAAGAAGCGGTGCATCCGTGATTGCACACACGTCCGGTACCCCGACAACCTCCATCCCTCACTCCAGGAAAGCAGCGGAAGTAGCAACTCCTTTCCAGATAAAGCCACCAGGAATATGTATCTCATTAATCCGAGACCATGGGGAATAACTAGAGGGGAAGAGAGATCCTTCATAAGGAGGTGTGTGTTATGAGGAGGAGAGGGGGCCTTTTATAGGGAAGAGGGGGGAAACCAAGGGCCATGGTGTGGCAGCCATGGTGGTGCCCCCACCTCTTCCATCATTCATGTGGTGGATGCTCCACTCACATAAATATGCCTCCACTCACACTTCCACTCACATGCATTAAATTTCCACCAAATTTAATGCAAGCTCTCATTAAATAAAACTATTTTATTTATTTTATTCAGAATTTCGTCAATTACATTAATTAACAAACATTTACATAAAATCTTTATCTGAAACATATTTGCTCCAAATGGTGTCGGTATCCCTTAAGTGTGTCACCCTACAGTTCGCGAATAATGCAGACATGATCGGGACCACTCTCCGATCAATAATCAGCAGCGGGACCTGGAGATCTGTACTGACTCCCACATATTCAACGATGACTCTTGTGATCGTATGAACCTTTGACGTCGTAACTAAATCCCTCTGTCTCACGATATATTACATGTCCGAGATTCGATCATTGGTATCTCAATACCTAGTTTGATCTCGTTACCGACATGTACTCTTTTCTCGTTCCTGTGATATAACATTCTAGTGATCACATCACTTGCTTGCGAGCTATTTCAATGTGATATCACCGAGAGGGCCCCGAGTATATCTATCCATCATCGGGATTGACAAATTCCACTCTTGATCCATGAGCCTCAACATAACACCTTCGGAGTGTCTGAATCCACCTTTATAGTCACCCTTTTATGGTGTGACGTTTGATGTTATCAAGTCACTCTTCCGATGTTAGCAATTAACATGATCTCATGGTCTAAGGACTAAGATTACTTCGTATGGTGTTATAGCAATATAAACATAATGACTTTGATCGTAATGCTATACTTCGGATGAATGTTCATCACATCATTCCACCAATGTTGTGACCTCGTTATTAACAACATCCAATGTCCATGATCAGGAAACCTTGATCATCTTGTTAATCAATGAGCTAGTTTATAAGAGAGGCATAACTAGGAACTTTCCTTTTGTTTATTAAACACACATGTATTAACGTTTCCAAATCAATACAATTATAGCATGCAAAATAAACATTTATCATAAACAAGGAATAAGATAATAACCACTTTATTATTGCCTCTCGGGCATACTCCCTTCAGGAACAGTATCAAAACTGGCCAATGCTCACTGAGAAAAGGGCAAAGACATTGGATTTGCGCAAAACAGCGAAAAATTCAAAACGAGTAAATCTAAGATTACAGTTTGAACTCGCATACACTACTAGGAAACAGCTTATCAGTGGCGCACCTTTTTTCACTATCCGTGGCGTATTTCCTAGTCTCCACTGATACCTCGCCACTGACAACTATCTTTTGTGGCGCATTTCAAAATGCGCCACAGAAGTCTCAAACTTCAGTGGCGTATATGGCCATTATGCGCCACAGAAGGTTTTTTCCAAAATTCAAAAAAGGAGGGCCAGATCTCAAACTTCTGTGGCGCATATGGCCAATATGCGCCACAGAAGTTTTTTTCAAATTTCAAAAAAAAAATCAGGCCAGATCTAGATCTGGCCGGAGTTGGTGGTGGTGGTGGCTGGAGGAGGGCTTGGAGGAGGTTGCCGGAGTTGGTGGTGGAGGAGGTTACCGGAGTTGGTGGTGGAGGAGGAGGAGGTTGCCGGAGATGGTGGTGGTGGTGGAGGAGGAGGTCGCCAGAGTTGGTGGTGGAAGAGGAGGAGAAGGAGGTCGCCGAAGTTGGTGGTGGAAGAGGAGGAGAAGGAGGTCGCCGAAGTGGTGGTGGAGAAGGAGGAGGTCACCGGAGTTGGTGGTGGAGGAGGAGGAGGTCACCAGAGTTGGTGGTGGAGGAGGAGGAGGTGGTGGTCGCCGGAGTTGGTCGCCAGAGTTGGTGGTGGTGGAGGAGGAGGAGGAGAAGTGGGGAGGGGAGAAGTGGGGAGGGGAGAAGAAGTGGGGAGGGGGAGAAAAAGGAAAAAGGGAGGGAGAAGGGCGCAGGCGGGATTCAAATTTCGAATCCCATCCAAGACTTCTGTGGCGCATATGGGGGAAATGCTCCACAGAAGTTTCTCTCCCTTTTTTATTTTTTTGCACCCCAAAATCTTCTGTCTGCCATAACTTTTTACTCTTTTGGAATTTGGGGAATCTACAAAATCTTCAACGGGTTCTTGCAGTTGAAATCGAGTAGAAAATTTCGAGACGATCATTTTGGTAGGTTAAAGATTTTTTTCTGACATCGTATGCAAAAGTTAGAGCCGTTTTACCGTGCCATGACCTATTTTTGCAAAATACATCGAAATTCATGTTTTTCAATTTTGTCTAGATCTATACCATAAAATCTAACTACAACTCAAAGGAATTATTTTTTTGAAGTTTCTATCATTTTTGTTTATTTTTTACAAAACTGAAAAGGCGATCCACGGGGGGATCTATTTTTCCCCCTATATGCTTGTTCTATGGCGCATACACCTATATGCGCCATAGAAACATCACTTTCTGTGGCGCATATGGACACATGCGCCACAGAAGTTTCTCCCGCTTTTTTGTTGCTTGGTCCCATCAACCTTCTATGGCGCATATGTCTATATGCGCCATAGAAGTTTGGCACTTCAGTGGCGCACACGAAAATATGCGCCACAGAAATATGGACTTCTATGGCGCATATTGGTTTCGTGCGCCACTGAAGTGCCAAACTTCTGTGGCGCATTTTTTCTAGTGCGCCACTGATATATATCTGTGGCGCATAGTTTTACATATGCGCCACTGAAATCTTGTCTATCTATAAGCTGTTTCCTAGTAGTGATATGCTTAACCAGGCAAACAACTTATGTGTTTCTATGTTTGCATGAGCCAAAGTTCCACGACGAACACCCAAGCCGGATGCAGGTAGCTTCCAAGCGGCAGCAGAGCAGGTCAAGGAGATCCGACCCGGCTGTATCCTCCAGCCAGCCCGAACCTCGGGGACTACACCCTGTGGGTGCGCTCGCGCGCCCCCACGCAGAAACCTGCAAACAAAGAACTCAAAGGAGCTTCGACCTGGCTGTATCCTCCAGCCGGCCCGAACCTCGGGGACTACACCCTGTGGGTTCGCTCGCGCACCCCCACACAAAAACAAGCACGCAACAAATGCAGAACAGAAAGTGCAAACGCAAAGGCACGAGCAAATATGCAAAAGGAGGCGATGCTCCCACAAGAGTTCAGTAACAAGGACAAAGACAGTTATTCAATAGCACAAAGAAAAAGACAAGTTTTTCAGTCACAAATACTCCCGGCATACCGGGGATCAAGTTTACTGGTGGGCAGAAGGGCCGAAAACGTTGGCTGGGGCTTGGCTACTGGAGGCGACATCTGCCGAGGCGGTCTGGGGCACATCCGGACTGTGGTCATCGGCTCCGCGCCAGCCGGGTCGCTGAAGTCCCTGTCCAGCGCGACGAAGCTCCCAATCTTCACGCCATAGGAGCGGATGTCAGGAACCTCGGCGCAAAGCTGGTCATAGCTGGTCCCTTGGCGAAATCCGCGGGAAAGGCTCCGCAGATCCACGTCCGGGTACCAGGACTTCAGCAGCGCCAACACCATCTCCGCGCCGCCACGAGCTGCCCTCTCCCGAGCCACGTTCATGAGGTCCGGAGCACCCGAAAGCCGCTCGGCCAAGGCGTACATCGTGGCCGGCTGGGCGGTATCAGGCCATACATAGTCATAGACCTCGAGAGCAGCGGCACGAAGCCGGTTCGCCTCCTCGCTAACGACCGCCACCAGCTCACCCAGGTGGAGATCCCACTCCGGATCCGTCTTGGGAATCCGGCCCAACGCATGATCTGTCACCTCAGGATACTAAGCTGCAGCCGGGAAAAGAAACAATAATCAATATTGACTGCAAAGGGCAATACTGGCCTAAGTTGAGGGCACTTAGTGACAACGATCTTGGAGATCTGGCAAAGCTCTCCTAGCGCCGCCGCCTCCTTGGCCTTGGAAGCTTTGAGGGCATTGTCCTGGGTGGCGTAGAGCTTCTCCAGATTCTTCAGCGCCTTGGCCCAGGTATCCGCCACCTTCTTGGCTTTGCCAGCCTTGATCTCCATCTGCTGCTGGTGCGTAATCAGCTGGGCAATCTGGTCCTTGCGAGGCTTGTTGGATTCCTCCAGCTCGGTAACGTCTCCCTTCAGTCGGGCGACCTCGTGGTCCCAGTCCGCCAGCAGAGCTACAGGAGGGTAACCAATATTCAATAAGAAGCGTGAGAAACCACGCAATCGAGAAGATACGGTGGAATAAGCGATATTACGTCCTAGGTCCCGCGAGGTCTTGGCGGTGTCGACAAGAGCCCTCTACACAAAAAATAGGAGTAAGAACAAGTCGCGGTGCAAAACGGCGAACAACCATCAAGATTGGTAATAGGACGCATACCTGGACGGAGGCCCCCAGCGCCTTGGCTTGGCCGAGCCCCTGCTCCAGCGCCTCCACCAGCTGCTGGGCCTGGCCAACGGCCAGGGGTGCCGCCTCCGACAACTACGCCAAGATGGCGTCCAGCGGCGGCGCAGCTCGAGCCAGCGTCCAGCTGGTGACCTGGAGGTCATCATTGCTCACCAAAGCTGCGGAGAGCCCACCCTCCGGCTGCGGCACCTCCACCGGCTCCTCCACCTGGTAGGCGCCAGAGTCAGCGCCCACCGTCGAGCCAGAGGGAGGCGCGGCCGTGCCGGCGCGCCCAATAAGACCCACGGCAAGCCGAGAGATGGCCCCGACCCGGTGAAGCGTCGCGGGCGCAGCCGGCGGCACTACCTGCGTCGCATCCGCATCGGCCCCAGTCAGGGGAGCAGATGCAGCCATAGGAGTCGGAGCTGGCGCACTTCCCGCTACGGCAGGCGGAGGGGCGGACGCGGTGGTGACGGTCACGGAGCCGGGCAAGGACATCGCCTCGTTGCAGAAAAGACGAGGATGATCAACGCAAGCGCGAGCAGATCAACACAAGTACCAGGAGGACAGGAGCACCTACCCGGCAATGCTCAACATGGTGGACGCAGGTCTGGGGCGGTGTGCCTTCTTGATGCCGCCCCCAGCAGGCGCAACGCTGGTCGAGGCGGCACGCTTCCCCCTGCCCCTGGGCGCGGCGACCTCGGCCAAGTCCACATCCTCGCCATGAGCGGATGGTCCAATGCGAGCAAAACATCAAGTTCGAGGCTAAGAGCGCAGCAAGAGCAAAGTAGGCAAGGACAAAGGAAAAACTATCACTGGGTGGAAACTCGCAGCCCTCATCGGCCCGCATGGGGCTCCGGCTCCACCGGTGGAGCCTTGTCGGCTTGAGGTCTGCAGAAAAATTGGGGAGCTCGGTGTCTCCCATGCTGTCTTCTGCTAGCTACGCCGTAAAAAGCTACTCAACAAGGGAAGATAAGAGGCACGAAACAGGAGTCCCTCGGGAAAATCCACCAGGAAAAGAGGAGGAAAAAGCACACCTTCGGCGGGAGTCGGCCGCGGTGGTACGGTCGGCAGGAGAACTCCCATTCCTCCTCTAGCGCCTCCTTGGAGATGGTGGCGAGCCACTCGTGGAGGGCCGCGTACGACACGTCCAGCCGGGACACCCGGGTGGGGTCCAGATGGCCGGAGAGGTGGCACATCTTGTGCGACCGGTGCTATAGCGGCAGCACGCGGCACGCCATCCGGGACAGCAAAATGTCCCAGGCGGTGAGCCACTCCTTCTCAACGAGGACCGCCAGCTGGGCGCCCATCCGGTCGATATCAGCCTGGGCGCCTAAGTGCTGGACTCTCTAGGCCTTCCGGGTGGAAGGGACATTGGCGAAGGCCAGGATCTTGATCCAGTCCACCTTGGTGTTGTTGTGCATGTAGAAATACGAGCGCTGCTAGAGCTTGATGGTGTCCGGGAGCTCTAGGCGCGGCATGGCCGCCGATAGCCGCAGGTAGATGGCACAACAACCCATCTCCGTCAACGGCCCGCCCTTCCCCACCACCTGAACCTTGAAGTAGAAAAACTTCAAGAAGCTCTCGACATCGGGGCAGACGCCAAGGTACGCCTCGCAGGAGGCCGCGTGATGCGACAACATCGAGATGGCGTTCGCTCCGAGGTGGTGGAGCTGGAGGTCGAAGGTGACGAGCAGCTCCAGCACGAAGCGGCTCAGTGGCAGCCCAAGGCCGTGAGCAAAGTGGGCGAGGAAGACGACGGCCTCGCCGGGCTGAGGTTTGGGCACCCGCTCGCCCTCCGGTGCGAGGCGGTGCTTCACCAGTCGCTCCGATGGCAAGAACCTCCCCCGCTGATACTTCTTCACCAGTTCCTCGGTGACGTACGAGCCGCACCACCCGCCGATGACCTCGGGCCGCATGTTGTTCGGAAAAGTGGCCGTGATTGAAGCGCGGGGGGCCGTTGGTGAGGAGGAAGAGGAACAACACCGGTGACCAAAAGACAGTGGCGCAGAGGAGTAGTGAATGGCTAGAGCGCGAAGAGGAGTAGGGTCAGCAGGCACAGGACGACGAAGTGAGGAACCCACACCCCTTGGTGTCCCTATTTATTAGGGAAGAAGGGTCGCGCCAGTTGCCCTCCCTCCGCGCCACGTGGCAAGCAACTGCCCCACTTCTCCGCGACAGTTCGGAGCGGATCGAGTGTGCCTGCGTCACGCGCACAAAAAATCCAGAAGAAGTTACCGCGGGAGGCAAACCGCACCCACGATCTCCAAGAAACAACAATGATAAAGGCGTGCGCACGGTTACTAAAGAACTGCCACGGCAGACTAAGAAGTCAAACTGACACGACACGCGCCAGAAACGGCTGGCGTGGCTGACGCAAGCAACGGCGACAACAAACTGGTGATCCCTCTCTCGGCCGGGTGCGGCAGCCGGTCAAAAGGATCACCGCTCACACCTTGTGGGTGGGGCCATGGGCCCCATAGCCGGTAAACCCTAGCCAGGAAAAACCACAGAATCTCAAGCCAGTACAAGACAAAGACTACAAGACAAAAGACAAACGACAAAGCATCTGCACCATTAATCAGTTCAAATGAGCATGCAAGAACTTCTCCACGGGGCCAAGTCCTAACGCGCTCGGGGACTAGTGCCGGGGGGATGACCCCTGGGTAGGCCAAGACGGGACCAACTGGTCCGCTCCAAGGAGCTCATGCCTTCTGGACCCAGATCAAGGAACCACAGCCGGGTGGAATCTGTTGGGTCCGCAGCATAGAAAACAAAAAATTTCCTACGATGAGAACTATACGCCAAGATCTATCTACCAGATACAGAGCAACGGGTGGACATACATCCATGGAGAACTTACCCTCGAAGACAATGAGTTTTGTTAACGAGTAGGAACTCGTGGTTGATGTAGTCATATGCTTGCCGATCTCAAGATCATGTGGAAGTTCGAGCGCCGCAAATCAGCAGCGCATCTGTCCTCGCACACACGTCCAAGCCACCGGACAACCTCCACCTCCTCGCTCCAGCGAATCAGCGGAAGCAGTAACTCCTTCCAGACGCAAGGCCACCGGAAACATGTATCTCGCTAATCCGAGACCATGGGGGAATATCTAGAGGGGGAGAGAGGTCCTTCACGAGGAGGTGTGGTTTATGAGAGGGGAGAGGGGGGCTTTATATAGGAGGGAGGGAGACCCCTCCCCTCCCATAGCCGACGCATGAGGGGGGGGACTCCTCCCCTCCTTCCTTCATGTGGTGAACCTCCACTCACATAAACATGGCCTCCACCCAAAATCCCACTCACATGTATTTAATTTCCACCAAATTAAATGCAACTCTCAATTTAATAAAACTCTTTTATTTATTTTATTCAGAATTTTGTTAATTACTTTAATTAACAAACATTCACATAAAACCCCTCGCAACATTTCAATATCACATGCATAACCACTTTCTGCAATTTCACCCGAAACAATTTCGGTTTCTATCGAAATAATTCCTGTTTCTATCGAAACATTTCCTGCGCTTTGCAAACCTTTTGTATAGAACATATGTGCTCCTAAATGGTGTCCGGCAACTCTTAAGTGTGTCACCCTATGGTTCGCGAATAATGCAGACATGATTGAGACTCCTCTCAAATCAATAATCAGAAGCGGGACCTGGAGATCCATACTGACTCCTGCACATTCAACGATGAATTCTGTGATCATGAGAACCTTTAACGCTAGTAATTTAATCCCTTTGTCTCATGATATAATACATGTCCGAGATTCGATCATCGGTATCCAAATAACTAGTTTGATCTCGTTACCGACATGCACTCTTTTCTCGTTCCCGTTATATAACATTCTAGTGATCACATCACTTTCTTGCAAGCTATCTTAATGTGATATCACCGAGAGGGCCCAAAGTATATCTATCCGTCATCGGGATTGGAAAATTCCACTCTTGATCCATGAGCCTCAACATAACACCTTCATAGCACTGAACCCACCTTTATAGTCACCCTGTTACGGTGTGACGTTTGATGTTATCAAGATACTCTTTCGGTGTTAGCAATTAACATGATCTCATGGTCTAAGGATAAAGATTACTTCGTATGATGTTATAGTAATATAAACATAATGACTTGATCGTAATGCTATACTTTAGATGAATGTTCATCACATCATTTCACAAATGTTGTGACCTTGTTATTAACAACATCCAATGTCCATGATCAGGAAACCTTGATCATCTTGTTAATCAACAAGCTAGTCTATAAGAGAGGCATAACTAGGAACCCTTTTTGTTTATTAAACACACATGTATTGACGTTTCCTATCAATACAATTATAGCATGCAAAATAAACATCTATCATATACAAGGAATACATAATAACAACTTTATTATTGCCTCTGAGGGCATATTTCCTTCAGTCTCCCACTTGCACTAGAGACAATAATCTAGTTTACATAGTGATAAATCTAGCACCCATGGAGTTCTGGTGTTGATCATGTTTTTCCCTAGGGAGAACTTTAGTCAATGGATCTGCTACATTCATGTCTGTGTGCACTTTACAAATCTTCATATCTCCATCCTTGACATGCTCGCGGATGGAGTGAAACCGGCGCTTAATATGCTTGGAATTCTTGTGAGACCTTGGTTCCTTGGCGTTGGCTATGGCTCCATTGTTGTCACAATAGATCACCATTGGGTCCAACGCACTAGGAACCACACCTAGTTCTGTTATGAACTCCTTCATCCAAACCGCTTCCTGCGCCGCTTCTGAAGCAGCAACATATTCCGCCTCCGTTGTTGATCCAGCCACCACATGTTGTTTGGAACTCCTCCAACTAAGTGCTGCTCCATTCAAGAGAAATACGTATCCGGATTGAGACTTAGAGTCATCCGGATCAGTGTCAAAGCTAGCATCGACATAACACTTAGCGACTAGCTCTTCTTCACCTCCGTATACAAGAAACATATCCTTAGTTCTTCTCAAGTACTTAAGGATATTCTTGACCGTTATCCAATGTTCCGAACCTGGATCAGATTGGTACCTACTAGTCAAACTAATAGCATGTGCCACATCCGGTCTTGTACATAGCATGGCGCACATTATAGAGCCTATGGTTGAGGCATAGGGGATCTTATCCATTATCTCTCTTTCTTCCGCCGTAGCCGGACTTTGAGTCTTACTCAATGTCTTGCCTTGCAACATAGGTAAGAACCCCTTCTTACTTCCGTCCATATTAAACTTCTTTAATATCTTATCAAGGTATGTACTCTACGATAGCCCAATTAGTTATCTTGATCTATCTCTATAGATTTTAATGCCCAATATATATGAAGCTTCACCAAGGTCCTTCATCGAAAATTTGCTGTTTAGATAACTTTTAACACTGTTTAAAAGATCTATACCATTTCCAATCAATAATATGTAATCCACATATAATATTAGAAATGCCACATTTCTCCCACTCACTTTCTTGTAAATACAAGCCTCTCCATAAGTTTAGACAAATCCAAACTCTTTGATCACCTCATCAAAGCGGAGATTCCAACTCCGGGATGCTTGCTTCAGTCCATAGATGGATCACTGAAGTTTGCATACCTTATCAGCATCCTTAGGATCGACAAAACCCTTAGGTTGTATCATATACAACTCTTCTTCAATATTACCATTGAGGAACACAGTTTTGTCATCCATCTGCCATATTTCGTAATCGAAATATGTAGCAATTGCTAACATAATCCTAACCGACTTAAGCATCGCTACGGGAGAGAATGTCTCATCGTAGTTAACTCCTTGAATTTGTTGAAACCCCTTTGCGACAAGTCGAGCCTTATAGATGGTTACATTACCATCAACATCAGTTTTTCTTTTGAAAATCCAGTTATTCTCAACGGCCTTCCGATCGTGAGGTAAGTCCACCAAGGTCCAAACCTGGTTTTCGTACATGGATTCCATCTTAGATTTCATGGCTTCTAGCCATTTGTTGGAATCAGGGCTCATCATCGCTTCTTCATATGTCGCAGGGTCATCTATTTCATCAATCATGAAATACATAACAGGATTGCCGTACAGTTCAGGAGCTGCACGTGTCATGCTTGACCTGCGAGGTTCGGTAGTGTCCTCTTTCGGAGTTTCATGATCAATATCATTAGCTCTCTCTTCATTAGGTGAAGTCAACTCCGAAACAACTTCTTGTGCTGCACTACTCGCCATTCATGAAGATAAGGTTCAATAACCTCTCTGAGTTCTACCTTCCGACTACTCACACCTTTCGCGAGAAACTCCTTCTCAAGAAAGGATACATTCTTGGCAACAAAGACCTTTCCCTCGGATCTATAATAGAAGGTATACCCAATCGTTTCCTTAGGGTATCCTATGAAGACGCATTTTTCCGCTTTGGGTTCGAGTTTATCCGGTTGAAGTTTCTTCACATAAACATCGCATCCCCAAACTTTAAGAAATGACAGCTTAGGTTTGTTTCCAAACCATAATTCATGCGGTGTCTTTTCAACGGATTTAGATGGTGCCCTATTTAAAGTGAATGCAGCGGTTTCCAGTGCATAACCCCAAAATGATAGTGGAAAGTCTGTCAGAGACATCATAGATCAAACCATATCCAATAAAGTACGATTATGACATTCTGACACACCATTACATTGTGGTGTTCCGGTAGGCGTGAGTTGTGAAACTATTCCACAATCTTTCATATGTGTGCTAAACTTGTAACTAAGATACTCTCCTCCACGGTCGGACCGTAGAAATATGACCTTTCTGTTACGATGATTTTCAACTTCATTCTGAAATTCCTTGAACTTTCCAAAGGTTTCAGACTTATGTTTCATCAAATAGATATACCCGTATCTACTCAAACATTCCGTGAAAGTAACAAAATAATGATATCCACCTCGCGCCGACACACTCATTGGTCCACGCACATCAGTATGTATGATTTCCAATAAATCTTTCGCCCGTTCCATTGAACCGGAAAACGGCGTTCTAGTCATCTTGCCCATAAGGCATGGCTCACATGTATCAAATGATTCAAAATCAATTGATTCCAAAAGTCCATCAGAATGGAGTTTCTTCATGTGTTTAACGCCAATATGACCTAGACGGCAGTGCCACATATATGCAGATATATCATTATCAAGCTTAATTCTTTTAGCATCAACATTATGAATATGCTTAATACTACTATCGAGATCCAACAGAAATAAACCATTCAACACAGGTGCATGACCATAAAAGATATTATTCATATAAATCAAACAACCATTGTTTTCAGACTTAAACAAATAACCACTTTGCATCAAACACGATCCAAATACAATGTTCATGCTCAGTGCAGGCACTAAATAACAATTATTTAGGTTTATAACTAATCCCGACGGCATATGGAGAGGCACCGTTCCGACGGCGATCACATCAAATCTTGATCCATTGCCGACCCGCATCGTGACCTCGTCCCTTGCTAGTTGTCGCTTGTTCCACAACCCCTGAACCGAGTTACATATATTAGCAACCGATCCCGTATCAAATACCCAGGTGTTACTGCGAGTACTAGTGAAGTACACATCAATAACATGTATATCACATATACCTTTGTTAGCCTTGCTGGCCTTCTTGTCTGCCAAATACTTGGGGCAGTTGCGCTTCCAATGGCCAGTCCCCTTGCAATAGTAGCACTCAGTATCAGACTTAGGGCCAGCCCGGGGTTTCTTTTTAGGTGTGGCAACATATTTGCCGCCCTTCTTTCCCTTCTGCTTTCCTTTCTTGTCCTTCTTGAAACCGGTGGTCTTGTTGATCATCAACACTTGATGTTCTTTCCTAATCTCCACTTCTGCAGTCTTAAACATTGGCAGAAGCTCGGGAAGAGACTTCTTCATGCCCTGCATATTATAGTTCATCACGAAGCTCTTGTAGCTAGGTGGCAGAGATTGGAGAACATGATGTATGCCTAAGTAAATGGGAATCGTTATTCCCAAGGACACAAGCTTATCGGCGTACCCAGACATTTTGAGTACGTGCTCACTAACGGAGCTGTTCTCCTCCATCATGCAGCTAAAGAACTTTTCAGAAGCATTATAACTCTCTACAACAGCATGGTTATCGAAAATCATTTTCAATTCTCCCATGGTATCAAAGGCATTGCCATTTTCGAAACGCTTTCGAAGTTTTGGCTCTAGCCCATACAATATGCCGTAATGAACTAAGTTGTGGTCCTCCTGACGAGTTATATAGACGTTCTTTTCCTCGTCAGGGGCATCAGGAGCTGGTGGGGGGCCTAGCAGCGCATCTAGCACATATTGCTTTTGTGCAGCAGTGAGGAGAATCCTCAAATTCATAGCCCAGTTGGTGAAGTTGCTACCATTCGCAGCAAGCTTCTCTTTCTCCATGAACACATTGAAATTAAAAGCAGCTGGTGCCATCTACAATAGAATTTGTAAAGTATATTTAGACTAAGTTTATGATAGATTGAGTTCAACTAATCCAAATTACTAATGACCTCCCACTCAAAAACGACATCCCCCGTGTCCTTTTGGTGATTACATGAACCAAATCCACTACACCAAGTCTGATCATCACGTGAGTCGGTGTAGCTTCAAAGGCGAGCATCTATATGGGCATCATATCAACTATATGACTCATGCTTAACCTTTCGGTCCGTGTTCCGAGGCCATGTCTGTACATGCTAGGCTCGCCAAGTAAGAACCTTAGTATTTGCGTGTGTAAAACTGTCTTACACCCGTTGTATGAAAGCGTAGAATCGAAAACACCCGATCATCACGTGATGCCTCAAAACACGATCCACAAAACGGTGCATACTTAAGGAAGAACACATTTTATCTTGATATCTAAATGAGGGATCATCTTATAATGCTACCAAAAACGCCAAACTAGCAATATAAGATTCTAACATCTAATGTGTGAAGTGAGATGATATGGTCCATGCATATGATCTCTATCATTTGCATCGTGGTATGATCTCTATCATTCCTTTGTGTGTAAGGCCAAGGTCTATGGAACTTACACGTTAAGTGAGTTGTAAGAGTATCTATCATACATCTACTTACAACAATACCATATCAGGACACTAGCCCAGCAACGATCTAAACTAGACACCTCTAATTTATCAATTGCAAGTTTTACGTTGCTTAGGGCTTTCAGAGATAGAACCGTTCTTACCTACGAACATGAACCACAACGAGGATAACCAAGTTATTAGCAACTCGTTGTAAATCATATATTGATTATAGTAGGAGAGAAAGACACCCGCTAGCCACTTATGCAAAACTAGTTGCATGTCAGTCGTGGAACCGGTCTTAGCAGCGCATCCGTCCTCGCACACACGTCCAAGCCACCGGAAAACCTCCACCTCCTCGCTCCAGCGAATCAGCGGAAGCAGCAACTCCTTCCAGACGCAAGGCCACCAGGAACATGTATCTCGCTAATCCGAGACCATGGGGGAATATCTAGAGGGGGAGAGAGATCCTTCACGAGGAGGTGTGGTTTGTGAGAGGGGAGAGGGGGCTTTATATAGGAGGGAGGGAGACCCCTCCCCTCCCATAGCCGGTGCATGAGAGGGGGGGGACTCCTCCCCTCCTTCATTCATGTGGTGAACCTCCACTCACATAAACATGGCCTCCACCCAAAATCCCAATCACATGTATTTAATTTCCACCAAATTAAATGCAACTCTCAATTTAATAAAACTCTTTTATTTATTTTATTCAGAATTTTGTTAATTACTTTAATTAACAAACATTTACATAAAACCCCTTGCAACATTTCAATATCACATGCAGAACCACTTTCTACAATTTCACCCGAAATAATTCCGGTTTCTATCGAAACAATTCCTGTTTCTATCGAAACAATTCCTGTTTCTATCAAAACATTTCCTGCGCTTTGCAAACCTTTTGTCTGGAACATATGTGCTCCTAAATGGTGTCCGACAACCCTTAAGTGTGTTAACCTTTGGAGAACTTTCCCTCGAAGACAACAAAGTTTTGTTAATGAGTAGGAACTCATGGATGATGTAGTCGTATGCTTGCCAATCTCAAGATCGTGTGGAAGTCCTAGCGCCGCAAAACAGCAGCGCATCCGCACTCACACACACACGTTCAGGCCACCGAACAACCTTCGCTTCCTCGCTCCAGCGATGCAGCGGAAGCAGCAACTCCTTCCAGACGAAATGCCACCAGGAACATGTATCTCGCTAATCCGAGACCATGGGGGAATAATTCTAGAGGGGGAGAGAGATCCTTCACGAGGAGGTGTGAGGAAGAAGGGTGAGAGGGGTGGCTTTTTATAGGAGGAGGGGGGTACCCCTCCACATGGCCGCCGCCCCATGGGGGTGACCCCTCACCTCCCCCATTCATGTGGTGGTAACCCCCTCCACATAAAAGTGACCCTTAACATTCCTCTTTAAAGTCTTTACTTTAAATGCATTAAATTTCTCTAAATTTAATGCTCTCTCATTTGATAAAACTCTTTTATTAAATTTATTCAGAATTTTGTTAATTACTTTAATTAACAAATATTCACATAAAACCCCCTGTAATATTTCAATATTACAAGCATAACCAATTTCTGTAATTTCACCCAAAATAGTTTCGGTGACTATTGAAATAATTCCAACGCTTTGCAATTCATTCATCTGAAACATATTTGCTCCAAATGGTGTTGGTGTCCCTTAAGTGTGTCACCCTACGGTTCGTGAATAATGCAGACATGATCGAGACCCCTCTCAGATTAATAATCAGAAGCGGGACCTGGAGATCCATACTGACTCCTACACATTCTACGATGACTTCTGTGATTGTGAGAACCTTTAACGCTAGTAACTAAATCCCTTTGTCTCGCGATATATTACATGTCCGAGATTCGATCATCGGTATCTCCATACCTAGTTTTATCTCGTTACCGACATGTACTCTTTTCTCGTTCCCGTGATATAACATTCTAGTGATCTTATCACTTGCCTGCAAGCTAACGAATGTGATATCACCAAGAGGGCCCAGAGTATATCTATCCGTCATCGGGATGGACAAATCCCACTCTTGATCCATGAGCTTCTATATAACACTTTTGTAGCACTGAACCCACCTTTATAATCACCCTTTCACGGTGTGACGTTTGATGTTATCAAGATACTCTTCCAGTGTAAGTGATTAACATGATCTCATGGTCTAAGGACTAGGATTACTTTGATAGATGTTATATCAATATAAACATAATGACTTGATCATAATGCTATACTTCGGATGATTGTTCATCACATCATTTTACAAATGTTGTGACCTTGTTATTATAAACATCCAATGTCCATGATCAGGAAACCTTGATCATCTTGTTAATCAACAAGCTAGTCTATAAGAGAGGCATAACTAGGAACCTTTTTTGTTTATTAAGCACACATGTATTGATGTTTCCTATCAATACAATTATAGCATGCAAAATAAACATCTATCATATACAAGGAACACATAATAACAACTTTATTATTGCCTCTCAGGGCATATTTCCTTCAGAATCCTCCACCCGATCCGCATTCAAGTTGCCCCGGCTGGCCCGTCTAGTCGGGTAGCCAGAAGAACCGGCTGGGAGGCCGCTCCTAGCCGGCCGCCTAGGATCCGCTGGCCATGGTACGATGAGAGTGACGCTCCTTGTTGAGCGCACCTTTGACCGAATAGGCTGGCTGGCCTGGCCGGCACTACCGGACAACTGTGCCATAGCTGGAGGCTGATGAGCAAAGCAAGGGCTGACGAGGAAAGCCCCGGATTATGCATAAAGCCCTGACTTACGCATAAAGAGTCGGCCGACGAGTAAAGCAGGGGCGCTGGACACTGTAACGTGGTCCTCCCCTGTACTGGAGGCTTGACTAGACCTGGGCCTGCCGTTTGGCCTTGTCTAGCCGGCCCACTCCGTAAGGCCCAAATCCAAATAGTAAACGCTAGAACCCATCTTGTAAACTACCTCTTCAACTAGTATATAAGGGGGGTAGTGCTAGGGTTCTAGGTAGACAAAGACAAAAGAGGAGGCACTTAGACAATTACAAGTTTCGTAGTTCCTTCCAGCAAGAAATAGCTAAGGAAACAGCTCAGGGAGCATCTGTATTGGGTGTTTGCCCCCCTTGATAGTAGATCCTTGCAGGAGTAGGACCTTTACCTCGCCAAGAGGGCTCCAAACCTGGGTACATCGCCGTGTTTGCAGTATCTGTGCCCAACCTGTTGCGAGTAGTCACCGATAGCATCCTGATTGTCCCCTTCAAGCCATCCCCGATGGTACTGCCGTGTTCCACACCACGACACAGGTTGTCATGGTTGCAGGCTACGACGAGGAGGCACTACTTTAGCAAGCCCTCGGGGGAGAAGAGGATGCAAAATGGGTAGGGCTCTGCCATGCCGTCAAGCTGACGGGGATGGTTGCAGCGTACAACGCTGATCTGCCTCCTCTCGAGCCGTTTCCACCGCATGCGCCACCACATGCCTTGGAGTATGGGCGGATGGTGTCGCTGCCACCATTACCACCACCTGTGCATCAGCATGAGTGCCCAATGTGGCCCGCATAGGTGATTGAACTACTGACGCAGGCTGTGCTGCCACAGTGAAACTCTGGGCGCCACCGGAGTACGTCGATCTCGTGTCTGATGACGAGATGTAGTTGGCCCCACGGCCACCACATGCCCTGCACAAGGGCGATGATAATGGACAGGTTCGTACCTATGGTTTCTTTTTAAATTTCTTATGTAAATTACACATGAACTAATGAAAATATAACCTAAATTTCGTGCGCAATTCAATTTGTTTTTTTGGGCGCACCGTGGATAGGATGGGTCCGCTGCTAGGCACACTAGCCAGGCAGGCCAGATCGTGACCCAAATTATGTCCACGGGTCAACCCATCTAGACCAAATAGGAAAGTCCGCGTCACTGATTTGGATCGGTCCGTCGGAGATTCCCTAAGTGCACGGGCAACCCTCAACAACTAGGAAGAAGAAGATACCAGGATAAAAAAGAGAGCCAGAGAGGAATAAGAAGATCCGGTCGCCTGTCGTCACACTGACCCACCACACATCCATTTCTTTGCTTCTTGTCGTCAGCTAAATTGTCGGTCACCACCACCCGTTTCTCCTTGCCGAACCGCCATATCCAAAGCATCACCACCCCGATAGGAATCCCCATCGAGCCGAACTGGTCCGCGCGGAGGGGTGGACAACCGAAGCACAAGCCAGCGGGGCAACTCAAATAGACCAAATCACGCGGACCGACCCATCCATGCAACAAATTTGGTCCTGCCAGTGGCACAAAAGCCACTCCCCTCTCCCTCCAAAAACCCTCTCCCAAAATTTAACTAGCGGGAGCAGAAGCGGAAACGATGGATCCCACCGCCACCACCGCTTCTGTGCTTACCACTGGTCACGCCACCAAGAAGTAGGCCAATCTAAAAAAGCTGCCCATGGATGTGACGTCGGAGTAGCAGCGAGTCGAGTGACAGAAGCACGCAAGATGGAGAGAAGCCACCAAAAATCATGTGCTCACTACCCAGATCGATGTGGAACGGTAGAAGGAGAACGACCGCATCCTCGCCATGCAGGCCATGACCAACATCGAGGAGCTGTCACAAAAAGCTGCCAAGCACGTCGTCGTGATGATGAAGCAGGAGGCGCTCAATGTCGCATTTGGTGGTACCACAGTTCTACCTGGCTAGGTCGTAAGGCTACCAAGGCTGACATCGCTCATCAAGCTTGTTTTATTGGTGTTCCAAGAGACTATCAGGGAGTTCATGGTCCATTGTCGAGAGGGAGGAGAGGTGGCGCAAAGATAAAGCATCCACTGCCAAGAGCTTTGTTGATCTCCAAATGAGATCTATTGTGGTGGATGAGGCCAACACAAAGGCTAGGCTCATGGAGGCCAAAGCCAAGAGAACGCCGACGGAGGATGAGGCCAAGGCTAAGGCGAAGGAGACCGATGCCAAGTTTAGATTGTTGGAGGCTGAAGCCAAGATCCTGGCCAATGAGAATGTCATCGTGCTCACTGACTTGGAGAGCATCACCGATCCCGAATGATTGGCTTGGACCGGGAGGAAGCAAAAGATCATCCAGGCTCGCGATGCTTGAAGGGCAATGGAATAATGATTGCCATTCCTGCCATTTTCTAGATATATTGTATCATATAGTCTCCTTTTGCACATTTGGGATGAACTGGCCACTTGTTGGCGATGCCTAGCGGGCAATGGCACATGGTTTACCAATTTATTTGCTTGTTTGTATGTTTGTCTATGTCTTTTGTGCTGAAATGTGAAAAAATGGACAACGAGGACATGAAGGGTCGCGTCGATGGATGCACTGATTAGGCAAGCCGACTCATGACCCCGGGACTGCACCCATTTCTTTCTTGGCGCGCGTGAACAACCCCTAGCTCTAAGACCCGAACCACGCCAACCATTTTTTTGAAATGGGGCAAAAAGAGCTTTGCCTTATATTGATATAGGAGGAGCAGATAAAGGATTTTCCAAAGCCAACAAAGTTAAAAGAAAGGGGATACAAAATCCCGGGAAAGAGACAAAAGTGAGCCTACAAACTCCACTAGGTTCTTTGCATCGGCTAAAATCCAATCCTTTCCTTCTGTTGAGAACTCTCTCATTCCTTTCTGTTGAAAACTCTCTCATTCCTTTCTTCCAAATCTGGTAAGATCCAAGAAGCCACAACAGTCCAAATCCTTTTGGAGAAGTGACACTCGAAGAGGATGTGCCGCGTTGTTTTGGGGGTGCATCTGCACAGCTAACAAGTATGTTAGTGTGGCCATCCATGTTTCACAAGACGGTCGGTGGTCCGACGACGGTTTTGGATGGAGATCCAGGCGAATAAGCGGCATTTGGGAGGGGCCCAAGTCTTCTAGACGATTTTCCAAAAGGAGCAAGGCAAAGCGGCTAGGAATTGGGCGTTATAGGCGGAGCTAGTTGAGTAGCATCCATTAGGCGTCAAGGTCCAAAGAATGGAGTTTGTAGTGTCGGGGGAAAGTTGGATCTCTGAAACATGATCCTAAAGACAGACATATTGCTCGAGATGTTCGACCGTGAAAGCGTGCACGTTAATATCAGCCACCCAGCTCTGGTCCTCAAGAGCGTACCGAACCGTCTGGTTCTTTCTTCTAGAGGTTTTGAAGATCAAAGGAGCAAGGTCCTTTGGAGGGGTACCATCAAGCTAGGAGGATGACCAGAAGGAAGCCTCAGCACCGTTGCCAATTGTGACCTAGGTAGCGGGATTCAAGAGGTCTCTATCAGAGGCATCGTTGGGGGTTTCATAACCAACCCAAGGTTTTTCTAGAGCCATCCATTCATACCACAACCAACGGAGTCTGAGCGTGCAAGAGACTTCCAGGTTAAGAATTCCATGGCCGCAAAGCTCCTTGGGGCAACAGACCTTCTACCAGTTGACCTTGCATTTCCCCACTAACATTCTCCTTGCAAGCCCAAAGCATACCACGACTGATCTTGGCGAAAGCCTTCAGGATGCCCTTGTTAGCTTTCAGAGTTGTTAACAAGAGGATCAGCATGGAGGAGAGAACTGACTTCACCAGAGCGATACAACCTGTCCTATTTAGAGATCTTCCTTTCCAAGGGTACATCCGTGCCACCGCCTTATCAATGAAAATTTGGAGATCTACCGTGTGAGTCTTCCAAGCGAAAGGGGCAGGCCCAAGTTCTTGAGGGGAAAAAGGACAGTAGCAGGTGGGAGGTTTGCCAAGGCTAGATCCTAGTTAGTGTCGTCGCAACAAATTGGAGTGATAGAGCTCTTAGCCACATTGGTCACCAGGCCGGAGACCTCTCCAAAATTCCGGAGGATGCTAGCAAGGGCAGACACGTCATGCTCCGTAGGGGTCAAGAAAATGGCTGCATCATCCGCATAGAAGGAAACACGGGGTCCTTGCAAACCACCAGACATCTCGTGAAGTAGATCGGAAGCCGTGGCCTTTTCCAGGATTCTTTGAAGGGTCGGCAATAGAGGTGAAAGGGGGTCTATGGCGATGTCAAATAGGAGAGGTGAAAGGGGGTCTCCCTGCTGGAGACCGCGCTCGTGGGAGATGTCCTTCCCTGGGATCCCGTTTAGGATGACACGGGAGGAAGCCATGGAGAAGAGGGTCGGCAATAGAGCACGCCATATTTGGGGGAAGCCGAGGCATTCCATGAGGTCCAACATGTAATCCCAATGCACAGTGTCGAAAGCCTTGGCGATATCAATCTTGATGAGGAGGGCCGGGGTTTTACTGTGATGAAGTTTGCGGGCAGTGTTTCCGACATACATGAAATTGTTATGGATGGTTCTGGATTTGATGACCATAAGTTTGCTGCTCACCTCCGCATGTGGTGTCAGCCTCTCCGGCGAGACTTGTGAGTTGTGACGGTGAGTGCGTGATGAAGAAGAAGAGGAGGTAGAAGACAAAATATGGTCCGTCCGTTAGGGGCTGCGTGACCACCACTTGGTGCACTCATTCTCTCCAAATAGGGCAGTTGTACGATAAAGTTTTTTTTTGGAATGTACTTATATGTAGCTTGTGTGAGAGAAACAAGTATGAGGTGCTATAATTGACACCAATGTTTCATTTTATTATACATATCACAAGAATGCATAACTTTGTGTGAAAGGTTAAAATACCATTCATCTAGGCGTACATTTATTTTTTCTTCTTTTGAACTAAATATTTTTTGTTAAAATACCATTCATCCCCCCGCTCCGCTTCGGTCCAAGCCTCCGGCGACGGTTCTTGCTCCGCTCCGTCAGAAGTTAGCCTCCTTAATTGAATTTGGATCATACTTCAACATTCAGCCCTCCCCAAATCGATGTTCTCCTTTGGAGGAGCATCGATGGCCTGGAGTTTGGAGTCGATCAAGGTTTGTCTACGACGGCGGCGTTCAGCTGAGGGGATGTTGTCGCGTATTGGTGTCCTCGAGTTCCACCTCCACCTAATGAAACTCAACCAACTATACCTTTGTCAGGGAACTTGTGACTTTGGTGTCCCCCATACCCGTCTGGCCGACTACAAAATTTACATATAAACTGCAATCTGTTTGATATAGTCATAATATAAATACACACATCTCCAAGGTTATGAAAACACATAAATAATCTCCCAGAAATGTTTCGAGCAATCATTAAAGTCAAAACCATCATAATACAGTCTGCATTATGTTTATGAAAACACATAAATAATCCAGATTTCTTGTACTCATATATGAAATAGGACGAGTAATTGACCGATTGTTTTTTAAGCATTTTATTTCCGACAAATAACTGGAACACCCTATGTCACATTTGTTTTGTGGGGGGATAATGTCACATTGTTTCGACAGATAGCACACAAACCACATCCTAAAGAAGTCAATGCATTTCATATTACTATACGAAAAGATAAAACAAATACTTACCGTACATCCAATTCTAGGTCGTCATATAGCAGGAGGACTGGGGTTCGTCCTCGTTCTGCGACGTGCATGGCACGAGTCACTTTCCTGTACTCCATCTTCCCTCTCTCTGCATCAGACATGTGTGCGCAACAAGAAGAAAACTGCACTGGCCTGGCCCCTCTGCTCTGCTGGATTGGAATTGGAGTAAAACGGCACTGAAGGGGCAGAACGAGAACAACGCTGTAGCTGTGCAACAACAATGCTGTTGACCTCACAATATGTCCCAACACTATTTTTTTTGTCACTGCCCTTGTTTTTTGTTTTGTCTTGAGGACAGGTCACTGCCCTTGTGCATCTGTCGCTTTGCACATTTGGAGATGTAGCATTAGGCTAAAATGGGCCGGCCAAAAGATAAACCTAAAATGTTGGGCAAAATAAAAACAGCTGTGCGGCAAGGTCTCCCTGACTGCAGGCAAGGACGCGGCATTAAGAAATGGATCGAGATGAGACCACTTGCTTGGACGCACGACGACATGGTTATGTCCCCTAGTTCATACTATTATTATATGGTCTTTTAATTGGAGGATGGTGCAGCATAGGACATGAGGTAGTACCACTAACAATGGTGCTTATTAGGCTTGTCAATGCAATTTTGGTGGCTCCAAGATGTTTTTCTTTTCAAGAAAGTTTAGGTTGGAACGTAGAAGATCATGGTAAAATTGTCCTGCTTGTCTGCTACTATCTCTGTTCCATAATGCAAGACTTTTTAGATAATCCGTCTTCTTGTATCTTTCTCGGGAAGGTGGATTAATCCGTTAACGTGCCATGTTTAGTGGGTTTTGTTGGTACTTTCTGCTGCAACCGGAGGAGGCTCTTCACTGAGCCATTGATCTCAGATGCAGTACCACTTCTCCCAGACCTTAATTGGTTATTACGAGGAAGGGGGTGGCCAAAGTCAGCTCAATCTTAAAGCACACCTCCACGTCTAAATATATGGCAGGGAGTACATGCCTCCTCGCATGACACAGGAACAACCGACGGCAGGACCAGTTCTCAGAGAAGAAGGTGGCACGCATGTCTACTAGTATCTCCTGACCAGCGATCACTGCTACGTACTTTATCAGATCGCCACCTCTTTTTCCCTTGAGCTTCACAGATTCTAGATTTAGCAGCACTCTTAAATGGCTTCACCAACTAATTAACCAACTTATCAGACCTACTACAAGTCAAGAGATTAGGACCATGCTAATGGCCAAATGAGGCATGACAAGGTTACTAAATAAATATATACTTTCCTGCCGAGGCTGGTCCTGCAGATATGCTAGGTACAGAGACAAGGCACCAGACGACAGACACTACCCAAATGACAAGTCAATTAGAGGCTGAATTGTCGCCAAGTAAATTGTCAAATTGAGTAGGAGTATTATTAAACTCCCATTAAAAAGGTAAACTGGTTTTATTTGGAGAAGCGTATCTGCTGCAAGCTGATTATGGCGTTTCCTCAAGAAAGTAAACTGATTTTTTGTTTCCTCTACGTACGGTTCGGCCACGTCATGGGGAGAGATGGATCATACATTGGGGGTTCCTGCCGGGCCGGTGGCGATGGTTTACTGTTGGCTGTTGGGGACGGACCTTGGGCTCCCGTGCGGTGCAACCTAGGAAAAGGAAAGATAACCTAGGTAAGGAGGCAACGCCACCGCTTCATGAGCAGACAATCCCCTAAATTAAGGCAGCGATTGATTGATTAGTTGGCTAGTACCCGTGCTAAACCGAGCTTAGGGACAGAGCTACAACCCACGCATTAACCTAAGCTAGTAGACTAGACTAGACTAGACCAGAGGAGGAGGAAGACAAAGCACCCAGCACTAATAACAACCGCAAACCACCACCATAACTACCAATACGATCATCTGCTTGCAGAACTAGTAAGTTCATAAAATTGTTGCGAGATCGATGAAAGAAACGAAAAATTTGGTACTCCCTCCGACCCATATTAGTTATTTGGATTTATCTAGATTCGGATATATCTAGTACTAAAACATTCTAGATACATCCGAATTTAGGCAAATTCAAGTCAAGTAATATGGGTCGGAGGGAGTAAAGAAACAAGAAGCAGAACCAGTTTATAACAGGCAAGAGAGCTGTCACGGAGAGTACAGAATTTTGGCCAAAGGAAGGCCCAGAGGGGGATGAGCGAGCCGCTGCATCATCAAAGGTAGCGGATAATAAAACAGACAAAAACAAAGCCAAAAGACACCCCTTCCACCACCTCCCTCCCTCCCTCTCCCCCTCCCCTGTCTTCTTCCCCCAACCCCTCGCCCCCAAAGCACATTTCTTTCCTTCCCTCCCCTCGCTCGCGTGTAGTCCTACCCATTAATTCCTCGCCCCATTACCCGTGCAATGCCGCCGTGGAGGATGCGCGCGTGCGACCCCCGGCGGTGCTAGATCCACGCCAAAAGCGCGTCCAGAAGGCGGCGACGGCGGCGGAAGAGGAAACAAGTGTGGCCGGTCGGGACAGGCGGGCGCGCCCAATGCACGAGCACACCCTGGCCAGGGCGTGGGAGGCGACGGTGCGCAAGGGGCAGCAGCATCCCCAGCCCGGGGGCAGGCGCCGGGTGGCCCCGATGCTGCCCGCCGACGACTCCGAGACGACCTCCTCCTCCGCCTCCTCGTCCTCCGCGGGCGTCGACGATGCCGACCACAGCAGCCACAGCCACGTCGTGGAGCGCGGCCTCCCCAACGGGGACTTCTACACGGGCCAGTGGCGCGGCGGCGCGCCGCACGGCGCCGGCAAGTACCTGTGGACGGACGGATGCATGTACGAGGGGGAGTGGCGGCACGGGAAGGCCACGGGCCGGGGCAAGTTCTCGTGGCCGTCCGGCGCCACCTACGAGGGCGAGTTCAAGGACGGCTTCATGGACGGCGCCGGCACCTACACGGGCGCCGCCGGGGACACCTACAAGGGCTCCTGGTCCATGAACCTCAAGCACGGCGCAGGCACCAAGAGCTACGCCAACGGCGACCACTACGACGGCGACTGGCGCTCCGGGCTGCAGGACGGCGCCGGACGATACATCTGGCGCAACGGGACCGAGTACGAGGGGGAGTGGCGGGCGGGGCTCATCCACGGCCGCGGCGTCCTCTCCTGGTCCAACGGGAACCGCTACGACGGCGGCTGGGAGGACGGCTGCCCGCGCGGCCAGGGCACCTTCCGCTGGGCCGACGGCAGCGTCTACGCCGGATTCTGGACGCGCGACACTCCCACAGGCATTGTCCAGCAGAAGGGCGTCTACTACCCTTCGGCGGCGGCCTCGTCCCCGAGGGCGCGCGATCCCCGCGACGTCTTCGCCAGGGAACTGCCTGGCTTCGTCGGCGGCGGGTAACGAGTCGACGCCGCTGCAGAAGCCACTCAACAGTTCGGGCAGCCGGACGGCCAATGGGCGGTCCAGCTCGGTGTCCGGCCTCAGCAATTGCTCCGTCGGCGACCGGAAGTACGACAAGATCTGTATCTGGGAGTCGGACGGTGACATCACGTGCGACATTGTGGACGGCGCCGCATTGGTTGACGACGCGCGGAGGAGCATCAGGACGGAGGACGGCGGGGAGGGTGCACTATTTATGCCGCCGCCGCAGTCGCCGGCGCCACGCATCGCCAAGTGGGTGCCGCCTCCGCGGGAGGCCAAGCAACAGGGGGAGACCATCGTCAAGGGACACAAGCACTACGAGCTTATGCTCAACTTGCAGCTCGGGATCAGGTGGGTTGCTTGCCTTCCATCATTTCCTAGTGTGTGAATTATAAAGATCTTAGGCGAATGTTTGTTGTGAGATTTGATCAATGGAGAAATTTGCATTGGCTTTAGTACCTTTGCTGATTTTACAAGTCTGAATTAGGGGATATTACCATGTGAATCAGCAAAGAGCCTGTCTGCTTCGAATCATGCAATCGTTAGGAGATGAAACCAATTGGGAGTTTGGCCAATCGGATATTGATTACGTGTGTGGATCCTCAATCAATTAGACATATAATATTAGTGATTTTTTAATCCATAGTTAAAGTGTATCTCTACATTAACAATGATGTGTTGATTACATGGTGAAGGCTTACGCCGTGTGATCCGTAATCAATACGACAGATATTAGTCTTTTTCTTAATCCATTGTTAAAGTCTAGCTCTGCCTTAACAATGATGTGTTGTCACAGGCATGCAGTTGGGAAGCAAGGTCCAGTTACGCTTGATCTGAAATCATCGGCTTTCGACCCAAGAGAAAAAGTATGGACAAAGTTCCCCCAGGAAGGCTCAAAACACACTCCGCGGCACAATTCTTGCGACTTCAGATGGAAGGATTACTGCCCACAGGTGTTCCGGTTGGTCTTCACTCATCACTCCCTATTTTATTTTAAAGGCACATGATGTATCCTTGTTCTTGTATCATTACGTTGATTCAACAAAATATTTGTTCTGAACTAAATTGCAGGACATTGCGCAAGCTGTTCAAGGTGGATGCTGCTGACTACATGTTATCCCTCTGTGGAAGCGAGGCTCTCCGAGAGCTCTCGTCCCCTGGTAAGAGTGGAAGCTTCTTTTACCTAACACACGACGACCGGTACATGATCAAGACAATGAAGAAGTCAGAAGTGAAGGTTTGTTCTTCGCAGCTCCCTTTGTTTCTAGGCTTTTTCTAAGCTTCATAAGTAAGCCCATGAATTTTATTCTGAATGCAAGAAACACTTGTTACGATGGCAGATGCTTTTGAAGATGCTTCCAGCTTACTACAATCATGTCCGTGCGTTTGAGGATACTCTAGTTACCAAATTTTTTGGTCTACATTGTGTTAAATTAGCTGGGGCAAATCAGAAGAAGGTTAGAGACAAATCCAACTCTATATTTCTTCTCCTTACTTGGATTTATCTGTACATTATGGCCAATGTTCAAAATTTGCACCCTAACTATTTGCTGTTGGACTACTATCCAGGTTCGCTTTGTCATAATGGGAAATCTATTCTGCTCTGACAATTCTATACATAGGCGATTTGATCTGAAAGGCTCGTCTCTTGGCCGCACAACCGACAAGCTACAAACTGAGATTGACCAGTATACAACTCTGAAAGACCTTGATCTGAACTTCATATTTAGATTAAAGAAGCAATGGTTTCAGGAGTTCCAAAGGTGCAACCATCTTTCTTTTCATGTTCTAGTTTATGTTTGAGTTTGTTGTTAGTATAAATTTGTGGATTTATAGTCCAGTAATGTTAATAAAGAGGTTAATTGTATTGAAGCAGGCAAGTGGACAGGGATTGTGATTTCCTTGAGCAGGAGAAGATAATGGATTACAGTCTCCTGGTGGGTGTACATTTCAGGCATAATAGTCAAAAGCTTCTGACTGAAGGTTGGTTGGAAAGCTCAAAACACATTTGCAAACTTAACAAGGAATAATCAGTTGGTTATTTATAGCTTACAATGTCCACTGTTTGATTGAAGGCTCCACTGACAATGATATCGACATGGTATCAACACCTCGGCTTTCAAGAGGACAAACGGATCAATTTCTTGCTGATCCAAATGGGTAAGCTAGATATTTTACCACCCTTATCTGTTACACCATGTACTTTGTTCCTTGTATCTTAGTTAATATGTTGTAGGCTTCATACCAGCAAATCATACAATAGTGCCGAATTCAAGCCATTTGTTTATGCCTGAATGCTTACAGTGATCTGTTTGCTCTAGGATATTTGGTACTTCTTTCTTAAGCAGTATTTTAGTAACTACTGAGAGCAGCTTCATCTTTCAAGTTTGTCATAAGTCAACAGGACCTCGGATGATTAATTTTATCAATCGGTAGTCTTGACAACTGAGATGATATGACTAAAATAGGATCGATGTGGTCAATGTTGTGTGACTCATTCATAGTCTAGAATGTGCCGAGTTCTTGGGTGCCCATCATGACTTCTTTCTACAACTACACTCTAGGCACTCCTACATTTCCAAGCTGTGTTGGATATGGCTTTTTGTGATGTTGACTAGCTTAACAGCGGGGTAGTAATTATCACACAACTGAAATTTCAAAAAAGGTCTACATAAGTATTGCATAAATTCCTGATTTATACTGTTATGGGTATTTGCTCGAGATATTCATGTAAATATATTGTGAATGAACAGGTTGTCTAAAATCAAGCTCGGGAAAAGGATTCCCGCAAGAGCGGAACTGACAGCTAGGAAGAAGGACTGCGAGCCGCAGCTCCTGGGAGAGCCAACGGGGGAATACTACGACGTCATACTGTATTTCGGGATCATAGACATACTGCAAGACTATGACATCAGCAAGAAGTTTGAGCACGCGTACAAGTCTTTCCAGTACGACCCGACCTCGATATCGGCTGTGGATCCGAGGCAGTACGCCCGGCGTTTCAAAGACTTCATATACAAAGCGTTTCAAGAAGACAGCTGAAACCCTCCTCCTGAAGCTTCCAGCGAAGTGGGGCGTCCGCTTGTACGCAGTCGATTTTATCTCTACAAGAACGGATGAGTGCAGCAGCTTCTGGATGGGTGGGTGGGTAGAGTCGCTCCCAGAAATGGCCCGGCTAGCTCTCGCGTAAATAGAGGATAGTTACATTATATACACATAGATACATAGAGGTTGCTAATGTTTTTGTAGGTAGGAGGAGGTGTTAACCTAGTGATTCGACTCACAGATTTAGGAAAGACGTAACCACAAGCGCGCAAGCCGGTCCGGGAGCTGTAAATGTTTTTGGGTTCTTTTTTTACCGAGGATAGCAAGCAAGCAGCATGTGTTAGGTTTTTTTTTTGTACGTACTGGGTTAAGTTTGTTGGTCGACATACCAATAGGATCATTCCCTGGATTTCTCCTGTCTCCGACATTGTACATTGGTTGTTTTGGGACCTGGCATGGCATGGCAGGCAGGCAGGCAGTGATGGCTCAGTTTTGTTCTCCTTTCATGATCGTGTCTTGGGCATTCGCCAACTCCCAATGATGCTGCACCAAATTGGGTCCTGGCCAACTGAAACTCGGTGGCAGCTGAGGCATCGGCATTGTGTGCGTGTGTGCTCCAGGGTCAGCCTGCGATGATGGCTTATCCTGCCATGAAACGGACGGGTTCATCGGCTAGCTTAGGTTCATGTTTAACCTGCAGACCAGCACGCATGCAGCTAGAAACAACTGCGACAGTATCTTGATCACAACACCACATGTCTACATCGATCTGCATGCAACGCGATGCGATCAGTCAGTCGGATTCAGGCTACTTATTTACATATATGTTTGCTGATGCCATATGTAAGCAGGAAATAGTTGCTTTGTCGCTGCTGAAATGAGATCTCTGATACCTTACCTTTCAGTCACAGTCATCGAGTCCTGCGTAAGTAGTGCCTGGATCTGGATCGATGTTCCTCTGGGATATTTGTTCACCTTCTGAGAGCCTTGATCTGGAGAAGCTACTAGCAATGATCAGACGGTGTTAGGTCCGGTGAAGCTTCGGCGACGCATGACGTGGATCCACAGCTCTGGAGAAGATTTCGAAAGCTAGCGTTTCCTTTCCTGCCGGGTTCGAACAGCTCTGGAGAAAGTTGGTTTGGTGGTGCCGCGGAACGGAACTGAACAAGGCTTGTAGCTGGTGCTGGTGCCGGATGAGCTTTTGGTCTCCCAATTTTGTATGCTTCTGATGATCTCGTTGTGTTGGTTGGAGTATTTTTTATGATATTCTTTTTTTGTGCTAATGGATGTAAGCATAGAAAATTTGACGAGGAGGAGGAGGAGGCTAGACTGCTAGAGGATCAGACAGGTGTGTTCCCGTGGTTTTTTATGCGTTTAGCTGAGGAGATCGTGGCCGGCAACCCTCAGACACCGAACCTTCTCTCGTACGCTGATTGGACGTCCATGATTCCATTAAATATTCGTAGAAAAATAAGAAGGGGGGAGAGCATGAGAAGAGTGGTGCGCAGTCACCCAAGGAAAATGTTGCATCCGATGGCCAAGCATGCCAGGTATAATAACAAAAACTAATCTGAACCCAAAATAATATTAATAATACTACAACGGTAGCACTATTTTACACGATAATCTTTGTTTTTAGTTGACAAACATATGATACGCCATGATTGCAAGCATGTACTGTACATATATATATATTTGCCTGAAACAGGAATCGGCAATGATAGTGTCGCCTGCATGTTCTCTCCAGTATTGTGTAGAATATGGTGCTCCATGAATGTCAATCAGTATCAAACCCATCTAGTTTTGGTATTGTTTCGCCCTATAATTAATCTATAGAATCCGAATGCATCCGCATAATTGATTAAGCGGATCTCCGTAAAGCTACCACGTAGCCGTGTCACGTTTGGCATCAGCTCCCCAAACTCAGGGTTCGTGCCGAGCCGCTGCTGCCAAAAGGCAGGGCAGCCGCAGCCTGGGCAGGCCATGCATGGTGGTGATGGTCCTAACTGAACCGAACGTCTGAACCCCCAGATAATGGAGGCTATCTCCGACTCTGAAGAACAATCATGCCCCTGAAAGCAGATTACCTGAACTCAGCGAAGTTGATCAAGTCCCATGATTCTATCCTCCCGAGATAGCTGTGCCGGCGTGTTGCTTTTCTGCCTAGGTGCACCATCGACGTCCAAGTACTCTCTGTCAGAAGATTATCCTCTGGGATCTTGGCCGAGGAGAAATGCATACAGGGTCTGACAACGACGCTATACTTCCCCTATGTATGGCCGTGTTCTGCCGCCGACGGAACCTATTTTTTTCGTTTGGACTCCTACCGCAGTACTGCTACCTCCGGTGCATACCCATCTGAAACAGAACCAGTGCATGGCGATGCTGCCACTGCTTTTCTTCTTCTGCTTCTTCAAAGGCAAAGTTACAGTGCCTTCAAACTAAGTATAAAGGGCAAAGTTACCCCTCTCTGTGTTAATTGGTCCAAGCCGGGCGGCGGCAAAGCGGAGAACACGGTCGTTCTTTGCTTTGCAACCGGAGTCCGGGGTGGGTGAGCTCCTGCTCCTGCTCCTGGGCGACATGCATGCAGCGGCCTGCAGGTTAAAGTCAGGAGCAGCATCGGTGAAAGCTCTGAACCAAACACATGATGGCAGGCAGGCAGGAAGACTGGCGTACATCGTGGTGCTGCGATACCCCTGAACGGGACGGAAGAAAGTCGAAGCCCTGGTGCTTTTTTTTTCACGAGGAGAATGGGTGTCTTTCAATCCGTTTGGAGTTTGAATAAGCAGGAGGACGGAGCGGGTGTTCGAACTTGGGAAGGGAACAGAAGCGGAGCGGAGCATAGGCCAGACAGATTGGTGTGGGCATCTCCATTCTCCAAGCGAGATTCTCGGTTTGCACTTTTTGCTTCCTACTACTGGTAGTACTGGGCTGCACGTTCGGCCGCATTCACCGAGGACTATTGCAAACTGAGCGCCCGTGCACGCCTCCCGTTTTCGTGGCAAATTAGTGCTTGGGCCAGCGGCTCAGGGAAGGCCTGCTTCACGCCATCCAGTTCCCACCGGCATGCGTGCAACGCCGGGCCTCCTATTTGACGCCGACGCCGACGCCTGAAATATACCATTTGACCACTCTGGCGTGGCCCACTAATATGCACGTTTTTTTTCATAAAAAAAATCATGCACGGTTTCCTGTTCTTTTTAATCTCGAAAAATTGTAGTATTTAGTATCTACAAAGAATCTTTTTATATTTGTAGAATCTTGAGGGGTTTTCATATTTTAAAAAATAAATTGCAAAATTATATATCAGTGTTTTTTAACAAAGTATATTTAGAAAGTTGACGTAAAAAATGTTCTATGGAGTTAAAAGTATATCTGTAGTATCTCTGGTTGTCATTATTGGCGATGGTTGCTGCTCTAGTGCGCTGGTCCTTTGTGGCCTTAGCACGACGACTTCCTGTCTGTCTACTACAACAAGCTCTACTACGACAAGCTTTGCCCGGCTCCGGTGATGGAGGGGCGAAGACGGCGGCGCGCCTTCGGCTCGTGCTAGTGTTTGTAGTCGTCCTTAGATGGTCCAATGACCTATTTGTAATTTTTATTACTTTTGGTCTTCTTTGTACTGATGTTGATGATTATTAATGGAATCGGTGGAATTTCGGAAAAAAAGCGCAAAAACCCAACTAGGGTTCCGTACTCCTGCCGGCACACCGTTGGCCTTAGGGCCTCGACAGTGTAGTGGACCACGGCTCCTCGCCGATGTGAGGTTTCTCGTTCTTTGTTTAGGTCTTTTTAGTGTCTTTCTCAGGATGTTGAGACGACAACTACATCTTGAAGTTATAATAAGATCATCCCCGTCATATCCTCGCTCTGGTGGTGCATCTAGCATCGACAGAGGGTGTGTGTGGAATTGTGCGTCCAGCGGATCTCCTGACATCGTCCGTTTTCATGTTCATTGGTGTGAGTTTGGGTTAATCTCTTCTGATTTATGGATGTCATCATTAGCGACGGTTGCTGCTCTAGTGTGCTGGTCCTTTAAGGTCTTAGCACGACGGGCTTGTTACTTTGCGGTCCCATAGTTAAGAGGCCAAGACATAGCGGGGTCCGAGTTGCTTGTAATCTCCTGTCAGTATTTCAAGTTTTTATTTGCGGTTGTGGACTAGTTTACCTTCGCGTGGACCAGATCTTCTTCTCTGCTCTGTTGTTATCCCGTGTTCCCCTCCCCATTACCTTGCTCAGCTCTGGCTACTCGTCTCCAGATCGGAGCTCGCCGTTGCTCTCCTTGTGTCCCCGCTATGTCTAGTTTCCCTCCCACGCCCTTAATCGAATCTCGCCTTCTTCAGGGTATCAAAGCTTCGCCATCTTGCTTAGCATAGATTGTTGGTGCACTTAGTTGGACCTAGTGAATTTAGGTTTTGTGCTTGATAAATTAAATGCTAGTTTTATTCCGCATTTATTAGATTATAAACCATAATTATTTTAAACATCTATTCACGCCCTCTAGTCTACATCTATGTCCTTTCAACTTGCCTTATTCACTTACTTTTGAAAGATCTCACGAGAGGCAGGGGCATGAAAGCATTGCTAGAATTCTTAGACTAGCCCTAATGGGAGTATCATAGGTAGTATCATGCATGCCATATTGCAAAATTCTGAAATGGCATGTTAATTAATGACAAAAGAGATTGTGTTGATATCATAGCTAGATGTAGTATCATAGCACGTAGAACTAGAAAAACTAATTCCAAATAAATCTTGTATACAATTTTAAATTGAGATTCCATAAAACAATAAATATACTAAGAATATGATACTACTATATGATACTATGTATTGTGGACATGGTATCATATACTAGTATACATGATACTATTATATGATACTCTCCACTGTGACTAGTCTTAATCCTTGGCCTTGGAGCAGGCTCACTTTCCTCAATATCCTCACCACCTTCCTCTTCACTTGAAGGAAACAGGGTATCATAGCCACATGGAGTAGGAGTGGTGGAAGGGGCCTTCTTTTGAAACCTATGCGCTTATGCTCCACAAGTTCAAGACGATCTCGGTACCACGCGGTGTTTCGAGACACAATGAGATTCATCACATATAGAGTAGACTGGGGACTTCTTGTCAACCATGGCACTCTACATTTCTTCAAAAATGAAGTGCATGACAGTAAGGGGTATTGATGCAGCCCGTCCTACGGACGCTTCTACATCTACACCAACAAGTCCCCCAAGTGGACCCATGACTCGTGCCCGAGACAAACTCCTACAAGCTAAGGTGAACTCACTCCTCTCCTCGTGCCAATTTGATACCTCCTTGGATGGCATGCTACTTTATACCTCTACTCTGTGCATCATCAGGTACGAACCCCCGCTGCGTCGACCCACGAGCCCTGAAGCTGCACCTGAGCTGAAGCTGCCGGAGTGTCCGGCCGAATCCAGCCGGAGTGTCCGGCAACCCCGGAGTGTCCGGCCCGACTCAGCCGGAGTGTCCGGCCTGCCCGAGCCCGAACCTGGCGTGGACATTCAGAAGGTCAAATCGTACACTGCCCGGACACTTCCCGGAGTGTCCGGCCACCCCGGACTGTCCGGCCCACTCGACCCGGAGTGTCCGGTCACCCCGGACTGTCTGGCCTACTCGACCCAGAGTGTCCGACCCAAATGATGGTCCTGCGAGCCTAGCTAGGCCCTATGGCCCATGTATCCCTCTATTTCGCCCAGAACTCTACTTTAATGCCTGAATTACCCCTGACTTTGTGGTTGGCCTATATATAGACCCCCACCTCCATTGTAAACCCTAGGCTTGATATTGGAATTAGTGGAAACCCCTTGTGGATCTATCTAATTCTTGCCTCATGCTCCTTGACTAAGGAGCACCAATATCCCCAAGCCTCGTTGGAGTTTGCATCGTGCCTTCGAGTTGTACAAGGCCTAGGCATCGGTGTTCCTTTGCCTAGACGTCAAGATCTCACCGAGTCTCCCATCTCGCCGTGCCGGTTCAAGAGAGAGTCCTTCGCCCGACGCCGATCCTAGGGATTGCGCCGGACCGGTCACCGCCGGTGTGAGCTATTGGTGTTTATCGTGGGTTTGCGTGTGTGTGTTCATCGCGTTCTTCGTGCGTGTGTTCGTCGTGTTCATCCTTTCCTCCTTCCCCCGCACTCCACCCTCGATTTGAAGGGAATCGTGAAAGATCGGGCCACCCTAGAGGTTTGCCCTCAACATATTGGTATCAAGAGCTTCGTTGCTCACGATTTCCCCCACAAAATTTTCTTCTATCCACCAAAAATTCGAAAATCCCCACAAAAAAACAGCCCATATTTGCCTTTGGATCGATCTCTTGATTTGGAGTGTTATTTGTGGTTTTGATCTGACCAAACCTTGTCTAAGGAGTTGGTCCAGCTTTATCCTGCGTTTTCCCAGCCCGATTTAGCCAGTTATTCACTGATTTGAGGCCCGAAGGCGAGGATTTCCACTCAAGAACACGAGCAGGAAACCCGCGCTGGAGTGTCCAGCTCATACCAACCGGAGTGTCCGGCCGAACCAGATCAGAGTGTCCGGCCAGACCGGAGTGTCCGGCCCAGACATACCGGAGTGTCCGGCTGTAACGCCAGTTTTGATAGTTTTGCCTCATTTTTCGCATTGGCTAATCTCCTTTGTTTGCTCGTGTCCCGTGTGTGTGTCAGCAAGTACCAGCAAGCTTCCGCATCATCAACTTCCGCGCTCATCGACACCACGGACCACGAACATCATCCCGCACCACCGACGCGAAGTTCATCATCAAAGAAGGTATAACTTGCGTCACCTTGTTAACCCCCATCTTCCTTTGTGTGTACCTATCCCATGAGAGTGGCTCATCTTGTGTTTGCTTGAGCATTGTGCATTTGTCCTTGGATAGTGAGAGTGCAAGAGCAATATCAGGTGTGACTAGGTAGCATCAAGGGAGAGCAAAAAAATACAAAGAAAAAGCAAAAGAAAAATAGTCTCCCCTTGCAAAAGAGAGTCTCAAAGCTTGTAAGCAAAAGAGAAAGAAGAGCGCCCAAGGCAAGTGCACAAATCGGTTGCTCATTTTTCTTATTTGCAAACGAGCCACGGTCTCTCCTTGCATTGGCACGAAAACGAGCTTAGTCTTTGTTAGGACATTTTGTTTGCTCATTTTCATAGTCGTGTCAATCCCAACTTTCTCCACGTGTGTGTATATAGTCGTAGGTTCCCGTCACCCTTTTGAGTTGTTGACCTTCGCCTTTGACTTGAGTTTTGTTGGATTTTTACCACCTTTGACTATCCCTTTTCTTTTGGTTGGTTCTTTGGCTTTCCACAACCCTAACCTACCACCAACAAGCTTTTGAGAGTGTGAGTTTTCTTTAAATTTCCATTTTGCATGCTTATAGCTCCCACTTATGGTTTCTAGTTTGGTGCAATCCCTAAGGTGAGGTACAAGGCTAACACCACCATATTCCACTTCCATATACAATACTTGTGTGTTTTGCATGATGGATAGGCATGGTGAGACGAGCCAACCACCTCCCCAAGAAGAAGATCAAGGTCCGTACATGACGCGCGCAAGTCACTTCATCGTTCGACAAGAGTTCCGTGAACGTTGCCAAGCACTTGAGACGCGACAAGATGAACAATTTGGTGAGACGCAAGACGAGTTCAAGAACATCGACAACCGCTTCGACGGCCTCGAACGACAAATGCATGCAATGCATCACAACTTCGGCCACCAAAATGAAGTGCTCCAACGCTTCGTCGCCGAAACAAATGACAATCTTCGACGCCTCATCGACGGCATGACAAGACCCTGTTCACGCGCATCAAGCTCGGTGAAAGGGTAATTTACCCTTTATTGTTTTTGGTTGACAATGACACCGGAGTTAGTGCGGACTAATGCTACCTATCAGTGTCTTGAACAGGTATTAGTCCGCCGGGATATTGGAAGATCATTGAAGACCCCCCCATTTCGATAATGAAGAGAAGTGCCGGAGCTTTACCTTTATATGTTTCGTGAGTACATAGGAACACTGCACTATTAAGAGGGGTTATCTCGATGAGCTTGCTGGGGATGTTTTTCCAAGCCTTATACACATCCTACACACCCACTTGTTCCATTACCAAAGAGAGAGAAGAAAGAAATCTAAGTTTGATAACATCTCTGCCAAACTCGGTTCTCAGGCCGGTTGAACCGGTTCCCAGACCGGACGGTCCGGTACCAGCCCCGGTCAACCGAACCCAAACCGGGATTCTCGGTTTCGTATACCGAGTCTATCTGGGCTCACTCACAGTGAGCATCCCGGTTTGGATTCCGGTTGACCGGGTTGTACACCGGGAGGTCCGGTACCAGTTCCGGTCAACCGAACCCAAACCGGGATTCTCGGTTTCGTATACCGAGTCTATCCGGGCTCACTCACTGAGAGTATCCCGGTTTGCAATCCAGTTGACCGGGCTGTACACCGGGTGGTCCGGTGTGGGATCCGGTCCAACCGAACTTAAAACCGAGTTTCGCAGAAAATGCTACAAACGGCTAGATTTCTCCCTTAAGTATAAATACCTCTTCTTCTAGCTTGAGCAGATTAGGCATTCAGTTCATATCTCTCTCTTGGAGCTCTCTCTCTCTCTCCCCATTGTTGAAACACAATTTCTTGAGGATCTCCCATTCTACCCAATCAATCTCAAATCCCTTTGGTAGAAAGCAAGAGGAGGTCCCGATCTATGCTTCCACCAAGCCAAATTTCATTCCCCCTTGAGTTCATCGAGTTAGCTTGTTACTCTTGGGTTTGTGGGAAACCCTAGGCGGTTAGGGTCGCTTGGAGGCATTCGGCTTGTGATTTGCTCCGTGGAAAGTTTGTGAGGGTTTGGAGACTACCTTAAAAGTCTACCACGAGTAAGTGAGCTATTCCTTCGTGGGATAGGCTCGGAGAAGAAGGTGAGCCTTCGTGGCATTGGGGAATCCTTCGTGGAACCTCACACCTCTCCAACGTGACGTAGCCCCCTTCCCAAAGGTGGTGAACACGGGAATACATCTTCGTCTCCGCGTGCTTGGGTTATTCCTTAACCTCTCTCTTACTTGTGTTGTTTAGTTTGTGATAGCCTTCGTGCTTGACATATCTTGTATCATCATCTAGGTTGCCTCACCTAGTTTTCATTTAGGCACACTTATATTCCGCAAAGCCTAAAACTTGCAAAAGATTATAAAGAATTTGTTAGAAACCTATTCACCCCCTCTAGGTAAACCATCTTACACTTTCAATTGGTATTAGAGCAAGGTGCTCTTCTAAGGGCTTTACCGCCTAAGAGAAAAGATGGTTTTCTCTGATGATGAGGAGGGAAAGACTTATTCGGTCAAGGAGATCCGTGAACTCTTTGCCAAACAATCCCTTAAAAAGGCTAAGGCGGATTCCGATCTCCTTGCTCGAATAAGTTTTCTTGAAGGATGTTTTACGGGGATGGGCGAGGGGGTCATGCTTGCCGGACCTTCGGTAGTACCTCAAGGGAGGCCGATGGACACTGGTAAGGAGGCTATGAACGAGGCCTCTAGCGAGAGTGACCCGACGAAAGCCTCCATGCCCCCTAATCCATTTCCGTATATATATCCCAAACAAAAGAACGTCATGCCTCATATTAATGGTTCGGGTCCCGCACCTCACTATGATGGAACTCACTTCTCTCATTGGGAAGTTTCTATGGAGTCTCATCTTCGCAGCTGCAGCGTGGAGCTTTGGGAGATTGTGGGCAAGGGCTTCTATCCACAAGATCCCAATAATCTCACTCCGGGAGAGTACTATGATCGTCCACTAAATGCAACGGCTTGTGACAAGATAAGGAGTGCCATTCACCGCACACTCTATGATCAAGTTAGCAACATTCCCACCGCTAAGGAGTTGTGGGAGAGGATTGTCATTCTCCAAGAGGGAACTTCCCTTATCCAAAAATCCAAGTATGAAGCGGCCAAGTCGGAGATGAGCATGTTCATGAACAATGATGGTGAGTCCATCGCCGAAGCATATAAGAGACTTGTTGCCCTCCGTGTCAAGATTGATGGTCTTGGTTGTGACAAGTATGAAGATGGGTTCAACTTGAATGATGAGCTTATCAAGTCCAAGGTTCTCTCCATGATTGCCGCCTCCGACAAGAAGCTTGCCTTGAACTTGCAACTTCTTGATTTAGCTCGCCATTTCTCGCCTGATGATCTCGTGTCCTATCTTGTTACCACGGACAATATGGCGGATGAAGGACAAAAGATCAAGGAGATCAACCGTGCCACTGGGCCTTCTCAATCCCTAGCATTGAAGGCCAAGTATGCGCAAGAAAGTGGTGTAAATGATGAAGATAGTGATAGCGAGGGCATCGATGACATGCTAGCTCAAGTTGCTCTCTTCACCAAGAACTTGAAGTTTCGAAGAAGAAGAAGCTCAACTGGACCAACTGAGAAGAAGAGAAATTGCTACAATTGTGATGAGTCGGACCACTTTGCCGACAAATGCCCATATGAGAAGAGACTTGACAAGCCCAAGTATGAAGAGGGCGCGAAGCCAAGATTAAAGCCAAACCCCATCAACGAGAGATACAAGAGGAACAAGAAGCGTGATGGCAAAGGCTTTCTTGGCCAAGAGTACCTATTCGATGCGGAGAGTGAAGATGAGGAGAAGGTTGTGGGGTGTGAGACCAGGCACATGGCTTAATAGGATTGATTGAATACTCATACCAACAAGTTGCAACTTCTTTTCCGGAAGCTCATTCGAAAAGAACTCTAAGGTTAAGCGTGCTTGGCCTAGAGCAATTCTAGGATGGGTGATCGACCGGGAAGTGGGTAACCAAGTGCGCACGAGTGAGGACAAAGTGCACAGAAAAGACTAGTGTTGGTTTGTGGGGCCAGTCTATATATCCTATTAAGCTGCCAGGAGTGACACCCCCCGGGCCTAGGAGTGGACGGGGTGTTACAAGTGGTATCAGAGCCGACCCTTGCGATTACACGAGTGTGTGCGGGTTAGTGGCGGGACATGTGGAGCATGGCGCGTGTGGCCTGGAGTGGACACGGCATGGCACATGTGCCGGCACTAGACGCACAGACGCGTGCCAAGAGGGAACGTTCCTGGGGTGTGCTTGATCGATGAGGGCATCGATCTTCTAAAGGGTGGGTGTATGTGAGACCAGGCACATGGCTTAATAGGATTGATAGAATACTCATACCAACAAGTTGCAACTTCTTTTTTGGAAGCTCATTCGAAAAGAACTCTAAGGTTAAGCGTGCTTGGCCTAGAGCAATTCTAGGATGGGTGACCGACCGGGAAGTGGGAAACCGGGTGCGCACGAGTGAGGACAAAGTGCACAGAAAAGACTAGTGTTGGTTTGTGGGGCCAGTCTATATATCCTATTAAGCTGCCAGGAGTGACACCCCCCGGGCCCAGGAGTGGACGGGGTGTTACATGGGGGTGGCCGGTTTGGCGTGTGCCGAACCCGGGTCACTCTTCACATATGACTACACCAAAGACTATGTCGATGACTCCATCACTCCCAAGGTCACCGGTACTTGCCTCATGGCAAGGAGTACCAAGGTAATCTCTTCCCCTCCATCTCTCTCTAGCATATTAGATGATCATGTTAGTACCAATGATAGTGATGATGATGAATTCGATGAAAACTATGTTCAAGAAATGTGTAAAATCATTAAGTCCCTTCCTAGTAATGCTCGTGCTAGATTCAAACAGTTAATGAGCCTTGTCAATTCACGCGATGAGACCATTGATAGTTTGGAGTCTCTTATTGATGATGAGAAACTAAGATTCAATCTTCTTGAGCACGAGCTAAACAAGGAAAGGGACATTACTTCGCTTCTTAAAGAACGAATTGAAATCTATGAGCTAGATAAGACAAAAGATATGGATACCATAGATAGAGCCATCACCTTGTCCCAAGAACTTGATACTTCGAAGAAGGAACTTGAGTTTGCTCATGCTTCTCTCACCAATGACCTTGATAACCTTGAGAAAGCTAATTTGCTTGTCAAGCGTGAGCTCATAAAACTTGGGGAGAATCATGATCAACTTCGAGTGTCCTATGAGAAAGCTCTTGGTACATTGAAGGATCCTATTATTGTTGAGGATATTACTTGTGCTTCTAACCCTTCCTTGAATCAAGCTAGTCTCCTTGAGGAGAATAAGAAGTTGAGGGAGCAACTCGAGAGGGAGTGTCTCAGACCTATCACCAAGGGCAAGATTCTTGATGAGATTCTTGCTCGACAAACGATAAGAACTCCAAGGCAAGGTATGGGGTATGACTCCAAGAATGACAAGATTGGTTCCAAACCACCTAAAAGGATCAACTTTGTGCGTGAAGGGCACAAGGTGGTTGACCAAGTAAAGAAGAGTGTTGTGAATGGGGGAGCCACTAGGGGCAACCCTATCCACAAGTTTGCGGGAAAATCTAACCCCTCCTATGTGCTATGTAAGGGCACTCAAGGAGAGGTTTATGCCAAATACGTTGGCCCTCGCAATGGTTATGCTTATAGATGGTACTCAATTTGGGTACCAAAAGATCTTGTTGCTAATGCTAAGGGACCCATTACTCAATGGGTTCCTAAATCAAAGAATTGATTTTGTAGGGATATGCCTCCGGTGGATCAAAATGGGTGTTTGATAGTGGATGCACAAATCATATGACCGGAGGTAGAAGTGCGCTTGACCAATTTATTCATGATGTCAATTCAACGTCAAGCATCACTTTTGGAGACAACTCGAAAGGAAAGGTACTAGGTTTTGGCAAGTTGGTGGTTTCCAAGGCCTTATCCCTAGAGACCATCATGCTTGTTGAAAACCTTGGTTACAACTTACTTTCCATAAAACATCTTGCGGATGCCGGTTACGATTCCTATTTCTCTCAAACTTGTGTGAAAGTCTTTAGGAGTGATAATCTCAAGTTGGTCCTTGTTGGATATGTGGAAGACGACCTCTACGTGGTCGACCTCTCGCAAGAGAGTCAATCTCTTCCTACATGTCTAATAGCCAAAGTTGATGAGGGATGGCTTTGGCATCGCCGCCTTGGCCATGTCAACATGAGAAATCTCAAACAACTCCTAAAGGGTGAACATATTGTTGGATTAACTGGTGTGTCTTTTGAGAAAGATCGGGTGTGTGGTGCTTGCATTTCAGGAAAACAACATGGGAGGAGTCATCCATCAATATCAAAGGTGGCCACATCAAGACCTTTGGAGCTTCTCCATTTAGATCTCTTCGGACCATCAACATATGATTCTCTTGGTGGAAGAAGATATGGTCTTGTCATTGTCGATGATTACTCAAGATACACTTGGGTATTCCTTCTCAAGTCAAAGGATGAGACCTACAAGCACTTCATGATCTTCGCCAAGCAAGCTCAACGCACCCATGGAGTGGAGATCAAGACCATTAGGACCGACAATGGCACCGAATTTAAGAACTATACCATGCAAGAGTTTGTTCAAGATGAGGGAATCAAGCATGAATTCTCGGCTCCTTATACTCCTCAACAAAATGGAGTTGTTGAAAGGAAGAATCGGACCATCATTGAAATGGCAAGAACTATGTTGAGTGAGTACAAGTCACCTCACAACTTTTGGGGAGAAGCCATCGCCACTGCGGTTCACTACTCGAACCGGCTTTTCCTCCGAGCTCCCTTTGACATGACTCCGTACGAGATTCTCACAAAGAACAAGCCCAATGTCAACTACTTTCGAGTCTTTGGGTGCAAGTGCCTCGTCAAGAACAAGAAAGAAAAACTCGGTAAATTCGAATCTAGAACTATCAAGGGCATCTTTGTTGGTTATGCGGAAAACTCTCACGCCTATAGATACTACAACAAAGCCAATGGTTGTGTTGAAGTATCTTGTGACGTGGAGTTTTTGGAAGATAATGGTCCCCAAGGGGGGCAAGTTGTTCCACATGTTGTAGGTGATGGAGGTTCCTCTCAAGTCATCAAGTTGATGGGAATTGGGCATATCTTGCCCACCGAGCATCACACTCATGATCAAGATGTTGATGGGGGAGAATCAAGTCCAACTCAAGAAGAGCCAAGCTCTACTCATGTTGAACCATCAAGTGTACCTCACGACGAACAACTCTCGCAAACCGAAGAACAAGAACCAAGCCCTCAACCCGTTGAGCAAGACCAAGAAGACGTTCATTTTTCCCAAGGTCAAGGTCAATCTCAAGATGCGGTTAATGATCAAGGACCAACGAAGGATGAATTTGTTGATCATGAAGGAACTATCCGAAAGATCAAATCCTCCTCTATTGCAAGTGGACTCCAAGTCAATAATATAATTGGAAGCATATCTAGAGGAATCGAGACCCGCAACAAGAAGAAGCAACTCACTACCTTTTGTGGCCATCATGCTTTTGTGTCCAACTTCGAGCCTCTCAAGGTCCATGAAGCTCTAGAAGATCCGGATTGGGTCATCGCCATGCAAGAAGAACTCAAGTGCTTCACCCACAACGAAGTGTGGTCTCTTGTGGAGAGACCTAAAGATCATCGCATCAATGTTATTGGGACCAAGTGGATTTTCAAGAACAAGCAAGATGAGAATGGAACCGTCACTAGGAACAAAGCAAGGTTAGTGGCGCAAGGGTATGCCCAAATAGAGGGTATGCTCCTTGCTCTACCTTTGTGCTTCTAGGCCAGATATCATGTTAAGTGTTGGAATGTGTGCTCGTTTTCAATCCGCTCCTAAGGAGTGCCACTTGATGGCAATCAAACGGATTTTTAGGTATCTTGTTCTCACTCCTACTCTCGGGCTTTTGTATCCAAAGGGGTCAACCTTTGAGCTTGTTGGCTATTCGGATTCCGATTGGGCCGGTGATAAGGTTGACCGGAAGTCGACCTCTGGGGCTTGCCAATTTATTGGCAGGTCGTTGGTGAGTTGGTCATCCAAGAAACAAAACTCCACCGCTTTATCCACCGCCGAAGCCGAATACATTTCCGCGGCATCTTGTTGCGCTCAATTGTTATGGATGAGGCAAACCTTGAAAGACTATGGTGTGTCTCTTAGTACGGTGCCTCTTCTTTGTGGCAATGAAAGCGCAATAAAGATCGCCAATAACCCCGTCCAACATTTCCGCACCAAACATATTGACATCCGCCACCACTTCCTACGTGACCATGTCGCAAATGGTGACATCAATCTCACTCATGTGGGAACGATGTTTCAATTGGCAGATATTTTCACGAAGCCTTTGGATGAAGCTCGTTTTGTCATGTTGAGGCGAGAACTTGGTATTCTAGATCCCAAAAACTTGGATTGATTCTCTTCTTGCATTATATTTCAGCTCTTAACTTGCTATGTAGCCTAGTCACACAGCACACATAGGGATAGTCATCTTACCATGTCTTGGTTCGATGCATACCTATGCGTGCGAGATTAATTGATCTTGTGTCATGATATGGGTCCAAGCATCTATCTTTGAGGCGCCATGACATGTGTGCTTAAACATAGGGGGAGAAATCCCCCGCCAACTTTGGTCTCTTGTGGCTCTTGATATCTTCGAATCATGCCTATTGTTGCTATTAACTGTGTTGATTTGGTTCTTCTCCAATAGGCATGCCTAGATCACCTGCCTCCTCTACCCTTTTGGAGTCTACTATCTTCTTCCTTGCACATGCCATTCTCGAAAAAAATTCTGTTTTGTCACCTTTTCGATTTTTTTTCTTTTCTGATGTTCGGTTTCTGGCCTGGTCCAACCGGCTCCATAACCGGACCGTCCGGTTTTCATCCCGGTCCCCAACCGAGTCTATCCGGATCTACAGACAGAAGGCTACTGAACAGGTTCGGTTGCCAGTCCGGTTCTCAACCGAGTACTCTGGTTGTGGATCCGGTTGACCGGGTTGTGCACCGAATCTTCCTCGTGTCAGTTTTCCTGCAGATCCGGTTTACAGCTCGGTTGATCGGGTTGTGCACCGAGCAGTCCGGTTTGCATCTCGGTTGAACCGACTTAAAACCGGGATCTGAAAAAAAATTATCTTTTCCCTTCTTCTTCCCTGGACACCCCCACTCCTCCACAAGTTACCCCCTCACCTTGCCCGACCCATCCCCCCTCCATTGCCGCCCCTCCCATCTTCCCCCCCCCTCTCCTAGGGTGTTTCCACCCCTAGGATTCATAGATCGGGCCACCATTTCTTGGAGAAAGACCTTTGGAGGCTCTCCACCAAAGGAATTTCTCCATCTCGTGGTGTTCTGGGAGCTTTTTGCAAACTTCTTCCTCAAAGGGCTTTTGGGGCTTTCCTCCACAGGAAGCCATGTCCTCGGGTAATCTCTTGCTCCTCTCCCTTTTCTCCTTGTCAAATCCCCATGTTTTGCTACACATTCTGATGGATTTGCCAAGTTAGGGTTCCCACTTTCCTTCTTGTATGCCAACCACGTCAAACCATGGCCTACCTCTCTTGGGAAGTTTGTATTTGTGCAAGTCTTGAGTCATGGGTAGATTTTTTACATTGCATAGAGCTGTTTTGGGGTTTCCCCGACCAACTCGGTCCCAGGCCCGGTTGGACCGGATCTGACGCCGGGCCGTCCGGTTCAAGCTCGGTTTTCCGGTGCTGACACTGGACTGTCCAGTTTCGGTTCGGTTGACCGGTGCTGACACCGAACAGTCCGGTTTCAGTTCGGTTGTCCGATGCTGACACTGGACCGCCCGGTTCTGGACCCGGTTAGACCGGCCCTGGCACCGAATCTCTCTGCAATGTCCCTTTTCTACCATGCACTTGCCCAAATACAAGTTTTGTTTTCCTCCGTTTTCGTTGTTTGGCATGTGTACTTATCCTAGTGCTCCCAAACCTCCCTCTCTTTTTCACAGGCGCCGATGATGATGACTATGTGAGTGATGTGTATGTGCCAGAGGAAACTGGCAGGGGTAAGCGGGCTCGTCGAGCCAGTCAGTCTGGGCAGCATGAGGAAGAGGGCAGCGCCCGTTCTGGTCGTGTCAAGAGCAAGGCCATCCAGGGCAAGAAACCTGTCGTGCATGATGACGAAGAAGATGTACCGTCTCAAAACCTGAAGAATATGGAGATCGCTATGTACCGGACCCTTCACAAGCAGAACCCCTATCGCTTCAAGTATCGCACTTACACTAGCTCTAACAAGAAGTTTTGGACTGAGACCCAATCTTTGATGTGGGAACATATTTACACTCAGTTCAAGGTCACCTCCTGCGGTAACATTCTTACTTTCAATGAGCACTGGTTCAACATGTATGCTGCCTCAGATTATCGCTTTGTTGATGATGCCTTGAAGAAAATGGATCTCTTTGACCTTGTGTGTCTCAAGGAGGACTATTATCCTGAGTTTATTTGTTAGTTCTTCCGCACAGTCTATTTTCATGATGATGTTGACCGCACTATGTCCTGGATGACTGGCATGCGGCGTTTCCGTGCCACCTTTGCAGATCTGGTTGAGGTTATGGGCTATTCTGCTAAGCTTGGTGGTTTTTGCATTCATAGTGAGAAGATCAAGCCTGCTGACTGTCTGGCCTTCTGCTACCCGAAGGATTCTGAGTATGCTCCTCCATGCATCTCTGGCATGTACTTTTACTACCACACCTTGGCCAGCATCTTTCGTCAGTCGCTTGTTCCCCGTGTTGGAGACACTACAAACTGCCGTGGGTATTTTGCCAACCTCTTGTATTATTGTCATCCTGACAGGTTGAGGAAGATTGATGGCTGTGATTTTTTGTACTTTGAGCTTCGTCGGGCTGCTTTGGACAGGATGACTCCCACCTTCTGCGTTTATGTACAAAAGCTGCTCAACAGGGTTGTGCCTCCTGGTGTGATGGTTGGTGAGCGTGTGGAACAAGATCAGCTTACTCTTTCTCTTCGTGGTCAGTCTCCTGAGGTTCCATCGATGAGGCCCCCCGAACAGCGCACCAAGGCTGTCCATGATCCTCACCCTCACTTTTCTACTCGGTCGGGTTCTCGTCGTCCTGTTGGAGAGTCCTCCTCATCTCGTCCCAGGCCCAAGGGTGGTGCTGCCACCTTCTTCAAGCGGTTGTTTCAGATGTGCCGCTCGTCCTATGATGTGAGCCACAAGGCTCTTGAGATGAGCCAAGAGACTCGGCGCAGGCACAATGAGTTTCTCGTGACCCAACATGTCACTCCTCCTCCAGATGGTCCCGAGATGACTCATGTTCCTTATGTCAACTATGAGATGCCGCCCCTTGATGATGCCATGCTCTTCGGCTACTTTCCTAGTCAGTTTCCTCCTGGTGGTACTAGTACCTCCTCTGCTGCTCATCGTGGTTCTGATGATGATGAGGAGGAGGATGATGATGATGAAGAGGAGTTTCATGAAGACGAAGAGGCCTCCGTTCACCCTCCGCTGCCTCCTACGTTCTTCTAGTTGGGTTCCGTTAGCATCGCCCTACTCCTCTTCCTTTTTGGTGTCTCGATGCTAATGGGGGAGAAGAGTAGAGTTCTGTTAGGTCTCTACGGGTCCCTGCCAGCGTTTTTCTGGGGTTCACCGTTTGCACAATGCCTTTTGCCTTATCTTTGATTCTTATGGCATTGTGCTTACCATTTGCTTTCGTGATTGGAACCATTTGCGTTACTTCCGTATGTTGGACAAACGTGTGCTATGTGTGTGAACCATGGTTATGTCTATTGTGCTACGACTATGTGTACTTCATTCATCTGTCTAGCCTTGCATAGATATACATGCTCTATATCTTGTCATGATATGCTTGCTTCCATAAAGACATATGGGAAGCTCTCTATACTCTATTTAGGTGCACCTTGCATTCAAACGCAAATTCAACCAAGTGCACACTTTATGGGGGAGCTCACATATGTCTCTATGGAATTCCTTGGCTTATTGCTCTTTATTACAATCTTGTGAACTCTAGCTCGGTTTGTCATCGCCAACCAAAAAGGGGGAGATTGAAAGGGTAATTTACCCTTTATTGTTTTTGGTTGACAATGACACCGGAGTTAGTGCGGACTAATGCTACCTATCAGTGTCTTGAACAGGTATTAGTCCGCCGGGATATTGGAAGATCATTGAACACCCCCCCCATTTCGATAATGAAGAGAAGTGCCGGAGCTTTTCCTTTTATATGTTTCGTGAGTACATAGGAACACCGCACTATTAAGAGGGGTTATCTTGATGAGCTTGCTGGGGATGTTTTTCCAAGCCTTATACACATCCTACACACCCACTTGTTCCATTACCAAAGAGAGAGAAGAAAGAAATCTAAGTTTGATAACATCTCTGCCAAACTCGGTTCTCAGGCCGGTTGAACCGGTTCCCAGACCGGACGGTCCGGTACCAGCCCCGGTCAACCGAACCCAAACCGGGATTCTCGGTTTCGTATACCGAGTCTATCCGGGCTCACTCACAGTGAGCATCCCGGTTTGGATTCCGGTTGACCGGGTTGTACACCGGGAGGTCCGGTACCAGTTCCGGTCAACCGAACCCAAACCGGGATTCTCGGTTTCGTATACCGAGTCTATCCGGGCTCACTCACTGAGAGTATCCCGGTTTGCAATCCAGTTGACCGGGCTGTACACCGGGTGGTCCGGTGTGGGATCCGGTCCAACCGAACTTAAAACCGAGTTTCGCAGAAAATGCTACAAACGGCTAGATTTCTCCCTTAAGTATAAATACCTCTTCTTCTAGCTTGAGCAGATTAGGCATTCAGTTCATATCTCTCTCTTGGAGCTCTCTCTCTCTCTCCCCATTGTTGAAACACAATTTCTTGAGGATCTCCCATTCTACCCAATCAATCTCAAATCCCTTTGGTAGAAAGCAAGAGGAGGTCCCGATCTACGCTTCCACCAAGCCAAATTTCATTCCCCCTTGAGTTCATCGAGTTAGCTTGTTACTCTTGGGTTTGTGGGAAACCCTAGGCGGTTAGGGTCGCTTGGAGGCATTCGGCTTGTGATTTGCTCCGTGGAAAGTTTGTGAGGGTTTGGAGACTACCTTAAAAGTCTACCACGAGTAAGTGAGCTATTCCTTCGTGGGATAGGCTCGGAGAAGAAGGTGAGCCTTTGTTGCATTGGGGAATCCTTCGTGGAACCTCACACCTCTCCAACGTGACGTACCCCCCTTCGCAAAGGTGGTGAACACGGGAATACATCTTCGTCTCCGCGTGCTTGGGTTATTCCTTAACCTCTCTCTTACTTGTGTTGTTTACTTTGTGATAGCCTTCGTGCTTGACGTATCTTGTATCATCATCTAGGTTGCCTCACCTAGTTTGCATTTAGGCACACTTATATTCTGCAAAGCCTAAAACTTGCAAAAGATTATAAAGAATTTGTTAGAAACCTATTCACCCCCCTCTAGGTAAACCATCTTACACTTTCACTCGGCAAGTTCTTCGCATCGTCATGCACCTCTTCCACAAGATCTACATCAAAGTGCTCAAAGACGCAATGATGCCCCCATGGTTGAAGATGGAATTTCTTCGAACTATGTACCTTCCCCACGGCACGCCGCAACGTCAAGCTATGATGGTGACCGCTCTTCAAGGCCACGAGCAAGGCAAGAAGCACACTGTCATCACGCAAGGGCACTAGTGATTCAACAAGAGCAACCACAAGAGGAACCGCAAGCGCAACCGCAAGTCTACCACCATCGACAGCGACACATTCTTGACACAACAAGTGATGACTCCAATTTGGATAATCAAGCTCGTCATCGACGTCAAGCTCTTCAAGATCCTCCTCCTCGTCATCAACGTCATGAACGTCAACAACGACACCATGGTCATCACGAGGCACCTCCTCCACCTCAACAAAACTTGGAGCGTCAAGTGATACAAATTGAGCGACGCCCACCACGTCAAGAGGCTCATGACCATGTTCTTCGCCGTGAGGCCCATGTGCCTAACCAACATCACCAACTGAGGAACGAGCCTCCTCTTCGTCATCATCCGCGTCAAGAGGCTACACACCTTCGCCACCATGAGGCCCAAGTACCTCAACCACGTCAACAACCGCGCCAAGAGCAAGAGCAAGCTCCTCCTCAACAACAATATCAAGAGCAAGCTCCGCAACAAGGACGCGAGAACCAAGTTCCACCTCCCCAACTACAAGATCATCAACAAGGTCACCAAGCTCGTCGCAATGACCGCAACGATGAAGAAACTTTTGGCAAGCTCAAGTTCACAATGCCCAAGTTCACCGGATCCAATGACCCTGAAGAATACCTCTCGTGGGCACTCAAAGTCGACAAGATCTTCCGCATGCACAACTATAGCAACGAGAAGATGGTCGCCATGGCTTCGCTAGAGTTTGATGATTACGCCAACCTTTGGTGGGAACAAGTTCAAGTTGCTCGTGATGCAAGACAAGAGCCGCCAATCACAACTTGGCATGACATGAAGGCTCACATGAGATCCCGGTTCGTCCCCGCACACTACACGCGTGACCTCTTCAACAACCTTCAAGCGCTTCGTCAAGGGACAAAGACCGTGGAAGAATACTTCAAGGAAATGGAACTCAACTTGATTCGCGCCAACATTGATGAGCGCATGGAGCAAACAATGGCACATTTCCTTATTGGCTTGAATCACCCAATCAAGCGCATCGTCGAATTCCAAACATACAACACCATGGTTGAGCTTGTGCACATTGCAACAAAGGCTGAACGTCAAGTGCAAGAGGATATCAAGTACAACAAGCCCAAGACGTACTTCACGTACAAGCAAGCTTCAACCCCTACACCAACAACTTTCAATGGTAGCTCCTCAAGTACCTCCAAGCCTTCCTTCAAGCCCACACTTCCTCAAGGAAAACTGGCCCCAAGTGGCAAGCAAGCAAAGAGTGATACACCTTTCAACGGTGAGTGCTACAAGTGTGGAGGTAAAGGACACAAGTCGGCCGAATGTGGAAACAAGAAAGACTTGTTCATCCATGACAATGGTGATGAAGAGTACTTGAGTGAAGATGAGTTTGATGCCCGTGTCAAGGAAGCAATGGCAAGGCAACGAGTGGAAGATGATCAAGAACTCCTCATGTGTGAACATGCCGCGAGTCCATCGCTTGTCATCACAAGAATCTTGACCACTCAAGCACAAGAGCATGAAGACCAACGCTCCAATATCTTCCAAACACGAGCCGGCATCAATGGCAAATCTATCAAGGTGATCATTGACGGAGGGAGTTGTCACAACCTTGCTAGCACCGAGTTGTGTGAGAAGCTCAACCTCAACCTCCTTCCAATAAGCACCCCTACCACGTGCAATGGCTAAGTGACCAAGGGTCCGTGAAGATCAAGCATACCGTATCGGTCTCCTTCGCCATTGGTCCTTACAAAGATACGGTGGAGTGTGATGTGGTTCCTATGACAGTTTGCCACATGCTTCTTAAATAAACATAATACTGTTTATTAGTATCGCATAAAACCCGAAATGGGGCGTGGCCAAGTGGTAAGGCAGTGGGTTTTGGTCCCGTTACTCGGAGGTTCCACTATTGCTATAAGGTTGCAATTCCTATACGTGAAACACTGGTTTGATCTTTTTGTTATTGGGTCGACCATGGCAATTTGACAAGGCTGCTCAACATGATGGTCGCACCAATATATACACCTTCAAATGGCTCAACAAAATATGTGTTTTGCAACCGATGACTCCTAGCCAAATAATTGCGGACAATGCAAAGGCTTTAGCGAGGGCGCAAAGCACAACACCTACTTGTGAGAAGAGCGGTGAGAGAGAGAACCACCTCATAGTGAGTGAGAGCCACAAGCCAAATTCGAGTGGAAAAACTAAGAGTGTTCTCCTTGCCACCAAAAGTGAGATGAGAGATGTTCGGAACAACCCATCCATCTTGCACTATGTCCTCCTTTGCAAAGGACTAGCGCAAGGAACTAACGAATTAACCAATGTTCCTCCATCTTTGATGAGTGTTTTGCAGGAATTCAAGGATGTGTTCCCCGAGGAGCTTCCACATGGACTACCTCCTCTTCGCGGCATAGAACATCGCATTGACCTCATCCCCGGTGCACCACTTCCCAACCGCGCAGCTTATCGCACGAACCCAGAGGAGACAAAGGAGATTGAACGTCAAATCAACCAACTTGTCTCCAAAGGTTTGATCCAAGTTAGCACTAGTCCAAGTGCCGTACCCGTGATTCTTGTTCCAAAGACGGATGATACGTTACGGTTATGCATGGACTGCCGTCCAATCAATGCTATCACCGTGCGTTATCAACATCCCATACCTTGTCTCGATGACATGCTTGATGAGTTGTGTGGAGCCACTATTTTTTCGAAAATTGATCTTCGTAGTGGTTACCATCAAATACGCATGGCTGAAGGTGATGAGTGGAAAACCGCCTTCAAGACCAAACTTGGTCTCTATGAATGGTTGGTTATGCCCTTTGGTTTATCAAATGCCCCATCCACCTTCATGCGCCTTATGAATCACATCTTGCGTTCACTCATTGGAAAAAGTGTTGTTGTCTATTTCGATGATATTCTTGTTTATAGCAAATCACTTGAGGACCATATAACACATGTGAAGGAAGTTTTGCAAATCCTTCGACATGAAAAGCTTTATGCTAATCTTCCCAAGTGCACTTTTGCTAAAGACAAGTTGATTTTTCTTGGATTTGTCGTTTCTTCGAAGGGAATTGAAGTTGATGTTTCCAAGGTAAAGGACATACGAGATTGGCCCAAACCAACAAATGTGAGTGAACTCCGAAGTTTTCATGGGTTGGCCGGTTTCTATCGTCGCTTTGTGAAAGACTTTTCAACCATTGCTTGTCCCCTTAATGAATTGACCAAAAAGAATGTCACCTTCGTGTGGGGCAAAGCACAACAAAAAGCTTTTTATGAACTTAAAAAGAGGCTCACCGAAGCACCTCTTCTCACTTTACCGGATTTCACAAAAACTTTTGAGATAGAGTGTGATGCTAGTGGTATTGGCATTGGAGGAGTCCTTATGCAAAACGGACGTCCTATAGCCTACCATAGCGAAAAACTTGATGGTGCTCGCCTTAACTATCCGATTTATGACAAAGAGCTTTTTGCCTTAGTTCGTGTCCTTCAAGTTTGGCAACACTACCTTTGGCCCAAGGAATTTATCATACATGCCGACCACGAGTCGTTGAAATATCTCAAAGGCCAAGCTAACTTGAGCAAGAGACACGCTAAGTGGGTTGAGTTCATGGAGTCTTTTCCGTACATTGTCAAGTATAAGAAGGGCAAAGATAATGTAGTTGCGGACGCATTGTCTCGCAAACATACAAGCCTTCTTACGAGACTTGAAATCAACGTGTTGGGTCTTGAGGAAATTAAATCTTTGTATGCTTCGGACCCGTTCTTTGAACCAATTTTCGCAAAGTGCTCCAATGACAAGGGAGTTGATGATTTCTATTTGCATAAGGGCTTTCTTTTTAAACAAAACAAGCTATGCATTCCTCGCTTCAACTTTTGCTTCTCCAAGAATCTCATGGTGGAGGCCTTATGGGTCACTTTGGTCGCGACAAGACATTGGACATGCTCTCCAATCACTACTTTTGTCCCAAGATGAAGCGTGACGTGGAGCGCTATGTTCAACGATGCACGACATGTGTTCAAGCTAAGTCGCAAGCTAATCCCTATGGTCTTTATATGCCATTGCCTATTCCTCCTACACCTTGGTCCGACATTAGCATGGATTTCGTGTTAGGATTGCCTAGATCTAAGCATGGGCATGATTCTATATTTGTTGTTGTGGATCGTTTTTCCAAGATGGCACACTTCATACCGTGCCATAAGACCAACGATGCTTCACATGTTGCAAATCTGTTTTTCAGGGAAATCGTCCGTCTTCACGGTGTGCCAAGGACAATCGTCTCCGACCGCGACGTCAAATTCATGAGCTACATGTGGAAGACCCTCATGGCCAAGCTCGGCGTCAAGCTCCTCTTTTCATCCGCATCACATCCTCAAACTGATGGCCAAACCGAAGTTGTCAACCGAAGCCTCAGAACTCTCCTTCGTGTGTTGATCAAGAAAAACCTAAAGGATTGGGCGGAATGCATTCCACACGCCGAGTTCGCCTACAATCGAGCCAAGCACTCAACAACCAAGATGAGTCCATTCATGATCGTCTATGGTTTCGAGCCCCTCACCGCGCTTGACATCCTACCACTACCTCTCCATGAGCGCACAAACATGGACGTCGAGAAGCGCGCACAAGCTATGAAGAAGCTTCATGAAGAAAAAAGAGCAACTATCGAACAACAAGTCCTTCGCCAAGCTTCAAGGTTAAACAAGGACAAGAAGGAGATGATATTTGCAGAAGGTGACCTTGTGTGGATACACCTAAGCAAGGACCGCTTCCCTAAGGAACGTGACTCCAAGCTCAAGCCAAGAGGAGATGGTCCCTTCAAGGTCCTCAAACGAATCAACAACAATGCCTACATCATCGACATCCCGACCTCCAAGTACCTTGCAAGAAATACATTCAATGTCAAGGATCTCTCACCCTACCATGGAGATGCTCAAGATGATATCCATGAAGAGTCGAGGATGACTCTTTCCCAAGGGGGGGAGCTGATGCAGCCCGTCCTACGGACGCTTCTACATCTACACCAACAAGTCCCCCAAGTGGACCCATGACTCGTGCCCGAGCCAAACTCCTACAAGCTAAGGTGAACTCACTCCTCTCCTCGTGCCAATTTGATACCTCCTTGGATGGCGTGCTACTTTATACCTCTACTCTGTGCATCATCAGGTACGAACCCCCGCTACGTCGACCCACGAGCCCTGAAGCTGCACCTGAGCTGAAGCTGCCGGAGTGTCCGTCCGAATCCAGCCGGAGTGTCCGGCAACCCCGGAGTGTTCGGCCCGACTCAGCCGGAGTGTCCGGCCTGCCCGAGCCCAAACCTGGCGTGGACATTCAGAAGGTCAAATCGGACACTGCCCGGACACTTCCCAGAGTGTCCGACCACCCCGGACTGTCCGACCCACTCGACCCGGAGTGTCCGGTCACCCTGAACTGTCCGGCCTACTCGACCCAGAGTGTTCGGCCCAAGTGATGGGCCTGCGAGCCTAGCTGGGCCCTATGGCCCATGTATCCCTCTATTTCGCCTAGAACTCTACTTTAATGCCTGAATTACCCCTGACTTTGTGGTTGGCCTATATATAGACCCCCACCTCCATTGTAAACCCTAGGCTTGATATTGGAATTAGTGGAAACCCTTTGTGGATCTATCTAATTCTTGCCTCATGCTCCTTGACTAAGGAGCACCAATATCCCCAAACCTCATTGGAGTTTGCATCATGCCTCCGCGTTGTACAAGGCCTAGGCATCGGTGTTCCTTTGCCTAGACGTCAAGATCTCACCGAGTCTCCCATCTCGCCGTGCTGGTTCGAGAGAGAGTCCTCCGCCCGACGCCGATCCTAGGGATTGCGCTGGACCGGTCACCGCCAGTGTGAGCTATTGGTGTTTATCGCGGGTTTGCGTGTGTGTGTTCATCGCGTTCTTCATGCGTGTGTTCATCGTGTTCATCCTTTCCTCCTTCCCCCGCACTCCACCCTCGATTTGGAAGGGAATCGTGAAAGATCGGGACACCCTAGAGGTTTGCCCTCAACAGGTATTGCGGGAGCTTTGGTACCATCCACGTACACCAAACGAGCAAGATCCATGAGATTGACCATACCTCCACAAATAGCATCCAAGTTGCCCGCTTTGGAGGGGGGATGTTCTCATGGACCATACAAAGCAATATGCTGTACAATTTGTTCAAGTTCTTGGTTTGCCTAGAAACACCATTCACACCATATAGGGGAGAAATCTTGTCCTTGTCATACACCAATCCAAACTCATGCACTGTTTATTCACATGGAGTGTTGCGAGATGCAAAAGCGTAGCCCAAAATATGTGTAAACTCGCAAAATGTGGCCTTGCACAAAAAATCACATCTCATCCACACCATATTTGAATCCTCACTAGAATCAAACACAAGGGTGGCAAAGAATTGTTGGACAAGCTTCATGTTGTAGTTTTCTTTGATCTTCGTGAAATTATGTAACCCTAGCTTCTCGGTGATCTAAAGAGTGGCTCTGAAGTAGCTCTTGTTACTTTCCATGTGCTGAGAGTTCAATACTATTTGAGGACAAACATGGTACTTGGTGATACTTGAATATAATTCCCTTATGATTACTCTTCCTCCTCACTCCAACATCAAGCATTTGGGATGTTCCGTGGAAGGCCATAGAATCTTTGCTTAGGTGTTGCATGAAATTCATCAGGTGATAACCCTTTGAGAGTTGTCAAGTTGTCAAACTTTTGCCTTTTTGCATGTTACTCTCTCAATTTATGATCCCGATCTCTCATCAAAGCATCCTTGTCCATGTCCTTATCCCAAGAAACTATTTCTTGAACATAGCGGTCATTTTCTTCATCATACACATTGGGGTCTGGGCATGAGGACTGACCACCACTAAGCTTGACTCCTTTCTTTGTGGAAGGACCACAAGAGCTAACTATGAAAACCATAGGAGGAGGGTAGCAGGGGGATAAGCATACTTGTCCAAGAGATAAACAAGGATATCAACAAGGGAAACCTCGATTGAAAATTCGATCTTCACCAGAGTCTCTAGCTACACAGCCCCAGAGTCTTCGACGTTGAAGGACCATGGTCTCCAGCATGGAGACTTGGATGTGACCCGAATCTACGGTTTATATCAAATCCTACAAATACAAATTTTAAATGTTGCTAACCGAAGGCACATTGCAGGCTAAAGAGATTCTCCCTAAAAAGACCAATAGGACAACCTCTAAGACAATCTTGGTCAAACCTAGATGAGGGAGAGATTGTCATACAAGATTCATCCATGGATGATCCTCAAACGGTAGGGAAGAGGCCTAGCGGCGAAGGAGGTTGCGGAGACGATGGCAGCGAAAAATTCTAGGGGTGTCGACGCATCTTGGGCAGAGATCTATGGGTAGAGGAGGCGGGTTGGGAAGTTTGGTTTGGGGTGGAGAAGGGGAATTGATGTGTTATTGCTCACCCCATCCTCTTAACTCGAATTTGGAAACCACCAAGGTATGGACTCTCTGGCCTCCATGACTAGAAAATGGGGAAATTCCAAGGGAGCAAGTAGTATGTGGCAAGATGAGCATGTTTTGGGGGAGGTTTGTGGATAAGGTTTAGGATAGAAACTCTGAAAATGAGGTAGAATAGTACCATGCAATCAATATTGCAGGATTCAAAGGTAAAATCCAAATTTTAGTGTTTTCCACAGTGCAAAAAAGAGAGATATAATCTAGTATTCAAATATAAACCAACAAGAACCAACCCCTCACATGTTGGGTTGGTGGCTGAGGCCACCATGTATGAGTATACTTGGCTCGGGACCATGAAGATATATCTTCCGTCCATTACCAATACTCATAATTGAAGATTATTTGTCACAAAGTAATTATAGAGGGATTTGTTCTTTTGCGCATAATAAGAAGAGTGTTGGTCCCCGAATTTGAGCCACACCCCCTATGTCCATGCCCACATCTAAGCACATATACACATTGCGGAATGGCTAGGAGTGCAAGATGCTCAAGTCACGTTGCTCGAATCTATGATATTTAGCTCACACATTAACTCTTGGAAGCTTCACTTCATCAAGCAGCTTTGTGAACAAATCTGCAAGTTGATCCTTTGTGCCTACATAAAAAAGGTCAATATCTCACGAGCCACATGATCCTGGATGAAATGATGGCGATCTCAATATTCTTTGTCTTGTTGTGTGTGCACCAAGTTGTGGGTGATCTTGATGGCACTTCCATTTTCACATAGAAGGGCCACTTTGTCATAAATGACACCATAATCCTTTAAAGTTTTCTTCATACATAGAAATTGAGCACAACAACTTACAGCGGCGATGTACTCAACCTCGATGGTGGAGAGAGACACACAATTTTGTTTCTTGGAAGACCTACAAAGCAAAGACTTACCAAGAAATTTGCAAGTCCTAGAAGTTGACTTCCTTCCCAATTTTTCTCTCTCCCAATCCGAATCCGTATATCCAGTAAGATCAAAGAAGCTTGGTCCATTGGGGTACCACAACCCAAAGTTTGGGGTATGAAATAAATATCAGAAAAATTCTCTTGACCGCCACCATGTGGATGTTATTTGGTGCGGCTTGAAACCTTGCACACATACCCACACTCATCATAATATCTGGTATATAGATGCACAAAGATAAAGCAATGATCTAATTATAGAATGTTAGTTTTTTATTGACGTCCTTAGAGTGAGGATCGAGATTATGATCAACCTTTGTAGGCATAGGAGTTTTTACTACATTAACTTGATCCATATTAAATCTCCTGAGCATGCCTTGGGTATATTTGACTTGATTCATGAAAGTCCATCCACTCAATTGTTTTACTTCAAATCCGAGGAAGTAATTTAACTCACCCATCATGGACAATGTGGGTATTTCTGTTTCCAGAGTAGGGCGCTTGCTGTGGTTCGAATCCACTCTATCGATCATTAGCTTAGAAAACTTAACATTGAAAGATTTGTTAATAGAACCAAATATAATATCATCAACATATGGTTGGCATATGAACAAGTCACCATTACCCCGTTAGTAAAAAGAGTTGGGCCGATTAGCCCAACTTTGAATCCACGGTCTACCGACAAATCTCTAAGGTGTTCATACCACACACATGGAGCTTCTTTAAGTCCGTAGAGTGCCTTATCAAGTTTGTAGACATGGTTCGGGAAGTTAGGATCCTAAAATCCGGAGGTTGCTTGACATACACCAATCACTTAGGGACCATTAAAGAAATGCACTTCTGATATCCATTTGTTGCAACTTTAAATTATGATGAGTTGCATATGCAAGCATGATGCAGATTGATTCAACATGAGCAACGGGAGTGAAAGTTTCACCGTAGTCGATACTCTCGACTTGTGAGAAGCCTTGAGCATAAATCTTGCCTTGTTACGAACGAAGATCCCATTTCCATCTTGCTAGTTCTTGGAGATCCACTTGGTCCATATGACATTTCGGTAATCCTCTAGCCTTTCCACTATTGTCCACTCCTTGTTGGGCTCGAAGTTGTAGAGTTCTTCATGCATTTATTCAATCCAATCCAGATACTCAAGCGATTCATATACCTTGGGGTTTTATACGAGAGATAAAAGCACGACGAGAGCTGAAAGTGGCTAATTGATTACGAATAGAGACCCCTTGTCTCAAAACTCCGACAATATTTTCAATGATATGTGATTTTATTTGGAGACGGTTTGCAATTCGGATTACACTATGAGTTTGAGCTTCTTCGGATGATTCAAGAGAAACCGCTTGGTTAAACCACTATGTTGGTCCTTGTCTTGATCATTAGATAGGTCTTGGACTCTGGTCTTGAGGGGCCGGAGACACCGGCCCAGCCCGGAGAGTCCGGTCAAGGGACCTAGGAGACTCCGACCATGGTTGCCTAACAAATTAACATACCAGATCTCGAGACTCATGGCTAGAGAGGAAGGGGATTGGGGGCCCTAGTCCCTAAGAGCATCTCTAGCAGCGGCGCTATATGTTGCGCGCGCCCAAAAAACTGCTCGTTTAGCGCGCGGAGCCTTGTTTTCGGCGCTCCAGCAGCGACTGCAAATTAGCGCGCGCGGTAAAAAAATATCCAGCGTGCAGTATATGCGCTATCCCGAGCGCCACATCTGGGGCTCCTGGTTCGGCGCGCTGGAAACGCTAGCGTCGCGCGCGAACTCGCAACCGCCAAGGTGAAAGATCCCGCGCGCTCCTCTCCCTCGCGCCTCGCGCCGGCGCCGGCGATGGACGGCTACTCCGGCACCCCACCGACGCTGCCATACTCCTCCGCGCCCGCCGGAAGCAGCGCTGGATCGATACGGCCGCCTCTCCCGCCTTCTTCCGCCACCGCCGCCGGGAACCCTAGCGGTCCGCTCGCGCACGGTCTGTTCATGGCGCCAAGGGTCGCCGGCGCGCAGCCCACCGTCGCCACCGACCCGATTCCTCCGCAGCGCTAGAAGAAGGCGGCCGTCAAGCGCCCCGTCGTCGCCGCCGCCGCGACGCAAAAGAAGGGGAGGAAGGGCGGCGCGCCGGCCAAAATCCCGCGCGGTCCTCTGCACCAAGCGCCGGCGGCCCAGTTCGACTTCCCAGCGCCACAGCCGACGCACCCCCAAGCGAAGAGAAGGAGATGGATGGTGAGGAGGATGAAGCATGAACATCGATGTTTCATATGTTTATGTGAGCTTTTGGTAGCGAGTCTATGTGAACATCGATGAACATGTTTATTTTGCATGCTTTTGAACTTTGTGGTTGCTTGTTTGATGAACTATGTGTGATGGATCCTATATCTTTGTGTTTTGATGATATTTGGGTGCATTTTTCTAGCGCTATCTGTCGCGCGCGCTGAAAATTTACAGCGACTGACATTTCGCGTTTTTTTGCCGCGCGCGCTATAACCAGTTTTTAGCGCTTCTGTCTTTTGACAACCGGAGTTGCGCGCGGCAAACGTGATACAGCGCGCACCATACCACTTTTACAACGCCAAGTTTTAGCGCCGCTGTTGGAGATGCTCTAAGAGGATGCTCGGCACTTTCCGATGGAAAATTCAGGGAAGTGTTAGCGGTGGTAAGGTAAGATAAAACATTCACCCTCACGGAGAGAACATTTTATCAAACATTGTTTGTGTTATTATCTTAGCTGAATTACCGCAGCTCCTAATTGGACAATACAGCCGGCGTAAGTACGTGTAGACGAGGTACTCCTTTTAAACCCTGACAAACCCAACCCTAAGCCACAAGAAATTGCTATACTAAAAAAAACCGTGATGCACACATGATAGGCTGATAGTAGATCTTAGACAACAAGGCGACACACCGATGGAGACGAAACGCACACTACAGTACCAAAGAATTAAAATCACGGCCAGCAACATGCAGGTCCGACACCAGCAGACACCAGTGGCGTAACCGCAGCTCAGGCTGGCCCTGCCCCGGTTCACGTACGTGCGCCGGATAACTAGGCTGCGGTGCACTGCTCGCGGGCGAAGCCGACGCGGCCATTGGGCACGTCGAACAGAACGCGGTGGTTCTGCTGCTGCATGCTGGCGATGACGTTGAGCACCGTGTTCACGCCGTCGGGGGCCGCCGCCATCGCCAGGCAGCTGGTGGTGCCGTACGTGCTGTGGATCACCAGGTTCTCCTCCGGCAGCGTCACCTGCATGCCGGTGAACATGAACGTGACCGGCGGCCACTTTACCGTGGTGTTGTAGCACGTGTCGAACCCGCCTAGGGAGGAGACCGGTGCGCCGCGGATGCGGTGGCGGACCTCGTCGCGCACGGCCGCGTACGCTGGCGCTACCAGCCGGGTGAACATCGTGCCGGAGTCGAGCACGGTGCCGGCGCCGGTCGCCGGGTCGAACGCCAGGGCGGAAGGCGGGATGGGCACCACCTTCTTGCCCACGCGGACGCCGGTCATGCCGACGTAGTAGAGCGAGGACCTGTGCGGGTTGGCGAGCAGGGGCGTCGTCTTGATCCGCAGCGGCTGGCCCTTGCGGCCGAGCCTGAGCGTGCCGGAGAAGTTGAGGGACTTGAAGCTCGGGAGGCAGTAGGAGAAGGTGCCCTCGTACATGTTCTTGGTCTGGGACAGGAACGACAGGGGCCCGCGGCCGAGCCCGAGGAGGCCCTGCGGCGGCGCAGCGGTGCCGGTCGCTTTCTGCAGGCAGCCGAAGGTGTATCTCTTCACGACGTTGTTGGCGACGGTGAGGGAGTCCTGGGACAGGGCGGCCTCGAGGGAGGAGTCGGCGTAGGTGAGGCTGAAGCCGCAGGATTTGGTGTTGAGCGAGCAGGACGGGTTTGACGCCCACGCGCACGCCGGCGAGCCGCAGGGCACGGCGCGGTACGAGGTGGACGCTGCCGGGTTGAAGGGCGTGACGGTGGGGCAGCCCGCGCACCCAGAGCAGGGGATCCACGCGGCGTCGTTGCTGGTGTCGACGGCCAGGAGGAGCTGCTGTGGCGGCGTGCCGAGACGCGCGCGCACCACGTACGTCGGCGTTTGCAGCAGCTGCCGCCCGGACGCGATCGGCGCGTACGCGCGCCCGGCAACGGCGAGGGAGTCCAGGTACAGCAGCCGCGACGCGTCACGGGACGTCTGCTCAGAGAGGAACCCCGCCCAAGACGGCGCCGCGGCCGCGTCGTTCCCCAGCGGTGAGCACGGCCCGAACGCGTGCGACACCTGCAGCGTCGTCCCCGAGTCCGGGGGCGTCGCCGGGCACGACGGGTGCGACGCCGCCGCCGCCAAGCCAGCTGCACCCAGCAGCGCCACCACCATCGCCATAGCGAGGCCGCGGAGCAATCTACCCGCCATCATCGCTGTACCGACTACCGAGCTAGCTAGCCTTGAAGCGTGGCGGTGAGGTGAGGATGTGGCACACCGACACCGTGGCTATATAGCGCGAGCGAGTAGGGGAGCACGTGAGCGGGGTGACGCGCGCGAAGCTACATGGCCAGCGCCCGTGCCGTGGCCAATGGCGCGCCCGTGAGGTCTCGCCCTGGACGTATATGCCAATGGCCATGCTCTCACGGCAGGCTGGACCCAGTATACGTACGAGGGAGTGCCCGCATGCCTGCCGGGGCAGCGTGCGTCTGCGGTCGCTCGTGATCTGAGTCTGGCGCGCCGACTGTCTCCTCGGCCAATGGATGCTCTCCACGTATGCTCGGCGCATTAAGCTCCGTGCGCGTCCAGTGCCGACGAGCTCTGCTCTCTGCCCACTCGTCGCACGGAAGACTTGTCTTTGCATGGCGGTGGCCATGGCTCCCCACTGGGATCTGTCGGAGCAATGACTGCTCTTGGTCTATGGACCGAGAGTAAATACTGTCAGAAACCCACAGTTATTCACAAAACCACAGACAATGTCATACGAAGTTTTTTTACTCCCTCCCTCCGATCCAAGTTAGTGTTCTATTCAGATGTATCTAGTCATCTGAGAACATTAATTAAGATCGAAGGAAGTATTAATAAACATAAATCGGAAGATTTAGTCAGTTTGACACTATTCCTAGCAACCCAGGGACATAAGGTGAGCTCATATGGCAGAGGTGGCGGCTCTCTTCGTTTTTCTAGGCCTGGATAAGTCTTAAACGGAACTGTTTCAAAGTTTCCTATTTTCTGGACTCTCGGTCAAATTTTATTTGTTCATTCTAAAAAGATTGCAATATACGTACCTTAAACTACATGTATTGAGAAACTTGAATTTGAGCTCATTTTGCCAAGTCATCTGGAAATTGTCGGCGCTTTTGATATCTTTCATCGTATTTTGTTACTAGATATTTCAAAAGTATTTAAAAATTCTGATAAGGTTCGTGCAATTCAAGCAGCACATGTAGTAGGTAAACTCAGAATTTCTGAGCTCATCTTCCTTGTCCTTTTGAAAGTTTTTACAGCTTTGTGAGGTTATAGCCAAATTCAATCACACATTTAGGTTCTTTATTAAGTGTACATGTGTTGGCGAATTTTTTAGATTTTTATAGAGGTTTGAATTTTAGAACGAGATATGGCCATATGTTGCAAAAGTTGTGAAAATATACAAATGGCTCAGCAAAATAAGCTGACATTACTATATGTATTTTGAATTACTAGAAACTTTTTTTTTTGGAAATAGTTTTTTCTAAGCTGACATTACTATATGTATTTTGAATTACTAGAAACTTTTTTTTTTGGAAATAGTTTTTTCAAACAATTTTTTATCAAAAGTTATAGTGAATGTAGAAACTTTCAAATTTTGAACATATCATTTTGTAACTTTTAGCAGGAATTCAATCACAAATATAGATTATTTATTTAAAAATTACTTTAGGTCTCCTAGTCGGTGAACTTGGACTTGTCTACTGAATTGTCAGCTTTTTAAAGTTTTAATTTTAGAACAAAATTTGGTAATTTTTGAAAATTGCTAAATGACGAGGTAAAATGAGCTAAAGATTTCCCAATTGGGCAACTGGGATTTTTTAATTTAAAAAGTGAACACATTTTGATCGCAGGTTTCAAACAAGTAAAAACTTCCAAAATAGTTTTGTTTACGGGAATTCTATTCTTAGACCGTCCTGGTTTGCAAAACTTGGCAGGAAGTGTGAACGTGTACTGTCAGTCAGTTTAGAATCATATCGGAAATTCAAAATATCTTGTAGATCAAACCGGTTATCCGATTTAAGATCCGTTTTCATAGTTGTACTAGTCGCGATGATATTTTCAAAACTTGATCTCATATTGATATGTTTCGATGAATTTTTTCAGATCAAAAGTTATACATCCTAGATACATGAGTTATCTATACCATAATATGTAAGTTATCCACCCAGTAACACATATATTACCTATCATATAAACGTGTTGGGTAGAGACGTTCTCGTATATGTGTTGAGTAAGTTTAATTGAACGTGGTAGCCTAATTGTTAGGGTATAGACACTTCATTGTCATCAATGCATTAGCGTCGATTAGCGATGAAGGCTCGGTATCATAAAATTCTTCGAGCTTTGTCACTGGTACGCCACGGTAGCGGTGACGGACCACGAAGTCGAGCCGCTAGACTACTCGTTGCATGTCACGTTGTTCACTACAACTTAGTGTGGTGGGTGGTTAGGGCATAAGACTCCATTTATTTATATGTATGTAAAAAAAGTTTAGATTTAGTTCCTTTAAAAAATTATGTTTGATGTTTAAAGCGGCATCCTTTACAGGTTGAGTAGTCCGTATGCCACGAGAGCGGCGACGTGCGACGAGGCCGAGCCGTTAGAATAACTTTTTATATTCTATCTGTGTGTAAATTTTTGTGGTGCTGGATAATGTTGGGTATGCCCCTTGGGGTTGCCCGATCTTTCACAAATCCCCGTGGAAATCAATAGGGAGGTGCGAGGGGAAGAGGGAGGGGATGAAATCCACGAATTCACGCACGAAGAACTCGATGAACACACACACATGAAAATATGATACAAGCCAATAGCTCATGACGGCGGCCACCTGTCCGACGCAATTCCTAGGATCGACGCCGGGCAAGGATATCTCTCTAATCGGAACGGTAAGCAGGAGGCTTGGTGAGATCTTGGTGCCTTGGCAAAGGGCTCCGATGCCAAGGCCTTATACAATGAGGGACACACAATGCAAAGTCCAACGAGGTGGGGGATATTTGGTGCTCCTTTAGCAAAGGAGCATGAGACTAGAATTAGGGAGATCCACAAGGGTTCATAATAGAGGGGTGGGGCTATTTATAGGCCAGCCACATAAACAGGGGTATTTTGGATATGGGCCGAAGGACCAGCTGATGCCGTGCAGGCCCACGACTTAGGCCGGAGACTCCGGGGTCTTGGGGCTGGAGACTCCGAACTCGTGCTAGAGGCTTGCAACTGTGGTCGGGCCGAGACGAGTCAGAGACTCCGGGGCGACTAGGCAGAAACTCTGGGCACAGTCGGAGACTCCGGATCGATTCCAGGAGCTTGCCGCTTGGCGCACTGTAGTGCAGGGCTGGAGAGTCCGGGTAGGCACAGCTGGACACTCTAGCCCTAGAGCTGACTTTGCATGTTCTTCTTCCAATCTGGTTTGCCGATGCGATGGGGCTTCGTACCTGAGTATGCAAAGTGTAGTGGCATGAAGTAGTAATCCATCCATGGGTGTATCGAAGTCACACGAGGAGAGGAGCGAGTTAACCTTAGCTTGTAGGAGTTTGGCTCAGGCTTGAGTCATTGGTCCACTTGGATGACTTGGTGGTGTAGATGTAGGGACGTCCGTAGGACGGGCTGCATCATCTCCCCCCTTGGGAAAGAGTCATCCTCGACTCTTCATGGTTATCATCTTGACCATCTCCATGGAAAGGTGAAAGGTCCTTGACATTGAATGTTGAGCTCACGAGATACTTCGAGGATGGTATGTCGAGGACGTAGGCATTGTTGTTGATCCTCTTGAGGTATTTGAAGGGGCAATCTCCTCGTGTCTTGAGCTTGGAGTCATGCTCCTTGGAGAAGCGGTCTTTGCTTAAGTGTATCCACATGAGGTCACCTTCTTCGAAGACCATCTCTTTCTTTCTCTTGTCTAGCCTTGAAGCTTGGCGAAGCTCTTGTTGCTTGATAGTAGCTCTTGTGTCTTCGTGGAGTTTCTTCATAGCTTGGGCGCGCTTGTCAACATCCATGTTGGTGCGCTCATAGAGAGGAAGTGGTAGTATGTAGAGCACGGTGAGGGGCTCAAAGCCATAGACGATCATGAATGGGATTATCTTCGTTGTAGAGTGATTGGCTCGATTGTAGGCGAACACAACATGGGGAATGAAGTCCTCCCAATCCTTTAGGTTCTTCTTGATCAACACACGAAGGAGAGTGCCGAGGCTTCGGTTGATGACCTCGGTTTGGCCATCGGTTTGCGGATGCGATGCAGATGAGAAGAGGAGATTGATGCCGAGTGATGGCTCAATGCACGGCACCCAGAAAATTGCTTGATGGCGGTGTTGATGTAGAACTCGTTGGGAACCCCAAGAGGAAGGTATGATGAGCACATCAGCAAGTTTCCCTCAGTTATGTAACCAAGGTTTAATCGAACCAGTAGGATCAAGGAAACACCCCAAAAGTGTTACTAGCTGAGCTTTGGCAGGGCGCACTACCGGTGCTAGTGGCAACATGGAGACCCGCACAACACAACCACATAACTTTGTCCCCAACTTGGGATGAGGTTGTCAATCTCACCGTGTTTTGCGAAAAATAAAGGATTAAACGTATCGAATGGAAAAAAGTAAAAGTTCGCAGAAAGTAAACACAAAGCAGTAAAAGATTGTAGATTGTAGGTAAAGAAAAAGGACCGGGATCCATAGTTCACTAGAGGTGGCTCTCCTTAGAAAGATAACATGCTGGGTGAATAAATTACAGCGGGGCAATTGACAAACACCGAGAAAGCAATACATGCATATACTAATCATCTTGACTCCTCTGAGACTTGATTGGGCATTACAACATAATACATAGACCGCCATCCAACTGCATCTATGACTAATAATCCACCTTCAGGTTATCATCCGAACCCCCTCCAGTATTAAGTTGCAAGCAACAGATTATTATTTTATGAACTGCGTGTAAAGTAAACAATACGATTGTTTTATAAACAAAGGATTGTTGTTTTCTCCCTAGTAGCTACAACACATCTAGTACCTTAGATATTTCTGTCACTTCCCTAGATTACCAGAAGCATGAACCCACTATCGAGCATAAATACTAACTCTTGGAGTTGCTAGCATCTACTTGGCCAAGATAGCTACTAACAACGGAAAGCATGCAAGATCACAAATAACAAAGACATGATAGAATCAATAATCAATCTGAAATAGCATCTAAATATCCATCGGATCCCCGCAAACACAACATGCAGAATTACAAATAGATGATCTTGATCATGAATGGAGCTCACAAGATCTAAACATGAAAGCAAAAAGGAGGAGAACCAGCCATCTATCTACTACATTGATCCGTAGTCCAAGGATGAACTACTCACGCATCACACCGGAGGCTTGGATGGTGATGAAGAAGGCCTCCAGGGTGAATTTCCCTCTCCAGCAGGGTGCCGGGAAGAGCTTCAGATCCCTCCCGATCTAGGGATGGAGATGACGGCGGCTATAGACTCTTTCGTGGATTTTTGATCGGGTCCTTAGGGTTTTCGTCCTGAGGGCAACTTATAGGCGGAAGGAGAGGCCGAGGGGGTGCCGGGAGCCACCACACCACCCCCTGGCGCGGGCCCAGCCTGGCCGCGCGGCCAGGTGGTGTGGCCGGCCCCTGGCCCTTCTCCGTCTCATATTCTGGCACTTGATCACTTCCGAAAAAATAGGCACTTTGGCTTTTGTCCCGTCCAATTCCGAGAATATTCATTTTCTGACTTTCCTGGAACCAAAAACAGCAGAAAACAGGTAGCTGGCACTGTGGCTCTTGTTAATAGGTTAGTCCAAGAAATCATATGAAAAGTACTCCAAAGTTGGAACAAAACACAAGAAAGTGGATAAAACCAAGCATGTAACATAAAAAATTATAGATACATTTGCAATGTATCAACATCCCCAAGCTTAACTCCTGCTCGTCCTCGAGTAGGTAAGTGATAAAAAGAAATAATTTTTTGAGGTGACATGCACCATCAAAGACTTGATCAAAGTATTTGCAAAACTCAAAGCTGGGATCATAGTACTTCAATCATAACATGAAAGACAAAGTTCTAGCAATAAGCAAAGAAACTATGATGCAACATGAAAAGGCACAAACAAAAGATTCATGAGTAGCAATGCTTTGCAAGACGTTTGTTTGTTTCACATAAAGAAAATATAGCATAAAAGTATTCATCTTGTCCCTCAATAGAGTAGCAAATAAAAATGCATAGGACACCTTCAAAGTTGATAAGAGTGACTAGATACAATAGTTTCAAACAAGCAATAACAAGTTATGCATCAATCAACTAGTCTTGGGACAATGCAAATAGAACTAAGAATGGACACTATGCTCTCAAAGTAGGTGCATAAAGATAGAACGTGGAGACTCAATATAATGGTGGAAGAAAAACCTTTTGTAAAAGGAAGTAGGGACTCAAGTCTCATAAAGAGCTTCCAAAAATTATGGTACTTATAGCTTTTAGCTCTCATTGCCCCTATCATAAGCATCTTGAAGGTGATTAAGGTTAAAGTGACACAACTAAGAGGATATGATTGACAAGTTATAAACCGAAATCTTATGCCCCTTACTTATGAAGACCGATCCTCATGCTACTCAACTTCAGTCACGAGTAAGCTCTTATCATTGTAAGTATACGTGTATCATTAAGAACCGCCAACGGGGTACCCCTTGCACATGATACAGGAGCTTTCCCATAATCAAAATGACAAGGCAAGCAGACAATGAGCATCTCAGCGATCTTTTTATTTGCTATTTGCATAGGTTTTTATTGAGGATGCTTCATAGAGTGCTCATTATGGTGATGCTGCAAGTTTCCACCATGATTAGGCATGGCTTAGGCTAGCGGCCCAGGCGTTTCTCTAACACACATAGAAACTCCATGATCTTACAAGTTCCACTTTTATTTCACACCGCCGGGATCCGTAAGCAAAAGAACATGATATCAACGGGGTACAAAGTACTCCCTCCGTTTCAAAATATAAGATGTTTTAGCTTTGTGAAAGAAGTGTATCTAGACTTGTTTTAATGTCTAGGTTCACTCCAAATCTAGATGAACCTACACACTAAAAGGGGTCTAGGTACACTCCATTCACAAAGCTAAAACATCTTATATTTTGAAACGGAGGGAGTACAAGTGCAATGTTGAAAGCGTTCCCCATGAAACATGGTTCTGCTAATTTCAACTTATAAAGCGCAAGCATATACACAACAAAGAAGGACCCAATAGTTCAAGTTTATTAGAGGCAATAAAGTAAAGTGTTCCATCAAGTTCGTGAGAGCTTTAATCACTACTTTTTTCATAACAAGTGGAAGGTAAACAAAAGCATGAATATACTTGGAATAGCATAAGCTAATAGGTAGGTATGGTGGACTCTTTGGAAAAACTTGTATTAGGGAGTTGGATGCATGAGTGGAACTCATACTTGGTGGTGGAGTCTAGCAAAAGACTGGGAGCGACAAACTAAGAGAGCAATAATGGCCATAATCATGCAGAGCCACAAAACATCATTGATCAAAGCATAAAGTGATACTACAAGTTGAAAACTAAAGGATCATAAAGGCTATGGTGACTTTGGATAGTCATAACATGGTGTGAGCATGTGCCAAGTCAACCCAAATAAAGCATCAAAGGAGAATACCACTATATTATGCTTTAATATGCTAAAACAACACATGATTCATCCAAGGCACATTAAGAAATCTCAATTGTTTATAACAAGCCATGCTACAACAAAGAATACTAAGCATAAAGCCAAAACAATATCAAGCATGGCATGACAAAGCATAGGCCACAGTCAAAAACGAGCTCTTTTTACCACATAAGCATGAGCTTTCCTACTCTTTTCCAAACCAAACCAAACTAATTGCAAACCAAAGTATGAAAGAGGGGTCCAACCAACTTATTCAGAAAACTAAGCAAAGCAAGAAAACAAAAAACCAAAACGAAACGAAAAAGAAGACGCTCCAAGAAAAACACAACTGTGCATAAAAGAATAAAAATGAAGCGTTTGGAAGAAACCTGGAATTTTATTGATGAAGAAGGGGCATCCCCAAGCTTTGACGCTTGTACTTCTTGGATATTAATTGGGGTGACACGCGTGGCATTCCCAAGCTTGAGCTTGAGTCCATCCTTCATCTCATTACTCATTCCTTCCATACACCTGAAAATTTTCCTTCATACAAAACTTCACACAATCTCATTAGCAACATTAGTGCACTTAAGATAAATAAGTCTCAAGGTTCAGTTCTAACACCAAATAAACTTCCATTAGAACACTATATACTGTAGCACTTCCCTCAAAAAGCTCAATTCCCCAAAGGAACTCAAGAAGGAACTAACAAGAAGCAAATGCAGAAAATGGCAGAAATTTGTCAAAATAGACCAGCAGGTAAAGACGAATTTTTTCGAAGACCTTCTGTTGCTCAAATCAAAAAGTGTTGACCTAACGAAAGTTATATAACAACCTGGGGCAGAAGCACAAACAATTACAGCTCAATCCGACGTACAGAGCTCTCTCAGGAAGTTTTACGGTGAAGCACATAAATCTGTTTCGGGACAGCAACTTTCGCAATCATTACTTCACTCTCATTAGAGGTTACTCTTGGCACAAAAAGCAAATAAAAAGGATAAAGAGAGGTTATTACAGAGTTAATAACTTCCAAGACTCAACTAAAACTCTTGGGTTATCTCCCAACAAGTACTTTTCTTTAACGCCTTTAAGTTAGGCATAAGAAGCAAAGAAAGAATCAAGTGTTCTCAAATGAAGAAGCAGTAAGACCAAATTTTGTTTTCATAGGAGAAGCAAAAGAAATCTTTTCTCTCTTTTTATGGAAGTGTTCTATACCTTTCTTGAGTGGGAGTTGATATTTAATGGTGCCTTCTTTCATATCAATGATGGCACCAACAGTTCTAAGAAAAGGTCTTCCCAAAGTACTAGGACAAGAAGCATTGTATTCAACATCCAAAACATAGAAATCAACAGGGACATAGGAATCATTAACCATAATAAGAACATCATTAAGACTATCCATGAGTTTATTTTTAGCATTAGCATCAAGTGGGACATTCAAATAACAATCTTCAAGAGGAGGCAAATCAAGCATATCATAAATCCTTCTAGGCATAGTAGAAACACTACTATCAAGATCACACAAAGCTTTGAAATCAAAGTCATTCACTTTCATATTAATGATGGGTTCCCAACCATCCTATTGTTTTATAGGAATAGAAGCTTTATGTTTCATCTTTTCTTCTTTAATCTTTATGAGAGCATCACTAATGTGTTTTGTAAAAGCCATGTTCATAGCACTAGGATTAGGAATTTTAGCAAGCTTTTGTAGGAACTTAATAACTTCAGAGATATTGCAACCATCAAGATCAAAATCAACTTTATCATTTAAAGTAGTAGAACTATTACTAGCCTCAACACTAGTGGTGGTGATAGTAGAAACACTAATGTTTCTAGAAATTTCATCTTCTCTTTCCCACTTAGCATGTAATTCAGCTAATAGTCTAACATTTTCATCAATTCTTACTTGTATGGCAGTAGTAGCTGCAAAGGGATTCTCATTAGTTTCAGGTTTAGAAGCCATTTTATTCAAAGTAGATTGAGCTTCAGCCAAAGATGCTATATTTCTTTCCGCATTAGAGAGTTTTTCCTCAATAGTTTTATTGAAAGCAGTTTGTTTACCAATAAACTCTTTAAGCATAACTTCAAGTTCAGAGGGAGCACTCTTATTATTGTTGTAAGAATTTCCATAAGCATTACCATTGTTGGGAGGAAATGACTTATAATTGTTGTTACCAAAATTGTTCCTATAAGCATTATTACCATAAGCATTGTTGCCAAAGTTGTTATTTCTTATGAAGTTCACATCAACTTGCTCTTCTTGAGCAACCAAAGAAGCTAGAGGAACATTATTTGGATCAATATGGGATTTCCCATTAACAAGCATAGACATAATAATATCAATCTTATCACTCAAGGAGGAGGTTTCTTCAATAGAATTTACCTTCTTACCTTGTGGAGCTCTCTCAGTATGCCATTCAGAATAATTAACCATCATATTGTCCAAAAGTTTTGTTGCAACACCCAAAGTGATGGTCATAAAGGTACCTCCAGCAGCTGAATCCAATAGGTTCCTTGAAGAATAATTCAATCCTGCATAAAAGGTTTGGATGATCATCCAAGCAGTCAGTCCATGAGTGGGACAATTCTTTACCAAAGATTTTCATTCTTTCCCAAGCTTGAGCAACATGCTCATTATCAAGTTGTTTAAACTTCATTATTTCACTTCTCATGGATATAATCTTAGCAGGAGGATAGTATTTTCCAATAAAAGCATCTTTGCACTTAGTCCAAGAATCAATACTATTCCTAGTTAAGGAATTCAACCATTCTTTAGCTTTTCCTCTCAAAGAGAAAGGAAACAATTTCAGCTTAATAATATCACCATCTATATCCCTATGCTTTTGCATCTCACAAAGTTCAACAAAGTTATTTAGATGGGAAGCAGCATCTTCATTACCAATACCAAAAAATTGTTCTCTCATGACAAGATTGAGCAAAGCAGGTTTTATCTCAAAGAAAGTATTTTCAGCCACAGGTGGAGCAATAGGTGTGCTCATAAAATCAATTTTGTTGGTGCTAGTGAAGTCACACAACTTAGTGTTTTCAAGAGTAGTCATTTTTTTGGGGTTTTCAAATAAGAAAGCAAACAAGTAAAACTAATTTTTTTTGGATTTTTGAAGAACAAAACAAGCAAACAAAGCAAAAAGAAACTAAGCAAAACAAAACAACAAAGTAAAGATATTGGTTATGAGGGACTCCCCATGTGAAGATGTCCTTGACTCCCCGGCAACGGCGCCAGAAAAATGCTTGATGGCTCAATGCACGGCGCCCAGAAAATTGCTTGATGGCGGTGTTGATGTAGAGCTCGTTGGGAACCCCAAGAGGAAGCTATGATGGGCACAGCAGCAAGTTTCCCTCAGTTATGAAACCAAGGTTTAATCGAACTAGTAGGAGCAAGGAAACACCCCAAAGGTGTTACTAGCTGAGCTTTGGCAGGGCGCACTATCGGTGCTAGTAGCAACGTGGAGACCTGCACAACACAACCATATAACTTTGTCCCCAACTTGCGATGAGGTTGTCAATCTCACCGTGTTTTGCGGAAAACAAAGGATTAAACGTATCGAATGGAAAAAAGTAAAAGTTCGCAGAAAGTAAACACAAAGCAGTAAAAGATTGTAGATTGTATGTAAAGAAAAAGGACCGGGATCCATAGTTCAATAGAGGTGGCTCTCCTTAGATAGATAACATGCTGGGTGAACAAATTAAAGCGGGGCAATTGACAAACACCGAGAAAGCAATACATGCATATACTAATCATCTTGACTCCTCTGAGACTTGATTGGGCATTACAACATAATACATAGACCGCCATCCAACTGCATCTATGACTAATAATCCACCTTCAGGTTATCATCCGAACCCCCCCAGTATTAAGTTGCAAGCAATAGATTATTGCTTTACGAACTGCGTGTAAAGTAAACAATACGATTGTTCTATGAACAAAGGATTGTTGTTTTCTCCCTAGTAGCAACAGCACATCTAGTACCTTAGAGATTTCTGTCACTTCCCCAGATTACCAGAGGCATGAACCCACTATCGAGCATAAATACTAACTCTTGGAGTTGCTAGCATCTACTGGGCCAAGATAGCTACTAACAACGGAAAGCATGCAAGATCTCAAATAACAAAGACATGATATAATCAATAATCAATCTGAAATAGCATCTCAATATCCATCGGATCCCCGCAAACACAACATGTATCAATTACAAATAGATGATCTTGATCATGAACGGAGCTCATAAGATCTAAACATGAAAGCACAAAGGAGGAGAAACCATCCATCTAGCTACTACATGGATCCGTAGTCCAAGGATGAACTACTCACGCATCACACCGGAGGCTTGCATGGTGATGAAGAAGGCCTCCAGGCTGAATTCCCCTCTCCGGCAAGGTGCCGGGAAGAGCTACAGATCCCTCCCGATCTAGGAATGGAGATGACGGTGGCTACAGACTCTTTCGTGGATTTTTGATCAGGTCCTTAGGGTTTTCGTCCTGAGGGCAACTTATAGGCGGAAGGAGAGGCCGAGGGGGTGCCGGGAGCCACCACACCACCCCCTGGCACGGGCCCAGCCTGGCCGCGCGGCCAGGTGGTGTGGCCGGCCCCTGGCCCTTCTCCATCTCGTATTCTGGCACTTGATCACTTCCGGAAAAATAGGCACTTTGGCTTTTGTCCCGTCCAATTCTGAGAATATTCTTTTTCTGACTTTCCTGGAACCAAAAACAACAGAAAACAGGCAGCTGGCACTGTGGCTCTTGTTAATAGGTTAGTCCAAGAAATCATATGAAAAGTACTCCAAAGTTGGAACAAAACACAAGAAAGTGGATAAAACCAAGCATGGAACATCAAAAATTATAGATGCATTTGCAATGTATCACCGAGCTTGTCCATGAGTGTCTTCCATAAGTAGCTCATGAATTTGACATCATGGAAACGATTGTTCTTGGCACACCGTGAAGACAGACGATTTTCCTGAAAAACAAATTGGCAACATGTGAAGCATCGTCTTTCTTATGGCACGGTATGAAGTGTTCCATTTTGGAAAAGCGATCCACTACAACAAGTATAGAGTCATGACCATGCTTAGACCTAGGCAATCCTAAGACAAAATCCATGCTAATGTCTACCCAAGGTGCATGAGGAATATGCAATGGCATATAAAGACCAAATGGCTTAGACTTAGACTTAGCTTGAACACATGTAGTGCATCATTAGACGTGGCGCTCCACATATCGCTTCATCTTGGGCCAATAGTAGTGTGTGGAGAGCATGTCTAGTGTCTTGTCATGGCCAAAGTGACCCATGAGGCCTCCACCATGAGATTCTTGGAGAAGCAAAATTTGGAGAGACGACTTCGGAATGCAAAACTTGTTTTATTTAAATATAAAGCCCTTATGCAAATAGAAACATCAAATCCTTTGTCAATTGAACACTTTGTGATTATTGGTCCAAAGAATGGGTCGGAAGCATACAAAGTTTTGATGTCATCAAGACCCAACACATCTACTTCAAGGCGCGCAAGAAGGCATGTGTTCTTGCGAGACAAAGCATCTGCAACTCCATTGCCTTTGCCTTTCTTATACTTGACGATTTAAGGAAAAGACTCCATAAACTCAACCCACTTATCATGCCGTTTACTCAAGTTGTTTTGGATTTTTAAATATTTCAACGACTCATGGTCGGAATGTATGATAAATTCCTTAGGCCAAAGATAGTTTTGCCAAACTTGAAGGACACGAACTAAGGCAAAAATCTCTTTGTCATAAATCGGATAGTTAAGGCGAGCACCATCAAGTTCTTGCTATGATAAGAAATAGGATGTCCATTTTGCACAAGGACTCCTCCAATTCCAATACCACTAGCGTCACACTCTATCTCAAAAGTTCTTGTGAATCCGGTAATGCAAGAAGAGGTGCTTCAGTGAGCCTCTTTTTAAGTTCATCAAAAGCTTTTTGTTGTGCTTTGACCCAAACGAAGGTGACATTCTTTTTAGTCAACTCATTGAGAGGACAAGCTATGATAGAGAAGTCTTTCAAAAAATGACGATAGCAATCGGCCAAACCATGAAAACTTCAAAGTTCACTCACATTTATGGGAATGGGCCAATCTCGTATGTCTTTTACCTTGGAAACATCGACTTCAATTCCATTCGAAGAAACGACAAAACCAAGAAAAATCAAGTTTTCTTTAGCAAAAGTACACTTGGGGAGGTTAGCATATAGCTTTTCATTTTGAAGGATTTGCAAAACCTCCTTAACATGTGTGACATGCTCCTCAAGCGACTTGCTATACACAAGAATATCATCGAAATAAATAACAACACTTTTTCCAATGAGAGATCTCAAAATATGGTTCATAAGGAGTATGAAGGTGTATGGTGCATTAGATAAGCCAAAATACATGGACAACCATTCATAGATACCAACCTTGGTCTTGAAGGCGGTTTTCCACTCATCACCTTCTGCCATGCGTATTTGATGGTAGCCACTACAGAGATCGATTTTGGAGAAAATAGTGGCTCCACTCAACTCATCAAGCATGTCGTCAAGACGTGGTATATGATGTCGATAACGTACGGCGATAGCATTGATTGGACGGCAGTCCATGCATAACCGCAACGTATCATCTATTTTTGGAATAAGAATCACGGGTACCGGTTGGACTGGTGCTTACTTGGATCAAACCTTTGGAGATGAGTTGGTTGATTTGGCGTTCTATCTCCATCTTCTCCTCCGGGTTCGTGCGGTAGGATACGCGGTTTGGAAGAGGTGCACCGGGTATGAGGTCGATGCGGTGCTCGATTCTGCGAAGAGGAGGTGGTCCATGTGGGAGCTCTTCGGGGAACACGTCCTTGAACTCCTGCAAAATAGCCATCAAAGAGGGAGGAATATTTGTGAAGTCATTAGTTCCTTGCACTAATCCCTTACAAATGAGGACATATATAGTGCAAGATAGATGGGTTATTTCTCACTTCTCGCATCTCACTTTTGGTGGGAAGAAGAACACTCTTATTTTTTCCACTCGAGTTTGGCTTGTGGCTCTCACTCGCTATAAGGTGGCGCTCTCACTTACCACTCTTCTCACAAGTTGGTGTTGTGGTTTGCGCCCTTTCTAAAGCCTTCGTATTATCCGCAATTATTTGCCTAGGAGTCATCGGTTGCAAAACACATGTCTTGTTAAGCCATTTGAAGGTGTACATATTTGTGCGACCATCATGTAGAGCACCTTTGTCGAATTGTCATGATCTCCATCGTGTCTTTGTATGGTCCAATTGAGAATGTTACCGAGATGGTGTGCTTAATCTTCACGGACTCTTGGTCACTTAGCCATTGGACATGGTAGGGGTGCTTGTGTGTATGGAGGGTGAGGTTGAGCTTCTCACACAACTCGGTGCTAGCAAGGTTGTGACAACTCCCTCCATCGATGATAACTTTAATGGATTTCCCATTGATGCCAACACGTGTTTGGAAGATGTTGGATCTTTGGTCTTCATGTTCTTGGGCTTGAGTAGTCAAGATCCTTGTGATGACAAGCGAAGGACTTGCGTCATGCTCACACATGAGGAGATCTTGATCATCTTCCACACGTTGTCTTATCATTGCTTCTTTGACTCTTGCATCAAATTTATCTTCACTCAAGTATTCCTCGTCGCCATTGTCATAGATTAACAAAACTTTCTTGTTTCCACATGTAGCCGACTTGTGTCCTTTGCCTCCACACTTGTAGCATTCGCTGTTGAATGGCGGGTCATCCTTTGTATGCTTTCCACTTGGGGACGGTTTTCCTTGATGAAGTGTGGGATTGAAAGGAGGCTTGTAGGTACTTGAGGAGCTTCTATTGAAAGTTGTTGGTGTAGCGGTTGAGGCTTGCTTGTAGGTGAAGTACGTCTTCGGATTAATGTATTTGATGTCCTCTTGTACTTGACGCTCGGCCTTTGTTGCAATGTGCACAAAGTCAACCATGTTGTTGTACTTTTGGAACTTGACGATGCGCTTGATTGTGTGGTTCAAGTCGATGAGGAAACGTGCCATGGTTTGCTCATTGCGCTCTTCATTGTTGGCATGGATCATGTTGAGCTCCATTTGCTTGAAGTACTTTTCCACGGTCTTTGTCCATCGATTAAGCGATTGTAGTTTTTTGAAGAGGTTGCGCGTGTAGTGCGTAGGGACAAACCGTGATCTCATGTGAGCCTTCATGTCGTGCCAAGTTGTGATTGGAGGCTCTTCTCTTACATCATGACCGACTTGGACTTGTTCCCACCAAAGGTTGGTATAATCATCGAACTCAAGCGAAGCCATGACGACCATATTCTCATCACCATAATTGTGCATGCAGAAGATATTGTCCACTTTGAGCGCCCATGAGAGGTATTATTTGGGATCATTGGAACCAGTAAACTTGGGCATGGTGAACTTGATCTTGCTAAAGGTTTCTTCCTCATTGTGGTCACGGTGGCGGTGGTTGCCATGATGGTGACGGTCTTCATCTTCCATGCAATCATTGTGACGAGCTTGGTGACCTTGTGATTGAGGAGCCTCATTTTGGGGAGGTGGAACTTGGTTCTCGCGACATTGTTGGGGAGCTTGCTCTTGATCTTGGCGCGGTTGTTGACGAGGTTGAGGCGCTTGGGCCTCATGGGGGTGTTGAGGATGTGGAGCCTCTTGATGCGGTTGTGGATGAGGAGGAGGCTCGTTCCTCGGTTGGTGATGCGGGTTAGGCACATGGGCCTCTTGGTGAAGTTCATGGTCTCGAGCCTCTTGATGTGGTTGGTGATGCTCCCCCTGTACCATGTGACGTTTCATGTCTCGATGTTGTGGTGGAGGCTCATCATGGAAACCATGGTGACGACGTGGGCGTTCATGACGACGATGACAAAGAGGAGGGTCTTGAAGAGCTTCATGTCAACGACGAGCTTGTCCCTCCAAGTTGGAGCCATCACTTGTTGTTGCAAGAATGTTACGCGGACGGGGATAGTGCAGTTGAGGTTGTACTCGAGGTTCCACTCATGGTTCTTCACGCGGTTGTGCTTGTTGGATCACTAGGGCGCTTGTGTGATGATGGTGTTCGTCTCGCCTTGCTTGAGACCTTGAGGAGAAATCACCATCATAGCTTGATGTTGCGACGTGCCGTAGGAAAGGTACATAGTGTGAAGAACTTCCATCTTCCACCATGGGTGCTTCATCGCGTCTTGGAGCACTTGCATGTGGATCTTGTTGAGGAGGAGGGCGATGGAGAGAAGAGCTTGACGCACTCGAATGGTGCCGTGAAGAGCTTGATGCACGTGAACGTGTTCTTGAGTTTCGCGCGAGCTCGGCCATCGACCTTTGTAAGGCTTAATTTTAGTTGGCAAAATTTATATGCATGGCCCTTGTCTCTTGAGACAGGTTGACGAAGCCTTGTCGCATGTCATCATTTGTTGTTATAGGCCATCGAAGCGATTGTCAATGCTCTTGAATTCGGCTAGAGTTTCACCGAATTGTTCATCTTGATGGGTCTCGAGAGCATTGCAACGATCACGGAGCTCTCGTCGGATAATGTAGTGGCTTGCATGTGTCATGTATGGTCCTTCTTCATCCTCGAGTGGAGGTGTTTGGCTTGCCTCACCGTGCCTATCCATCATGCAAGACAACAATGGATTGTATATGGAAGGTAATATGTGGTAGGGGTTAGCCTTTTACCTCACCTTGGGGATTGCACCGAACTAGTAGCCACAAGAGAGAACTATAAGCTTGCAAAGTGAAACCGCAAAGAAAGCTCACACTAAAGAAAGAACTAAAACTCTCAAAAGCTTTTGGTGGAAGGTTAGGGTTGTGGAATGCCAAAGAAACTACCAAAAGAAAAGGAATAGTCAAAAGTGGGTAATATCCAACAAATGCAAGTCAAAGGTAAAAGGTTAACAACTCAAAAGGATGATTGGAACCTATGACTATACACACATGTGGAGATTATTGGGATTAGCACGACTATGAAAATGAGCAATAAAATGTCCTAACGAAGACTAAGCTTGGTTGTCGTGCCAATGCAAGGAGAGACGGTGGCCCGTTTTCAAAGAGAAAAATGAGCAACGAATTTGTGCACTTGCCTTGGACGCTCTCCTTTCTCCCTTGCTTACACGCTTAAGTCTCTCTTTTTCTATAGGGAGAATATTTTTCTTTTCCTTTGTATCCTTTTATCTTTTTTTGCTCTCCATTGATGCTACCAAGTCACTCTTGCTATTTCTCTTGCACTCTCACTATCCAAGGACAAACGCACAATGCTCAGGCAAACACAAGATGAGCCACTCTCGTGGGATAGGTACACACAAAGGAAGATATGGGTTAACAAGGTGGCGCAAGTTATACCTTCGTTGGTGATGATGAACTTGTGGTTGGTGGTGCGGGAAGATGTTTAGGTGCCGTGGTGTCGAGGAGCTCAGACAATGTTGTTGCGGAAGCTTGTTGTTAGTTTCCGACATGCACACGGAACACAAACAAACAAAGGAAAAAATTAGCCAAACAGAATAAGAGGCAAAATTTGTCAAAACTGGTGTCAAGTCAGAGACTCTGGTGTCTTGTAGCCGAAAACTCCAGTGGGGGTCAGAAATTCCGAGTGGTTTCTGTTGGAAACTCCAGGTTGGGCCGGAGACTCCGGGGAGTGAAGGTCAGAGACTCTGGGGTTGGGATTTCTGCTCGAACTGCTCGTGTTCTTGAGCGGAACTCCACGCCTTGGGGCTTCAAATCTGCAATTTTTTTTGCCAAAATTGGGCTGGGAAACGCATGGGAAATCTGAACCAACACCTAAGACAAGATTTAGTCGGATCAAAACCACTAAATCAAGAGATTGATCCAAAGGCAATTTTGGTGCTCTTTTTTGGGAATTTTCAAATTTATGGTGGATAGAAGAAAAATGGTGGGGAAATTCGTGAGAAACGAAGCTCTTGATACCAATATGTTGGGTATGCCCCTTGGGGTTGTCCGATCTTTCATGAATCCCTATGGAAATCGATAGGGAGGTGCGAGGGGAAGAGGGGGGGGTGAAATCCACGAACTCACGCACGAAGAACTTGATAAACACACACATGAAAACACGATACAAGCCAATAGCTCATGCCGGTGGCCACCGGTCTAACGCAATCCCTAGGATCGGCGTCGGGCAAGGATCGCTCTCTCTAACCGGCACGGCGAGCGGGAGGCTTAGTGAGATCTTGCCGTCTTGGCAAAGGACTCCGATGCCAAGACCTTGTACAACGAGGGATGCACAATGCAAAGTCCAACGAGGTGGGGGATATTTGGTGCTCCTTTAGCAAAGGAGCATGAAACTAGAATTAGGAAGATCCACAAGGGTTTCTTCTAATTCCAAATATCAAGTCTAGGGTTTACAATAGAATGGTGGGGCTATTTATAGGCTAGCCACATAAACAGGGGTATTTTGGGGATAAAAGGTAAGTTCTGGATGGACTAGAGGGGTACATGGGATGAAGGCCCAGTTGACGACGCGCAGGACCACAACTTAGGCCGGAGACTCCGGGGTCTTGGGGTCGGAGACTCCGGTTTTGGGTTCGGAGACTCCGAACCCGTGCCAGAGGCTTTCAACTGTGGTCGGGCCGGGCGAGTCAGAGACTCCGGGGGCGATTGGGCGGAAACTCTGGGTGCGATCGGAGACTCCGGGATTGGGCCGGAGACTCCGGATCGATTCCCGGAGCTTGCATCCTAGCGCGGTACAGTGCAAGGCCGGAGACTTCGGGTAGGCGTAGCCGTAGACTCCGGTCCTAGAGCTGACTTTGCATATTCTTCTTCCAAGCTGGTTTGCCGATGCGACGGGGCTCCATACCTGAGTATGCACAGGGTAGTGGCATGAAGTAGAAAGCCATTCATGGGTGTATTGAAGTCACACGAGGAGAGGAGCGAGGTAGCCTTAGCTTGTAGGAGTTTGGCTCGGGCGCGAGCCATTGGTCCACTTGGAGGACTTGGTGGTGTAGATGTAGGGACGTCCGTAGGACGGCTGCATCAGATAACTTACATGTTGTTGGGTGGGTAACTTACATGCTGAAGTCTAGATAACTCTCGTGTTACTGATGAGTAACTTATGGGTAAAAAAAAGTTATCCACTCCTAACACGTGATCTGTGGGTAGTTTTATATTGGTGGATAACTTAAATATTATTTGGTAGATAACTTACATGTTGAAGCCCGAATAACTCGCGTGTTACGGGTGGATAAATTTTTGGTCCAAAAAAAAGTTGTGAGAACATATCAATATGAGATCTAGTTTCGAAGATCTCGTCACGCCTAGTCTAACGGTGAAAACAGATTTTCAATCGGACAAACGGTTTGACGTAGAAAACACTTTTAAATTCTCGTATTTGAATTGAGCTGGCTAATCAAAAATCTTATGGTTTAGTGCTTAGAAAGGTAGCAATTGTCCGAACGCCCGCCAAGTTTTAATTTTTTTCAGATCGGTCGCTGCGCAACGCCCCCCATGTCTACGTGGAAGAAAATATAGAACACTGCCTCCTTTACCACGTGGCCTTCGGTGGTTGGTTCGGGATTGTTAGAAACTGTGTCAACCGAATAAATCGTGAAATTTGAGTTCTGTAAAGCAACTCCTCCTAGTGAAAAAAATCTTAGAAAAATTTAGTCCGGTTGAGATTTTGTGAAACTCTAGCATAGATGATTGTGATCTTGTGATATTTTGACAAGGCAATGTAGACAAAAACATACGAGGGCAGGAAGGTGGTGCATGGTGACCTGGCACACGGACCGCTCGCTGATGGTAGTAGTAGTTCTGAACCGTGATTGCACATTTTGCACTTTGGAGTTTGCGCGCACGTACGTACACGTGATATTCTCTTCCGTATGAAAGGAGATGCCGAATCGAGGATGAGATTGTGCGGTAGCAGCCTCGGTTACGTCGAGGACTTGGTGGATTCGCGACACGATTGCCCGTGCTCAGGAGAAAATTCAGAGAGGAGAATGGCACGCGATCGCTGGCGTGGCTGCCCGAGGACCCAAAAGATATTTGGCGCGCGCAGTGCAGTGCAGTGCCGGGATAAGTCATGTGAGCACTATACGTTTGAGCTGTGACTTCCCAGGAAGAGTTTAACTAGGGGGGCATCAGCTTCAAGCCTTCACTGTCTTCTTGGGCTCGGGGCTCCGGCGATGTCTGTATCTGGTTGTTCTAGGCATCGGCAGACATGCTCTTGTCGCTCGTCTTGTCCCTTAGCGTGCAAACGCCATGGTCCTTCGGACGTGGAGGACCGCCGGGGCTGGACGCGCAACGCCACCAGATCGAATCGAACAAGCGACCACCGACGGAAGAGCTAGCAAAAGGCACGGCTAGCTGCCCTCACGATGAATCAACGGGATATTTCTGACACAACGTAGCCTCCTAGGCTGCCAAATTGCTACTCGTCACGTGATCAGAACTATATTTGAGGTGGGGTTGGTCCGTTGGTGGTTGGTCTAGGGCAATTTGCACCAAAATAAACCAAAGTCGAAAGAAATTCATAGGCTAAACTTTGGTTGAAATAAATTCACCGGACTAACCTTTTTTACAGCGCCGTACACCGTGGCGCCGCACTCTGCAGTGCAACACCATCTACCGTGGCGCCGCACCTGGTGACAGCGTAGCGTCGTGGGCCTCGGTACCGTGCTCTGTAGCGCCAGGCGCCGCACATCAGAACTAGGGTTACCCCGCCGAGGCTAGGCCAGCCTGACCCAACCCTCATTCCCCTCCCCGAAGAAGAACACAGCGGCGGCGACAGCCGGTCTCCTATCTCAAATCCCTCCCTTCTATTTGCCAAATTGGAAACTTCTCTCCGTGGATTTTGATCCCGACAAGTGTCTAGATGTATTCTTCCCCATTTCCTTTGCTTTCACCCATATAAATCTTGTATGTTGGTGGCATATGTTCATGTCTTGGAAACCCTAGGTAATAATGCAAGATGCATGGTAGATTCTTGTTGCATTGGCATAGGGGTTGGGTTGTGATTAGGATATTGTGTTAATGTTGGCATGGGTAACTATTGAATATGTTGACCATGGTTTTGTTGTTGTAATTGTCTTACGAGGAATGTCAAGAATTGTTCATGTTCATCATGTGGACAAGGATTCGTTTTTGAAAGGCAATATAGAACCGGACCCGGACGAGCTTAACTTGGTGTTTGAGCATACTCCCACCTACGCCGAGGTCTTGGAGTAAACGAGGATTGAATTGAAATGGATGGACCCAAATGATATTATTCAGTTGGAGGGAAGACATAATGTGGGTTCGGGAATGCATATATGTTGGAAGACTATGCGTATCTACTCCGAGCCCCATTGGGTTGCATATAAGGAGGTGGTGGCCGAATCAATAGACAAAGCTCTTGAGATATTTGCCACCAAGAAGGTTGATAGTAATTTGCACTTGGACTTCAACGTTCTTGCCTCCCTATTGGATTCTAGGAGTCCTTCACCCTTAAACCAAGAGGTATTGAGTGAATCTCTGTTGACCCAAACATTGAGCCCAATTTCAAAGAATCAAGACGAAGTATTGGAAGAGGACAATTATGATTATGATTATGGGCACGATGAGAATGAGGTTAGGCTCCATGACAACAATGTTGGAAATTTGGACAAATATATTACACAAGAGAACATGGACCGTGACATCTTGTATACTTGAGGCTATGCATCAGACTCAGATGATGATGGCCCCGAAGAAGGAGTTGATGAGAAGGGGTTCACGTCCAAAAAGGCCGAAATCCATGATACCGTATTGGGGGGGACCATCGGGTACCTTTGTTTCATGATCTTAGCCTCACAGATGAAGCCACAGTTGATGGCGTCAAGGGCATAGTGTTTGGACCAAGGCCAACTTCCCACCGGGATGATAATCATGAGAATAATGGGATTTCCTGCGATCGAAGTTCAAGACCTTGTTGGAACTTAAGCAATGGAATAAGGACTTCGTGGTTAAGTATCATCGTCCTTACACGGTCGTTCACTCAGACGTGAATAAGCGTTACACAATTAAATGCGAGGAGGATGGATATCCTTGGATTGTGCATGCAAGACCATTCAAGGGAGGGCCTTATTGGCACATATCTAGTTATGTATCAACTCACATGTGTCGAGGCCAGAGGGTGGATGGCAAGGAAGTGAAGCACGAGCACCGGCGACTCACCTACGAGTTCCTCGCTTATAGGCTTTCCAACGACATCTCATCACTTCCAACAATGATCCTCAAGATGGTCATGGAGCTTGTGAAAGCCCTCTTTCACTACGAGGTAAAGTACGGGAAGGCATGGAAGGTGAAACAAGCCGCATTCAAGATGTTGTATGGTGATTGGGAGGAATCTTATGACCGAATATCTAGGTTGTTGGGAGCATGGCCAATGCTAACCCGGACATGGTTCATGTGGTAGAACCTTATGGGAAAAAGACCAGGATAATAAACGAAAGAACCGTTCAAGTATTTTGGCCATGCATTTTGGGCTTTCGAGCAATGCGTGAGGGCTTTTGAACATTATAGGCATGTCATCTCCGTTGATTTGGCACCTTCTTGACTAGACAATTCAAAGGCACTCTCTCTATTACAATAGTTAAGGATGCCAACACCCGGTTGGTTCCTTTGGTATTTGCTTTGGTGAAGGCGGAAAACAATGATAATTGGGAGTGGTTCTTCCGTCTTATGGGAGTGGTTCTTCCGTCTTCTGTATTATCTTCATGTACGCCCTCACAGGGTCGCCTGGGACCTTAGAGACCACGTCCCACTTGTAAGCCCACGTGGGGAGCCGCATCTGGCTGTCGTGATCTACATAAGCGTCATAATGCAACAATCTCGGCCTTCTAACTGGAAAGCGTTCCCATCTCCACACCGAAAGAAGTAGCAAACAACTACCAATGCATGCGTAAACCCTGCTCCTAAGACAAGCATCATCCAACTGCACATGAAGTTAAACACCGTTTAGCAAGGACAATTTTTTTGAGGTCATGTAGAGATAGATCACATTGAAAATAAGGGATTACCTGGCGGTACAAGAAGGCCAACGCCACCAAACCCCAACTCAGCTTAGAGTCAAAAACGGTTAGCATCTTAAGCCAATGCCACTGAGCACAATCCCCACTACTGTCAGGAAAGAGAGTCCTTGTGATGATATACCACACATTCACATGAGTATACACCATAATCGTCTCGTCGTCAGCATCCTAGGGGCAGGTCTTGAAATTCGGTATGATCCAACTAAAAGTAGCCCTAGCAGAGACCCTGAATCTTTCTCCCTTCTTGTTTATAGTCTCGGGTGGATCCTTCCCAATAAGGTTAACCATCTGGTCATGCCACCCTTCTGAATATGTGCTAATACACAAAGGCTTTCCCTCGATTGGGAGTGCCAAGATCATGGACATGTCCTGTAGATTCATAGTAATCTCACCGTTCCTAAGGTGAAAAGTGTGTGTCTCCGGCATCCACTGGTGGACAAGCGCGGTGATCGTAGCGGGGTTGAAGTTTGGTATCGACCCGGTGACCTTGTGGATAAAGGGGAGGAGTCCTAGCTTCTCAATGTATGGAGTGTACCGCTCATCGTAAGCTATCTTGTTGGACAAGACCTTGTGATACCTAAGTCGAAGGGGTAGAAGCTCCTGCAAATATACAATGGCCAATGTTACATTTCCATCTCAACATACCAAAACAAAATGAACTAGCATGTGGGTTTTAGTACCGCTCTCTTCTCGGACAACTTATAGGCATGGTGTTGAACATCGTAGTGAGGATTGAGAAGTTCCATCCTACATATTCAAAACAATAGAAATAATATGAACAATTATTATCACATGAACAAGCATTCCATCTTACTCTACATATAGTTCTACCTTTACAAATATGACATCCTACTCTACCTATAATTTCCACACTAACAAGTATTTCAAACTAACATATAACATAAGTAAAGGGAAATTGCAAATATGAACAAAACAACTAACATATATTATTGGGTTTGTAAGCTAAAACAACCAACTACAGTTTTATCTATGAGTGCTATGTCATTACTAAACCTAAAGATCAAATAAACATGGCAATGATTCATATCAAGTTCAATATCCAATAGAATCTAGGGTTTCACTTGAAAATATAAATAGAGAATAAATTGGAAGAAATTTGCGGATAAAATTGATAGGATTGAGAGAGAATACCTTGGGGGGGATTGGGAACAAGATCCTTGAAGTATTGCTTCAGATCTGGCCGGTTTGAGTGAGGGGGCGACGAACCCTAGCCGCCATGGACATCCTCTATTCGTTGTGGGTTGGGGGATGAGGTTTGGGTCAGGGGAGGGCCGGCCGCACACGATTTGGTCGTATGTAAAGTGCGGCACCACAAATAATGGCGTTGCACTACATAGTGCGGCACCACGAGGCATGTCGCGGCACTCACGCAACCTGGGCCTATGGAGCCATGTTGTCATCATGTTCGGCGCCAAGCTTTATGGCGCCACACAAAAGGGTTATAGAGGTGAAATAGTTTCGGCAAAGGTTTATTTTTTGAATTTCTTTCAGCTTTGGGTTATTTTCGTGCAAATAGCCGTTGTTCTAGCATAGAACCACTAGAAGACGTACAGTGCTGACGAACGGGCAAAGGTAATGCTAAACTTTCACATACAACTTACTAATCATTTTAGCAAACAATGGATACTATGTTAATGCATGCTGAACATTCTGCACACTCATGAGTATAAATGTCGAGAAAACAGAGAATATGCAAACAGAAGTAACTTCTGGTTGCAAACATAGGATATATCGCGCTTGGACTGCCATCAAAAGGCTTCATAATAATACTAGCGTTTCTGCTTCAGTGTGCACCCTCCTGGAAACCAAAAGTTTGGAAAAACACATGGACGGCTGGGATACGCGCGGACAGTTCAACGACGGGGGGCACGATCATGCTTTCAAATTTTTTGGAGCTGCTCTGAAAAAACGAACCGTAGAAGCCCGTACGACCCATTCACCGGCACGTATTATACACGTATGCACGTGGGTGCCGAACCGTCCGCTTCCTTAAGTAGCAGAGTCAGTTGGTCTGTGTTCCAACTACTTCCAGAAATTCCCCAAATCGGATAGCAAACCCTGGCTAGCCGTCTCTCCACAAACCCTCGATCGCGGCGGCCATCCATGGAGAAAGGGAAGCAGGTGGCGGCGACCGTTGACAACACGGAGAAGGGGAAGCAGGTGGCTGCGGGCATTGAGCACGCGGAGAAGGGGAAGCAGGTCGCGTATGCAGAGGGCGGCAATGGGAGCTCCGGCTTGGGTGGGCCGGCCGTCTACTCCGGTGTGCATCCAATGAAGCGAAAGTTCGAGGCGGAGGCGCATATCAGGCGCAAGAAGAAGGAGAACCTGAAGAATAGGATGCGTCAGGAGAGGAAGGAGAGGGGGGAGAGGATCTACTCGCCTGCCGACGTCGAGACCTTCCGCGAGTCCAACAACAATGACATCGATGAGGTAAGTCCAGATCTCTCTCTCCTAGTGTTCTTGCCGCCGAGGTCTGCCTCGTCCTGTTCTTGCTAGGGTTTGTGGTGCTAGTAGGGTTAGATGTGCCTAGAGATGCTAGTTTGTGCCAGGTTAGATGCGATGCAGATTAGCTACTGATTTCCCCAGGACCCCTTTGGCGACGTTTTGATGGATGTAGGATCAAGTAGGCTTCTGATTTGGCAGGCTAGGTCGTCGAGTGGTTCCTCTTACTTTGAATGTTATGATATCTGTAATCTGTTCCAGGTTGACATGCGCCTAGATGATGTAGCTTATGCTTGGCCTTTGTGCTTGAGTTTTTGGTCTTGAACGATCTGACAAGTAAGAACCTGGCATTTTGTTTGCAATGAAAATGGAATGGGGCTGCTACCTATTGATCTACACATATAATTGATTTATGGGTTCTACTTGCGACCACTTCGAGATTGTAAATTTAGGTAATGTGACCATGGATAGCTAGTTTGTGAATTTGCTTGTGGTAGTTAAGTAAAAGAGACATGCAAATCTGTACCAGGTGCATGTCATTATACTGTTGTACTGTTGTGTAGAATGTATTTGGTATCATTTACTTTTCTTATTAATTTAGTTCATTACATCATCTGATCACTTTATACTGAGCTAAATATAATCTATCTATGTACTCATAGTCAGAGGGTCTGCCTTGGTAATTTGCTAGTCTTTTGAAATGCTTGTCTCACATAGACCATATGGTTCTAGTACATTCATGATAGTTGATTTGTATTTGTATTTGTAAAATATTTGTAACATATCCAGAATTTGTGTAGTTGCAGTTCTGGAGCTGAAAGTTTATGTGTTTTGTTACAGATGCATAAATTCCTGGTTGTAGTACTGCTAGTAATAGTTGTTGTTGTCTTGCTTCATTGGTTTATTCTTTTTATTGCACTACTACTTTCAGTAGCTGTTTTCTTATGCTCCACACATAAGTTGGTAGTTAATGCTGATGTGATCTAGCTTAAGATTATTACGTGTCATACAACATTCTGCTTCATAGGATTATAATATTTACTGCACTACTGCTTTCACCACATGGGTTGTTCTGCTGCAAACTTAAGTTGGCATTTAATGCTGCAGTGATACAATTTAAGATTAATAAGTGTGATAGATCAATCTGCTTGTAAGGCATAATTTTTTGTTGCACTAATGCTTCCATCATGTTTTGTTTTGCTGCACACATTTGATTTGTACATAATGCTGCTCTGATCTAACTTCATATGTGTGACATATTAACTATTCTGTTATGAGTTTTAAATGTTCAATTAAAAAGCAATTGTCCAAGTTTACCGTTGTATAATATGTGGCACATATAGTCTTATTTCACAGAGTAATTATTGTAAACCTTATTTCATTTCACAAATTTCCACAGGAGTCAGACGATGTCAGGTGTGACGTGGAGGACTGGGACCACAAAAGCCGTGATGTGCTGAAGAAGCTCAAGGCTGGGGACATCCCCTATCTTCTAGGCCCAGGGAAGTACAAGTGCCCGTGGTGCTTTCGGAAGGAGATGCCAAAGGACCACCTGGGAATGCTGCAGCATGCTAGCTACTATGGAACTGGCAGCCAGAAGCATAAGCCCCACCTGAAGGCCAAACATAGCGCTTATGGCGTGTTCCTGCTGAAGCACCTCCCTCGGGCCTAGATTGTGTCTTGTCTGTCTCTTTGCTAATATGGTTGTTATGTTTAGACTATGTTTATCTGTGATGTGTTGAACTTGATGCAGTTGGTTAATTACTGTGGTTGAACTTGTGTTTGAACAATCTAATGTTCGTGCTTAGCAAGGTTGTTTCATGTTTAACCTGGTTTGTTCTTGATATTTTTAATCCTGTGCATATGTACTCTGGTTGTGTATTTGCGGGAGATGGTGACATAAAGGGAAAACAAGGAAATCTATGGAATGTATATGTATTTGGGTTTCTTTAGCTAGTTGATAATGGGTTAAATTAAATGATTAGCTGCATTACATTGATTAAAGTTTCACTTTTAGTGTGGCATCAACGGTGCATTTGTGGTAACAGTCTTATGTGAGACTAAGATTAGCCGGCGGTGGTAGCCCTGGTTTACAGAAATGTATGTCAGTGTAGGGATAGCATTTGGGTTTTATAAGAGGAATACAACTATGAAGGCCGGCCCAATAAGACACCCAGGTAATGCGGCCTGGCTATTTATAAGAGAAACAGAAACCCTAACATCCTCTAACCGCCTTCCCAAAATAATTGTGGCGGTGCTGCCGGAGCCATCTACCGTCGGAGTTGTCGCCCTGGTCCGGATCCTTAGTGGCCACCATGTCTGTTTCAAGGTCGTCCCGCACGTCGCATAATCGGAACCGTCCGCCCTACGTTCCCCTGGTTCCCTGCTCCGACTACGGCGTCGTCGTCAATAGGCACGTCTCCGGCACCGATGACCACGATGGCTGGGTCTTTTACAAGTGCAAAACTCATGGGGTAAGCATTTTGGTTTGATTTTCATGCAGTCGATTGCGCATGAACCTACACTATGAGCAGTGTTCATACAAAATTAAATGTTTGATATTCAGTGTTCCTAATTTTACAGACTGAATGCAATTTTTGGCGGTGGGAGCTGAAGTACGTGGAGTACTTGTGTGAGAACGGTATTCTGACTGGTGATGCAGCAATAGATGCTTATGGATGGGCAGAGGAGAGGAGGGAAACTCTGGAGCTAAGGAAAAAAGAAAGAGCAGCATTAAAGCATAGGAATGAGGAACTGGTACTGATGAAGTTGGTCTCTATGGTTGATCTTCTTACAGAAGCAGTGCTTCTTCTAAAATGCGTAATAGGGTTGTTAGTTGTCCTTTGTCTATTGCTTATTCAGCAGAAATGAAAATCCATGTGCGTTGCTGATGTAATGGTATATCCTCTGTGTGTCTCTGCTATATCCGTGTGTTGAATAATTTTTAAAGCAAGTGAACGTACCTCTGTGTTGTCTCTGTTGTATCTGTTTGCTGATGTAATGGTACTTGGGCATGCCTTCAGCACGGTAGATGGCTAAAATCTAGGGTTTTAGGGGTGTTTTGCACAAGTACGGACGAATCGTCAGGCCAAGTGTTCAAGGAATGTGCTAAACTTTTGCACATTGCTCCACCATGCCCTCACAAGCACTCACATCCCTTGTTTTACAAACAACATGTTGCTTGGCCATGCACTTCCCACATGGCCAGCTTTGGTCTAGGGTAGTAGGGTGTAACGCGTCTACCCATCGGGATAGCGGCATGACTATTGATGAATGGCCTCAAACTTGGCACAATGGCTCACAATGACACACCACACACTTATATCACTTCAATGAGCAGTGATGGCATGCTTGGGCATGCCTTCGACACGGTAGACGGCTAAAATCTAGGGTTTTAGGGGTGTTTCGCACAAGTACGGACGAATCGTCAGGCCAACTATTCAAGGAATGTGCTCTCCTTTTTGCACATTGCTCCACCATGACCTCACAAGCACTCACATCCCTTGTTTTACAAACAACATGTCCCTTGGCCATGCACTTCCCACACTAGCCAGCTTCGGTCTAGGGTAGTAGGGTGTAACGCGTCTACCCGTCGGGATAGCGGCATGACTATTGATGAACAGCCTCAAACTTGGCACAATGGCTCACAATGACACACCACACACTTATATCACTTCAATGAGCAGTGATTTAATGCTTGGGCATGCCTTCGGCACGGTAGACGGCTAAAATCTAGGGTTTTAGGGGTGTTTCGCACAAGTACGGACGAATCGTCGGGCCAAGTGTTCAAGGAATGTGCTCTCCTTTTGCACATTGCTCCACCATGCCCTCACAAGCACTCACATCCCTTGTTTTACAAACAACATGTTGCTTGGCCATGCACTTCCCACACTGGCCAGCTTCGGTCTAGGGTAGTAGGGTGTAACGCGTCTACCCGTCGGGATAACTGCATGACTATTGATGAATGGCCTCAAACTTGGAACAATGGCTCACAATGACACACCACACACTTATATCACTTCAATGAGAAGTGATGGCATGCTTGGGCATGCCTTCGGCAAGGTAGACGGCTAAAATCTAGGGTTTTAGGGGTGTTTCGCACAAGTACGGACGAATCGTCAGGCCAACTGTTCAAGGAATGTGCTCTCCTTTTGCCCATTGCTCCACCATGACCTCACAAGCACTCACATCCCTTGTTTTAAAAACAACAGGTTGCTTGGCCATGCACTTCCCACACTGGCCAGCTTCGGTCTAGGGTAGTAGGGTGTAACTCGTCTACCCGTCGGTAGCGGCATGACTATTGATAAATGGCCTCAAACTTGGCACAATGGCTCACAATGACACACCACACACATATATCACTTCAATGAACAGTGATGGCATGCTTGGGCATGCCTTCGGCACAGCAGACGGCTAAAATCTAGGGTTTTAGGGGTGTTTCGCACAAGTACGGACGAATCGTCAGGCCAAGTGTTCAAGGAATGTGCTCTACTTTTGCACATTTCTCCACCATGCCCTCACAAGCACTCACATCCCTTGCTTTACAAAACAATATGTTGCTTGGCCATGGATGTCTACGCACTTCTATTCTTGTAGACAGTTGTTGGGCCTCCAAGTGCAGAGGTTTGTAGGACAGCAACAAGTTTTCCCTTAAGTGGATCGCCCAAGGTTTATCGAACTCAGGGATGAAGTATTCAAAGGTATTCCCTCTCAAGCAACCCTGCTATCAAGATACAAGAAGTCTCTTGTGTCCCCAACACACACAATACACTTGTCAGGTGTATAGGTGCACTAGTTCGGCGAAGAGATAGTGAAATACAAGTGGTATGAATTATTATAAGTGGTAACGATGATAGAAAATAACTTGATGGCGTGGAAGAGACTAAAAGCAAACTGAAATAAAGATGGAAGCAAGCAAATATATAACAGATCTAATTGCAAACGGTGTTTCAATGCTAAGAAACAAGGCCTAGTGATCATACTTTCACTAGTGAACACTCTCATATAAATATCTTCTATTTATGATACTATGTTGAACTACTCTCCGATTGGACACTCTAATCCATGGTAGGGCTATAACAGCACACCTCAAAGTAAGCCTTTCCCATCTAGATAACCCCACACTGTCACCTTGAGCTCTAGATGGTTCCAACAAACACCACAATTTCATAGAAACATCCAACTCAAATATAACTCATAACAAGTATTTGTAATCTCTAGCCTAAGTGCCACCATGGTGTGCACGCTGTCACTTTCACACACATGGGGAGAGCAGAGATCTATTAAAGCACTTGAGTAGCAAGGTAGATCTATAGATTACAAGTTCATGATCTCAATAAGATCATGCATAGAGAGAGAGATGAACACATAGCTACCGGTAGAACCCTTAGCCTCAAGGAAGAACTACTCCCTCCTCATCATGGGAATCAGCAATGGTGATGGAGATGGTGGTGGAGATCGATGGAGATGGCTCCGGGGGCACTTCCCCATCCCGACAGAGTGCCGGAACAGAGACTTTCTGTCCCCTGAATCTCCCTTTCGGTGGCGGCGGCGCTGTGGAACTTTTCGTGGCTGGAGGCTTGACTATTTAGGGTTTATGCATCGGGAGGCTCTTATAGGCGAGAGGGCAAGGTCAGTGGGCGGCCGAGGGGCCCACACCACCAGGTGGCGCGGCTAGGGGGACCCGTGCCACCCTATGGTGTGGCTGGCCCCTTGCCCTCCTCCGTCTCTTATTCTGGCTCCGTGAGTCTTCCGGTAAAATAGGAACTTTGGCTTTTGTCCCGTCCAATTATGAGAATATTCATTTTCTGACTTTCCTAGAACCAAAAACAGCAGAAAACAGGCAACTGGCACTGTGGCATCTTGTTAATAGGTTAGTCCAAGAAAGTCTTGAATAGTACTCCAAAGTTGGAACAAAACATAAGAAAGTAGATAAAACCAAGCATGGAACATAAAAAATTATGGATACACTTGCAATGTATCAACATCCCCAAGCTTAACTCCTGCTCGTCCTCGAGTAGGTATGTGATAAAAAGAAAGAATAATTTTTGAGGTGACATGCACCATCATAAAATTGATCAAAGTATTTGTAAAACATTGATAGCTAGGATCATAGTACTTCAACATAGCATGAAATATAAAGTTCTAGCAATAAGACAAAGAAACTATGTTGCAACATGAAAAGGCAGAAACAAAAGATTCATGAATAACAATGCTTTGCAAGATGTTTGTTTGTTTTACATAAAGAAAACATAGCATAATAGTATTCAACTTGTCCCTCATAGAGTAGCAAATATAAATGCATAGGACACCTTCAAACTTCATAAGAGTGACTAGATACAAATAGTTTAAAACAAGCAATATCAAAGCTATGCATCAATCAATAGGTCTTGGGACAATGCACATAGAACTAAGAATGGCCACTATGCTCTCAAAGTAGGTGCATAAAGGTAGAAGGTGGAGACTCAATATAATGGTGGAAGAAAGGCCTTCATAGAAGGAAGTAGGGATTCAAGTCTCATAAAGAGCTTCCAAAAATTATGGTACTTTTTAGCTTTCAGCTCTCATTGCCCCTATCATAAGCATCTTGAAGGTGATTAAGGTTAAAGTGACACAACTAAGAGGATATGCTTGACAAGTTATAAACCGAAATCTCATGCCCTTTACTTACGAAGACCGAACCTCATGCTACTCAACTTTAGTCACAAGTAAGCTCTTGTCATTGTAAGTACATATGTATCATAAAGAACCGCCCATAGGGTACCCCTTGCACATGATACGGGAGCTTTCCCATAATCAAAATGACAAGGCAAGCAGACAATGAGCATCTCAGCGATCTTTTTATTTGCTATTTGCATAGGTTTTTATTGAGGATGCTTCATAGAGTTCTCATTATGGTGACGCTGCAAGTTTCCACCATGATTAGGCATGGCTTAGGCTAGCGGCCCAGGCATTTCTCTAACACACATACAAACTCCATGATCTTACAAGTTCCACTTTTATTTCACACCGCCGGGATCCGTAAGCAAAAGAACATGATATCAACGGGGTACAAAGTACAAGTGCAATGTTGAAAGCGTTCCCCATGAAACATGGTTCTGCTAATTTCAACTTATAAAGCGCAAGCATATACGCAACAAAGAAGGACCCAATGGTTCAAGTTTATTAGATGCAAAAAGTAAAGTGTGCCATCAAGTTCGTGAGAGCTTTAATCACTAGTTTTCTCATAACAAGTTTAATTTGGAAGCTAAACAAAAGCATGAATATACTTGGAATAGCATAAGCTAGTAGGTAGGTATGGTGGACTCTTTGGAATAACTTGGTTTAGGGAGTTGGATGCATGAGTGGAACTCATACTTGGTTGTGGAGGCTAGCAAAAGACTGGGAGCGACAAACTAAGAGAGCAATAATGGCTATAATCATGCAGAGCGACAAAACATCATTGATCAAAGCATAAAGTGATACTACAAGTTGAAAACTAAAGGATCATAAAGGCTATGGTGACTTGAGATAGTCATAACATGGTGTGAGCATGCGCCAAGTCAACCCGAATAAAGCATCAAAGGTGAATATCACTATACTATGCTTTAATATGCTAAAACAACGCATGATTCATCCAAGGCACATTAAGCAATCTCAATTGTTTATAACAAGTCATGCTACAACAAAGAATACTAAGCATAAAGCCAAAACAATATCAAGCATGGCATGACAAAGCATATGCCACAGTCAAAAACAGGCTCTTTTTACCACATAAGTATGAACTTTCCTACTCTTTTCCAAACCAAACCAAACTATTTGAAAACTAATGTATGAAAGAGGGGGTCCAACCAATTTATTCAGAAACCTAAGAAAACCAAGCAAATGAATCAAAAACAAAAAACGAAGACGCTCCAAGAACAACACAAATTGTCATGAAACAATAAAAATAAAGTGTTTGGAAGAAACCTGGGATTTTTATTGATGAAGAAGGGGATGCCTTGGGCATCCCCAAGCTTTGATGCTTGTACTTCTTGGATATTTCTTGGGGTGATACGCGTGGCATCCCCAAGCTTGAGCTTTAGTCCATCCTTCATCTCATTACTCATTCCTTCCATATACCTGAAATTTTTCCTTCATACAAAACTTCACACAATCTTTATTAGCAACATTAGTGCACTCAAGATAATAAGTATTTAGTTCAGTTCTAACACCAATAAACTTCCATTAAAACACTAGCTACTGTAGCACTTCCCTCAAAAAGCTCAATTCCCAAAAGAACACAAAAAGGAATCAACAAGAAGCAAATGCAAATAATGGCAGAAATCTATCAAAACAGACCAGCAGGTAAAGACGAATTTTTTCGAACACCTTCTGTTGCTCAAATCGAAAAGTGTTTAACTAACCAAAGTTAGATAACAACCTGGGGCAGAAGCAAAAAAATTCATGCCTCAAAAGGACGTACAGAGATTTTACACGAATTTTTACGGTGAAGCACAGAAATCTGTTTCGGGACAGCAACTTTCCCAATCATTACTTCTCTCTCATTAGAGGTTACTCTTGGCACAAAAAGCAAATAAAAAGGATAAGGAGCGGTTATTACTAAAGGAATAACTTCCAAAACTCATCTAAAACTTTTGGGTTATCTCTCAATAAGTACTTTTCTTTAACGCCTTTAAGTTAGGCATGATAGTTTGAGAAGATGCTCACATAAGACATATGAATTGAAGTAAAAGAGAGCATCAAGAAGAAAATTCAAAGAACATTTAAGTCTAACCCACTTCCTATGCATAGGAATCTTGTAAAGAAACAAGTCATGAAAGCACAAACCAACAAGCATAGGAAAGCAAAACAAGTGCCACTTCAAGACTTTCAACATAAAGAGGGGAAACTTAATATTATTGAGATGCATAAAACCATGTTTCCCTCTCTCATAATTACTTTCAGTAGCATCATGAATAAAATTAACAATATAACTACCACATAAAACATTCTTATCATGAGTCACATGCATAAAATGATTATTACTCTCCACATAAGCATAGTCATTCTTATTAATTGTGGTGGGAGCAAATTCAACAAAATAGCTATCATTATTATTCTCATCACCAAATCATCAAATATAGGAGGCATATTGTAATCATAATTAATGTTCTCCTCAATAGTAGGTGGACTGAAAATATCATATTCATCATTGTAATCATCATATATTGGAGGTTTTGTATCATCATAACCAATAGAATATCTATCTTCCAAAGATGGGGAACTAAAAAGATCATTTTCATAAAAACTAGCTTCCCCAAGATTAGACTTTTCCATAGCATTAGCAATAATGGTGTTCAAAGAATTCATACTAATAGTATTGCTATTAGCATGCAAATAAAGTTCCATAGGTTTTTTAATTTTCTCTTCAAACACTTCATGTCCTAACTCAAGATAAATACTATAAAGCTCTCTAATTTTTTGTTGTTTTCCATTAAGCCTAACTAGTGAAAACAAGAAACAAAAAGACAAAATTGCAGAATCTAAAGGAAATAACTTTGAGCACTCACATCGGAGGATGTGAGTACCTTTTACCTTACCTCCCTGGCAACGGCGCCAGAAAATACTTGTTGGCACGTGGTTGACGTGGGAGCTTCTTCTTGTTCTTCACTCCCCGGCAACGGCGCCAGAAAATAGCTTGATGTCTACGCACTTCTATTCTTGAAGACAGTTATTGGGCCTCCAAGTGTAGAGGTTTGTAGAACAGCAGCAAGTTTTCCCTTAAGTGGATCACCCAAGGTTTATCGAACTTAGGGAGGAAGTGGTCAAAGGTATTCCCTCTCAAGCAACCTTGCAATCAAGATACAAGAAGTCTCGTGTGTCCCCAACACACACAATACACTTGTCAGGTGTATAGGTGCACTAGTTCGGCGAAGAGATAGTGAAATACAAGTGGTATGAATAATTATAAGTGGTAACGGTGATAGAAAATAACTTGATGGCATGGAAGAGACTAAAAGCAAACTAAAATAAAGATGGAAGCAAGCAAACATATAACAGATCTAATTGCAAACGGTGTTTCAATGCTAAGAAACAAGGCCTAGGGATCATACTTTTACTAGTGAACACTCTCATATAAATATCTTCTATTTATGATACTATGCTGAACTACTCACTGGTTGGACACTCTAATCCATGGTAGGGCTATAACAGCACACCTCAAAGTAAGCCTTTCCCATCTAGATAACCCCACACTGTCACCTTGAGCTCTAGATGGTTTCAACAAACACCACAATTTCATAGAAACATCCAACTCCAAATATAACTCATAACAAGTATTTGTAATCTCTAGCCTAAGTGCCACCATGGTGTGCACGTTGTCACTTTCACACACATGGGGAGATCAGAGATCTATTAAAGCACTTGAGTAGCAAGGTGGATCTATAGATTACAAGCTCATGATCTCAATAAAATCATGCATAGAGAGAGATGAACACATAGCTACCGGTAGAACCCTTAGCCTCAAGGAAGAACTACTCCCTCCTCATCATGGGAATCAGCAATGGTGATGGATATGGTGGTGGAGATCGATGGAGATGGCTCCGGGGGCACCTTCCCGTCCCGGTAGGGTGCCGGAACAGAGACTTTTTGTCCCCCGAATCTCCCATTCGGTGGCGGCGGCGCTGTGGAACTTTTCGTGGCTGGAGGCTTGACTATTTAGAGTTTATTCATCGGGAGGCTCTTATAGGCGAGAGGGCAAGGTCGGTGGGCGGCCGAGGGGCCCACACCACCAGGTGGCGCGACCAGGGGGGACCCACGCCACCCTATGGTGTGGCTGGCCCTCCTCCGTCTCGTATTCTGGCTCTGTGGGTCTTCTGGTAAAATAGGAACTTTGGCTTTTGTCCCGTCCAATTATGAGAATATTCATTTTCTGACTTTCCTGGAATCAAAAACAGCAGAAAACAGGCAACTGGCACTGTGGCATCTTGTTAATAGGTTAGTCCAAGAAAGTCTATGAAAAGTACTCCAAAGTTGGAACAAAACATAAGAAAGTAGATAAAACCAAGCATGTAACATCAAAAATTATTGATACATTTGCAATGTATCAGCCATGCACTTCCCACACTGGCCAGCTTCGGTCTAGGGTAGTAGGGTGTAACGCGTCTACCCGTCGGGATAGCGGCATGACTATTGATGAATGGCCTCAAACTTACTGTCCACGGATAGCACGGACATACGATAGATCTAAGAGGATGTAGATCTAATTCTCGCAATTTTTTATTTCATCGTGAAAAATTTGGATTTATAATTACGTGAATTGTTCGAAAATGCAGATCTAAATGTGTTTGTCGTAGATCTAGTCTATGCTGATCGCGCAAGTGCGTTTTAGCATCGAAGCAATTTTAGCCGCCGGCCGCTCCATCTCCTTTTCCACGTAGGCGAATGGCCGGTGTTATCGCATGTGGACTGTGCTCTAGGGAGCGAAAATCAATTGGGCGATGGGATGCTCGGCTACTTTTGATTTTCAATTCATACTGTAAAAGTTAGCATTATTCATGCCGTAATATGACACGAGACTTAATTATTCTTCTATATTCCGCCAGGTTCCATTACGTGTTACCGCTGCTGAGATCCGTGCTATAATCAAAAGGAAGAAAAAGGTTATTTTTGTACGGGGTAAGCATTTTGTACCAATTTTATTTTGTAAGCAATTGATATATTGGATGTCGCTAATATGTGCAAAAATTAAACTAAGGTCCTGGAATAAAAAAGCGAGCACAATTTTGAAGGTTTTCTTGAGTTTGGCAATCGCGTGAAGATGACTGAGGAAGAATTTGATGAAATTGAGCGACTAGTCGAGGCTCACATGCCAAAAGACCCATTTTATGTATGCACCATCAAAAATCCAACACATTGAAAAATAAAGCTAAAATGGTAACTCTTCCATACATACGAACTTTTTCACATTTATTTGTTTGCGTAAATGTGAAATAATTTGTATAACTGGTTTGTCAAATCTATGTGCAGTACTTTTCAAGGAACTTCACCATGAAGCATATTGTTACAAACATTCAATTGCCAGCAGTTTAAAAGCTCATTCCAGAGATGGAAAAGTTGCACACGTTAAGTTGGTGATGAACAAGTCCCAAGTGAATGGAGTACCTAAAAGAGGTGCCATGATTACAACAAATTGGATGGACCTTGTCAGGCAGAATGGTATGAGAGTTAACAAGAAATTCGTGTTCTGGTTCTGTCGTGGGGATGATGCTACTACGAAGCTACTGGTTGATCAAGTGTGAAATCAACCTAAAATTTATGTTCTAGTTCTATGTTATGCTTATGTACTCTCATGTTTGTGAAACAATTATGTAACGATTATGGCTTACTAAGTTTGGTCTATATGAAATTATTAAGTACTCATCATTTCATGTTATGTTCACAATTGTTGATGCTTCATTTGGGTTTCTCGCCGTTAACCCATGTTACAGTTTTGCATCTGGTTTTATCTAAACCTTTTTTTATATTGCTGATTTTTCATTTGGGGTTTCTCGCCGTGAACACGTGTCGGTGATCCTTCGGTAGGACTCGTATGCGCCTTACATATCCTTTGCGATGTACGTATCAAAAGTACTTTAAAGATAGGAGCAACACTCCTATCGTATGAAGTTGATTTGATCTGTTTATTAATTAAAGTTCGTATTGTGCATATCAAATTCGGAAAAACCCTAAATATAGTAAGACATTAAAGAATACAATAAAACTCTTATAAATAAGAAAAAACACATAAAAATATAAAAAACAAGCCACTAAAAATTATTAACCCTGTAAGCCCAATTAACTACCTACAACTGGCCCAACGTCTCTGTAATCACGGAGGGCGTAGTTATCAGCACGTCGATCATTCATCAACCCACGAATCAACCTAGGTAGGCCGCCTCTCACCGCTGCCTCCATTACGAGCCGCCCTTGCCGTCCCACATTGCCGCCTCCCTTCTCCACCCCCTCTCGTCTGTCTTCTAGGGATCGACGCCGCCTGTCACCACTTCATCCTTGCAGGACTCCCTTTCGCTGTCTCTCATTCGTGCCACCCTTTGCCGCCTCTTCTCATCTGTCGTCCAGGTAGTGATTCCATGTCTCATCGATTGTTTGTCGTGTATACAAGATGCTCATATAGGTTTGTGGGAATCTGCTGTGGATTTAGATGCAGAAATATTAACACATTCTCTAAATGAATCATGTAGAATGGAAGATTTAGATGGAGAGATATTTTGTAACTACATAAGATGGTCAGATTTGGTAGCCGGCTTTACAAACGCGCAACATGCGAGATTTACCAGCACTTCTTTGCGGCCGATGTTGGACGTGCCAAAATAATATGCATAACATACCCCCATGTTTTCTCAGCAAGTCAAGCGGTAATATAGTGATAAGATATTTGATTAATGACATAAAGACTGAGAATGCGTCTAATGACAACTTCGTCCGCAAAGCAGTGCTTGCGCTAATTGGTCTTGCCATAGCCCCATCGAGTAACATAACTGTACCTAAGACCTTGTACTGTTTAGTGGAAGACGTTCCTCGTATTTTTCAGATTAACTGGAATTATTTCACACTGAAGTTTCTCATAGATAGTTTGAAGGATAGCTTTGTAGGATCTACTATGAGAGCATGGCCCAAAGTAAATCTAGGTCTAACATAGGTACATATGTTAAGTCAAACAATCATCAGTTTTTATGTTCATCTCTCGATGTAAAACTAAATTTATTTGTCTGTACAATTTGTTTGCAGTTTTTTTACTGGGAAAAGTTGGTGATCGTTGATGATCCTACTTATATTCCCCCTATGTCCATTTAGCCACTAATGAAAAAATGGACAGAAGACGAATCAGATTGCTATGATTATAAGAATGGTCAAGGCCTCGGAAACAACGCTAAAGTGATGGTAGTCAGTTTAATCATTCTTTTGATATGCCACCATACGTAGCTCGTGTTTGTATTTGTAATTTGTATAATTTGTTCATTTTTGTAACATGCAGATCCGTAATAATATTGGGGAGCAATATAAGAAAAAGAGTGTGCAAAAATCATCAATGAATGGTGAATAGTCAAGTTCAAACAAACGGGGCAGTAACATGGACTTCCTATTCAAACGTATGACGACAGTTTTGAAAAATCATGTGGACATGAAGATAGCACTTATACCGCAAATATGTGCAGAGGTGATACGATCTATATTTTATGTGTTGTTTCATGTTGATGATAACGATACTATACTATGAATAAAAACTCAGTACTTAATATATTTTGTTATGCATGAGGTTCGAAAATTGTTAAATACAAATGGTGTCATGTACAAACCAACTGAAGCATCACAGTCGAACAAAGGAGAAGATGGTGAAGATGTAAAATCTGTCCCCAGTGAATCACAATCAGGCAAAGAATTTGTCCATAAACATGGTAATAAAGAAGCCAAGCTTGATGACATTCTGAGAAAAAACATCGGCTAATTCTGAAGCAGCCATTGCGGATGATCCATTTGGTGGTGACAGTTAAGTCACACCCTTGAAGGAAAAAACGTATGCCGACGACTGTTGTTGACATGTTAATGAACACACTAGACCACCTTCGAAAGATGGATGGTACAGAGGAGAATCCGTGGGATATAAATGAAAATACCAAGTCTACGTCGTCATCTGAGGTACCGTCATGCATTCTTGGTACTCAGAAGGATACACCAAATGGTGCACAGAGCGGGGTCGTGCAGAACGATGCACGCAACAACATGACTTGTACTGCGGGGAAGGAAGATGCAATAAAATGTGGTAATTCTATTGATAGCGGCAAAAACAAAATTGACAATGGTCTAGGCAAAAGGAAACGTGTACCCAAGGGTAATAGTAAGTATGGCTCCCCATTATACGAGCGACAGAAACAACCGAAACGTAAATCAAAAATTACGAAAGGTATAAAGCTTTATAGATTTCATTAATTATTTTTATGCAGCAAACAAAATGGTTCATCGCGGTAACTTGTTTGTTTTCATAAATGTTATGCAGCGATGTTATTTGAACATCATGATATTGGGGAATGTTACACTGTTAACACCTGCTGAAATAGAAGGTGTTGTGAAATATGTTTCAACTTTTGCGAAGATCCCCAAAGAAGCTGTAAAAAGGGTGTACCAGAACGCAAATGAGGCTATCTTGTCTTCGAAAAATCTTAACGATGTCCTTATAAAAGAATGGCTTAGTACTGCTGTAAGTTATTCGCAAACCTATTATTTTGTTATTTTACAACAAAGCAGTATGAACATGCAATCATTGTACAACTATTATTTGCAGATACTTGATGCCTACATTCTAGAGCTGGCTCCCCGTCTTGACTATGATCGGCATATATGTGGACCGTTGAGGTCAACCTATCTTATCAATGAAGTCATTAAAATGAACAAAACGAAAAAAAACTTGACGTAGAAGAAGTGCCAAGACAAGGAGCTGTCGGAAGGGTTTTGAATGAATATTTTGAGCGTGACAAGGTAAGCAGTGTTGTTTTATAAAGTTAATCTTATTGTTAACTATTTGGAATCCTACATAGTACATGCTAGTGATCTTATTTTGTAGGCATATTTCCCTCTGAATATACGCGGAGAACATTATGTGATAGTTGTAATGCATAACAACAAGAAGGAGTTCCAAGTCCTTGACCCTAAGTACAATTTAACCTATTCGCATGCAGTTGTGGATGACTTGGCATTATCTACTTTTCTCATCAAAATCGTGTTTTCTTTTGGTGTTTCACTAACTCTTAATCTTTTGCAGAAAGGACAAATTGCACTAGACATATGGTGAACAAACAAAACTACACACAAACAATTTCCTGACGTCGATACTTGGCCTATTAAAAAATATGAAATTGGAAAGCAAGATGATTCGTAAGGACTTTTGAATCATATCACTTTAGCACTACTGATGTCGTAAATGCATTTTATTTCATCCTATATGGCAGCACCTCATGCGGATTATGGGTATTGCAATGTCTAGAGCACTGAGACGGAGATCGTATGACTAAGAATATTTCTCAGGTCTGTACACTATTCCTTTGTATAGTCGCAAAAATCAATATGATTACAATTCAATTTATAAACTCTTCTATATTGTACTACAGACAACAATCGAGGAATCAAGAGGACCTACCATTGCAACGATTTTTCTGTCTAGAAGAAACAAACTAGATGCTATGAAAAGGAAAGTCAGATCAGTGATTAATAACAGTGTACCTTGAGAATTTACTAGTCCATGGAGGTTTCCATACCTGGTAAATTCATATTGATTTGTAAAACAGTTTATTGTTTACATTTTACGACAACAGTCCATATCTTGTTGTGTCAGGTCAACTCAAAACTAAGAAATGGTTTGGTTGTTTAACTTGTTTGTTTCGACCCAAATTAGTTGTTCATGTTGAAATACTAGTTCATTTCTTTCAACCAAGCGCCTTTTAATATACATAGCGTGCTCTACATATTTTAATATATTTAACTTGATCTGCATATTTCGGTGAAATCAAAGTAAAAGGGCGCGAAACAAGTATAAAAACAACCAGATAGATATAATATAGGAGGGGGCATCCCTTACAACATAGAAAACATTTATAGAGGGGCATATATGCCCAAGCAAAAAACATGAAAATAAACTCTCTCTCCTCCCTCTTGCTCTTGCTCCGCTCCTCGATCCCATCTCCTCGGCGCTGCCCTAGCCCTCACTCTTCCTCAGGGTTGTACGGGAGAGTGTGCATCCCGTTGACGGTGGGGAAGGTATTGTCGAAGTTCGTGAAGATGTTGAAGGTGGTGAAGAAGATCGACTCACACCCACACCAGTAGACCTCGCCGAGGAGAAGATATGCATCATACTGGTTGGTGAAGTGCACCGTGAGCCCTACCGCAAGGCCTCCGAGGGCATAGTGATCTTCAAGGAGGAACATGGCCGGAGAGCTAGGTCGGAGGTGGCGATAGCCGAAGCTAAGGAAGGCGTAGGCCAACTCCCTCGGGGACCTCAACCTTGAGTTCGCCCATACACGGAGGGACCCCTCAACAACGACCCCGGCGGGGTAGGTCCTCTCCGGCACGGTGCGAGGCGGACGGAAGGTAGCACCGTTGAACTGCATGGTGGCGGCGGGCGATGGATCTTGCTAGGCGGCGGACGGTGGACCTTAGTGAAGAAGAAGGGCTTGGCAGATGGATGGGGTGGAGTGTGGGAGAGGATGTTGTGGAGATATGGAATTTTAAATAGCCTCGAGCGCCGCTTGAACAAGATTGGTGAGTAACTGCACGACGCGTCGGATGCTCTGCGCGTGTATTGGTGCGAAACGAGGCGTGGCCGTATCCATCACGCACGTCGTCTCGGTTTCCATGCTTTCTGAATCGCTGCGTCGCTAATTGATGCACTGATTCAACGAGTCTGAAACGAGCACAGTCACTGTGTCGTAAAGTATGAAATGAGCGATGCATGCTATGTCGATCGATGTGTCTGCTCAGTTGCGCGCCTATGCATGCATGCATCCATGGTGGGGACAGGGCCCAATCAGGAATCCCACGGCCCAATGGTCCAACGACCACTCCACTAGAACGTGTATTAATGAGGTGGGCCTTCTCCATGCATGCGCCATGCAGCATCGTAGCCTGTCTAGTGCACATCGCTGCATCCTCGTAGCCTAGCTACTTGCATGTCTTTTTTTCGCTGCGAATTCACACGGGCGTGTCGCTCGGTCGGTCACGCGCCAAACAATTTCACACAGGGCACAGTTTTCCGTCACACGTCCGCAGAAAAGAGTCAATGCTCCCGATACCATGCGCCCACGCCTCCTCGATACCGTGCGCCCGCGCCTCCTCGAAACAATGCGCCTTAAACACGAGGGGAGAACGAAGCGACCATGACATGCCTATATATCTGCCCCTCGACATCTCCCTCTCTCACTCGCTCGTACCAATCCATCTAACCGCTAGCCGTCGAGCCCCGCCACCACTCAGGCAACCGCTAGCCGCCGCGTATCGCCACCACTCAAAGCAAGCGCTCGCCGCCCCCGCCTCCTCCCCCTCCAAGATGCAGTTCAACGGTCCGACGTACCGCCACCCTGCCGCCATGCGGGAGAGAGAGTGGCCGCACGGCCGGGTCGTGGAGAACCGCCTCCGCATCTAGGCCATCTCGAGGTGGAGGGGACTGCTGGAGCTGGCCCGCTTCTTCCTTGCCGCCGGCTACCGTCACCTCCCTCCCGGCACTCCACCCATGTTCCAGATCGAGCAACACTTCGACGGCGCAAACGGCAACAACAACTTCTGCATCGGCCTCTACGTCACCTTCATCAACCACTACGATGCCTACCACCTCCTCTGCCAAGTGTTCTGGCGTGGATGCGAGTTCATCGCGTTCACGACATACAATATCTTCACCGACTTCCACGACATCTTCTCCATCAACAGCGCGACCCACTCTCTCCCGTACATCATGGCGGAGGATGATGAGGGGTATGACGCGTAAGGAGCGGCCAAGAAGGAGCCAGGGAGCGGTCGGGCCGGAGGAAGAAGAAGACGGTTGTGCCCGTGTCCATTGGACTTGCTTTTCTACTATGTAATGGTTGCTAATCGTGTTTTAATAATATATGTGCTTATAGTTCATGCAAAAACACACTTGTGCATACTACCAAAACGGGTACACAAGTGCATAAAACAAAAGGCTCAATATGTGATAACAGCTCGTGCATCAAAAGGTTGGAAACAAAACAGAGCATAAAACAAAACTGCCAGCGAGGTTTTTCTTAACACTGACGAACTGAAGAAGCAAAACAGAGCATCTCATAATAATTTGCCAGATTTCGAGTTGATTTTATTCAAGCCAAAGCCATAGACCATAACATCCATGTCAGTGGGTTATAGGATAACAAAGCATCATGATTTTTACTCAAACACTGATTGTGTTGTCTAACGACCAATGATTAGGAGATAAACAAAACAGAGAGAAATTACAAGGACGTCGCTCTCCTTCCAATTCCATGAAAAAACGTCACACATGAGCTATTTGCCCGAACAAATATCAGCAGACTATAAATGTACATCACAAATACATATTTTTACACGAACTGTCTAAAAAATAATTTCCATGTATGATACTTGAAAAATGACTACCCTTACTGCTGTAGGACATTCCTGCATAAGATGACACACAATATTAGATAATAAAGTCTAATAAAAATGTAGGAAATATATGAAGCTAATTTTCAAAACCGTACTTGGGATGATATATGCATTTTGGGTTCTTCTTATTATGTCCCTCTTGTTGGCAAGCGCTGCACACCCGCTTCTTCCGCTCTTTGTATCCTAGCGGTCGACCGTTTTTGGTCACGGGAGAATGTTTCTCAACTAGAACTTTCTTGTGTTGCTTAGGCGCGCCCTTGGTGGACACTTTTTTAGGATCACCAACATCAAACTGGCTTGCTTGACTTGCATCTACATTTTCATTAACTGAACTACGAGGACCATATACTCTGCATTTATCATACCCTTATCTTCTAGAAATAATTCCATCGATGGTATTCTTCAGAAGATCGTACTCCGCTGTGTCATTGCATGCAATATGCATAGCTTGTGAGGCCAACACATTTATACTGCTGTATTTTTTCCGCTCCTCTGGCCCAGACCAACCCCGACCAAACATATCGCTCGTGCGTCTAGCAGGCAACCCAAACCTGGTATTTTTAGTGAAACGTCACAGAGCACAGCAGTCTGGTATTGCAGTTAATTTTAAGTGATTGAGCACGCGCAGTATGTGCTTGCAAGGGATCCCTTTGCGGATCATCCTTCGGCAGCTGCGCCTTATAGTTTCTGACGAGTTGGGAGTGTATTCCACATAAAACTTGCTGTCAAGATTATTTTTCCATCCGACGACAAAGGTGTACGAGTCAGATTCTAGCTTTCTTTCTAAAATCTGCATGCCGCCAATCTTCGAAATTTCACCTTGCAAAATATAGAACACAGCTGGAGTGAAGACTGTCGCAGCAGCTACCTCTAGTTCTTTGAAATCAGTAACTGGCACCGGAATTGTCTGTGAAGCCGTGCAATCATCTTTGGCCTCCTTCTCATGGAGACGTGCGATGGCATTCTCGTAGTGACTAACCATGTCCACCAAGTACATTTCCCCATCAAGGTGGAGGTGAAGAGACGAGTTTAAACTTTCACTCCTCTGGTTGCTTTTCATACCCAGCCAGAACCCTTCTGAAAGATACGCGGTGGCCCATAATCTCTTCTTCTTGTACATTTTCTTAAGCCAAATTGTAGTTTTGAGTGACATCCACTTCCTAACAAAAGCGTGTCATCGCTGCTCGAATACTTGCTCCGACGTGGTGTAATATAGAAGAGTACTAAACTCGTTCAGTGACTTGTTAGGTAGGTGCATCTCCATATTTTTTTCAACGTGAAAGGTGCAAATACGATGGTATACACCAGTAAGTACTTCATCCACAGTGGAGATCATCGCAGCATATGCATCCGTGATTACTTCCTTTGGCTTCTGCTGGCACATTGCTTTCAAGAAAGTCCGGAGCAGCCAGGCATATGTTTCTTCGGTCTCGTTTGATAGGATGGCACATCCAAATACCGTTGTTTTACGGTGATTGTTCAAGCCGACAAAGGGAACAAATGGAATTATATACTTATTCATCTTGTATGTGCTGTTAAACACAATGACGTCGTGGTAGTCCTGGTAGTCCCGACGTGATTGAGAATCGTACCAGAACAAGTGCTGTAGACGGCCTTCATGTAGCGTGTAATCATAAAAAAAATTAGGGTCCCTCTTTTTTCTCTCCGCCATGATGCCCAAGGTTGTGTTAGCATCACCTTTATAAAGTAGCTTCCTCTTCTCCCTTGAGCACATTTTGTACAAATCCTTGTAAATCCCACACCAGCAAATGAACCACCAGAGTTGCTAATCATTGATCGCATGATGATATGCTTCCTAACCCCCATGTCACACTGCGATAATATCTCAGCTCTTTGGGAGTCGTTGATCTTTCTATGGGACCAAAAAAAAGGGACTTCATCCGGTCTCGCTAACACATGATTGCGAGTGTCATCAAAACTCTGAATGATCCAAAGACCAGTTTTTCCATCAAACTTCACCACCATACGTGCCTTACAGTTGCACCTAGACTCACCTCTGAGCCTATATTTGCGGCCTTCCATTGTCAGTAACTTCTTGTCACGTTTCCCTTGCTTGCAACACATAAAGCGCCTTAGACGAACAAGTCCATCATCAAACCGCCTCACTTGGTGCTTCCTAATGCCGAACCCATGATCTTCGGCATATCTGTTGTAGAAAGAATAGGCTGCTGCTTCACTATGAAATGTCATTTCCATTATCTTGCAGTATAGTTCTCTCTTATCATCAGGATACCTAGTGTCATTGCTACATTTATTTGAACTCTTAGTATGATTACATGGTGCCTGCTACAAATTCAAAACCTAGCCATTAGAACTATAGTAGTATGCATGTCGGTTCGTTGATTGCTAAAAAACAACCTATAAATAATACCTCCCCCTTGTCAACGAAGATATCAAAATTTGGTGCATCTTCACAATCATCATAATTACCTATCTCCAAGTCTGATTCACCCAAATAGTCATACTCCATACTAGAGTCATTTGTTACCTGAACAATTTAGCAATATTTAGTATACAATTGCATCATACGGTGCATGACATATAAAATTGTACACCACTACACATACCTCAGTATCATCAAACATGTCCGTTTCTTCATGATTGTTAAGACCATTGTGGAAATCGTCGGCATAGACAATCTAAATAAATCAAGCCATGAGATATCATATATTATTTAATTTAACATTTAAATATCAAAGAAGAAGCTAATGTGTCCTCACATCAAACTCATCTTTGCTCCAGCCGTCTTCGGGATGCGTATTGGCGGATATGGAATCATCACCGACATGCCCGATTTGATCATCTTTCATACTAGATCTAGAGTCCTCCATCTCCTCTATCAGTGATTGCGCCACATTGTTAGAATCACCAATGCTATGTGTATCTAACAATTGCTAGAGACGAAGCATGATCATGGGGACTTACAAGATAGGAAGATAAAGCCGACGATTTGGATTAGAAACCCTAGTGACGAAGACGCCGAGCCGCTGGCGCGCCTTCTACCTTCGAGGATCTGTGACGGCGGACGCGAGGATCTGCGACGGCGGACACTGGGTAGATCGACGACGCCGAGGGGAAGCAGATCCGCGGGTACGAGCGACCGAGTTTTACCTGGCGGCAGAGAAGAGAAAGCTTCAGTTACGCCGAACAATGGTGCATGCATGGACGTGGGAGCTAATCGTGGTGATTAGGTCTAGGTGGATCCCACGTGGGGTCGTGCCGTACAGCGTCGCCAGTCCCTGTATACAGATACGAGACTATATTGGGCTTGAATATGAGTTCTGCCTGGGACAAAAAAACGAAGCCCGCCGGACTAAAATGCCCCTAGCAGTTCGAACTTCCTCCTAAACGACAGTGCGCACTGAAGTACTATTACCACAGTTTCATAATATTCGTAACCCGCGCGTACCAAGGTTGCAAAACTGAAGTAACATTCATCAACGGAATAATTAGGCCATACTTGTTCTCACGAAAGATAGACTTGCACCGTGCCTATTTAATTCAATGCTACAAAATGTGGTCCAGTTCTCCTAATAAATGTAAAACAGAGGGAGTCACTTGCAAAGGACTAAGTTTTTACGGCAAGTTAACTTCCATCATTACTGTGCCTTGCTCGCATCCGACAACAATCCTGCATAAATTAGTATACTCGTCATAAGCTGCCTCAAATAAAATAAAGAGTGTAGATCTTTCATGTTTGATGATTAATCAATGATACAATTTCACGACGATTTAGGGTTATTGTGTCGACTCTCTTTGCTTCAACGTGAATGGATACACATATTATCTTGTTTGTAGTTATTGACGTTAAAGTAACTTCTCTACCTGTCCATTTTCACCGTGCAAATTTTGTTCGGAGTTTATGAACTAAGAACACCACGATATTACTAATTACCTTTTTAATGTCTTCATATATCCAAGAGCATTAACTGAACCAAGATTGAAACTAATTATGTTCTCAAGCCTGCAACATTAGAAGCACCATGGTCAACTTCGATGCAAAGTTTCACCAAAAGAAGCATGTATCCATAATTGTCTAGCATAAAAGCTAAACCTGGTGAGCAATGTGTACAATATTAATTTAACCGCTATTTAGAATATGTAGATCCTAATAAAGTGTCCGTTAACGGAACAACGTGTGCTCCATTATAAGAAAATATTGATCATAAGAAGGGAAACAGCGGTCTCACTTCATATCAAGTGTGGTAGAGATCCTTGCAGAAATTTATCGGAAATACTTATTTGTTCCCCCATTTCATACAATATAATTAACAGTAAGGTAACAAATTTTAAAAGCATGAAAAGTTTACTCCAATAGGTTCCATAAAATTTATCTCATATATATGTGACATATGCACTTGATGTTGAAATTTTTCATTTCATTACGCAAGTACCTGTAAGTTGCATGAAAGAAAAAATAAGTACCTACTGGGAGTATAAGCTTGCACTTTATGAAATGATCTTATTTCAAAGTTGCACCCTCAACCTTCAGATAAATATAGGGGAAATACACTCACCATGTTTCACCCCATCAAAAGATAATCCACAATATGCTGCGGAGTTTCCTTGATTTTAAAAGCGACCAAACATAAAATGAAAAGCTGTACCTGTATGTGTTGTCGGTAAACTTCCAGATTTGCACGGCCCCATCAGCTGAACCTGTGATTAGTACTGACTGCTCTGGGTGCCACCAAAGAGCATTGAGATGGTTTGCGTGTCCTTTGAGCGTATCAACACAAAGATCTGTTTGTAAGTCCCAGATCTTATGTGAACAAAAAGGGAAAGAACAACATATTATTCACAAGGGGGCAGAGTGCATTGATTACTATGTTTAAGAGGCCATGTAATACCTTTGCAGCACCATCTGACGAGCCAGAAACCAAAAGCTGCCGATTATCACATGTGACATAATGAAGACAGTGGAGGCCGTCCGGGTGCCCATCCAGTGTGATGATACACATACCAGAAGAAATGTTCCATATCTGTATATCGGAAGTATTTATCACTGCAGCCTAATAAGGCTGAAAGAACTTAACCAGCAAAGAGAAAAAAAAAGAAGCAAAAACCTTGACAGTGCCCTCCAAGGAAATACTCGCAAAGCTATTGCTGTCATTCGGGTCAAACATAACTTGGGTTACCCTGTTATTGTGCCACTCAAATGTCCGGGTGCATTGCCAATCATTTTTCCAGTCCCAAAGCTTGATTAGGTCATCGTCAGATGCTGACAGCATGAGAGAATGAGTTGGATGCACAGCCAAACTCGTCACTTGTCTGCGACCACCGTGTGCTCCGACGCTGGTCACTTCTTCCATTGTGTCATACCTGTACACATAGATGTACCCGTCGCCACCACCAACCACAAGCCATTCCTCTCGTTCAACAAATTTAGCCGAATGTACTGTAACAAAGAATCGTCACATCAGTTTGGGAGGTTCATGAGGAAACAAAGTTCGTCATGCTGAGTCGTGTGTATTAAGTTTGTGCAACAAATTGTTCATGGAGAAAGAAAGGTGACTAGTGAAGTCAGAAAGCATGCCTGGCTCTTCTCTACTGATTTCGAAGCAGTGCACCTCCGCCTGCACAAAATGATCTATCTGATCAGTTTAACTGCGCTATATCTACTGACCAAGGAGAGTAGCAACCTACTTGCTTCTGGTAGTTCCAAATGCATGCATAACCCCTTTTGTTGGTTGTCAATATCCTGCATTTTACAATCGGAATTCAAAAGTAGACACGAATTATCAATGAACACACCAACCGCATACGACCGCGCCCATTATTCCTGAAAACAGGAGGCAGCCAAACACTCACCACGGCTCCGTTGAATGCATACCAACGCATAACACCTGCCGGTAATTCTGACCGTCTATGATCTGACCCAGCCAAAAGACCAACGAAAGTTAGAGAAATTCCCCTCACATGCTAATTGAGCTATACACAAACCAATGGGCCACTGCTCACGAAGGAAGTACCTCGATTTCTCGCTGGACCGACTGTCACCAGATCAACAGCACCAGGACCATAAGAAAGAAAAGAAATAGTATAAGACTATGCATTTTGCTTAATATTAGTATACACACACATAATTATTCTCACCTGATTTTTATGTTTCCTTTTACAGATGCTCCTCCTCGCTGGCGGTTCATAACTAACCGTAACATTCATCTCTTGCACCCTATCACCGGCGTTCAGAAGGAACACGGACACAGAATCTGGGCTGTCAACATACTCAACATATCTACCTAGTACTGCCCTTGTCTGCAGGCTCAGGAACTGGTTACTATTTGATGGTGGCGCCTTCTCATGTTCACGCATTGTCACACAGAGGGTGTAGGCGCAGTTAGGCGGCACGATGCCACAAAGAGGTAGCTTTGTGAGATACCTCCTCGGGGCTTCTGTTGAAATTCTGAAGGCAATACGGTTGTTTGTGCTGTTTGTTAGGTACAGGGATCGGGAGGTCGACCTCTTTGGTTCAGAAACGAAGCGGAGCTGCTGAGGTTGCACGAGAAGGCTAACTTCTTGTTCAGACAATACAAGAAGGCTACCAGCAGCAGGCCTTGTGGTTGTGGGACAACGTCCAGAGAGCGTGTCAATAATGTGTTCGATGGAAGGTCTGCGCTTGCGATCAATCGCCACACACTGTAGACCAATCTCGATGCATACTTTTACTTCCTGTTGAAGATTTACATGTAACCTATGGTGCACCGATGCTATGTGTCCCATTGTCCAAGTTTGACGTACCTGCGTAAAGAATTTGGGACAGTTACCCTTCCTGGTATTGGAAAAAAAATATAACATAAGCTTCTACATTTCAGTACTTGGAACATTAAGTAATGTTTCTTCTTACTTTTTCAATAAAATTTCTTGCTGCCGGTTCACTGGTGGGATTATTCTTCTCACCTGTCGCAATCTCTATGATAACTAGGCCTAAACTGTATATGTCTGTCATGGTGGAGATTTCACCTCTATATACATATTCCGGAGACATGTAACCACTGAATAGTGAATATCATTAACATTAAGAAAAATTGTTAATATGTAACACTCGAGAGGTTAAAATGAACTTATAATAATGATCAGAATAGTAGTGCCGACTTTGATCGACTTACTATGATCCCACCACGTTTTGTGTGAACGTTCGTGTTTGTTCCTGATCAAAGAGCCTCGACAGACCAAAACTCCCAATTTTTGGATTCATCTCATCATCCAAGAATATTGTTCCAGGCTTAAGATCCATATGGATAATCGGAATACTATGTAGAAAATGTAAACCTTGGCATATCCCCTTGATTATGTTGAAGCGTGTATCCCAATTCATTACACTGGGCACTTCTGAAGAAGTAAACATTTAATTAGGTAAGTTCTAACAATACATAAAAGGAGCTGTTTTTTCTAACACCCAGAAGGAGCTCATCTATAGTACTCCCTCCGATCCATAATAAGCGTCGCTGATTTAGCACAAAATTGTATTAAATCAGCGACACTTATTATGAATCAGAAGGAGTACTACTAATGACTACCACTAGTAGATGCTCCTCCATCTCAGTAGTTAACATGGGGTTTGAACATCATGTTTTTGTTAATTTTTGGTTTATGTGATAAATAATCATGACACATTTTGTAATAGAAATCCGATGAAATCAATTTATATCAAAATAATCATGGTAATGGAGTAGTGGTCAGAACTTGTCCTTACACTATGCATATCTTGACAGAATGCGTACTTACTTGAATACTAAAAATGCATGCCTGTGTTAACAAAATGAAAAACACTATGCTCATATTAAATAAAAATATAAATGCAATATTTGTCGGATTGTACATACCAAAAATATTCTCTTGGAGGCTCCCCTTGGGAAAATATTCGTGGCATATTATATATTCATAAATATCTGCAATAATATATGATCCATTGTCTGGCACCACTTTTTTTGTCCGCTCATGGCTGAACCCAACCAATTTTACAATATTTTGATGATTGAAAGCCATAATATTATGTATCTCATTTGTAAATACTTTGGAACATGGAAAGGGTGAAGCTTCCGATAGTCTCTTCACTGCGATCGCTTCGCCATCGTCCAAAATTCCCTGTTTCACGCATATAAACTATAAATTAGCATTTCTTTTCTCAACTTCAGAAAAGATAGAAAATGCGAAAAAATGATCATACCATATAAACAGTTCCAAATGCATCTACACCAAGTTGTCTCTCATCTGAGAAGTCATTTGTTATTTTCTTCATGAAGTCTAAAGATAGATCCTTTGGCAATACGCCTCGAATGCTTTGTTTGCTCTTTGTTTTACCTCCGGTTGAGTGGGTGTGCATTCCTGAAAATTATCAAGTTAGTTAGTGTCCATAATGTGTTACTCTCCCTAGGGTGATCCGGGCGGATCCAACCCTCCCGACACAAAGCTCCCTCTCTGCCCTGTTGTCGGCCTTGTCCGTAGTGGAGGCAGGCCTCACTACCGGGGGGGGGGGGGGGGGGGGGCATTGGCCGTTTCTAGCAGCGGAGATCGAATCCTAGATCGGTGGTGGCGGGTTGTCTCCCGTCTCCTGCAGCCTCGCCATCGGCGCCCTTGTTGCATGGTGGCGGTGCTGGGCTTGCGGGACGGCATTGGCGTCAGTTTACAACGAAGTACGACACATGTAGCACCCGTGGAAATCCCCAATTAGAAATTGCTTTTTATTTCAACTTTGTGCATCATCATAACATCGTCATGCATCTTTTTGCCTCTAAGAATATTTCGCTCAAACCATATTTTTTTCTACATTATTCCCCTTCTTTATATCAAATCAAAACCCCAATCTGGATATTTTGTTTGCCTAAAAACTATTTTGAAAAAAGGGGTTTTAAAAATAAATAGAAAACAAACATCCCCCAACTCCGATCCACACCCCACCGGCGCCGTCGCACGCTTTTTGCGGCAACCAAGGTGACGCCGCTAGGACTCGTCTCCTCAGTGTCAGAAGACCAAGCAAAAACACGTCAGCCGCTGCGCGACCTATGTGCCATCATTGCAGGGCGCGACTTGATGCGATCCCACTTCGACTTGTTCACGACCCCGGTTATCCCCAAGGAGAGAAGCCGGTCCCACAACCGTGGGATACTGTCTGCCCCGTGGAGAAGGGGGTGGCCACATGACTGCCTAAGCGAGCCTCCCGCACGCCCCCGCGAAAGAACCAGCGTGAGCGGGGGCTCTGCCCGGGTACAATCCTGCCCGGGAAGAACCCTAGGGGTCTCATACTGGGTTCACACTGCACACCCCTTCGCCACTTGGCATCATGTGCATGAGAGGTCAAGAGAGGACGGAGAAGAGGCGGCCACGACGAAACAAGGCCTCCAACCCTGTCTCAGCTAGGCCCTCACTTCGGCCACGCGCCCGGGACAACCGAACTTGTGAGCTAGTTAAGTTCTTTTTTCTATCAGCACTAGATTGTTAGAAGCAATTCAAGCCTCATTATGCTCGATCTGTGTTCATTCTTTACTTTCTAGAGTGGTAGCTTATTTTATCGAATTTTTATTTTGGCCTTAAATATTGGGGTACTTTAATACACTCAATACAAGAGACATTGGTTCTTGTGTTGGCGTGTAAAAATACTAGACGGGCTTGTGATCAATTTTAGGCTTGTTATAATGTTTGCAATCCTACTATGAAAATAAACTGTTTGAAGTTTTCATATGTAAAGTTGTTTTCACGTCGATAACAGCCATTGACATCCGATTGTTTACTAGAGGACCAGAGATTGATTATTTCATGCACTTAGATTTGTGAATGTGCTGCCTCATTACTCCCAGACATATGAATATAGTATCTATTTCTGCTTATTGGATCATATACCATGGAGCCATGATATATAACATGGATCTTGGTTAGGTGCAGTCACCAAATTGATATGCATAATATTCTTGAATATCTTGAATCATGTACATTGTCATAGTATTTCATGTTGGTTACCGATTACATGTTTATCATGCCTTCTTCATCTCATTGTAATTAATTTTGTAGTCTAACGATGATTACATTCATCAAATGGTTATATGGTTTAGGTTCTAAATAGTTTGTAAGAAATGTGGGAAAATGTGGGAAATGAGGGGAAAGTGGGGATTGGCTGAAATGGAGGAATTCACCAAACCCCTAGGGGGTAGAAATAACCTAGAGGTAAACAAGGCCTAACCTGGAGGTCTCTCTGGGATGTTTCTCTTGGGATTCTTTAGCGATAGTTGAAATGAAAAATAGCATGATCCAGTGAATAGAATTTGTTACAGGCCCCACTAGCACAAACAGAAAGATAACTGACCAGGAGTAGAATTCATAGTGGTACTAACCTGGAAGTTGTCTCTTTAGAGAATATCTTTCCATATCAATGGAGTCTCCATCAGGAAATTGCGAAGAATATAAAGTAATCAATGGAGGATCATATCCTGTTTGGCTCTGCTATTCCCTCCACAGGAAATCGTGTAACCAAAGGAGGATCAGATCGTTTTCAGATTGCATGCAGTAACTAGGGGGTATTAATCCATCGGTAAAACAGAATAAATAAATTTTGGAGGTGAGCTCTATACACCGTAACTGAGGCAGTACTACAAAATGATGTTTAAAACATTGACACAACCTTCAAGACTTATCTTTGACCACTATTTATTACTATAATATATAAATAAAAGGCAATAAATCTAATCATAGGACTTATAAGTTCTCAATCTAAATACTCCAAATAATACTAGAGAGGCATATTTAAACTGAATCATGTTTTGTTTTAAGTTTTGATTAAGTTGATGAGATTCCTATATGGATGCCAGAGCACGGCAGACGAGTTCAAGTAGTTCTTCCCATTGTTCACCCTCAAATATAGTTTCTTAAGTCAGGTTTTCTAGCAGTTTTGGAGAGTTCCAGGAAGCAATTTCTTCCTCTGATGGTGAATGTTAAGGCAAGTGCACAATTGTATTTTTATTTTATATGGTTGCTATTGGTGGTTCTTCACTGGTTTTTGTGTTGTTACAATTTAGTATATGTTCATGTATGTATCAGTTTAAGACATACGTTGACTATTCCCTATATGACCTATGATAAATATTCAATATCTCTAGTCAGTGTGATAGTGACATGAGATGTGCCTAATGCACAGAGATTCACATTCAGTTAAGTTATGTATTAACATCATTCATTTTATATTCCGAGCTTTCTTTCATTTATAGCTTGTTGATATTTCGGCTCTAGATTGTACATGTTGAGTATTCTTTACTTTACCTTTGTTTGCATCTTTGTTATTTTTTGTTTTGTTCTCAGGTACACAATGTAGCGGCATGGCATTTAGCGGAGGGAGTATCACATCTTTGTTGAAGTGTATAAGTGGATTGTCTAGCTTTTCCCATTAGATCTGTCTTTAGAATAGTTGGCATTGCATGAATCTTGACATGGTATTAGAGTCAAGGTCTCGAGTTTGAGTCTTGTGTGGCGCATTTTTTCTAAAAATTGTTGGTGGCCCATCCATCCACATATTGTCCTCTTGAGTCGAACCTCTGAGTTTACACGTATTGATTTGTCTTCCCGTCACACGTAAAAATGGGTGTTGAAGTGTATAAGTGGATTGTCTAGTCCTTTCAACCAGATCAGTCTTTTGAAATAATTGGTTAGTACATGAATCTTGACAATCTTCACATGAAAAGTTCATATCATACAAATAATTATTATATAGTATAATTTGGTTAAACTTAGAAAGTATCAACTTCTTGACTAAATTTGTGCACCATGTATTTGGGACATACTCCCCACTACAGTATATGGAATACTAACATGGACACCTAAGACACTTCAATAGGGGTATGTGATGAAAACTACACAACAACAATGACCTAACATAGGTGGTATCATGTTGAGCAACCTAAGTTAAGAAAATGATGTCACAATATAATTATTGATAAAAGGGACAACTGGAGTATCATAAAATAATACCTCATACCTTTTATGATCCATATATCCTAAATAAAATACTAACCATATGATAGCATTCATTTGGACTTAGTACTATCACTAGTATCATATGAATGATGCTCTTATATGATACTCTACCATCACTAGTATCATATTCATGATACTCTTATATGATACTCCCTGCTATGTAAGGTCTACAAGGAGTTCATAGAGTTGAGGAGAATTATACCAAGATTAATGATATTCTATGGTAATGCCTATTGTTCTATAAACAGTAGCCTAATACAAGTGAACTCAACTGATCTGTCTGTAGCCCTAGGTCTTGTGTCATCGTTTCTGTCTCGAGTAAAATAGAAACAATGCGATTTATGGTAGGCCTATCTTTTCGGATCCGCTTTATGCATTCCAATGCCATCTCAATGCATCTCTTGACTTGGTGGCAATAAACTTCGAGTGGTCTTGGTTTCAATATCTGAACTAGCCTTTTCCTCCATTTGTCATGTACCTCGAAAATTGGATCACACATACCAAAAGTATCATATTTTTGTTCTAAAATGAAAAGTATTCTTACTTGATTGACAAACTTCACTAGCGTCACACAAACACACCAAACATATCATATTTGTGTTCTAAAATGGAAAAATATTCTTACTTGCTTAACAAACATTGTTGGCGTCATGTCTGCAATACTGTTGTAGCCTTCATGCCCGGTAATTATCTTAGTAATAATAACACCTAGACTAAATATATCGAAGGTCTCTGAGATCACTTGAAGCTCTATGTATTCTGGTGGCAAATACCCACTGTATGCCAACAAATGCAATACAACTTGTTAGTTGCAAGCTATAAGAATATCTACGGTATATCTAAAATGTAGATAGCTCATCTCTTTAAATACAGAGGAAACATAAAAGGATAGTTCACTTTTTATAACAGCTACCCGTACAATAGTTAATATATGTATAGAGAGATGCGTAAGGATATACATATAAATGCTATTCACCACTAAGGGTGTAGAAATAACTTATTTTGCACCCATGGGTTTCTTACGTTGTTACATTTAGAATTTATGCTTAACACACAAAATAGTTGCATTCATTTTGACTCATAATGCAAAATTAGGCAAAAAAAATTGAGTCATAACAGCCTAAAAACCACAAACTTAGCATTGATATATATATATATATATATATATATATATATATATATATATATATATATGGACGTGGATTTTATAAGCACACGGCTAGCTACGCACGTCCTAGGAATCGGTGGATATAGCGAGCAAAACTGCCCACCAATCTTGATGCAGCGAGCAGAGAGCACAAACAAAACGACGGTGTTTGCTTTCTCCGTCTTGCACCGTCGACATCGCACATGCATGCACAAAAAATGCCTGCTTCTTCCATCGTCCACAAACTATGCTCCAGGGTGTGTTTTTTTCTTCTGCGCTCTGCATGCGAAGCGCTCGTGACAACCAATTTGGTTTTCTCCATGCATTTTTACATTATGGTTGTACTATATGTTGGCGAGTGGCATGGCAGGGGTGACTCAAGCCAGAAATTCAAAATTTGCCATACTCCAACACCACCATAGCAATCCACAACATCACGTGAAGCCATCATTTCTAAATTTGCCATATACCAAAACCACCACGTCCAGCTAGGACGCCACGCCAAGCCACAATTTATAAATTTGCCATATAGCAACACAATGGCAAGTTGGCAGGTACGTGTTTTTTGCAGGTGGTCTCTACATCCCGCTGCCCCACGGTGGTCCACCAGCATGGCAACCCTAGACCACGATGTTTTATTTGTGGTAAATTTCTGATTCGTGGCTAGCTATGCACCACACCAAGCCCAGCCATGTTGTATGCATTGTGGTTATTTTCGTGTTTGTGGCTTGCTATGAACCACACCAAAAAAGATTTACCACGTGAGAAAGCCTAGCTGACAAGCGCTTGTAAGAGTGCCACCTTTGGCAAGACGTTACTCCATGCGACTTTTTTGTAGCTGAAAAAAGCTCGTGGCAACTACCGTGGAGTTTCGTTGTGGTAAGGGGATTATGAACAATGAACAAAAGCTCCGCCACTGCCAACTCCCATGTGCAAAGACCGCGGTGGAAGCAAGAGAAAAAGGCTGCCAACTTGCCATGGTGTTGTTATATGGCAAATTTAAAAAATGTGGCTTGAAGGGGTGTTGTGGCTTGTCGTGGTGGTGTTGGTATATGGAAAATTTAGAAATTGTGGCTTTGAAGGGGTGTTGTGGCTTGACGTGGTGGTGTTGGTATATGGAAAATTTAGAAAGTGTGGCTTAACGTGGTGTTGTGGCTTGATGTGGTGGTGTTGGTATATGGCAAGTTTAGAAATCGTGACTTGACGTGATGTTGTGGCTGGACGTGGTGGTGTTGGTATATGGCAAATTTTGAAATTGTGGCTTGACCCACCCTTGCCATGCCACTAGCCAACACAAAGTACAACCACATTGTAAAAATACATGGAGACTACCAGCTTGGTTGGCAGGAACGCCTGCAAATATCACCGCACATTCGCATGTGTTCTTACTGTAAATCCAAAAAAGTAGCATTGGAAAAAATGCACCCAGCCTAACGCCGTTAGTGGGGGTTGTGCTCCTGGATTCATATCATGTGCTATATATAGTTGATCCAACGACTGTCTGGACGTGCGTACCTAGCTGCCTGAGTATCCCACTATTTCCGATATATATATATATATATATATATCTTAGGTAAAATAACTGGTTCACCTTGGTGCCCAGCACCATACGTGATACGCGTATTTTTGTTATGAAACAGGTATGTGTACCTAAGTTATACATACTTAGGTATCACATACCTAATATATGTATACCTAATATATTACATACTTAAGGTATACGTACGCAGCATACGTGTATATATATGTAACTTAGGTATGTACATATTAGGTATGTGATACCTTAGATATATATATATAACTTGAATAGATATATCTTAGGTATATAAAATTTATGTACGTACACCCTAGGTATGTAGCAAATACAGGTATGGTGCCCGGACACCATGGTGTCTCATATGGGTGTCCTATATATATATACATATATATATATAGGACATATTCATACTACACCTGGGTGTAGTTACACCCACGTGTGTTTCATGTCATTTAGACAGTATCTATCATACTGGAGACTATATATGGATAGTATGAAGTATATAAGAATATTTTGGTAGTATATATACCACTTTTTTGTAGTATGTAATTTTTATTCGCATACTCCTTTTGTACGTATAAATATGACGGTATTTTACATATATAGTGCAAACTATGGGTGTATTTGCAATTTTTTCACCTAACTTGTTTGGAAGTATCTTAGATATAGTATATGAACATACTCAAACAGATAAATTATTACAAATACTTCCGTAAGGGAGTATATGAGACGTGGGTGTAGTTACACCCGGGTGTAAGAAGTATTTTTCCTATATATATATATATATATATATATATATATATATATATATTGGCGCTATTTGACACCTAGAGCGTAGAATAGTTATTCTTCACTCACCCTCTATCTTTCAAACCGTATATGATTTTTATATCACGTAAATTTTCTCTTACTTCGGAAGTCAAGAAGAACATAAAAAAATTAGACATATCGTAAAAAAAATTGTTTACATGCCGTATAAAAATACGACGTAAATGCGTATTTTCTATGTTTTTTACACTATAATGATTCATAAATTGTATTTTTATGTCGATTTTTGTGTGTTTCTGATGAATATGAACATAATTATTAGTATACAAAACATAAATTTCTGAACATGAGAACATAATATATATATATATATATATATATATATATGCTATTCAAGAACCTGTTCCTGAATAACTATTTAGGAACCCCCGTTTTCTTTCACGTGAACACGAGTTAATTTCGTTTTCTTTCATAGTTAACTTCCAGTCTGTAGCAGTAATAATAAATGTTAACTTTCGTCTGTGCAAGTTAATTTCCGCGAACTTGTTAACTTCCTCCTTTTGTACAACTTAACTCACAATTCTATGCTAGTTAACTTCCTGACGGAGCACCTATTTTCTTTCACGCGAACACACATGAACCCGTTGTTAACTTTCACGCAAACACGAGTTAACTTTTTTTTTTGTTTTCGAGTTAACTTCCAGTCTGTAGCAGTAATAATAAATATTAACTTTCACATGAGCAAGTTAACTTCCGCGAACTTCTTAAATGTCCCGTGTGTACAAGTTAACTCCCTCTTTCTATGCTAGTTAACTTCCTGATGAAGCATTAATTTTTTTTTGTTTTTTCGTGGACTGAATGTTAATTTCCATATGTGCAAGTTAACTTCCACGACCCTTCTTAACTTTCCCGTCTATACAAGTTAACTCTCTATATTCTATGCTAATTAACTTCCTGACGAAGCACCGATTTTTTGTATTTTTGCAAACTGTGCAACTTAACTTATGTGGTTCCCTGTGTGTGCAAGTTATCTTCCATCCGATGCACTTCTTAACTACTGTGGCTCTTATTAACTTCCCTGTGTATGCAAGTTAACTTCTAGAGAGGAGGCACCGGTGATGCGTATTGTCCGGAGGTAGCTTTAGGCAGTGGAGGTGGTGTGGATCTACGGCGAGGCGGCACGGGGGCGGGGGCGGAGGAGGCCGGCAGCACGTGGGAAGGAGGGCACGACGGCGCGCAGGGGAGATGGCCGGCAGCGCGCGGGGAGGATGGTGTGACGGCGCACAGGGGGAGATGGCTGGTGGCGCGGGGGCAGGAGCGGAGGAGGCCGGCAGTGCGCGGGAGGAGGGCGCGGCGGGCGCAGGGGAGATGGCCGACGGCGCACGGGCTGGAGGGCGCACGGGGCGAAGGAGGCCGGCGGCGCGCGGGGAGGAGGGTGGCCGGCGGCACAGGGTGGAGGAGGTCTGCGGGGAGGAGGGCGTGGCGACGCGTGGGGTCGGAGGGCGCCCGGGACGGAGGAGGTAGGAGGCGCACGGGGGTAGGAGGTGGGGGCCTGGCGACGCGAGAGAGGAGGAGGAAGAAGGTAGTTAGGTGGAGGGGATTGTTGAATAAGCTTATTTAGGAATCTCTTAGGGGTTCTTGAATAGTCCTGTCCTATATATATATAGTTCCGTTAAAAAAAAGTTCTACATAATGTTTTTATTGTATCGCGCAAACAAAAAATTACCGTTCTGACATAAAATAAAGTTTGCATGGCATAAAAATCCCGTGAAATATAATAGGAAAGAAAGAAGTGCACATACCTCTCACAAGTATCATGTTTTGGACACAGCACCCCCAAACCTCAAAACTAGCACACTTAACCCCTGGACTATCCAAACCCAGGTAGCCACCCCCTAACGCCCTCTTAGGCTGCTTTGGCATACTGTTTTGCACATGTGGCGAGCTATTTGGTTGCGTTTTACATGGTCGCCACATTGATGACCTCACCAGCGATGGCACACGACGGTGCTAAGCAGTTGTTGTAGAGCATGGACGGCTGGGGCGGAAGGACGGAGAGCTCACCCTAACATGATGGCGAGGTAGGAGAGGCTAGAAGAACCATGGATACAACACCACAACCAACGATGACAGTGCGGACCAGAGTGGAGCGGGATGGCGAAACGACTTGGGAACACTGGAGTGCTCAGGTTGTGTCGACATGCTCTATTAAATGCCATGAAGTCGGGACGGGGAAAGGTGTGTTTTAGGTTATATCCTAGAGCATCAAATCGAAGAATCGGGGTGAGGTTGGCCAGAGGCAGAGAAGACGGCTCAACTCTAGCGATTACGAACATCTTAGCTCAATGTTGGTGAGAAGGTAGAGGGTATCTCCCTGAAGATCCTAGACACAATATTGTGGCTCGTGGAGGCCTCATGTAGTGGCGCGATGACTCAATTTTCAATGTCAGTGGCATCTTTGGATTATAGGGGAGCTCGCTGGAGATGGAAAGAGGGAGAGCTAAGATGGGGAATTGATCAAGAGGAGCCATGTGGGACTCCACGAGGGCATAGGAAATATCCTCTTCCACGGAAGTGTCAGCAGCGATGTGAGTGTATAGCATATCTTGTGGGATCTCCTCATCCATAGAGGTGGCCCTTGCTTTAAAGCCATCCCTATATCGTCACCATATCAACAATATAAAGTTGTGGCCCCATCCAGGCAAAGTTGTTCTTGTTAGGAATATGCCCTAGAGTTAATCATGTATAATGTAATTCCCAATGTATTCATAAAGTAATAAAGTTAACCTTGTATGAACATCGAATATATATCATTGAATATATGATTCAGTTGTGGAACTATATATTCATGTTTGTTTATACTAGATTGTCCTTGATCGATGAGGTTGTGTTGGACACACAACTTAGACCAATATGAAAGTCGGCTGGTGACTAGGTTCCACTTGTCATGGGCATGGTGATGCTATTCCGACTTACACGGACTCGGCTACAGAGTTTAGCGAGTCGGATGGACCCACAGTTGAGATGCAACGAGCATGTTGTCATTTGTAGTCTCAAACAATGGAATCCTTCGACTTGAGGTAATCGCATGATCCGAGTTGTGGATCGCCAGCTTAGGTTCTATCAAACGGTGTTCCGTAAATGGGTAGTTATAAAGGTAGAGTTTGGGCCGGTTGTGAAGCAAGCTGCATGACATGGATTACCAAGATGGTATTTGTCCCTCCGTAATGGAGAGATATTCTCTGGGCCCTCTCGTGTGATATGATTCGGAAGCATGGCCATGTGCGACTTGGTTAAGTGTTAATCAAGGAGTCGAACTAAGTATTAGTCTAGTGAATCGTATATCATGGAACACGAAGAGAGAGTCGAGCTATTAAAGGGATGGAAACTACTCACCTATAGCTTGACGAGATATATCGTGAGGCAAAGGGACTTGGATGAAAGTCACATTGAGAAATGTCCGTCTTCTGGCTTTTACGATGCTTGAGAGTTGGCACATCTTGCTAGAGGCTGCTACCAGCTATCGACTCGGAGTGGTGACTTGTGTCGTGTCCAGGTGTACGTGAACCTACAAGATCACACACTTAAGAGAAATGAGCCCATATGGATTCGATCCATGTGGAGATTGGGGTACAACCTAAATATGCCTCAAGCGTTGAGCCCAGCTAGGAGGGTATATAAGTGGAGTGACAAGGGATAGTCCCTGACCTAGCCGTCACTTTCTCCACTTCCATTTCGGGTTAGACAGGAACTACCAATCCTCTGCCCGTGCTCCTTCCTGTACGTGTGGATATCGGTAGAGGCGTTGCACGTGCGGCGCTGCAGGCGAAGGAGTTTGTGGGGATCTATACGAGTTGTACGTGGGATCGTTCGCATAGCATCAACTGACGCACTCCATCAATAATCTGCACCTGCGCGTCTAGTGGTAAATCTCGTGGCTTATCACCTGAGCTAGAGCTTGGGAGCACCGCGTAGGAAAAAGTGCTTTTTTATCTCTACATGGCCCAACAGTTCTCCCTCACGACATACTGGATGAGGAGGCACGCGCGGGTAGGAAAAGCAGCCCGCGGGATTAAAAACTAAGGGTGCGGGAGGACAAAACACACAGGGTGTGTTTGGTACGACGCATCACCTCTAGCCAGGATCTAGGGAGAAGAAACTGGCTCAGTTGGTTGCCCGGGATCCCCTTCGCATCATGGTCAGTGTGCGCCCTAAAGCACTCCCCAACCAGGCATGTTGGGAACTACCAAATCGACAGTTTCCATGGAGCCAAGCATGTGAGAGCGCGACGAGCCATCTTGGTTGCACGCATGGGGAAGGAGAGGGGTGCCCCATGTCTCATCATGAACACGCACCATAAATCCCCTCACCACCAACTCACTCACTCTCTCGTGTCACTTTCCCTCATCTCAGCTTCCTGTCAGATCTCGTCGACGGTTCGACCGCTGCCGACCCATCCTTCGTGATGATGCAATGAAGATCTAGATGGTGACCTCGCCCTCGACCGCGACCTCGACCGAACTGTATTGTATAACTCCCCATGCAACACTACCTCGACTTCATCCTCAGCCACTCGTCAATGGCAGTAAGCCCTACTCCGAGTTTCTCCTTCGTAGATATGCATGTACATGGCGTGTGGATGGCATGCATTGTAGATCTGATTAGGTACCCGTTGTGCTAGGGTTCAAACTTTTGATTAATATAACTGGGGTTAGATTGGGGCCATTGCGTGATGGATTATTTCCTTCTTTGTTGTGTGCTTCTCCGATTTCACTAGTTACGAGTGATGGATTAGAGCTAGGATTTTAGTTGTATATCTATCATACCATGAATTTACTGTTCATGGTTGTGGATTTCTTTGTTTTTTACTTGGCCTACGGTCGAAGTTTGCCACATGTAGTAAATTTCAGAGATGTCTTTTTTGTGTGTACCTGTGATTGAAATATGCCACATGCGGTAAATTGTTCTCTGAGGTTTGCATCTTAATTTGTTCCTATGGCCAATGATTCAAATATTCCCTAATATAGTGCAAGGGATAAACCTTTGCATTTGTGTAGGTTGTACTTGGTCCTTGGTCCACTAACTCCATCACTGAAAAAATTATGAGGCCCTAAATTGATTCATAGCTGTCGTCTGCATTTGATCGATGATTTTAACAATGCACTCTCAATATGGATGTGATAATCTGCATATATTTTGTGTTTTTACAATCACATAGGTTGTGCATTGAACTAGATATATGTTGGATTATCTCATTGAGTTGTTTGTGCTCCATCCATATGAGGTCTCTCATATGATTGCACTCTTTTTTTGTTGATGCCTATGATTACAACATGCCACTACGACGGTTAACGAGGTGATCTGTATCTACATATGGTTGTATACAACCTCATTGGTTCTATATGCTCATTGTTAGATACAGATTCATCTTGTTGACTAATATGTGCCAAAAAAAACTATGAGGTGGAGTATGTGTTACTTCTTACGAGACATTTTGCAGATTTTGTGTATTATGTTTCTTTTTATGCCCCTCATATCTTGCATTGCTATCCATGTGTGCTTGCTTTTTCGCAGCATCTTCATCTATGCGTCCTTGTGGAAGTTCTTGAAGAGCATCCCAACAGGAAGGTGAAAGGAAGCCCTCCACTATTCGGCATTACCATGAGAAGGTGTACTCAACCCACTTTGTCAAGGTGATGGTGGCAACATGGTTAGGGTATATTCCTATCCCTAAGGCCTTCAATCCATATCTAGGGTCGGTGCCTGCAAACATCACCGTCAGGACCTCCACTGGATGCCAATTGGACATGAACCTGAAGGATGTGAATTGCAAAGCAATGATCGAGTCGGACCGGCCACAGTTTTCCATTGTGCATGACCTGCAGCTTGGCTACTTCCTCTTCTTCAAGAATCTAAACATGAAGGGGTATAGAATTGTCATATGCGACCACTCTTGTTGTGAGGTGGTCAAGCAGTTCCCTAAGCACCCATATGACATGGAGAAGGTCATTGAACTACATGAGGAGTGACTGGTTGGTACTTAAGGTCTAGGATTTAAAGAACCTCATGTTATCATGGTATTATGCGATGCTCAGGATATCGCTTATCATTAACTTATTGGCCAGCCTGAAAATAGGGATTAATAATTTATTGGTAGATTAATCGATTTTATAGGTCGACCATTTATTGGCCAGTTTTTGTAAATCTAAGATTCTAGCACTCGCAAATATTGTAAACAACTATAATATGATAGATAAGTTAACAATAAATGGAGGGGCGTTGGTATTGTAGTACTAGAGGAAGGGATGCTAGTCCTGTAACTCTTGAGGAAGGGGGCGCTAGTCTTCTACTGCTGGAGGATGGTGTGCCGGCGAGAGCTACTGCTGAAGGAGAGGGTCCAGCTGTCATTCTACTGCCTCCAAGCCTAGACGAGCTAGAAGCTGCACCACCCCACACTCTAGATGTAGTCACTTGGGCTAATGGGCCACGCCGATCAATCATTTTTACCCGATTTATCGGTTGTTAGAGTGACTAATCGCCCCAAATGAGAAACACCACCGATATGGAAAAATCTTATCGCTTGCCTTACGATTCACGACTAATCGGTCGGTTAATCGGTAACTCGGCCAATTTTTGAACATTGTACACTATGTGTCACTATTAAATTGTGTGTGTTTCATACTATCTGCCGTACTCCTATTAATTGTAGTACTCTATCTATGTGTTAATGTGTTTAGTGTTTCATGTTCTAATTGTGATGTTGTTGATGTTCATGTTCCTCTTCTTCCGTTCTTCTTCATGTTCATGTTCATGCTCATGGTGTTATTGTTGATGTTCATGTTCCTCTTCTTCTATTCTTCATGTTCATGTTGCTCATGTTTTTCTGATTTGTAACCTCACCACACTAGATAATAGGTTACCACACTAGATAATAGGTTACCACAAAGGTTATCGGTGGACAACCAACACTGTTGGCCAATGCATGCAACCAAACACACACGACCTATCTGACAATGGTGTTGGAACCCATTTTGGGTCATTAGTCGATGGCCTAGTCGGATCAGAAGATAGTAAGTAGCAGATGGACGAATTTTGTTGTTTTCAGAAATCCGGTCCGGGTTAGGTTAGAGACTAAGAGGATAGCCGACACTAAAATAATATTCTAGAAGAGGTCTAGATGAAGTGGCGTGTGACAGGTAGAAACCGACTCAGCCATAAACATCCATAAGACGTCGCACCAATTTACACCCAAGGGACCACGACGTAGTTGACAAGAAGCTCGAAGATCGCGGGAACTACGCCAACACGGAAGGGAAGGCGACTCAGCAAGGAGTTGACTCGGATGCTTGGAGTCTGGATCCAGTATGAAGCAGACCGTAGTTAGCGAGTTTACAGGTGTTTTTTCTACTAAATAATCAGCACTGTAATCATGTAATAGTCTCCTAGGCTTACATAGAAACACCAGCCGCCCCATAAACGGTAAGGGATGACGATCAATTAAAATTAAGCACACAATAGACAAACTCAATACAACCTACTTTTTTGTTGGGTCCGCAGCATAGAAAAGAAAAAATTCCTACGATGAGAACTACACGCCAAGATCTATCTACTAGGTACAAAGCAACGGGTGGACATACATCCAACGAGAACTTACCCTCGAAGACAACGAGTTTTGTTAACGAGTAGGAACTCGTGGTTGATATAGTCGTACACTTGCCGATCTCAAGATCGTGAGGAAGTCCGAGCGCCGCAACTCAGCAGCGCATCCGTACTCGCACACACGTTCAAGCCACTGGACAACCTCCACCTCCTCGCTCCAGCGATTCAGCGGAAGCAACAACTCCTTCCAAACGAAATGTCACCGGGAACATGTATCTCGCTAATCCGAGACCATGGAGGAATAATTCTAGAGGAGGAGAGAGATCCTTCACAAGGAGGTGTGAGGAAGAAGGAGGAAGAGGGTGGACTTTTATAGGAGGAGGGGGTTCCCCTCCTTCATGGCCGGCGCATGGAGGGTGACTCCTCACCTCCCCATTTATGTGGTGGTAACCCCTCCACATCAAATTGCCTCTTCACATTCCCCTTTAAAGTCCCTACTTTAAATGCATTAAAATTCTCCAAGTTTAATGCTCTCTCATTTAATAAAACTCTTTTATTAAATTTATTCAGAATTTTGTTAATTACTTTAATTAACAAACATTCACATATAACCCCTTGCAATATTTCAATATCACATGCAGAACCACTTTCTGCAATTTCACCCGAAACAATTTCCGGTTTCTATCGAAATAATTCATGCGCTTTGCAATTCTTTCGTCTGAAACATATGTGCTCCAAAATGGTGTCCGGTAACTCCTAAGTGTGTCACCCTATGGTTCGCGAATAATGCAAACATGATCGAGACCCCTCTCCGATTAATAATCAGCAGCGGGACCTGGAGATCCGTACTGACTCCTACACATTCAACGATGACTTCTGTGATCGTGAGAACCTTTAACGCTAGTAACTAAATCCCTTTGTCTCGCGATATATTACATGTCCGAGATTCGATCATTAGTATCTCTATACCTAGTTTGATCTCGTTACCGACATGCACTTTTTTCTCGTTTCCGTGATATAACATTCTAGTGATCACATCACTTGCTTGCAAGCTATCTTAATGTGATATCACCGAGAGGGCCCAGAGTATATCTATCCGTCATTGGGATTGACAAATTCCACTCTTGATCCATGAGCCTCAACATAACACCTTCGTAGCACTGAACCCATCTTTATAGTCACCCTATTACGGTGTGACGTTTGATGTTATCAAGATACTCTTCCGGTGTTAGCAATTAACATGATCTCATGGTCTAAGGATAAAGATTACTTCGTATGGTGTTATAGCAATATAAACATAATGACTTTGATCGTAATGCTATACTTCGGATGAATGTTCATCACATCATTCAACTAATGTTGTGACCTTGTTATTAACAACATCCAATGTCCGTGATCAGGAAAACTTGATCATCTTGTTAATCAACAAGCTAGTCTATAAGAGAGGCATAACTAGGAACCCTTTTTGTTTATTAAACACACATGTATTGATGTTTCCGATCAATACAATTATAGCATGCAAAATAAACATTTATCATAAACATGGAATAAGATAATAACCACTTTATTATTGCCTCTCGGGCATATTCCCTTTATTTTTACCCTCAAATCTTTGTTCATGCTTCCGTTTCTTCGTTGATGTAGCGTTTTCGAAGGATTGAGAACCGAGTTAGTGCCATCAAGTAGACTAGCTAAGCCAATAGTCGCTAGAATCTTAGACGGGGTCCCTCCCAAAAAACCGGGGCGTCTGGTTATAAAAGCGCCGACTTACTTCCTTGTGTATCGCAAGATAGGCCTCCTAGAGCCGCATTGAGGCGCATTACCCTTGCTCCTACGGGTAACCCGAGTAAGACCTTATACGTTAGTCGGTCAAACATATTGGCAAATCCTAAAATCAGTTCAACAGATATGTCTTGCGAGTGCGTATCCACGATTAAAGCGCAAACAATTTGGGTCGACTTTGCTGGGGACGACAATCTTAGATCGGACAACAATGACCGATCATTCAATCTCTCAACCAGCAGAAATTAATCCGGGTAACATCATATGGCCCGCCTATGATGATATTTTGAAGGATAAACATAAAGATTTTGAGTCTAAACAAGCTCAGCGCCAAGATGTGATCAACCAGCTTTGGAAGAGCTCAACAAGCTTCAGGAGGACAATCTAGAGAGAGATCGCTAGATATTCTTGGCAACTTTCAAGGACCAATCAGGCAACAACATCTCAACCGGCGAGCCTGGTTCAATCCTTTTCTCGACGAGGCTACTCTAAGTTCTAAGGCATTTTATTCTAACGAGTTACGCGTTTCAGATTCATGCGTTAATGGATATAATCAAGAAGTGCTTAAGGCTGCATGCGAATACACTAATGCTACTAAAAACACAGCCAGAAGCCTGCAGGAGAGCACACATGGATTGGGAAGGAAGTTTCATTGATAGCAGCGGTGGAGGGGGAGAGGTTGTTGTGTTGTGTCAAATATCACAAGTTGGGTTACATTAGGACTTGATGTTGTAGCATGGATAGGATACAACTACTATTGGAGTCAGACTCTTGTAGCTATGCCTCCTATATAATGTGGGGGTGTCACGCAATATAACCTATGATGACATGATAGCAACATGCACACAGAGGAGCTGACATCATGTGTCGATGCTAGGGCAGCCAGGTGTTCCGGTATCGTATGGAAGGAGCACCCGTAGTCATGCCCTATGGAGTAGGCGATTTCATAGGACCACGTTAACAAATCTCGATGTCGTTATCGTGTTGTGATCGCCTGATCCTCGGCAGATCAATTGTGCGCCTATGACGGTAAGAAGGGGTATCACATCTCAGATACCCAGATGCAAATCTCGGGTGTACTCATTGTGGTTGGTTGTGGCTAGTGGGCTAAAAAGGATGTGTTAAGCGGGCCCATGGTGACCGACGTGGGAGGGGGAGATTTGTTTGGCTTAGTCCCACATCGTTCATGGGAGGAGACCATGAGCGACTTATAAGGTTAAGGTTGTATTCTCCTAACAGGCTAATCTTTTAGGGAGAGAGAGTCCAAGACCTGTTCTAAGTCCGTGTAGGTTTCCTGTTGGATTGGGTTGGTGGGCCAAGATGCTCGTGCACATGCCCATGATGACACATGTTGGTAAGAAACACTGTTTAATGGACCCAAAATTGTGATAATAATCCTAACATTTGTTGTGTTCCGGTATGAGTATTATGTACAAGTTGGGTCCACACAATGTTATGTCGACTTGATAGCAACATGTACACAATGTCGACGCTAGGGTGGCCAGATGTTGCGGTACCAGATGGGAGGAGCGCCAGTAGTTATTCTCTGCAGAGAGGCGACTTCATGAACCGCTTTAACAAATCTTAGTATCATCAGTGTGTGATGTAATTGCCTGATCTCTACAGATTAGTTGTGCATCTACAACAGTAACCAGGCAACTCCAGGCAGCGGCAGGGAAGAGGGCGACTCCAAGCGGTGACATGGACGTGATTCGAGACAGCAGCGACAACGGTGGTGCGATTTGCTCCCGAGGCCTCGACCAATAGAGCAAGCACTAGCTATTAGGGTCAGTAGTGATATTTGACCAGTCCTTCCGTGCCCTAGCCGTGTCGAGGACGACCCCTATGGCATATCGACATTTATTTTCTTTCTTTTCGAATCAGGAAAGGTGATACTCGCAGGATACCCATATCGCCGATCATATCAAGCGTATCGGAGTACCGGCAGAATATCATACACGGACACGGCAGAGTTTGAAGTATGGGTGCTTCACGGCCATCATTCATCTCCCTTCATGTTCCTCCCTCCTTCCAAAACCGTCGACGCTAGGGTCATCTGTTTTCAGCTGTCACAACTCTCAACCAGTAGTCGACGCCAAACCAAAGAAAATGAAGCAGCGTGGAGAAATGGGGAGAAGCCAGACAAATGCGCACCGGGGCATAAAGAAGGCCAAAGTCAAAAGAATGGCCAAGGCCAACTGGTCTGGACTTTGGAGCCTTTGCGCCAATAGACCACAGGTAGAGAAGGAAACACCAGTATCGGTACACCAGGAGAGATAGGGTTGTGGACTAGATGGTCCAAGTAAAACTAAGGCAACGAGGCAATAGACATGCATGGCCATATAACTGGACTTTGCAGGCCTCATAAGATGTACTCCCCCAGTTTCATAATATAAAATGTTTTAGTTTTGTAAAATAAATGCATTTAGACATCTTTTAGTGTGTAGATTCGGAATGAACCTACACATCAATAGATGTCTCGATACATTCTTTTTACAAAAGCTAAAACATCTTATATTTTGTATAATACTCCCTCAGTTCTAATAATTAAGTATAAATTTAATCAAAAGTCAATGACATCTAAGTTTGATCAATGTTATAAATAAAAATGTGAAGACTTACGAAACCAAATAGATATCAAAAGATTCACCAAACTAAATTTTAACAATGGATTTATTTAATATTGCAAACATTGATATTTTCTTTCTATATATTTGATCAAACTTGACTTTTGATAAAATTTATACGTCTTACTCATTTGAATAGAGGTAGTAGTTCCAAGTCGTCTAAGCATTAGAAAAGAGGATAAGTGCCCTAAATTCCATGCACTCGTGGAAATATAAGTATGTACTATCTAGAAAAAACTAAATTACTTCCCCAAAATATATATAATACACATATCAAAACTATGAAATGCAAATAGGCCACAGAAATTTAAACTACAAAAGACATAACTAATAAATATGTGCCTCAAGGCCGTGTGACTGGACAGATAGATTCGTTCTACAAGTAAATACATTTTTGGATTAAACAGCAAGTTTATGGATGTTTGTCTTATCTAGTAGTAACCACTGTTATGTTCAATTAACCTTGTTAGATGGCAAGTAGCTAAACACACATAAAAGTATAGAACTACTTTCATGGAGTTAATTAAAAAGCAATGAAGCAAATATTGTGAATAAAATGAACGCTCATGTCATATACTAAACCGCAAACCCCTAACTGCTCGATAGAATATTAAGTTGTGATGCAACTTACAATGTGCCTACAGAACTAATTGTCTTTCTTGTATTTTCTTCACCGAAGAGCCTTGATAAACCAAAGTCGGCAATTTTTGGTATCATTGCCTTGTCAAGCAATATATTACCAGGTTTTAAATCCAAGTGCATAACAGGAGAATCCAATCCCTCATGAAGATATTTTAAGCCCTCGCATATCCCTTTGATTATTTTGTACCGTGTAAGCCAATTAAGCCCTGTGTATTCATCTGCAACAAAGAAGGTGGGGGTTGGGGGGTGGGGGGCAAATTGGAGAACTGCTGAAAACATGTAATCCGAATAATTATTTTTCATGTTCTATGACTATAAGTAGGCTGTTAAAATTACCAGAAATATGCTTTTGAAGGGTGCCATTCTGTACGTACTCAAAGCAGAGCGCTGTATGAATCTGTGTAGCAACAACTTGTTTCCCTTTATACTCTGCAAGCACTTCCTTTGATTCATTGCAGAAGCCCACTAATTCCACAACATTTTCATGCTTGAGGCCCCTAAGGTTCCGGAACTCTTTGAGAAATTCCTTACCATCGAATCCTGTCATGTTATGGAGTATCTTTATAGCTATCTCTTCTCCATTTTCATACACACCCTGTTCACCATATCTTGTTAATATCAAGACTCTTTAGTTATGTTCTACCAGCGACTATACGTTGTATAGAAATTTTATTCTATAATTAACTGAAGGTACTGAGGCACAACAACATACGACTTGTCACACTAGGGAACAAGCGCCCCAAGGCCCCTGCTCCTTCAGTTATTCATCTTTCTAGATGCATTTTTCAGCGAAATAATATTGGTGTTGTTATGTTAACTTTTTATTAAGAATCCAATAATACTGGCGATCAAGATTATACATCTACTAAGGGGATTCGCATGTAAGAAACCTTTATTACGTACTAGCGTACAACGGCATCCATGTACCACTCTGCAATTAAACTAAAGCTGAACGTGGACCGCGGACCAACACCAAACATGGCTGTTATCTTACCTTGTAAACTGTTCCGAATCCACCACTGCCAACTATACACTCCTTATCAAGGTCATTTGTAATCTGTTTTATCAATTCATACGATAGCTTCCTTGGCTCGTCACACGTACTGTGATGCAGCTCGTTCTCCTGAGCCATTCAAAAATCTTCTGGGGCAGAAATCCTGTAAGAACATGTTTTTTTGTTTACATCGGAATAGCAAGCCATTCAAAAATTCTCATTATATTTTCTATGTCCTCCTGAGCCAAACTCCCATGTGGGAAACAAGAATAATTACAATATATGAAGATAAATAGACCACGAACAGTAAAGATCTGGTAAGCTAAGTTATTAAAAGTTGCTGATACTTCTGAACCACCTGAAGCTTAAAGAAAGTTGAGCTTTTTACGACATACAGCAGTCAGCAGCGGTGACTTCATTTCATTAAGAGGGGTAAAAAGAAGTACATGGTAGGGCATACGACCAGATTAACAGAAGAAGATAAAAGAAACACTACAGGAGGGAGAAAAGGATCCAAAAATTCACTTTTGAGCACGGGCTGCAGGTAGCCTGAAATTTTGGAAATTCGAAAAATAGATCCCAAAGTTTCAAAAGATTCAGAAAACAATGCCGGATGTAGCCAACAATGTAAACTAAAAGCGTGCAAATTTCCAATCCGAAATACCTCGTATTCTGGGCTTAGCAAAAACGACATATCTGATAAATTTTGGAAGTTCTGAATTTTGCAGTGTTCGCCACACCCAAATCTGCACTTTTGCTGAGACTAAAATACAGGGTATTTCAAATTAAACAAATTCACACGTGTAGAACACATCATTGACTACTTTCAGTTTTTTTCCAGATGTTTTGGAACTTAGAAATTGAATTTTCGATTTTTTTATAAAAAAGTTATCTGCAGCCCGTGCTCTAAGTTCTGCTCCAATGCCAAATGTTTGGTTGGGATTAAAAAATCATTCTCTCCAAGGCCTCTTGCATCTGCGGTGGAAGAAACAGATGGGGGAGAGAGACTGTTGGGAAAAGGCTATTTCAGTACAAGTTGTGTCGGCAGCGGGACCCATAACACAGATAATTTAGAACCAGCACTAGCCATATTTGCAAACCCAGGCCAAATTCTACTATGTGTCAGATTTCGCAAGGCCAACGCTGTGGTTGCCCTAAGAATCCGCACTCTTCCTGCATGCAGCAGGGGGAAGCTGCAGAGAAACAAAGGGAGTTCGGCCGGAAGCTGGCACAAGCCAGCAGCAGGAGGTCTTTGACTCTTTGAGATCTTTATCTAGGCAGGCTCGGCCTTTTGATTGTGTCGCGGAGAAGAAGGGAAGGAAACCAAAGGAGTACGAGATCGGAAATGTTGGTCAACGCTCCACATCTAGGCTCGGTAGGTCGCACCCGGCTCCGGATTGAACAATCGGATCGCCTGTAAAATGTTGGTCAACGCTCACGAACGGACCAGAGTGAGAACAAAGGGCAGTGGCCACCAGGTTTCCGAACCGCCTCAGTAGCCTCCGGGAACATTTGGAACACGAACCTGATCGGAGGAAACGAGATGAAGGATGGAGCTTCAGGGGAAAGACGGTCAACGAGTTAACTGATCGGATGGCCCCACCGCCGCCGCGGACTGGGCCGGCGGTGGCGAGGTGGGGTGGGTGGAGGGAGGCGCCACCAGACACTGGGTTGTTTTTTCTTTTGAAGATTTCTAAGGTACTACTTCTAAGAACGAAGATGCTAACACAGCTGAAAACTTTGTTCAAAATAAAAACACAGCTGAAAAACGGAGCAGTTGTGAAGCACTTACCTGAAGAAGAAGAAGAAGAAGAAGAAGAAGAAGAAGAAGAAGAAGAAGAAGAAGAAGAAGAAATGTAGTCCTGCAAACGCGATGAAATGCGAGGACAAACGGGATAAGAATGAGCAGCTTGGCCCTCTAAGTACGGGTGATTAGAGGGTTCGAGACTATTAGTAAAGACTATAGCTGCTTTCCGTTTCGTGTGTACTCGTTTTCTTGCCGTCCGTTCTCGTCTTTGAGATGGTATCTTGGGCAGGTGAGAATGAGCAGCTTGTGGTCTTTGCGGGCCTGTATCACATTGTCGTATCGGGTTTGTTAATGGAGCCACCTTAATCAGGTTGTCCTATCCCGTGGAATCGAGGATACCATTGCTCTTGAAACAGGGTTTTTTTGATCCATGTATTAATATATCAACACACGATACAACGTCGAGATCACTATCGAGACAATCAACACAACCAAACCAAGAGAAAAAACAAGAGAATGAAAGAGAAACTAATGCCAATAACGGCAAATCGATGAAAATGATGATGACCTCCAACCGTTGCGCCCTACGGAGAAGTCCTACCACGCTCCTATGCCTCCAAATCACCACGTAGCAAACAACACCTTCAAGAAGGAACGCGATGATAACGATGCTGCCTCTACTGATTCTAAGATTTCTCCCAGTACACAAAAGGAAGTGGGGAAGGGGTACACTTGACGCCCTTCAAGAAGGGACGACGGCTCCCGCAAGCGTCACCGCGTCGGTGTCGGATGAGCCGACATGGATTTCTCCCGATCCCCAAAAAATCACAACCCCGAACAATCCGTCACGCTCCACCAAACTTGCCTCCCACCAACATACGCCACCACGATTTTGCAGTCATCATCGACGTTTCACAATGGCAAATTTTGTGAGTCCAGTCGGACCGAGAAGATCACCATATACAAGGGGCGGCAGTACCGCAGCCACATGGGAGGGAACAACCTCCACCGCAGTAGCAGACCAAACACAACAACAAGAGCATAGCAGACCAACATAGGGCTGGCTAGGCCCAGATCGAGCCCGTGAAGCTCATGCCACCATGCTGCAGCAAACGCGGCACCATTGCTGCCACCCCATCCAGAGCTGCTCTCAGTCCAACCCGAGACACCACCAGAGCCCGAGCCAGCCAGCCTACCCTAACTAGATATGTGCACCGCCTGTTCGGATTAGTGCTCTAGAGGCAATAATAATGATGATCATTATATAAACCCCTATTTAATATATAAGTTCATGGAACTATGCTATAACTATTGTGAATCTTGATTGCCAGAATCAAAGAAAATCTTACATGTAGGTGTAATAAAGATGAACTAACCAAGAAGTTCCTAGTCTGGCCTCTAACACTAATCCATGTGTTGTGTGATGATCAAGTTTTTTGATCATTGTATATAAGTTATTGTCACTAAGAATACCATCAGCAATGGGAGTACCTTGTCAAGAGGAACAAGGGCACGGAACCGATCCAATGGATAATTCACTATGAGATAGTATTATAAAGTTAATAGTTAGATCATTATCTTATGCATATATCCTTTAAACCAAGAGAATATCAAGTACCCACATACCGGAAGACTCATCTATGTGATTGTCCCAACCCAACCTGCAAATGCCATACATGTGGTTCTGAGATATATATAGGTTCGAGGTACCGACTTTTGGTTATTGCCCCGAAGGTCTTTGGTGTCATGTCTACTTACTATCGAACCCGAACATGTCACATGCTTAAGGTTTACTAATCAAGTTGTGCTATTCACTTTTAAGGTGAGTGGTTGAGAGAGTCGCCCGAAATAGTTTTCTAGACACACCAGACTAGTTTAGGGGATTCAATGAATCGCTTCGAAGAGGAATCATAATAGTTCCAGTGACATAAACTAATTCCGGAAAATAGTTCCAGAGTCGATAGAATTGGTTCGAGGTTGATCGTAATCATTCCAATACAGTTGAAATGTCGAAGAGCATTAGGAAAGGTTATGGAATTTATATAGGTTCGAGGTACTAGCTTTATTAAAAAGAAACCCAAGAAGAAAAAGGAGCACCGAAAGGGTTTCAATGGGGAAATCATCGGAGAGGGGCAGGCCCACCCTAGGGGTGGCGCATGGATACTGGGGCCCACCCATGGTCGGCGCCAAGCCCCCCAAGGATGGCGCATGGGCCTAAGGGAGCTGCCATGACTTGCCATATTTGCATGTGTTCATATATGGAAGGTTCTGATGGTGTCTCTCTCATATCGAAGGTTTTGATCATATCTCTTATATATGGTGTGTTTATATATTCCTTGATTGAGAAGATATGAATCTTGTAAATAAAGGAAAGCAATGATACCCTATCTCCATAAGATGTAAGGAGATGAATGAGGGATCTCACACCTGCCATAAGGAGGGTGACACCTCCTGGCCACACCATGCCCGACGGCCTAGGGAAGGAACCCTAGGCTGTGCACCCCTACCCCTCCTCATATATATCGTAGGGGATCTCCCATGGAATACTCCTCCTCCTCCTTCGTGTGTTTGAAAGATCTCTATCTCTCATACACGTAAGTTATAAGGCTGCGAGATTAGCATTGTTGGCATCGAGCTCTAGACTGCGGAGCGCTGACGGATCAGGGAACAGACGAGTGCAACCTATGGAGGGGCCATAAGTTCGATTGGATCATCACATCCTTCATCAACATCTTTAACAACATCTTCTTCCGTATCAATGTTGGTGAGTTCTAGATCAACCCATTAGCATCTTTATACATGGATCTTGGTTGTTCGTGTTGTTTTGAATGCACAAACCCCAATACCACTGGCAAAGATCAGGGCCATGTTGCCACCGTAGCCAAGAGGCTGCGCTGTCGCGCCGCCGCCATCCGGGCCTCGCCGGAGCTCCGCTGGTCTTGGTACACCGCCACCAGGACTGGACCTTCAAGGACGAGCCATTTGCGCCAGGAAAGGAATCGCCGACCCCGCAACGGCATCATGTTGGTAACTCCTGCCAGCGACCACTGGTGGCAGTGATGAGAGGGGAGAGAGACGATTAGGGTGCTAGGGAGAGGGAGGAAGGGGCCACCGCGACAACCTCGCATGGGAAGGCAACACGGGTGTCACATGAGAGGGCTTGGTCTCAGAATTTTGGCGACCAGTGGGTTCTGCCACCTCTGTCAGCTCTACTACAAGCGTAATTTTTCAGCTCCTCTGCATGCTTGTTTAATAAAATCACCTTGAAGATTTACGTCCTTCCCAAATATTGTTTTTACCTGGCTTGCTATCGAAAATCGAGGGCGTCCTCCTGGAGTGCCACAAGAGGATGCCACCACACTCATTGACCTCACACACCTCGTCGCCCCGCTCGCCTTCATCATGCGTGGTGACGCTTCTCCTTCATCATGCGTTATTCGCCCGGTTTTACCTCTTGAAACAGGGTTTTTTGATCATTGTATTAATATATCAAACACACAATGCAACGTCAAGATCACTATTAAGACAAACAACACAACGAAACCAAGATAAAAACAAAATAATGAAAGAGAAACTAATGCCAATAACGCCAAATCGATGAAAACGATGATGTCCTCCAATCGTTGCGCCCTACGGAGAAGTCCTACCATGATCTTATGACTCCGAATCACTGCGTAGCAAGCAACACCTTCAAAAAGGAACGCAATGATGACGTTGTTGCATCTACTGATCCTAAGATTTATCTCGGTACACAAAACAATGCGGGGAAGGGGTACACTTGACACCCTTCAAGAAGGAATGGCGGCACCCGCAGGCGTCACTACATTGGTGCCAGCCGAGCCGACATGGATTTCTCACGATCCCCCAAAAACACAACCCGAACAATTTGCCGCGCTACACCAAACTTGCCTCCCACCAACATACGCCACCACGATTTTGTAGTCATCATCGACATTTCACAATGGAAAATGCTGTGAGCCTAGTTGGACCGAGAAGACCACCATAGACAAGGGGTAGGAGTACCGCTACCATGTGGGAGGGAACAACCTCCACCTCCATAGGCAATAGTAGACCAAACACAACAATAAGAGCACATTATGCCAACATAGGGCCGACTAGGCCTAGATCAGGCCCGTGAAGCACCTACCGATGCGCTGTAGCAAACGCGACACCATCACTGCCACCCCATCCTGAGCTGCTCTCAGTCCAACCCGAGATGCCACACCATAGCCCGAGCCAGACAGCCTACCCCGACTAGATCTATGCACCGCCTATTGGGATTAGTGCTCTAGAGGCAATAATAATAATGAGTATTATATAAACCCCTATTCAATATATAAGTTCATGAAACTATGTTATAACTATTGTGAATCTTGATTGCCAGAATCAAAGAAAATCTTGCATGCAGGTGTAATAAAGATGAACTAACCAAGAAGTTCCTAGCTAGTTTGGCCTCTAGTACTAATCCATGTGTTGTGTGATGATCAGGTTTTTTGATCATTATATATAAGTTATTGTAACTAAGGATACCATAAAAACTGGGAGTACCTTGTCAAGAGGAACAAGGGTATGAAACCGATCCAATGGATAATTTACTATGAGATAGTATTATGAAGTTAATAGTTAGATCATTATCTTATGCATATATCCTTTAAACCATGAGAATATCACGTACCCACATACCGGAAGACTCATCTATGTGATTGTCCCAAATCCACTTGCAAAGGCCATACATGTGGTTTCGAGATATATATAGGTTCGAGGTACCGACTTTTGGTTATTGACCGGAAGGTCTTCGGTGTCAGGTCTACCTACTATCGAACCCGAATAGGTCACATGCTTAAGGTTTACTAATCAAGTTGTGCTATTCACTTTTATGGTGAGTGGTTGAGAGAGTCGTCTGAAATAGTTTCTGGACACACCAGAATAGTTTAGGGGATTTGATCAATCACTTCGGAGAGGAATCAAAATAGCTCCGGTGACATAACCTAATTCTAGAAAATAGTTGTAGAGTCGATATAATTGGTTCAAGGTTGATCATAATCATTTCGAGATAGTTGAAATGTCGAAGAGCTTTAGGAAAGGTTATGGAATTTATATAGGTTTGAGGTATTAGCCTTATCAAAAAGAAACTCGAGAAGAAAAAGGAGCATCGAAAGGGTTTTGATAGGGAAATCATCGGAGAGGGGCAGGCCCACCCTAGGGGTGGGGCATGGCTACTGGGGCCCACCCATGGTCGGCGCCAAGCCCCCCAAGGCTAGCGCATGGGCCTAAGGGAGCTGCCATGACTTGCCATGTTTGCATGTGTTCATATATGTAAGGTTCTGAAGGTTTTGATCATATATCTTATATATGGTATGTTTATATATTCCTTAATTGAGAAGATATGAATCTTGTAAATAAAGGAAAGGAATGATACCATATCTCCATAAGATGGAGGAGATGAATGAGGGATATCACACCTACCATAAGGAGGGTGACACCTCCTGGCCACACCATGGCCGATGGCCTAGGGAAGGAACCCTAGGCTATGCACCCCCTCCCCCTCCTCATATATATATTGCAGGAGATCTCCCATGGAACACTCCTCCTCCTCCTCCTTCGTGTGTTTGAAATCTCTCTCACTCATACAAGTAAGTTGGAAGGATGCGAGATTTGCATTGTCAACATTGAGCTCTAGACTGCGGAGCACTAACGTATCAGGGAACCAGACGCGTGAAACCTATGGAGGGGTTGTAAGTTCGATCCTTGCATCAATTGGATCATCACATTGTTCATCAACATCTTCAACAACATGTTCTTCTGTATCAATGTTGGTGAGTTCTAGATCAAACCATTAGTATCTTTATAGATGGATCTTGGTTGTTCGTGTTGTTTTGCATGCACGAACCCCAACACCACTAGCAAAGATCAGGGCCATGTTGCCACCATAGCAAAGAGGCTGCGTCGTTGCTCTACCAGTCTTGGTGCACCACCATTAGGACTGGACCTTCAAGGACGAGCCATCTGGACCAGGAAAGGAATCATCGGCCCCGCAATGACATCCTGCTGGTAACTCATGCCAGCAACCTCTGGCAGCGGTGACGAGAGGGGAGAGAGACGATTGGGGTGCTAGGGAGAGGGAGTAAGGGGCCACCGCGACAACCTCACATGGGGAGGCAACACGGGTGTCACATGGGAGGGTTTGGTCTCAGAATTTTGGCGACCACTAGCTTTTGCCACATACCCACATACCGGAAGACTCATCTATGTGATTGTCCCAATTCCACTTACAAAGGCCATACATGTGGTTTCCAGATATATATAGGTCTACAACAAGTGGGAGGACTGATACATTGCAAATGTATCTATAATTTTTGATGTTCCATGCTTGGTTTTATCTACTTTCTTGTGTTTTGTTCCAACTTTGGAGTACTTTTCATACGATTTCTTGGACTAACCTATTAACAAGATGCCACAGTGCCAGTTGCCTGTTTTCTGCTGTTTGGTACCAGGAAGTCAGAAAATGAATATTCTTAGAATTGGACGGGACAAAAGCCAAAGTTCCTATTTTACCGGAAGACTCACGGAGCCAGAATACGAGACGGAGGAGGGCCAGGGCCTGGCCACACCCCCCCCAGGCGCGGGCTAGCCTCACCCGCGCCACCAGGTGGTGTGGGGCCCCCTGGCACCCCCTCGGTCTCTCCTCTCGCCTATAAGAGCCTCCCGATACCAAAACCCTAAAACAAAAAGCCTCCAGCCACGAAAAGTTCCGCAGCACCACCGCCACCGAAGGGGAGATTCGGGGGACAGAAAGTCTCTGTTCCGGCACCCTGCCGGGATGGGGAAGTCCCCCCAGAGCCATCTCCATCGATCTCCACCGCCATCTCCATCACCATTGCTGATTCCCATGATGAGGAGGGAGTAGTTCTCTCTCGAGGCTAAGGGTTCTACCGTTAGCTATGTGTTCATCTCTCTATCTATGCATGATCATATTGTGATCATGAGCTTGTAATCTATAGATCTACCTTGCTACTCAAGTGCTTTAATGAATCTCTGCTCTCCCCATGTGTGTGAAAGTGACAGCGTGCTCACCATGGTGGCACTTAGGCTAGAGTTTACAAATACTTGTTATGAGTTATATTTGGAGTTGGATGGTTCTATGAAATTGTGGTGTTTGTTGGACTCATCTAGTACTCAAGGTGACAGTGTGGGGTTTTCTAGATGGGAAAGGCTTACTTTGAGGAGTGTTGTTATAGCCCTACCAACGATTAGAGTGTTCAACCGGAGAGTAGTATCATGAAGAGAATATATTTATATGAGAGTGTTCACTAGTGAAAGTATGATCCTAGGCCTTGTTTCTAAGCATTGAAACACCGTTTGCTATTCGATCTATTACATGTTAACTTGCTGCCATCTTTATTTCAGTTTGCTTTTAGTCTCTTCCACGCCATCAAGTTATTTTCTAGCACCGTTGTCTTATATCCATATCACTTGTATTTCACTATCTCTTCGCTGAACTAGTGGACCTATGCACCTGACAAGTGTATTAGGTGTGTTGGGGACACAAGAGACTTCTTGTATCTTGATTGCACGGTTGCTGGAGAGGGGATACCTTTGACCACTTCCTCCCTGAGTTCGATAAACCTTGGGTGATGCACTTAAGGGAAAACTTGCTATTGTTTACAAACCTCTGCACTTGGAGGCCCAACAATTGTCTACAAGAATAGAAGTGCGTAGACATCAAGGACTGCCACGCACAAGTGAACAACTTCAGCGGCAACATCTACAAATGGTACAAGACAAGAGAGCTAATGGTAGCCAAGTGGAGGAGACACATGTGAAAGAAGAACCGGATGAAGATCTTGATCATGGTCTCGGTGTTGCTCACCGTCGTCGCCGTTATCCTCTATTCGATCATAGTCTAGGGTGATAGTTCTATTTATAATGTGATGATCAAATTTGTAATATGATGATCGAATTTGTACTACCACTTGTATAATAATCCAACACTTGAATTCATATTGATGCATTTCAGCACTTTGGATCATTATCATCTCAGTTTCGGTGTATTGGTGTATAACGGCTATATAACTGTTGTATAATCGCTGTATAAACAGGAAAAAACCAATCTAGTACTTGCTTAGTACCGCACCGATATCAAGGTCAGTGGCGCACCCTAACCGTGGCGCACCACAACCTGGTGTGCCGCTGACAGTATCCGTGGCGCACACAAGCAACATGCGCCACTAAGGGCCAAACCAACCATGGCGCAGAAGGACGTGTGCCACTGAAGTTATCTGTGGCGCGCCAGGAAAAAATGCGCCACTAACATTCGAACTATCCATGACGCACCTGGACGTGCGCCACTGATAAATATTATCAGTGGCGTAATATCCGTGGCGCACAGCCGGTGTGAAATGGATCGTATGGACACCTAGAGGGGGTGAATAGGTGTTACTTCAATTTTAATGCCTTTTCAATTTTAGGCTTAACACAAGAGGTAAATTCTCTAGATAACCATTTAGAAGATTTTCTCTATATGCAAACCTATCTACTAGCGAGTAAGAGGCGAGTGGAAAGAGGAACGAGTGAACCGTAGTGAAGCACGCGGAGACACAGGATTTGTTTTATCGCGGTTCCTTCTTTATGAAGGGAAGTACATCTGCGTTAGAGGGGTGGGCGGTACTAAGACCACCACGCCACAATAGGCCTCACCCTGTTCTCCGATGGATCCCGCCACCAAAGGCCTGATACACCTTTCCACTATAGGAACCCTTCGAGGCGGGTATCGGCGCCTTTACACAACTAGCAGGGCACAACTACACAACTAAATTTGAGGCTCCCGTAATGACAACAAGCTGCCACAAGAACAAGTTATCAATAACAAAATACAAGATCTAGATATTAGTAAGAATACTAGATCGAGGATTTCTCCAAATGAATGGAGAGGAGTTGATGTGCTTGATTCGTGATGGTGATGAAGATAGTCTCCTCCTTCAATTCCCCCAAAGATCGTAGCCTTCGGGTGGTTGAAGTGGGAGATCTAGAGAGAGAGCTCTTGCAAAGGGTCTGACAATTTTTGAATGAATCAAAGAAGATTGCCTGAAGGGGCTTTTATACCCCCTTCCCCAACAGAGCTGTTGGAGCCTTTGGGGGCCGGATTATGCGGCCCAAGTGAGGGCCGGATTATCCGGCCTGGGGAAAACTCTGCGCCAGACTCGGATTATCTGGCAGATAAACCGCCCCCACTCAGAGCGATGCGTCGAGCCTGCCCTTGAGCGCCTCCTGGAGGCCGGATTATTTAATCCGGCCCCATGCGACGGCCGGATTATCCGGCCAAGGGAGGAAAAGCCGCCCATGTTTGGATTTTCCGGGAGAAAATCCGACCACACCCCGAGCGTCGCGCCTTGGCTGCCTTTGATCGATTTCTGGGGGGGGATTATTTGGCCCCATGCGAAGGCCGGATTATCCGGCCTGGGGAGGAAAAAACCGCCCCAGTTCGGATTTTCCGGGAGAAAATCTGAACCCACTCCGAGCGTCGCGCCTTGGCTGCCTTTGATCGATGAGTTAGGCTGGATTATTCAGCCCTTGGTGGGGCGGATAATCTGCCCCCCAAAACACTAGAACATTCCCTGCACACTTAGCACATATGAGGGAACTACATGGTATTGTTATCTAACACTCAAAACACAGGGAACCATGAAATGTTCTTTTAATCTCCCCCTTTTTGGTGTTAGATGACAATACTAGGATCTGCAGGAAAGTTCTTAGGGCAATAAGATTTAATGAAAGACAAAGACTCCCCCTCAATGTGTGCATATAAACAATTGCAGTTGATTACAAATACCCACAAGAGGGTAAAGTCAATATCATTGGAACATATGTGTAAAGCTCATACCACCGGTAGGGAGATAGAAGCGTCCTCAATACATTATAAAAATATCCAGTGATAGCCATAGAGCGCCTCTCCCTCGATATAGATATCCAATAAGATAGATGACTCCATATGAATATTCCAAAGGATAAATCCACAAACCACAGACACAAAGTTTCATACACACCACAAACCACAAATTAAAGTTCAACGCTAAATGGGCACAAGTGAGAAAACGACAAATAGAAAAAGTGCAAATGCTTGTGCCCGACCCATGCAAATCCTCGGAGACCTAATAGAACTACTTCTCCCCCTTTGGCATCGAGATGCCAAAAAGGAAGAAGAGCGATGCTAGCGCCCCAAGGTATCACTCGTAGTCCCCATCCTCGTCCTCATCCTCAAGCTCCTCAGTGTCATCGTCGTCATCATCAGCAGTGGCCGCGGAAGCGAACAGGTGACACTCCAGCTCTCCATAGTTCAGCCCAGAAGAGGAGTTCCACCGAGCATATGGTGTGGGAGGAGTAGGAGCAGGGGGATCGCCAGAAGCACCGAACACATGGTGAAGGATGAGCTGCTGAGAGTGAGCCAACTCGTGGCACTGCTTGTAAGCCTCATACTGGCCCTTGCGTGTGTCCACACCCATGCAAAGAATGTTCCTCTAGAACCAGTTCAATTGCTTGATCTCACGAGCAATGAGAGGCATTGGAGGCCTACGAGCACTAGCACGAGCATCCCTCATGAGACCCTCAGGAGCAGAGGAGGGGTGAGAGGTCTTCCTAACCTTGGTGTAGATCTTCTTGGCCTTGTGCACATCATCAATATTGAACTCTTCAGTGGGTAGCAAGTGCTTGATTAGCATCATGATGTAAGGAGCATAAGGGATGGACAGCTTGTTGAACATGGCATCGATCAACTCAAGGTAAATGAAGTCCATCACATCCAGCTGATATGACACGAACTCATCCTCACATGACACCACCTCATGAGAGAAGGCCAGAAGCTGAACCAAGTGACCACGGATACTATCATTGTTGCCTCCACTTGGAGTGATGGAATCACGAAAGAGACCCACCAAGCTAGCATATATGGGAGAAAGACCGGCAAGGGTGCCCACAATACCATTATCATCGGTGCACAGAGAGAGGGCATCACCTTTATTGGGCTTGAGTTGGGTGATGATGCGGTGGCCACTAGCACGGTCCATGTGGCGGAAAGGATAACCAAGCACCTCAGCAAAAATCCGGAAGTCAGCTTGCATAGGCCTGTCATGAGTCATCCACTTCATGGTGCGGTGCTCATCACCACAAATGACCAAGGTGGAGAAGAAATGCTTCACAATCTCAGAATCATAGGAGCATTGGAGGGCCATGAGATGGTGCAGCCCCATCCGCTCAGCCACATACATGGCATCAACAAGGTGACGCTTCTCCAAGGCCTCGGCAAGAACCATAGGATGCATAGGCCAAATCTTCAGCTGAGCATACACGTCTTCATAGATCCCCTTTTGTTCAGCGCACCAAAAGCGAGAGTCACCCAGCTCGGTATCATGCGGCACTTCATCAAACAAATCCCGATGACGAATGGAGGAGAAGGTAACAGGGTCCATCTTCTTATAGTTAATCTTGGGCCCTTTGCCCTTCCTCTTAGACACACCCTTTCTATCCCTCTTTGCATGTTCAGCCATGCGCTTCTCTTCGTTATTTCTTCTCCTCAGCTCAACCTCGTCCACTAAGTTACCCTTTTTGTTGTCTCGAAAGTATTTAGCACGAGGACGGCGCTTGTAGGTCTTGGGAGCGCTGGAACCACCTGTGAATTGAATAAGAGGGGTAGCAGGGAGATAAGCATACACACAAGTCCAAGAGAGAACATAGAAAAAGTAGGCAAACAGTTCAAAGTCCAATCCTACTGAATGCACAAAGCAAGACGAAACTGAACCAGTTTTTAGTCTGGTAGGTCGGATTATCCGGCCTGGCCAGGGGCGGATAATCCGGCCCTGGTAGAAATTTTCAGAATCGCCTAGATTGAATGCAAAAGAGTAGATCGGGCCTAGATACTGCAAGACAATGATTTCTACGCGAAACAACATATTTCTAGACAATGTTCCACCCAACAAGCAACACATCTAGCCAAAGATGGGGAGAGAGGGAGTTACCCTCACTCATTGGAGGAAGAACGCGGAGGAGAAGGTACCCGGAGGCGTGGAGAAGAAGATCCGAGGAGGCCCGAAAAATCCAGTGGTCGGAGAGGCTCCGGGGAGGGTGGGGGATGACAGGCGGCGGCTGGGGAGAGGGAGAGGGTTGGGGGAGAAGTGTTGCTCGTTATGAGCCCTTCCCCCGACCCCTGCCCTTAAGGATGAAATCCGCCAGGGCCGGATTATCCGGCCTAAACTCTGAACTTCTGTTACACACAGAGTCAGGCCTGCACGTCCCCAAACAACACCCCCACAAGATGTACAAGGGACTTGTGTGCAAGAATAGATGGCTTAGGGGTAGGGAAAGGCTTAGGATTAAGAGAGCCAAACTAAGGTGGTACTAAACACCCAAATTTGCAAGAATCAAAGCAACTAAAAGCCAAAAGTGAGTGCGCTTCCCATAAAAACATGAGAGGAGCTAAAACGATCAAGGAAGATCCAAATAAATCCAACTCTTCTCAAGGAAGAGGGTGGTGGCCGAAGCCACCTTGTTGGAGTGTATGGTATGGCACCGCGAAGATATATCTTGGGTTCATAACCAATACTCATCAATAAGCTCACATATCACAAAATGATATTAAGAGAAATGATTTAACTTGCTTTCGGCATTATGGGGGGAGGGTTAGCCCAATCAATTAGGACCACACTCCCCCTATATCCATGCCCACCTCTATACCAAATAAGATTGAGATGTACGAGTGAGTGCATGGGTAATCAAGACAAGCTCCTTGAATCAACGATATTTAGCTCATTCCTCAAGTAGCAAAACCTTGCTTCATCAAGTGGCTTCGTGAAAATATCAGCAAGTTGGTTCTACGTGCTCACAAAAGATAGATCAATATCGCCTCGAGCAACATGGTCCCGAATAAATGATTCCGAATCTCAATATGCTTTGTCCTTGTGTGCTGTACCGGATTGTACGCAAGTTTGATTGCACTTTCATTATCGCATAAAAGAGGCACTTTATCACAATTGACACTGTATTCCTTTAAAGTTTGCCTCATCCATAATAACTGAGTGCAGGCACTAGCAGCAGCAACATATTCAGCTTCGGCAGTGGAGAGAGAAATACAATTCTGCTTTTTAGATGACCAACAAACTAGAGATCTTCCCAAAAACTGACAAGTACCAGAAGTTGATTTCTGATCATCCTTATCACCGGCCCAATCTGAATCAGTATAACCACATAGAGAGAAATTGGAGCCCTTGGGATACCATAGACCAAAGTTAGGGGAATGAACCAAATATCGGAAGATCCTCTTGACCGCCACTAAGTGGCTTTCTTTAGGAGCTGCTTGATACCTTGCACACACCCCCACACTCAACACAATATCGGGTCTAGATGTGCAGAGGTAAAGAAGAGAGCCGATCATGGACCGGTATACCTTTTGGTCCACATCTTTATCGTGGGGGTTAAGTTCAAGGTGAAATTTTGTTTGCATCGGAGTGGCGACGCCATTAAGATCCGTCATCTTGAATCTCTTGAGCATTTCTTGGATGTATTTAGCTTGATTGATGAAGGTTCCTTCTCTAAGTTGCTTGATCTCGAATCCAAGAAAGAACCATAGCTCCCCCATCATAGACATCTCAAACCTGTCAGTCATAAGCTTTGAAAATTCATCATTGAAAGCTTTATTAGTAGAACCAAAGATGATGTCGTCTACATATAGTTGGCATACGAAGAGATCCCCCTTAACCTTCTTAGTAAAAAGAGTGGGATCGATTTGCCCAACTTCGAAGCCACGATCTAGCAAAAGCTCTTTAAGGTGCTCATACCACGCACGTGGGGCTTGTTTGAGGCCATAGAGTGCCTTATCGAGTTTGTAGACATGGTTCGGGAAGTTAGGATCCTCAAATCCCGGGGGTTGCTTTACATATACCAGCTCATGTAGAGGACCATTAAGAAAAGCACTCTTAACGTCCATTTGCTGCAATTTAAAATTATTATGGGCAGCATAAGCAAGAAGGATACGGATGGACTCAAGACGAGCCACAGGAGCATAGGTCTCGCGGAAGTCAATGCCCTCAACTTGGGAATAGCCTTGTGCCGCTAGTCTCGCCTTGTTCCTTACAACAATGCCATTCTCATCTTGCTTGTTTTTAAATATCCATTTAGTGCCGATAACATTGCGGCAATCCTTGGGCTTCTCCACTAGTTTCTAGACCTTGTTGCGCTCAAAGTTATTCAACTCTTCATGCATAGCAACAACCCAGTCCGGATCTTCAAGAGCTTCAAACACCTTCTTAGGTTCCACCATGGAGATGTGAGCTTGATGCTCACCAAAACTTTCCAATTCCCTTCTAGCGGAAACCCTTCGTCGAAGATCACCTACAACTTTGTCAAGAGTATGACCCCTTAACTCACGGTTCCGATCAGCACGAGCCTTGCGACAAAGTTCAATAAGCTTGTTGTCTCTTGGTGGAATAGTTTCATCACTTGAGTCTTCGTTGGAATCATTTGCTTGACCTTGATTAGAAGTCTGATTATCAGTAGTAGGAGATGACGAAGCATGCCCTTGAGGTGGATCAGCAGCCGCAATAGGAGGTTGCTGATCATCAGGAGTTTTAGTGCCGGATAATCCGGCCGAGGGTGACGCCGGATAATCCGGCCTGGGAGAACTTGATGCAATTTCATCAGGTTGCCTAGGAGTTGCTTGAATTGGCGAGGGGCCGGATAATCCGGGGTCAGCCGGAAAATCCGGCCTAGAGCTTGTAGCAGTTTCTTCGATAGGATGCACAGTTTGGTCGTTAGGGGAGTGGTGGCCGGATAATCTGGTGTCGACCGGATAATCCGGCCTGGAGCATCCAGGAGAATGTTGACCTTCATCAATTGGTGGAGTTGGTGTAGAAGTTACTCCCATGGTTGGAGCATGTTGAGTATGTGTATATGAGGGCTCTTCATGAGTAGAGAATTGTCCTTCCCGATCCACCACAAGGGGTTCCTCAATGGGGCGGAAAAATCCCACTCCCATTCTTCTTATGGCATCTTGGGGTATTTTAACATCTGCATCACAAACATCAACTTGCCCCGCATGGGAGCTGTCATTTTCCTCGAACACCACACTACAAGATTCTACAACAGTTCCGGAGAGCTTATTGTAGACTCTATAAGTGTGGGATTCGGCACCACAATCAACAAAAATACCTTCTAAAGCCTTAGACTCAAATTTAGATAAACGAACTCCCTTGATGAGAAAGAAACACTTACACCCAAATACCCGAAAGTATGAGATGTTTGGCTTGTTACCGGTAAGTATTTCATAAGGAGTCTTGTCCAAGATTTTACGGAGGTATAACCGGTTGGATGAATGACAAGCGGTAGAGATTGCTTCAGCCCAGAAGTTATATGGAGACTTGAATTCGGCTAGCATAGACCTTGCCATATCCATTAGAGTCCGGTTCTTCCTCTCGGCAACACCATTTTGTTGAGGGGTGTACGCAGCGGAATATTGATGTCTTATCCCCTCTTCACTTAGGAACTCACTTAAGGTGTAGTTCTTGAACTCAGAGCCGTTATCACTTCTTATTGCCAGAATAGGGACGTTGTGTTAACGTTGAACCTCGTTGGCGAAGTCGATGACCGTTTGTTGAGTCTCGCTCTTCAACTTGAAGAAATAGAACCAAGTGTATCTTGAGTAATCATGAACGATCACAAGGCAGTACTTCTTCCCACCGAGGCTTGCATGACATGGAGGCCAAAGAGGTCCACATGAAGGAGCTCTAAGATCCTTTTTGACGAGATAATAGTCTTCCTTCGATGAGGAGAGTCATGTATTTTCCCTTCAACACAAGCCCTGCAAACACGATCTTTGGCAAAGGAGACATTTTGTTTTAGTCCAAGGATGTGGCCACCCTTGTGGAGACTTTGCAAAGTTCCCATATTGATGTGGGTAGTCGGTGATGCCATAACATACCCAAGTCAGTGATGGCTCAATGCACGGTACCCAGAAAAATGCTTGATGGCGGTGTTGATGTAGAGCTCGTTGGGAACCCCAAGAGGAAGGTATGATGAGCACAGCAGCAAGTTTCCCTCAATTATGAAACCAAGGTTTAATCGAACCAGTAGGAGCAAGGAAACACCACAAAGGTGTTACTAGCTAGCTTTGGCAGGGCGCATTACCGGTGCTAATAGCAACGTGGAGACCTGCACAACACAACCACGGAACTTTGTCCCCAACTTGCGATGAGGTTGTCAATCTCACCATGTTTTGCGGAAAACAAAGGATTAAACCTATCGAATGGAAAGAAGTAAAAGTTTGCAGAAAGTAAACACAAAGAAGTAAAAGATTGTAGATTGTAAAGAAAAGGACCGGGATCCATAGTTCACTAGAGGTGGCTCTCCTTAAGATAGATAACATGCTGGGTGAACAAATTACAGCGGGGCAATTGACAAACATCGAGAAAGCAATACATGCATATACTAATCATCTTGACTCCTTTGAGACTTGATTGGGCATTACAACATTATACATAGACCGCCATCCAACTGCATCTATGACTAATAATCCACCTTCAGGTTATCATCCGAACCCCCTCCAGTATTAAGTTGCAAGCAACAGATTATTGCTTTACGAACTACATGTAAAGTAAACAATACGATTGTTCTATGAACAAAGGATTGTTGTTTTCTCCCTAGTAGCAATAGCACATCTAGTACCTTAGAGATTTCTGTCACTTCCCCAGATTACCAGAGGCATGAACCCACTATCGAGCATAAATACTAACTCTTGGAGTTGCTAGCATCTACTTGGCCACGATAGCTACTAACAACGGAAAGCATGCAAGATCACAAATAACAAAGACATGATAGAATCAATAATCAATCTGAAATAGCATCTCAATATCCATTGGATCCCCGTAAACACAACATGTAGAATTACAAATAGATGATCTTGATCATGAACAGAGCTCATAAGATCTAAACATGAAAGCACAAAGGAGGAGAACCAGCCATCTAGCTACTAAATGGATCCGTAGTCCAAAGATGAACTACTCACGCATCACACCGAAGGCTTGCATGGTGATGAAGAAGGCCTCCAGGGTGAATTCCCCTCTCCGGCAGGGTGCCGGGAAGAGCTTCAGATCCCTCCCGATCTAGGGATGGAGATGACGGCGGCTACAGACTCTTTCGTGGATTTTTGATCGGGTACTTAGGGTTTTCGTCCCGAGGGCATCTTATAGTTGGAAGGGGAGGCCGAGGGGGTGCTAGGGGCCAGCACACCACCCCCTGGCGCGGGCCCAGCCTGGCCACGCGGCTAGATGGTGCGGCCGGCCTATGGCCCCTCCGTCTCGTATTCTGGCACTTGATAACTTCTGGAAAAATAGGCACTTTGGCTTTTGTCCCGTCCAATTCCGAGAATACTCATTTTCTGACTTTCCTAGAACCAAAAACAGCAGAAAACAGGCAGCTGGCACTGTGGCACTTGTTAATAGGTTAGTCCAAGAAATCATATGAAAAGTACTCCAAAGTTGGAATAAAACACAAGAAAGTGGATAAAACTAAGCATGGAACATCAAAAATTATAGATACATTTGCAATTTGTCAACATCCCCAAGCTTAACTCCTGCTCGTCCTCGAGTAGGTAAGTGATAAAAAGAAAGAATAATTTTTGAGGTGACATGCACCATCAAAGCTTTGATCAAAGTATTTGTAAAACATTCAAAGCTGGGATCATAGTACTTCAATCATAATATGAAAGACAAAGTTCTAGCAATAAGCAAACAAACTATGATGCAACATGAAAAAGGCACAAACAAAAGATTCATGAATAACAATGCTTTGCAAGACGTTTGTTTGTTTCACATAAAGAAAACATAGCATACTAGTATTCAGCTTGTCCCTCAATAGAGTAGCAAATATAAATGCATATGACACCTTCAAAGTTCATAAGAGTGACTAGATACAAATAGTTTCAAACAAGCAATATCAAGTTATGCATCAATCAACTAGTCTTGGGACAATGCACATAGAACTAAGAATGGCCACTATGCTCTCAAAGTAGGTGCATAAAGATAGAAAGTGGAGACTCAATGTAATGGTGGAAGAAAGGCTTTTGTAAAAGGAAGTAGGGATTCAAGTCTCATAAAGAGCTTCCAAAAATTATGGTACTTATAGATTTCAGCTCTCATTGCCCCTATCATAAGCATCTTTAAGGTGATTAAGGTTAAAGTGACACAACTAAGAGGATATGCTTGACAAGTTATAAACCGAAATCTCATGCCCCTTACTTACGAAGACCGATCCTCATGCTACTCAACTTCAGTCACGAGTAAGCTCTTGTCATTGTAAGTACATGTGTATCATTAAGAACCGCCAACGGGGTACCCCTTGCACATGATACGGGAGCTTTCCCATAATCAAAATGACAAGGCAAGCAGACAATGAGTATCTCAGCGATCTTTTTATTTGCTATTTGCATAGGTTTTTATTGAGGATGCTTCATAGAGTGCTCATTATGGTGATGCTAAAAGTTTCCACCATGATTAGGCATGGCTTAGGCTAGCGGCCCAGGCGTTTCTCTAACACACATACAAACTCCATGATCTTACAAGTTCCACTTTTATTTCACACCGCCGGGATCCGAAGCAAAAGAACATGATATCAACGGGGTACAAAGTACAAGTGCAATGTTGAAAGCGTTCCCCATGAAACATGGTTCTGCTAATTTCAAATTATAAAGCGCAAGCATATACGCAACAAAGAAGGACCCAATGGTTCAAGTTTATTAGATGCAAAAAATAAAGTGTGCCATCAAGTTCGTGAGAGCTTTAATCACTAGTTTTCTCATAACAAGTTTAATTTGGATGGTAAACAAAAGCATGAATATACTTGGAATAGCATCAGCTAGTAGGTAGGTATGGTGGACTCTTTGGAAAAACTTGGTTTAGGGGGTTGGATGCATGAGTGGAACTCATACTTGGTTGTGGAGGCTAGCAAAAGACTGGGAGCGACAAACGAAGAGAGCAATAATGGCCATAATCACGCAGAGCGACAAAACATCATTGATCAAAGCATAAAGTGATACTACAAGTTGAAAACTAAAGGATCATAAAGGCTATGGTGACTTGATATAGTCATAACATGGTGTGAGCATGCGCCAAGTCAACCCAAATAAAGCATCAAAGGAGAATACCACTATACTATGCTTTAATATGCTAAAACAACGCATGATTCATCCAAGGCACATAAAGCAATCTCAATTGTTTATAACAAGTCATGCTACAACAAAGAATACTAAGCATAAAGCTAAAACAATAGCAAGCATGGCATGCCAACGCATAGGCCAGAGTCAAAAACGAGCTCTTTTTACCACATAAGCATGAACTTTCCTACTCTTTTCCAAACCAAACCAAACTATTTGCAAACCAATGTATGAAAGAGGGGGTCCAACCAATTTATTCAGAAAACTAAGCAAACCAAGGAAACTAAAAACCAAAACGAAAAAGAAAAAGAAGACGCTCCAAGAACAACACAACTGTGCATGAAAGAATAAAAATGAAGCGTTTGGAAGACACCTGGGATTTTTATTAATGAAGGAGGGGGTGCCTTGGGCATCCCCAAGCTTTGACGCTTGTACTTCTTGGATATTTCTTTGGGTGACATGTATGGCATCCCCAAGCTTGAGCTTTAGTCCATCCTTCATCTCATTACTCAATCCTTCCATACACCTGAAATTTTTCCTTCATACAAAACTTCACACAATATTTATTAGCAACATTAGTGCACTCAAGATAAATAAGTCTTAAGGTTCAGTTCTAAAACCAAATAAACTTCCATTAGAACACTAGCTACTGTAGCACTTCCCTCAAAAAGCTCAATTCCCCAAAAGAACTCAAGAAGGAACCAACAAGAAGCAAATGCAGAAAATGGCAGAAATCTGTCAAAACAGACCAGCAGGTAAAGACGAATTTTTTCGAAGACCTTCTGTTGCTCAAATAAAAAAGTGTTGAACTAACGAAAGTTAGATAACAACCTGGGCAGAAACACAAAAATTCACGGCTCAAAAAGACGTCCAGACATTTTACACGTATTTTTACGGTGAAGCACAGAAATCTGTTTCGGGACAGCAACTTTCCCAATCATTACTTATCTCTCATTAGAGGTTACTCTTGGCACAAAAAGCAATAAAAAGGATAAGGAGAGGTTATTATAGAGGTAATAACTTCCAAGACTCATCTAAAACTTTTGGGTTATCTCCCAATAAGTAATTTTCTTTAACGCCTTTAAGTTAGGCATAAGAAGCAAGAAAAAGAATCAAGTGTTCTCAAATGAAGAAGCATTAAGACCAAATTTTGTTTTCAAAGGAGAAGCAAAAGAAATATTTTCTCTCTTTTTGGGGAAGTGTTCTATACCTTTCTTGAGTGGGAGTTGATATTTAATGGTGCCTTCATTCATATCAATGATGGCACCAACAGTTCTAAGAAAAGGTCTTCCCAAAGTAATAGGACAAGAAGCATTGTATTCAACATCCAAAACATATAACTCAATGGGGACATAGGAATTGTTAACCATAATAAGGACATCATTAAGACTCCTCATGCGTTTCTTTTTAGCATTATCATCAAGTGGGACATTCAAATAACAATCTTCAAGAGGAGGCAAATCAAGCATATCATAAATCCTTCTAGGCATAATAGAAACACTACTATCAAGATCACATAAAGCTTTGAAATCAAAGTCATTCACTTTCATATTAATGATGGGTTCCCAACCATCTTCTTGTTTTATAGGAATAGAAGCTTTGTGTTTCATCTTTTCTTCTTTAATCTTTATGAGAGCATCAGTAATGTGTTTTGTAAAAGCCATGTTCATAGCACTAGCATTAGGACTTTTAGCAAGCTTTTGTAGGAACTTAATAACTTCAGAGATATTGCAACCATCAAGATCAAAATCAACTTTATCATCTAAAGTAGTAGAACTATTACTAACCTCAACACTAGTGGTGGTAATAGTAGAAACACTAATGTTTCTAGCAATTTCATCGTCTCTCTCCCACTTAGCATGTAATTCAGCTAATAGTCTAACATTTTCATCAATTCTCACTTGTATGGCATTAGTAGCTGCAAAGGGATTCTCATTAGTTTCAGATTTAACAGCCATTTTATTCAAAGAAGATTGAGCTTTAGCCAAAGATGCTATATTTCTTTCAACATTAGAGAGTTTTTCCTCAATAGTTTTATTGAAAGCAGTTTGTTTACTAATAAACTCTTTAAGCATAACTTCAAGTTCAGAGGGAGCACTCTTACTATTGTTGTAAGAATTTCCATAAGCATTACCATTGTTGGGAGGATATGGCTTGTAATTGTTGTTACCAAAATTGTTCCTATAAGCATTATTACCATAAGCATTGTTGCCAAAATTGTTATTTCTTATGAACTTCACATCAACTTGCTCTTCTTGAGGAACCAAAGAGGCTAAAGGAACATTATTTGGATCAATATGGGCTTTCCCATTAACAAGCATAGACATAATAATATCAATCTTATCACTCAAGGAGGAGGTTTCCTCAATAGAATTTACCTTCTTACCTTGTGGAGCTCTCTCAGTATGTCATTCCGAATAATTAACCATCATATTGTCCATAAGTTTTGTTGCAGCACCCAAAGTGATGGTCATAAAGGTTCCTCCAGCAGTAGAGTCCAATAGGTTCCTTGAAGAATAGTTCAATCCTGCATAAAAAGTTTGGATGATCATCCAAGCAGTCAGTCCATGAGTGGGACAATTCTTTACCAAAGATTTCATTCTTTCCCAAGCTTGAGCAACATGCTCATTATAAAGTTGCTTAAACTTCATTATTTCACTTCTCATGGATATAATCTTAGCAGGAGGATAGTATTTTCCAATAAAAGCATCTTTGCACTTAGTCCAAGAATCAATACTATTCCTTGTTAAGGAATTCAACCATTCCTTAGCTTTTCCTCTCAAAGAGAAAGGAAACAATTTCAGCTTAATAATATCACCATCTATATCCCTACGCTTTTGCATCTCACAAAGTTCAACAAAGTTATTTAGATGGGAAGCAGCATCTTCATTACCAAGACCAAAAAATTGCTCTCTCATAACAAGATTGAGCAAAGCAGGTTTTATCTCAAAGAAAGTATCTTCAGGCACAGGTGGAGCAATAGGTGTGCTCATAAAATCATTGTTGTTGGTGCTAGTGAAGTCACACAACTTAGTGTTTTCAAGAGTAGTCATTTTTGTGTGTTTTCAAATAAGAAAGCAAACTAGTAAAACTAATTTTTTTGTGTTTTTGAAAAAGAAACAAGCAAACAAAGCAAAAAGAAACAAAGCAAAAAAAAATAACAAAGTAAAGAGATTGGTTATGAGGGACTCCCCTTGTGAAGATGTCCTTGACTCCCCGGCAACAGCGCCAGAAAAATGCTTGATGGCTCAATGCACGGCGCCTAGAAAAATGCTTGATGGTGGTGTTGATGTAGAGCTCGTTGGGAACCCCAAGAGGAAGGTATGATGAGCACAGCAACAAGTTTCCCTCAGTTATGAAACCAAGGTTTAATCGAACCAGTAGGAGCAAGGAAACACCCCAAAGGTGTTACTAGTTGAGCTTTGGCAGGGCGCACTACCGGTGCTAGTAGAAACGTGGAGACCTGCACAACACAACCACAGAACTTTGTCCCGAACTTGCGATGAGGTTGTCAATCTCACCGTGTTTTGCGGAAAACAAAGGATTACACGTATCGAATGGAAAGAAGTAAAAGTTTGCAGAAAGTAAACACAAAGAAGTAAAAGATTGTAGATTGTAAAGAAAAGGACCGTGATCCATAGTTCACTAGAGGTGGCTCTCCTTAAGATAGATAACATGTTGGGTGAACAAATTATAGCAGGGTAATTGACAAACATCGAGAAAGCAATACATGCATATACTAATCATCTTGACTCCTTTGAGACTTGATTGGGCATTACAACATTATACATAGACCGCCATCCAGCTGCATCTATGACTAATAATCCACCTTCAGGTTATCATCCGAACCCCCTCCAGTATTAAGTTGCAAGCAACAGATTATTGCTTTACGAACTGCGTGTAAAGTAAACAATACGATTGTTCTATGAACAAAGGATTGTTGTTTTCTCCCTAGTAGCAACAACACATCTAGTACCTTAGAGATTTCTTTCACTTCCCCAGATTACCAGAGGCATGAACCCACTATCGAGCATAAATACTAACTCTTGGAGTTGCTAGCATCTACTTGGCCAAGATAGCTACTAACAACGGAAAGCATGCAAGATCACAAATAACAAAGACATGATAGAATCAATAATCAGTCTGAAATAGAATCTCAATATCCATCGGATCCCCGCAAACACAACATGCAGAATTACAAATAGATGATCTTGATCATGAACGGAGCTCACAAGATCTAAACATGAAAGCTCAAAGGACGAGAACCAGCCATCTAGCTACTACATGGATCCGTAGTCCAAAGATGAACTACTCACGCATCACACCAGAGGCTTTCATGGTGATGAAAAAGGCCTCCAGGGTGAATTCCCCTCTCCGGCAGGGTGCCGGGAAGAGCTTCAGATCCCTGCCGATCTAGGGATGGAGATGACGGCGGCTACATACTCTTTCATGGATTTTTGATTGGGTACTTAGGGTTTTCGTCCCGAGGGCATCTTATAGTCGAAAGGGGAGGCTGAGGGGGTGCCAGGGGCCACCACACCACCCCTAGCGCGGGCCTAGCCTGGCCGCGCGGCCAGATGGTGTGGCCGGCCTCTGGCCCCTCTCCGTCTCGTATTCTGGCACTTGATGACTTCCGGAAAAATAGGCACTTTGGCTTTTGTCCCGTCCAATTCCAAGAATATTCATTTTTTGACTTTCCTGGAACCAAAAACAGCAGAAAAAAGGCAGCTGGCACTGTGGCTTTTGTTAATAGGTTAGTCCAAGAAATCATATGAAAAGTACTCCAAAGTTGGAACAAAACACAAGAAAGTGGATAAAACTAAGCATGGAACATCAAAAATTATAGATACATTTGCAATGTATCAGTCAGCCTTTCTGAAAAGACACATCAGGCCTGCAGTGGTTTTCCCTGAAAAGTCCACCATGTACAGGTCATTTTCGACATATCCCACGAAAGCGAGTTTTAGAGACTTGCTCCACAAGAGTACCACCAAATTAGCATCAATAAAAACTGCAAAGCCCATCTTACCAAGGGCATGAACTGAAACTAAATTGTAACCGAGGGTCCCAACAAGCATGACGTCCACGAGAGAAATATCGTGAGCCACCACAACTTTGTCGAGACCCAATACCTCAGATTTAGACTTGTCACCATAGGAGACGGTTATATGATCATGATTTTGCCACATCTCCATGATGATCTCCTTGCTTCTGGTCATATGACTCGTGCATCCGCTATCGAGTACCCATTTAGACCCACCGGAAGCATAGCCCTACAAGAAAGTTACTTTTTGCTTTTAGGTACCCATTTTTCAATGGGTCCCCTCATGTTAGTGACAAGGGTCTTGGGAACCCAAATAGACCAAGGAATGTAACAATCATAAGGACCTACATAACTAGCATAAACATCACCATAATGATCGCAATATAATTCAAAGTTAGGATTGTTTGCCCTTGCAAAACCATCATAATTAGACTTGTCATTGGTGATGGTGCTAGTCTTTGGTTGAGCAGTCTTGCTCTTCTTCTTCTTCTTCTTGTTCTTCTTGTTCTTTGTCTTGGGAATATTACCAAGACCCTCTTTTCCATTGTTTGTTCTTTGCTTGCTCAGGACTCATCTAGAACTTATTTACCTTTGTGTTGAGATCGTTTTGCAAGTTCTTCTTTTCCATAAGATGATGTGGAGGTGTTGGGCACATCATACTTTCTCAATTAATTTTCGAGCTGATCATGAGACTCATTTAGAGTAGAGTGTTCACTCTCCAATGCCTTGTGAGCAATGTCAAGTTTCTCAAACTTCTCCGAGAGTCTGGCATGAGCAGCCCCAAATTCAATCTTTTCCTTCTTTAGTTTCTTTACCTTGGCAAGAGCGTTGTCACGTTCCTTGATGAGCTGAGCCACAAATTCATCATGTGACTCCTCAATGGATTCAAGTCTCTCTTCCAGAGATACCCAAGCTTCCTCTTCTTCTTCCAAGGAATTCTTCAAGGAAGCAATCTCCAAGGCATCTACTCTTTCAATTCTGCCCTTTTCTTCAAGGAGATCTTCGGCTTGGGCAAGTTGACTCATAAGAGCATCAAAATGAAGTTTGTGCTCACCTTGCAAGTTAGTGAAAAAGTTGTCCAGAGCAATAACTTCTTCTTTCATTTTAAGACTAGTATGATCATCCATATCCATATTTATGTTAGTCTTAGGGAATGAAGAACTAGAAGTTGATACCTCGAAACCTCTTGCCATAAGACAAGTGACGTTGTTGTTGATGACGTTTTTGTTTGGCGTGTCGAAGATAGATGATGGGGTCGATGTGGTAGCTATAGCAGCCACCTCGCGAGAACTATCTCCATCCTCTTCATCTTCACTTGCTGACGAGAGTTTAACTCATCAGTGCCCATTGTTATGGACTTGGGTTTTGGAGAAGGAGGGAGCGCTGGAGACATTTATCGGCTAGCAAACAAGCACACAGGGGACAAAGATTTACCCAGGTTTAGGCCTCACAGAGGTCCCTACTCCTGCTTGTCTGCTCGTGGAATTATCGAAGGAACCGAAGGTTACAATGGTGCGCAAATGCAATCTGGCGAGGGTGGTGGAAACTAGGGTTGCGTGTCTGTCCTCCTGGCCGCCCCCTCCTAGCCCTTATATAGATAGGCTAGGTCCCGGGTAGCAGGTCGAGTCGGTTACAAATTAGGGTTTTCCCCTTCAAACTTTCTATCTTTCACTTCTTCTTGTTCTTCAAGCAATCGAGAGTCCGTAGGTTACTCGAGTCCTTCGTTTGGGCCTTGGCGACACCGTGGGCCTGTACATATTTAGACCGTATATACCAAGCTCGAGTACTTGTAGGGTATACCCATGTCAGTAGCCCCCGAGTGTCCAGTGGAATCACAGATTCGACTGGGGACTTTTTGAAGTCTTTCGAGTGCCTGACGGGTGTATTTCAACTACTTTATTTGTGCCATAGGGATTGTTGATGTACGTGCCTGATATAACCGAAGTATCGGTATCAGTTAACCACCTTAGGGTGAAACAACGCAATCTACTCGAACTCAAGTCCCCGGACTCGAATCCGGAAAAGTGCTGGTGTAATTCGACTCAAGTCGCGGAGGTCTTACAAGAGTCGAATTCCAGTTATATGGGTGTGAGCACTCGACGCGTCCGTCAAGGCATGTTCATCGTACCTGTAGGCACGGATAATCTCTAGTAGTGCGCATCTAATGCGTTGCCAGGCCTTATTCAGGTCTTACCTTCACGCTGTAAGCGCGGCATCCGAATTTTACCATCGTGGAAACGATTCAGGTGACCTAGGAGACGCGGTCTCTTTATAGGGGAGAGTTATGAGGCGGTGTCGCCATGAGCTTTGAGTGTGGATGTTGTCAACACACAGTTTTGTGTACAAATAATCATAGGGTGCGTGACCAGCGCTCCCTATGGGAGTAGCCCCCGAGTGCCTGGTTGAGTCGAAGACTCAGGTAGGGACTAAAGAACTTTTGCGACTGTTGTCGTCTTTTGTTTGCTTGTTTCAGTCGAATTTGTTTCCGCTGCTCCCTATGGGAGTAACCCATGTCCATAGTCGAATCGTACTTTGAGTGGTTGGGTTTGCTTGTGATTTTCCATGTTCCTGAAAAAAGAAAAGAGAAATCATAGGGTGCGCGACCAGCGCTCCCTATGGGAGTAGCCCCCGAGTGCTTGGTGGAGTCAAAGACTCAAGCAAGGACTAAAGTAGTCGAAGTCCTCTGCTGCATAGCTTTAATGACGTCAGTGCTGACGATTTCATGACCTCAGTTGCCCGCGTGAGCGAGTTTGACGGGACGTGACGAGCAGTGGGTCCCACTCTCTGACTTTGATTTGACTGGGCGTGCGTAATCTTTTATTTTAATTGTGTCTCCTCGATTTCCACGCGTAATGGGAGTAGTGGAGGGACGGTTCGCGCTTCCACTCCTCCACGTGTCCAACACGATGTTTGCCACGCGTCCAGTAGGGTTTTTCTGAGTCGTTGGATTGCATCTTCCAGGGGTTAAGTAGTGGCGCTGCGACGGTAATTTTCTCATCTGTTCTCATTCATCCTTCGCTTCCATCGCCATTGCCGCTGCTCCTCTGCTTTCTCTGCGCTTGTTTCTTCCTCAACGCTGGACCAGCTCCGCTTGTTTCCGAGCTACTTCCTTCGCTCGCATCGCCGACGTGCAATGGGGAAAAGAAAGGAGGCGCTGCAGCTGATTCCGCGGCCACTGTTGCTGCGGCGAAGAAGAAGGGTGGCTCCGCCACTGCGGGCACCAGCACCGCCACCGGCGGGAAGAAGAAGGCCGTAGGCACTTGCGTCATGAATGGTGCATGGCGTCCCTCCATCATCAAATCTTCTGATCTCTGTCTTCTTCGCCAAGACGGAGTACTGTCCGCCGTAGCCGACAACACGCGCGTCCCTCGCGGTGAGATCGTTCCTTCTCCTCCCGCTGGTTTTCGAGTGATGTTTTTGGCTTTCATCATTCGCGTCCTTTCCTTGCCCCTTCACCCCTTTTTTAGGGGCCTCCTTTGTTTCTACGGGCTTCAGCTCCATCAGCTGTCCCCGAACTCTATCCTCCATATTTCTTGTTTCATCACTCTCTACGAGTGCTGGCTCGGAATCGAGCCGCACTTCGGCCTCTTCAAGCGCCTCTTCAAGTTGAAGCGCCAATCTGCATCTGGCTCTTTAGTCTACGATGTAGGTGGTTGCGGAATTCACGTCGATCCCTCCGCCACCTATTTTGACATCAAGCTCACGGCGTTCGTCCAAGGGTGGAGGGACAAATGGTTCTATATCCGCAACGAGAAGGCTGATGGGGAGCACTTCAGACTCGCACCCTTTGATCCTGTGACGCCGTGCAAGAGGAGGCATTCCTGGAAGAACGTAATCATGCCCGGCGAGTCCACGGAGACAGATGTGCGGTACGAGCGCGTCTGCGACCTCGAGAGCCGCATAGGCAAAGAGGAAGGGGGATGCGCTCTCATTCGCACTTGGCTGTGCCGTCGCGTCTAGCCCCTATAGGCCAGAGTCCACCCCATGTTTCAATGGGCTGGTGCTGATGATGCCACTCGCGTGTCTGCCGATGGCATGTCCGCGAGTGAGGTGGACAAGAGGGTTCGACTAGTCACCAAGTACACCGTCAAGGATGTACTCCCTAGTGAGCCAGTTGTTCCTCCATTTGATGCTACTAACCCTCCTCCTGAGGTATAGTTGTGCTACGTAGTAGCTAAATTTGTCGATTGCTTCTCTGTTGTTTTACTTGCCTTTTACTAAATTTATTGTCTGAATGCAGGATTGGGCAGTGTCACCTTGTATGCCCCCTCCCCCTGAGGGGATTATTCCTCGCGAGGCCTTGGAAGAGGACGAGTCGGAGTCGATCATCCCCTCTGATGTGGAGGAGGAAGCCCCCGAGTCCAGTAGTCCGGATACTTGCAAGCGTTCGCGCAGCGAGGATTCCGATGCGTCGTCTCCATCGACTCCGGAAGGTACAAGTGTTGGTGCAGAGTCGCCGATACCTGCTATTCCTGTGAGCGTCGTGGCACCATCTTCTCGCAAGAAGATACGATTGCTCAAGGAATCCTCGTCGGAGTCAGGGGAGGCCACTTTTGACTTTGACAAGTTTGACTGGTAAGTTTTCTAGTTCAATCGTTCTTCTCTGTTTTGTCCTTTGTTGGCTCATCTTGGAGTTTTCCCTTTCTCAATGTGGGTTTTTCCTTGCAGTCAAGAGGCGTCGTCGTCTTCTGGCGACGTCCAATTTTTGAAAGAATCAGGAGTCGCGACCTCCAGGGCCAAGGAAGAGGTCAAGCGTGCTCCTTCCCCTCCATTGGCGGCCCACTCCGGGCACAACTCTTCTAGTTCTCCTCATGCAGGGTAGCATCGAATGGTTGCCCGGATGACGGTACAACAGACATCTTCGGAGTCATTGGCGGACCATGTAAGTGTAGTTTTTCTCCATTTTAGTGTTGCAGTCGATGTTATCTTTTGCCTCTGCTGATTCCTTGTTGTGCGATAGCTCCTTGTGAAGGAAGCAGCGCACTTGGCGTAGCAAGTGCTTGCGATGGGCCGCCAGCATGCGATGCTGGAGACGCGTCATCGCGTGGTTGAAAGTGAGTGTCCTGCACTTCCTCTTCTTTTTCCTTTTCCCCTTTGATATAGTCGACTGATAGTCAACTTTTGTTTATCGTGTATCTGAACATAATGCTCTATTGCATGACGCCACCACCTTGTAGAAGACACTCGCCGCGGCTGTGAAGGGTCGCGACAAAGCAATCGTGGCGCGTGACGAGGCGCGGAAGCGTGAAGAGGATCTGCGTGCCTCCTTCGCAGCCAGGGAGAAGTTGTTCGAAGAACAACTATTCTCAATTGCCAAGGCCCTCTCAGGTACTTTGCGTGCGGATATCGTTATCCTTCTCTGCTTCTAATGTTTTTGCCGGTGGCGCTGATGTTTTTGTCCATGTGTTGATTTATGCACAGATGCTGGCGATTTGAGCTTCAACCCACAGGCCCTTCATCGTGATGACGCTCTGGCGGGTGCGCTGTCAGCAGTCAAAGACCACAACACCGCCGTGCAGGACACACTCTCCAAGGCTAAAAGCGTACTCAGTCGCCTTCGGGAGGAGCTAATGCCCAAGGCGGAGCTAGTCGAGAATATAGACGAGCTAGTGGAGTCACTCGTTGGAGGTGTGCCTTCCAGCTTCAAGAACTCGCTCCGCGCGGCCGGGACGTCCATGTCACTTGCCATGGTGCAGGCCCACGGAGTCGAGATTGATCCTGCCGCGGTGTCGAAGGCGATGCCTGTTAACGCGGATGGCTAGCAGGTAGTCTTCGCTCCTTTCGCGGCTGCCTGTGGCAAATATGGGCATCATCTGATAAATACTGTTGCGAAGTACTCTGAGGAGCTCCAACGTGCCAAGAAGGCAGCGAAAGCTTCGGCATCAGGGGCTGGCGGGAAGTCAGTGGCGTCTGACACTGCCACAGACTCGATGAAGCCCCCGAAGCCGAAGAAGTCGAAGAAGCTAGTCGCTCCTTAGTAGTCTTTGTAATAGTTGACTAGTTTATGTCCTTTTGTTAAGAACATGCCTGTTGGCGAGTGTATCTGCTGATACTTTTTGCTAGTCTTGAACGCATCTGAACCTTTTGCCTTTGTATTGATTTGGTTGTCTTATTTGTTTCTATCTTGACTTGTGGTAGGGTTCATCGAGTAATCCTTTGAGGGAAACTCAGGACTCGCCGCCTCTTGATGATACGTTGGCACCGCCGCGCTCCAGGGTAGATGAACTGTCCCTGATCTCGCGACTGCGCGACCGCGTGAAGCAGTTGGAGCGTGAGTTGCCCGTGCTCCATGGTAACGCGGATGTGTGGAAGTCGAAGGCGGAGAAAAACCGCCGCCCGAGAGCAGTATCTGCTTGGCGAGGTGACGCAGCTGGGCGACCAATTCAAGTGTTAGTTTGCTTGCTCTCATCTTTCCCTTGTAGTCACTCGCAGTGGTACATTGTACTCATGATGCTATTGCTGCTCTCTGCTTCGTGTAGTTGTCAGCGCACGTCATCCGCAGGATGAGAAGGATAGAGTTGCCATTCGTATGCATGATCTCACCCAGGAGAAACTTTAAGAGAGTGGATACTTCTGGGTAGATCATGATCGTGCGATTGCACTGGCGACCTTGCAGGATCGCGCGTCGCGGGTGCTGCACTTTCTGAAGAAATCGCAATCATGTTTGAAGAACATTTATCGGACGATGTTTCCGCTGGATGTTACTCCATCAAGCCTGGTGGCGCTCCTTGCCAAGTTTCAAGATTCGTCCTCGGTTCGCGAGTGCGTGAGGCAACAGGTGGTAGCTGGTGCCAAGGCTGCTCTCTCGCTGGTACGACTGCACAGGCCTGACGTAGATGTTGCGGCAGTCGCGTCTGGGCCCCCTGTATCACCAGCAGGTTCTATCTAGAATATGGTGCCGCACTACCAGGCGGTGGATCGCCCAGCAGAAGAGATTGTCAACTTTTTTGAGGAACAAACCAACGTTCTCTTGTTGCGGTAGTGGTTTAGTTTGTATCCTGCACATAAGTGTACTTGTGTTGTAAAATTCGTATAAATGTTGTAAATAATTTATTGTCGAATATGCATAAAGATCTTTGTTAGCATGAAGTGCGTTGCACTATGCGGGTCCTTTTCGTTAGCCTGGCCATGCTCTTAACTCAGTCCCTTGTCAACCTGCCAGGTGTGTTGCAGCTGGGTTGATGTTGTGTTAAGGGTTTTGATTGATGTACCAGCTACTCAGGGTATCGCGTTTTGGTTCGAAGAACAGATCTATATAGGGTGGCGCAAACCCGAGTAGATAAATTGGAAAAGTAAAGGAGAACACAGAGTTTTGGGGCACTTAGCTTTATTTATTCGAAGAACAGTGCGAGGTACAATGTGTGGCTAAGTAGCCTTGGCTGAGTAGCCTTATTTGCAATGTAAAAGGTAAAAACGACTAGGGGTAGAAGCGTCGCAGCTGTGTGATGTTCCAGGGGTTGGAGTATGCGACTCCTGTCTCTAAATCTTGAAGGCGATAGGCGCCACCTGGGATTACTTCTGTAATCACGTACGGTCCTTCCTAGGGGGACTCGAGCTTGAGATGCCCCTGCTGCTTCAGTCGCAGGACCAGGTCGCCTTCGACGAAGGATCCGAGGCGAGGCCTCCTACTATGGTAGTTGCGCAGGTTCTGCTGGTAGATCATTGATCTCTCCGCAGCGATTTTCCTTGCCTCGTCAAGGAGGTCAACGGAGTCTTCGAGTGCGAGGGATGACTCTTGTTCGCTGTAAGCGACCACGCGCGGCGCCTTGTACCGTACCTCGGCGGGTAGCACTGCCTCGGCTCCGTGCACCATAAAGAATGGCGTGTAGCCCGTGGCGCTGTTTGGAGTCGTTCATAGGCTCCAGAGTATGGATTGCAGTTCGTCCGGCCAGCAACCCACAGCTTGTTCGAGTGGCCGGAGGAGTCGCTTCTTGATGCCGCCGCAGATAAGCCCATTTGCTCTTTCCACCTGACCGTTGGTCTGTGGATGCGCTACTGAGGCGTAGCTGATGTTGATCCCCAGGTTCTCGCAGAATTCTTGGAACTCCTTGGATGTGAAGTTCGTCCCGTTGTCGGTGATTATGCTGTGCGGCACCCCGAAGCGGTAGACGATGGACCAAAGAACTTGACTGCGTTGTGCCCTGATTGGTTGGTCACTGGCATGGCCTCAATCCACTTGGTGAATTTGTCGACTGCGACCAAGAGGTAGATGTAGCCTCCTCGTGAGGACCTTGGAAGTTTGCCGACCATGTCGAGCCCCCATTGCGCGAAGGGCCAGGCCAATGGGATCGGCCGTAGCTCTGCGCCCGGTGCATGCAGCTTGTCCGCGAATCGCTGGCAAGCGTTGCATTTTTGGACGATGTCCTTGGCGTCGCGCATGGCCGTAGGCCAGTAGAATCCAGCTCGTAGAGCTTTGGCAATGAGGGCGCGACTGCCGGCGTGGTGCCCGCATGTCCCTTCATGGATGTCGAGGAGAACTGCTCTTCCATCGGCCATGGAGACGCATCGTTGAAGTACTCCTGCGATCCTGCGTTTATACAGTTCGCCGTTGATAACAGCGAATGCCTTGGATCACCGCGCGATGTGCCGTGCATCTGTCGGATCATCCGGTAGCCTCTTGCTGAGGAGGTATGTGATGTACGGCTGCGTCCAGGATTGCTCAATCATCATGACGCTCATTGGTCCCTCGAGTCCTGTGTCCAGCTCCAAGTCATCGAGTGCCATTGGCTCATTGGGTGGCGTAGCCCCCGAGTCTGTTGTTGCGCTTGTTTTCTTCACTGCGGCCTTTGGCTTGATGGAGCGTTCGCAGATGCGCTCGAGAAATACCCCAGGTGGTATGGGGGCGCAGGTAGAGCTTATGTTGGCGAGTGCGTCCGCCTCTTCGTTGCTTTCGCGACCTACGTGCCGCAGCTCGCAACCGTCGAAGTCTCCTTTGAGTGTGTCGTAGAGGTCGCGGTACGCGATCATGTTGTCATTCAGTGCGTCGCATTCATGCATCGTTTGGTTGACAACCAACTTAGAGTCGCCGTATATGATGAGCCCCTTGGCGCAGCAGGCTTTTGCCATCCTCATCCCGTGCAACAAGGCCTCGTATTCAGCCTCGTTGTTGGAGGCTGTGAACTGCATTCGCGGGATATACTTCAGCTTGTCCCCTTGAGGTGATGTCAGTACGACACCTGCGCCTGCTCCGTCCTTCCGCTTGGACCCGTCGAAATGCATTGTCTAGAGGTAGGACATGTCTAGTTTGTCCGGGAGTTGGTTCACCATCTAGTGCATGAGGAAGTCAGGGAGAACTTGCGACTTGATTGCATCGCGCTTTTTGTATGTGATATCCCGTGGACACAATTCTATTCCCCAAAGCGCGACTCGTCCCGTGGCGTTGAGGTTAATGAGGATATGTCCCAACGGGGCATCGTTGACCACCACGATTGGGTGTTCTTGGAAGTAATGGCACAGTCGCCGGACGGTCATGAAAACACCGTACGCCAGCTTCTGGTAGTGCGGGTACCGCTGTTTTGTTGGCGTGAAGACCTCGCTGAGGTAGTATACTGGGCGTTGTACGCCGTGGACCTTGTTTTCCTCGGCTCGCTCGACGACGAGCACTGTGCTGACCACTTGGTTGGTGGCGGAGATATACAGCAACAGTGGTTCCCTTTCTCGTGGGGTCACCAGCACTGGCGAAGTGGATAGCAGGCGCTTGAGGTCTTCGAATGCTTCTTGTACTTCATTGGTCCACTCGAATTTTTCAGCTTTGCGGAAGAGCTGGTAGAAGGGCAGCGCCTTTTCACCCATTCGACTGATAAATCGACTGAGGGTCGCGATTCGTCCAGCTAGCTGATGAACGCCCCTTATATTTTCGGCTTCTCCATGGCCAGTATGGCTTTTATCTTCTTCGGGTTTGCCTCGATTCCTCTCGCGGAAATGAGGTATCCGAGTAGCTGCCCAGATGGTACACCGAAGGCGCATTTGTCCTGATTGAGCTTGATCTGGTAGCGGTCGAAGTTGGCAAAGGTTCCGCACAAATCGTCGATTAGGGAGGCCTCCTCCTTGGTCTTGATTACTATGTCGTCGACATAGACTTGAATGTTGTGACCCAGTTGTTCCTTGAGGCAAGCCTGCATGCACCGCTGGTAGGTGGTGATGGGTTCGTACCATGGAAAACAAAAAATTTCTACCGCAAGAACGAACAAAACCTAGATCCAATCTAGATAAAAGCCAAGATCTAATCTATTAGACATGAGCAACGAGATATATAGGAACTAACCCTCGTAGATCCGAAAGCGTTAACGAGATTAGATCTCGTGGTTGATGTAGTCGATCACTTGCCGATCTCAAGATCGTGTGGATGATCCTTCCGGCATCGCGTTCCAGCAGCGCTTCCGCCCTTGGTCAAGTAGACGATCCTTCCGGCGCCACGTTTCGGCAGCGCTTCCGCAGTCGGTCACACGTAAGGAGTCGAAGCAGACCTTCCTCTCCCCGTTCCAGCGAGCAACGGAGGTAGTAGATCTTCTCCACGGAATCCCAGCAGCACGACGGCGTGGTGGTGGTGGTGGAGTAGAGAATTCTGCAGGGCTTCGCCTATGCCTGTGCAGAAGATGGTGGAGGAGAGAGGCGGCAGAGATTAGGTGTTATGGGAGCAGGGGAGGAGGGGGCGCCCCTGCCCCTCTATTTAAAGAGGGGAGGCGCCTAGGGAGGGGGAGTCCTTGTAGGACTCCCCTCCCTCTCTAGGCCGGCGGATTGGAGGTGGGGGGAGGAGTCCTCCTCCCCCACGAATCCGTATCTTGACCCACCAGGACTCCTTGATCCCTATCTTGATTTTCAAGCAAACTCCAAGATATCTTCTAGAACCTTCCGGAACATTCCGAAACCTTCTAGAATCCTCATACAAACACTCCGGAACATTTCCTAACTCATAAAATGATCTCCTATATATGAATCTTATTCTCCGGACCATTCAGGATCTCCTCGTGATGTCCCGAATCCAATCCGAGACTCCGAACAACATTCGGTCTCCAACGCATATTCCATATCTACTTAAAACAACTTCGAACCTTAAGTGTGTCACCCTACGGTTCGTGAATATGTAGACATGATAGAGACACATCTCCTATCAATAACCATCAGCGGGACCTGGAGATCCATAATGGCTCCCACATACTCAACGATGACTTTGCGATCGATTGAACCATTTACATATGAAACTAATTCCCTTTGTCTCGTGACACTATACTTATCCGAGGTTTGATCGTCGGTATCTTCATACCTAGTTCTACCTCGTTACTGATAAGTACTCTTTACTCGTTCCGTGATATGTCATCCCTTGTGACCTAGTCACATGCTTGCAAGCTAACTAGATGACATTCCACCGAGAGGGCCCAGAGCATATCTATCCGTCATATGGATGGACAAATCCCAATCTGGGTTCATGCGCTTCAACACATACTTTCAGAATACCCAATGACACTTTTATAACCACCCAGTTACGAAGCGGCGTTTGATGTCATCAAAGTATCCATCCGGTGATGGTGATTAACATAACCTCATGGTCGAAGGAATAGGTTACTATGTATTTGAAAGCTTACAGCAATACGAACTTAATGACTTGATCTTATGCTACGCTTACTATGGGTGTGTGTCCATCACATCATTCTCCTAATGATATAACCTTGTTATTAATCACATCCTAATGTCCATGATCAGGAAACCATGATCATCAATTAATCAACAAGCTAGTTTAACAAGAGGCTTACTAGGGACTCTTATATGTTTACAAAACACACATGTATTAGTGTTTCCTAATAATACAATTATAGCATGTGATGTAAACATTCATCATAAACACAAAGATATAATAATAATCACTTTTATTATTGCCTCCTGGGCATATCTCCAACAGTCTCCCACTTGCACTAGAGTCAATAATCTAGATTACATGGTAATATACCGAACACCCATGGCGTTTTGGTGTTGGTCATGCTTTGCCCTAGGGAGAGGTTTAGTCAACGGATCTGCCACATTCAGATCAGTGTGTACTTTGCAAATCTTTATGTCACCATCTCGGACATACTCGCGAATAGCGTGGAAACGTAGCTTGATGTGCTTCAGCTTGCTATGTGACCTTGGCTCCTGCGCATTAGCTATGGAACCTGTGTTGTCACAGTAGATGGCCATCGGGTCCAACGCACTGGGAACCACGCCGAGTTCAGTAATGAATTCCTTCATCCAAACGGCTTCTTGTGCAGCCTCCGAAGCAGCTATGTATTCCGATTCAGTTGAAGATTTCACCACAACGCTTTGCTTCGCACTCCTCCAGCTCACTGCAGCACCATTCAAAATAAATACGTATCCCGATTGTGACTTCGAGTCATCCGGATCAGTGTTCCAACTAGCATCGGTGTAACCGTTTACAACAAGCTGTTCATCACCTCCATAAGAAAGAACCATATCCTTAGTCCTATTTAGGTACTTTAGGATATTTTTGACCGCTGTCTAGTGCTCCATTCCAGGATCACTTTGATATCTGCTAGTCAAACTAACAGCATGTGCTATATCCGGTCTTGTACACAGCATGGCATACATGATAGAACCTATGGCTGAGGCATAGGGAATGTTATTCATTTTCTCTCTATCTTCTGTCGTAGCTGGACTTTGAGTTTTACTCAAGGTCTTACCTGACAACATGGGCACGAACCCTTTCTTGCTATCTTCCATTCTAAACTTCTTTAGAACTTTGTCCAAGTATGTACTTTGTGAAAGCCCTATTAGGCGTCTTGATCTATCCCTATAAATCTTGATGCCTAGAATATATGCCGCTTCGCCAAGATCCTTCATTGAAAAACTATTATTCAAATAGGTTTTGACGCTATTAAGAAGTTCTATATCGTTCCCAATCAACAATATGTCATCTACATACAGTACTAGGAATGCTACAGAGCTCCCACTCACTTTCTTGTAAATACAAGCTTCTCCATAAGTTTGTATAAATCTAAAGTTTTTGATTACTTTATCAAAATGTTGATTCCAACTCCGGGATGCTTGCTTCAGTCCATAAATAGAGCGCTGAAGTTTGCATACCTTGTCAGCATCTTTAGGATCGACAAAACCCTTGGGTTGTACCATATACAACTCTTCCTCAATGTCACCATTAAGGAACGCCGTTTTGACATCCATCTGCCAAATCTCATAATCGAAATGTGCAGCAATTGCTAACAAAATCCTCACAGATTTTAGCTTCGCTACTGGTGAGAATGTCTCATCATAGTCAACTCCTTGAATTTGTCGGAACCCTTTCGCGACAAGTCGAGCTTTATAGACGGTAACATTACCTTCAGCATCTGTTTTTCTCTTGAAAATCCATTTGTTCTCGACAGCCTTATGGCCATCCGGTAAGTCCACCAAAGTCCACACTTGGTTTTCGTACATGGATCCCATTTCGGATTTCATGGCTTCTAGACATTTGTCGGAATCTAGGCTCACCATAGCTTCTTCATACGTCGCAGGGTCATCTGCGTTGTCCACCAACATGACGTTCAAGGCAGAGTCATACCAATCAGGAGTGGTACGAACCCTCGTTGACCTGCGAGGTTCAGTAGTAACTTCGTTCAAAGTTTCATGATCATTATCATTAGCTTCCTCTTCAATTGGTGCAGGCGGCACCAAAACATCTTCCGGTGATGCGCTACTCTCAAATCCGAGAGAAGGTTCAACAACCTCATCGAGTTCTACTTTCCTTCCAGTCACCTCCTTCGAGAGAAACTCCTTCTCAAGAAAGGATCCATTCTTTGCAACGAAAACTTTGCCTTCGGATCTATGATAGAAGGTATACCCAATCGTTTCTTTAGGGTATCCTATGAAGACGCATTTCTCCGCTTTGGGTTCTAGCTTATCAGGTTGTAACTTCTTTACATATGCTTCGCAACCCCAAACTTTAAGGAACGACAACTTAGGTTTCTTACCAAACCACAATTCATACGGTGTCGTTTCAACGGATTTAGATGGTGCCCTATTTAAAGTGAATGCGGTTGTCTCTAATGCATAGCCCCAAAATGATAACGGTAAATCTGTAAGAGACATCATAGACCGAACCATATCTAAGAGAGTTCGATTACGACGTTCGGACACACCATTACGCTGTGGTGTTCCCGGCGGTGTCAACTGTGAAAGTATTCCACATTTCTTTAAATGCATGCCAAACTCGTAACTCAGATATTCACCTCCGCGATCAGAACGCATAAACTTAATCTTCTTGTTACGATGATTTTCCACTTCACTTTGAAATTCCTTAAACTTCTCGAAAGTTTCGGACTTATGTTTCATAAAGTAGATATACCCATATCTACTCAAGTCATCCGTGAAAGTGAGAACATAACGATATCCACCACGCGATGCTACACTCATTGGACCGCACACATCGGTATGTATTATTTCCAATAAGTCTGTAGCTCGCTCCATTGTACCAGAGAATGGAGTCTTAGTCATTTTTCCCATTAGACATGCTTCGCATCTTTCAAGTGATTCAAAATCAAGTGATTCAAGAAGTCCATCTGAATGGAGTTTTCTTCATGCGCTTCACTCCAATGTGACCAAGACGACAGTGCCCCATGTATGTAGAATTATCATTCAATTTAATCCGTTTAGCATCTATGTTGTGAACATGTGTATCACTACTATCGAGATTCAGTAAGAATAAACCATTCATCTCAGGTGCATTACCATAAAAGATATTACTCATATAAATCGAACAACCTTTATTCTCAGACTTAAAAGAGTAACTGTCTCGCAATAAATAGGATCCAGATATAATGTTCATGCTTAACGCAGGCACCTAATAACAATTATTTAAATTTAAAACTAATCCCGAAGGTAGATGTAGAGGGAGCGTGCCGACGGCGATCACATCAACCTTGGAGCCATTTCCAACGCGCATCGTCACCTCGTCTCTTGCCAGTCTTCGTTTATTCCGCAGCTCCTGTTTTGAGTTACAAATATGAGCAACCGAACCAGTATCAAATACCCAGGCACTACTACGATTACTAGTAAGATACACATCTATAACACATATATCAAATATACCTTTCTTCTTGATGTTGCCGTTCTTCAGATCCGCCAGGTACTTGGGGCAGTTACGCTTCCAGTGACCAGCACCCTTGCAGTAGAAGCACTCAGTTTTAGGTTTAGGACCAGCCTTAGGCTTCTTAGCAGGTGCGGCAACTTTCTTGCCGTCCTTCTTGAAGTTGCCCTTGTTCTTAGGCTTACCCCGTTTCTTGAAATTGGTGGTCTTATTGACCATCAACACTTGTTGCTCCTTCTTGATCTCCACTTCAGCAGTTTTCAGCATGGACGACAGTTCAGGCAACGTCTTGTTCATGCAGTGCATGTTGTAGTTCATCACAAAGTTCTTATAACTTGGTGGCAGTGATTGAAGGAGACGGTGAATCCCCAATTCATTAGGAATCGATATTCCCAACTCTTGGAGCTTCTTAGCGTACCCAGACATGGTGAGCACGTGCTCGCTAACGGAGCTTCCTTCTTCCATCTTACAGTTAAAGAATTTCTCGGAGGCCTCATAGCTCTCCATTGCCGCGCGAGTCTCAAAAATTAGCCTGAGCTCCTTAATGATCTCGAACGGGTCGTGGTGCTCAAAACGCTGTTGGAGCTCCGCTTCTAAACCGTACAGGATGGCACACTGAACTATGGAGTAATGATTCTTCCGAGTGGCGAAAACATTATTTTCGTCATCGGTGGCATTATCTACAGGTGGGTCACCTAGCAGTGCATCGAGCACATAGGTCAACTGACCAGCCCTGAGGACGATCTTTAGTCCACGGAACCAGTCCGTGAAATTGCTTCCATTGTTCTTAAGTTTTTCTTTCTCTAGGAACGCATTGAAATTGATGGAGGGGGTCGCCATAATCTACAACAATTTGCAAGTAGTTTAGACTAAGTTTATGACAAATTGAGTTCAAATTTAATTATTAAACTAACTAGGTGAACTCCCACTCAAAAACAACATCCCTCACATTGTCTTAGTGATTACACGAACCAAGTCCACTACATCAAGTCCGATCTTCACGAGAGAAGATGTAGTTTCATCGGCGAACAATCTTCATGTTCATCATATCAATTATATGATTCATGCTCTACCTTTCGGTATTCCGTGTTCCGAGACCATGTCTGTACATGCTAGGCTCGTCAAGACAACCTTAGTTTCCGCATGTGCAAATCTGGCTTGCACCCGTTGTATGCACACGTAGAATCTATCACATCCGATCATCACGAGATGCTTCGAAACGACGAGTCTTAGCAACGGTGCCAACTAAGGGTGAACACTTTATTACTTGAAATTTAGTGAGAGGGATCATCTTATAATGCTACCGTCGCGATCTAAGCAATACAAGATGCATAAAGGATTAACATCACAGGCAATTCATAATTAGTGTGATATGATATGGCCCTTTCTTCTTGCGCCTTTGATCTCCATCTCCAAAGCACGAACATGATCTCCATCATCACTAGCATTGCGTCAAGGTCAGTGGCGCCGCTTCATGGTTGTCCATCATCACCAGCAACTATTACAACTACTTGGAATAAAGCTATTACAAGATGAATAGACACGCAGGTCTTAACAGAATTAAAGACAACCATTAGGCTCCTGCCGGTTGCCATATTACAACAAGGATCATTGCATACATCAAATACAATCACAATCACATGTTGGCCATATCACATCACAAAACCCCTGCAAAAACAAGTTAGACGCCTCTAATTTTCTTTGCATTTTTACGTGGTTTGGGGCTTTCGCATAAGAATCGATCTTACCTACGAACAAGGACCACAACGTTGATACAAGTGTTGTCAAGATGCTCATTGTAAATTGAATCTTAACTATGGTGGGAGAGACAGACACCCGCAAAGCCACTTGTGCAAGGCAAGTTGCACGTCAAGCGTGGAGCAAGTCTCATGTGCGATGACATGTAATGTTAGCCCGAGCCGCTTCATCCCACCATGCCGCAAGATGCAAAGTACACGCTAAGACACCGACAACAAAAGCATCAACGCCCACAAAACATTGTGTTCTACTCGTGCAACAGATCTACGCATAGATACGGCTCTGATACCACTGATGGGTTCGTAGCATGGAAAACAAAAAATTCTACCTTCAAGACACGAACAAAACCTAGATCCATCTAGATAAAAGCCAAGATCTAATCTATTAGACATGAGCAACGAGATAAATAGGAACTAACCCTCGTAGATCCGAAAGCGTCTAACGCAGATTAGATCTCGTGGTTGATGTAGTCGATCACTTGCCGATCTCAAGATCGTATGGACGATCCTTCCGGCGTCGCGTTCCAGCAGCGCTTCCGCCCTTGGTCAAGTAGACAATCCTTCCGGCGCCACGTTTTCGGCAGCGCTTCCGCAGTCGGTCACACGTGAGGAGTCGAAGCAGACCTTCCTCTCCCCGTTCCAGCGAGCAGCGGAGGGTAGTATAGATGCTTCTCCACGGAATCCCAGCAGCACGACGGCGTGGTGGTGGTGGTGGAAGTAGAGAATTCTGTAGGGCTTCGCCTATGCCTGGCAGAAGATGTTGGAGGAGAGAGGCGGGTAGTAGATTAGGTGTTATGGGAGCAGGGAGGAGGGGGCGCCCCTGCCCCTCTATTTAAAGAGGGGAGGCGCTAGGGAGGGGGAGTCCTTGTAGGACCTCCCCTCCCCTCTCTAGGCCGGCGGATTGGAGGTGGGGGGAGGAGTCCTCCTCCCCCACGAATCCGTATCTTGACCCACCAGGGACTCCTTGATCCCTATCTTGATTTTCAAGCAAACTCCAAGATATCTTCTAGAACCTTCCGGAACATTCCGAAACCTTCTAGAATCCTCATACAAACACTCCGGAACATTTCCTAACTCATAAAATGATCTCCTATATATGAATCTTATTCTCCGGACCATTCAGGATCTCCTCGTGATGTCCCGAATCCAATCCGAGACTCCGAACAACATTCGGTCTCCAACGCATATTCCATATCTACTTAAAACAACTTCGAACCTTAAGTGTGTCACCCTACGGTTCGTGAATATGTAGACATGATAGAGACACATCTCCTATCAATAACCATCAGCGGGACCTGGAGATCCATAATGGCTCCCACATACTCAACGATGACTTTGCGATCGATTGAACCATTTACATATGAAACTAATTCCCTTGTCTCGTGACACTATACTATCCGAGGTTTGATTCGTCGGTATCTTCATACCTAGTTTCTACCTCGTTAATGATAAGTACTCTTTACTCGTTCCGTGATTATGTCATCCCTTGTGACCTAGTCACAGCTTGCAAGCTAACTAGATGACATTCCACCGAGAGGGCCCAGAGCATATCTATCCGTCATATGGATGGACAAATCCCAATCTGGGTTCATGCGCTTCAACACATACTTTCAGAATACCCAATGACACTTTTATAACCACCCAGTTACGAAGCGGCGTTTGATGTCATCAAAGGTGATCCATACCGGTGCTGGTGATTATACATAACCTCATGGTCGAGGCATAGGTTACTCAGTATTTGAAGCTTACAGGCAAATACGAAACTTAATGACGTGATCTTATGCTACGCTGACTAGGGTGTGTGTGTCCCATCACATCATTTCTCAGAATGATATAACCTTGTTATTAATCACATCCTAATGTCCATGATCAGGAAACCATGATCATCAATTAATCAACAAGCTAGTTCAACAAGAGGCTTACTAGGGACTCTTATATGTTTACAAAACACACATGTATTAGTGTTTCCTAATAATACAATTATAGCATGGGATGTAAACATTCATCATAAACACAAAGATATAATATAATCACTTTTATTATTGCCTCTTGGGCATATCTCCAACTGGCTCCCGCGTTCTTACCCAAAGGCATTGTGTTGTAAGCAGATACACCAAAGGGCGTTGTAAACGATGTTTTCTCTTGATCTTCCTCCTT